>OX411328.1:9493531-10743531 GCA_948150665.1 Conistra vaccinii | reverse complement strand
TCTCAAACCGATGACCTAGTGTTCCTTCCGAGAATTGGTAAAAAAGTTGGGGTAATTCGAACGAAGTAGTCTTGATTGATCTGAATGCTGGGCTCGACTTGGGTCGTGAAACGGAACACGGTCGTCCCTGATAACTTTCCCGGCACTAGGTCAGTTTTGCGCGGCTCGCTTAACGGTACAATCAGGTTGTTGCCGTCCGTCGACACGTAACAATGTGATTGCAGTTTTGAAACGTTCATCGTAAACGATTCGTTACGTTTGGGACCGATGTAAACTCTATTGCTTTGATATAAGAACGCAGCGGATGACTGTGTCCGCTTCCAAAAGCCTTGAACTTGTCGATCGCGTGGACTTCGTTTGCATATATCGCTAATGCTTCATTCATTTATAATTTTAGACTGAGTTTAAGCAACATGCAAATGATGTAGAAATTCGTCTCATCATATTAAATTC
Source organism: Conistra vaccinii (assembly GCA_948150665.1). Classification (NCBI taxonomy): domain Eukaryota; kingdom Metazoa; phylum Arthropoda; class Insecta; order Lepidoptera; family Noctuidae; genus Conistra; species Conistra vaccinii. Next base: position 10,743,078 of record OX411328.1, on the reverse strand, counting down.
ATTTCCCCCCGTCATCGGTTACCGTTGCCTTTGTTTATTTAATTAATCTATGTAAATTGGTGTCGCTTATAATGTTAACTCGGCTGTCACGTTTGATTGTCACATCGGTCGCTGCATTTTCTAAACGTGACGTAGGAACATGACGTGGTTAAGGATCTCGGTTTTAGTTTGCGCTGTACTTATCATTGACTTTCATAATAAGTAGTGAAAATTAGAATCATTCCACCACTCCAAATATTGAAAAATAAATTAATTTAACGACTAGATGCCAAAAAGATTTTGCTTTTCAGCGTAATATAGCGCAAATGTCACTTGCATAATGCAACGAATTAAAAAGGTTGATTATACGTGTTTTGACTAAAGTAGACAACAAGGCATTAATTTATTACAAAGTAATTTGTTTCGATCACTTATAGATTCCGTAATAAATCTAGTAAATGCGGAATCTGCTCTACGACGACCGCGCATAAAATATAGTATTTTATGCTCAAGCGACAGATGCCGCTAATTTTGCGGTAAGTCAGAATTACGCTTATTGAATGTCCAATACTGATAAGTTTTTTTTACTACTACGTCATCTTGCTGCTAAGTCTCGGACGAATGGAAGCTTGTGTTCGTCGGAGGATGATATCACTTTTCGGACGCTAAAAAGATTAGTAATAATGTAAACAAACACGGCGTGTCTTACGTTTTATAAGCAGTATTAGAACGTGTTTATTTTACTATATCGAAAGGGGATCCAAAATATCTAGTGAGTAATAAATTTAAATAATCTATGACCGGAAACCAATGCGAAGACTGTCTGGATAAACTTTGTAATGCAGAGAGAACGCAGATATGGTGCTTGAACTAATCAAAGCTCTGCATATATATAAATACTAGTTTCTCCTAATGTTCCAATGTGATTGGCAAGCTTCACCATTTTAATTAATGTTAGTAAAATCCTTCATAGTGAGACAGAGTATATGCTAATTTAAGAAATCTCTCAGCTATAATTTGTTTGTAGGTATATGAAAAAAATCGTAAGCTGTGCAAATGGAGACAAAATATTCTAAGATATTACTAAACAAGTTGCACCTGTCAGCTTATACCGTAGTAACCGTACCTGTACGCAGGTTCTCTTTTGTGTTTATCAAAGGTACCCCTATTATTCAATCGCAGTTCCTTTGTTGATGACGTCAGCTCTCACGAGGGGCGCCCGCGCCGCTGTATGTTATGTATGAGGTAATCTTCAAACGTCCTTATAAAAAGTATTAGGTTGGTTGGTAACATTCAGTTTTTGTCTTATTAAGATGTAGGATTACGGAATCGCATTGCTCATTGGATTTTTTAAATTCGGTTAACGTCTTTGTCAATTCTAAGATCCACACTGCTGTCACGGCTTTTTACGACTGTTCGAACCCCAGCCGTAAATCTATTAATTAAAATTCTGATTAACGGCGTAGTCGACGATCGTTTTGAGGTGCACACAGAATATTTGATTTGTAGGGCACTGGCAATGCAGCCAAAGCGATAATATAATCGAATACTAAGTAGGTACTGTTTTAATTTATGTCCTGGTTATTGTTTTTCTTTTTTTACATATTATCCTCCTAAAAGTTAGAAGCTCTAAACTGACCATTTGTGAATATCTTAATTTTTTACATATACTACTATGAAAATTATTTATGCCGAACCAAACCTACAGTTGCATCAAATTGGGCAAGATAATAGAGTTTAGGTTGCTCTGGCTGGGGCATGACGTGGCTATGATGATGATTAGCTTATTAATAAATGTTTCGAAAACGGTACATACGTAAATCGTCCGTTAAATTACAATTATATTATAGTACCTACCCACTAAGTGATACCTCATAACCAGGAATCCAGGAAAATGTTCACTTAACGGTAGGTGACCCAGAATCAGCTGATCACGAGAACTTGTCTTAATTAGGTTAACGTCGACCCGTTACTGTAAAAACAAGCAACAGTACAATTTTGTGTCTCTTTTCCATTCGTTTAAAACTTTTATTTTAATTTACAAAATACGATTCTGCACTTGGTTTATTTTATCGTGTTCTGCCTTTGTACATAGATATAAATCAGATGCTTTCTTCTTTTGGGTTGAGATTCGCGCATCAGGAAATTTAGATTTCCCATCAGCATTAGCTGCTTTTTTCGTTATTCTAATTAACCTACTATTCGTTACGAAATATATAGCAGGATTAATCTAACTCGAGAGCAGTGGTGGCCCAGTGGTAACGGCCCCGACTTACAAGTTGTAGGTCGTGGGTTCAAACCCAAGCAGGCGCTTTACTTTGTGTAAATAATTTCATCACCACTGCTTTCAAAACGGTGAAGGAAAACATCGTGAGTTCGTGAGGAACCGGCATGTCCTAAAACCAAAAATTCGAAGACATGTGACATCTACCAACCTGCACTGGGCCCGCGTGGTAGATTACGGCTTACTCCCTCTGACAGAGAGGAGGCCTGTGTCCCAGCAGTGGGAACATTAATAGGCTGATTATGATGATAATCTAACTACCTGCCTCGTAACATTTGTGATATGCTTGTAAGTTGTATCATATGTATGACACATTTGAAAAATATATTTTATGTTATTGATCTCCCTTGTAAAAATACGTGAGCAAATCCCACACCCTGCATTAAAATTCATTTCCTGACAAACGTTCAACAAAATGCATATGTATGTAAACAATCAATGAATGAGCAGGTATTTATTAACATACAAATAAGTGTAGGCAGTTTTCATTGCATTATCTTTGTAGGTACATAGCTTGCAAAACAATCGTCACGTTGCTCAATGATTTCTTCTACTTGCAAGACAAAGGGATGACCGTTAGTTGCTTTTTTTGCCCCTTTTTTTGTCCGTCCCATGCGATGCGTAGTCTTAACAAACGTTTCTCTTGTTTCCTGTCGTTGTTCCACACTTGCTACTAATGTACTGCCTATTGTTGCATACTGAAGAATTTTAATGACAATGGGCTGGTCTAGGAAACATGTTAAAACATAACTTCACAGCAACAAACGTCCATTTATCTATACTCTTCGCTATGACAGAGTTGAGAGTATCGATCTGTTATTTTAAATTGGCGGACCTTAGACATAGGCGGCATGACCGGCGAATTAGAGGTCACTAGTGGTATGGCAGTCATCTGGCCTTTAGTTGACTCACCGAAACATAAGTGCCACATGCATGGAAACTTTATTTAGATTTAGATATGGAACAGTCTAGTGAGTGCGTGACCTAAAAACTAAATCAGTGACAATAAAATAACTGTTCTATTATGTATGACTGAACCGCAAGTCCTGTACAAGTAGAATACAAGCCCTTCGTTCTCACAACGTATTATCAACCAACAATAAGCCTAAGTGAGCTGCTTTTAGAATCTCATATGAAGTAAAACATTCCACAATGAACACTGTAGTATCATTTGCACCGACATTGAATTCAATTGCTCTGGTAATAAAATCTATTTTAGGTTTTCGATTGTTTATAGCAAGTTAAGTGTGTCGGCCGCCGGAGTGGTTGCAGACATCTCGTGTTTCAGAAGCGTGGTCGGTGTTAGCGTCAATGATGCACCTCTTTGTACCAACAGCTGCAATTTGCCAAAGACGTCAACCATTGACCATTGTTGTTAGCCCTATTTGTATTCATAATTTCGAAATGTGGTGCGACTTAGACTTTGCAATTTTGCATATTTGTTTGCTTAGGATTATGGATGCTATTTCTAAAGTTAAATAGGACGAACTGTGTTTTGTTGTCCGTTTTCGCAACCTACGGTATAAATGCATCGAAAATGTTCTGAAGGTTTGACATGCTCTGCGCAATTTTTATTTAACTGTCAGTGTAACATTAAAATATTATCGTTCTAGTAGACGATGTCAATCTTGTTAACACGTTCCTTCCAATTAATTTATTATGCTAATCAAAAATCTATATTATCTAAAGATCGTGAACTGGCAACCATTAGGATAAAATCAGTCCATAATTCCGTGACAAGTTCTGGGCGCGTTTGAGGTTACAGTTTACTTTCAACACTGTCCACACATATGTTTAAAACATGAATGCTTACAAACAAGAAAGGTAAATAGCTATTGAAATTAAAAATATGCCAGGCGGTTTCGTGGCTAACATTGTGCGTAACGTTGACAATATGCGACCTTGTGTAGCTACTGATCCTTTTATCTTCGTTATGATACTTGCTTGTGACGCCATTTATTAGGTATTTTGTTTAGAGCACAGAATAAAGCCTTATATTACAAAGGCGGGTCTTAAGGTTAACGGGACCGTTAAGACAAGAATCATGGCGCCCAGTGATTAATAAGTGTAGGAAGAATATATAAGTGACTTATCTGAAATACCAATTTATTGTATTGACATTTTTATCAGTATAATCTTTCGAGCACAATGAAATTGAAAATTGTAAATCAAACAATGATGGATAACTGTGCTTTAATAGGTGTTTGTTCCTTCATTCAATATGTTCAATAGTTTGGAATAGTGAAGCTACAAGCCATGGTTCTGTTTGTAGAATAAATATTTTGCAATGTTTATACGCCATGCCACCGGACGTTGAATAATATTTGTAAAACACGCAATTGTCCCAATCAAGTACAATCTAACATTAACAGTACCTGATATTTTGTTTTCTGTGACCTAAATACTACAAGATCTACCATGCAAATTCCGATTTCATTGCGATATACAATACTGTCATCGAAACTTGTATGCCTAGCAGTCGTAATTTGTCACAGGGCTAGATACAATGGGTCATACATTGCATGAAATATGGTCTTGTGGCTACATCCATCACATCCGTTACTTGCCATCGATATTTCATATAATCCAATCTAATATTTCAACGTTCATAATCGTACTAAATTGGGAATTCTAATGGAAGTGTCATTTTCAGAGGAAAGTTGTGGCCTAACTCGTATTTGCTCAGCTGTAGGTATTTCAATTTGTCAGGTCTGCACAATTTAATTGTTAGATATTATATTATATTGTATATCGGCCGAATAGACTTAAAAAATCTAAACTTTTACATTAAAATTTATGTTTTATGTCTGTTTATAATGATATTGGAACCAATTACGCCTTTTTTTCGAACTTATGATCAGAGTTGGACAATCGTGGAAACGCTTTGGCAATATCTATCTCTGGTAAGCCCGAAACGGTACTTGATTACTTTGTAACGGGAATTTTGGAACTAACTTCTTACTAGTTATTCAAATACTCTTATATAAATGTACCAGCTCCCAATAAGCTTTGCTACATCATTGCATTTAAACTGTTTACTTGTACCGACATTATTTGCTCCGGCAATAGTCCAGCAAGCAATTGGACTTGCTCAAACATCGCTCAGGGCGTACATGTACAATGTGTGCCTATTTAAATGCGATATCATTTCTGTATGTACATTTGTACAAACTACGTCTACTGAAGCTGTTCCAAAACGATTTGTTTTACCCATTTGCTACTCTCGACTACCTACTCAACCATCGACCTTTATCGAATGCCCGTTACACCATTATTCTCGGATTAAACCAAAGCGACGCGAACATAAATTCTAATAACACAACGCAGTTATGATGTGGCGATAATTAAAGCCATTTTTTCATCTTCACGTCAATCTCAGCTTTTTTCTTGATCAGAGCATTCTCGCGTAAATCGAGAAAGTTGCGGATAGGATAGACTAGCCTGTAATTACTATGACACCTATTGGAATTTTCTTGTAAAAACTAATGCTCTTAGTTTAGATAGACCCCAGGTCTGTGAAGTGTCTGTTTAATTAAGTATGTTTAAGAACCACGCCACTTACCATCATATCTGCCTGTATTGTTTTGACAAACGAAAATCGTTTAATCCCAAATTGGTCTCTTGCGCCGCCACCTTTGCGTATATCGATAGAACTTTTCATATCGCCTTATAAGGGCATGGGCCGGGTTCTAAGTGCCACCTACACAGTGCTGTACAAATGTCCATATTCGTCATTATGGGCGTTCTGACTAAGACAGCCGGCGAATCGGCTACCTTTGTTAGATGTAAGCTGATGACTATACTTTTTGCCGCTGCCGTGGGCGGCCGATTCACCTTCGATATAAAGATTATCTTATTCCATGTAGGTGGTGGGTACTTACATCTTTACTTGAGAATACTTAGGAAGTGAGCGTTGTTTCGATTTCGTAATGATAGTTCCGATCTGACTACGTGGGTAGCTAATGACGGCATAACCTAATCCACAAATTATATATTTATTTAACTTTATTGCGTAAGTTACGGTTAAGTACTTGCGACATCTAAATGACCTTCTTCTGGACTGTAAATGAATGGCTCCAGTTAAATGGGCAAGTGCTTAAATTATACAAGTTTACGTTTTAATGTGTGTCGACCGCAACTCATCCAGTTTAATTATTTTTCTTGCTCTATTCCAATAAATTCGTCCCAGTCTTAAAGAGATATGGTGACTGATTGCCTTCCAATAATTTCCCGATTTATGGCAGATTTTCACTCTAGGATTCAGGCTAAAAATAACACCGTGTTCATTGTTAACATAAGCGCATCTCGCATTGTATATTGTTTACAAAAATCATATTATCAGCAAACAATGTTAATGCCTAATATCAACATTAACCAAATTAATGGCTAGAACAGTTCGAAATTAATAAATGCATAGAATTATGCTTTCATCGCGTTTGTAACCTATAATTTTGGTTCACCGCCGAACAATCTTTCGGTTTGTTTCATCTCTGCTACCGCCATGAGATAAAGAAAGCCTCTTCTAAGTAATGGAGTAGATTTGTGTTACTTCAGGGCTGCGCTATGATACTCTTTTGTTTTTAAAACAGCTGTCATATTTTATAAGTCATTTTAATTAATAGTATCAGTATAATATATATAATACATATAATAAATAATAAAATATAAAAATATATAATATAATTATGGTATAATATATTTAAATAAGACAGATGATTATAAACCCAAACCACTAGTCTTTTATTTAATGTAATGTTGCTTGTAATGTGTGGCATTACTTTTAAAAAGTAATATTTTAAATTATATGGGGGACAAACAGGAATAAATAAAAAATAAAATGGTCCCCCCTTTCACTGATAGGAGTGTATGAAGTTCGAACTGTCCCCTACTGGCTAATAGGGGGACAGATCAAACTTTTTCAGATCTGTCCCCCTAAGACAAAGCAGGGTGACAGATTGGAATAATTTACTGTATTTATGTTATGTTCAAAGTAACATGTCGTGATCGATGATTATTGAAATAAAATAAATTAAGTACATATTTATAAAACACGTACAGTCAACCGGGGTTACTTTGAATCACGGGGTGACTTTGATCGAAACTTCCATTCATATAAAATCGCGAATTGCGTTAAACGAAACGCAATTTGGTAGCTTTTTTTTCAATGTTAGCAACACTGAAGAACTGTTAAATCCTTTTTTGAGGACGCGCTGGGAATTCATCAACGATTTTTAATTGAAAAAGTTAAATGTATTGTTCTTCTAAATAACTGTGCTGCAAAATTTTTATTGGGGCTACTTTGTAATCACGTAATAAAACCGGGGGTATCAAAGTAACCCCCATTCTACGTATAACTGTATCAGCCAGTTTTTATTTTTTTTCTCAATTTCAAGACATATTTTTTCACTTATGATTACAGTAATCTTTTCCAATAAAAAAACCGATAATTAGACTTTTTTTGTATTTTTTTACACCCACAAATTTAAAAGATATGGACTTTGAAAGTTCAATATTGATCAAAGTAACCCTGGTCGACGGTATAAAATAATCATATTAGTATCAGATTAAATATATACATATTTAAATGTCATGACGTGAGGTATTTTCTTAGAATATTATAAATATTATAATACATAGACGTGATACTCCAAGAACAAGATACCCAACCCTATTTTGTGCGTTATTGGTTTGCAGGGTACCAGTGAGGCTATTTTAATTACCATTAATTAAGAATTAAAGTAGGTACTCGAGAGTTTTATGTGTACCTTTAAGAGTCATGGTCGAATTGTTCATAGTTATTTATAAATAGATGACATAATTGTCATGCAACATGAAGCCAAGCAATCAATAACGTAAAAATGCACCAAATTACTTAAAATTACCAAACGCTTGTCAAGGAAAGTGTGAAGTTAAAAACCTGTGTGATTGGTTCTAAAATATTAGTGGTCAAGCCAAGACTTGTAATTATGTACCTACTTTATTAGGTTGATTGGTCAATATATTAGCAGCTCATCAGTGTCCCTTTAGGTGTATTTATCGTACCTGTGCTTGTCATGTTTGTGATTAAGAACTATAGTTATAATTCACTTCAATTAAAGTTAACTTAAGCGCTAACTTAGCTGGAGGCTAACTTGTCGTTTCTTAATCTAAACGGCAACCATCCGTCACGAACGAAACTAGAAATTAAACTACAATTTAGTTTGTAAAGACACTTATTAAAATTTAAATTGCGAAGTAAAGAAGCAAACCAAATCTTGTCGACTGTTTCTCACTGTACTTAAATTCATTGTAACATAATATTTTTAAAATAGATACTTACAGCTTATAAAACCACAGGCCGTAACAAAGTATTCTTCCGACAAGAGATGACGAATTTTACAAAAAACCTCATTGATTGATATTTAATCTGGGGACCTTTGAACTTTCTGTCGCGTGGACAATGGGCTTGACGCTCAATTAGATGCTAGGCCTCCGTGGGTGGTCCGATGTGTTCCTTTGCCCTATAATCAATAAAAATGCGCCTTTAGTGTTCATGTCAGTTGAAGTGACGTTTTGACGTAGTCGGTGTTAGATGGTACTGGTTTGGTAATGGATATCGTGTAGCCCGGCGCTAAACTTACATTGTGTTCGTTCTATTATCCGCGGATGTGATGTTAAGATCACATTCCTTCTTATGTGGGACTGAATGTATTGTCGTGCTGCTTCCATTTATGAGACGAACCATGTTCAGAGTAATGTTGAAACGAAGTATGTTAACGGTTGCGGAATACCTTTAGATAAATTCAAGCTTTCCTATAAGGTATTCTTTTTCTATTTGTTCATCATTAGGAATATGTTTAGACTATTCTTTTTTCATTAAATACCTTTTCTCAGTAGATCATTCTCTTTGCGTGGCTTGGCTGTTTGATAAAAATTGGTCCCAGTATCCAACTGCTCGTTGTGAAAAATGAATGAATGCGTCGCACGGTAATATTTTTGCCCATTCATCCGCGACGGACACTTATTGTAAGACAACGCCGCGTTTTAAGTTTCTCAATCAATAATGAGTATAAATTATACCAATATTTCCATGATTATATCATCACGTTGTTTCAAGAACCTAAGTATATTTTCTTCATTAAAATTGAATAAACACATATTAGGCTTTCTATTTATTTCGTTCGTGGAGATTAAATCGAACCCTTCCTACAATTCATTTTGTAATTGATTTGGTTGTGGTAATAAAAGTGAAAATAAAACAATAAAAAAGCAACGTAAATAGTTATGTCTGCCGTATTATCCAAGAAATCGAATGTAGAGAACATTTGATTTCTTGGATTCGGCTTAGAACAATCCAACAGCTTTTCCTACCGATAAATTGTCTGCGTCTATTTATTTCAGCGATGACCGAATTTTTCAGCACATTTCTATGCTCTTCCTATTGTAAGTACATACTCTGCATTTTCAACAACAAAGGAATGTAGTATTGGGGGCGTTAACATAATTAATTAATTCACAGCGGCCAAGGCATTTTAACATTACTAATAGCGATAAAAATACCGTGTAATAAAAAAAGTGGAAGTGTTTTTGGGGTTTTTCAATCAGAAATTTCTCAGTAGCAGCCCAGAGTCTGGATTTATGCCCGGTTAATGGCAATAGGCTCGCCCCCTATTACATGGAACTTAAACATAAGTACTTAACTGGTGAAATGTGGGTGTTACTGTAGGCCTACACCTCTCCCTTTGGTGATTACAGGCGTGATGATGATATGTTATGTTATAAGAAACCATATTGGTACTAACCTAAGTACAGGCCTAAAACGGCCACATTCAGCAATTCCTCTAAAAGCAATTCATTTTCTGAATTCCCAGCAATTCCTCTAATTTGACACATATTGTATGAACGCAGATAATATTATGAATTGTCAGTTTTTGACCATTTTACGATTTTTAAATCATGTTATTATTATTATGATTCTGCCAAAGCGGCCGTTTTAAGCCCCTTGTTAATCTGAAATAATCCGTGAACAATCTAAAAAGAGCACACCCAACAAATTGCAATTAAACTCAGTTTTGCGTCAAAACACATCATTTGTGACATTTAGTCGCTGAAGTCATATAATTAACTAAGTGCTGAGCCGCGACCTCTGACAATGTAGCATTAAAACGGCAAGCAGCGCATACTTTGATGTTTCCTACCTATATATAATTTTATCGTCACTGATGTAAGCTTTGTCTTAACCGACCATAGAGACAATAGTAGTATAAACTGCTTCGCATAAACTTGATACACGCCCAAGGTGATAAACCATCAAAATAAAATACCTATACACAAAAATTGAGAGTTATTCTATAAGTTTGTGTAACATAATAGGTACAGGCTGACTGCGTGTTAACTTTATATGACACACTATATTTTAAAAGGAAACCATTTAGAAAACAAATTGAATAGTTGTATTCAGGCTCGTTGATACTTTTTAACCGATTACATTTTTAATTCATTGAATTGCTTAAATACATTGGAAATCCTGTTTAGCAAATTCGATGTGTGCCGCTGAATAACTCTAAATGCAAACATGAGTTAATTTAAATAGCTTCCAATTACACACCTGTTAATTTAATGACAACATTATGTGCAGAATTTATCATTAAAATTAATTAATCTATGAATCCTTTATAGCAATAATTATTATAAGAAATTACACGGTAGATACAGACAGAAATTACCACTAAAATTATAATAACGATTGGGAGGTTGGCCAATTTCTACCAGCGTTCTTCTACCTCTAATAACAGCCAAAATAAATAAAGTTTTATACTCGACCAGTCACATGCGATTAACAAACATCTCGACACATCCAACTAGTACAGTAGCCGTCCAACGTAACTCCCAAGTCTGTAGCCAAGAGTTTAATGACTTACTATTAATTAAGTGGGGTGCTACACCATATTTCTCTAGCCATTTCTAAATAAAATATTTGTCGTTAAATCGACGGGGTATCGTCAAGACGACTCAAAACACATCCACACTCCGATGAAGACACAAACTGAACATGCTTTTCAATAAGATGTATTGATTAAAATGGGTGCTATACTGGCGAGGGTGAATAAATTCCTATTCGCAAAAAGTTTTTCGGCACCGATTAAAATCAGAAGCGATCTGAATAAAATAGGTCCACTAAAAAGCATCTTACTGAAATACAACAAACGTTCTGTGCCAAGTTTTAAATTATGTTATATTAGACAAGGATATTCAAAGAATTTTGTCAAATACAAGCAATACCAAATATAAAATCACGTTTTGTATAGTTTAAAGATGACTTAAAAATACACGTGCGTGTCATCGCCGTAGCACCTCGTCACTAACGCCGACGGATTTTTTAAAAACAAAGCGATTATCGAGAGTATTTTTCTTTTCAGTATTTTTAATTGCACTGTTTTCTTTTTGCGTGCATGTGCTTTAACTCTGTGCCAAGAGTCTCACGCGTGAACATCCACAAAGAAATAGAGACGGTTATTTCTGACTATCACCTCTATGTGTGTGACCGCTACACGACTGTCGGAGCTATGAATGAGTTCTCTATTAATGTATAAACGGAATTATTTCATCTGTCATATCATATAACATTTGGTTCTTCTAATAAGCGCCGTTGTTCAACAAAGTCCCCTGAAACGTGCTCACGCTTAACAATGCTCGTTATTGGTTGTCTATTGGTATTAACATATTTTATTCTATGTGCACATTATGTCATTGCTATTTTCGTATGAGTCGTGTTGTCAACTGCCTTTCTATTGAACTGTATTGTTAATCAACCTCTAAAATAATAAGATTGCGTGTGCATAATTTTCGAAGCGCTTCGAATAGGTTAATCTAATTAATCTATTGTCAATATGCTTAGGCACTAACTGAATCAATAACTTTGTCATCGCTATTGATTTTTATGCAACCAAAATGTCCCGGTTTTATAAATTCTTTACAAAACCGTTTAACAGTTGCATCGAAATCTGCCACACCTAGTAAATACTGTCAGACCAGCACTAAATGGTTTTAAAAGCTGAACGTGCAATTGCGTCAGGTGGCTAAACAAACACACTGTTTCACAACGCACTGAAATCTGTTGTCTGAATATTTTAGAACAGAGGGATTTTCATTTTGATGCGCGCAAGTTCTTACCACGCTGCTGAGGTATTAACTAATCAGGAGCACTTTGCAATTGGCATTCATGATAGCATTCTCTTCTAATTCTATTATGCCTTCTTTTGTCTTGTAGTACTCCTTAATCACATCATTATTATCTGGCCTGACCTGGACCTGGCCCCTGATCCTCCCTCACTACCGGTGAAAAGTTATTCCTTCTCCTTGGAGAAATCTCGGACAGACTAGCTATAGTATAAGTAATCACTATTAAAATAGACATTGCTCATTTTGAAATAATACTAAATATTAATAAATACAACTGCAACAGTATGATCATCTAATTTATTATGTTTGTCGTGCAAATATAGAACCTGGTGTGGCCACGCACTCAATATTTCCCTATGGGGCCTATGGAAACCTGCTCCAATGATATTGTTGAAATCAATAGCTCATTGTTATACCCGACAGAAGTAATGACATAAACTAATAAACATTAACTCCGTGTATCAATAGCTAACACAACGTTAATATTGTTTATATTTGATTTCAGGTAAGCTTCGTTCACTTGTCGAGACGTGAGAAATTCTATAGAGCCCCGCGACTCGTAAGTCATAAAGATTTTCAACGTGTTTTTTACTGTCGCCTTTATAGAGAAACGTAGCTTTCTTTAGCTGTCTTATTTATTGTTCAAGACATTACTTTTCTCCGTACAGTTTGTTAGCGTTCGAAAAAAGAATGGGAAGCAATATTTCATTTATTAGGTAAAGCTCGTAAACTGTTCAAAATTTCCTTTCGTGAAAAACTTTTGTTTCAATTTAATCTCAATCATTCAACTCAATTCAATAATTGATTCAATATCAATTCTCTTCCTATATTCCGTATAATTTTTCTGCATTTTTATAAAATATTGCACTGATTATGTGTGTAAAATTTGTGTCTAACCTAACACTGTTAAAGGTTTTTAACTCTGTGGCTGTTTCTTTGTAGTTGTAGCTTTGTAGTAGTTGTTAAATCATTACTTTCTCATGCCAATTTATAATTATTCTGAATGCCAATTTTTATCTAGCCAAGAAGGTGTATATGGCATCACTTTGCTTTATATTGGGTTAGGGACACAGAATTAATTAGCAAAATTAGCTTCGCAACGACAACACGAGCTTGGCCTTACGTGTATTTGATTACATCTACGATTATCACAAGAATTGCAATTGAATTGAATTCAATCATTGTGCATCTGCAATTGTTGATGAATCCTTGAAAATGGAATACATCATTCTTGACTGTCCATAAATGTTAGTACTTGGTAATAATTATCATGTTTTGTGGGCCATTAAACATTGACATATATGTTTACCTACTTGAAATATAGTTCGCGTAGGTGGTTTACACATGAGAGAATTGTGTCTTACGTGTGATTGAGTGAGACGGCTCATTACAATAAGTTTTTCTAAAACGAATTTGACACGTGTCTCACTGTAGGCGTTGCTACCAGCCGCTTTAACAATATGTTATGAATGGCAAGGTTGAGTCTGTCTGAGCCAAGTACTTTGCTCCTGGCTCATGGCTTGCTATTGTCAAATATTTGCCTCAAACAATCCGTCTCGCTTGCATATTACAAACCGCTATATAACCTACACGTTCACGAGCTACTCTATGCAACTTAACATATTCACTAGCTGTATTTTCATTTCATATAACTTGAATTGAACATTATTGTTGTTGTAAAAAGAGATCCACAATGTGTCACATTCAATGACGCCATAAAATATGTTTAAAATTGTTATTAAAGTGTTTATTCAATAGTTTGTCATTGGTTTAATTCTGTCATTCAATGTTTATAAGCTACGCCCACGAGACATCCATTGAATACGAAGCCCATTCCAGAATGGTAGGTGTCGACATTTGACGCTCTTCAGTTTTATTGTAGTTTAAAAAAATGCCCGTCAATATGTTGAAGATCAACATGTCACAATATGTAACTTAACACCCCGCCCAAAGTGATTCATAGTTGTTTTTAATTATTGTATTATATTCATCGACTATACTAAGAAGTTTTATGCCTTCCTCCTGACACCGATTTTTGCGTGAACGGCTACACCGGAGGTTATAAACTTTCTATTGAACTAGCATAATGGTGCATTAAAGTCGCAAACTGACACGACATACTGAAACATCCACAGTTCGTTGTTTTACGATAATGTTCTATATTATATTAATGTCCGCGTCGCATCAAGTCACGTTGTTTGGCACCGACATAACACATAAAAAGGAAACCCCAGTTTCCCTACTGTAAACTCGTCCTATATTTACAAATGGGCCTCGCAAGTAAACCGTGAAAAATAAATATTACGCGATAAATCAGCGAAAATCTCCGGTTTACTCCAATGATTTTATAGCTATAATAAAAGAACCGTCAACTGTGGATAGTGTTCGGGGAATAAATAGTTAGATCTCGGCCAGTATTCTGGAAACTCGAACGTGTAACAGTGCCTATTGGTTCAGCTTTGACACATATAGGCGATGTTAACTAGTGAGCTTATTTACACGTGTCGAACCTGCGTAAATCCTAATGAATAGGACCGTAAATGTTACCGCTTTGTATGAAAACATGCGTATTCCTTCGTACTAAGAAAATTTATAGAGATATATCTCTCGTTTCGTTAGTCGGCATGTTGTGCTCATACAATATTATTTTAACAGCATCCTCTTGTGCTCCTAGTAAAAGTGCGCACTTTAAAAGCCATTATATTTTTGTGAAATGGTTGCTTGTGTTGTTCTTTCTCGAACATAGAAAATATGATGATGAGTTTTAACAAAATCATATGTTATGATTACCTAGTTTTGAAATGTAAATTAAGCTAACGAAAGAATATTTAATAGAAAACAAATTTGTCTGAAGCCAACGTATTGGCTTTTACTTCCGTGTGCTTATATGCTACCACTGTATCAGAGATATCACCGTGCAACCTTGTGTGTTTGGGCAAATTACTTATACAAGTGTCACACAAACAACGAGTGTCTTGGTGCTACCCTTGCGGAGTGGTATGCAAATAAGAGTTTATTTTTTCATTCACACCCAATGTCTGCTAACTACCATTCATAAATATGAGTATTATTTTTTCTTTGGACGATTTACGCTTGACCACCTGTTTTATGTGCACGTTCTCTGAAATTAACATAACGTGTTTCGCTGACGATATTCTTATTTCTCAGTCACACTTCACACAATTAGCTGCAGTCCAAACGACTAGGTACATATCGGTATGCACCACAAATATTTAAGCTTGCTTTTCTTTGTAACGGTATCTCCGTCCTCTTGTATTTCCATTACATATATTTATGCACTCTAATAGAGGTTTTCAGAAAATTTCCAAATGTCGCATCACTCTCCTAAACAATGTGACAACGATCCTCCGATCGTTCATAGATAAAAATATCAAGATAAAATCATTTCAATCACAATTGTAAAGACAACCTGCGCTGGCATTTCCAACTGGTTTCCATTTTGTGTGCATTTCGTAATGGCCAATGTCAGTTCGCTCCTGCTGTGATTTATTCACTTATTATTTTGCAACTTCAAACATTATTTCGCATAACGTCCAAATTAACTTGTACCTTTACTACATCATTGTTTTCATTCATAAATGATTCATCGTCAATCTCATTTCGTCACTTTTCTACGTATAATTATTGTCATCCTCCCACGCGTTGTAGGAATGACTAATGGTAATCTTGGAAGAACCATCTATTATGATAGTAGTATACTGAGACCATCATTATGCGTTTGACACACAAACAATTTTAACATAACTTAATCTCGCATCGGCTCTGTGTCATCTCATTCGATGCTTGTAGTTAGTGCTATTGGTAGAGCAACAAAAAGTGTAAATGAGTTATTTAGTACTAAAATCCCGGGATAAATTAAACTGGTTAGATTTGAATGAGTTGCCCTTTGCAACTGAGTTCATACTTGACTTAATCGAAATTTACTTACCTACCTATTCATCTTTTCAATTGCAAATGGCCGTACCGGTTCCATTTTGTGAATCTAAGGTCTGAACATATGCATAGTTACCACATTTGACTCTAAAATTATGCTTGAACTTTTCTACAATTCAACAGCTGCAGCTTTTTATTGATTCTCTCTCTATGTTTGCATAATGCATGTGCATGACTGGACATTAGCTTGGGTACTTGACAATCGAGTACAGGAAGTCGGATATTACTGAAGGAGCTCTGTGAGTTGTTAAATAAGCTGTAAAATGTCATTTAAATGTACCGTCACGCTCATATCTTGGATCGCACAGAGAACCTACTGAAAATTGCTACTGGAATTTAGACATTCTGTTTTTCACCCTACAAGAATGTTAACACAGTTATCTGCTGTATTTGATAAGCAAAAGTGCAATTTTGTCAAAAAGTCACATTGAGTTTGTTGACTTTTTAACTCCTATATCCAAAAGGAAACAAAAGAAATTTTTAAAATCTCTGGTAAGATAGAGAATCCGATAGACAGACATTAAATTTAAAGTTTTACTCATGAAATTGTGTAATTGAATCTTTATGTATAGCACAAATTAAAGTTAAGCAATCACTTATGCAAATGTATCCAATATTTCCATTCGGGTCGTTGTATCTTATCACTATCTCGCGCTTCTCGTGCAATAAGCAATAGTTTCTTCGGTTCCAATTCGAAGGGACTTGTTTTATTAGTAGGATATAACCACACAAAGCCCGTGCCGCCATGATGTACCAGTACATCTGTCTAATACTGTATATTGTCTGGAGCTACCGTACCGGCAACTTAACTCACTACTGCCTTGTGATTATCTTATTCCCATACATCATTCTCAAGTGCATCGCTTTCTATTAATATACACACTACTTTGTTATTGTATGATATATTGAGTGGGCTAACTTATTCATCTTCTAACTTAAATACGCTTTGATGTCCAAGATCATTAGTTTTGTTACTTTGTTCCAACAAGCAAGTAAAATCCGGTTTGATTACTTAATAATCTAATTTGTCAAGCTTGATTACAAATGGCCCGTCCACAAACACAATACCACAATAGTTCTCCTAGGACACACCGGATATGTATGCTCTTTGTTCACCAATGTCACATTAACTTAATTCGGACGGCATTTGCTTCACGTCAGCTGCATATGTAGGTACAGAGATAACACGTGTCAAAGAAGTCAAAAATTGACTGCATACTTGCGAGCCTTTTGAAATATGGCATATTATTATCTTTGTCGTCTACACAACCAAAAATTATCTAAATATCGGCATCTGTCATTCATAAATATTGTGACACGCTCTTTCTTGATGACTCTTGATGTGCCATATTAAAGCCTTTGGACTGAATATCTAGGTCT
Organism: Conistra vaccinii; assembly: GCA_948150665.1. NCBI lineage: Eukaryota > Metazoa > Arthropoda > Insecta > Lepidoptera > Noctuidae > Conistra > Conistra vaccinii. The sequence continues at coordinate 10,725,320 of OX411328.1, read as the reverse complement.
ACCTTTATTTTAAAGACCTTATTCATAGATTCACCCACGTCTCACATGATGTTTGTTTTACCAAAGGTGTTTATTGTTTGTTATTATTCGTGTTCAATTTAAAGTCATTTTATGTCATCATCATGATTATTTATTGTTGTTATTAACCTAACTGGCTCTTCATAAATTCGGTTAAGGTTATTTTAGTTTTCTGTTATTCCATATTTATAAATACCTTCTATTTTGTTTCAATTATGAGAAGCGATAGGTACAGGTAAATTAGAGTTACAATCTTCATAATTATATTCGTCTGCATCGTGCCCTACCTAAAGAACGATAGTTTTCGGATATTTCAGCTTTCTGACAAATTACATCAAAACTTGATATCTGCATAGTATAAAGGATCCCGCAGACAGGCACGACGTGACTTGTGGAACAATTTCTATAAAAACTTCACGGAAATTGTTCTACCGTTGTCGCGTCCGTCGCGCCTGTTTGGTGAGCCTTCATCTGAGTTTTCTTTTGTCGACTTTACGTAGGTACAGTCGTGCCATCCACGAAGACGTGCCCATCTCCGCTATTACTGTAAGTACTGTAAGATGTACTTTACTACATATGCTGTACTTTGTGCATATTTTCCTTCAACTTGTTTTTATTTTTATTTTGTGTTTACTGCAAATAAACGTATTTTCTTTCTTCTTCTTTCTTTAGTGCGAAGCACATCTTCGTGGATGGCACTACCTATAACAGTACTAAAACAGCACTTTGTTATGTTATCAAATCTTTCCCAGATAAGTCGGATTCCGTTAATGTCATTTATGTGCCGGGTAATTACACTCACATTTTAATATATCAACATAATTATTCGCGTGATTCAAGTCTCCGTGGTTGGTCGACGCAAGTGAAGCCGGTCGCTACTGACCGTGGTGCTGCGTTTACGCATCGTCGCTCAACGTGAGAAAATTCCCCTTCAATCCACATTGTTCTTAATTTTGCCCTCATATATTATTATTCAGGGAACATTAATCTCAACACTGGCAGAAAACAAAGCTATTAGACACTGGTAGTATGTTGGCACTCCAAATTCTTGCTGAATCTAATGATGCACCTACTTCGAATTTCTCATAGATTTACGAGTTTAACAAATGTGGGAATGAAAAGATGGATAGTTTGTTACAGTCCTTCACACATTTAAATAAATCTAGTTCATTTATGCTCCAATTGTGGCAGTCAACTTTAATTAATGCAGCACCTTGTAATTTCACTGTCTAGACCGCGCGTCCGTTTACTTAGTTTGTTATTATGACGGCCGTTGCATTAGCGTCGTCGTTAAATTACAAAATACCACCAATGTTCGTGGTGATGAAAGAAATTAATTGTTTCCGCCGACCGACGTTGCTAACGAAAGTGATTTTGTGACTTAGTCTATTCTAAGAACCAATTATAGCATTTGTTTCACTGGAACTGCTTGCGACTGCGCGCAGATGGCTATTTAATTGCATTGTTACAGAAAACTACACAGCATATTTTTCTGATTGAGTTGCTGCATTCAAAATATAATAAAATTTATTGTTAAAAGAGTGTCTTCAAGTAACAAGACAGGTTTCTGAACTTCTTACTAAAGTTACCTAACCTTTAAAAGTTTCGCTATATATAGCCGAATAGACTTTACTACACGATACAGTTACCACAAGCAAAAACCGTTGCTTAACTGCTCAAACTTCGGCGTTCAATTGCCCAATCGGCTCTTTATTTTATAAATATGCTAAAATGAAAATTAATCGTATAGTGTATTGGTGATCTTTCTCAACTGAATCGCATTTATCTTGAAATATGTTGAAAATTGTATTCTAACTGTCCAGGGGTCGAGTTCAATCCCGTCTTAACACCACACACATAAGTTTATTTAATACATAATTTAAAAGATCGCACCGTGGGCTATAAAGAGTTTAAGGTTTTTAATAGAGAAACTATAAAACCTTGTGGGCGGTGTCTTCATGGCAAAGCGTAAAAATCTAATCACGTACCAAAGCGTCCAATTCCGTGTGATAATATAGTTCTTGGGCTTGAAGTTACAGCTTATTAAATGCGTATTAGAATAAAATGAGGGAGAGGGATTACAGAGTGAATGCGCCGCGGTCTGCCATTGTGGCCAGTGACAATGCAAGAGAGATTGCATTGCATTATCTGGAACCAGTAACCGTACGTGTGTGAGCCTGGCTGTCGCAATACTCCAGGGAGGAAATTGTACAATACTATTAATTGGTTTAGATACAAAATATGTTCTTTGTTTTTTTTATATATACTGAACTAAAACTGCCACAGATGTTATTGAACTGTAACTAGGACAAGAGAAATGACTATTTGGAGAAGCAGGTGATCAAGAATAAGTTTGGTACTTATCTAAGACTAACGTTATTCATATTCAATAACAGTAATCAGGAATATTAAACTTGTTTTCTTGCTCGTACCTATTCAACAAGAACAATAAATTTCAGAGCCACGTTAAATTGAAAGTAAATAAACTACCTACCATTAATTTTGGTCTCAAATCCAAGGTAATCTAACAGTTTTTGCTTTTCCGTAGGTGGTCTCGAAGATCGAAGCGGCAATTGACATTTGTCACTCAGTGACACACAAGTTGCTTGCTCTCCTATTATAGTGAATGCTCTTCCTACGCGAGCGTTCAAACATCATTATATTATAGAGTTATCAATAATCTACAACCCAATTTCAATCTTAACTCAAAGACACAGGGATAGATTTCCCTTACATGATCCTAAAGGGAGTCTTGTAAGGCTAGAATTACGTACATAGAACGATCGCGATTGCGGTTGGAGTAATCTGAGTAAATGGTAAAATTAAACCTTGTTAACAAATATAACTATGTTGTGTTGTGTGGCTTTGCTACCTGTTTGTGGATCACTCGCTCTACATTGATGCAACCAAACTTCTTGAAACCCACAAATATCTAATAAATTTGGTATATTATTACTACCAACTTAATTAAAATCGATTAGATTATTAATTTCATATTTAAATTCATGGTCTTTAAGATTGATTGCATGTTCAAATTAGTAATGTGTTCCGCAGTTGTGAAAACATTGGAATATACCGACCTCTTCCCCCGCAAGTTGAAAGAATTATCTCCAAGAAATGGGTTAATGTGATGCTCGTAGGCTATGAGCATGCAAGCTGTCATTAAACATTTTCTGTTACATCTGCAAGTCTCATAAATAACTCCTGCACGTTACTTTAAACGCTTCCATTATACGTTATAATGATAGCGTCTAGAGCTGTGCTTTTTAGTGTGAAGTAAAAGCTAGTAGCATAAACACACATTAAAAGACGTAGAAACTTCACCAAGAATGCGTAAATAGTCGTCCATCACTAAAATGATCCGTCTCATAGTTCACACGAGTTTAAAGTAGGTACACAAGTTTGGAGGCTTGCGCAAGAGCGACCTCCTACAGACGACATATTCCGAAACTCGTTCACGTCAAATCCGAGTACATTAATCAAACTCAGGCGCAGAGACATGGAGTGACGGACGGACATGGACAGCCCCCAAAACCACCTGCGACAAAACACAGCCTCTATTATAACGCGATTGTTTTTGTTTAACTCTCATTTACCAGTACAAAGACTGCTGCACGCGTAGCATGAGCATCGCTTTGTCGACGGAAGACGGAAGAGTAGACAAAAATGACGTTCCGTGTAGACAGTACGACGGCAGCAAAGTAGAAAGAGGCAACTGCACTTTTTACGAAATTCACTCTTTAATATAATTCATCTCAGAATTCTTTGTTTCGTCATAGGATGTTTTTACTGTTTGATTGTCAATTTTTACTGATATTAAGTCACGTTAAACACAACTAAGTACAGCTTATTTTTTTCAGTGTATCGAAGTACCGTGTTTTGGAACAAATAACATTACAGTAATATTGGCCTTAACCATTTCCTTGGTAATATTAACTAAATGATGTAAAATAGGAGAAGATAGCTTTCTTCTTCTATTAGTTATCACAGTTTTGTGTTTAAAACGCTCTTCTGTAGAATCATGATTTTGTAGATAACCCTGTATACTTTGTGACCGTCGAGTATAATATTTCACTACCATAGACAATTGTCAGTCGTCAGAGTGATTTTGACAATTTGATATAGAAAACTTTCTTCTGAAATAGTCTACATATAAAATGACCTAGACAAAGATAGTTTGAAACGAAAGACAAAGTGACAGATTGAAGAAAGATTTCTACGGTGCGATGTCAAAAATGAAGAAAGGAAATGTCATTTTGTATAGAAAGAGCTGTGTCTACTCTTCGTAGACATAGAAAGCGCCATGCTACGCGTGCTGCATTGTTCTACCACCATTACAAGTGTTTCGACACCCGTCAACGTCCGTTGTGACATGTTACAAAAGGAGTTTTTTAAACGATCTGCTCTTGATGCAACCTTGTATTGACCATCAGACGATTCAACTTGTCAAATACACAAACGCTGTCAGTGACGATTACTGTCCAATTAATCAACTTATTCAATATATCTTGGTCACATGAGTCAGTTATTTTGTAGCTCAGCTTAGCATCAATATTAAAGAACTTACAAGATATTAATCAATATGGCGGTCCTTTTTAAATTACAAAATAAGTACCTACCTAGTTGTTATAACCGCAAAATTCAGTAGCTGGCACACGCATTGGCTACCAATTAAGTTGTTTGGAGTGAGAAAAATACAGAGAATGTAAAGCATAAACATCTCATCCTAAATGCGTTCACCATCAATATGCAAGAAAAGGTGGCAATTAAATACATAATCCATCGGCTATCACACGGGCCCCGTGGCGGGTTAATGGCTTGTTTACTCACTCTACCGCCCTTATATGGCGTGAAAGCTCCTCCGCATTGTCGCCAGCCCCTCAGCGGGCTCGGTATGGTCAGGCGGATACGTGCGTCTGCGCATATGAGCCGTTTGATAGCGGAGAGATTAACAAATTGAAGAGAACTTGCATAATCGTTCTCGACGCATTTCACAGGTAAAAAAATTCAATGAGAATTTTCAGTTTTATATACCTATTATTATTTTTATTCTTACAAGACATGCTGGCTTGAAAGTTTCGGAACCTAGTTTTAATTTCGACAAGGAGATATCGCTCAGATAAGATAGTATACCAGCAGTAAGTAGCTTTCTGAGTTGATCGATTGATTGAAGATAGTAAAGCTACTACAAAATAAAATGTTCAGCACGTGCGACTAGCTGATAAGTTACATATTATCACATAATAACTTGACATATTTTAAACGGTATCTCAAAAACAGATGGTTGTCTGATTGCGAGTCCGGAAATTAACCGATGACTCATCACCTCTTTATCTGGATAAGGAAGATAAAATGAGAACGATACAACGATTCTTCACATACGGTGGGGAAATCGCGAGCTTGTGTTATAATACTTTTGCATTAACCAGCCATATGGTCTTTGAACCACATTGCATTGATAGAGCGAATAACTACTTACGCATCTATACTCGTAAGTAAATTATTCAGATACTGTAGACATACTTACCTGTATGGTATGTAAGGATCGATGCAGGTGGCGTTCTGTAGTTTCTGCTTACCCCCATGGGAAGAAGGCGTGACTTTATATACGTATGTGTACTTATGCTACTTTTTGCAGGATTCTTCACATGCATATCCCCATGTAGGTGGGTTCCAAAACATCGTATCTAGAAATAATAACAATCTTCCTAGCCTTTTTTTCCAACTATCTTGGGGTCGGCTTCCAGTCTAACCGGATGCAGCTGAATACCAGTATTTTACATGGAGCGACTGCCTATCTGACCTCCACAACCCAGTAACTGGGTAATACGATACCCCTTGGTAAGACTGGTGTCAGACTTTCGGACTTCTGACGACTCGTAACAACTGTCAAAGATCCACGAATGACAGCCGGGACCAACGGCTTAACGTGCTTTCCGAGGCATGGAGGAGTCTCGGTATGTGAAGATGGTCACCCATCCACTGATCAACCCCGGCAAGCGTAGCGATGGATCGACCCGTGCGGCTTGTTATTACTTAGCCACGAGCTCCTCATAATAACCACACATCAAATAATACCGAATGTCCTGGTCCATGAGTCATTCGTAGCTTAGTAAAAATATGTCATAACTCAATTACATCACTGCGGCTGGGGTGGCCTCTGTGCGTTATGTTAGCCACCCATAATAATAGAGGTGCAGCATCAGATCTATCAATATATCTGTCAGATGATGTCATAACAGTCATCGGCTATTGTCGTAGCCTTCAAAATTATTACATATCCGATACTTACTAAATATATATTGATTACCTACATGATGAAGCTGCTGAGAATGACTGTTTCCAGATAACTGTAACCATTAAAATAATGTATGTCACAAACAAATTCGTACCAACGTAATTAGGTATTGTACGTTTTCCAAAAACTAAAATAAGTACTCATAAAAGCAGGAATTTTCCACGGGACGTAAAATTTTATATTTACTAGTAAACGTTTGGGACGGTATTCTAAAATTAACGAGTCAATATGACATGTTTCATGTGTAAAATTTATTAGAGCAGATGTTATCCACGTAGCTAACAAATGTATTTTTTTCTTTACAGAAATAGCAAAAGTCCGAGCAAGTTTATTCCAAATAAATGGAGTCAAGAAAGAACCACTCGTTCTACCAGAGGCTGAAGGCATGGTCACCACACTCACAGAAAAAGTTTACGTGCCAGTAAAAGAACATCCAGATGTAAGTACTGACGTAATTAGCACTGGTAGTTGCGTTAGATTCTAGGGTTTATCTGAAACGCCAGGCAGCGGAGGTCAAGGGAATGAATACGATAATTACACATCTGTATTTAAAATAATGATGCATATTTATGCATAGCCAGGAAGTCTTTGAATTTGTTGTTTGTTTTGGGGAGTATTTCCTATTGTTCTGGAAAATTAAGCCGCCAATTTACTTCGTAACCACGTAAGACCAATCTGCTTTATTACAGCTCCGAGAAATTCTAATTAAAGCCGCATCGTTTCAAACTTTATGGATTTACAGAAAACACCCAACTTGTTGAATTGGCTATACCTACGTGACGTTATTAGGTCATATAGGTATGCAGTACTAATTTCCTGTTGACGTAGGAGGGAAGTAAAAATAAGATATAAAGTTTTATTTGTGGTACAGTCCCTTAGTTTCCTCATCCAAAATACATGTAGGATTACTATATTTTGGCCCTGATAGGGAAAAATGTTTCTGCCATAGAAGCTGAGAACGATTTTGCTACAGTGGATGTATTTTAGGCTTGTAACTAGAAGAGTGATGAATAAACGTTGATGGATGGAGGGGAAGAAGAAGACCGAAGAAAAGATGGATGGATTGTGTGCAAAATGATATGAATGAAAGGGGAGTGACTGATAATATAACAGTCAACAGGAGAGCATGGAAAAAGAAAACAATTTGCGTCGACCCCAAGTAAAACTGGGATTGGGGCGGAAAGAAGAAGAAGAATAGTTTATTAATATGGAAAGTTACTTCGTACACTATCATACCACTTTTCCAGTGTGTGATTGCTTGTACATCATAATATTTTCGCACATTGTTTTGATCCCATAAGCGTAAGCATAAAGAGCGTGACGGACCGATACATGCGTAATGTCATTGTTTACAACTTAATTTGTCGCATTCATACAACTTATATTTCATTCACAAACCATTTAAGTATCAGAATATGAATGAGCACTTTCTGTAAGAACACAGTAAAATAATTGTTCTGTCATTAATTATTCAACTGTCAAGACACAAACAGTCTTTTGAGCAGTATAATAAGTGAGTGTAAACACTCCTGCTTGAATACTGACGAAACTTGTATGCACATTATTCGTGAGATGTGCTCAAGCAATTATAACCATAATGAATTTGTATTGCTTTGTAAACTCTCAAGTAATTAATTCATATGGCTTTAAATGGTGTATTAATAGCACCGATTTCGAAATCATTGTAGAAAAATACCACTTTATAAGATCCTTCTGTGAAGCATTAGCATTGATTGAATTGCAAAAAGGTAATAAAGGAAGAAGCTAGTCAATTACGTCACGATACACGTAAGGCTATCTTAAGATCCATCTTAGCTTTCTTAAGGTTTTTTAAAGGACGAGAATTCTAATAATTTCTTCGTAGATCGAGCTAATTGTTGCGAATAGCGAGTTTTACTGTAACCGTTGCGTTAGTCATACAGATAGAAACACAAGGTAGGCAGGCTGCTACATTTGGAGACTTATGTCAGGGCTATCTCGTCTTTGGAATGATTGTTGATTCTCGGGTGACCCTCAATGCTACGGCCCATTCATTGTTACTAACTGATTCTTAGTCATTTGCAAACGAACACGAATAGAGTGCCTTTTTGGGCAACGAGTTCAATGAACCGAATGATTCATTTTTAAAATCGGATTACACCTAGCACTATATGTCCGTGCCAACTTCGATTGCAGCTGAAATATTGTCAATGCATCAGTTCATATGTCGTGCTATTTGGCTTTCAATGTACTAGTTGGTTTATTTATATATTAGGCACATTCTGAACATGCAGACCGAAAAGTTCACCATACTTTATTTGGGTTTGGTTTCAATAGAGTCACTATAGTTATCTATGCAATTAGCACATCGTATTTGTCGTTGTCTGCATTCATTTTCAGTTTACCATTTTTAAAATGTTCTTCAACATTCGAAAGAGAATTTATAGATTCAATATTTCCTTTAAAGTGTTTTAGAAACTAATCAACATTAGTGAGATGTGTGTTGACTCATAGATATATTGTTGGCGCCATCAACTCGTCTGAGACTCCTTATAAGGTGTCATCTAACGAACCTCTGCCACTGAATTAATTTAGTTGAATTTTATTACAATTTTGAGTAGCTGAATAACAATCACTAAATTTACCACGTGATAATGTGAGAAACAGAAACATTAAAAGGTCCAAAAAACTGGCATCGACAAATGGGCATAAAAAAAAAAAAAAAATCTCAGAATTTGTTGCTTTTTTGTTGCTAATTAGTTGCTAAAAAAAAAAATTTGTTGCTCGAACCGATCTCGAGAAATAACAAACATGCCAGCTTAACGTTAAGGTAGCAGGAAAAACAGTAATATATGAGATAGCCGAAAAAACAATAGGGCAAAATTTGTTGCTAATTTGTTGCTGCAAGTAACCATATTTTTTTTTTGATAATTGTTTTTTTTTAATTTTATTTTAGATATTAAAATTTTTACTGGTCATGCTAGCTTAACTCTCGATTTTTCTGTTTTAAATAAACAAAATAATTTTGTTGCTCATGGTAGCAATGATTGTTGATGCCCAGAGAGTCAGCAACAAAATAAACAAGCAAGATCGAATGACTTTCTGAACGGTATCATCTGAAACCGGCCTTGCTAGCTTAACACTCGATTTTTCGGCAGTAAATATAAAAAAACTATTTTGTTGCTCATGATAGCAATGATTGTTGATGCCCAGATAGTCAGCAACAAAATAAACAAGTAAGATCGAATGACTTTCTCATCGGTATCATCCGAAACCGGCCTTGCTAGCTTAACTCTCGATTTTTCGGCAGTAAATGATAAAAACTATTTTGTTGCTCATGATAGCAATGATTGTTGATGCCCAGATAGTCAGCAACAAAATAAACAAGCAAGATCGAATGACTTTCTCATCGGTATCATCCGAAACCGGCCTTGCTAGCTTAACTCTCGATTTTTCGGCAGTAAATGATAAAAACTATTTTGTTGCTCATGATAGCAATGATTGTTGATGCCCAGATAGTCAGCAACAAAATAAACAAGTAAGATCGAATGATTTTCTCATCGGTATCATCTGAAATCGGCCGTGCTAGCTTAACTCTCGATTTTTCGGCAGTAAATGATAAAACCAATTTTCTTGCTCATGATAGCAATCATTGTTGATGCCCAGTTAGTCAGCAACAAAATAAACAAGTAAGATCGAATGACTTTCTCATCGGTATCATCTGAAACCGGCCTTGCTAGCTTAAACAATCCAGGAAGAGTTCGGTCGGAATTGGTCCAAATGGCGTCGGCTGATGAAACCTAGTTCATTTAGTAGTTCACGAATGTAGGATATTTTTTCACTGTGGGCACCATAAAATTGGCTTATGGAGAAAAAAGTTAAACAATCCAGAAAATGTTAGGTTAGGTTAAGTTCGGTTGGAATTGGTCCAAATGGCGTCGGCTGATGAAACCTAGTCCATTTAGTAGTTCATGAATGTAGGATATTTTTTCACTATGGGCACCATAAAATTGGCTATGGAGAAAAAAGTTAAACAATCCAGAAAAATGTTAGGTTAGGTTAGGTTCGGTCGGAATTGGTCCAAATGGAGTTGGCTGATGAAACCTAATCCATTTAGTAGTTCATGAATGTAGGATATTTTTTCATTATGGGCACCATAATTGAAAAAAAAAAAAAAATGCAAAAAAAAAAAAAAACAATGTCTTTGGCTGATGAAATCTAGTCCATTTAGTAGTTCATGAATGTAGGATATTTTTTCACTATGGGCACCATAAAATTGGCTATGGAGAAAAAAGTTAAACAATCCAGAAAATGTTAGGTTAGGTTAGGTTCGGTTGGAATTGGTCCAAATGGCGTCAGCTGATGAAACCTAGTCCATTTAGTAGTTCATGAATGTAGGATATTTTTTCACTATGGGCACCATAAAATTGGCTTATGGAGAAAAAAGTTAAACAATCCAGCAAAATGTTAGGTTAGGTTAGGTTCGGTTGGAATTGGTCCAAATAGCGTCGGCAGATGAAACCTAGTCCATTTAGTAGTTCATGAATATACGATATTTTATTATTATTATTATTTTATTTTATTTCCTCCCTAGCCAAACCTAACATAACCTAACCTAACATTTTTCTGGATTGTAAAACTTTTTCTCTGTGGGTCAATTACTGTTGCCAAGAGTAAAAAAACATCCTACATTCATGAACTGGACAAGGCTTGATCAGCCAACGTCATTTGAACCATTTCCGACCTAACCTAACCTAACCTAACATTTTTCTGGATTGTTTAACTTTTTTCTCCAGCCAATTTTATGGTGCCCATAGTGAAAAAATATCCTACATTCATGAACTACTAAATGGACTAGGTTTCATCAGCCGACGCCATTTGGACCAATTCCAACCGAACCTAACCTAACCTAACATTTTTCGGGATTGTTTAACTTTTTTCTCCATAGCCAATTTTATGGTGCCCATAGTGAAAAAATATCCTACATTCATGAACTACTTAATGGACTAGGTTACCGGCCTTGCTCGCTTAAACAATCCAGGAAAATGTTAGGTAAGGTTAGGTTAGGTTCGGTCGGAATTGGTCCAAATGGCGTCGGCTGATGAAACCTAATCCATTTAGTAGTTCATGAATGTAGGATATTTTTTCACTATGGGCACCATAAAATTGGCTATGGAGAAAAAAGTTAAACAATCCCGAAAAATGTTAGGTTAGGTTAGGTTCGGTTGGAATTGGTCCAAATGGCGTCGGCTGATGAAACCTAGTCCATTCAGTAGTTCATGGATGTAGGATATTTTTTCACTATGGGCACCATAAAATTGGCTTATAGAGAAAAAAGTTAAACAATCCAGAAAAATGTTAGGTTAGGTTAGGTTAGGACGGAAATGGTTCAAATGACGTTGGCTGATCAAACCTTGTCCAGTTCATGAATGTAGGATGTTTTTTTACTCTTGGCAACAGTAATTGACCCGCGGAGAAAAAGTTTTGCAATCCAGAAAATGTTAGGTTAGGTTATGTTAGGTTTGGCTCGGGAGGAAATAAAATAAAATAATAATAATAAAAAAATATCGTATATTCATGAACTACTAAATGGACTAGGTTTCATCTGCCGACGCCATTTGGACCAATTCCAACCGAACCGAACCTAACCTAACATTTTTCTGGATTGTTTAACTTTTTTCTCCATAAGCCAATTTTATGGTGCCCATAATGAAAAAATATCCTACATTCGTGAACTACTAAATGAACTAGGTTTCATCAGCCGACGCCATTTGGACCAATTCCGACCGAACTCTTCCTGGATTGTTTAAGCTAGCAAGGCCGGTTTCAGATGATACCGATGAGAAAGTCATTCGATCTTACTTGTTTATTTTGTTGCTGACTAACTGGGCATCAACAATGATTGCTATCATGAGCAAGAAAATTGGTTTTATCATTTACTGCCGAAAAATCGAGAGTTAAGCTAGCACGGCCGATTTCAGATGATACCGATGAGAAAATCATTCGATCTTACTTGTTTATTTTGTTGCTGACTATCTGGGCATCAACAATCATTGCTATCATGAGCAACAAAATAGTTTTTATCATTTACTGCCGAAAAATCGAGAGTTAAGCTAGCAAGGCCGGTTTCGGATGATACCGATGAGAAAGTCATTCGATCTTGCTTGTTTATTTTGTTGCTGACTATCTGGGCATCAACAATCATTGCTATCATGAGCAACAAAATAGTTTTTATCATTTACTGCCGAAAAATCGAGAGTTAAGCTAGCAAGGCCGGTTTCGGATGATACCGATGAGAAAGTCATTCGATCTTACTTGTTTATTTTGTTGCTGACTATCTGGGCATCAACAATCATTACTACCATGAGCAACAAAATGGTTTTGTTCATTTACTGCCAAAAAATCGAGAGTTAAGCTAGCAAGGCCGGTTTAATATGACACCGGTCAGAAAGTCATCCGATCTTGCTTGTTTATTTTGTTGCTGACTATCTGGGCATCAACAATCATTGCTATCATGAGCAACAAAATAGTTTTTTTCATTTACTGCCGAAAAATCGAGTGTTAAGCTAGCAAGGCCGGTTTCAGATGATACCGGTCAGAAAGTCATTCGATCTTGCTTGTTTATTTTGTTGCTGACTCTCTGGGCATCAACAATCATTGCTACCATGAGCAACAAAATTATTTTGTTCATTTAAAACAGAAAAATCGAGAGTTAAGCTAGCATGACCAGTAAAAATTATAATATCTAAAATAAAATAAAAAAAAAACAATTATCAAAAAAAAAAATATGGTTACTTGCAGCAACAAATTAGCAACAAATTTTGCCCTATTGTTTTTTCGGCTATCTCATATATTACTGTTTTTCCTGCTACCTTAACGTTAAGCTGGCATGTTTGTTATTTCTCGAGATCGGTTCGAGCAACAAATTTTTTTTTTTAGCAACTAATTAGCAACAAAAAAGCAACAAATTCTGAGATTTTTTTTTTTTTTTTATGCCCATTTGTCGATGCCAGTTTTTTGGACCTAACATTAAATGCAATTAAGCTATATCGGACTATTTACAATGTTATAGCAATAAATCAAGTTGATACTTCTTCCACACAATTAGCTCCTCTTTGGGTATCATTTACCGAGATATCAATGCAATTTCAATGATCTAAGCCAATACTATAAATATCCATGTTTGTGTTGTCATAGATCATCTGAATAATTGCGAGGAATCTAACAATGTAGACGTAAATCTTAAGATAAATCGATCGCTGAATGATATTGATTGTCGATCAAAAGAACCGTTCCGAGACATCGGTCCCGTACTCAGAAATAATGATGAAAACCCTTAACGATGCACATGGTTGTCACATGATGGAGTTCTTAGAAACTATCGTGAATAGTTTCTGACACGCCTCATGATTTTATTGCTTAAACAAATCGCTGTATTTTGCCAAATCTTAAAATAATGTTTTCACAATTGGTAATCATACCATCAATGTTTTATACGCTCGCAAAAACTGAGCTGTAAAGTAAACGTTAACTATTCCAGAAATAGAGCTAACAGTACCAATGTGATTCGTATGTTGAACACATTGTCGAAACAATAGTTTCGGTACACCGGCTGCTGTGACTAATATCTTAAAATGTTTTGTTTTTGTAACTGTATCGTTCATCTTTATAGCTCAAACAAATAGCAACGCGTTCATTCTTTGATACACCATTGTGCTCACGTTAATGCGGATTTTAGGGTGTATTTCAACACCTTTATTACACTGTTTTATTTCATTAACCCAGTCTCTGCTTATTTCATTTTAATGGTTCTACTTGGCTAGGCAAATAAGAATATTATAATATTCATATTTGAATTCAGCAATAAGTGTGAATTTCTCGAAGTTGCAACGGTTCATAACACACAACCATTCCGGCTTAGAAGTCCAAGAAAAAAATATAACCAACCACATATTTCCCACAAAGTAATATTTATTCATCGCGTCATAAAGAAATCATGTATTATGTTCTGTTTATAGGAATAAAATTATTCTCAAGATTGAGATGTAATGCACATATAGAAATGCACGAAAGATAGCTACCTAATTAATTCTTTTCCTAATCCTTTAAAGAAAAAAAATGCGGAACATGTTCTATTCCGCATTGTTGGTACTTATGGCAAATGATATGCTGAGCACATACGAACGCGCTCAAAGCTGCTCGATCATAGAGTCCACTAGATGGAGAGTTCCAACCTCATTCTGGTCCCACAGGTTCCTGTTTGCATTGCATAGTGATGTTAACACATCGATAAAATACGCGCATTTCATAATGCAAATATTAATATCGATAGTCTAGCTGCATTTGAAATGTAATAAACGCATTCGCGCATATTCTCACAGATTATATTATGCGAAGTTATGAGTTTTTGGTGTACAAATCGCAAACACGTTTAGCGCTTACCGATACATGTGCGTCGCGGACTCGCGGTTTCGTTTGATTAATCTTGTGTTATTTCCATACAATCCTATACAGACATCTTCTGTAAACATTGTAGAAATCTTCGTAATAATCGCCGAATTTGGATAGGAAAAGTTTCTTTCGAGTAGTCTTTTCTCCCCCACGATTGTGACTACATAATTTATATTGTTTCAAATAAAACAGATGTGCTCTACATCAAAACTGTAAAAGTCACGATCTTGCTAAAGAATCGACATCGATACAGTCGCAGGCCCCTGTCTCGAAATCTGCCTCTCTCCATTTAGGGCCGGAGGAGTTATTAAATCCTGCCATATCGGTGGGGACCGTTACTTCGGCTTTTTACTCCCCAAGAAGTACCAGTTGATGCGTGTCTTAATGGAGGATCTTAGAGCCGAGATCACACTGAGAGAAAGCAAGACTTCTGTTACTTTATTCAAGGAAACTTAAGGTGGACTTAGTTGAATTATATGCAGGCAATTATCCTTATCTGCTATTTGAAGTAGAAGCTTGAATACTTTCTTAAAAGAGGAAAGCTTTACGGTTCATTAAGATTCTGGAGAGCTTAGCTACTTATTCTAAACGCACCGAGAATACAGTTACAGGTCTACTAAGTCTTTGTATTGCAGTAACATAGTAGATATTAGTCTACATAAAACTTGTTGCTCGGAGACTTTTGTTGTAAGTACCTACCTACTAGTTGGTTTGATGAGAAATAAGAACCCAACTGAACCCTCAATAAAATGGTGGTCCATTTTAAAAGCCAATGACACTGACGCTTTTGGATTCGTTGAATCGGATTCGGTAGTAAAATTCAGTATCACCCATAAACACTACTTATAGCTTTTCTTGCAGTTAAAATTCGTTCTTTTTGGAAACTGAATGTTAATAGCGGGCTCAAATGTTGTTTCTCGCAGTGATGAACTTTTAACCATATTTGTGAACATATCAGGAAATATACACCCGACATATTTTACTTCACTGTTTCAACTGGTTAATCTCGTAATGAAGATTACTTTCACAAATAATCGAGTAAGTATAATTACGTAAATAATATAAGTGTAATCTTATCGCGTTAGTTCGTACTCACCGCTATAAACTGGCTATTATAGGAAAGAACGTAAAACAGAATTATATTCGCGGACGAACCGGCCGGACGGCTGCATTGTTTTAGTGAAAACATGTCTGGCACTAGCAGCGTGTGCTTTATCATTCGTGAGTGCAAACATCAGTAAAAGCTCGCGAATGTGTTTCAAAAAGATTAAACAATTCGCGCTACTGCACCATCGAGAAACTTGTTTAGGTTACGACCAGTCGGGAATTTCAGTTCGAATAGATTAACGATATTCCGATCTATCCATCAATAAATCGATTGAAATACTCAAGTTTTATATATCTCGTTATTTCAAACAGGAATACTTGGTTTCCAAAATGTTTCAACCTCAAACGAAAAGCTTATATTCCATCTAGCAACTAATATTTCTTTGACGAAACCATCAAAATTATGACGGCTAGTTTAGAATTTTCACGAAGTTTCGTATATTTCAATGGCCTTGCATACCACAGTTGGCTATAATAATGTAGTGCTCAGAATCATAATAACGACAAATTGAGAAAATACGACTCCACATAATGTGTCTCCGTAAAAAAGTAATATATTCGCGTTAATTTATGTATATTTCGCCGTTTATAGGCTTTCACATCCAAACATGTTTTCCACAAACAAAAGCTGTCCGGTTTGAGTTGCCTCGCTGTCTTTGAATTTCGCACGAGTTGTTAGTTATCTGAATTTGTGGCAGTGCGTGGGCGCATATGCCCTGTGTTTTTCTCTGCCATCGTTGCTTTGTATAATTTAATGAAGTTTTCTTATGGCTTAAGCTATAACGTATGCAGTAAACGCATGTGTGGGTGTGCCGCTAATATCCGCTCCATTTATCTCTTACACTGTAAATCTGGACAAATGAAGAATGGATTCATTGAACTCTATTATAGTCACTATTTTTATCGTGGTAGTTTAATATTCCAATTGATTTTCAGTCGAATCCATCGGTATTTTTCTAAGTTAGACAACTTTAATGTGAAGAGTACCTATTCAGAAACAATATTTAGTACCTAGCATCTTTGTCGGCTGATAACAAGAAGTGGTGTGTGTGTAATAATGAGGTTGATTGGATTGGTCCTACTTCACGTAAGGGCCACAGTTCAGCCGCCTTCGACACCAGCTCATAACGGACGCTTTTGTCTAGCTAACCACGAGTTACTACTTGTAGATTATCTTCTATCGTTATCGCCAACGCACAAACTTATGACACCATGCGAATGGCATGTGCTGCTAACAGGCTATTTAGGTAAATCTTTAACATTACGAAACGAATGTACTTATATATCTTTACATACATACCTACATACAGCCAAATAAATAAAATTGAAGTGTCTGTTTGTGATGTCAAAATAACAGCTTTTTACTAAATGCATTTGAAAGTATGAAATTACCTATACGGTACAAAAAAAATCAATTGTTACATTTTTTTCAGTCGTTTGTTCCGGCTAATCTCCGAAACGGCTGGACCGATTTTGACGGGATATTATGAAGAGTAACTTAGGCTGCTTTTATTTTAGAAATATAATAAAATTATTGTCCACGAGTGCAAAGCCGCGGGCAGCAGCTAGTAGCAAAATAAAAGAAGCCGTATAAAATAACGCAATTATTATCGTCAACGTTTCTACTTCCTAATGATTGTTACTCAACAACGTTTCAAAGGAACAATGGATGACGGTTAAGTTTTACACAAAATAAGCTTACGTCATAGAATAAGCATGCGACAGGTGACTGTTCACAGCCAGCTAAGTAGTTCCTGTGGGATTTAAAAACAACTTAAGATGAATAACATAACGAGGAAGAAAAATAATCTGTTGAGACATTGCGTATTCGTAAAGACAAAGACAGAACGACTACATAAGAATAAGCAACAAACAAGAAATTCTAAATTGCATCGTCTTGCCCGTTTCACAATTGCAGACTCCCACAATATGTTGTTCGCGAAAACAAACTCTTGAATGCAAATTGCATGATAGAGATTGATGACTTCAGCTGACATTTTCACACAGTAAGACAAGGAAAAATATAACTTTAAATGCTCGGGAACAGCTGGACATGTTTAATGAATGAACGTTTTCCATTGTGAATGAAAGTGCCGAGCTGAACGCATAGAGTAAATAATGAAACTAGCAATCGCAACCGCACCTACCTCTGACATTTGTTTTTGTAGTTTTAGCTGACTTACCCAAATTCTGCAATATCTGAATTAATCTAACTGCATCGCAAATAGATAACTTCTAAACTGAGCAAGAGCATTTGTTCGTTGCTGCACTTTTTTCTATATGTATTAAACACAAATGTAATAAATATAAATTGTGCTTGTGTTAGCTATGTTAAAATATTACATTATTGTACTTTGAAGTACTTTGTCACCAGTTCAAAAGCTTCAAATTGTCACGTATCACGCGACCCTAACATTCTTTCGTTTGAAGCTATCTTCAGGACGTTTTATACCATTAGGCTTCTTTATAGTACCTTCATGCGAGTGTGGGTAGATGCAGCAGTGCATTCGGTACTCAGTAATGAGGTTGATCGGATTGGTCGCGCTCCGTCGAGCACGGGTCATGGGTCGCGGCCCGCTCTAGACTTTGTCTAACAGCGGTATCTATTAGTACATTGTCTTCCATATGGTTTTTAGATGTAACTGCGTCTGATACTTCCTTAGTATTTATGTAGGCACTTCGTTTCTGCTCAATGATTGTTTTACTTATTGAATCATCGGTTTAGTACAATGTTTACCAATTGAGTAGTCCATCTTCAATAGACATACAACCGGCTTCCGTATTCAATGGGCTCTTATTTTAATTTCAATTATGGTTCCAGAAGTGATTTCCATTAAGATTGTCAGCACATTAATGGAACTAAAATCACTTGTTCTTGCACATCTGGTTTCATATTATTAGTCATTAATTAATGAGTATTTTATAAATAACAACATCTGAGTTCTTCGTAATACCTGAAAATATTGTAATATTTTACCTTGTACGTCACATTTATATAGAACATCGTACAAACAAATCCATGGGTCGTGAGTAATCTCGGGTAAAGCTTGTTAAGTCATTAAACTATGAGCTGATTTATTAATCAATATTACTTTGTTATTGTACCTATTTACAGTAATTTATTGTCTATCCCGTAAATTCACTGTACTTATGGATTGATCATTTTATATTTCTAACCATTATGGGCTGAGAACTTATAAAGACGTGAACAGACCCAATCCTCTAATATATTTTTAATGATTGTTGAAATGCAACTTATTTCGTGACTTACGTTGCCAATTTTGTCAGCTTTTTAGCATTGGCATGGATGCAGTAGAACAGTGTTCTTTTCTTGTCTTTTCACTCGAAACCAATATTATTAATAGGATGTTGTTATTTCCTAGCCAGAAGATAAACATTTCCGCGTATGTAAAAAGTAATGAGTGTGTTAGTCTTCTGTTGTCAGCCAGTAAGTAGTGACTCCCAAACTGTTTATGTTACGTTTACGTTTTACGTGGGAACATAGCGACTCGCACTTTTTTTCTGTGCTTTTCTTAATATTCTGAATTCACGTGCTTTTAATATTATTTTTATTAATATGCATCTGTCCAGCCCTGGCAACAAGCCGAAATCTCTAGAATTAAATAGTGCAGGAAAAGAAAACAAAAATTGTGGGTAACGATTGACACGTTTCCCCATTACGTTGGTAGCCAAAATTCCATTCTAACAGAAAGAACACGATTTAGGTTGATACATTTGAACACACAAAAATAACCAACGCTAGCCATTGATTGTTTTCAATATGTGTATTCTATATACCTTCTATAAGCGAGACAAACGAATTCTGAAAGAGTGGGAATACCCTGTTAATCGGTACAGGCCCTACATCCTTACGTACGAGGAAAGGTTAAAAGGGTTACACGCAACAATGAGTAGGATAGTTTGAGGATACCAATGTCCCCCACTTTGGTTGGGTTGCCGAGGTCGGATGGCAATGATCCTTAAAAAATACTGATATTTAGTCGTGTTTGGTGGGACAGAAAACAAACCCTTTAAATACTATGGGAGAGGCTTGATGACACTGTTAATCGAAGAGTAAGTTAATGATCATGAGGATAATGATTTATCTGAACAGTAATACACACGCTTTATACTAACAATCGGCGCAACAGCAGGCAGCCCCGAGGCGACTTCGTATCGCGTCGTGACCAATCGTTGTACGACAATTATGTTAGAATTATACCATCAATCAATTGCAATATGGTACGTACACACCCACCTGCCTGCACTCATCCGGCATACTCGCAGCCTCACTAATGATGGCCAATCACCGGCGGTCAATAGTTCAGTTGTTTTGTTATTGTTGCTCTATTGTACTTTTCGTTGTTGAAGTTTAATAGGGCTTATATTTTGTGTTTATTATTTGTATACAAGCTGCTTCTTGTTTTTTTAATAACGTCATTGTTCTTTCATTGACTGTAGGTATCTGGAACAATAAGGGGTGTTCTGTTATGATAACTCAGAACCTCTCATCCTACTGACATTGAATATTGTTAATTTGATTCTGCAATAAGCGGACACAATCGAATCGGGCAACAACAGCTGTCCGTTTTTATTTCGATTTTCCTCTGAAGCAGTGACATGTCCCTTTTTCCCTCTATACATAAGTTTCAACTGTGATAGAGGTGCGCATATAGAGGAAAAAATACATAGTAAATTCAATGCAGGCAATGAGTCAACGACCGGTCATAGATTATACTATAGTAAGATTTTTGTTAGTTCACGGTCTACTTTCTATAAGTTGATAAGCTAATCTCCTAGCGGTAAAAAAACGCCTATTGTTTTGGAATTGCCTAAGCCATGAATAAAAAAACATATTGGCTTTCCAATCGAGATTACGTTCCCCGATACTTTTGATCGTTTCATCAGCGAATTCCTCCTTGACTTTGATGTAATTGTTTTCTAAATTATTGTAAAATGCTTTGATATTTAAGTAGAGGAAATCCTTTGAATATGAACTGTCCTTCGTACCTGTACATTTTTTTTAATACGTTTTAGAACAAAATTATTTATTTATGGCGAATTTCACCAACAAGTAAGCGCGGTTTAGATGTAGGGGCAGTAGGTAACTGTCTTGATCGCGTTTTGTTTCAGTGGTGAAATTCGCCCTTAGTAGCACGTAGTTTTGTAGAATTGTAGATATCATTCCTTCAGGATTATAGATAACGTGTTTCCTTAATAAATAATGTCCTTTTCGTACATCAGAAACGAATCTAATTTCAGAACAGGACAATACAAATTAGATACCAAAGATTTTTTTTTAAACCCACGTTGTTCACACAACATATGTGTGCGTTTAATGTCTGGTTAATAAACAGTTTTGTCACGTTCCTGTGCGTTACGTACACGGAGTATAGAAAGAAGGTTACGTAACAAGTAGAAGATTCGTCGGACCATCACTCATCCTCCCAAGAAATAGCTGGTAGCATTTGATTCTACATGCATTTTCACGTCTGATACATTTTCTGTGATATAATATACTTAGATATCTTATGCCGCGCGCACTTTGGACGCGTTTTCGTACGAATTTTATTCCGAACACGCACGAACGGTCTCAACCTTCCAAGTACTAAGGGAGTGCGCAGACTGAGTGCGAGTTAGTCGTACGTATACGTACGTGTACGTACGTTTAGTTCGTAGTTCGTATCCGAACTTGTTGGGATTTTTCGTGTGTTCAATGCGATATCACCGGAACACTACCTACTTATTTGAACGAGAAAAACGTATTCAGTGTGCGTACACAATTCGTACGACCACGGTCGTACGTTTACGTACGATACAAGTTCGTATCCAAAGTGCGCGCGGTCTAAAACAACTGCTATATGCCTCATGCCTTCAAAATACCTGCATGTCTTCCCAGAAAATCTGAAATAACGCGGGATTTCCAAAGAAAACGTTTGATGTGCCAATGATATGAAATAAGCAAAGCAGTAGCATTTATAACGGGGTTTAAACAATGACACGAAACAGTTAACCACGTAAAGTTTAATGATAATAATGAATATTTTAAAGCGATGAAACGGCATTATGCTTGTTATCGGGCAGTCGAGGTAAGAGTGTCAGCGACAGGCGGATAGCTGAAAGATTCTTAAAATAATTTTCTTCAAAAAGATCATAATTTTTCGCGTAAATGTTTCGTGGAGTATTAACCAGAAATATTGAAAATTCCTTAAAAAATTCAGCTACCTAATTACGTACTTAACACATTTTCGTAAACGATTATGACTAATCTGTTTCATTTTGACAGTTCCACAACATTCATTGCGTTATTTACGTTGTTGAGCAGATTTGTTTTTCGAAATTATGAAGCAATGGCAATCCATTGCTTCATAATTTCGAAAAAAAAATTCGTTTTGAAACAAATACCAATGTATTTGTTTCAAAACGAATTTCAAATATCATTCCTATAGGAAGCGGAAAATAAACAACTAAGTCAAGATAACATAGTCAATTCTGAAGCAGTTAACACTAATTGTACAATATATCATTTTATTGTACAGTGCAGTCACGTCATCATCATGTGTTGAACAAAATGAATTGTATAAATAATTAATTAATTAATTAAAGGAAGATCAATAAATCATGCATCTTACGTTACCATAGTAATAGGCTGGGCTATGCTTGGAGTTTCCCTACGTGATCGAATCAGAAATGAAGAGATACGCAGGAGAACCAAGGTAACCGACATAGCCCGAAGAATTGCCAAACTTAAGTGGCAATGGGCAGGACACAATCAGGTCGCAGAACAGATGGCCGATGGGGCCGAAAGGTTCTAGAGTGGCGACCGCGTACCGGAAAACGTAGCGTTGGAAGGCCTCCCACAAGATGAACCGATGACTTTGTAAGACCTTGGCCGCAGGAATCCGCTGGATGCGAGAAGCACAGAATCGGTCGAAGTGGCGGTGCTTGAGGGAGGCCTATGTCCAGCAGTGGAGGTCTTTCGGCTGATATGATGATGATGATCAATCAGGCTTGTTTTGTTTATTTAATAAAGAAAGAAAATAATACTAGCTGCGCCCCGGGGTTCCACCCGAATTAGTCTCGATTCCGTGGGAATATCGGGATAAAAGTGTCCTATGTCCTAACCCAGGTTATAGGATACTTTTCGTCCAAATCCGTTCAGCCGTTTTAGCGTGAAAGCGTAACAAACACACATACAGACCTAAAAAAAATCAAATCTTTTCTCTTTATAATATTAAGTTTAGATAGACTAGCTCCCTTTGAATTCGCCCGCGTGGTGGTCAACTATACTACGTATAAAACACCATAATATGGCCCTCGGCAATAGTGTAGCTTTCTGTCAGTGAAAGATTATTCGAAAGGGGATCAGAGGCCCTAGTGCGAGTTTCTTTTAACAATTTCGACTTTACGCATCGACCGCGTTAGCCGCCCCGATTGGGCCTTCACTGGTGAAGGGCCAATCGGAGCGCCGAACGCGGACGATGCGTAAAGTCGAGATGGTTAAAAGAAACTCGCACTAGGGCCTCTGTACTTCCAGAGATTACCTCCTACATCCAAACTTAAAACCGTTACCTCTATATAATATTACAGGCCAGCCGTCGAGAGCATGAGTTCCAGACACCTGTTTGACAATATTTCTAGTAGTAATAAGGATCAAATTCGCAAAACAAATATTGGTTAGTATGAAACTGACAGGTGTCAAGAACGCATTCCCTCGACGGCCAGACTGTAATAAAGATTCATTACAAAATCACTCATTAAATAAAATGTTTATGGACATGTTAAAAAATAAAGTTGCCATTTAATAATGTCATAGGTAACTTAAATATTTTATTGGCCGTTTGTTAATAGAGAAACATGTGCAAGAATAATTTTCAGTGTTCATTTAGTTACCTTGACTGGTAACGGTCAGTTCACGTTGGCCTGGTTGAAAACTTAGCTATTATGTGGGCACACCGTTTCAGTCAGAATACTACTGTTTCGCCTGTCTACATCAGGGTTTTTCACTCTCATAACTCATAGATGACTGTGTAGTAGAAGAAGGTTAGTTAATACCTACATGCATGCAGCTACCTTTGCAGAAAATAGTTGACATAAAATTACCAGCAGCTACTCAATGTATGCAACACACTTTATTACAATTTTATCTTCCCCGCTATCAAAGCGACCTCGCCTAACCATGTTTGTGGTTCCCACTGCACGTGGTTTGCGGTACTATCGGAACGCTATCATTACGGCACAAAACCACCGCCAATTACGAACGGAAAACTTGCACATTTCTACTCAACATAAACACTATTGTGTTCAGTTAGGGTACAACGGGTCTGCGTTAAACGTTCAATATAAGTGTGCTGTGTGTGTTATTTTGTCGACGGCAATAGTAAGGGTTGGTTCTATTAATCATACTGATTAATAATTTTCACTGTAAGTCCGATTCAAGAACTTTTCTTATTCATTTGGGCGTATATATACATACTCGGGCGGAATCCAGTAAGATTTTAAACTAGTGGAATCTGCCCCACCACCAAATCGAACTAATAGTGGGGCAGATTCCACGGCATTCCACTTTGCCCCATCAGTGGGGTGGCTTGGTGGGGCAAAGTGGAATTATTCGCGACATCTACATCGCCATAGTTACATTTGCCCGTCTAGGAAGAAGGCTCTTTTTTAAAGAAAAAATTTGTTTTTCACGATTAGATGTTTTTATATATAAAACCTATATCAGGTTTCATATATGGAAAAAAATCTGTATGAGTGGTGACACCCTTTTTTCCGTGGCGAAACGTCATTGACACCTTCCGTCTGGTCCCACCACGGAACAGCCGATTAAAACCCCACTACCTAAATATTGCAGACGACTATATCAACAGCCTGTATCCATCCATTCACGTTATGGACTACGATGCGTTACATAAATGGTACCGCTATCAGTTATTTTAAACAGTAAATTATACGTTGCTATCGGAACTCTTCGTTCGTTTCCAATAATTTATTGTGTGTTATATGAACTTGTGATCCGATTTTGCCTTCATAAAGGTACATGAGTCCGAACAACGCTGCATTCGGCAGTGCTGCCACGTCACTACTGGTCCCCATACATTTTCTACAGGTTATGAGATTAAATTCCGAGTACGGCAGCAATGCTGCGCGACATTGCTGCGACGGCACTGCTGCGCGGTAGTGACGCTGACCAGTAGTGCGGCGTTCATCACAGCGATAACACAATGAATGTTGACAACTGTTGAGAAGTAAACCACGGACAGCAGTGCCGCGTGCAGCGTTGTTCGGCGGCATACCTTAACTTTGTTATATCTTATTACCTTCTGATATTTATTTATGTTCCTTTTAAGTATAGTGTAACGTGTGCTTAATAATGCAATTTACAACAACAATCGTTAAAATATTCGCGCAAATGTTATTACTGGAGACGTAAATCGTCATGACCTGTCAGATAGGATATAAAAACATGGATTAAAGTTCCATAATACCGGTATTACAATACAGATATCTTGATTATTAACTCCTATTTACAGACCCTATAATGCGTTAATACAAGTAGCGTTTACTGATTTATTGTTCCACAAACAAATAACTTTATTTGCATTCATGCCGATAACCGCTGATACTCAGATAAAGTGGTGTTTGCATTAATTCTTCTAATAGTAGATACTCGGTGTACGTATCGGTATAGGTAAAGGGCGGTGCGCATGCGCATGCGCCGCGGGCTGGAATGCAATTGGTTAATGTTTATCGATTAGATGCGCCGGCGGCGGCGTACCTACGTTTCCCATAGCTTTTGTTTACTGTTGCACTGTCCGATTTCCTTGTATTATTTGATCGGATTGATATTAACAAGATTGGTACAAATGTAGGTATTTATTTTAAATTGCTACCGAGGTGAGTAGACGACACGTAAAATTACGTAATTGGCATAAAATTCGCGGTGAAAATAATTCCAGTGACAAACTGTGACCGTGAATCCGGGCAAGTGTACAGGTATTTCTGTAATGTGGAAAATAAAATAATTACTTTTCTCGTAAAAATATTACTAACAGTGAAAAAATGCAATAAAGTAAACACGGGCGCGTCGCCAACTATCGCGACGCTATTTCGACGTGGCCCGACGTCCGGCGATCGGCGACCGAACGCCTGCGATCGAACTTTGTTTCCCGTCACGTGGGCCAAATTGTGACGTTTTCTTGACATGAAAATGCGTACAGACACTCATATTCATTACACCCGTCTGCTTTGAGATACATAATTTGACACCCAGACGAAGTCAGGAATTCATTAGTCTGTCTGGAATACGCCCCAAGTTTTAATTAGACATTTAGTAGTCAGTTTCCCTTATATAAGCAGATAATTTCTTTCCAAGAATCAGTAAGGCCGTCAGCTGGTCAGAGAAAGAGGTTTGAAGATTTTGGCCCTAATATCAGCCACCATTTTGTTTTTTTTTTCAAAATCGATTTGCACAATACATGTCATAGACTACAATACAAACATAAAACTCGATATAACATAACATCATATTTAAAGCGTCTCGTTTCTGAGATATTCAAAGTTAAAAATTGTTATAACGACTTTATTTATATAATGTTGTAGTTACTTCATGTTGATTAAGTTATTTACACATGAATTAATTGAATACCTACACCTAGTGGATAAAACATAAGATTTTTTTAGTCATAATTCGGTATATATAATATCATCCAAGAAGGCAGCGGGAGGCTAAATAGGATTTTCTTGGTGTCGCGTCCATGCCATGCACCATATAATATATATATACCATACAACACACGTCCTCATTCGGCGGGGGTATACATTTATTTTTGTCTCTTTCGCTCTTAACTAAAATATTACATAAACATGATGCAATTATGTTTTCATAGTTCATTAGACTTACCTGGAGGAAAAAAAAAACAAAAATCCTCGTTTCAGGGTTGAGTTTTCGACTTATATTTCGGTGAATAACTCCGAAACCTGACGCTTTAGGTTATTATGTTATACGACATTTTTTGTTCGTATAAGTGTCCTCTATCTAAATATATTACTTTGGATATTCACCGCGATTCTGAAAAAAAATCAAAATGGCGGCTTCAGGTTAGGGCCACCCTCCATACAAAAATCTTCAAACCCCTTTGCGACTAACTTCATGAAACAAACGGTCCCATGATCCAAATATGAAATTGCCTTCCATTTAATGACGATTCCGTTCCTTGGCAATCGTAGAACATTGAAAGAAACAGGGGACTGTAATAAAAAGTGCATTTTCTAGTTAAGTCTCATAACAATACATGTCTCGCTTCCAACGCAATATTTTACGAGGTCCTTGCTATACAATAATGGGAAATGTAATATAATGGTTGACAAGCGAAGGAAGTGTTCTCAAGCGAGCAGTTTGTGGCCAACCACTAAATAGCATCGGGACTGCCCTCCGCTTTGGAATTATGATCACAACGAGATTACGGCTAGGATTTTATGTTGCTTAGAAACCACGCTCATATAAACGGGATAGAAGGAAATTCTGCCCGCAGCCTACGTGTGTACATCAAAGAAAATAAGCTTTCAAAACCTGTGGTTAAATGATATTTTCCATCATTTCAAATTGTGTGGTTTGAAACGTTTTTGTTTTGATTTATTTATGAAATTTTAAAAGCAGGGCGTTGAAATCACTCATGTGTTTTGAAGATGATATGAATATTGTAGCGTTCACTATGAAATAGCTAGCTTTTCAGCATAGGTTCAGTAGTTATTTCTATCGTTTTATACTTGTCTTGTTCCGTACATATGGCTGTTTTTAAAAGATTTATTTGTACGATAAAGATATGTTTGTGTAACTTCGGTCCGTCTGTTCTTTGAGTGATTTACAATTTGTCGTCTGTCGCCGAGGTAGGCGCTGGACCGCGACGGCTAACGAATGCTGTCCCAGCTCGTTTGGGGCGCCTATTTCCGCATATCATATTTCTCATTCAAATATATCGTCACAATGAAATATATCTAATGAACCTATTGTCACAATAAGAATGAATCTGAATGTTCCTTCAGATTTACGACTTCAAAGCGAATCTTCTCGGCCTGCCTATCTTCGCTAAATGTTTGTTTGCTACCGACGCGGACGTCAGTTAATTTTTCAGTCGCATAATAACATCTTCGAGCAATTTGCACGCTGTCACGCAAAACAATTTAGCATGAGACATGTGACGAATTTCTAACCTCGATTTTTATTTACTACACTTGTTTATTGTTATATTTTGAACCGTCGTTCGGCTCCCTGAAATATCCCTTCGGTAAAAAAGCGCTTGTGTGAACCGCGGTGTTTGGCAGCCTGCCAACTGGTCCATTTCTCAGCTTTGCTCGTGGACTGTAGAATGATACTGGTTCACAGTTCATATACATCGAGCTGACCGTTGCTTTGAAGCTTACGTATTGAGGTTAAACGTATGTACAGTATGCGTGTATGTGCAGGAAATATGGTTTATGTGTAACGAAGCGCGTAATTAATCCAACAGCTAATGGCATTAGATGTAGTCACACACTTGAATTAGGTCTTCGCATGTGGCGTCGGCGGCGTGGCCGCGGCGTTTCGTAATCAGCTTTGAATGAATTACTTAACAAACCGATGATGAATGAAATTCAGAATATTGTTCGCGATCGGTTTCCTAATTTGATTGAAACACATTAAAATTGTTTCTAAAAAACTGCTGATGAAATTAAAACTGGTAATCGAACGTTACGTAATTTCATACATACAAGATTAATCAAGATTAGCAAAACTTCGTGTTCAAACTTATAAAACTAATCTTTGTTCTCTCTTCTTTTCAGTTCAACTTCGTTGGAAGGATTCTAGGGCCCAGGGGTATGACAGCCAAACAGTTAGAACAAGAGACAGGATGCAAAATCATGGTCAGAGGAAAAGGATCAATGAGGGATAAGAAAAAGGTAAAACCAACATTTATTTACTCGTACTTCTAACTTTTCCTTTTACTAAACATTTAATTAACATTATATAAGTGAACTAGTTTATTTTAATTACTAACTTTTATATTTTCCACGCAGCTAACGATTGGAAATCAAACCAGGTTACTTTCATTTCTTAATATTTAGGAAATTATGTCCTAAGATTTTCTAGACAAGTAAGTATTAACCTATTAGTCCTCAACCACATTATAAGATATAAGGCAGGTTTATACGACCCCAGTTTCTAATGTGACAGTACAGTAAGTCAATCCAGCGCTGACTTGCAACTGCACGCTTAGCAAGACCACAATAGAAACTGGTTTTGTCGACGGAAGAATTGACAAAATGACAGCTAAACAATCTGTTCGTCTATTCTTCCGTCGACAAAACCGATAGAAAACCCGTTTCTATGGTTGTTATGCTACGTACGCGTGCTAGTCTCCTAGGCTCCTGTAGACACTAGTTTTAACCCAGTTCAGTTGACTTACCTACCAGTCTATTTTCGGACCCAGTAGCTTTCCCCGCCTGACTTACTGCCGATCTCGTCTACATGAACCCACTGACTGGGTCTGAAATTCCGAGTCACTGGGTTCAGTAACTGCCATAGTATAAACCAGGGGTTATATACCTAGGACTATAACGCACTATTAAACAGTGGTGCCCGAAATACAAAATTTAAAAGACATACTAACGCCTGAGGGACATACTTCATTATTTATTTGATTTATTATCTAATAAACCATCGATATCGGCATCGGTATAGCTAATTAATTACGACAATAATCGGTATCGTATCGGGAAAGTTATGTATAGTTACATCCCTATACCTAATGATGGCAGTGTCTGGTACTGTCACATCGCATCAATTTATAGCAAGCATTTTATAGTTAGACCAATATTTTTAGTGTAACTGCAGAACATATTGCTTTGAACCCCACTTAACTACGCAAGAGGGAAGTAAGTACTTAATCACGAAAAGCAACCAGATTATATCTTGTCATTCAATTATGTGTGAGTAGTAGGTACTGTAGCATAAGAAATCAGTTTCTGCCACTTGTTAAAAAGAATGCTTGGTGAGAATCGAACCCACTCTAGCATAGGATAACTAAATACAAAGAAAAAAATAATAGGAGATTTTAAATATGATTTGTATTATATTTTTTTAAAGTAAGAAAAAAAACAGAAACAGTTGTATAAAACGTGATAAATAAATTTAAGTATGATTGCGAGCCGCTTATAACTACGGTTGATTTTTATTTTCCGAACGGAGAATTATGCGGTTTAGGGTTGAGTGTACGATCGCACGCGGGTTAAATACGTATAGGCCTTTACTAATTTAATCCCGGAGACGCGAGGTAGAACAGAGCAATTAAACCAGCAATAAATCAGGGTTCAGCGCGGTAGATGGATTGCCTAGCTTAAGATTCAAAAATAAAGTTAAAACTAATGCGATGGAGATTAATAGCCAATGAGTCCTGAAGTCCTGAAGTACGGGGCGCCGTCCTGCTGCTGCCCGGAACGACCTCGCCTTGGTTGGCGGAGGAACCCGACGTGGCTAGAAGACGTGGGTCTGTGTTGACGCAGGCTGGGAGTAGAGAACGCCAGGATCCTGTCCAGGCGACGGACGGGGGTCTCGGGAAAGGCCTTGTGGCCTTGGTTATCTGCCAAGGTCCGAAAACGAGAGAGTTTTAGAAACGGCATAGGCTAGATTACGCGATTAGTGGGACGCGAGAGTGTATGATTTGATAAACGGGAAATTGGTTGAATACTCACATGTTTGTACAGTAAATACTTCACCGAAAAATAGTGGTTCTAGATTCTCGCTTGGCTGGCACGAACTATAGGTATAACTTGAGGACTAGACACCACAATGAACACGATATGCTTCATCAAAACTGCGGCCAGCTAGCACAAAGATACTATCGTGATCTTTTTACATCCGCGTCTTAACCTGAAAACACGACACTTGAAGCAGAGAAAAATTATTTTATACCATGACGTATCGTCCAGAGCGGCTCACAATAGAATCACGCAAGTCAAAAAAATTGTTTTACTTTGAACGATATAGAATTCAAAATTTGAAAATGTACTCAATTCGAAATTTTTAAAAGAAATAATAGTTTATGAAACTTTTACAACTACAAAAGAGGCTTGAACGGCAGCGCAATGCTGCAGTACGTATGCATAAATGTTCTGCAAAAGGTTAGCATATTGTTTTTATAATTTGTTTGCTCTAATCAGTTCTATTTGTACAATTGAACTGCAACTTATTTAGTTATTTCCATGTTGTCAGGTTTCAATTGACGTGCAGCTGTCTTCTATAAATTATCCTTGCAAACAGCAATTAGTCTGCTCTTGTCTATGAAAAGAAAAGTCACGAACCGTTTACATTTAATATATCTATTTGCACAACGTTTAAAAACCCTTCTGTTTCTAATCTTCGGTTTGAAATTCATGAACAAAACTGTGAATGTTGTTTTGCTCGGAATATCGAGGCATAGCTCTCCGATCCAATCTATTTCTACGAATAGTATTTACCCAAACATTGGGAAACGAATATGGATCTTCCGTTTAGATTTGTATGGGCTTGTTTGAAGTGCTTACCCATTAACGTTCAGTTACGTCCTTGAGACTATAGCAATGTTCGTGGCTATTTATATTCACAACCATACTTCAACTATCAATAGTAAAATGTAATATTGTAATGGGTACTTGACTGATCCGTTCGGCCTGAAAAAACATTGACTTGTGGCTTGAATTTTGGTAGTTTTATAGAACCTTATTGCATAGCTTGAAATTTAGCAACTGGACCAACGACCTTTCAGTAAAATAACTGTAATACCTAAAATAACGCCATGACTGAAGCAAGAAATCCTCTGTAACATAAACACTGGATCTTAGCAGTTGGTACGTCATTCCAATTTCCCGCTATATTTGACTTCTCATAAAGATTCCTTAATTACTGTGCTAAAATAGGAGCATCATAAACATTCGAAAGCGTTTCAGTAGAAGGTCACTAAACTGGATGCATAAGCATAATATGTACCCACTGTTGGAACACATGCGTCCTCTCTGTGAGACGGAGGATGCCGTTATCCACCACGCGGGTCCAGTGTTGGTTGCTAGAAGGCACATGTCTTCGCTATTTTTGTAACAATAGGACATGATAGTGCCCTCACGGTGTTTTTCTTCACCGTTTTGAGAGCCAAATCTAAGCTGCTTGGTTTGAATGAATTTCAGGAGGATGCAAACAGAGGAAAGCCCAATTGGGAGCATTTGGCTGACGACCTCCACGTCCTACTCACAGTTGAGGATACTGAAAACAGGGCGAAGATCAAGTTGGCCAGGGCTGTCGATGAAGTCAAACGCCTGCTTGTACCTGTAAGTATATACTTTTATTTTGATAGTGAATAAACTTTTCTTTATGCTGTCAGTCCCCTGCTGGGTATCATCATCATCATCATCTTCTTCAAATCTAAAGACACCATTGTCTTGACATGGTAACTCCCAGCGTTAATTGTGGCATCAGTGGCGATCCTTTACCTTCTCGCCAAAATTGCGCTCGTTTTTTCGGTGTGTGGTAAACTGGAGCGCACTGCCTAAACATCAATGATTAAAACATCAGTTACGAATTACGGTCGCTGCCAGTACACAGTCAAGACCAGGACAAAACATATTATAGGCAAGGTAAAATCCATCTCGTAAAGTTGTAAAGATAAACCCACGTCTAGAATAATACCGTGTTATTCTGTAATGATTGATGACGAGCAACGTCATCGATCTTTGAGGACTGGCTCTGCGGTTACCTTTATTAAGGGACACAAACTTGGTTGCTCATTGTGGTGGTTGCTACTAGGTATTTAATTATGACTGGTTTAGAATTATAGAGGAAGGTTTAACACCGAGATAAATTGTGCAACTACATTTAAGTATCTACATGTTTATGCGCTTATTTTAAAAGTTGGAGTTTCAAGTTCTGTTCCAGTAGCAAACAATTTGTTCTAAACATTCGTGTCATAACACTAAAATAGAATGAATGCTTAAAATACCTTCGTGTAGGATAGAGTATGACCAACGCAATCTCCGATCTTTCTTTTATACAGCCCGTAACATTTTATCATTCCGTAATAGTAAACTATGACTAACTTAACAGTCGGTAACCACGCGAGCGTTGGATTGTTCGAGTCGTTGCAAATATTATCTGTTTAAGATAAACTCTGTAACATACTGGCGGACGGTTATGCCAAATAGAAATTTTGGCACTCACTCCAGTGGCCTCGAATGTAACTCACTCACTGCGGTGTCGCTTTTAGGGTTCCGAAGTCGAAGATAGCACCTTTGCCGATTCGCATCGATATGCATCAATATGTCTATCCTACAGACATCTGGAAAAATTATTGGACTATGAAAAGTTTGAGTGGAAATTTGTATAAAAATCTTCTTCTTCTACTCTTTCTTTTTCCAAATTCCAAATGCTTTTTTACTTTCCCAGATTAATTTTCTACTTCTTGGATTTTGAATTATGGATTTGTAGTCAAAGAATTACCAATGACTACGGAATCCTAATCCACGTAGCTATACATACTTAGTTTACGTTGTCCGACACGAACCTGGTTGCTTAACGCCTTTCCTTCCTCGAAAGATATGAGAAATATTTTCTCGTCCACTGAATACCAGCGAAATCTTCCTTGGGAAAAATGTAACAGTCTTCTACTATCTTTATACAGATCTCATTCAGTGTTACGTTCATTGCCGTGCGTTTAAGGCGTGATGACGTCATCAGCAATTGTGTTGAACCGCTGCAAGGCTTGAACTCATTAATACTAATTAACGAACACTGGTTACCTTCTACCTAGATACCTTAATAATTTTGTTTTGATAGCGTGTTCTACTTTTACGAAATGGTCAAGTAGTTTTAGTACCTTTGGTTTCCGTACGTCGTTAGTTAATTCTTGGTCATGATCATTCTAGTCTTTTACCAATTAATTTACACAACGGGAGATTCCCACTTATTGAGTTCCAACAGCCAGATGAGATCAGGGGTCGTATAGGAAAGAACCAAAATCATCATTGTTCCAGTGCGAGAAAGAGACAGAGCTATTCGTCTTGTATAGCGCCATCTCTTTCTCTCATCTGCTATACTTTGTAAAACACATTCAATTGATCAACTCGACCTTTCACATACATCTTCCAAATTGTATTACAGTACCTACTCGGGTAATCGTCTTCTGCAACATTTAGTCCAAATAAATACATTAATGGGTATTTTTGGATCAGGACGGACAAGTCTGTTAACTAATAGTATTCTGACTCATTTCCTTCATTTCTCTGAATGTAAATTTTTCTAAATATTGTTGCCAAAATAATATTCTTGGCTGCGAAACTGCCATCGAAGTCAAAAATGATATACGAGGTTCTACACCTAAATATAAGGGTTACGACAGTACAAATATAGTGTTTTACCGACACTGACCTTATTTTAGTTCTAGAATTATGTTCAATTATCTTGACCTCTCAATTCTTAGCCATAAAGCACGTTATTGTTGGTTTTTAATTGCGTATAACAAGTAATTAACTATAGTTACTACATCATCTTATTGGTTTATGGTATATCTCGCTTTGAACTGGGGTCTTAAGCCCACGTCGATATATCAAATAATTTATTAATAGTCATTGTGCTTACGCTCGACATGTGCCTATCGGATCTCATGTTCGACATATTGTCGTACCTATGCCTGGATTCATTTCAGTCACCACAGAGCCGGTCCTCAGACTCATTAAATATGGACCTGTGACTAGAATACTAACGCAATCGGCCGTGAAAGAATCTTCTTTAGTCTTAACATGAAGGACGGACTGGTGACTGCATCATGCTTTTTGCCAAAACGAATTGTTAGATCGCCTTCTTCGACATTCCGAGAGAGAGACTGTTTTTAAAGTCCCGGTGGCCCGTACAAACATATTAAAGTTTGCACCAGTGTCGATGGGGCGGGCAATAAAGATACTCCACAGCGTCTCTCTGCGACTGGATATCTTTACTTGCTCTTTGGCGAAATTCCAGAGGGTGACACTTTTAACATATTGTCCTCTGTATGACTTGTGACCGGTACTCAGAGTCGTTACTTGGGACAACAGGACGGCAGGTATAAATTTCGAACCTGGCAGTCAAAATAGGACCGTAAAAACTTTTAGTTTTTGTTTGGTTTTTGGGTGACGTCTTTCAGTGTGGTAATTGTGACTATATTGTTGTATTGGGTTCCCACCTATAAAAACAAATGTAAGTGGTAATAGTAAATTAATTGATAAATCTTTGGAAAGAGAACGTATAACCTTATAGTTGTTTTGGAACTATCCTTGTGTTGTTATTTATGAACATCATCTTCATCATTGGCAGCCTTGTACCACCCACTGCTCCTCCCTTTAGTGCCATATTTCCCTGGATAGAC
The DNA here is from genome assembly GCA_948150665.1 of Conistra vaccinii. Lineage (NCBI taxonomy): Eukaryota > Metazoa > Arthropoda > Insecta > Lepidoptera > Noctuidae > Conistra > Conistra vaccinii. Next base: position 10,690,064 of record OX411328.1, on the reverse strand, counting down.
CAGGGCGAGTCTCATCCAGCTCTTCCCCTCGAACATATTAATCATTAAAACCTTTTCGTTTTTCTACAGCAAGCCGATGGCGAAGATGAACTGAAGAAACGTCAACTGATGGAGTTGGCTATCATAAACGGCACATACCGCGACTCTAGCACAAAGGCCGTGGTACCCGTCAACGGTCAGTGCCTCATAAGTATGGTCGCATTCATGTTTTGTCACTAAAACTACCCACTAAGACTTACTAATATTGTTACGGATAAGTAAGAAATGGAGTACTAACGCGCAGGTTTACTCATTCACCGGGTGGCATTGAGTCATATGGCGACTTCCAAAGAAGCGTATATTTCTTAGACACGGGTTTCTACCTCATTGTTATTCCATTTCTTAGTACTTCGTGGCGAAAATCTATACTATCTATCTCCATACAGTAGGCCAAGAAGTGTTTTCCGTCTGATCTTAATGGGTGTTTTACAGAAGAGGGTCCTCTGTCCAGAGGTGGCATACCTACTTATCAAGTCTGCAGGCCTGTCGATATCAAAGACAATGAACCGTTGTATGGAGTAGATAGTCATCAAATGGGCTTTAAGGGTTTGAGTGAAATTTTCAAGGGTGCTTGGTGGAAAGATCCTGGGGAACCTTTATACCTACTGTGCAAATACCATGTCATTCAAACTTACATTTCGAAGGAATTTCAATCATTTCGAAGAAATGTAGCAGGATAACGAGGTTCTTTCAAGTAATTGTGATTGTCTTCCTGGATAAAATACCCCGTTGTGGGTCACATCATTTTGCATGACAAATTACATAATAGTCGTGGGATTATTCTTCATTGAATTGTTTTCTGACAACTGTACATATTCTGCTCTGTTTTCATTACGTTTCCTATTGTTGAAGTGAGCATAAAATGTGTCTTTTGTGTGCGGATGTGAGTCATCGAGGCGACTGCTTAGATGACTAACTTAATTGATTTGTGGCATGTTATGGTTGTTAACTATTAACATGGGTGATTTCACCGCACCAAGATCTCTTATCGTTAATTAAGGGCCATTGGAAGCCGTTCGAGCCTAAGAGGAATTTGCTACGGACGACGAAATGAGTTTTTCTCACGTTTGCTTTCCAGTGTGATATTCTATGGGTATAATTCATAAAGGAGTTCGTGTATTCAATTGGAAAATATGTTTTCTCGTGCACGATGACTTTAGCACATGTGGTCCTCGTCTCGATTTTAACAGATTGATGTTAATCTTCTTATTATTTTAAGCAGCCACAGCCAATTCGTGGTTATTCGGAGAAGAATATCAAGTCACCGTGCACCTGCAAAATCTACTAACAAATCTGAATTGTCCATCAAAACAACTGTGCTAATGGGTTTAAAATTTTTCATCAATGGTTCACACGACCGGGAAAGAGGCAAGGAGCCCGACTCGAGCTGATATAAGTACCATTGATACAACGCAGACGATCCCACAGCGGACGAGGAGTGGCGGCGCGTGGCGGCGGCCGCGGCCGAGACGCAGCGCCTGCTGGCGCCGGGCGGCGGCGGCGTGGGCGGCGTGGCGCTGCGCCAGCAGGCGCCGCTGGGCGCGCCGCTCATCCTGTCGCCGCGCATGTCGCAAGGCGCGCAGGCCGGCCTGCTCAACGGCTCGTCGCAAGCCGCGGCGGGCCTGCTGTCGCCCGGCGAGCCGGCGCACCAGCTCATCTACGCGTCGCCCTACGACTACGCCAACTACGCCGCGCTCACCGCCGCCGCCAACCCGCTGCTGACAACGGAGTACGCCACAGCGGACCATACGGGTGGGTTGTTCGCCCGTTGATATCTTTGAACGATGTTTGATAACCGTAGGTCGCAAAATTTTAAGAACGGTTAAATTCTATTTTTTTAAGAATGCAATTTATTAGTAATTAAAAGTGAAATGCAGCTGAACGGCAACTATATTGACTGAATTGAATATTCGAAAGGGCTGCTAGAAAATAATATTATTATAAATGCCAATGCAAAAACAAAATATGCTGAATCGTAATATCGAACATGAAAAGAAATTATTATGATTTATCAGTGTTTAGGTAAAAAAAAATGTTATCAAACATCGTTTATTATCTACTAACGCTACATACACACGGTACCGGGTTTTCAAACGTCCACTAGAATCAAAAGTATAATTAAAATAGGAAAAAAACGTATGATCAAATTAGTACTTATTAAAAATATATAATTTGATAACTATTATCGCAAATATCGAACAAAATAACCGCATGTTAATTACGAACACACAGGCTAAGGCCTCGAAAACAGTATTAAAAAAATGCTATTGGAAAAGTGGCAATAACAGTCAGTAACAGTCATTATAACCATAGACTTATTGTTAAGAACTTATAGGCCAGTCCGTATCAATCATGGCCTGATAGGCCTTTTCATCACATTTTTCGCGACGAATAGAATCGTACCTTCTGAGGTCCCCGTGTTCCAATTACCTTCGGTGTAATTCAGCCCAAGACCTATAGGCTATAACGCTCATCCGTATGTCGCATGCCTTATTTTCTATAAAGCTTTCAGTACAAGCTTGTTTCCAGCAACTTCATGAAGTAGCAGAATAATCTCCACAAATTGCTTCCCTGAATGGTCAATTCATGTGTCTTTGTAGCAGCTTAGTATCTTTAAAAGTGGGGCCTTTGAATTGGCAACAATTTTCGAAATTAAAACGACATACTGAGTGCCGAATCAATAATAATCTGGCACGTTTATAGCCTTTTCTCATCACATAATTATTTTATGTATTCTATATTGACACAATTACTATTATAAGGGGCTTTGTGACGGTACTGATTTTAACAACTAAAGAGTACGGACAGAATTGTAACGCCATTGTTTCTTGTCCATAGCACGTGATTTGACCGATTACATCTGGAGCCATTTTTGGAGGGATTATCCTGCTGCGCGATATTAGACTTAATAACTCCAAAACAAAGTAAATGAGACACAGAAACTCGATAACGGTTGTAGATGCTGCTAGATCACTAAATACAGCTATTTATTTAAATCAGCTTAACAAAGAACAATCAGGCTCGTGATTACACAGCACTAACAAACTAATGTACACTATTCTAACGTATGGTGTCGAGCTTATGTTGAACTGTGTGTGATATAAATATTTTAATGGGGTTTGCAGCGTCGAGATATCTGCTAGCTGGCTTTTGACATTGGCCGCATCAGCCCTCAGTAAGATACGGCAGACTGCAAGCGCCGTATCGCACTACGCACCATTATTGCCGTCCTTGATATCATAATTCTCCTTTTAAACGCCTCACAGGACGTCCTCTTTACAGTCATAATAAAACGCCATGATCAATTTATACTTTAAGATTTTATTGTTTTAAGTACGTTTAGCTTAACGACTCATTATTTTGTACCTACGATGTTATCGTCTTTAATATGAACATTGTTTTTTTTTCTTCTACGGCTGTTTTGTACAGTTCCATACAAATTATAATTTTTGTTTTACTTTGCAGTCAAAGATATATTATTTATTATATAACAGAATGATTTTACTATTTATTCAAATTAATATAATTATCAGAATATTTATTGAAAATATATTTTCTTTTATATCAGTTGTTTCGTGTTAGGGCTGATGGCAGTTGAATAATTGTTTAAATTAGATTTATTATTTTAGTTGAATCTAAACTGCCAATAGAACTCTATATAAGTTACCGATGTTTAATATACAAAGACATAGAGTTTTATATATATTAATTTACCTGTCTTGTTACTGATAAATTTCACTCGAATGATGATAGGTATGAATAGAACCCATCATTTATAGTTCTTGTGATAACCCTTGCTTGTAACACAACTAATTTATTAACATTATGTTAATGTAGATTCAAACTTCATTGAGTTTTGGACTAAGTTTACTCTAAAGTATTATCATGTATTCTAAAATTCCACCATTTGCATGTGGTTTTTTTTCATCCTTTTTTCTATATTTCCAGTAAAATACTTGTGAATAACAAAACAAATTTTCGTATTAACAGTAGTTTATCTGAATGACGCAATGAGTTGCATAGATAATTCAGCAATTACAAGCAAAAGGGACCAAATACAAATTGAATTACGAAAACAACACATTTACATATTTAACTATATTTTAACAAAACTGACAAAATTAATAACACGATACACACTCACATTACGAACAAAACGTGGAACATTCTAGGCGGTTTTAAATGTTTATATACGTTTGGCGTGTAGCAATAACATTTGTACCCGCATTGTGCATGTGTTATTGCTACAAATATTATATCGTAACTTATTAATTTATTAGCCATATTATTATATTTATAAACATACCATAGGCTAAGTATTATTATTATCTTTAAAAGATTTCTAGTTAGGTTAGAAAAGAGTGAGCTTTATGAAAATATTATACACCCGTATATTATTGTTTAGGTTTATTATATCGCAGTTAACACTGTAGTCAATTTTAATTAAAACATGAAATTATCGAAGCCAGCCATTACCTGTACCTTGACCGGGCGTACGTAAACCCGTTCGTTTAAATGTTTTATTTTGTTATATTTTCCAAAGCAATAAAATAGATAATAGAGTAATCTATAGGCCCTAAGCATAATAATAGAAGTTAGTGTTACTGCCAAATGAAGATTTAATAATAAAAAATTATATCTTAGTATTACCGAACGACAATGACGAGTATTTGGCAGTGATATCTAGGTACTTGCGATCGTTTAGTGTAGAAAACGAAATAATTTTTCTATTTCTATTTTATATGAAATCAAATTTCTTTGCAGCATTTAGATGTAAAGCTACACCCAGTTCTATTTAGTCTATCAGCTTTAAATGTATTCCAAATTGGTTTTCCAGTTAATTTCTTAATCCATGTCCACGTTATGATTAGCAAAGGTTTGGGTTCACCGACTCGGTGTTGGAAGCTTTTGTTGTAGAGCGAAGACGCAGATGTTAAATGTGTATATGCCGCTAGGTGTGGTGAGGAGGGCGCAACGGCTCGCGCAGGTCAGGGAGCACCCTTACCAGCGCACTGCCTTACCGGCGCCTTAATTCCCGCCAAAACGCTCTCACGCCGCCATTTTGTTCACAAGGTGAGAAGCGCGTGCGCGCGCATGCAGCTAGATGAATACGTTTGCTTGTGTCTTATTGGTGTCGTACAAATTGGAACTTGCATTTTTATATCGAATCTCACTCGAATGCATCTCAATATACTTGCAAGATCCAACTTTTTATATTATTATATCTATGTTCACTTCAATTTTATATTTCCGAGCAACCATATTCGTCTCGAGTATGCGTGGGTACCTTTGCTTTACTGTCTCTCTGTGTCACTATTTATATTTATTATTTGTGTACTTATTAGTTACGTTCTTGAATAGTTTGTATGAGGATAAGACGCTTTATCGCTCTTCATACCGGATCTGAGGTGACACTGCATAATTTGAAAACTGTGATTTTTATATTTCTTTTTTTATAGATATTTAGATCTGTTACATGTTGTGATGCGAGGCATTATTAAAGCTCTATCTTAATTCAAAGTTGAACATCAGCGTTACCAAATTATTTGTCTGTAGTTGTTTTTCAATGCTGTTGTTGCAACAATTGAAATCACAACATGTCTTCGGACACTCGTAATATTTTCAGATATAAATTATATATTCGAGGGAAGAAGGATTGATGTTACATTATTCTTTATTGCAAAGGTTGACGTAGTAAATGGTCACGTAGACGATAGTGTTCAATATTGCCAAATAGAATTCACGGAGGTGCTACAAGCCGGTTGTGAGATCCTTCTTTCCTGAGTCTCGCCCAGTATTAGTCAAAGGAAAGAGCATTCTCAGAATTTGTGCCATCAATCCAGTATTAAATGTAATGCCCCTCCTTTGACTCGATATGTTTCTCATAATCATCACAACTTTCTATTAGTCAATATAAGATTTTTATATGAAATTTTTTAAGCTAGTTGTTTTTATTTTTGCCTTAGGTATTATATTTACTTTCTTATTTGAAAGTGGTTTATTATTAAGATAATTTGCACTTGTGTCCTTGTGGATTTAAAGCCGACATCCATTATGTCGGTTACGTATTTTCACGCTTCTTTATATAAAAATGATTATAAGTCGAAATGCTATTCGTAATTTTATAAAATGGATGATAATATGCGATAATGTTTTGTAAAGTATTGTTTCCGTTGTTGATTGTAAATAAATGCATTTTCTGAGAATATACACGCAATAAATTGTCTGAAAATTTTAATTAGCGTTTTCTTTCTTTGGTCTCGTTAGGTCCGCGGTGCTAAAGTAAATGTTCTATGTGTTACAAGAGTATATATGTCGATAAAGTTGATGACGTGCAGTCATTTGGTCAATTGTAGCCTCACACAACTAACATGCAACTCCACAAGGCCAAGTTCCCGTTTGTTGACATAATAATAATTATTAAGTGCACTATCATAACTGCTATTGTCACAACTTGCAGATTATCTGTAACTATGTATTTATATTATATGAGTCACTAACATGCAAATATGTAATGACATTGATTCGTTATCACAAACTTATTAACAACTTTTTTATGAGAATGCCGCCAAGTACAGTATTGAGATGTTGCAGCAATGTGTTGAATAACTTACATACTTGCATCTGGGTGCTATGGTTATACATAAGTGATAAATTTATTATGCTTGTTTGTCTGAGCAATGTTCGTCGCATCGCGGACACTGCCGCTAGTGCTTCAAGCATTGCTCTTCTGGGAACTATTGGGCATTTAATCCTATATTTGTAGATTTATCATTTACATACTAAATTGACTTAACATTTTTCAACCATTAACTGCGTAAACTAATGAAGTACCCGTATAGTATTAACTGGGCCTCAAACAGAACAAGTGTCGCGGCGCGAATGCCTGATAGCCTCCCCCTCATTTTTTATTCAAATTTCTATTTTTATGAGAAATTCCGTACACTAGTCATGTCAATCCGAGTCCACGGTTTATCGCTTCTGTTGAATGGCTGCATGTTGCCGGTACCCACTGTCTATCTGTCGCATATTGAGATTCCATTACGTACACGCCTTACATTCTCGCCCCTCTAACCCGCGTGACGTCACAGCGGGCGCCGGCAGCGCGACGCGAGCGGTAAAGCGTGCTAACTCGCGATTGGGGGTACTCGTGTAGTCGGACCATGACATTTTGATCGATACTAACATTCTGTTTTTCTCTCTTCTCGTTAACCCGGCTAGGTGAGTGCTAACGGCGCCGAGGAACTAACAGGAGTCGCGGCCGGCCGCTGCACGCCGGCCCCCTATGTCGCCGCGTAACATACTCATCGGAACATCGACCACCATGTAGCTATTAGCTGTTGGGCCTTTCACGTTTAACATTATACTATGTATTATAATAGTCTAACTATTAACATTTATATGCCTGTTATGTTTATAACATGATGAACTTTATTAACATTTTTATATAATTTTTTTATGAAATGGCACACGCCATCGACTATATTTACTATATTGTATCTTATTGTACTTCTGTTGTCGCTTGAACGTGTTGTTGTTGAAGCACGAGTGTTGTTAGGCTACCCGGACAAATCACGGCGTTAAACGTGTCACCTTTATAAGCTATAGATATTTATTAATTACTTTTTTCTTTAACGTTATTTGCATAGAGGATATTTTAGAAAATTCGCACTTTTAGCGCCGTCACTTTAAAAAGATGGTTTGAGTAAAATATTGACTCCTAACTTAAGCTTAATTCATGCAGTAGCTAGATATTAATTTGATAATGAAATACCTACGTTTTCTAACACAACACGCTTTTGATCTCTTTAAAAAACATTAAAATATCCTTCATTTGACGCTGGGCTATTGTATGAATTAAGCTTTGTGGTTCAGTCATGATTTTCAACCAAATTATACTTGATGTTAGATAAAAAAATCTATCAATCAAATATTAAATGTACTACATAAAGTACTGTGCACGCAATTTATACGTACTACACTGATCGTTCGGCGCTACATGGATAGTCAGTGGCGCGCCTGCGCGTCACGAACAGGATGGCGTCAAGTAAGTACCTACGATGCTAAAATATATTAAATTGCTTTTCATATAAATAATTGGACTGACATTGGATTATAGTCTAATATAGGTTGTTTCTTCATATACTCATCGACCCGACAAACCTTCGGCAATCATTTTTACATTACTTTAAAACCAAAGACTAATATTTTATAGAAATATTTGACAACTTTTTTCTGATCAAATTTTATATCAAAAATGTCTTCCTTTATAAAACGTTTTTTATATTGGTCAGTGAGTGTATGAATTCTCATTTTGAATAAATAATATTTATAGCATTGTATTTTACTCTTAGTGCTTAATATTTATAGATAACTTTGAATATTTGTACATCCCATGTGCCTTAATTAAATGTACAATGTTCTTACCTTTTTGGTTCTATAGAAATTGTTATAATGCTAATTAATAGCTAAGTTAGAAGAGATTAAATTATTGTTAACTTTTCTAAATGTTAATTTTTATACATTTATCGTCGTCAGTTTTGAATATTAATTGTCTTAAGAATATAAATAATAATACCCAAATGTTTTAGTGTCTAGTAGATCTACTAAGTGCCTTCGTTACAATCTCTTCGGGAATCTCTAGATTTCGTTCTATCTTATACAAATATCAGAGATCTGCAGTTAGTTTATTCAGTGAAAAATATTTACCCAAACATAATCTCAAAGATTACACAAACGTTCAAGTTTAATGTAACAAGGGCAATTATTCGTCATTACATGTATATTGTTATGTATAAAGCTTACATAATGTAATTAAAAGCAATATTATAACAATAATAAATCATGATTAGTGCAATAGAAATGTTATAATACTAAATAATATTTTATTATTAAAGTAATCTCGACTAAAATAAGTTGGGAACATATTTTTACAAGATTTATTGAGATCTGATATTGAGATTAATGCGGTCGGTAAAGTATATTATCACGATTGTTATCTGTGAAGATACATATTTTCTTTAAAATTAAATTGTTTATAAGTAAATTAGAGTAGAAGAGCTAATTAGTAGGTAACAATTTTTTTATCGTTTTGCATTAATTAGGTGCTTTTATAGTTTGGAGCCAATTTAAAAGAAATTTTCTTTTGCAAAATTCTATGCAATAAAAACTTTTTATATTTCTAAATAAGTAACGTTATGTTGAATACCTACATTTGTAAGTAGATCCTCGTAAAACTACATCAGTGGAAAATATCATCGAAGTTGTTAACACTCCGTCCATGATTATTTCATAAAATAAGTACTTAATTTTGTTGGTCTCCCACTCATGCATAGTTAAGTACGATTAATTTGAGACGTCTCCTCATTCTTAGCACGTGTTAACACTTTCAAATGATCATAAATAAATATTAGTTCCCCATAAATATGTAGAAGTAAAGGGCATTGAAAATCACCTTTATAAACATGTCAACCTATTTATTACTTGGTTGCGTCTCACATTACATCATCTCATGTAATCGTACATGTTAATTTTGTTTTTATGTCGTTACAGTAAGGTCTAAAATTGCTTGTTCATAGATATATGCTGGACAATATTTACAATGATGTTGAATATTATATTGTTATCCTCCTTTGAGTTCACAGATATAAAACATTCATATGCAGAAGATTCATATTCAAGCAGTTGTTCAAAAACGGATGAGAACTCCGTTTATTCACCCTTCATATGCATCTACATAGTTCGTACAAATCATACTAATACAAAAAAAAAGCATTTAAAGATTTAATCATAAAATGCAAATGCCATAACAACTCGAGGAATCCGTTTCATGTTTTATGTGACAATATGTGATGAAATACATGTGTTTAACGTACAAATAATTTTATTGTCTGCAAATAACTAGTAATATACTGTGTTTCATAAGCAATATACATTAGCAATTTTGTTTCTTGAAACATGCTTAGTGCCATCAGCAGACGGGCTTATTACATGTCATTGTTTTTTTAATATTAATTTGTACTTATTGTTAGGGCAAATAGTAATCGAGTGCCTTAAAAGAACTTGTACATATTTATTATTATCTTTCATTAAAGTATTAATATAGCGGAGAATAACAAAATCTAAAATTGTTTTCCAAAAACAATATAATATAGAAAATAAATAATTTTAGTTAAGTGAGATTGTGCATATTATGTATGTTTTGATGTGTGTTTAAGATTGATTTGGAATTAGTAAATATTTAAAAACGTAACCTTGTGTTTCCTTGTACTACCATTTTTGTTAATGCTCACTGAATGCTTCGTTTACTTGCTCTTCCTGTGCATAATAATTTGCCAACTATTCATACAACCCAACACATCATATACAGTCGAACCTGGTTAAGCGACAGAACAAGGGACCGTGAGCTCTTTTTAGCTTTTGGAGGTTTCTCACTAACTCGAGTTTCTAGTTTATAGAGGTACAGGAGTGACCTTTCTCATTTATAGAGGTTGAGGCTGCTTGGGAAATGACAATGTTCGTTCCACGAAATTTAGGAATGATTCATTTAGCAGATTTTAATTTGGGTTCGACTGTCGCTTATAGAGGTACAGGCAAGTAGCAGTCTCAGTTATAGAGATCCACGATTGAAAATTATTTGCTCTTATAGAGGTTTTGTTTCTCACTTGAGATAAATTACTGGACCTGGCAATAACTTTCATTTATAAGAGTTTTCTCGCTCTCTCTCTTACCCAGTTCTCACTTACTCAGGTTTGACTGAACATTGAATATCGCTAGCTAGCATACCTACGATTGAATTGAGTAAATAAAACTACATTATATGACAATGCTTGTTCTAATAGTACCTATTAAATGCTTAAATCTCTAAAAACAGAACACTGTGTAACTTAGGTACTACACTGAGTGCTGCCACAGTATAATAAAGCAACAGTATTATGTCTCGGCAGAGACCTTGAAATTATCTATGGTCGCTCGTAGATAAACCTTCTGCGTCCGTGCGTACCTAACTGCCGCGCAGTCAATATTGTTGAGTAGGTACTAGAGATGGGCAAATGCCCGGGCATTTTGGGCAGATTGGGAAAATTCCTAATAAGTGCCCATAAATTTCTGCCCTTGGGCATTTATCGGGGCATATATTTTTTGTTTCAGAATTAATTTACGAAATTGATATTGGTGCCGATTCTCTTGTACATCGAACTAAACTAACTAAACTATCACTAAAATTCCTTACTTTTGCCTATGAGAATCTTTAACAGCTATTCTGACAAAAAAAATATCTAAATTAAAAAATAATTTTGACACATCCAAAATCGAATTTGACAATCTCGTCGCGACTCCACGTGGTACTTGTTTACTCTACCCTGTGATTTTTTTAGAGCTGTAGGCGCGCATGGGGGGCAGCCTCGAAGTGTATTTATGGAATTTTTCACTTTTTGTATGGAAAATATGAAAAATTATTACCAACATAAAGTTTTATAAAGGGGGTCAAAAATTTCATTATTTTTGCGATAGGACGCACCATTTTCGAGATATAAGCAAAATAAAAAAAATACAGCCCTGTTTTTTCAAATAACTTAAAAGTTATTTGATGATTTCCCAGCCAAAAAAGAAAAAGGGTTGCAGGACTTGCAGGGTGGGCCTGTGTCAGTTTCAGATACCGCACGCATTTATTCTACGAGTATTCTATTCGAGCCTTCCGGTTATAAACACACACACACACACACATGCACATAGCACACTGCACATATTTTACTATTTTTGATATAAATTTTTTATTGTTAATTTTCACATGAAAAAGTAAATCGATGTTATTATTTTAAAATGAAATCGTGTTCAATAATTGATATTTCTTCTTTTTTTTCTTTAATAAGTACTATTTTACATGAAGAACTGTATTAAATCACGTTTAACGAACCCAAATTTATATGCCCTGCAATTGGGCATTTATTGGAAAGTTATAATTTTATGCCCAAAATGCCGGGCTTTTTCCTTATTTTCCTGCCGGGCAGAAACACATTGCCCATCTCTAGTAGGTACTGATATACTTACATTGAAATTTCGAAACACGTCGTTTAGGCCGTTTTCTATGAAGACATAATACTGTTACTTATTTATATTGTGGTGTTGCGCTGTTGGTACTTAATAATAATCAGGATATTAAAGAAATAATACCTGTTTAAAATAAGGAACTGCTTGCCTCGTTGGGCTAGTGGTCACAAGTGCTACTGTTGAGTATGAGGGCCTGGGTTCGATTCCCAGGTCGGGCAAAGTGTTACTGGGTTTTTCCATCAGGAATTTCTCAATAGCAGCCCGGAGTCTGGATTTGATTTGTGCCCGGTTGGTGGCAATAGGCTCGCTAGCACAAGGGAGGTAAACATAACTGGCGAAATGTGGATGTATTATGCGTACATCTCCTGCCTAACCGCACGGGAATTACAGGCGTGATGTTGTGTTAAAAAAAATGAAGGAAATAGAAAGGGGTTTGAAGATTTTTGTATGGAGGGTGGCCCTAACGTGAGACCGCCATTTTGATTTTTTTTCAGAATAGCGGTGATAATCGAAAGTTATATATTTAGATAGAGGACACTTATACAAACTAAAAATGTCATGTAACATAATATCCTAAAGCGTCACGTTTCGGAGTTATTCACTAAAATATAAGTCGAAAATTGAACCCTGAAACAAGGATTTTTTTGTTTTTTTCCCTTCAGGTAAGTATATTGAACTATGAAAACATAATTGCATCATGTATAGGTAATATTTTAGTTAAGAGCGAAAGAGACAAAAATATATGTATGCCGCCGAATGAGGACGTGTGTTACACGGTATATGTATTATATGGTGCATGGCATGGGCGCGACATCAAGAAAATCCTATTCAGCCTCCCGCTGCCTCTGCCCCTGCTTCTTCGATGATATTATTTATACCGAATATGATTAAAAAATCCTATATTTTATCCACTAGGTGTAGTCAATTAATTCATGTGTAAATAACTTAATCAACATGAAGCAACTACAACATAAATAAATAAGTACGTTATAACAAATCTTACTTTTATCTTTGAAGATTCTCAGAAACGTGACGCTTTATATGCTATGTTATTTCAAGTTTGATGTTTGTAAAAGTGTCCCCTATCCAAATATATGACATTTATTGTGCACCTCGATTTTGAAAAAAAATCAAAATGGTGGCTGATTTTAGGGCCAAAATCTTCAAACCCCTTTATATATAAATCATGAATTTATTTACATCGGTAATAAACTGGATGAAAACAGGTATTTTATTATTATTGGAATAAGCGCCATCTAGTCAGCTCCTACCACATGACGTCTTTCTCCATGGTTTTATGTCAGGAAAAAGCTTTCACCGCAGTTTTGTAGATAGCGCTAGCACACTCAACTTTGCTCCAAAGAGCATCTGCAAGCTAAGCCTCATTTACACGATGCAAGTTTCTTGCCATACAATAAAATTGAAGCAACAAATGACTAGTATCATCTAAACTCTGTTTAGAGGGTGCAATATTTATTGTTACATCATCTTATATGGTATCATGTAAATCATGTTTTATTAAATTCAAAACTTTTACTGTAGGTAGGTAATGCTTGCTAAGTTAAAATTAAAGTCAGGCCATAACTTTTACCTTTAGTCAAGCTCAAAACTGTAGGAGGATAATGTCGATCGGTGTCCTGCACCATAATTGCGTAAAACAATCAATCATAATCTGAATCATTTTGAAGGATATTGCTAATCCATTGCTTCATATGTTCGAGAAATTTGTCTGCTCAACAACGTAAAGAACGCAATGAATGTTGTTGAACTGTCAAAATGAAACAAATTGTGATTGATCATGTGTTACGCAATTAGAGCGAGGGACAATGCTAAGTTGGGCCCAATATACCTACTACTAATGATTACTAGGTACAGTGTAATGAAGAAACAGAAGAGGATAATTATGCTGCTTTTGGATTGGCGCAGATGGTGACGTCAACGGTGTGGCAGAGCACTTGACGTTAAAAGTCACAACTTAAAATATTTTGGCAGTGTATAGAGTGCCACTAGCGGCATTCTATCCCTATCGGATAAAGTGCTGCTACCGGTACTTTATTCACACCGCCTCGGCCAGGCTAAAGTGCCGGAAGCATTACATTGTCATTGTTACTAAGTCACGTCACTTGGTATTTTGTTTGATTGTTGAGGTTAGATGGCAGTAAAACACCACATTCCCAAAACATTACATTATTTTGTGACTAAACGGACCCTGGTGTTGTGTGATCACAGTTCTAACCTAACCTAACCTACCTTTCAGCCATTTTCATTTGCTAAGCGAAGGGATTATGGCACTTAAGGTGGAACTAGTCGCGGGCTCGAACTCAATGGTGGGCATGGCCAAAAACCACGCTGTCTCACCTGGCATCGTGTCCGACAGAGATAGTATCAGTGATGAGCAGTTAGAAGCTGGTCTACATGGACAACGTATAGTTCGCACGCACAGAAACACCGTACCGACCAATTTTAGAAATTTTAGAAAAGGCCTTTTGAAAAAAGGTTTTTTCTGAAAAAACCACTGCATAAATCAATTACAAATAAAATTTATTGAAATCTTCGATAATTTTTCTGTGTCGGTACGGATTTGGTTTTCGAGATTTCACACTTCTTGTATTACTTATTTACGCCCAAAGTTGCGTTAAAATTAGCAAGAAAAACGAATCTTTGTTGGCTTATAACTTTTTAATGGCGTTTTATTTTACTATTCTGCTTCCGTACAGACAAAATTAATAATGAGACCTAACGATACCATGTTAAACTTTGAAGGTGCGATGTCAAACAGTGGAGTAAAACTCCTCCGAACTTTGTATGGAAAAAATATCAGATTGTTTCACCTTAAGTTTAGCCGGCTATAGATGAAAGAAACTAACCTCAATAATTAAACTAAATAACAAGTGACAGTGACAATGCAATGCTCACGGCACTTTAGCCGGGCCGAGGCAGCGCCACTACACTTCCAAATATTTTAGCTGGAGTTAAAATAAGTAGGTATCTTCTGACTTATCAACACCATGCGTGTGTGACAACAGAGAGAGAGTCGAATAGCATTATGCACGATAAAAGCAAAGCAAAATCACTGGTGCGAAGTTATCTGGGTACCTACAGCTGGTTCTGACTAATCGGTGAGACGGTGACCATGTCTCTTGCAAACACAAAAGAGGTAGTAGGTAGTAGGCTACCTAAGCGAGTTTATTTCTAATAAATTGCATTTTTCATGAAAACATAGGTTCATACCTACATAAATACCAATCAAATACATAAGTAAAGCAGCTAGAAAGTCTACATGGAAAAATTGTAAGTAGCAGGTCCACATATATTTTCAATAAAGGTACACCTGCATACGTAGTTACGTGTAAGTGGAAGCAATTTGAACTTTTCGTAGTGTCTGGAAATGGAATTTTAAATTCGCAGTCGTGTCCGTTCCCATGGTGCTCCGGAATAAACGGCCTGCAGTTTGTCCGACTGCATTTGTCGCTTTCATGCTTTTGCGAGGATACAAGCATTGTTGACGCACGCTGGACTTCCCTTTGAACCTAGTGGATACTTCTGAACGCGTAAATCTTTTAAATGGCTTGTGGATATGTTGGAAAAATAGGCTTTAAAGTGAAAATGCACCTGGTAAATTATAAGCTTTGGTGGTGTGTGTTTTCTGGTTAGTTGGACGCGTAGGTTTAATTCAGTTAAACAAATGAAGCGAATCGAAACATGCAGATCCCATATAAATATAGTACAAAATTGCTGCTGTTAGGCCCTATCACACTGGCGATTTGCGAGTGAGTTATCAGGGACGCGATCGTGTTCGGCACGTCTGCGTAATGAGAGCAATTGTCGTAATTATATATGAGAGAGCGAGACAAGCCAGTGTACAATATTGTGAAAACTATACAGGTTGTCACGGACATTGACGCGAAGCCTGTTACCTACCATGAATTCAGTACATGCTTCTGAGCCCCCGTTGAAATTTTTCGCCGGTTATTTAAAAAAAAACCCATAATAACATATTCCGCGTCACCAAAGTTAACCTGTCTTGTCTACTTGCAAGATAAGACTTAAAGTCCCCGTCACGAGAAGCTATAAATTTTGTAAATAAAGAACGTCTAGGTACTAAGTTACGTAGCGACAATTCAATCAACAACAGCAACATGAGTTGATTGAATTTGGGAACGTAACTTAGTAGAAGTTCTTTTTTTACAAAATTTATAGCTTCTCGTGACGGGGACTTTACATACATCCAGTATTTCAATATCCCTAGTTATTAAGCTCTCGACATGAGTGACACGTTCAGTATGACCGGTGCATAGTCAAGTCGGTTTCGCGGCCTGTGATTACCGCTGCACCGTGATTACATTGATTTATATGCATGAGTTCTTATAAATGACGCATAATTGGTCCTATAGTTTCATTTTTATCGTTATTAAGTTGCCGGCAATAAATCATCGTCAAGATGCGACGGCGATAACGCTGATCTTACACATCGATAAATTGAGAATAGCGTGCGTGGATGCATGGTGTTTAATGTTCCGTCTTTTTTAATTAGATAAATGGTTCAAGTTATTTTTCCTTCCTGTAACTACGATACAGAAATATTTTTCTTTTAGGAAGAAAGTGAACATAACTTTGTAGGTACGTTCTAAAAGTGGGCAGCGTCACAATTTCACAAATGTCTGTCATCCAATACTTACCTGTTACAATTAGTTTGGCAATATTACTGTATGGAAATATGAAATATCGTGAACTAGTGACCTAAAATATTAATAATGAATTACAATTATATCACTGAATTTGATGTTGTAACCGTTTTGAGTGTATAAAGGGTATTTGGAGAGTTTCCAAATACTTTTTTTCATCTAAATCTAAATATTCGGTGTTTTATTGCATTTCATGATCAATATTTTAGTTAATTAATTTGCGATATTTCATATTTCCATATAGTAATATTTCCAAATTAATCAAAACAGCGAAATATTTGACAGCTATTTGCGACGTTGCCCACTTTCAGAATGCATGCTCTTAACCTTAAAAACGACTATTTCATTACCATCAGTCGTAGCGCTCAAATAAGATCCGTATTATTTGCACCAAATTTTAAGCAAGTAGGTATACACTACCTTTCTTTTAAAGTATAACCCACCCTAGGTGCGTCAGAATAAATCACCAAAATACCATACAGTATCTTGGTACTTACCTCCTACCATATTCTAAACTCGATCGTTTTTTAAATCGCGCTGGCACTCTGCAAGAGATTAAAAAGTTCAACACAAATTCCTTCCTGTAGGTACAGCCGCTGCGAGCCTCCAGCAATTTTCCGTGTACAAAATATTGTTGTTTGTTCCATTACTTTCCATCGAAGTCTGCGTGCAACGCAGGGGTTCCACCGGCTTGGGGCGACCGCTCGTAAAATTGCAACTGACTTGGGGGAGACGTCTCAAGACGCTCGTGCATTCTTAGCTGTACGGTATACGTTGGGAGTTCAGAAGCTACTTTTGCTAAACACCACCTTTCTTATGATTTTGGTACCTAATTATTTTATATCACTGAGACACGATGCTGTCCACGTGCACGTACTGAATAAACCAAACCAACCTATACCAGTTTATTTTCACAGTAAAAATTAAGCAAATCAATCTGTTTATGGGATCGCTACGATGCAGATGGTCCAGTAGATTTGATGACTAGTTACCATATAGAATTTAATTGTTTTACTATAGCTGCATAGGCAATTTAACGAAGAACAGTCAGATAAACAGTTATCTCGCGTTCTTGATCCCAAATCATTTACCAGGTAACTCACGATATTTAATCTGGAATAATTGCGTATACTATGTGATCAAGGAATCAACCCGGACTTACAGCGCGCTGGGGTGCCAGGGTCATAAAACTACTTCCCCCAACCTTGTGAGGTTGTGTGGTGCGACACCATTCACTTTCTGCACACATACCTACTTCAATTGAAAAGGAAAATTTTAAACTTTGATGTTTGCCCACTTTGTAGCCCTAAGTTGGTAGTTGAGCAATTGTCTACCAGGTTTTGTTGCACTTTAAAGCCAAGAACTATTCGTTTGAAGGGCACTTGGGGGAAAATATCACAGATCCCCATATTGAAGTCTAAAAGCCACAGCTGTTGTAAAATATTGTAGGTAGTAACTAAGTGCTAAGTTGAGATTTTTCCAAAGTGATAAAAAAATAAAAATGCTGTTTTCTTTCTGCATACAAGTTTCGTCAAGTTTCGTTTTCGTTTATGTCTACAGAGGGAAATAGAGAATATTATAATTTTGCTACGTAGACGGCGAGTTTCCACCTTGTTAGTTTTTGCAATGTTGCAGTGACATCTGATATTCTTGAATTGCAATACCTACCTGTTGGTTATGCACTTTCGTGTTATCATATTCTTGGTCCCTAATGACCCCCATTTTAATAATGGATTTATTTAATCTTGGTGTAGCCATGAAGGTAAGATTATTATGAAAAATCAAGTTAAAGAAAACCAAATAATTTAATGTCTTTGAACTGAAAATATATTTGAAACTTTGCAAACAAAAATTTCAAAGTTTTTAAACATTTTAAGACGCAATCTAATAATAATTTCCTCATAGTTTATACTGAAATACTTACACAAAAAAGTACAGTACAGTGTCTGCTATAATTATAGTTATGAAAGGTTTGAACAATTCATTTTTCCTCGTCCTTGATTAATGTCGTTCCGACTTTTTGCCTGCTCCTATTTCAATGAAAAATTTCCCCGGAGACCGGACTCGTAATTTTCAGGGAACTGAAATTACAGTTAATTGGCCAATGTTTACGCGAACCAAAGTGGCTTGATGTTTTTTAGTAGCCAGTCTTGCAACACAATGGAAAAATATGTTTATTAAAAAGCTGGAAATTAATAGTGGTTCTCTACTTATTTATAACTTTATGCAGTTTTTCTGCAGCAGTCCTTAGGGAAGCTAATTCTTAACAGCATTTAATACAAGGCACAGTAAGAAACCAGTATAGCTGGTCTATTATTGTATTGAAACTCTATACTATGCTAGGTCAGCTCAAGGTCAAACTGCTACCATCAACGTGCAATCAGGGGGCCAAGTCTACTAATTTACAAACGTCACAATCTCCAATGTTAGTTTTTGACAGATTTGCCATACAAAATCTGTCAAAAATTCACCATCGAGAGACCATTGTGACGTTTGTAAATTAGTAGACTTGGCCCCCTGTTGTACCTGCAACTGGACTTCAACTGACACTACACCGGAACATCGTTTTGCTATCACCAATCTACCTGCCAATCGTGGTGATTCTGACAGCACCTCTGACCCGTGATATAAAATCTCACGATACCATATTGACGTTAGATTCACAAATACAATCACCTAATAAAGGTATTATCACCGTAGCTACTTTTTCACTAATTTGAATCCAGTTAGGTATGGATTTTTTTTCCTTTTGGTCATCCATCTTATTGGTGTTGATTATCTTATTGGTGTTTGTTTCTTATAAAATTGTGATGTTCCATCAATACAAATACAGAGATAGGTTCGCTATCAATGAATTTTATATAGGAGACTTTTATGTGTTTAACTAATTCACCTACGTTTTAAGTTGTAGGTACGCAATAACGTTGGATATAAACGCAGCCACATGGCAAAAGCTTATCAAAACAAGTTGAACTGCGTTTATATGCATGTTCAACTATATAATGAATATATAATGTTTAATTTACGTCATAAGCAGTGACATGAGTTAGTTAAGTGCCAAGAAGCGTCACAGCAAGCTGTTACCTTAGTTAATGGATATCTTGCAATATTAAGCAGCGGAACGGTAATTATTACATGCTCATTAACAGTAAATATACTCTCAAACAAGCAGTAAAATAGTGATACGAGATGAAAATCATAAACATAGGCAATAACAGAACGCAATAACAGAACGCAATAACATTAAATACACTGAATGTTAAGGATAACCCTGGGCTATTTTAATATTATTAATAATTATTACAACAGTAAATGACCTGAGAATGTAAACCAATGACTTTAAAATCATACCTATTACAGATACAGTAAAAAGGTACCGATAACTGAGCAGTAGATAGAATAAGTTTCATTAAATAGAGAAAATTAGATTCAACGTCAAACTCATCGAAGTCTTTTTAAACGATCATAATTCGGAAAATATCGATGATAATTTACAAGATTAATCAGGTGCAATAAGTGGATACCGTACACCCGACCATTATAACACAAAATAATCACATGCTGTATATGCAAAGTAACTATATGGTTTGAAGTATGGTATTTCTTACTATCCAGCCACTAATGAAGCGGACAGTCTGCCTTCTTACTTCGATCTCGGGTTTAAACTCGTTGGTAAGTAAAGGTTCATGCACACACATCAGTCACGTCACCGACAAGTCGCCGATCTGTCTTGTCAACCTTAGGGATGTGACGTGGTTTATGTGAACAGCACCCTAATTACGTATTGCACGATCAATTTTAAATTGAAACCAATTGAAAAAGATTGCCAGTCCATTGCTTCATAAGTTCGACAAAAAAAATTGAGCTGATTTTTTTTGTCGTACTTTTGAAGCAATGGACTGGCAATCTTTTTCAATTGGTTTCAATTTAAAATTGATCGTGCATTGCGTAATTGGGGGGTAGGTTACCTATAGGTTTTTTTCGCAACAATACACGTATCAATGTACCTTTGACATGACGTTGACTTCTACTAAGATTATACTACCCTAAAGTCCCCGTCAGGAGAAGCTATAAATTTTGTAAACAAAAAACTTCTACTAAGTTACGTAGCGACAATTCAATCAACAACAAATAATCCTAAATTCAATCAATTAACGATATAAAGCACTGTCGTCTAATCTTTTGTGGTACAGGAACGCGTCTGAGTTCCAGTTACACAAAACATTAGACGATAGCGATTTATGTCGCTAAAATCTAACCCGACCAAGTGAAATTGTTCGTTAGTTTCGTATTACACGTATGTTGCTTTCAGTGCGAGTTGAGTTCAAAACGGTGAAGGAAAACATCGTGAGGAAACCGGCATGTCCTAGAAGCAAGAATTCGAAGACATGTGACATCTACCAACGCGCAATGGGTCCGTTTGGTGGACAGCCCACTCCCTCTCACAGTGAGGAGTCCTGTGTCTCAGCAGTGGGAACAGAACACTATAGGCTGATTATGTACTTTGAGTTGATTGAATTTAGGATTACTTGTTTCGCTACGTAACTTAGCAGAAGCTCTTTGTTTACAAAATTTATAGCTTCTCCTGACGGGGACCTTAGAGCCGTTTGAGCAAGGCTTTGAGTCGTACAACATGGGTCACATACGTCAGTCACGGCACGACCAACGCGCTTCAGTTAACGTCACACTCATAGGGCACGATAAAGCTATGTATTTATGTGAACGAAACCAACCACTCTTCAAATTCACGACGTCACGTCACTTTATTTGCAAGTGATGTGACTGTTGTATGTGCAAAAGCCTTAATTGTCCAATTGTCCGGAGAAGTGAAGACCTAAGAAATGTTTGCACTTCTGCGCCTGTCCCTGCTCCAGTGGACAAGCAGCCTTAAGAGCCGATGTGAACGAAGCACCGTTGTTTAATTACATCGACGCGGTAATTAGCCAAGATTTGTATTTAATGAAGTCGCGTTAGTAAGTTTTCTAAAAGCTAATATGTGTTTAATTGTTACTGAGATAAGATAACGTTTATTATGCAATAAATTGTGTTTTTATGTTTGTATGTATTTAATAAGCAGGCGCTAGGTTTCGGCTTACGGCACATGGACTTTTATTTATTTTGACTGTGTCTTAATGGTATGGTAAGCATATGAGAGAATGGAATAGGCAATTAGAAATTGATTAAGATGGTAATCGTTCAAAATAATCAGCTGTTAATGATTAAGAAAATGATAGTTTAATGGGAAATGTTAATTATGCTTGTTATTAATGATGCAATAATTCATTATTACACAATTTTTCTTACGCCACATGCTTAAAATTTTACTAAGTCGTAGGCTGTTGATAATATTAATCAACGACCATTTCTGATCTGAATAGGAATAGCATTAATATCTAGGTTTCCCTTACCATATCATACTTAATAAGAATATTAATCCTAATTAATATTCTTTTTTTTTGCATTAGCAGCCTATAATGTTCCCACTGCTGGGACACAGGCCTCCTCTCTGTGAGAGGGAGTGGGCCATAATCTACCACGCGGGCCCAGTGCGGGTTGGTAGATGTCATAATTATGTCTTCGAATTTTTGGTTCTAAGACACGGTTGGTTTGGTTTCCTCACGATGTTTTCCTTCACCGTTTTGAGAGCAGTGGTGATGAAATTATTTACACAAAGTAAAGCGCCTGCTTGGGTTCGAACTCACGACCTACAACTCTATAATTCGGGGCCGATACCACTGGGATTCTTAGCACTGCTTATTTAAGAAAAGTTACGAATTACCTATAATTCGTAACTTTTCTTAAATAACAATATGGCAATAGTACATTATGATACGAGTGTGCTGTATTGGTCATTACCGAGTGCCGAGACATTAGCCGAGTGGGTAATGAACAATGCGCACGCGTTTCATACGACGTTTTTCAACACATTTGCGAGGAAAGAAACCGTCTTGTTGTAAGAACTTATGCTACAATAACGTAACTTTAGAGAAATGATACATTTAGATTTATAAAGTTCAACTGACCTTTGTTGCCAGGTACTGACTATCCACTTCCTGTAAAAACGTTTCTACGTCGGTTCGTATTTTTCTTAATATGTAACCTGCAGTAACCACACAACATTATACGATAACAAATATTTATGAAAAATGGCGCGCTGGATTTTTTTTCGGGTAGCGATGCGCGCGCAAGGCACTGACAAAACCGCTGAACAGCCTACCATCACGTTCGGTCGGAGGTGGAGACAAAATATGAAACTTGAAAAAATTAGATTTCGCTGCTAATTATTACTAATTATTCTCTATCGAGAGAGAGTGAGAGAGAAAGTGCGAATTTGGTCAAATGGAAAATACAGTATGGCGATTGTGAAAATTTTCTCATTTTTCGTCACGTTTTCGTAATTTTCGATCATGCTAAAACCGATAGTGAAGTCAAAATGTTAATCCAAGATGGCGGCTGTGAAAATTTTCGTCATTGGTCTCGTTTTCGTAGTTTTCGATGGTTCTAAAGCTGATAGTGAGGTCAAAATCAAAATCTAAGATGGCGGCTGCGAAAGTTTTGTCATGTTTCATCATGGATTTCGTTTTCGTAGTTTTTGATGGTTCTAAAGCCAACAGTGAGGTCAAAATGTAAATCCAAGATGGCGGCTGTAAAAATTTCTCATTTCGCATTTTTCTCAGCCATGACGAAAAATGAGAAAAAAAATTGCAGCCGCCATCTTGGATTTACATTTGACCCCACTATCGGCTTTAGATCCATCGAAAACTACGATACCCATGACGAAAAATGAGAAAATTTTCGCAGCCGCCATCTTAGATTTCCATTTTGACGAAATTCACACTTTCTCTTTCTCTCTCTATCGAATTAGAAAAAGACAGACGCAAGAATGAAGCCGCGTCAAAGAACTTCGTTCCAAAAACCTGTTTACTTTGTCACACTATATTAAGTCGCAATAAGAAAGACATGTCGTGCCTTGATAGTACTTACTAATTCCATACTGCCAGACTGCCATGTCATTACTCCGACTAGTAAATAGTTATCTATGGCGCACATTACCGCACTAGTGCGATTATGTAAAGAAAAAAGCACATGTCTATAATACACTGCAATAGGAACCTAAAAGCGGTTAAATAAGAGCCACTTTACGAGCAACTGTGTTGAAAAATTATAAACAGAAGTATAGGTACCTGTACCCTAATTACGTACCTAATACACGAGCAATCAGAATCTGAATCGCTTTGAAACAGATTTCTAATCCATTGCTTCAAAAGTTCAAAAATAAATTCTGCTCAGCAATGTACATAACGCAATGAATGTTGTTGAACTGTCGAGTTTACGAAAATGTGTTGCGTAAGTAGATAGCTGGTTAGCCCAGTCATTTAAGACATTTTTGAGGTCGCAAAAATTTGCACCGCACTGTATTTTTGGGATGTTGTTAGGATACATAACAGTAGAGTGACGACATGGTTGGCGCAGTGGTTAAGCGATTGACTGCTGCGCTGCGTGTCGCGTGTTCGAATCCCGCACGGAACAAATATTTGTATGACCTACAAGTAGCTGTTCCGGGTCTGACTGTTTGTGTATGTGAGTTTAAATGTTTGACAACGCACCCACGGTACAGGAGAAATTCCAAGTGTGGGGAAACGTTTAAAAAAAAAAAGAGTTAAATCAAGTTTGCAGCTTCGTAATAAAACACTTCAGACAGGCAATTTTTCCAAAATGTTTAAGATTATAGTTTAATAGTAGCTGTCTTCCGAGCAGAGTATCGGCAATAATACTCATCGTACGAGGAAAGTCATGGGAGATGAAGGGCGCATCACTATTACTGTCAATTTTGAACTGTCACCTATAGAGAATGGTCTGTCAATGGTAGGGTAGGGTAGAGATGGCCGTGGTAAGAAGTTAGGTGTGCTTTCAAAACAGGCAGACCTTCTTGACGAGGCTACCACGTTTCGCAATGAGGAGATAGCCTCTCCTGGCCCAAAAATATCCCAAAAAATCAATAAAGTGCAATTTTTTGCGGCCTATCGCGATTTTGTGTCTACGGTGACTGGCCTAACATAGTCTCAAAATAATTTAAAAAAAAGTAAGTTTTCAACCTTAATTAATAACAAAAGTTAAATTTAAAATTTAAAAAACCCCCGACACAAATTAAATCCTTTAAAAAGTTATAAAATAAAATATACTGGCCCTTTAAGTTTAATATAATTTGTAGTTAATATTTTGTAGTCGGGTCGGGAGACGGCGAATGAAAAATTGAAAATATATTTTATACAATAGCATGCCGTCCCCCGACCCGACTACAAAATATTAACTCCAAATTATATTAAACTTAAAGGGCCAGTATCGGGGGTTTTTTAAATTTTAAATTTAACTTTTATTTCCAGCTTTTTAAACTTTATATACGTATTACTAGTACATACGATACGATCGACACGTGCCTCGCTTAAATCTACGCAGCTGTACGTATTTTTCCCAGAGTTTTTTTTTTTTTTTTTTTTTTTGACTAGGGCATCTCGCAGGTTACCACTGAGGTATTCGCTGCTTAACCGGACTAAAGTTAGTTACTAATTTATCCGGATTTTTTTTTTGCTTCTCTATCATCAGACCCTGATAAATATATAATTTTATCTATAACCTATTCATTGAGACCATTACAATGAGCCCAAACACGATACCATTGCTGTAAATTGTTGAGGAGTTGGGTATCCTGCAAATACCAGGTAATGCTGCAGCATCAGTTCAAGGTTACTATGTTATTCTAATACCATTGAAGTAACAGATTACCAAATTTAAATTCAATCAGACCTGTGGAAGATGCTAAAATCCATTCATCAATAAGAAAAGACCTGATAATCTTCAAACGGCTGAATAGATTTTTGTTAATCATAGCTAAGAACACTCCCGATTAAGTCGCCTTTCAAACAAAACAAAAACAATCTAAATCGGTTCAACCGTTTGCGAGCTACGATGCCACAGACAGATACACAGATACACAGACACACAGATACACACGTTAAACTTATAACACCCCTTCGGTTTCCGTCGGGGGTTAAAAATAATAAGAAACTTAGTAATGTCATCGCATCACATTTATTTTTAGTTGAAGCGGTTATCAACTGTATAAAAACAATTGACCATTGAGTAGGTATGCGTCATTGTCCGATATAAAAGCAACATGCGATTATGCATTAAACATCAAAATAAAATAATATCACTGAATAGATGTTACCCAGCTTCACATAAACTTATAGGTACTTAAACGCCACTACACGGTCGCCAACCGCGCCCCGACAGAGGTGACCTTGGTTGACGACCGGAAAAATTGTTTCAACGTTTGGTCGTAAACATCATCTACACGGTTTTAAACAAGATAAACAAAATCTTTACTACTTACTTAAAATCTTTACTTACTCGCTTAAAAATCAGGATAGTTCTATAAACACACACGGAGTTAGAGTGACTAGCTTTCTAGGTTACTAGCACTATATTGCTATCCTAGCTCCAAAAACTAGCCTCGTGTAAAGCGGGCGTTATAAGCAGTAAAACACATGTCATGTCATATAATTTATGACCCCTATCAATATTGACCAAAGAAGCGACATTATTTCACAACGAGACAAAATGGTGTCGCAAGAAACTCGGTGGGCGATATTAATAGTGCCAATGTAGAATGAAAATCCACGAGATTTCCGTATTCTAAATAATTGTTGACATAAATTAAAACTATTCTGACGTTTGTGGCCCTCATTCACGCTTATTTTTTTCTTTTTCCGGGCCCACCTCGCCGTTGAAAGACGTAAAAAGTATTTAATAGGCCTGTAGCCACCTCTCTCCTTCCATAGTCTGCTATTCACATTCAAATAATTATAAAAGTGTCATTTTTAATTATAAACGCTTTTGTCGGTCTGTCTGTCCTGTATTTGGAGCACGTGTTTAAATTTGAAATGTTTTTTTTATCTTTTGAAGGGACTGTTAATTTCCATAAGTTTTTGTACGTTTTGTGAATGTAATAGTTTCGTGTTTTATTTCTGTTTATTTTCATGTTGATGAGCGTAGAAATGAGTTTTGTTGCTATAAATAGAAGTTAATTATACTTACAGGTACCTACCATGAAATGTACCTAATTAGAATAGCAGCTTGGGACGGGTTTAACTACAATGAGATTCTTTTACTTTGTAACCGACAATCATTTGAATAAAACATTCAAAAGGAAAAGGTAGGTATATCATGGTCATAAATAAAAAGAGGACATTTATGGCTACGTTACGTTACAGAACTCCGGTTTATTTTTATTTCAATAAAGCGTTTTACGCACATCATAACAACACACCCAAAAATGTTATACCGTAAAGTTTCCAACAAGACAACACATTCCGAAAAACAAATAAACGCTTTACCAAAAACAAATAAAAGAAACAAACACGACCAGAAAGTTTGGCACATAAACGAACTTTTTCTAAACCCATAAGTAGTTTATCATCAAGCAGCATCCGTACAAGGAAAACGCGAGAAAACGCTTCAGGAAAAGACCGCTCGTTACAATGATTTATGTTCCCATACAAAAAAGATGCTACAGCGAGCTAAGTGTTAAGGACCTTGTTTTAGTGGCCGGAGAACAGCCTCGCTGTATGCGGCCCTGGTACATACATGCCAGCATTTTTTACGACCTCACAAATTTTAGTGGTGAAACACATAACAGAAACACTTAATTTCGGAACTCGTTAAAACTAGGCAATTAAAGAAAACGGTGAAGACTTATATAATTGCTTTATTTTTATAAAATTAAATATTTATCATCATCGTCATAAAATAATTGTCTTAAAATAACACATAACGAAACG
Organism: Conistra vaccinii; assembly: GCA_948150665.1. NCBI lineage: Eukaryota > Metazoa > Arthropoda > Insecta > Lepidoptera > Noctuidae > Conistra > Conistra vaccinii. The sequence goes on along the minus strand of OX411328.1, from coordinate 10,662,451 downwards.
AATCTATCTTCTTGTAAGAATCTGAAAAGATAACATGAAGTTGTTACTTACTACATCAAGTCAATTTATATGGCGGTCACTGGTCACAGTGATTACATAATCAGCTTGTAGAGTTCCCACTGCTAGGACACAGGCCTCTTCTCTGTGAGGGAGTAGGCTGTAATCCACTACTCGAGCCCAGTGTAGGTTGGTGGATGTCACATGTCTTCGAACTTTTGGTTCTAGGACATGCCGGTTTTCTCATGATTTTTTCCTTCACCGTTTGAGAGCAGTAGTGATAAAATTAATTACACAACGTAAAGGGCCTGTCTGGGCTCGAACATACGCTCAGCAGTGGAACTATAGTATCGGCCCGACTTACGAGTTATAGTCATTGGGATTTGCCTATGAATGGGACCCATTTATTTTAATTTATTTTCTTATTAGGCCAAAAACACTCTAGAACGATAGGGACGGAAATTAAATTTAAGTTAAATTATCTTAAAACGTAACGAAAATTATACCTTTAACAGAGTGTAACCTCGACAGATACCGCAAATTAATGCATGCCTGCATTATTTCGCTATTATGCTACTTAATTTTAAGGGCGCTGAAATATGGCTTTGTATCATTTTGTCAATCTACGAGCAAGAGACACTACACGACTAATACAATGATCTGAAATCAAAATGAACATTGTAGAAGACGACAAACTAGGGGCAACAGAGTGTACCAGAAACCAACAGCTTTCAAATATTTCATGATCACGGTAACAATAAAATTCCAACATCATTAGCTACATGTTTAAACAACAAGCAATGCAATCAAATCAGACCATCAAGAACCGACCTAATTTTCCTAAGCAGACTCAAGGACCCTATCCAAAATTTGCAAGGAAGCGGAACCAACAACGACTTCACTTCTTTCAGCAACGTCGTTAGATTATAATTCTCCCTTACATTTGCCACTCCATTTGGAGTCATTTGTATGTGTGAGACACACCAGTCTCTCGCCAACTTCCCTTACCAAAAAGCCTTCGTCAAGTTTCTCAAAGTGGTTCGTGATTGTGTTACCGATAAGAACGCAGCCTCTAATATAACCAAAGTTTCATTATATTGCTTTACACAAAACTTCCTGGACTTGTTCTCTGAATTGTTTTGAGAAGATAAAGAAAATTGGGGTTTGTTACAAAAAGTTTGGTTTGTTTAAGAGAAAGAGGGAAAACGATCTATTTTTGTTTAAGAGTTTATTGGACAATGGTCTGTAGAATATTTTCTTGACTAAACAGTTCTTAGAAAATTACTTTATCTGATTTACTTTATTCAAATATTAAATTTTAACTAGGAAATATAAATTCAGGAAAGAGTAATAGGTTAACAATTTCAATGAATTGTTAAAATCATTTTCGAATAAACCTGAACCATTGTTCGTAATAAAATGTGGAAAAACAAATTGGACACGTTTGTAAATCATTAATTTTAGTAATAAAAGCCAATAAAGCCTTCATATGAAACATTTTTCAGCCGGAATTTATATTGTCCGCCATTTCACTGAAACGAACTGTACGTAGCCGTAGACGGGCTACTGAAAAATTCCAGGTGCACATCCGTTAAAATCCCCTTTGATGCCACTGTGAGGTATTATTTGCAATAAAAGCTGACGCACAAAGGACAGTATGAAGTATTTAATCCTGGAAAATGGTAACAGCAAGAACTAACTTAATACTCATTCTGTAATACTTACTTACTACCTATATTTGAAAAGCTGTGGTTTCTGTTTTTAGAAAACAGAAAGCAAGTAACTTAGACGACTCAACTGAAAACTCAAGACTGAAACAGCGCATGAATGATGTTGTTTTGTCATAGATGTATCTAAAAAATAACAATAATTAAGAACATTCTTCTACGAGGCTTATACAATACCAGAACTTCATAAAGTTTACAATTTTATTAAATACTAGAAAATATAAATTTATAAAATACTAGCTGACCCGTCAGACGTCCTGTCAAAATTTCAATTTTCAATAAAGGGGTGGTTTAGGAAAAAAAAATGTATATACTTGTGTATCATTTTTTTTTGTCCAAATTTTTTTTCGTAAACCACCCCTTTATTGAGGCGAACAAAACAAAAAAATAATTATTCAAATCGGTCGAGCCATTTTCGAGTTTTTGCAAGAAATTCTTTTTTATATATATAGAAGATAGATAAGTACATAGATAGATATACAATAATCAATTAGAAAATTATAGACTACCTACTAAACGTAGGAAGTTATTTATACCTTCTAAAGGTAGGAAGTGAATTTAGTTTCGTCTCGATCGGATCCCAACTTTTAGATAATCCCGCACTAGTACTCCATATCGCAAATTCCCGTACCTATCTCAATGAATACATTCCCTCTCTACTCCCTATTCGGTTGTAACTATTTTATGGGTGCCATTTCGAAGGCTGATGCCTGCCTGCCTGCCGGGATCCCCTGCAGTTATAAAGTTCCTCTTTGTTTCATTGTGTTTTAGTACGTGATACCGGGTAGGTGCACCGATACCGCTAACAACGGCTTTATGATAACGGAGATAAACACAAGCCTTTTGTGATGTGTAATGTTCGGTTGGTTATTATAATTGGTGTCTTTATGCTGTGTGGATTGAAAATTCTTGCGTAACAGGGTGTAAAGTTCACTCATACTCATTAGAATTCATCATTCATTTTCTGCTCGATTTGGTTGGTGGTAGCCGGTAGGGCTTGTTCTAAGTCCGCCTGGCTAGCTACCACCATCTTATCTAAGTCTGTCGCCATAACAGTAGTTAACAGTATTGTTGTGTTTCAGCAGTTAGAGATATGTTAGCCAATTCCTCTGTGGATTCCGGGTGAAGCTCGCTTCATCGGCCTGATCATCACTTACTATCCGGTGAGATGCAGGCCAAGAGCTTCCCCGTTGTAGGTAAAAAAAAAGAAAAGGGAGGTACCTCCTACTAGACAGGTATCGTGTCTGGCGGGCAACTGCCCAACGATTGATGTCGGATAGTTTTATATAGGTATGTCGTTCGCGCGGTAAACTGTAATTGCGCGATGCAGGATTTGGGTGACGTGACGTCAGGATTTTTTGTGAAGCCAGGTCTTTGATGCGTACTTCACATGTGGCGATGTAGATGCCGCTACAAGACCATCAACAACGAGCACCATATTTGAAAATCATCATGGTCTGGTCTAGTCTATTATTTGAGACTATATATAAGGTGCTATAAAAATATCTGCCACGGTTGCAATGGGAGACAGTATTGTGTTTATAGATCACAATAGTAAAGATAAATTATTGATCATTTGTCATATTTTTTTTCATACAAAAAATATTGGTATTGATTTATTGGCATAAAACCATCCCGTAGACGTTGCCGCACCGCACCGAATTCAATTCACAAAACGCCGACGCCGTTCATACACTGTTGCCATTCTTATCAAACAATGCCGCTGCGCGCCGGCCACTCGCTCGTCAAAGCGCAACCCCACGCGCCCCCACCCTCACCCGCACTACCCCGTTCGTCGCACGCGCTAGCCGACCGCGACCGCCCGCCCGCCAGTCGCCCGCCCGCCCGCTCGGAAGTTAGTTCTGCGGTCAGCGTGCAGCGTCGGGAATATCGCGCGCGCTTTTTTTCTAAAATGCCTCCCAGACGACGATATTCCAATCAAGAATATCTTGAAATGGATTGTGCTATCGCGAGTGTAAGAGTGAGGTTTGGTGTGCGAGTGAGTCATCATACCATTCTGGATGCAGTGTTCAGATTTAGAGAACACGGCCGCTTTGACCCGCCTCCGGTTGACGCAGGCAGGCCTCCATTCTCTGCCGAACTCGAAGAAGAAGTGTTGGACTTCTTCTTCTTCTTTTAAGTGTGATAGGAAGTTTATCATCTTATTTACGTCAGTTTTTTGGAAGAATGCGGTAGCTGGTAAGTAATTGCACTTTTAAAACACTTGTTTGCCTGCGTATTATTGCGTACCTACTAGATTAGATACTGACGAACTAGTCAGCTGATTTCAGTTTTCATTCACAGAACAGATGGAAAGAGATAGCAGTTGTTTTCATTGACGAAGCGACACATCGCGCGTATTTTGTGAACCACGTTATGCAAAGTAGAGTCAATGTTTATTTAACTACTTTATTTTCTAAAATCGATTTAACTGTGCCGGGGTACAAAATTTCTTCACTATTGTAATCTTTAAACACAATACTACCTCCCATTAAAGCCGTGGCAGATATTTTTATTGCACCTTATATAGACTCATTTGTCCATCTTTCGATCATGGAGTGGATAATTGCATTTATAACATGAGAATTTTGTAACATGGCATCGCTTGTTGTTACGAGGAGCTCGTGGCTAAGTAATAAAAGGCGCACGGGTCGATCCATCAGGTTAAGCTACGCTTGCCGGGGTTGGTCAGTTGATGGGTGACCATCTTTACATACCGAGACTCCTCCGTGCCTTGGAAAGCACTTTAAGCCGTTGGTCCTGGCTGTCATTCGTGGATCTTTGACAGTCGCTACGAGTCGTCAGAAGCCCGAAAGTTTGACACCAGTCTTAATTACCCAGTTACTGGGTTGTGGATGTCAGATAAGCAGTCGCTCCATGTAAAATACTGGTACCTATTCAGCTGCATCCGGTTAGACTGGAAGCCGACCTCAACGTAGGGGAAAGGCTAGGGAGATTGATTGGCTTCGCTAGTTGCTCCAGATGTTGCGGTTATACGAGATGAACAAGTCGTTCCTAAATTAAACAATGCGTCTAATCAGCTTACCAATTTAACAAATCTAATTGCTTTCCCATTGTAAATCTAAAATCCCGCATCAATGGCACACAAATCCATCTAATAATACGCCCGAGTCCGTCCATAATCAAACATCTATCAGCGGACGGGCAAGCCGCGAGCTTACGGGCAAAACAAACGGGCAAATTAGTCTCTACCCGGTCCCCGACAGAGCCTGATTGATGGATGGCCCCCAAGTCTTATACAATTAGCTTCTCAACCAGTCCCCGCCTCTGTCAACGTTTTATAGGAAGATTAAAACCGCTTTGTAGAAGGCGCGATGGGAGTTTGATATAACATGGTGCTGGGTACAAGAACATTGAGTTAGAACTTTGTGAAGTGCAAACTTAGCAGGAACTTCAACTGTGTTGGTACTTAAATATTCGTGTTCTGCATAGTTTTTGTTTTCGTTGACATATTTATCACTAAGTTTCAAAGGCAGCCTGTGCATTGTGGTAGACTTGTTTAAGAAAGTCGGAGTGTCCTGTTAACGCCTTTATGACGAATCTCATGGCATATCACATTCTTAGCTAATGACGACTATTTACCCTAATACGAGTAAATAACCTCAGGTGCGCTAACAAAAAAAAAAAATCCTCGAAACGCACCAACAATGAAATGAAGAGACGAGCATTATTATTAAAGTTTCGTAATTCATGATATCGAAAGACGTTTTAAAATTTAACTGTCCTAATTGTTTACGAAGTGTCTAGTCGTCCGCTAAACGGATGAATAAAAAAATAAATTATTCGTCCGTTCACCGGACAACTAGCAACAGCCAATTGTTTATTTATACTACGTAGGATTAAGCGACTTACTACTTAGCTCAATAATGCTAAAAATACAGGTTTTGAAATTGAATCATTTGTTGTTTTTTAAAGTAACAGAAATTAACAGAAAGTTTTCTTTATATCTCAGTACAACGTAAGTAAATAAATATGATTTCTATTGTCAAATACATCCCACATAATGTCTTCGTCATCCAATACAAGATCAATAATCTAAAATAGAAAAGCAATAAAGCAGACAACGCTATCGTCATAAAACTTTCCAATTACAAAACTGACATTACTTTTGCAGCAGAGTCAACTAATCAAACGATGCAATAAACTATAAAGACCGTTCATCTATTACTTCAAGCAGGAAGTTCAATGTTCTGATAGCACAGTTCAATAACAAAGCTGTGAATGGGCTAAAAATATCCACAAAGAAATGGGTTAATGACTCCTTTTTAATATAATCGACCCTCGTTGAAACGTCTTTATAAAAGCTAGCTTCACATGGATCGTGTAATACAAACATTTTTTATGTATGATCGTTGAAACAATGACCCCCGTTCTCCGTATTTGGGTAGGTAATTTTAAATCTATCAAACATTTTTGCCCTATTTTTTGTTACTGACTCAGAAATGTTTCGCAACGAAAGTTTGAATAAACTTCCGTGTATGAAAGAATTTCGGAAGATCGGATAACCTACTTATTCGTGATACAAATCTGACTTTACTTATAAAAGCTAAACAATATATGTACCATCACGCTTTGTTTCTCCGAAGGTTTGGGCAGAGGTGTATATTACCCACATTTCGCCAGTTATGTTTAAGTCCCATGTAATAGGTGGCGAGCCTATTACCATCGGCCGGGCACAAATCCAGACTCCGGGCTACTACTGAGAAATTCCAGATAGAAAAACCCAATAACACTTTGCCCGAATCGGGAATCGATACCCAGGTACTCAAAAAAATGTTATCTTATTATCCAAAGAAGTTGAAATAATGTTTCTAGATTAGTATCATTTACCTAATACAGCCATTATAATAATCGTAGGTTTTTTTTTTCATAAAACTGGATCGACATTATGTTTTCCTATGAAAGTCGTTAAGCCTGTCCCGTTTGAAGTAAAATGAAAAAGTATTCGCGTTTCTTAGCATAATTCAATTTTTTACCGAGCGTCCTAAGAAAATAATTCCATTACTGAAGCAATTTCCTTTTACTGCCAACGATTTAACCTTACCGTCGCGAAGTACCTAATGCTGGTAACAACATAGCTTTGAGAGCTGGAAACTCTTTCGAGTTCACCTTTAGTATCGCGAAAGTCCTTTCGCAAAATTCTATTTGCTTATCCGACATTATGCAGCAAGCGATTTTAAACTTAATTCCCTTACGATAAAGTCTATTTTCTTCCTTATATTTTTGTAAGGTGGCATGTTTATGTTAGTAGAAAGGTATTATTGGAAATTCCTGAACGTTCAGAACGTTCAGCTGATATGGAACGTAGACAATAGTTGGACTGCGATTGGAGGGAACTCCTGTCTCGGACGTGAAGGCTTCCCGCGGCGTGACGCTGCATTCTGTTTTGTTTTTCGAAATAAACTGTATCAAGAAAATCTTCAAGCTTTTCATTCGTGGAACATTGAAGAGGAATGCTTTTGTCGGGAATTTTGTTTTATGAAACTGTGGATTTGAGAGCTTGATAAAGGAAATGTTTGAACAAATAAAGCACAAAAGCTCTATGGAATGTACAGTTAAGAAATAATTGCTAAGCAAATTGTCACCCTACGTTAATTTTTCGTGTTATAACTATTTCACAGAACTGTCAAGGAATGACAGTTCTGATTTGAATAAAGACGGACAATGTAAGTTGGTACAGTCAATTTGCTTAACAATAAATTTCCCTGACTACCTTCTATTCTGTATAGTACATGTGTCCATTATGCCATCGATCACGCCTGTAGGAACTTAATCCAAATGCGATAGGGTAGATCTTATCGCGATTAATCGGGTGCATTTCCACTCCCGGGCTGAAAATGAATATATTCTAACAGAAAACCAATTACGAGGAGCTTAGGGATCGCGTTTGGATCTAGCTAAGTCTTTGATACTACTCACACTCTTAGCTACCTTATCTTTGTCTAGCATGGGCGAAACATTCACTACGAAGTTAACTAAAAATAAGCGAATCTTATAAATATTTTTTAGCTTGTTATAAAAACATTTTAGTGTTCATCAACCCTTAAATCCATAAAAACTTTCAGGAAATACAGAATAACTCCTAAAGAATGATGCGTAATTTTGGCCGGCGAACCAATAAAAACCACTTATACCTCAAATGAAAGCTTATATCATAAGCATCAATTTTCATTATGGGCAGAAGGCTGTGAAATACCGGGTTAAAGAGATATCGGACCTGCAAGTACCATGTAAACGTATTAGGTTATGACGCTAATGTTCACTGCAGTTCTCAATAATATGAATTATAGACTCATAACATTATAATACTGGTAAATAAATAAATAAAAAACAGGACTAGTGTCCAGGACCTGATTGTGGAACTGGAATTTGTCCATAGGAACTCCTCAATCAAACGAGATAGCACCATCGTGTTTGTACTCATTGGTTATGTATTGACAAGTGCTATTATACTAGATAGTGTCCAGGGCCTGATGATGAACCTGCAAGGTGGCCATAGGAACTCCTTAACCAAACAAGATAGCACCATCGTGTTTGGACTTAGTGCATATGTATTGACAAGTGCTATTACACTAGATGGTGTCCAGGGTCTGATGCTGGAGCCACAAGGTGGCCATAGGAACTCCTCAACCAAACAAGATAGCACTATCGTGTTTGGACTTATTGCTTATGTATTGACAAGTGATATTACACTAGGTGGTGTCCAGGCTCTGGAGAACAACATAATAGAGATGCTTTAGTGCATCACCGTTGTACATGTCTGACCGTGCAACGCACAATCGTCACTTGTACTCATATTATTTCAATAATATGGTATTTAGGCATTGGACGTCATGACGTATTTATTGTCTCCTGCATTTTACTTAGAAGATATCATTGTTGATGAAGAATAAATGAAAACCACCTCTGACCAGTGACAAGACGCCATAGCGTGTACTCAGTCGTCATTATTGTTTAATAAATGTTAAGCTGTAGCAATAAATCGCTCATGCATTCCTAAGCCTAAATACGGAAACGATATGGGCACAGCTCCCGACTGTTCTTCTAGCAATCATACAAGTACCTACAATCGTGCTGAATTATTGCATTTCTGCTGATTTGGTCTCTGTCAATTAAAATATAGGAATAATAATGTATGCGATTACACATTATTTTGCAAAATATCGCATACTTTTTAATCATAATAACCCAAGTAACATTTTAGGTTCTGAAATGGTTTACCAAAGGTTCTAGAACCTTTCTAGAATTACTCAAGGTTCTGGGTGATTAGTTTACACAACGCTAAAATAACTTTATTATTGCGTTCTGTATCCCAAAAGGGCCCGACCTACAGAACCTCCGCATAACGTTTTAGCTTTAAGTTGTCAAGATGAAATAGTAAATCCCAGAACCTAAACTTAACCTTCTCAAAACCTGATAGGCCTTGCTAAGTCTAAATTAGAACTTAGATGCAAGCCCTGAATTAGACTGGATTTGGCATAGAAAAAGTCTTGTTAATCAGATTCAAGTTCTGAATATAGGCCATTCTGAGTTCATAAAGGATTACGAAAATCTAAATTAGGATATTTTGGGGTTCTTAAAGTTATATTTAGGTTTTCCAAGATGTCTCTGATTGAATAAGCTTTCAATGACAATGGAATAAATAAATAATGGCGATTTATGTTTCGTAATGATATTTATTTCAGGTAGTTATTGAGATGCTGTTATTACTAAAAGTTTTTGTCAGTTCTATTGCGACTGTTACTTTGTTGATGAAATAGGTCCCGATAATTCTGTAAAACTCACGGGCCCTTTAAAATACATGATTTTATATGATTTTAGTACTACATTTATAAAAAAAAAAAAAAAAAAAAAATTAAAAAAATCCGGAAAAGGTTGTAATGCTTGGAATTATTACATAGTATCTACGTATAACACTGAAATGTAATTCAAACCTTGTCATATTGTAGAAATATTAGTAAATTTACTTAAAAAATTAGATTCTTATATCATAAAATGGCCGACTTGATACTAGAACTTAAAAGTTTGGGATTTAACTAATTTATGATAAAGAAGCCATGGCTTAAATCCTTTTGCACTTGAAAATTACCAAAAGGACTTTCATTATGCTAAACTAGGAGCTATTGGTATACTTGAGGGCTATATTGGCCCAATGAAGAACTTTCTGTAGACAATCTAACCAGTACCGTACAGTAATCTAACAGTAGCCAGCTTGCTGAAATCAGTGAGAAATAAAATTGTGAGTGATTTATTTCTGCATACAGGCTGTTTACTTTTGGCAATCCATGGATATTAATATTTTATCGAAATATCTTGATTCGTTTTTGTGTCACAGTTTCGATACATTTGATGCCAATATTGCCCCCTGATAGGTATGTCGTTAATGAAATGAAATGAATAAATGAAAAAATGAAATAAAAAATAATGAAAAATCAAATGAAATGTCGTGTGTGTTATTTTCGCTGGAGTAGACAAAAAGGTTCTTGGGTATTTGGGGACATTTCTGTAAGGATCTTAAATGATAAGATTATTTATCATGTTAGAAAAATTGTGCATATTACACAACACACTGTTATTAGACTAGAAATATATTGGAATGTGCATATATATTCTTTTATGATTTTCTCAAAAAAAAAAAACACTCCGTTTCAGATTGCCACTGTTGGCCATTTTGTGCCAGGACATCCTGTATAGTTTTGATGGATATTGTTGGAGTTTTAATTAGGCACACGCGAAGCCGACAAGGTTGCGAAAAGGTTAACAAAAAATCAAAAAGCATTAAAAAAGTCTTACAATGCTCTTCCGTATACCTTAGGACTAGAAACTATCTTTATAAATATCAAAAAGAATATGAAAATTCAAATTAGTCTCATTTTATGCCAAAAGGGCTGAGATTGGTTAGCGCGAAAACCTAAAAGCCCTGCAAAGGTTTTAAATTATCCTCATAAGTTTTAGCGAAATGTGTTTCTGAATAGGCCCTGCTTGGGTTGCATGTACGACCAACTGGCCAAGCTTTAGCCTATGGAGTGCCAAAATAAAACCTATACAGATACTTTTTAGAACCTGAAGGTCTCAGAACAATTTTGTAATTATAATAGGTAAACGTAACGTTATTTTAACCTCCTGTGCAAGCCCATTTGGTTTTTCAAATTACTATTCAGACCTAAGAGCTGTTAGCGATAAAAAAAACTAAAATAAGACTTGAAGTAAAATTAGAAACCAGAAAATTACTATTTTAGGACTTAGAAGCATATTTCAAAACTTTGGCTTCGTAAAAATGTTACTTGGGAATGTAGATATTATGCCTAAACATTTCAATCAAATAAATGCTATCGCGAAAATATTCTGCGACATAATGATTTTGTTAGCTTCATAATTATGGTATGTTCCTAAGGCTGCCTGTCCACTGGAGCGAAGAAGAGACGAGAGGAGCGGAGTTGTACCAATATTAACCAATAAAATCTAAACTCCGTTGCGGAATTAAGCTGATTTTAGATTCTATTGGTTAATATCTGCACAGATCAGCTCCTCACCTTTATTCTCTGCACTAGTGGACAGGCAGCCTTATGCGTGCAATATTCTAGTCTTCACTCAGACAAGGAAAATCACTCGAGAACAGAGGTTTGGTTCCATTCTTGTAAAACTTCGACGTTGTCTGTTAAGGTTTTTCATTTCGATGTAATCATATAAACGATTGGGAGTATTCATGTTTTCATTAATAAAACTCATGATACGAGTATCTAGACTATGATCTTTAAAAACGGGATGAAAAGTATTTAACAGCCTGCACCAATTTTAAAATCGTGAAATATATCGGGAAGAGCTCTATTAAAATAAATATGTTTGTCGAAGTAATCTATAGTATTGTTTCATTTTGCATAACGAGCCATCCCTTGCATGATTTTTGCATCGGATATAGTCGCAGCTAAAGGGCCAATAACGTCTAATATGTATATAACCGTCAGTACATACTATCTAGAAAGGTTTGAATAAAATCTCATATTTGTGCGTTCATTACTTTCACCAGTACGAAGTTTTGCTAAATATACACCAACGACGTCTTCGGACGATTACTTTCTGCTATAGTTGTCTGATTTAATATTATATTAAACTGCTCATAATTAAGACCCACCCAAAAATATAAATCATCGTCGTCTACGTGTGTCATCGTATCAAAATCAAACCTGGCAGCTTGCTGGTTGCTTGCCCTCTTTAAAAATATTACATAAATGTCTGTTAACTGAGCACAGTTAAAATCGTGAAACGTTTGAATTTTATTAATTCATTCATTCCAGTCGTTGCTTTCCAAATGCTGCTGTCACACTATGGCTACTTCGGGCACATATAAACTATACTCGCAAAGCATGTGTATTTTAAGTCATTTAGGAATCCTCCGACGTGGTCCATTCACGCAGTTATAGAAAAAACAGCGAATATCAAAATTGTGTTAACCACCTAAGGGTACATATCAAAATGATAATTTTTGGCCGAAAAAGGCAGCACATAGACCTAGCATAAACCTATTATGCTATAGATTTATTTTTCACAAAGAAATCGTCATAAAAAATTGTAACGATTTTTGTCCTCGACTGTACAAACCCCGTTGCTTTTAGAGGTAAAATATTTTGTTATAGTAATTGCCGGCTATAAGCAATAAGATGACATGCATTAGAACTCTATTGGTCATCAGGCCAGGCTTCATAGAAAAATGCCCATCATTCTTTACAACAGCTAGCTAATGATTCCTTTACCAACTAATTTTCCGTACCTTTACCGTTTCCGCAAATTAGTCATTTAAAATTCACACCGCGGCGAGCATCTCAGTGATCGCGGTCCACAAACGAACTATAGTTAAGTAGAAACTCGCATAAAACAAAGTGTCAGTTATTACATTAATAAGGGAGGGCGGGAAAACCCTACCCTTTTTGTTTATCCCTCGCGCCAACTTCCTCTTTGTCTCTTTGATGAAATATATAAACGTAAATATTCCGGGCGTTGTCTATGCTTTTTTATTTCGCGCCATGTTTGTCGTAATGCCAGTTTACGAATGTATGAATGTGGCGCTGGTTCTTTTTTTGAATGTCTGAACTTTTTCACTCAATTCTGACTGGCTTTTCGAGTGCTGAGAGTTCGTAGTACCTAATTTAGGCTAAGCTGCTACATTGTTTGAACGTCTGGAAATTTGGGGCTTACCAGGTTTAAGCAGTGTTTTGAGGTAATACAATATAGTGTTTGTTTTATTTTCCGCCAAGAAAACGTGTGTTATTGAGTCAAATTGAACAAAAACAATGATTTATTTCCAAAGTTAGAATTCGGAGCAAGTAGCGACCATCTGACTAACTACAAAACAGACTGCTATTGAAACTAAACATTTGAACAAAACATTTAAACTATTACACTGTAATTTATAGTACGGTAAATAACGGGTTCCGAAATCACAATGTTTACTGTGAATTCAACTAATGGCATTGTTTACCTAATTTATGCTACCGTTATAAATACATTTATAACCAAAACAATGTTGTCTGGCTTGATCATAATACCCAAGTTGTAGTTATTTATCTATACTTATTTAGTATTTATTAACCACTAACTAATTTAAAAAATGATAAAAAATGCTACTGAACTTGTTTGTAACTGTCATTAAAATTATAATTTATAATGAGTTATTATCTAAATTATTTTAATGTAGGTACTTGAACAAATCAGATAACGCAGTTTTTACAAATTGAGTTGGTACCTAAACCAAAAAATAATCATGTCCAACAAAAATAATGGTGTAGAGAGAAAAATGGTAGAAAAGTAACATTATCTGACCCCGTATTGAGTTGAAAAAGGCTGTGTATTTAAAGGTACAAAACACTGAAAATAAAAATCTATATAATTATATCTACCGTAGTAGGTATTTTTCATTCGTAGATCCACGTCAGTTGACCACTCGCCTACCCTGATTTATTAGCGGGGATACGCTCACAAAAACCGAGGCGCCGCGCGCCGCACGCCAGTTCCAAGCCGTTTCCCTTTCATAAGTCCTCATGTATTTTCCACACGTTTCGTGATATCAAAGAGGTTTTTATTGATACTTTGGATAAAACGTTTATCGTGTTATGTTATTTTGAACAGCCTGTAAGTGTTTCTAATTAACTCGGGTAAGGCCATATTATGAAACAAATGAGTAGGTATGTGTAGTTCTATAATTCAATATTGAAGTAGATCTAGGACAAGACTTATTTGCCTGACAATAGTTAAAGGGTTTCCCCCGAAAATATCAAATGAATTGTCATTTTTTACATGATTGACAATACAATATTACTAGAATACAAATCGATGGCAATCGATCGCTTCGGGGACCCCTTTTTCTTTTTTTCTTTTTTAGATGGGATAGCATCAAATAACTTCTCCCGCTCAGAGTGGAGCGGGAGGGCATGACAGACTCTTACTGACTAAAACCCACCCGTGTTCCTTCAGTTGCCTATACGTTGCCAGGGCCACGGTATCCCATCAGGACTTTCTCGTAACCCCGGCAGGCATCGTCCTTAGCGGACCCCATCAGTTGTGCTGACATCTCTTTGAGGCGCGCGTGGAATTCAACGCGCCGTCGACCCGGGCCTGGTCCTTATCGGACGACGAGCTACCCATTGCTCTCCATCCGCAAGCCCGCACCTATTATACGGTGGCCTGAAATCGGCTCGGGATTCCTGACGCCCAGGGCGTCTCTTGCGGCGTCTAGGGGCGAGACGGCGTGAAATTTGCCTCTCCGTCACGCACTCCGCCTCCTCCTTCGCGACCATTACTGCTTTGCAGAAGGAGGTGACGGCTTCCCATGCCCTCTCGCTGCGTACCATGACCTGAACCAGGGCCGGACGCGAGAGGTCACCGCCGCCGATCGCCTCCACGAGGACACGGCGGTGCTCGCTTCGAGGGCCCCTAAGAATTGTAACAATGTGTTTAAGACTAGTGAAATAAATTCACTTCAAACTATTATGGAAAACGTAAAATTCTAAATACTGGCCCTTATTGACTATAACAGCGTTCGTCTATAAATAGTCATTATACATTATACACGGTGACTTAGATGACTAAGCAAATCTCTGCCATCTTCACTTAGGTCCTGAAATTCCAGTGACCTCATTGATTTCTATGAAATATCAATAATACTATGATATGACGATTCGGGATGTAATTGTCATATCATAGTATTACTGATATTTCATGAATAAAATAATTAACATCACACAAATGAACGACCCAACGACCCAATCTAGGTTATAATTAAATTTCAACAAAAGCGAGAGACAGTAGGTATAATAATGTAATTCGGATAATAAACCAAATTTCTGGTTGCCAATATACGACAATGTATTCCGAGATTGACGGGCGTGAAATTAACATCAGCGAAAATCTGAGCGGAAAGGACGTGATGGGAATTCTATATTGAGTTTACCATATAACGTGACCATATATGCAGGGTGTGTGGACTTATCAATTATGAATCCAATGATGGAATGTCTTTAGAATAATTGGGATCGACTTGGTTTATTTCGATTCTTTATTTTCGATACGTTATGCTAAGTAAATATTCTTCTACTCCTTAAAAAAATTACTATTGCAGTATTTTTTTGTTTTTAATTGTCTATAATATTGTTTTAATAAAAAAAATATTTTCGACTCCTATATATTTTGACGTTTTCTTAAAAAAAGTAGGTACTTACTTTTCCACCACAAGTTGGATTGACAGCATAGAACCACTCAACAATAAAGAAACAGCTGAAAATTCCTCAATTTCCAAATATTACTTTGACTACAACAAGGACACATCTATCTGTCAACATAAATATAATAATAAAATTTTAAAATTTCCAAAATCTGTTCAGCCGAAGTGCAGCATGTCATCCTTTGCATATTGAAAGAGTCGGTGGCGGGAAATTGGTTATTTAATAACGTACTGGAATTGAGCCAGCTATTTGTCAGTATGCATTTGTACTTTATAGTCGTAAAAGTTTCAATGAAGGCTCTTATAGTCTTTTGTAAATGAAAAGAGCAAATATGTTTCATATTGGCCTCCTCGCTTTTGTACCATACTTCCCTTGTTTGTGCGTGTCTGATCATTTAGGTCTCGTCATTAGATTATCTGACAATAAAAAGTAATACTCTATTGATTTGCATTTAATTAAACATAATGTATCATATTAATCATACAACTTCTCTATGCACCTATTTATTTATACAGTTTGTTTGACATAATTATACATGACTCAAGGAACTATTAATAATTCATAATATCTTAGCAAACATTCCTACAGATTATATCTATTAAATGTAGGATTATTATTAGGCAACCGTCAACATTATTATGTATGAGATTACAAAATTATTAACATCAAATTAACTACTGTTTACATAATATTCCTTAAACAGAACATTATAGATATTGTGAAATTAAAATATTTTGAGAGCATCTAGCCCATATCCTAATCCTTAGAAATAAATTGAATATATGTATAATAATAAGTCCCTACCTTAACTTATACATTACATTGCATTTACATGCTTTAAAAATATAAGCATTACCTGCTTGCTACATTCTCATATTTTATTGAAATACAATCTCAGAAGGAAATGCCTTAAAATAAATAACTTCAAAATATTTGGACCCGTGTTCATTCATTTACTTACGAATGTCCGTAGTTTGGGTAAACGGTAAAAGCAGGTTAAACATTGGTGATCTTCACTTGTTAGTAGAGAAATTTGTCCAACTCACAGGTGTAAGAAACGCATTCTCTCAACAAACGAACTGTAGTCTTAAACTAAATAACTAACCTTAATCTAGAGAAACTGTCTTGTGAATATACACATTAATTGTTATACCATTCCTAGTGCTAACGTGACCACGAACCCGTTACAATGTCATTTCAGTGCATTTGTACAGTAAACATAAACGACAAACATCTTAAATGTACTCTAATTAGTTAATAGCTACATAATCAGGTATTGTTCACTACATATATGAAATTTTCTACAATGCTGATGATGCTAAAACCACAATCGATGCATTGTTTCACATTATCAATGAACTGATATGTTGAATATTTTTTTCAACACATTCCGACGTAAAAACAAAGACTAACAATAGTCCGTGACAAATTCATAATAGTCTTGTCCAAGTGTTCAACATCAATCAAAATCAAATAAGCTATTGTTTTCGAAGACACAATTCTTTTCCTGCAAGTAGTTATGGGCTTCATAGCACCATTTAATCACTTTGGCACTTGGCCAATAATAGAATCATCGTTGAAAAAGAATTCAACACTTAAAGGTTCACTATCAATACTATTTATAACAGCTTTAATGAATCATTTAGCATTACTCATCATTACATTTACACCATGGTTACAACTAATGGAGTTAACCTATAAACTAAGTGACTATAACGTTAGTTTGGTACTAATAATGACATTAGGCGAGACGGCGATACTATTCGCTTAGTCATCATGGTATAGGGGATCCCCTGTCCTTTGGCACCAGTTTGTTATTGCATACAAAGGGACAACAGTTATTACTAAGATTATTCATATTAACTTTTGGTTTGCTTATATCATTTATATTGTAGAGAATATTTACAGAGATTCCCTGTATTTGAAATTTAAGAAGAATATATGTAAGATTGAGAGGTCCTGAAAAAGAGAGTGAAAGTTTTGGTGGTTTTTAGTCATACCCATCATAAAACCCGAAAGGGTCGCAAAGGGTTTTCAAAAGATTTAAACTCGAAATGTAGAACAGAAACCGAGGTTTCAATTAAAATTACCGCCGTCGTGGAGTCACCCGAAGATTGTCGAAGGCGCCCGAACATCATTAGGATAATCTTCTTTATCAAACTGTCCACTCATTTTACCATCTCTCACTTAATGTTTTAAAGCTGTTGTACAGTCTCTTACAAGGAGGTTATCACTTCCACCATTTTGTCCGATTAGACGTATATTTCCACTTCAAAGTTTAACGGGTGATGCCTTTGACTTTTCATGCGGACTGTGACGTAGGGGAATCCCACACCACCAGAAGTTATGTTAGCACTGGCATGGGAGAAGTCGTTGTCTACTGCTGCAACACCCTGCAAAAGAACAAAAAATAAGTCATACTTGGCCAAAAAAGGTTCAAGATGTTTAAAACTATTTATTGACACAATGTTTATGACCATTATGACTTCTAAAACAGGGCCTAGGTATTTGAAATGATGAATTACAAAAATATTATTTCTGACATCTTCCTCCTCATCAAATTCCAATGTTAAAACATTGTTAGAATCTGTTGTTTTTGCACGACTATTATAATAACTAAGAACAAAGGTTATACTTTTTGCTTTTTAGAGTGCTGACTTCATCATTAAACCACAATATTTACCTACCTACTTTTAACTTCGTCTTTGTAAATATTTTTGCTAACCGCACTGATATGCTTAAAATAACAAAAGTTGAATAGGTATAATATAATCACGTTTGATGAATACATCTTGTTGTTTAGACGTCAAGATATTAGTTTTTTTTAATTTGAATGACTATTTTATTTTTTGTGTTGTTATGCGATCATAACAAAAACGGATCATATGACCCGAATCTCTATTAGTTCAAGCAAATGAATCGTCATTTGCTTGAACTAATAGAGATTCGGGTCATATCCGTTTTCTTGAGATAAGAATCTGGTTTTACTGTTTTTATTCGTGTAACTTCAGTTTTCAGCAAAGCATTTGCAAGTTGCCTTCAGTAACTCAATTAATAGAAGTCTTATTTTAATCATTTGATTTCAACTGTGTAAACAGGAAGAGGGTTACGTTACGTCCTTTATGAATATTAAGATAAGTTGATAGCCAATGCAAATGCAACTTAACGACCCGATCTTAAAATTCAAAATCATGCCAACTCAATACATTCAATCATATAAAAGATTATTTACAAAACAAGATTATCTAACACATAGATTAAGTAATGCATCATCTGCATCACCCTTGACCCACAGATCTAATAGACGCTGCGAAATAAGGAATGAATTGTGAAAGAAAATTCTAGCACAGATGTGTATAACATTAGCCATATTCATTTTATGACGACACGCACGTTTCATGTTTGTATAATTAGTAAAAATTCAGTGGACTTTTGGACACGCGGCTACATATCAAGCTATACATTTTTAGCCGTGTGTACATAAAGGTTAGGTACGTAGTTTTTAGTGCTCGATCACGTTGAACTCGCGGGCGCGGTGGCGGGCGCGGGTGCGACCGTGGCTTCTTTCACCGCACCTGCGTTTGTACGTGAACACTTGCATATTAAGGCGACGACAAGCTACTTTTAATGATTTTATACCGGAAATTACGTCTAAACGAGTGGTGTGATTTGGAAAAAATATATGTTAAATTAGAGCATTTTCTTAATAATTTAATCTACGAATATTTTAGATTATGTTTACATTACATAGTGAAATTAATTTGTAAAGTTGTGTCTAACGCGGATAAAAAACTAATAATTACTCAAAAGCTGTCTAGCGTATTATTCTGAAACCTTCAGCATTCTAAAGATAATTAAAATATTAATCTTTTAATCTATGAGTTTTATTAAAATACCTTCTGTTTTTTGTATAATAAATTAATAATGCGTCAAATTGGTGACAGCGCTCCTTGATGCGCGAGTTCTATTACTGGCTGGATGCACGACGCGTTGCGTGAGCTCAGTACAGAACACGCAAGCTTACCACTCAAGGTCACTGGCATGTATCTGTCTCTTAAGTATTCTATGTGTTTATATTTCGAGACCGCGCCCGCCACCGCGCCCGCGAGTTCAACGTGATCGAGCACTTAGGGTTCTGGGGTACCCAAAAGGTGCCAACTGGACCCTATTACTAAAGCTCCGTTGATTGACCGTTTGTCTGTCTCAGGGCTGTTTCTTTTGAACCGTAATAGGTAGACACTTGAAATTGTCACAGAGTGCTTACTACTTTGGCCACTAAAACAAAAATAAAAGTAAGTAATAAAATAAAATAAAGTCAAAAATTAAAGGGAGACCCATACAAGAAACGTGTTCTCTTTTACCAAATAAAAAAAAATGTACTTAGTGTTAAATATTGTACAGTGGTACGGAACCATTAACAAAAATATTTCTTACGATATGATCATAATGACGTCTGAGAAATGCGAAGAATCTAGAACGTCATTTTATTCGATCGAGTTGAAGGATTCATGGTATGGAGGCTTGTAATAATATAAAATAAATAAATATTATTCGAAACCTTCAAAGCTGTTGTATCTTATCTTTAGTATTAATTGTGTGATCATTTAAATTAATTGGTTTATTGACAAATTTACCGATAAAATGCTGATCTTAATAATTTAACCCTTGAACTTATTACGATAAAATAAAACGAGAATAATTTAATATTTTTTTAAATTAAAATTTAAAATAAACTAACCTTTATCGTCCTATTTTCTGGATCAGTAAACGTTAACGTCTTCACTCTCTTCTTGAAGGGTATCGCAAAATCTTTGACCCTTTGATGGAACACCATCTTCCGATGAACAGTATCGCCAATGATCATGTCGGAGCACAACACACACACGCACAACAAACACGACAGCACGAGTAACAAGAATACAAAACGCATTTCGATTTTATTTCACATAGTTGCACAAGTAAGTATAGCTTATGCGACTGTACGGCGGCGAATGAGATAACCTCTCATTCGATAAACGACGAATGGACGACACGACAGCTTCACTCGGCTCCGCTCCTAATTAACAAAGTTTTGCTAAAATGTCGCGTCACGTCACGTCAATGAGTGAACTCGTTTTCAAATGATGTTACTCACAAACGAAGATACCGGGTCGATTAGTATTTTGTTTATGCAGCAGTAGTCTTGAAACGGAAACAATGGATGGCCATTGTTACTGTTTGTTATGTTAATATTGACAATTCTAAATGATTTAGTTGTTTTAGTTATTTGTTGAGAACATTTTGGAATCACAAGTTTTCTTCTAAGTTTGGTGCCAAATCGAAGGTCCAATGAAAACCCGCGTCAAATAAACCTATGTAAATTAACGAAAGGCATTCTCGTTATTACCTGTAAAGGTATTTAACCCGCAACATGCAAAAAAAATCCTTTCAAGTTTTTTTTATAATAAAATATTCATAAAAAAATATTAAATACATGGCTTTTTATTTTTTTCCCCATGTATTATCGCTATCTACCAACCCGTACTGAGCCCGCGTGGTGGATTACAGCCCTTTCCAACTCAAGGAGAGGAGGCCTGTGTCTTATTTATAATTCTATGGTCCCAGCAGTGGGAACTTTATAGGCTGATTATGTTGTTATGTTGTATGATCGATATATTATTGCAGGTTAACGGGAACGCCTTATGTTAATTAACATAATGTATAAATAAACAACAAAAATATCGGAGGTTGATACAAACTTCCATTCTTCAATTTACGACCATAAAACACGACGTATAACAAAAGCAATTGAATCTCATGAAAGCTCGCATTTACTAAACTTAAGTGTAAGTACTTAATTTTTTTCGACCAGTTTTGTTCAAGAAATATTTTTCTGGATGAAATAATCTACCTAATTAGATTTCAGATATGTACTTCAAACATTCTGTCTTGTCATTTCCACAAAACCTTTTCAACTAAAAACAATCCTGATTTATTTTCATGAAAAATCGCCATTGCTATTTTTCTTCCGTGTCGACAGGGCGATCAATCTTCTCGTCACTCCGAACTTTGACAAGAAAATTTGAAAAACTTTTCTTTATGACATGAAGGATGCAATTTTCATTATCTACCCACTTATAAAAAAGTTTAAATAGGTTTTCTAAAGTTGCGCTTTGGATTCATAATTGCATGTGTCAAATCGAGACCTATTAAGATTGTCGGTTTGTGGTAACTAGTCTAATTACTGAGTTTCGCCTCGATTTAAAGTTATTCTGTGGAATGGACAGTGCTAAAGGAATATGTTGGTGCCCTTTGAAAATGAGCATTAAAAATCATGTTGAAAGGACTGATTTACATACTTCAGGCAAAAAAGGATCGATTTGGTCACCAATCGTTCTTGTTTTAGATTATCTAAGAAGTAGGTATCTGTAAAAAAAAACAGATTTCTATAACATAATCAGCCTATTAATGTTCCCACTGCTGGGACACAGGCCTCCTCTCTATGAGAGGTAGTGGGCCGTAATCCACCACGCGGGCCCAGTGCGGGTTGGTAGATGTCACATGTCTTCGAATTTTTGGTTTTAAGACATGCCGGTTTCCTCACGATGTTTTCCTTCATCGTTTTGAGACCAGTTGTGATGAAATTATTTACACAAAGTAAAACGCCTGCTTGGGTTCGAACCCACGACCTACAACTCGTAAGTCAGGGCTGATACCACTGGGCCACCAATGCTCTCTGATTTCAATACTGATTAGTGGTATAAGCCTTGTTGTGTGTTTTTTTCTAGCAAAAGATCAAATAAATTCATAAATTTTTCAGTAATACAGCTTGCTGTTCACAAGCACAAGCAATACTTCAGACTCAGAGTTGATTAAACATTTGAATTGAAACCTGTGCACTGATTAAACAACTTTTATTTCGACCACGAACACAAACAAATTGTGAATAATAACCTGTTATCCGTTCTCTGAAGCGAACGAAGGCACCGAGCTAGAATTGATGCTCGGTTCATTCTGAATAATAACCGGTAAGGGTTAAATTATTGCTCTAATTTAGATTAATTGCTCATCTGTCCGCCCTTGCACGTGGGAGTGTAATTTTGGTGAAAACGTAAAGGTACGTTAGTTGTTTTCATAAATCAAATTAATTCACAATTTTATGGAGCATTGTGTATAATGGAAATAACTTTTTTGGTTGTAAATTTTGACGTGTTGTGCATGAGTGGGTGTTTTAGAAATTGCTTGAATAGATGATGTAATTATTCAAAAGATTGAGATGTAAAACTATATTTTAAAGTAACCTAGATTTTTGGCTGGTTGCATCACTTTGTATTAGTAGAAGATACAGACAACGGAAACCATGCCTTTCCTTACTTTATGACCTTGCAAATATTTTAATTTATAAATTATATTAATGAAAATGAGATAGATTTCGTAATGTTATGTTAATAGAATTTACTGCTTTTGATCAAATCATCGACGGTAATGTATTTTATTCAAACTCAAACTTAAAGCATTTATTTCAAATAAACCAATTACAGGCACTTTTGAATGAGGAACAAAATGCAAAGCTAATTGCAGAGGTCGCCACCAGCAACTGTACTTATGTCAAATAATTTTCGCATTGTTTATATTAGTGGTTTTTGCAATTTTTTGTGTTGAAACCGATCCACCAAGGTTATTGCTAACATGTATTGTTCCTGGAAGCCTATAGAATTGAAAGACGACCTAAACAAACCAGGAGCAAGGATTACTGGAAAGAAATGAGATATTATTGCAAGGTAGACTTCTATCTAATAAAATATTTTTAATCAGTGCTAGGGTCCAGATTTGGATCATTTTTTTGTTGTAAGATGTTAATTATTACTTGGTTCATGGTAGGAAAATTTACGAAAGTTGAGAGAACCGTACTTTAATAATAAATGGTATTCTTTATTGTTTAGGTTAGGTTTATTTTTCATTAGTGCTAGACTCTAGATTTGGGTATTTTTTTAGTTGTAACGTGTTAATTCTTACTTGACTCATGGTAGGAAAATTTACGAAAAATGAGAGATCATTTACTTTAATAATAAATGGTATTCTTTATTTTTTAGGTTATCTATGACCGAAATTTTTATTTCAGCAATCAAAGCCCTCAAGCTTCTGAAAGCCAAGCAATTGATGTTCCTGCTGTAGAACTTTACCAAGACGTTAATAGCTCCACCAGAGCTCCACCATATTGCCGAAAATTACCAATCAACATACTCAAAGTTACTTTTAGTTTTACTCTTTTAGTTTCCCACTTTCTATTTGCGTAGTATCTTTGGGAAATAAATGAACACCGGAGTAAGTATTTTAGTACATCGTGGCACAGCACAATTATGCATATTTCGAGAAAACTTGAATTTACTGAATGATAGGTTATAAAATGTATGGAATTGACAGTTTTCAATGGCCATGTCGACGATGCGCCACCTATCGTGATAAAATGGCAGTAATCATCCCCATTGTCAGGGGGTCGGTAAGTTAGAAAGTTGAAGCTAGTTGCCAAGTCCAAAGCGTAGTAGTTAGTACTTATGGAAAAGAACGTGCAAGAAGCTCCACACTCTTTTAAATCAAAATATATAATATTCAAATTCAAATTCCAATTCAAATTAAGCCATTCTACCGTTATGTATTCTTCTTGTTTATCATAACAGAGCAGTATTTATTTGGGTTTATAATCCCACGCACACTGCAATTATGGGAGTTTGGGAACCAATATTGGTCAATGGCGCCTCCGTCTTCTGCGATCAGTCGCAGGTTCAATTCCCGTATCGAGACAAATATTTGTATGGATGTTTGTGGATGTAATGGAGCTTGTGACACAGGAAATTCATATTAGTTAAAGGAGGCATGTGTTTGTTTAAGATACGTACCCTTTTTTTATAAATTCCTGCATATAATTTTACAAAATGTATAATGCAATATGAATATAGGTACTTATTTAGGTTTTTTTTATTCAATAACTGCTTTCAACGAATAAAAAAACCCAATAACACTTTGGTCGACCTGGAAATCGAACCAAAGACCCCATGTTGCGCTTGCGACCACTAGACCAACGAGGCAGTGAGTAAAAATAAACAATTTTGTAAAAAAAAAAAAAACTTAATAAATATTTGATAATAAAGACAATCAGAGTCTCTGTAAATAGTAAAAGTAAGCAGTTTTTAATGTGCTTTCAATATAACGCGGACGAGTATTACCTACAAAGCTTTTATAATTTTTTTAGGGTAGACAGAACCCTAAAAAATTTCCTCAAAAGGAAAAATTACGGGACCTTTACTTACAGGATCAAATTCAAATTCAAAATATTTTATTTCACATAAACCAACAAGGGCACTTATGAAACGTCAGAAGCTAGGTGCACGTTCCAAATGGTCGTTTCCTATGGAGAAGAGCCGGCAAGAAACTCCACGGTTACTCTTTTAAAAATAAATGATTTTACAATGGTTTTTTTAAATTACAGCTTTAATAGGTATGTGAGGACAGTGTAGGCCTATCAACAAGTACCAGATACTTGGCAAAATAGAAAATGGTCCACAGATCTACAATCTGCTAAGCCTAGGTACAACGTAGTCAGGATTGGGAGCGCCTTAAAGGACTTTTTAAAAATAAAAAAATGAATTAATTAATTACTCTATATTGAGACGTGCTACAGATTCGGATGTAAGTCACGAAGTGAGTCTAACTAACTAAAACTTAAACTAAACAATCATTATCTGTCAAATATGCAAGCTCAGCGACCACACAGATCGTGCTGAGCAAAAGTGCTTATATACGCAAAATCTGTAAGGGCTGTGGTTCCATAACTCCTCCCTCACCAAGTGCGAAATTATCGGTAATATTTGGATTCCGATGATTCCGCATACAGGACAATTTCCTCCAAAGTACTATACTAAGACATACTATAACTAAAATTACATAGAGTAATACAGTTGCTAAACTAACACTATTTGTTTTCACTGCACTATCACTTTCCACTATTTCACTTTTTAATGTGTAGGATAGGTGTTTTAAATCGTCAAAGTCCAAGTTGTTTAGATTAACTGTTTTGTTCCAATTAATAGATGTTTCCTTTAATTTGGGTAGAACCGCGATTGGAGTTACTCGATATTGTATTTTCCCTGAATAATGTTGCATTTTGTGTAATTTAATGTCTTTCAGATAGACACTGCAGTTTTCGTCAACTTCCAATAAATATGTGCCCTTGATCGGTTTCCTGATAACATCACCGGCACATGTTTCGGTAAGCATTATCTCATTCCTTGTGTAAATAATCCAGTTGAAGAAGTCAATAGGCTGTACTTTTAGATTTTCCAGGTTAACTGCAAGGGGTTTACATAAACTGAGGTTTGAAGCAAAATTCATTAATTGTTCTATACACGTACTTTCAGGATACAATACAACATCGTTTTCCTTGCACAGGAACTGGTTAGCTGCCATCTCTTCACATGGGTTGGCTAGCGGTAAGTATGTAGGACCTTTCACCATAAGGAACGGATATTTAGGGATAATGGTGGTAGTTACGTTTCCATTGAAAATTGGTAGTGAATATATTTTGAAATAATTATAATTATTTTTATCTATTAATGGGATTTCCATAATGAATGTTATTTGGTTTTCTTTTACATAAGCTTTAGTAGACATTGTTCTTTCTAACATTAATAACGTTTTCTCTGTAACAGGGTATATTAGGCTTTCAGTTTCAGAAATATTGCTTAACAGTGCTAAGAGTTCAGATGGCTCAACAAGGGCTTGATGTACAACAGACACTTTTGTAAATGATAATGCAGTTTCAATCTCATTTAAAACAATATAAATTGACCTAAAATTACTTATAAACATATCAAACATACTTAAGACATATACAGAGTAAATAGAGTTATTTTCTTTAGTACCAATATTTTTTACTATTCTTTCTATGCGTTTCATGCGTTCATCCATAATTAGAATATTGTCCTGTACAGATGCAGATTTGTTAATAATAGAGTCAAGCATTTCTGAAATTATGGTTATTTTCTTATTTACGTGTGTTTCACCAATTTTTAGCTGTGAAATTTGAGCATCGTACTTAATCGCGTCTTCGTGGTCTAGATTACCGGTAAGTATTTTAATCATTGAGCCAAGAGGATTAATGAGGCCGCGTTTGAAACGTTTTGATGGAATAAGCTGCCTGAATTTTCTGACTGTCGAATTGCGTAAGTATTCTACCTGTAATTTCATATTTTGGAACTCATCTGCGTAGGGCTTATGAATGTCGACTATATTACTAAATTCTTTATATCTATTAATATTTAACGCTAAATCATAATCTATCTCCTTAAAATCTAATATCTTAACTATGGTCCACTTATCTTTCTCTATAACCGCCTGTCCTTGTTTAACAGGTAATATGCCTGGGTTATTTTTAATCTCTTGAAGTTGAAGGCCTTGGGTCTTGACCGTCAGTTTCAAGATCACGATGATCAGCCACAACCTGTGAAGGACGTTTAACGTTCTTTAGAGGCACTTTAGTTTGTCTTTTACCTATCTGTACTGGTACTACGTTCCTATTTGTTTTTCCTGTTACTTTTGCTTTATGATATCTAGGTTTATCTTTACTTTTCCTAATGTTAATGTCCTTTACAAATATATTATCTTCCTCTTGTAAGCTTAACTCAATTTCACCACCTTTCTTCTCTCTGGCTTTTTGTTTAGTGTTAAGAATCTTTTCGGCTAGGTACTTATACAGATATTTTGTTCGTTTTGCATGATCTTTAACTAACTGCTGTGTATATGCCCTTTCTAAGTCTACATCAAATATTTTATTGGAGTCGGTGTGTCCAAATGCTACTTCAAAAGGGGTTAATCCAGTAGTGGAGTGTATTGTATGATTGTATGCCATTATGGAATAGGTCATGACGGAAGCGGCGTCCGTACATTTACGTTCATATTTTGCAAGCCTATATATCTCTATTATGGTGGAGTGAAATCGCTCTACGATACCAGTGGAGTTAGGATTGTTTGGCGTTGTTATGTGAATTTCTATTTTATACATAGACAAAAGTTCGCGCATAAGTTCATTGTTAAATTCAGTGCCAGGGTCACAGGATATTTTCCTGGGAACACCGTATATTGAAAAATACTTTAATAAGGCTCGTGCTACTTCTGTCGTTTGCCTACTTGAAATTTCAATAGCCTGTCCTAATTTGCTGAATGCATCTACCAGTGTTAGGTAATATTTATTTTCTATATTAAATAAGTCAATGAATATTTCTTGGAAAGGGGCATCCTGTGTTTGTGTTAATTGTAACATTGGTTTTATGGGCTTTCTATCATATTTCATTAGTTTGCAAGGCTCACACATATTTATAATTGCTGCTACCGTATCTTGCATGTTTTCCCAATAATAGTTTCTGCGAATTCTAACCACAGTTTCTTTAATTCCCCTATGGCACGTTTTTCCTTCGTGATGTTTTAGTATAACAGACTTTTGTTCTTTTTCATCTTCTATATATATGACTCTATCTGTACACTCAAAGAACTCTACTGAATCTTTCTTAAAAATTTCTATAATAACTTTAGTAAATAGCCGTCTATGTATGTCATTCTCAAAGTAAATAAAATATTTACGCTTGGGTATGACATATTCTTTTAAAAATTGTTTAATTAATTCTTCATTATCTAATGGAAGAAATACTTCTAAAACTTTTTGATTCTTTCTAGATAAATTTTGAACTTGTATTTTATTTTGAAACCAGGTAAACACTAATATTTGGTTCGGTTTGGTGTCGATTGCTTCTCTTAAGATTGGGATCCCTAATGATTCTGGTTCTATGTTGGAGGCTACTGTATCTGTTTTACTGCTACTGGTTATGGAACGAATAGGGAAGTTATCTTGAAAAAGGTCTGCAGGTGTAGTCACGTCAGAGTCAGAATCTGAAATGGTTACTATTTCTGATTCATTTTCTATTTCAGCTTTAGTTGTAAACTTTTCAAGTTCCTTTAATTGTTTTATTACTTTTTGTATTTCAGATTCATCTACATTAACATTCATTGATGTGTCATCTTCGGAATCTATAGCGTTAAGTTTTATGCGTGACAATGCATCTGCATTACTATTTTGTTTGCCATTTTTATAAATAATTGTGAAGTCATATTCTTGAAGGCGGAGGCGCCAACGAGTCAATTTACTATTGGGTTCTTTCAGGGAATAAAGCCAAGCAAGAGGTCTGTGATCTGTAAAAATTTGGAATTTATGTCCGTACAAGTAGGGTCTAAAGTGTTTCACGGCCCAAATAATAGCTAAGAGCTCTCGTTCTATTGTGCTATAACGCATTTCAGTGTCGCTAAGGGTTCGACTAGCATATGCGACTGGTCTGTCTGCTCCGATAGGTCCTTGAGATAGGACAGCACCGAGTGCCACGTTAGAGGCGTCAGTTGTCAAAATGTAGGGTTTAGTCGAGTCAGGGTATTGTAGCAGAGGAGTATTAGTCAGTACTTCTTTGCATTTTTCAAAGGCATCTATGTAGTTTTGGTCTATGATAATTTTGTTTCGTTTCTTAAGGCAAGACGTTAAGGGATGGGTGATTTTAGCGAAATCTTTAATGAATTTTCTATAGTATCCGACCAGCCCAAGGAAACTTTTTATTTCTGTTGTTGTTCTAGGAAGAGGATAATTTATAACAGCTACAATTTTATCATTGTTTGGTTTTAGTCCGTCTCTTGTTATCGTATGACCTAGGTATAAAACTTCCTTTCGTAAAAATTCAGATTTGTCTAGTTGTATTTTTAAGTTAGTCTGTCGTAGTCTTTCAAAGACGGCTCTAAGTTTCTGTAGGTGGTCTTGAAGGCTAGAAGAGTAGATGATGACGTCATCTAAATAAATGAGGCAATGTATTCCTTGGAGACCTCTCATAATGTTGTCCATGGCTCGTTGAAAGGTTGCCGGAGCTGTTTTAAGTCCAAACGGCATTCTCAAGAACTCATAATGTCCGTTTTGTGTGCTAAATGCAGTTTTTGGTATATCGTCGTTATTCAATTCAATTTGGTGGTACCCACTCGCTAAATCGAGGGTTGTAAAATAGATGCTTTTGCCCAGTTTGTCAAAAAGGTCAGTAATGTTAGGAAGGGGGTATTTGTCGTCAACTGTAATGTCGTTAAGTCTCCTATAGTCGATTACCATTCTGTATTTGACTTCACCAGAAGCATCTGGTTTTTTGGGGACGAGATGGACTGGTGAGCTCCAAGGGGAAAAGGATTCTTGGATCACGTTATCTTTCAAAAGTTTTTCAACTTGTTTATTAATTTCTGCTGCTTGAGCAGGGGCTTGTCTATATGCTTTGGTATAAATCGGATCTTCATTTTTTGTCCTAATGCAATGTTTTACCTGATTAGTGAAGCTTAAAGGTATTTGCTCACAATAGAATATATCCTTATATTCTTCACATAATTGTCGTATGGATGCTTGTTCTTCATCATTCATATGGTCTAGTCGTAATTTAGTTAGATTGTCAAGTAATAATTGGTCAGTCTCAATATTTTTGTCATCTATGGAATTTACATGGCATTTGTTTTCCTCGAAATTAGATACTATGAACGGTTTGATGACACATAATTCTATTTGTTTATCAAGAGTGTTTTGTATGATGGTTGTTGCAAAACCATTTACACATTTCACAAGAGCAGTAGGCATTCGTACTCCTTCACCGAATTCTGTGTAATTTAATATTCCTACCCCATTTAATAAATTGGTTGGTAATTTTGCTCTAGTTTCTGATCTCGGTGGAAGTAATACAACATGTATAACATTAATATCCGTATCTATGCATATAGGTATTTTAGCTGACTTCGTTAGTAGTACATGTTTCTTTAAATCTATTACGGCTTCTAACTGTTTTAAAAGATCATTTCCTATCAGCCCGTCGTATAATGAATCGACATTGTATACGTAGAACTTATGGTGATCTTTACTCTGAAATACAGGAAACAAAGGAATTTTCAATACCTGATTATGTTTGCTCGAGGCGTGCGTACTTACTACTTCAAATGGTTCGTATGATATGTCGTTAGGAAAATAGGTAGTCGCTATTCTAGGGTGTATAAATGAACGAGTACTACCAGTGTCGATCATGAATTTTCCGTCTATTTCCGGTATGTAAATATGTGGTAATTTTAATTTTACAGTATTATGATTTAATATTATTCTTTCAGGTGTGTGCTGGAGGCTCGCATGTAAAAATTTTTGACGTTTTCTGGTTCAGTAGTATTATCTTTATTTTTAATCTGTTCGTTTCTATCCATAACTTGAGTAGGGTTTTCAGATACTGAGTCTACTGGAAACTCATTTTCTTCACTAGGGAAATATTCGGATAAATCATAACAATATTCGTATTCCGCAGGGTAAGTAAAATAGTCATCATAAGATGGGTAGAGTTCTAATTCGTTTACAGGGAAACCATGCTGAGGTGCTCTTTGCGGAGCAGTTCTCATAGTAGCATCGGTAATGTCTGGTTGAGGTTTGTTTTGTGTGTTTTGTTGAGGAATCGGAAAACGGTTATTGCTACCAAACTGATGCGGAAGCATTGGCATCCTTTGTTGATAAAAAGGGGGTCTATAACCAAAATTAGGTCGGTATCCAAACTGCGGTGGCACCAAATTTTGTTTACTCATACCGAATTGACCTTGGTTGTGCCCTGGCATGCTAATTGGCCTATTAGGTGGAATACCGAAATTAAATTTAGGTGTTACACCAATATTATATTTAAATGGCTGATTTTGTTGCATCATTGGCATCGGTCTGAAACCTAGTGGTTGTGGGGGTAAACCAAATTTAAATATTGGTTGTGGTGCAATTGTGCCGCTGGGCTGCGGTTTAGTATTATGGTTTGAATTTAACATTTTACCGCGCATCTGATACTGATCATAGAAGTTAACTTCTTCTAAAACTACAGATAAGGCCTCTTCCAATGTGCGTGGATTTTTCAGACGCACAATGCGTACCATGTTTTCCGTTAAGTTATATAAAAATACCTGCAGGGCTAAGTTGTTATAAATAGTAGTCTTACTTACTCGTAAATTTTGATCACTAATTTGGTTAACCTTCGACAACAAAACTGATTTTACTGTTTGAATTCGTGCACAAAAATCACTGTGACTCTCATTATTTTTAATCTTTAAACATTCTAATTCAATAGCCAAGCATTCTTCACTTCGCGGATCGCCAAAGTGTAACTCTAACAATTCCTTGAATTCCGCCCACGATATTATGTCTGCACGCTCGCTGATAAGCGCGGCTGCTTCACCCGTTAAGCGGCTAGTCACAGCATGCATTAAATATTCCTGTTGCAATTCCGATGACTTAAGCTTATCAATAATATACTCGCATTTGCGTAAGAATAAATTCAAATGGCGTTTATTACCATCAAAACTGGGTAGAATTTTGTATAATTCATTTGGAATAAGTTTTATTTCCGACATTCTGGTACTTATGTAATAACTAACTCTATGAACTCTACCAATACAACTTATTACAATAATTACTACTAGTTATTAAGTGTTTCTGAACTCAATATTTTTATAGTAATAATGTTTAAAGTGGGATAAAAACTTATGATACAAAACAGTTATATGTTAAGTATTCTTACTTTACACTTACTACTTAATTATTTAAGAAAACCATCAACAGTCAAAATGGAAAACTTCCAATTCCAAGTTTAACGAAAGGATATGGACACGGATATAAAGGAGGTGAAAAGTCGTACTCACCAGCCTGCCACGCCCATCATCAGCTCGCCTCCCAGCACTCCTCGTCACCGACGATATTTGTTTGGTTCGTTGGATCACCTCGCCGCACCACGCGTACCGTTGTGAAAATCGGGAAAAGTCTTATCGCGAAAAATCACTTAACGCGGGACGGCTTCCTCAGTGATCCTACCGGCTGCGCCAGTCAGGATTGGGAGCGCCTTAAAGGACTTTTTAAAAATAAAAAAATGAATTAATTAATTACTCTATATTGAGACGTGCTACAGATTCGGATGTAAGTCACGAAGTGAGTCTAACTAACTAAAACTTAAACTAAACAATCATTATCTGTCAAATATGCAAGCTCAGCGACCACACAGATCGTGCTGAGCAAAAGTGCTTATATACGCAAAATCTGTAAGGGCTGTGGTTCCATAACTACGTTCTCACATTCACAAAATCTAAAGGAAAATAATCTATCCATATAATCACATTGGTGTCCATCTGTCAGGACTCATTTTCTCAGGAACGGGTAGAGGTATTCAGTTGAAATCAATATAAAATACGAAGGCCTGCAGGCCCTTTATATTCCATTTGAAATAAGATTAGACATTTAACTATACCTCTTTTACAGTCCGTTCAACTGATTCTGACTTCTATTGCGTTGGTGGCATGACAAATGGCAGCTGCAGTAAACAGTTGGTATTGTAATCACTTTTTTGCTTTGAATGCCATCCTTATGCCTACGGTATAGAAGTCAGAATCGGTTGAACGGACTGTAAAAAAAGCTTGTTTAAATGTCTAATCTTATTTCAAATGGAGTAATAGTCGAGTGAAAAATTCAAGTTTCTAAATCAACGCAATCAAGGGATACGGTCAATTATGTCACATATTTTGATGATTATCTCAGTTGTCTAGGCTTCCTCCCGTTGACCAAGCAGCATGATATACTTTATTAATTTGTACGTATCACATAAAAATATTAGTTTTAGCAATTATTAACTTCCATTTTGTTACTGGAGCATCGGCTGTGGTGTAGAACGATATATGGGAGATTTTTTTTGAAGTGAACCCTTCTTTAGTGGCGCTATGCACTTTTTTTGGGATAAGTAAAAAATTTTAAACTCGCGCCAGGACGGGACGTTACCGTAAGATCCGTTGCCTAGCAACCGACAAAGTAAATATCAAAATAAATAGTCTTTGACATTTACGTAAAGATTGCGAGGTAAGAAATTTACCCATATTGATGGGTAAAAAAAGCAGTCAAAACATACTTCATGAAAAGTGTTTAAATAAATTGTTTATTTTTGTTAGACTATATTTTGAAAATAAATTAATATACTACTACTACTAAGGAATATTGTATTTAACTACATAAATGATAGTACTTTGAGACTGATAAATAAAGCAATTCGTGCGAAATTATTCCCTAACCATTCCAAAATATTCAAAAATGTTCAACGTTAATGTTCAAGTTTTCACTTCTGTCGGCACTCCCGGAGTGCAAACCCGTTGTTTTTTCAACTTTAAGACCTAACCTCTGAGCGTGAGTCCTACTCGCATTTGTCCGGTTGTTTTGGAGAAAAGTACACACGATTATCTAATAATAAAAATGTTTAACTAGGTAGTAGGTATCGTTAGGCCATTTGTAAACGGCACGGTTTGTTCACGGTCCGGCGTATAAACCGTGCCGTAGAAAAAACGTTTCCGTCAACAAGCTTCTATGTTGATCCTTGATCCATACAACATTGACGACCGTGCCTACACACGGCGTATAAACCGCGCCGTAGAAAAAACTTATCTGTCAACAAGCTGCCATAAGTGACCCAAACTGCACTGACGACCGTGCATGACACGGCGAATAAACCGTAGTTTTTAACGGTAAGAAAGGGTCTTATCATAACTTTCTTACTCTATCTTCTCAATACATAAATAAAACAAAACTTTTCCTTTTGCCTTACCTTAAGAAAACTTAGGAACTCCGGTTTGTTTATTACATATTCATGTAGAAACTATTATCCGTTGTCTAAGGCGATGCTGGCTTCCACTCCGTAGGTGTAAGCGAGGGTTTACCGGGGATTTCTACCCTCATAACTGATTCTATCGATATAGCTTTCTAAGAATCGTGCGGTATTACTAGGATATTTATGTGTATTGTTATGGCTAGGAAACGTTCTAGTGTTTCTTAGGTGTCTAGGAATTCTTGGGTGGGTAGTGTGGGGTTTTATATTTTAGATTGGGGTGTACATAATGGAATGTACGTGTTTATTATCATGAGTTCTATTATTTAGAAAAATATTGTCGATTCCTCACATAAATGGTGCCATATTTTCAATGAATCATAGGTAGGTAGGGAAGATATTAATGCAACGTGGCAAATACCTACCGGTCAAATATTTCGCTGTTTTGATTTATTTCGCAATATTACTTTGTGGCAATAAGACATATGGCTAACTGTTGAACTAAAAAAAATATTATAAACAGGGCCGTCTTAACTATATTGGGCGCCGGGGTGCGAAAATCAGCCTGCGCCCCCCTTGTCAATTAACAAAATTTT
Source organism: Conistra vaccinii (assembly GCA_948150665.1). NCBI lineage: Eukaryota > Metazoa > Arthropoda > Insecta > Lepidoptera > Noctuidae > Conistra > Conistra vaccinii. Next base: position 10,627,712 of record OX411328.1, on the reverse strand, counting down.
TGTGTTCCTTTTTTATTTAAGTAATACTCTAAAAAGTGAGATGGCTGACTTCTGAGCCATGTCTACAGGCTGTTTCCAATAGTCATCACACTCATCACGAACCGTCTCGCGCGCAGGTTTGACGAGTTCCAGCCTCCCAAACAAACTGGATTCAGACCACATGGTCTACGGAGCTAAAGCCTTTACGGAATCCCGCAGCGTATGTATGTACATACGCTGCGGCAGGTTAAACAGACTGAAGACTATAACCTGCCTCTCTGCTTAGCGTTTGTGGACGACTACGAGAAAGCTTTAGATTCGATTTTAACTTAGGCTGTACTGCAATATCTGCAACGGGGCCAGATTGACTATCGGTACATCGAGCTGTTAAACTGTTTGTATGAAAACGCTACTCATGTCAGTCCGACTCCAGGACCAGACCTCGAAACTTATTTTACTGCAGCGAGGGAGACGTTATCTCTTCAAAACTGTTCACCGCTGCACTGGAGGATGTCTTCGAGGTTCTGGACTGGAAAGGTGTTGACATCAGCATCAATGGCAAATACATCAATCACCCGACTTGGTTTGCCGACGATATAGTAGGCATGGCTGAGACTATGGAGATGGAGGACCTCAGTACAATGCTCGATGAACTCATTAGAGCTTCCGAAAGAGTGGGTCCATGTTCACATAAACAAAACGAAGATCATGTCGAATGCCCATGTAACACTCTCACCCTCATAACGATCGGAGTTGAGACACTCGAAGTTGTGGATGATTATGTTTACCAGGACAGACTATCCAGTGAGGTAGGTCCAACTTCGAGAAAGACGTCAATCGTCGAATCCGACTCGGCTGGGCGACGTTTGGGAAGCTGCGTACTATCTTCTCATCTCATATAGCACAGTGTCTCAAGACGAAAGTTTTTGACGAGTGCGTGTTGCCAATGACGTCCTATGGCTCTGAAACTCTCTTAGTTGTGCCGATTATAAAAAATCAAACCGGAGACGCGTCGGACATAAATAACTATAGGCCCATATCGTTGGCTACGATTATTGCCAAGGTTTTGGACAGTGTGATTGACAAGCAGTTAAATAAACATCTGTCGCTTCACGGTGGCCAATTTGGCTTCAGAGCGGGTCTTTCAACAGAGCACGCAGTTCTGTGTCTCAAGCACACTGTCAGATACTATACGGACAGGAAAACCCCCGTGTACGCGTGTTTTCTTGATCTTTCAAAAGCCTTCGACCTGGTGTCCTTTGGTGTTTTATGGAAGAAGCTGTATGAGGATACTACACTTCCGGGTGAGATGATTGAGTTGTTTAGGTATGGGTACGGTCATCAGACTAATATGGTGAAGTGGGCAGGCTCGCTATCCGATTCGTACGGGCTGGAGTGCGGGGTCAGACAGGGAGGTCTGACTTCGCCGAAACTCTTCTGTTTGTACGTGGATCGGCTGATTCGTGAGCTCAGTAGCACTATGGTAGGCTGTTCCATTGACGGAACCCTAGTCAATAACATTATGCATTGCGTAATTGGAGGGCAGGGCACAGGTATTACCTTCAAAACGTGCCTTGAAGTAATGTTTAGTTTATTGTTGCATATTTAATTTTTGTCTGGTGATTTTGACATTATTGTTGGTAATTTTGACATTATTGAAGGTAATTCTGACATTATTGTTATGATTTTGACATTATTAGTATTCATTTTGACAAAGTTATGATTTTGACATTATTATTGATAGTTTTGACATTACTAGTAATCATGACCAGAATTTCCCAAATATTTTTATGTACTAACACTAGTGTTTAAGATGATTATATACTAACAAATTGGATTGTATGATTTGGAAATAAATAAATTTGATTTGATTTGAAACGTTGTCGCTCACAATGGGCCTCATTAGAAGGCTGAAAGTCACCCAAAAGGCAATGGAGAGGTGATCGAATCAGAAATGAATATAGATCCGTAGGGGAACCAAGATAACCGACATAGCCCGAAGAATTACCAAACTTAAATGACAGTGGGCAGGACAAATTGCTCCTAAAACAGATGGCCGATGGGGCCTAAAACTCCTGGAGTGGTGACCGCGTACCAGAAGACGTAGCGTTGGAAGGCCTCCCACAGGGTGGACCGATGATGACCTGATGAAGGGCGCATGAATTCGCGGAACCTGTCGAATGGGCGGTGCTCGGGGAGGCCTATGTCCAGCAGTGGACATCTTTCGGTTGAAATGATGATGATGATGACTCTACAATAAAATTAAGTACATTTTCAAACATCGAATTACATTTTTCTGCCTTTTAGTTGGCAATTTTGTTTATGATATCGTCTGTTTTGAAATGTTCCCTATCAATGTCCGATCTATTTTCACGTGTAAACTTTTAAACATTATGCTTGTTTTGGTCAACACTCTTTGAATTTGCCGCATGTGTTTGTTGGAATATAAATTTTATTCCTGTAGTAATAAGATCTAAATTGGCTTACACAACGCAAGTCGCAAGGCGAATGTGCCGAAAGCTGCATGAGGCGTATTTTTTGTAAACAATATTGGTGCCTATATTTTTATAGGTATAATAGAAAGAATATTTGTGAAGTTTTTTTTTTTAATTGTGTTTACGCATGGTATGTGTATTAGGCGATCGGCTTGCGCCCCCTAAGACCCAGCGCTCGGGTGCCACGCACCCCTTGCACCCCCGGGTAAAGACGGCCCTGATTATAAATGCCTCTAAGTCGGGGCCGTCGCCGAACGGCGACTAAAATTTCCAATACCGTAAAGCGGGTCTGTCGCCGAACGGCGACTGTACGTTCACGCTGATTCAAACTGTATTTGTACTATGCATAGGGGCTAATATGGTCTACAGTTAATTTTATTCTATGGATTTGGTAATATACTTGTCAAATACATCGACTAAAACGTCAAAATAAGCAGAAACAATTCTAGAAAAAAGTAAAAATTGGACATTTTGGCACGGCAAAATGGCGACTGCGCATGCGTTCAGCGCGCTGCACTCCGCGTCGTATTTATTTGTTTTCTATTGTTTTTTAAGTGTAAATCGACGGGAAATGGTGATAATTCAATAATTAAGTAGTGTCGTCATCGTATATAGTTAATACTTGCACTAAATAACATCGTAATTACCTATTACGGACCCATCAAAAAATGTAAACAAACTCGTTAGTGAAAAAAAGTGTTGATGTGAAATTTGTTGTTTTGTGTGTGTTTTGTGCATGTAATCGCTGGTAAGTCATTTATTTTATATTCTTGAATAACTAATTAATCATAAAAATGCATAATACAGAAAAAAAAGAGTTCAATATTTTTTTGTCAACTAAATAATGTTACGTAATGATACGGTTATCTATTTATTGAACTTTTTTGATTATATGTGTTTTTATTTATTGTGTTTATGCGTAAATAATGGTTTTGACCGATAGTATATGTATTCATAATGTATCCTGCGAAATTTCATGTGAATCGAACCAGTAGTTTTATTATAAATAATCAAAACAATGAACAACGGAATTTCTTATAAGAATCTTATAAATGTTTATTTATCAATACTAGCGTTCGCTTACAAAGATTCTAAGTATTATAAAAAATCCTTTGTCTAATCAGGAACCCAAAACCATTAACGATAAGACTATTTACGTAACAAGAAGCTCTCAGTTTTTGTTTATGTTAGCGAGCTCTTATCTCTGACGCGCCGCGGGCGTGCCGCGCGGCTTGACGGGTTGTCGCGAAATCGCGCCGCGTAGCCTGAGAGGCTGAAAAATATCGTAACACCGAATATTTAGTTTTAGATGTAAAAAAAAAGTATTTAGAAACTTTCCAAATGTCTTTTTACACCTAAAATGGTTACGACATGAAAATCAGTGTTATTCATTATTAATATTCTAGTTTACTAGTTTGCCATATTTATTATTTCCAATAAGTACATTAGTTGCCAAAACCTAAATCAAACAAAAATCTAACACACTTTTCAGTAAAGCAACAGCACACGACATCGAAAAACAACTATCACGAGGAAACGATACAGATAGTGCGGGGAAAATCCCGACTAAAATCAGAAAATCCCCACTGTAAATAAAGGGGGTGAATAAACGAAGAGCCGACGCGACTGCTGGCTGAACGATTCTTTTTTCATTGCACCGTGATATATTCCGACAATCCCAAAGATTTGAATCTCTTTTTTCAAATAAACTGTGGCGTTTGGTTTATTCAGTGTAGTGTGTTTTAAGGTTAGAGTAGAAGTTTGTTGAATTTTGGGCGCGAGATCATAATTTTGGAGATAATATTTTTGAGGTATTTTTACGTGGCTTGTCAGATTTTTCTTTTTAATGCAATAATGGAAGTTACGATTAAATATTATATTTATTAACTAGCTTCCGTGAGCGGCTTCGCCCGCGTGATATCTTTATAATTAAACCTATGTTACTCAGTGATAATATACCTAGTATTCAACTGGTGAAAGTATTTTTTGTATCGGTGTAGTAGTTTTGAGTTTATTCATTACAAACAAAACTACAAATCTTTTCTCTTTATAATATTGGTGTTAGATAAAGTACACCAACAGCTTTTGTATATAATACGATCAATATTGCAATTTCGTCAACTTATTTATTTATTTAAACTTCTCACACACAATGAGGTACAAAGGCGGACTCGGGAACTACGGCTACTTAAGAATGTAAGACATAAAACAATGTGAATTGAAATAAAAATGAGATCTTGGAAGGTACCTATAGCTTCTAAAATACAGTTAAGCATTGTAATCTTTTTCTTCTTCGTAATGTCTTAAACCAACAAGATCTATTAGTCACAGTTAAAATTAAAAGTTCACAAAAGTCGACTTTAGTGAACTTTTAATTAACTGAGAATCGTTGCCAAAAGTGGTAAAGCAATTACGAGATCAACTATACCAACTCTACTAGATAATAAAACGAATGAGAAGTATTTCCCTCAAGATATTTCGGTAGGTGTCATGCGACTCCCGGCTAGAACGAAGTTCCTTTCGTTGTATATTATGTATTAATACAGAGCTATCTAGTATAAGTTTTAAGCTTCTAAAAACTTACTACTTCCGGTACTTCCGGTTGACCTAGAATTGTAAAATTTGGTACTTCCAAGTTTTCGCGAAAATCTAAATTTGCCCATATCTTTTTATTGTGTTGACTCAGGACCTTGATTCTTATACACGAAATGGGACTATATAGACCTCAGTATCTGGTATAAATTTTAACTTCCTAGGTCCACCCGTTCCTGAGAAAATCGGTGGTGACACACGGACAGACACACGGAGAAGAGAGTGATCTTATAAGGGTTCCATTTTTTTTCTTTTGAGGTACGGAACCCTAAAAACAAAACCTTTTGACAATTAAAACTTGAGACCTTGAAACTGACTTTTGCGGGCATATCGCATTTTCAGCAACAGTCAGCTCCTACCGCAAGCAAATTAAATAAAATCCAGGCAAAAGTGACACAATTAGGTACTATTTTTCCATCTCATTAGCGCAATTACTGTAAAATTTTCGTCGTTTAAAATTCATATAAAAATAAAAAACTTAACACAGAAATCATGAATGAAGTTACTTATTAATTCCATTATGGTCGAGTTTCAATTAATTCGTACAGAATACAGGGCAAAATAAATGAACGTTTTCATTCGTGAAAATTAAAAGGATTATTTTGCCGTTCATAAAATTAAGAGGGCTTCAGTGCTCACGTAGTTCCGTTTAAAGATTATTTTACTCTGAAAAGTCGTATGCAGACATTGCAGACGTATTTTCCTCCTTCAAAAATAATCCTTCAATCTTTTTCTTCAAAAATTCTAGTGATGGGACGGATTGTGTCTTCAGAAAATCGCTCAAGACGGAATTATGATAAGGCTTTCGATTCCAAGTTTGTATAGCTAATGGAATCTGCAAACAGGAGCAAGATAGAATCAGCTAATGATATTCACCTCCTCGGAAAATTGCTTCCTTTATCCACACACGTCGTGCGTTTACTGGGAATTTAGGCGAGCAATCCGTGAGGGAGGGCGTTGCTATGGCAACCAGACGAAGGCTCATGTGGGCTCCAAAACTTTAAATTGTATTACCATGCGCCGAACACAATATATTTGAAGACATGTGTGGGAGAGGCATCAATCTTGATTGGAAAGACGCGACGATGTGTTTGTAAAAATGTAAGTTCAACAGTACATTTTTATTGGGGTTCCTGAAATATTGTAAGGATCCTGTGGCTTTGGTCAGGAAAGCTGAAAAATATATTTGCTTTAACCTTTATTTCAGGTTTAATTTCACTACTTATTTAATTCAGAAAGACATTATGAGTTCAAATGTCCGAAAGACTGATGCAGCTCGTTAACAATTTATTGTGTCTCATTAGTGACAATCAAGCGGACTGAAGTATTAATGGTATCTGAATTTGAATAGGGATGATGACAGTCCGTCAGCTAGACTATTAAAAATATTGGACAGGTATTTTTTATTTTTTACGTAATCATAAGATTACGGCAATACATTGAGTTAAAATGTCATCACTCCCCGGTAGATTTTATATTGACTTGTGACGTAGCGACCCACTCCCTAACTTTAATTCGTTTTGTCTAAACCGTTTTTTATTATTAAGATAAAGGAAAAAATATGTGTTTAATTTTTTTTTATTGTCTGACTGACAGACTAAATAGTTATACAACATCCCTTTTATGTAGGATGCATTAGTCAGATGTGATTGTATTTTATTATTCGACTATTTAGAAAACATATATGGATTAAAAATAATATATAATATAATAATATTTTTAATTCATAACGTCACGATTTTAATACATAAAGAACTCTACAAAGTTCCATCAAAAATTATAATTCGATCAATTTATGCAGTGAGACCCTTTTTAATCCCGACGAAATGGAATTACTCTGGAATTGACTTCGAGACAAAAATCCGATACAACCCGGAAACCTCCTACCTAAAAATGGAACGAGAAAATCTCGATTTCGTTTTACGTTCCATTGCGTTTTCAGAACCATTTTATCGTTAGCCTTAGACTAGGAGGTGAGGAAATGGCGTATTGGACCGTATAAAAAGATTTATAGTTTATTTTTAATACTCTAGTGGGATGCCCTAATATTCGGGTGGGACAAAATACTGCGAGTATTTTTCCTTAAGAGGATATCTTGAGTGGAGGGTGCTCGAGGTCCTTATAAACAAGGCCATTATTATCAGAACTATAGCTCGTAGATCGTGTTAATGTACTTTTGGAACGTTTTCCGTAAATAACAATGAAAATACTGACACCGAAGATAAAAACTGTTTATTTCCCCATTTCAGAGCTGAGCTAGATAAGTAAATGTTTTGGAACAGATTCAACACTGACACCCAGTTTCTGAATTGTGAATTCGAAGTTGAGAATTTGTGAAACTCTACTTTAGCATTACTCAAGGTGAAAGCCTGCGAAATTCAAATTTGTACCTATGCAAAACGTAACAAATTCTGGCCTGCAGAAAAATGAATAGACGGATCATGGATACATCTGCCTTTAGTAATACTAAAGTTTGACAGGTTCTTAACTTCAAATTCTCAATTGAGAAACCGGGTGTTAGGTAATCTTTGAGTTTCCAAAAGAGTAAGTCTAGACTGTATAGCAAGAATATTTGGAGTAAGCAAAGGCTTGCTTAGATTTACTTGATGGAAACAAATGCTCAAGGCAAAAGACAGCATTGGCAGCATGTCTCAAAACTTGCAGCGTTCTCCTAACTTTGCATATAACCCGTCAAGTTCATCGAGTATGCAAACTTTACGATGCTCATATGCTTTTAGTAGTTCACCATGTTTTAAGCTTAAGTTTTTGGAACTAAGAAGGTAGTTTGACTAAAACAATTTCCCATTTGCTAGGAAAATTTTGTTGAAGTAAATTGATTTTACTTAGTTGAATTGGCGACTGAGTCAGAAAAGTTTAAAAGAAAAGTTTGTTTTTCCACGAAAACACAATGTTACATAGATTCTTGAAAGATTTACTTCTCCTCAAAGTTTTATGATGTTATTAGATTTAGAACTAGGTATAAGTTTTTATTCAACTTTATTTTATGTTTAATACCAATTTACTATCCATAGCCACTTATGACCCCGTAGAAGATAGCGGGACGGGCTGGACAAAACAAACGAACAATGGCCCATATTAGCACTGCATCGCAAGCATTGGAAGTCATCGGGAGAGGCCTTTGCCCAGCAGTGGGATGATACAGGCTAGCAGTAGCAACTTATGAAGATTCAAATTTCCTATTCATGCTTTCTAATTGCTTCTCACTAACGAACCATGCATATTGCTCACATAAGCTTATCTCCGTCACTAACCAACACCGGTAATCGATCCTTAGCCTGCGAATCGAAGCTCAGTATAGCCAGACATAACGCAAGGATAATTGCCGCGTGCAAATCGATAGGCGCCATGGAGTATATAGTAAATGGAATCTTATTCTGTGTGTTACCTTATCACGTTTTAATAAAAGCTTACAATTGGATCAAACATGGTATGACGATACCATATCGATCAAAAAGTCTGAACTTTTGATTCGAACTTGATATCATTAATAAGCATAAACCTCAAAAAAATCTAGCTTTGAGTTACGTATTATAATTAGAACCATGTAATTCGTTAGTTATTAGATCTTACTACCTACTAGCGTCGTAAGGAGCTTAGTAAGTGTGTAAGTGTGTTTTGTGTTTCTAATGGTAAAACTCAAAAAATTCAACGCTCAGATCCGAAAAAATACAGTTTAAGAGGCAAGTCTATTAAAAAATGGCAAGTTTTGATCTATTCTGAGAATAAGTGTCAAGTGTGAAGTGTCATCAAAACTTTTTAACCTATTTCCCAAGAATCAAGCGAAACCGATGATTGTTCGATGTTTTTCTCCCTCTTTGCTTTACTCACTCTATTTGCTCCTTACTCAGTGGTAGACGGATATCCGTGCGGGTGGCGGGCTAGCACTAATTGCCTGTTGGCCGCAGTTGAGGGGCGGCATTAGTTCCGACTATTGATTCGATGATGAAGGGACTGCGAGTGCGTTCTGATTGTGCTGTGCATAATATTGTTTATAAATGTTAATACGGTCTTCATCAATAAATGCAGAAAGTCATTTACTTCAGAGTTAAATTGGGTTCTGTTGTAAAAACGAATGATGTCCTACAGTTATTGAAACTTTCGATACCTATGTTATTTGTTCATGTAATGCCTTTTAAAAGTATTGAAAAAGTTAAGACTCTGGCGAGTTTTTTTTACTTATTCTGTGTGTTACCTTATCACGTTTTAATGAAAGCTTACAATTGGATCAAACATGGTATGACGATAGATACCATATCGATCAAAAAGTCTGAACTTTTTATTCGAATTTGATATCTTTTATAGCCTTTTAGTTTACCTTTTATCCAAAAGCAATATTAAACTATTGTAGAATCGTCAGTGTTTGTTCTGTCGTCGATATTAGTTGTTGTTGTTATTGTTGTTGTTGTTATTGTTGTTGTTGTTATTGTTGTTGTTTACTATCCTGCCATTAAGGTTATCAAGGCATCAGTAATGTATTGACTTTAATGTTAACAACGTAAATGTTTTGACTATTGATTGAGTCATTAAAGCTATGAATGATACGAATGTGCCAACCAAAACATGGCATAAATCACGTGTTTATTGTCTATGAAGAGTTATTTTGATTTTCATTCTTGAGCTTGCACAGTGTTACTAACAAAATATGATTTTACAAACATTAGGTTTTTCAGCCAGCCAACCAAATGTTATTTTTTAAGATCAGCCAGTTTTTTAAATTGTTTCAAGTATTTTCAAAAAACCAACAATCAATACGACGGAGGGATGTGGTTAAATGCATGCAAATTGAATTGATCTTTGAGGTGAAGTACCTAGTTACGCACAAGTAATTTACTCGTAGTCAGTCCCTGGATAGAAAGGTCGCCACCCACACTGCTTGGGTGCACATCTGATTCCATACTTGCCTTATTCAATTCAATTTATTTATTAACAAGTAACCATGACTCATCTGTTAGTAAACTTATCCTATGTTAGTAATAAATGTAATTCTATTCTATATATAAATACCTACACAGATTGCTGTGCAAGCAGCACTGTCCGACGCTTCACCGCGGCTGTACCATTCCATGGGAAATGGCGCAGCAGCGATTCACGTACGGACAGTCTAGCCTGCTCGAAATTAGGGACAGGATACTGTTGTTGCTGTCCTACACCCCACGCACCAGGGACGCACAGCGCTTACGCATTGTGGCAAAGAAACAGTCCACATGTGCATCCGCGAACATCCCTGAAGCGCTGCAGTAGCGGGGCAGCCTCAACAGCACCCTGAACGCGCTGTTGTATTGCACGCGTAGGGCATAGCCTTATGTGGTCATCTTAAACTTTCGTTGCGAGCAGTCAGGACCCTGTCTGTAGCTAATCCATTCTACCCATTTTTTTTTACATGCTCTTTGTTGTACCTACATCTACATTGCTGAAATTCTTATGATCCTTTCATAGTGATCCCCATATGATAATGCTGCCCAGTTATAGGTAATGCTATAACAGGTAGAGTTCGGACTTACGACTCAAACCGGCAGGGCTATTACCTATCTTGCAGAAGCAATGCGATAGCGATCATTTGTTTCATTTTGACAGTTCAACATTCAATGCGATAATTACGTTGCAGAGCAGAATTAAATTTCGAACTTATCAAGCAATGGATTAGTAATCTGTTTCAAAACGAATTGATTGTGTATTACGTAATTAGGGTACGGGTCCGCTGCGCCATGTTTTCAGGATTTATTAACATGATGAAACCTCAAACTTGAACCGCAGGCCTATTACCTATCTTGCAGAAGCAATGCGATAGCGATCATTTGTTTCATTTTGACAGTTCAACAACATTCAATGCGATAATTACGTTGCAGAGCAGAATTAAATTTAGAACTTATGAAGCAATGGATTAGTAATCTGTTTCAAAACGAATTGATTGTGTATTACGTAATTAGGGTACCGATTTGGAGGCGTTGGTTGGTTCAAGTTTAAAACACGGAAACATGGCGCAGCGGACCCGGCTTCAGATGTTTAGTCGTTGGACATTGCTCTTTCTAAATGATTTTCTACTAATTTAGATGTCGTCACTGATAAAAACTGGGACTCTCGTTAAAATTATTGGATATTTTGACCCATTGTATCCGTAGTCTACGTTAGTATCTAGTCCAATAGACATAAAGCCGATACTCTGAGGAACGGTTACAAAAGCAACTGAATTACAAGTGGTAATTCAGACAGCACTTAGAAGTTAATAACCACCTACTTGAAACAACATTGAACAAGTAAATACGATGGACTTATAATGAATTGATCGGCGGATACGATGCCGGACGGGCTAACTCATGTTAATTGCAGGGTTACTTGTGTCAATACAATGACAAATGGTACTGGGCGTTTTTCCCCGTTCAAATATTTGATCGAAATGCACTTATGTTGTTATGATGTAGGGAATGAATGGATGTTAGGAAAAGTGGTGTTTTTTTTATATCGACGCAAGATAGCAATCTTGTAGTATTTCGAAAAGTTGAACTTTACACTAGAGCTAAATAACTACTGATTTCAAAAACTCATATAGCCTAAACCAAGCCTAGCCTAGCGGAACTGGAGATAATTATATATCAGATGCCACTAATGATAGCATTCTAAAATTAAGTCTAACATGCATTTTATAATAGTTACAGCAGTTGGTATTTCAATTTCAAGCAGCTATATTTGTGTATCTTGGTAGTTGTAACATAATGGCACAACGAAGTAGCTTTAAACTTTCAGGTAGCGATTATGCTCTATCTAATACGTAGTAAATATGTAATTCCTGGCATTTTGTTGTACCAAAATATTTTTTTTAGAAGAACATCTTGAATTTTGTGTAAAATATAAATAAAACAAAATATATGTTTTTTTTGGCAGGGGCATAACATGCGGGCCCAGTGCGGGTTGGTAGAATAAAATAAATCTCATATTATGTGTGGTATGACTGTACTATTTTCCGTTCTTTTGTTTTTAGGACCATTTGCTCATAGAACGATTTGCTAATAGGATATTTTCCTAAAGTGTCGTTTTGATTATAGGTCGTTTTGCTAGTAGAATCATTTGCTTTTAGGATGTTTTGATACGGAGCGGATGTCACATGTACCTATTCGAATTTTTGGTTCTAAGACATGCCGGTTTCCTCACAATGTTTTCCTTCACTGTTGGAAGGGGCAACTAGAATCAATTCAATTTTCTTGTTAATTTTGACGTTCAAAAGTGCCTTTTATATGCCTATTTAAAATACACGATTTAACTTAGACTTCTACTTACCTACTCTCAGTAGTAAGCTTTTGCGTACTGAAGAAGAATATGTTATGCAAATGAAGTATATAAGTCAGACCTTGTCACAACATATTTTTTAAACAAGTATTTTGTATATTATCCTTGCAAATAAGTCACAAGTCTCCATTTAATATTAAACGATGAATCTCATTTCACGTCTCGCAGCATTTCCTTACGTTCTGTGTTTTATTTTAAGGAGAATAAGACATTTTTGCAAGATGAAATTTCAAGAATGCTCTTTCATGACGTCAACTGAAAGCGTTATGAGAGTCAGCGACTTTCTTCCGTATGACGACGTGTAAAACTAGAGTCACCATGTAAGGCAGTTTTTTTTTCAGGATTTTCTTTACAGCGAGTAATGTTACGTTTCAAAAATATCTGTCACGTTTCCTGCGACATCTTAATTTTCAATTTTCTACGATAAAAACTAGCACTTTTAACGCTATAGCATTTATATTTGTATCTACAGAAGTGGCGAAATTCTTGTACTGAGTAAAGTGATAGTTTTCGTACCTTAGGAAAAACCGTTTAAATATTTTCAGGCTGGCGGCTAACATACTCGCTCACGATTCAAGTCTGCGTAGCAAAACGTCTGTGTAGTACCAAGTTGAAACCAACTTTACCAGCAGTCATATTAAGGTAGATATTTTAATAAGTGTGCTGGAGTTTGCGATGTAGGTTTATACCATTTTTACATGCTTTTCGGTGTATTTCCAGAATCACGTTCTTATTAAGTTAATCGTTTTAGCATACAGCCATTAAATCGAGTGTCAACCTCCATGGTGAGCTGGCTCGATGCTCGTCGCCCACAATTTATGGCGAACGCCATTTCCGACGCTATCTAACGCCATTGTCATGACATGCAACCCATAAAGGTTATTAAGTTATAAGGTTCATTATCACATGCAGTTTTTGTTGCATCGTTTAAAGGTTCAAGTTTTATACCATTATAAAACTTGAACCTTGTGCCATGAAACTGTCTATCCTATTACCATTAATGGGATAGATAGTTTCATGGCACAAAAAATGTTCATAAGCTTAATGGTGGCGGTATGGATAGTTCTATGAAGAAGATAAATTGTTGTGGTGGCGTGTTTCAATAAATTTTTCATTCGAAAACTTTGAACCAGATATTGAAGTCTTTTCAGACTTTCTTGGTTGAAAGTCCACGGCCATGGATCATCATTATGAATCTCTTGCCCATAAACCTATTTATTTTAGGTCGGCGATGCATTTATTCTTCTTCGATATTTCTATATAAGTCGTCATATCAGTAGTCACCCGGGCCTGCATCCCGGCTCTGATAGCTTGACTGCCTCACCAAGTTATATGCAAATGAAGGACGTCATTATAATCAGGCATGCACTAATGCACTACCTCAATAATGAAACAACGTTAATTAAAAAACCACCTTCAAAGATTAATGATGCGAAGCAGTAACCAGTCGAGTTTAATACCATTGTGCATAAATATTATAATCTTAATTAAGAGTAAGATCATAAATAATTGTGATTACTTTCCTCTCCCGGTATTCTACTGTCATTAAGTACTGTCTGAATTATGTACGGAAATTAATCCTGGATTTATATCAATAGGTAATGAACTTAAAGTTAAATACTGAGGATTACAGTTTCGCAGTAAGTGGCCTTCGAATAGAAGAGTAATAAAATTTTATGTGATTTCAATTTCCTGTAATTCTAGGCAATGAATTTCTGCCATTAATATTAAATTCACTTGGTTTTAATGGCTACTGGAATATAATCATCTGCAATTACATTCGATCAAGTTATTTACAATCAATATGTAAGCACATAGTTTCAGGTAGGCGCCATCTTTAAGTTCTGCTTCCTCTTTAATCGAACTGACAATTTTTTTTGGGGCAGATTTGGTGCAAGGTAAGTCTAGGTGACAGCTAATTGGTATACCGCACATGGATTAAAAATCCCTTGGCACTTCGCATGACTCTAACTTTTTGCCAGATATTGACGTGTGGATCCGATTGTGTCCCTCTCAGCCCCCAATATTTCTTGGATTTTCAAAGAACCTCGAGATACACAAAAGTTCTTTTATCCTAACACCCACAAAATCATGGACAAGATAACTAGAGTGTAACGTCTTGCTCCGGATGTTTGTTCTTTGTGAAGAATAATGCTTTTGTACCAGCATCTAAAGTCACTTTCTTGAAATGACTACACAAATGTTTCTGCACAGCGACACAGAGATAGGCTGCTTTGAACAAGCTTGTGCATGTCTAAGTTTTCACCCTTTAGGGATTTTACTCTTATACGCTGCTTTACGCTTATTGTATATTTTCACTTGGATGCTACTGTAAATTGAAAAACAACCCTATCTGCATATCTGTATAACTTTAACAAAAATCTTTAGTTTTAAAGTCAGTAATAATTGTTTTTTTTCTTTCTGAAGTCATAATTATTATCAGGTTTTATTAGTAGGAGGTTTTGCGTTTCATGGTAGGACGTGTTGTTAAATCCATCTCAAAGCTATTATGAAAAAACATAATAGTATATCGGAATTATTTTGAGAGCAGTGGTGGCCCAGTGGTAACGGCCCCGACTTACGAGTTCTAGGTTGTGGGTTCGAACCCAAGCATGCGCTTTACTTTGTGTAAATAATTTCATTACGACTGCTCTCAAAACGGTGAAGGAAAACATCGTGAGGAAACCGGCATGACTTAGAACCAAAAAATTCGAAGACATGTGACATCTACCAACCCGCACTGGGCTCGCGTTGTAGATTACAGCCCACTCCCTCTCACAGAGAGGAGGCCTGTGTCCCAGCAGTGGGAACATTAATAGGCTGATGATGATGATGATGTGTGACGTTGCAAAATGACATCTTAGGCGACATCTAGTGGTAGAACCTTGTTGCTCAAGAGTTGATGTAATTGTAATTGTTTCTTTCCCAAACTAGATATACCTGATAAATTCACCGTAGCACGGTAACCAAGCCGCCGGGTTATAGATGATATCGGAACGTACCAAAAAATAAACAAAACGAAATCAGTAGAAACTTATCAATACCAATAAACCGTAAAAGGCAATATAAACATCCAACTTGAATAAACATATATTCATAATTCATATCCTGATACCACAAGACCAACGAATCTATTACACTCTATTACAACCAACCTTATTCGTGTATCTATTTATCGTATCGGAGTAATAGTCAATTTTACAAGTCAATCGAATTTAATACATAAACCTTATATGGAACTTGTATATAAACTTAGTGATACCTGGTGAGACCCATTTGCATACAGATTTGCTGAACTTAGTCGTATTTTATTAGTGCAACATAGTTTATGTAATGACGACGATATTTTGCTCAGTAGATAGCTTGAAAACGTAAATGTGGGCTTTTAAATGTTTGAAGTTTTTACGAATAGCTTTCGCCCGCGTGGAGGTCGGAAATTATCCCACGGGAACGTACAGTCACGAGCACCAATATGTATACACTTAGTAACTTTTAAAAGTGATTTGTTCCTACTGTGTTGATTGTTATTTTATGTTGTTACGAATATAGTATTTTGGAACCCATACTAATATGAAATAGGCATTACGAGTATCTCAAAGTTGCAGTTAATATTACAGGAGAAAATCGATTTTGAATTTTCCTAAGTGGACACATAATATATTGGTGCTCGTGACTATACTACCGAAATAAAAAGTATTTTATATCCTAACCGAAGTAATGGTCTACTCATGTGCCAAATTTCATCCAAATACGTTCAGCCATTTTAGTGTAGCATCTTAACAAACAAACAAACTCACTTTCGCATTTATAATGTTAAATAAGTTCGAATTGGAAAAGGTTATGGAGATCATTGCATGTATGAAAAGCTTGTAGCTAAATAATATCAGCCGCACGGGTCGATCCTTCAGGCTAAGCTATGCTTGCCGGGGTTGGTTCGTGGATGGGTCACCATCTTTACATACCGAGTCTCATCCGTGCCTCGGAAAGCACGTTAAGCCGTTGGCCCCGGCTGTCATTCGTGGATCTTTAACAGTCGTTACGGGTCGTCAGAAGGCCAAAGTCTGACAACCAGTCTTGCCAAGGGGTATCGTATTACCCAGTAACTGGATTGTGGAGGTCAGATAGGCAGTCGCTCCATGTAAAATACTGGTATTCAGCTGCATCCGGTTAGACTGGAAGCCGACCCCAACATACTTGGGAAAAGACTAGGCGGATTGATTGATGAAACTTGTAACTTTTTTGTACTATTTCCCTGAATCAGTGTGATAGCAAGAGATTTTTGATAATATTATGAGAGAACGTATTTCTAATGGGTGTTCTTATCTACTAATTTGGAAGGAGATGAAATGCCTAACGACATGTTGATGGTTTGATTGCATGTGCATTGGAAAAAGTGCGTAAGTCCCCTTTTTATCTCTCTAAAACGTCTACAAAGCTTGAAAACAATGACCGAGCAGAACAATCTTGTCTATCACACCTAAAGTTAAAATTCCTTTGACCTATCCCACCATCCATTGTGTTTTCAAGAACTTTGCACGTCTCTACGTCCATTCATCCCGCAGACATAATATAATTTGAATACACTGCGCATATTATAGTCAGCAGAGTATATTTAGACCAAAGGGATGTTAAAGATAACTCCTTAATTGTGTTAGATGCTTAAACTTTGGAAGTAACTTCTCGTAAACAAGATCCTTATAATAATAGTTACTCGCGAAGAGACTGTGATGACGCGTGGTCTAAGTGACAAGTAATTACTTTGTGGTAATATGCATAAATGATACCAGCCTATTATTGTTCCCTCACTCTCATAGTCCGATGGGACGGCAATCCGACACGACCGGAGAGAGATCAGGCGCAGGACCAACGGCTTAACGTGCTTTCCGAGGCACGGGGGTATCACACCGCCAACTTCCAAACTCCAGGCTGTTACTAAAAAATTCCTATTGGCAAACCCAATAATACTTTGCTCGACCCGGGAATCGCACCCAGGACCGGAAATCTGACCTGACCTGAGTGTCTGCGCACACACTTGTGTACTATAATATCTCCCGCACCGAAGGCTAGTGTCCGTTGAGATTGGCCGCCGAGGCCGAAATACGGTCTGGAGGATTAGGTATGTATTTTTGTCGCACTGCAGGGCGAAGGCGTCTTCTCATACAGAGAAGGCACGAGCATTGATCACCACGCTTGCTCAAGACGAGTTGGAGACTTCAGACTTATATTAACTTTAAGTCCAGGTTTCCTTACGATGTTTTTCCTTCACCGATGTCATTAATGTCCAAGATAAACTCAGAAAGTACCTACATATGAATTTGAAAAGTCACATTGGTAACAATATCAATAATTAAAATGATTTAAGTAACTGATAAATAGGTGACCATCCGTTTCATATCTAGACCCCCCGTGCCTCGAAAGTCGCGATTGTCTGTTGTCGATCTTTGATACTCGTTATAGCTAGACAGAAGCCCGAAAGTCTGACGACTAGTCCTACCAACGGGTATCATGTTATCGAGTGACTGGGCTGTGGAGGTAAAATAGGAAGTCGTTCCAGTAAAATACTGGGATTCAGCCGCATTATATCTTAATCAGCCTATTAATGTTCCCACTGCTGGGACACAGGCCTCCTCTCTGAGAGAGGAATTGGGCTGTAATCTACCACACGGGCCCAGTGCGGGTTGGTAGATGTCACATATCGAATTTTTGGTTCTAGGACATGCCAGTTTCCTCACGATGTTTTCCTTCACCGTTTTGAGAGCAGTGGTGATGAAATTATTTACACAAAGTAAAGCGCCTGCCTGGGTTTGAACCCACGACCTACCACTCGTAAGTCGGGGCCGTTACCACTGGGCCACCACTGCTCTTACGATTCAGCCGCATCTGGTACGATTGGAATCCGGCCAAATAAGACTTCACTGACGACTTTACATCGAATATTACTGCAGAGCACGAGTCCAAACTATACCTAAACGCAACCTGAATCCTACTTAACGAAAACAAAAAGCCCTCTAAAGCCAAGCTTCTTTAACTTGGGCCTTGCCAAAGCTGTGATCCTATTGTACCACTATCCACAGAGGTCTGAGGCTGAGACGAGACGCTAAAAGCATGTTGTCGCCTCCAATTTGGCTCCACTGTCACATTCCACTCCAGACGCCTCGCCGCTGATACAATTTGCCCTTTTGCCGACCTATGAAATATTAGAACAGCAACGAGTGACGTGACGGGAAAGTGTATGTGTGGTCGATTGTGGGAAGTGGATAGGGAATAAAATAATGTTTTGGGTGTAAGGAAGTTTGTTTTTTTACCTAGAAGGCTTCTTCAGGATGGTGTCTAACAATTAGTCTGTGACACTTTTCTTGCTAGTTAGTTATCAAATCCTTACACCTGAAATTAAATGCAACTTTTCATGTTTCATCTGTGAATCACTTAGATAAATGTCTTTTTGGCCCAGTTTTAATAAACAGCAGAATTAGTCCTTTCGCACGCAAAACCTATTTTCAGCGAATTTTCAGCCAGTTCTAACAAGGCTTGAATGCACATGGGCAGGTTAAGTTTACATTAATGAAAACTGCCTACCTAGTTTTATACAGGGTTATTTGTAAAACACCAGCAACCTCGTAAGGGGTCATTATACTCATCATTATGAACAACTTTTACTATGGGATCAAACCTGAAATCGGGAAAAAAAAATCTGCTGTTCCCTACATTTTGACAAGATATGAGAACATAAATGTAGGGAACAGCAAATTTTTTTTTCGCGATTTCAACTTCGGTCCCATAGTGAAAGTTGTTCATAATGATGTGTACAATGACCCCTTAAGAGGTTGCTGGAGATTTACAAATAACCCTGTATAATAATGCCTACTTTAGTGCAGGAAAATGTATAAGTACTCCTATTTTATACTCCACGTACTTCCCATTGCAAAACAATGACTTTTTAGTACAGAAAACCAAAACACCAATCAAGAACATATAAATAGGTACTATACCATCTTATCTAAGTCAGTCGCTATAACATCATTTATGTGTTGCCAGTTCCTCTGTGGTTGAAGATTCGGGGTGAAGCTCGCTTCCACCTTCGGCCTGATCATCACTTACCATCAGTACCTCTACCATGAGTTGCCATCGAAAATTTACTCGCTAGCGCTAGCGTATTAACCCGTTCAGTGCCGGGAGCCCTCCTAGAGGGTTCACCTAGTCGCATATGGAATACCGGGAGCCCTCGCGGTGGGCTCATTTTAAATGTTGTTTTTTCTTAGCGAATACAGCTGGCATTATAAACCGTGATAATAAAATCTGATATTATCATTTATAATTTAATTACTCGTATCAATAAAAAAATTTTTCACTGTTACAAATATTCACACAAATTAACTTCATTTTAACTGTAAAATGAAGTTAATTTGTGTGAGTTATAATGTTTATAATACGGTTTTAAACCTAATGCCGTAGACCGTCAGCGATGGTTAACTTTAGCGCAAACGAAATGCCGGTGACCCTCCCGGAGGGTTTACTTCCAATATGTATGGCGGCATGACGTATGAGCTCTATGAAAAGCGGGTGGAGTTGGAAGTGTTGACGTTGATCAAACTGATTTCGATAATGCTCGCACCATGAGTTTTACGGAGTCTCATGCAGGCGCTAAGGTAAGCTCGATAGATCGTGTCACCTACAGTGTGACCATTTCATAAATGGCGAATCTGCCACAGACTGGGCAAAAAAACTGCCAAAATCTGCCACACTTGGCGCAAAAAATGCCAAAAATATGCCTTCATGGAAACGGAAAAAATACACACAAATTCAATGAAATATCATTAATCAACAAAAATATTTAACAATTTTCTTATGCAATATTATACCTAATAATAATAAAAAAAGGAAAATTCTAATAAGGCTATGTGAATTTCCTTGAAGTCTTTTAAATCTGCCAAAATCTGCCACTTTTGTAAATTTTTCAATTTTTCACTGTTACAAATATTCACACAAATTAACTTCGTTTTACAGTGGTTTATAATACGGTTTTAAACCTAATGCCGTAGACCGTCAGCGATGGTTAACTTTAGCGCAAACGAAATGCCGGTGACCCTCCCGGAGGGTTTACTTCCAATATGTATGGCGGCATGACGTATGAGCTCTATGAAAAGCGGGTGGAGTTGGAAGTGTTGACGTAGATCAAACTGATTTCGATAATGCTCGCACCATGAGTTTTACGGAGTCTCAGGCTGCCTGTCCACTGGAGCGGAGAGGAGAGGAGAGGAGCGGAGATGTGCCAAAATTAACCAATAGAATCGCACCTCTGGAGCGGAGTTTTGAATCTATTGGTTAATATTGACACATCTCCGCTCCTCTCCTCTCCTCTCCGCTCCGATGGACAGGCAGCCTTATGCAGGCGCTAAGGTAAGCTCGATAGATCGTGTCACCTACAGTGTGACCATTTCATAAATGGCGAATCTGCCACAGACTGGGCAAAAAAACTGCCAAAATCTGCCACACTTGGCGCTGAAAATGCCAAAAATATGCCTTCATGGAAACGGAAAAAATACACACAAATTCAATGAAATATCATTTATCAACAAAAATATTTAACAATTTTCTTATGCATTATTATACCTAATAATAATAAAAAAAGGAAAATTCTAATAAGGCTATGTGAATTTCCTTGAAGTCTTTTAAATCTGCCAAAATCTGCCACTTTTGTAAATCGTCAGCAGGATCTGCCACAGACAAAATTTTGGAGCGAAATCTGCCAAAATGGTAGAAATCTGCCACACTGGTCGTCTAACTAACTTCACTCTTATGTTTTGTTTCTATCTTTCTCAGTAATAAGGAGAGAGAACGGCTCATATGATCAAAACGTCACATAAGTAGTGATGGGTCGGGAGAATATTCTCGGATCGAGAATGTTCTGCAATATTCAATTTTAAGCACTCGTTTTTAATCGCGTTTAAAAATAGTCAGATTTAGATGCAGACACCAAATTATTAGGTGAAAAACGTCAAATTCAGAATAGCAAAACCGCCATTTTCACTAAACTAATAACTCAGTGCAATTTTAGTGCTGTCAAACTAAAATATAGTTAAGTTGTGTCACTTTAGTCTATTTCAGAATGGGAAATCCTCGTTAGACAGGACTAAACTAAATTTTGGTGATTTTTAGTCTAGTTTAGAGGCATTTGTGACAAGAAAATCGGCACCAATAGCGACTCCACGTGGTACTTATTTGCCCTACCCCGTGATTTTTTTTAGAGTTGGAAGGGCGCTGGGGGGCACTCTCGACGTGTTTTATACGTAAGTTTTCACTTTTTGTATGGAAAATATGAAAAATGTTTGCTTACATGATGAGTTTTAAGGGTTTATGAGTTTCATAAAGGGGGTCGAAATTTTCATTATTTTTGCGATAGGGCACACTATTTTCGAAATATTAACAAAAGAAAAGAAAAAAAAAACAGTACTGTTTTTGCATCCAAAGTCGAGGTGTTGGTGTGATTTTTAAAACCCATAAACCCTTAAACTCAACATGTAGGTAAACATTTTTAAAATTTTC
Organism: Conistra vaccinii; assembly: GCA_948150665.1. NCBI lineage: Eukaryota > Metazoa > Arthropoda > Insecta > Lepidoptera > Noctuidae > Conistra > Conistra vaccinii. The sequence continues at coordinate 10,605,801 of OX411328.1, read as the reverse complement.
CATGATATTTTTCATATTTTCCATACAAAAAGTGAAAAATTTCATATAAAACACATCAGAAAAAACCCCCAAAACTCAACATGTAGGTAATAATTTTTATATTTTCCATACAAAAAGTGAAAAATTCCATATCAAAACACGTCGACGCAGGGCAAACAAGTACCACATGGAGTCGCGATTATCAAATTCGATTTTAGTTGCGTCAAAATTATTTTAGATTGTTAGTTTGTTTTTAATTATTTGCACCATAAACCTTTCTTATAATGTTGTTTTCTTATTCATTTTATTAATGCTGATTATTTTAAACTCATAAAGTTCGTTTTAACACAGAAATCATACTTTAACATTACTACCTTAGGAAATTTAAGAGAATTTATGAGAATTTTCTCGAAAATATTCTCGGGAATGTTCTCGCTTAGGAGAATTTACTGAGAATTTAAGTTGTGGTGTAGTTTATTTTAAACTCAAACTTCGTAAAACGTTCAAATGCACTAAAAACTATTAGTCTAAAAAAATACCGATTCAATACAGTCACCCAATTTTTAAATTCTCATAAGTGTAGGGAACTTAGACAAGAAGTGATTGACTTGTGACTTACAAAAGAATGTTCTCGAGAATTTAACAGCAAAGTTCTCGCAAGGAGAATATTCTCGAGAATTGCCCATCACTACACATAAGGTATCGCTATGGTAACAATGTTATGACAGTCAATAAGTATCATGAAACAATCCGACTAAATAGAAAGGTTGGCGGTTAGTGCACCTTTTTATGGTATTTAGGGGTTGTTGAATTTTTATTTCTTATAGGTAAAAATTATTTACCTCTATTCAATTTGTAATTTTGTTGACAATGTGTGATTCGCGGCGTTATTTATTTAAATTTAAAATGAACTATGTTTACAATAATAGTGTTGCGGACGGCAGAGGTACCTACAGTACCGCAGGCAACCTGGGACGATCTCCCACTGATATTTGATGTGCGCTCCCTGCTAACTGACCCTAGGTGAATCCGCTGGCTGCACAACCACCACCGACCCCTGAATACGTACCTAGGTTGGGTACCATAACCCACAGTGACCACGATGAGGACTATCTTGAGGCAGTGAAATAAAACACTGATTTACTATCTTGAATTATTCCGGAGAATTCGGCTTTTCTTGGTATGTTTCTTCTTTGGTGGCTGAGCTCCGTATTTAAGTGTATTATCTATGGCTGAACTGCGACTGAATTGCCCACAAAATGGTACGCCTTTTATAGTACTTAGGTAAATACGTTAGGATATTGTGGTGCAAGCCGAATTCTTGGAATTGTGCATTTATTTATTTCTTATTAGAATTTCTTACAATCTTTGTAGATTATTCATATATAACACTATACAATTAACTAACTTATGTAGTTAAAACTTTTAGAACAAACCGGTCCCGTCGGCGTCGCCGGCAAATAGAATATTTTGTAAGAGAACTAAATAAGATAGTTTCTTGAAATTTACGTTCTTCCAGTCGTTGGCCTCCAAATTTTGGGGCCACTAACATTTTCCATGCTAAATAATCTCTTCCAGACATTATTTTGCCTTTAATAGACTCAAAAACGTATATAATTTGAATGTAAACATGTTTCACACGTCAAAATGGTAGTGAGCAACGTAACTACTATCGCAAGCGTATTTTTCGATAGCGTCTGTCGATTTAGTGACTCATGGTGCCGTTTTGTATGGTGACAGCTGAAAAACGTTAGCGACTATCGAATAGATTACGTTAGGTTTCTTACCTATCGAAAACTATAGTGCTCTTGGAACAAATTTTAATTCTTTCTGTGACCGCTAGGGGCGCTGTACAATATCTTTTCATATAAATCATTTACGGGGACGCTAGCAAGTTTTGACATTATCGAAATGTATTTGATTAACATTAATACGCTAGCGAGTTTAACGCTAGCGAGTAAATTTTCGATGGCAACTTATGGTAGAGCTACAGGTGAGATGCAGGTAAAAAGGTTTCACAAAAAAAAAGTAGGTTCCTAGCTTAGTTAAAAATAACTTCTATGTAAGTGAATATCTACAAAACCATTACATACTTTGCGGTTTGTGGGACATACCCGTATAAGTGTATAGCACAGAACTGTTATTGCACATTAAATCATAGGATGGTCGTACGTTTTACCACTTGCATTATTTCCGCCGTCTTGTAAACGACCCATGTGTTACAACCCTTATGGTTTAAAATGACAATAAATTTCAACGATTTACGAACGAGAATTTCCATTTGCGTTAGTTTTTTGAAGCTGATGCTAACCAAAACTGCTTAAAGTTGTAAATGTTCCTAACTTAGAACATGCCCTATTTATACCGGTTGAAGAAAAAATCTTTGATCTTTAAATTATGAATTTACATAATTATTCTGATAGTAAATAAATATAGATGATTATGTAGCTAACTAGCTATGTACGACTATAAACTATGGATTTTCATGACCTGCAAAAAATGTGAAGAGCTATTCCAGAAGATAAATGGTTAAGCGATCCTAGACATTTATTAACACTATCCATAAATTTCACAAATTTGTTCCATAACTCAGCCCTTTCCTTACCTCACTTATCGTGGTAATAAAGACGTAGGTTCCGAACCCTCGATCATATGGTAGGGATCTATTAGCAACGGCTTAGGATTATCTACCAACTCGTATGCTGTGAAATTCAATTTATTTATTTAGTAATAATTCACATTGTGTTCGATTAAAACACAGCATGAAACATATTAATATTTGATAGAAAACAATTAAGATTATTGAAAATGATTTTATTTATTTATTTGGTACACCAACAGTATTACATGCAACGAATTAAGAGAAAAAAAAAAAAAAAAAAGTGCTGGTATGTATGCCTATCACAGCTTTAAGCAGCGTTCACAATAAATACAACAATGTATTAAAAATAAAGATATAAAAATACAATAAAATGAGAATAAAAAATTAAATATATAAAATAATACAAAGTAGATTACTTACATATATTTGCAATAAAATTTAAATTATGACGATAAGTGTGTTATCATCTAAGAGTGTGAATGATAACTAAGGTTTATGAACATGGATTTGTAGGTTAACTACATAGTTACTTTCATCGAAAAATTTAAAAAGAATATTTATTTATTTCCTGGTGTATTTATATATGCACTTCCTCAGATCAATATAATATGACGCTATAAACGTGACGTGTGATTTTCAGATTATTTTATTCTACTTTGTATTTTTCGTGAATGAGAGCTGTTAACATACTTCGTTATCATTATCTCATCGTTCAGGTAGGTATTTACTTTGCTTATTTAATTTTATGTGTTTTCTGTTATTCAGAATCGACTATTTTTTTCAGTGTAGGTACAGTACAATAATGAAAAGGAAACGATAATTTATATTGAAATTAAATGCATATCACAGTTTTTTGATGACATACAATTTTAAAGCAGTTTCCAAGTTACCTACCTAATCGATTTACCTTCGTTGCCATAAACATAGATGACAAATAATAGCCTCCCGGTGTTGATGCTCAGTGACTTAGGTTATAATGAACTAACCGTTGAGAAGGGATAACAAGTTGGAGGATGATGGATGAGGCAGGTCAATAGGGGACAGCGGTTGGAACTGCCTCTGAAGCAAAATATACGGGTGTAGAAAATACTGGCAATTTATTATAATTAATTTGAAGGTTCGAACATGTTCGCAGTTGTTAATTTGATTAGTAATTTATTTCTGTTATTTTTTTTTGTTAACCAAGGGGCCAGATTGACGCAGCCATATGTATCCTAGAACTTGGTCTTATTGTTCCGCATGCTGGTGGGATATAATAATAATTATATGACCTACCTAATATATAATTATTGTAATTTCATTTTTTATGACCAAATAAACCATTACTATCAATTGATTTGAGAACTTTTGCCAAAATATTAATAATTGAGCTGCCATAAGTTATCATTTATATAAACAAACCATCTATGCTGTTAACAAAATTCTATTGTTTTATCTAACACTGACCATTTTCGCTCCAGCTTTTAGCTCAGTAAAACATTTGGCCATAAATAAAGTCTCGTTCAACGGTTGCGGGCGACATTGCGGTTGTAGGGATGTACTCGCGATACCTATAGGTAGGTGTGGTGTACAAGTACATATAAGAGAAATGATAGTACGCAAGAGCCCTCCACACCGGTCGCTCGTACGTTTCGTGACCGCAGACCCGCCGCACATCGCCCGCGCCGTTGTGTTCCAGACTTTATATATTTTTTATTTTTTTATTGATAATTATATAAGTACTAAGTTTTCAGAGATGATGAATTTATTTTGAGTGGACCGTATTATCGGGGGACTATCCGAATACGCTGGTTTCAAAATTAAATGGTCTGATTAGATTAGTGTATTGAAGTCCAGACAAAAATATATGTCATAGAATGTATGTAAGAGCGGGTGGGCTCGGGGATTTCAAATAATAACGATCAGACATCTTGTAAACACTTTTTATCATTCACAACCAACAATGATTCACACCACTTAATTTTACAACGAGATGCACACTGTTCAAAATACAATTTAATACTGATCGCTCTGCCACTAGAGCAAGCCTATTTATACTGTCAAACAACTATCAACGTCAAACAGCAACGACTTCCGTTGACATTTGCTTTACAATAAAGTTTAGATTTAATTTAGTAAAAATAATGTTAATGCGTACAATATTATTTGTAACAGTACTCCAATTTCCATTTTAGAGTTTTAAATTAAAACTTAAATAAAAACAAACCTTAATATTAACAATACTTAACGATTTTATAATGTAATGCAAGATCACTTATTTATTTGAATGCAATGATTCATTTTTCCGTTACGTCATCAGCCGTTATGACGTTTGTTTTAGTCTGTGGTACTGTTTTTATTTGCCAGCGCTATCACGGCCATACTGACGAGCGGGCCTTGCTAGGACCAGCGAATCTCTCTGAAAAACACAGAAAAGTTAAGAAATGCAAAAACTTTTATACCAGACTCAGAGGCAGCATTGCTTAGTCTGGTGAAACTGTCAAACTCAGAGGTCGCGGATCGTGGCTTGATCATAAAGATTCAGAGGCCCGTCTTTGACTTGGCTTGACTGAAATTTATTTAACCAACCAACTGAAACCCTGGCCATGACCAAGGCCTTTAAACACAACCTTTTGCCAACTCAAAATCAAACTCAGAGGTCGCAGATCGTGGCTTAATCATAAAGATTCAGAGGCCCGTCATTGACTTGGCTCGACTAAGAATATCTTTTTTATTTCAAAATCAAACTCAGAGGTCGCAGATCGTGGCTTGATCATAAAGATTCAGAGACCCGTCATTGACTTGGATTGACTGAGAATTTCTTATTGTTTCCTTTGTTTTTTATTTTATTTTATTTTTTATTAACCATATCCAACTCAAAATGAAACTTTTCATTTAATTTTATCCATAAACTTTTTCTTTCAATTGTTTCAAAACACCAATTGTTTTTTTTATTACAGTTTCACACCATTTTTTTTTATTTTTTTTTATTATTATTATTATTTATTCTTGCTATCACGGTCTATTCACTCAGTTAAATTAGAGTTAGGTACCAATACCAATCTCAGTGTTCATGAGTGATTACAGTATTTTTATTTCGCAGAGATCGAAGGTCTTTTACTTCATAGTCATGTAGTTGTCGAGGACTTTTATTATTTGATAGGGTCCCAGATATTTTGGGCCTAGTTTGTTACCACTGAGTTTGTCTTAATAGATAAGGAAAAAAAAAAAAAATCTTCTAGAAAGGGTGCAATTTTGGCGCACTCTAACTCACACACTCAAACTTATAATGTTTTTCTGCTGTTTCGGCCATTCTGTGCTCAGCGTCTAAACGAATTTCATCATTGTAATGGTAATTTCCATAATGTCTCGGTTAAATTGGGATATCTGTTCGATTGCAGGGGGAGAGCAACTTTTATCTAGCAGGAGTTTTAAAGGGGAATATCCTGTAGCTTTAGATTTCGTACAACTTAATCCCAATTGCAATTACATTATTTTATTAACCCAAACGCGGTTGTGTAAGAGATATAGCTTTAAGGTGATCTTTGAGATTGCGCATTTGTCTTTCAGCTTGATCGTTAGTTCTAGGTGCACCGCGGACAATAGCTGATGTTCGATACAGAAAGATAAAAAAAAAAAAAAAAACCATTTTGAATTTCGGTTCCCATAATAGCCTTGAAAGCTCACTCATGTAATTTCATCAACCATTGTTCTTGTTCTGTTTTTTATTTAAAACGAATTCTATCAGATATCTTGGCATAATCATAGATTATCGTCTCAGCTTCCAACAACACATTGAAACCCTAGTTAAAAGAATCCGAAAATTAATCTTCATATTTAAAAATCTAAGACATTTCAGTTATAAAGACAGTTTACTCTGCACTATGCCAGTCTTTGCTAGTATATTGCATTACCACTTGGGGTGGCACCTCTAAAACTTATTTGATTTTAGAGAGCCCAAAGAGCTATATTAAAAGTTAGTGGCTTTTCCCAATCCTCTATCCAACTTTCGAACTTTACCAACACTGCCATGCTAACGGTCCGTCAGTTGTTCATTCTCATGACAGTACTAAAAAAAAAACACACTGAACTTCCCTTGGATCACGATTTACTAACACAAATTAGACGATCAACAAATGGTTCAATCATTCGTTATAACACTAGTTTCTCCCAAAAGTTTTTTTTTTTGTTTTCTTGGCACTTTTCTTTATAATTAAATTAATAACAAAATATCTATCTACACTCATAAAAAAGCTATTTGTAAAAGAAAATTACGTCTTTGGCTATTAAATCTAGACTACAGTGCCACTGAAAACTTATTAAAACCAATCTCTTAACACCCACACATCTAAACTCACACACCGACGCTTACTAACATTCAATACACACAACATTTCCCCATTTCCATTCTTCATTTTTTATTATGCTCATTATTATTTTATTTTCTTATTCAGATAAAGTATATATTATTGAATAATAATATAGGTACGTAATGTACCTACATAATTTCTATATTTCTTAGAATTTTATGTTTACTTGCTTTTCTTTGATTTTGTTTTAATTTTGTTAGGTTTTTCGAACTTTTGTTATACCAATAATATCTTGACTCTACTGTTTTTGTAAATTAATATGTCCTGTATTATAAGAGAGCCGGGTGATCTGTAACTCAGGATCTTCCTACCTCAGACACCTTTCTCTATTTAAGATGGTCCATTCTATTAACCAGTGCCTGTAATAATATGATGTTGAGATAAATAAAGATTTATGATTATGATTATGATTCCCTGTCAGAAATAATTCTACAAGGCTTTAAAAAAAATCGAGTTTACCAAGTTTATCAATATGATGTTGAATCATTGAACCTAGTGCAGACACCAGTCTCTCACAAACTAGTGTCACGAGAAAATAAATTATCTGAATTGAATTTTGAATTAAAGAGAGGACAGTGGTCACAAACTGTATCTTAGTTCGCAGAAATCAACACAATGCCGGTCACAACGTTTTTTTTTTTTTTTTTTTTTTTACTAACTATGTTTGATTTGCAATAGTTAAGCAACTACTTATCTAATTTTAGTTTTAACTTTTTCTCTCTCTACAGGTGCTAGTCGAGTAGTCGGCAGGGCTTTCTATATTCTATGTACGATTAGGATCTTTTAATCTGATACTTAATTTGCCCGTGGTCACTTTTTTGGTTAATTTTTTTTTTTCGATTGTATAATAATTCTGTATTTTTTAAGGATACTTATTAACTGAGACGTATCCTTTAAATCAGTGTCAATATTAGCCAAAGATGATAGATACTTCGTAGTTAAAAATGTAACTTCTCTTTCTATTAAAGTTCTTTCGTTTGTAATTGTAATTTGAATACACCGGGTATATATTTTGATAGAGTCTAGTCCTAAAACGACATCATTATTTAAATCATTAACGACATTCAATTTTACTTCGCATGTCACACCATTAAAAATGTTTATTGATTCACTCGAAGGTATGCTATTGCCTCCAATCCCCCGTAATTGCAAAAGTTAAATTTAGCGTTTATCCCTAATTGACCCAGAAACTTTTTTCTTAATGAGCGAACATTCAGCACCACTATCAATTAAACAAGAAAGATATCACCTATTCGTAGTTGAACTTCGTTAGGCGCCTTTTCCTTCTGGATCATATTGACTTCCCTGCGTGAAAGTGGTGGTCCAGCTGTTGAAGCAGTAGCAGGAACAGAAGTCTTCTTGGATTGTGCTTCATTTTTATGCCAACAGTGGTCAGATGGGTGACCTGGTTTCATGCAGATTTTACAATGTCTGTTCCTGAAATCACGAGAAATATGCGTCAATGGGTCGTCTTGGGATTCCCTGGTTTGTTGAAATTGTAACACGTCGTAATTGTTGGAAGATCAAGCCTTGGTTGTTGAGCACGGTGTTCATCTGATACTACATCGGCGGGTCGTTTACGATAGTTCGCCAATGTGGCAATCAGTTCAGATTGTGATGAACTGAGGAGTTCACCTTGGTAAAACTTTGGTCTTATGCAAGATATTACAGATATGAGCTCAGTTGGAGCATTCGGAGAAATTCTTAAAAACAAACGCCATGATTCGGCAACATATTCAAAAAAAAAGATTTAGCCTGATTTGTGGTATATTCCCGAACTGCATTGACGCAATATACCTAGTTTCGCCACTTAATTTATTTATTTTATTTATTTATTTTATTAGGTTCACCAACAACTGATTACACTGATACAAACACATAATACATTTTTTAGAGTAAAATAACAGTGCACCAGTTACTTATAGGTAAACACCACATGCATAAAACAATGAAGTAGACAAATAAGCTAACTTACTTAGTAATAAGCGCTAATATTAAAAGTTTGGTAACATTAGTAAAAAGTGTAATTTGTATAAAATTGAAATCTATGAAATATTGATTAGGTACTTAAATATTATAAAATGGGTAAATGTAAAATTGACATTCGATATTACAACATTGATAAAACTGATAAAAATTGCATAAAATAAAATGGTAAAAAATTATAAAAATTGATAAGAGTTTTAAATTAAAAAATTAAATAAAATGAAGAATAAAAAATTCATACATTAATAATTCATACATTAATAAATTAATAACAATAAATTAAATTGATTTGATAACATTGGTAAAGATGAAATTTAAATTTATAACAGTGGTAAAATTGATACAATTCATAGCATAGTTGATTAGGATTAGGGGTTGCCCGGTAAGCGATTAAGGATGGCTTTCTGTTTAGCAAGAGAGTCAAAGTGAAGATCGATAACGTCACTGTAGCCATTCACTGCCTTACACATTCTTGCAAAGGGCGAATTGGCTCCCAAAACAGTTCTTCTAAAAGGTGGACAAAGGGGCGTGATGGCATTACGGGGGATTCTACAGGGTGCACGAAAACCGAAAAGGGCAAGCAAGCTGGGACTGTCTATTTTATGCTTAATGATTTTATAGGCAAACATTACATCAATGAAGTGTCTACGTTTATCCAGAGAAATCATGTTAAAATGCTTAAGTCTCTTATTGTAAGAACGTATTTTTTTGGCAACACCATTGGAAAATGCGAGGTGCCAAGCGAAGCGTTTCTGGACACGTTCAAGTCGCAATGAATGCGTTGCGTAGTGAGGACGCCAAACTACACTATTATATTCCAGAATGCTGCGAATGAGACTATTATATAGTAGTATTTTTGTTCTATTATGACGAAAGGTTTTGCAATTTCTTAAGACGAACCCTAACATTTTCGAAGCTCTTTTTATAATACTTTCGAGATGTGGCGTGAAAGTTAACTTCCTGTCAAATAGTACACCAAGGTCCTTAATAGTCTCCATTTCCTTAATTTTTTCACCGGATATATGATAATTGCTACCTATTGGGATGTTCTTTCTTGTGAATTTAACATGGTAACATTTTTTGGTATTCAGTTCCATTCCGTTACTGTCACACCATAGGACGAGACGATCGAGGTCACTTTGGAGTAGTAATGAGTCTTCCTCAGCCTTAACAATTCTCAAAAACTTTAAATCGTCAGCATACATAAAAAAATCGGAGTGCAGAAAACACGCTGGAATATCATTAACAAAATAAATAAACAAAACTGGTCCTAAGTGTGAACCCTGGGGAACACCGGAAGAAACACATTTTAGGGTTGATTGATAACCATTAACGACAACAAAGAAAAACCTATCCGTTAAATACGAACTCAGCCACTCTAACAAGGACCCAGAGATGCCGTAGGCGCGCAACTTAGCAATTAAGATTTTATGGGAAACCTTGTCAAACGCTTTGCTGAAGTCCGTATAAATAACGTCAGCTTGATAGCCCGCATCGATAGCCTTTGTGAGAAGTTCTGTAAAAGGTACCAAATTTGTACCAGTAGAACGGGTCTTAACAAATCCATGCTGATGGTCGCTTAAATAGATCTTTAAATGATCCTGAATATATGGGCATATCAGTGACTCAAAAACTTTGGCGAATGAAGATAAAATTGAAATAGGCCTGTAATTTGTTACAACATCATTGTCATCGGATTTGTGAACCGGAACAACTTTTGCAATTTTCCACTTTGAAGGAAATGTACCGGTCGTCAATGATTTGTTATAAATCAACATAAGTGGGTAAACCAGCTCAGATGAACATGCTATAATAAATACTGGAGGTATTCCATCTGGCCCAGCCCCTTTTTTTGGATCAAGGCTTTTTAATTTATTGTGGAGGGATTCACAAGAAATCACTGGAGCAGTTAAACATAAGCTATTATTTTCAAGAAATTGCAAGACATCGGAATTGTATTCAACACCCCCACTATCAACATCAGGGCTATAAACGGACGAAAAATAGTCAGCAAATAAGTCGCTTACTTTTGTTCCGTCGGAAGTAGCGGTGGTGCCGTCGGTCATGGTCAAGGGGTAAGCACTTGAACCTCCTCGTTTTGCTTTTAGATAAGTCCAAAATAATTTAGGATTAGACGCTAATTCGTCTTCCAGATGTTTTATGTAATCCTTATAACAAGTGGAAGCGAGAATTTCACAACGTTTACTAATTAGTTTTAACTCTATTGCATCTAACGGGTTGTTGTATTTCTTGAAGCGCTTTCTTATCTTATTCTTTTCGTTTAGCATTTTTATCAATGTGCGACTAAACCAGGACGGGAATTTTAGGTTTTTAGGTTTACGCAATGGCAAAAATTGTTGTATCGAGGTACCAAGAACATTGTAGAAAACCTCCAGCATACCATCAACCCCACTTTGTCCACTGAATAATGAATTCCAGTCTAATTCTTTTAAGAATTTACGAACAGGATGATAATCCGCCCTATGGAAGTCAGGAGCCGCCTTTGCTACGTTGTAGGGGAGCCTAGCCTCCCTGTCAAATGTAATAACAATATCAAGAGGAGGGTGGTGCTGATCCACATTACTTAGAGGATACACACTTTCATTCACACAACATAGAGGTATTGTGGAGAGCACAAGATCCAATACACGACCAGCAGTATTCGAAATAAAGTTACATTGTTTCAACATGTTGACACAAGTAAAATCCAGCAAAAGTTCGTTGATACCGCATAATCGAACATTATACCCGGTGCCATCCACGCATTTCCAATCGATGTTACCCAAGTTAAAATCACCCACGAGACAAACGTCACAGTCAGTCATTTGTTCAAAGGCCGCACTACAAGAGTTCAAAAAGTGTTCCAAAGTACATCGACGTACTGGTGGAGGTAAGTATACTGCGCAGAGAGCTATTCGACTGACGGATCGTGTCCATGGTAGTTCCATAGTAACCCAGATATCTTCACAATTACTCTCCCAATCTTTTACTCGTTTGGACTTTATACTTTTCTTGATAGCTATCAGAACTTCTCCTCCTTCTTTTTTTCCTTCAGTTAAATTTGTTAACTTAATTGTGCTATGAGTTCCCTTTGGAGCGAATAGCGATTAGCAAAAGAATAAGCATTAGTGTCTGCCCATTGCTTGGCCCTTACTTGCAACCATTCTAATCCCTTCATCATAGCAACAAACTGAACAACCACGCATGGTGATTAAAGAGGCAACTTGTTAACACCATTCCTATTGTTATTTTATGCTCGTCAGGGTCATAATTAGGTAAATAAATTTCACTTAGCTTGGGGGTATTCGTATTTTGATTCTGAAAAAACCATGCTTTTCAGCAACTTGATCTGGCAGCGAAGTAAATTCAGCTCTTCCGAATTTCCTGTTCGAGAGGTGGGCATGGTAGGCGAGTACGTTGATGGATCCAGTTCAGGCTCGGGCTCATCCCTTTCTTCTGATGTAAGAGCGGGTGGGCTCGGGGATTTCAAATAATAACGATCAGACATCTTGTAAACACTTTTTATCATTCACAACCAACAATGATTCACACCACTTAATTTTACAACGAGATGCACACTGTTCAAAATACAATTTAATACTGATCGCTCTGCCATTTTTTTTTTTTTTTTTTTTTTTTTTTTTGACTAGGGCATCTCGCAGGTTACCACTGAGGTATTCGTCTGCTTAACCGGACTTTCCTGTGGCTGCCTTAAGCTCCTAAAAGAAACTCAAAGCCTCCAGCCAGGGGCATATAAACTAAGCTAATTAAAACTAGGCGAACGCTCGCTAAGGGCACCCCCTGTGGGGTACGAACCTCGGCTTAGGGCGTTCGCTGGGGGGAGGACAGCAAGAGGGACAGGCTGGATCAAGGATGGATCATTATTATTATCAGGGGAATTTAAAGCTACAGGCTCAGCAAAAACGCGGGCTGGCGCATCGTTATCGAGCAAGGGTCGGGGGGGAGTATCATTTACTCGGGTGGGTCGCGGTCGCGGACCTCTACGGCGAGGTCTGAAGTTGTGTCGGTGTGTCTTTTTGTATACTGTACTTGTGGCCCTACTGCTCTCCTGGAGGAGAGTTATGGGGTCATCTGGGTCTGAGAGTACATGCCTAGGGCGACGGGCCTTGCTAACTTGGTTATTGGACGGGACATAGCAAGCTGCTTTGACTATTAGGGGATTCCTATGTTTGACTGCGGAGTCAAAGTACCGCTTGGACATTCGTTTAAGGAACTGACGGATTGTGGGGATTTTGAGGTCGAGATGGAGGATCTCGTTCCTAACAAACCACGGGGCTCCCGTGGCCCTACGAAGGACACGGTTCTGTAGTACTTGCATCCTATGGATCGCAGTGGGATTCGCGTGAGCAAAGACGGCTCCCGCATAGGTCATGATTGGACGAATGCACGACGTATAGATGCGCAATTTGCACTTGAGTGACAATTTGCTACGTGCATTCATAACGAAATAAAGTCTACTAAGCGCGAAAGCGGCTCGCGCGCGTACCGCTTTTACGTGTTCCGAAAAAGTGAGATGATGATCCAGGATTACACCTAAATATTTGGCTCGCTTCTCCCAAGGGATCGGCTTGTCAAACATGGTAACTGGACGAGGAAGGATGGGCCTATGTTGCGGCTTAGAGAAAAAGACCGCCTGACTTTTGTCGGGATTAACCTCGATTCTCCATAACCTAAACCAGGCGCCGAGCTTGTCGACGGCCTTTTGTAGGTTAAGGATTAATCGGTTGGAGTTATACCCGGTACAGTAAATGGCCGTATCGTCTGCGAACAGAGCCAACTGCGCCGTTATACTTCTAGGTATGTCACTGGTGAACAGTGTAAATATGAGGGGGGCAAGAACAGAGCCCTGAGGGACTCCTGCGCGAATGAGACGGGGAGAGGATAACGCTCCTTCGATACGATAGCGAAAGGTACGATTTGTCAAAAAGTCCCGTAAGATGAGTACGAGACGATCTGGCACACCGAGCTGGTATAGCTTGTATATTAAGCCATTGTGCCAGACTTTGTCAAACGCCTTTGCTATGTCGAAGAAGATAGCACCGGTCACGTAACCACGATAGAAACCAGCGCTAACGTGTTCCACGATCCGGTGGACCTGATGCACGCTAGAGTGCTGAGTTCGAAAACCGAACTGCTCGTTTGGAATGAGGCCCTTGGTCTCAGCATAGTCTCTGAGTCGCTTATAAATAAGTCTCTCATAGATTTTTGCCATTACCTTGAGCAAACTAATGGGACGATAACTAGATGGATCTGACTTGGGTTTACCGGGTTTAGGGATACCTATAACTACGGCTTCTTTCCACGATTGTGGAAAGATATTTTTACTAAGAGCAGCATTGAAGATGGTGCACATTAGTAGTATGAGATGAGTGGGGAAGAGTTGGACCACCCTATTGGTGATGCCATCTAAACCGGGGGCTTTGCGAGTTTTAAGACCCTTAATGATATCTTGGACTTCGTCTGGTGTGACGGGAGCCAGAGGATTATCAGGGTCTTCTACGGGGGGTAGAGAGGTTCTACGTTCTACTTCCGTATCGACCTTATTGAGTTGAGTTTGGTCTACGGGTAGGAGGCTCGGGGAGCATTGCGCTTCGAGACTGTCGGCTAGGCATTCTGCTTTGTCGATGTCGTCGAAAGCGATTGTTTTATCGGGGCGAACTAACGGGGGCATGGAAGCCTCTTGTTTGGACCTAAGTTTCCTCTGGAGTTCCCAGAAGGCTAAGTGATTGGGAGTGAGTTCGCTCAGAGTCTTGTCCCAATTCGCATTACGCAGCTCCTCCACGCGTGTCTTTACAGATCTCTGTAAATAGCGCATGTGGGCTTTGTTAGAGGCGCAGGGAAAGTTATCGTAGGCACGGGTGGCCGCGTTCTTCTCAGTCATCAGAGCACGCACATCGTCCGGGAGTTTAAAGCGAAGGGTATCCGTCGCTGGAACCTCCCTTGAACAGTTGTTCAAGACGGTTTGCACATGCTCCGTGAGTGAGTCGATCGCGGCCGTCGTGTCTGCGACTGAGTCAAACTGGTCTGGGATTGATTCTAATAGGGGGGACATGGGTTTCAGCTGTTCGCCTACTTTCCTCCAGTCCGTGACCCTTTTGGTAACGGGGGGTTGGTTGGGGTCGTTAGGGTGACCTGTGCGGGAAGCCATTTTAATTACTACGGGACGGTGGTCAGAGGTAAGCTCTGACGCCGTTTCAATAGAGACTAATCTGAGATTGACGTTCTTAAGGAGCGCCACGTCTAGGACATCCGGAGTCCAGTTAGGATCGTGAGGGAAGTGAGTGGGTGACATCGGACCGATGATGTCAAAGTTAAGGGAGGAGGTGAGGTCGAACAAGTGTTGACCTCTGTTATTAGTCTGAACGCTATTCCAAGAGGGATGCTTTGCATTGAGATCGCCCGCTATGATAACGGAGTCACTCATGTCTAAAAGGATTTTTAAGTCGTTAGCTATAGGTTGAAAACTCTCTGAAGGAGATCGCGGTGGAATATACACCGAGACTATAGTAATCGGCTGATGGCCTGTCATGCCTAGGCGGCACATAGAGACTTCGAGTCTGGCAAGGGGGGGAGGATCCATAGGTATGCAGTACAGTTCCTTTTTGTAATAAATAAGAGTTCCGCCTTTATGGCAACGCGTCCTATCATTTCTGATAATACGGTAGTTAGCAATAGAGGGGTTTCGGTGGCTAGGTTTAAGAAATGACTCCTGGATGAGGAGTGCATCTATTTCGTGTTCGCGAAGGAATTCCGCGATCTCGTCTTTTTGACCTTTAATACCATTTGCATTGAAGATGCCTAAGTTAAGGGATCGGGGTTTAAATCTAGCGATTACGGCGTTAGACATTTTGGGGGGTCATGAAAGAGTAGAGGGCTTGCGTAATCTCACGATTTTCGCGGTAAAGGCGTTGGATGCCGGCTATGTCGCCGACTCTCCTACACGCTATAATGTTATGTACCAACTGAGTGGCACGGGGAGTGTAGAAAACCTGAAAGGTTTCTGCAAGGTAATCGAAATTATGCTCGGGGTTGATCAGTGGCATGGGAGGCATGTTCACTGGCCTGGGAGCGGATCGCGGCGCTTGAGGAGCAACAGGGGCGTTACGCGGTGCTTGAGGAGCAGAAGTAGGTATGGATTGCGGTGCTTGAGGAGCAGGCGCGGGTTTCGCGGGTGGTGCGGTAGGGGGAGGGGGGGGAACGCGATTTCGGGGGTCCATAAGGCCGTAAAGGGGGGTGTTAGGGGGGGGGGAGCTGGAGAGGCCAGCGTAGGGAAGGCCTTATGATGGTTAAGTTGATGCCAGGGACTAGGTCTCTGAGGACTTAGTCGCTCTGGCATTTGGTTGGACGGGAATGGGATGAAGTCCCTTTGTTTAGCCTGGCGATCGTCGAGCCGCTTGGCTGTTTTTAATGAAGTGGCCTTAGGGGCCTTAGAGCAACCGCGGTAATTAGCCGTGTGGCCTTCTTGTCCACAAAGCACGCAGCTAGGTGGACTCAGGCAAAGGTTACGGTCCTTCGGGCGAGTGCACTCAGAAGTGCCATGGTCACCCAGGCACTTTACGCACCTGGGTTTCGCATGGCAATTCTTCTGAGAGTGCCCGTATAACTGGCAACGATGACATTGCCCTATGGTACTATTTTTCCATGGTTTCTCAATAGAGAATCCCACGAGACTACAGATAGCCTTGACATTGAATATGGGGTGATGCCCCTCGTAAGGGGAGCATATGACAAGAACCATGTCATATGCTTCCCTTCCGCGCGAACGGTGCATCCGATGCACTTCATCCACGGGGATGTTTTGAGCCCTAAGATCGGCAAGGATTTCGGCGGACGGAATCTCTTTCGGGATTCGTTTAATGACTACGCGAGCCTGCTTGTCTTCTGGGAGACAGAAAGAGTGGTATGACACTTTTCTGTCTTTCAGGAGATTAGTCAGTTTCCTATAGTCTGACGAGGACGGGACCTGAACTTTTATGCCCTGCTGGGTAGAGCGGGCATTTGTGTAGCCAATTTTTTGGTCTACACACCATTTGGAAATTGCCGTCCACTTCTCCTTGTCCTGAATGAACACGGGAGGTGGAGGCGCGACCTTTTTAGGGCCAGAGTTCGGGCTGTTTGAGGCACCCTGCGCGGAGGGTGACTCAGTTGGACGGGGGGTGGTGGAGGGGGTATCTACCGGGGCGCAACTAGCGGGTGACGCGGGGCTATCGGGCGACGCGGGGCTATCCCTATCTACGTACGTCGAAGGAATTACTTCCTCGACCGCGGCGACTTTGCTAGCCTGAGAAGACTTTTGCTTCTTCTTCTTCCTCTTGTTCCGCTTTCCGGCGACTGGCGTATAGCCATCGTCGTCCGAATGGGAACCAGAGGAAGGAGAATTAGCCTGTGTCTCTGAGTCAGAGCGATAAGGGTGGGGGGTGGGAGCGCGCTTTGAGGAAGCGGCAACTACGTCGTCCGTGTCCATAGACTCGGTCGGACTGAGGGGACTTTCCAACTCCGTAGTTGGACTAGCGGGAGAATCTAGGGCATCACTGAATTCAGTGATGGCTATACGGGCCTGCTGACGAGCAGATAGCGCGGCTAGTTCGTTACCGAACTTTTCTACCAGGGAAGGTTCTACCTTCATCATGCCATTAAGGACGTTTGATAGAGTTTGGAAGTCGCATTGCAACTTCCTGAACTCTACCAGGATGTCCCTGTTGTCCATGATGAAAACAGACTAACTAACTTTTTTCACCTCATAAGGAGGCAAAACAAAATTTATACTGGGAAAAACTCCTACAATATTCCCTAATCCTATCTCCCCGGGGGAAAACCGGGGATGTGTAAAACCCTCCCTGCCGGGTGAGACAGGGAGGTTGTGTACCTCGGGTGAGCCCTAAGCTTGCTTTTGCCCGTTGCCTGTCTTATTGTGCAACGGGGTCCTACAAGTCTAGATCGAAGGGTGTAGACACACCCAACCGTTCTAGGTGAGTAGCTGGGGAAAGAAAACTGTCATCCAGTGCCGACTAGGAGATCCCCCAAGGCCGAACACTGGGACCCGTCCAATTAATTGCCTAGACCCTGAAGGGGCTTCGGCGGGTGTGTTGGGTCAACACCCCACTCGGCTTCGTTGGCACCGTAAGGTTTCAACCGAGGACCACGAAACTGTGGATTTTCCCTGAAGGGGGATGAAAAAACGCGACGGGAGAGTGACAAGACTGATATAGAAACAGATGTTAATTGTGTCTTGAAAAAGACAGACAATTAACAGTCGACGATAGTCAAAGACTATAGCAGGCACGGTGTCTCAGGAACACTTGAACGCCAAACAGGAATCTCGAGCGCAGCAGCTGGGACAGCGAGCAGCGTGACCGTCCGCGTCCGATGCCAGGCGCAGAGTGGTGATCGCTCTGCCACTAGAGCAAGCCTATTTATACTGTCAAACAACTATCAACGTCAAACAGCAACGACTTCCGTTGACATTTGTTTTACAATAAAGTTTAGATTTAATTTAGTAAAAATAATGTTAATGCGTACAATATTATTTGTAACAGTACTCCAATTTCCATTTTAGAGTTTTAAATTAAAACTTAAATAAAAACAAACCTTAATATTAACAATACTTAACGATTTTATAATGTAATGCAAGATCACTTATTTATTTGAATGCAATGATTCATTTTTCCGTTACGTCATCAGCCGTTATGACGTTTGTTTTAGTCTGTGGTACTGTTTTTATTTGCCAGCGCTATCATGTATAGGTACATTCTATGACATATATTTTTGTCTGGGCCGAAACAGGAAATTATCAATAAAAAAAAAAAATATAAAGGTTCAGGACACGGTTAACTGAAAACTGGCTACTAAAATAAAACGAAACTAAAACCATTTATCGTCTCATCTAACCATTTTGTAGTCTCAAAAAAGCTTGAAAAAAAGAAAATTATTCAAAAAACAAAAAAACCCGACTGCAAAAACATACAACTGAAAAGAGAAAAACAAGCATTATAATCTATAGAATTTTGGTATCGCAGGCGGGGTCAAACTAATAACCGGATATATGGTGTAAGTTTTGTTTGTCCCCCGCCTGCGATACCAAAATTCTATAGATTATAATGCTTGTTTTTCTCTTTTCAGTTGTATGTTTTTGCAGTCGGGTTTTTTTGTTTTTTTGAATAATTTTCTTTTTTTCAAGCTTTTTAGTTTTATTAATATATCTAAATTTGGAATTGACTCATTACTAGCTTTTATTTGATACCAATATTGTTATAATTTATTTTTAAAAAAACCTTCCCCTCCCTTTTTTTGTATTTGCAGATGCAATATATAAATATTATATAGCCTATGACACTCCTACAATTAAGACGAATCTAACGACACCTCATATGTTAAAATCCATCAAGCCGTTTAGGCTACAGAGCGTGCCAAAGAAATAGACATACATACATACATATACATACATACATACATACTCTCGAAAAACATTACCCTCCTTCTGGGGCAGTCGGGTAATAAAAAAGAGGTAGCAACAGAGACAAAATTTAAAAAAAAACGGTGTCATGGTATCATGGCTTTTTAATATTGTCATCCCACAATAGTGGACACATTTCAAATTATTATCTATAAAACTATAGTCAAGTGTGTGCCGTATAAAAATCTTTATGGTGGGCTAAATAGAAGTTCGAGCGTAAGAGCGTATTTTTTTGATTCCATAAATCAAGCTGTAGCTGTAGGTACGTCACTTGATAATAAAGTACGGCAATTGTTCCTTCATATGTAGCTGTCAATGTTTATGGATCTTTAGTAGCAAACATCAAAACAGAATAATATGGTTACAGTTTAAGCAAAAAAGTAAAACATATTTTAGTCCATTTATGATAATGTACCTGTAAGTATTTTTTCTGGGCTCGTGCTTAGCTAACAAACAGTTGCGCGGAACAATAGATCTACAAAGCTAAGCTGCACGTGCAAAATTTTCTTGGAAAATTTCAACAAAAGAGTATTGATGTGTTACACCAAAGCCGTCATACAATTCCAGATGTAGACCGGTACCCTTAACTGCAACTTTACGAATAAATAAAAAAATTACAACTTTGGTTTTCCTATCAAAATTACATCTTCCCTGACACCTTACCACAACTTAACTATGTTTATCCGTTGTTTTGGTTAAAGCCGCTGTTCAACACAACATACGTATTTATGGAATTTGACGTAAATTAGACACGTGTTGAAAAAGTGTCTGTTTTTATGATAATATCAAAATTACATCTTACCTGACACCTTACCACAACTTAACTATGTTGTTGTTTTGGTTAAACCACTGTTCATCAGCAACATACATACGAGTATGTATGGAATTTGTCGTAAATTAGACACGTGTTGAAAAAGTATCTATGTTTTTATTTTTTTATGCTAAGGCCATTGTTTGGTAAATATTTGTTTCTTTTATGTTTATGTATTTAATTTTTTTTTTACTTACTTACTATTTACAGGCTTACGATTTTTTTTGTAGTTATTTTTATTTTTGCTACAACTTTGGCGATGAGATGAAAGGCCACGTTGTGTTTGGTTACCGCTTGTCCACCTACTTACCATACGATACAAAGATTCTCATTAATACCCTAGACCTAGAGATATGGGATAACATATCCAAAGAATCCACTGGCATATTGTATTATTTTCACTTATAGCATATCTTAGCGTTATGGGACATCAAAAGAAACACCTTGTATAAATGCGAAAGTACAGTTCGCATCAAATAACTTTGCCACTCTGAAGTTAGATTGAGCATGCGTGCTGGCATGCGCGCTACTGTTTTATAAGGCAGATTGACTACTGCGCAGTCATTAGTAGCCTACTTCAGAGCGGCAAACCTATTTGACGCAAACTGTCACTCTGCCTGTCTCTCTGTCTAATTATTACCTTTTCATGCCTTAGCGGCTCAACGGATTTCGATTAAATTAGGCACACAGGTAGATGACTAGAGTCAGGACATGAGACACTTTTTATCCTGGTAGTACGATCCCGTGGGATAATATCGCAACCTCCACGCGGGCGAAGCTGCCGGTAAAAGCTAGTTTAATATTAAAATACTTATCTGCCTTTGTTGCCTTTGTTTTCATTAAAATTAATTGACTGTTACAACACAGAACATTAGCCGAGTCACCAATCCGGTATCGGCGAACAGATAATCTCTTACATTTAGTAGGTACCATAGTATTTAAAGCTAAGGAAAAAAATCGTAGCTAAGAAACAACTTATTCAATTGATCAACTGCAAATATTTTATACTGTGGCGTGAATTTTCCACGAAGAGGTCGGAGGTGCATCGTAAATAAATACGTCGCGCTGAATTTAGGGGAGGCGGAGATAACGTTTCAAAGGCCTACAGGCCCGGATTACCTCGCCTTAAATGTGAAAATTATCTCATGAGTTTGAAGTGTAAGTTTGATTAACAGGGTTTAAAAGTGTTATTGAGCTATCTTCTGTAGCAGGTAGCAGCCAGGGTTTGAAATTCAAGTGGCAATAGTCTACGTGAGACTTCATGTCATTTGCAGTTAAACGTGAAATTAATATTACCTTAAATAGTACAAAAGATATCTTAAAAGGCAGATGCAATTAACGATTACAATCGTTTTCATTGTTATAAGTTAATACTTATTAGCGTAGGTAATCCTACGCCTACGTATCTGCAATTAATTATGGATGATATTAAAAATGTCATTGTTTTGTTCTAAAATAAAAGTCAGATCAGGAATAAATTAGATTGTAATAAATGATTATTTTAGTAGTTAGATTTTAAAACATTCTTGCTGCTTAACAAAATTAAACCCGCAGATGTGACTATGCGAATTTTTAACCTACAAGGTTTGATTCACAAAGGGTGTTTGGCTTAGATACTATAGTTATGCCAACCGCCCGAGGCGCGCGCACTGTACCGGCGCTCATGAAACGCAACAACTTTGAACCCTCAACATGCTCAGCATAACTGTGTTTTTTTTACAGTTTATTACTGATCAAAAAGGGAAAATAGGAAAAAGGAATTTGCGTCAATACGTCGAGGGCGTGCTAATAGCGCCCGGGAGGGCCGCGCGTCACACGCCTGTTCGACGCGCGTATGATGCGCGCCCTTTGACGGCAGTGCTTGTTATACTCGTTACATAGAAATTCATACAATTTTATTGAGCGCCCAAAACGCAGCGTACAAGACGCGCGGCTCGGGCGCTTGTTATGACTAGGGTCTTAGGTGACAATAAGGATCGCGCCACTACAGGGTACCTGCCGAACGTTCCGCGACGGAACGTTTCGTCGCGTCACGTTTGCTTGCATTTCTATGGACGTAACGTTCGGCTGATGTGTCATAGGTAACTTGAAAAACATTAGGAGCTTATTCAACCGAACCTTCCGCCGCGGAACGTTCGGCAAATGTGGCGCGCGCGACCCTAATAAGGACCTGCGTGCACCATTGACATGTACAACGGTACAAGGATTTGTTGGCTCTTGGTCAAAATCGGAACTAACGCCGCCATCTTGTTTTTTGAATACAATTTTAAAGTGAACAGTGAAAAGTGCGTGTCAGCCCAAGCAAAATTAAAGATTCCGTAGTTGGGATCAATTATCCCAAGAACAAACTTAACATTATAGTTGAAAAACATGATCTCCCATACATTCCAAATGTAAATGTAAGTTTGTACCACATTATTGACAGATTTATCATGTTAAGGTTTTCCTGGCATCTAAATCAAAGAACGATATTCTGTATTTTTTTTCAATTGTTATGGCTCATTAGTTTCGGAGATCAGGCCAATAGTTTTGCATCAATTTCCTTTAATAACTTTATAACTTTTATTTTAAAATTTTAAATAAAATAAAAATTGAGATTTTCACAGTAAATCCATTAATTTGATATGTCACACGGTACAGTGTGCAATTTATAAATTTGAATTTACTTATTTATTTATCAAAATGACCCCCATATTCAAAATTCACTCGTCCGTGTTTGAGTTATAGAAATTAATATGTGTACCAAATTTCAACTTAATCGGTCCATAGATTCGGAGCAAATTGGCTGACAGACAGACAGACAGACAGATAGGACACAGTGAGTCAGCAACCGAATATAATATCGAAGAAAATGTTTCGCCACCGAGTAACAGAGACGTAATTTCGGCTGGTATGTTAGCGTCCTACCTACCGAAATTACGTCTTACTGACCACAAGTAATCCATTCAGTTCGTAAAGATAATTTTAAACGAATGTTAGTATCTTAACAATACTTTTATGCTAAAGTCTAGAGCCAAACTATAAACTAAAGTTAATATCGGCAGCTAGGTTAAAATATTAAGAGTAAATTCCAATATCAAAATCCAGCTCTTTTCCTCTCTCGCTCTTCAGCCTAAGATTGACGTACATGTATCCAATACCACCTGCTGTTACCGTGGCTGAGCCGTTTGTACGTTGGTTGTCGAACGCCATGATACTCTGAAACAATAGATGGAGGATTACTCATCAACTATTCATGGCACATGTAGGGTGAACATAGGATGGAGCGTGTTAAAATGTTGCGCGCCTCTGGAAGAGAGATTAATGGGATACTAAAGTAAGACACTACCGGCTTTGAGGTTTTATTTACTGGTTGCGAGGTAGGACACCCTGTCGTGTTTGGTAAGGTGATGTTGACCGCGATATTCAATTTTTTTTTGGAAGTGCAAAAATTCTTGCGGCACTCTAGTGGCGCTGCCTCGGTCCGGCTAAATTGCCGTAAGCATTGCATTGTCATTGTCACTTGTTATTTTATTTGATTGTTGAGGTTAGTTTCTTTCATCTATAGCCGGCTAAACTTAAGTGCCATAATCCCTTGATTTAGCTAATGAAAATGGCTGAAAGGTGGGTTAGGTTAGAAGTGTGACCACACAATGCACGTGCCGAGCGAGCGTAGCGAACGGTGTTGCGGCAGCGGCCGGCGACTGCCAGGGTCCGTTTAGGCACAAGAGAATGTAATGTTTTTGGAATGTGTTGTTTTTCAGCGATCTAACCTCAACAATCAAACAAAATATCAATTGACTTAGTGACAGTGACAATGACAATGCATTACTTACGGCACTTTAGCCGGGCCGTTGCGGTGTTAATAAAGTGCCGGTAGTGGCACTTTATCCGATAGGGATAGAGTGCCGCTAGTGGCAGTGGCGCGCTCTTTTACATTGTATGCTGTTGGATTTAAGTAAATCACGGCTAGTATAATAAAATAATTACTGCATTAGGTATAATCGTTTAAAACATCAATATCAACATCTGCCTAGCCTTTTTCCAACTATGTTGGGGTCGCCTTCCAGTCTAACCGGATGCAGCATCAATATCAATATATCTCAAAATTATAATTGCTGCAAATAAAACTATTTCATGAAAATATGACGATTCCTCAATACTTAAGCTTCGGCCAAACCTGAGTGACCGCGACGCGGGAGGCGGGAAGCAAAGCGGGAGCGTCTACTAATAAAATATGCACGCATACGCAAGAGCAAGCAAAAAAAGGTCGTCTTCATCAGAATCAGACTGATGTTAAATATGAGACTGACATAACACAACAATATAATTTAGGCGTTACACTCAGCTATAGACGTGCGGCTGTGACTATTCACTAAACAAAATGATGTTCGCTGTTCGTGCCGTAGTCGCCGCCGCCGCCGCTGCCGTAAGTGTGCACGATATTTCCCGCGTTAGTTTCGCGTTGTTGACGCTCCCGCGTCCCGCGTGGCGCGTTGTGGTCGCTCAGGTTTGGTAGGTGCCCTCAAGAATTTGAACTTGCTAATAATAAAAATACTGCGTTTTCCTTTGTTCCTTCATCAACATATAGATGGCATTATTTCCAAAAACACTTTTCAACATTTTATATGATGAGAATGACACAGTTAGCCCAGTCAGTAACAACATCAAACATCACAAACACGCATATACTCGTAGTAGCTTAAACTCAAGTTTGCAAATCTAAAAACCTTGTGCTACTCCTATGGTGCTCGTTAAACTGTGGAAATTCTGGCACTTGTTTCAGTTTTTTTTAAAAATGTATCTTAACGACGCATTTTTAGGTATCTTTCTTGTAGGTATATTTTTGTGAAGCAAACTAAATTTGCTAAAATTTTAGTTCTGCCCAAGCACTCTATGTCTATTGGTCGCTAATCATAGGTAGCTAATTTAATTCTCTACAAATTCTTTTGATTTGATTTTTCTCTAGTGTTGCCGATTCGCGACCAATAGACCTCTAGTGCTGGAATTCAGCAGAATTTCACACTATTACGATGTATGCCTTTTTTTGTGTCGATATTGACTGGGCTTTAGTTCCCAACACACACACTCATTATGTTATCATTCACTTAAATTCAATGCAGACAATCCAATATTTTTGATAAATAAAAATGAAAGACATATTGTTTTTAAAGAGTGTTTGGAACAGAAAGAATAATTTACAAACACGGCCGGTTTGTTATTTGGTTACCCATACAATCGGAGGCATGTCCGAATTCCTTGAAGTATCCTGAATATTTGATGATCGTACAAATTGTATTGACTAAACCGATGGGAAAGGAGCGTTGAAAGAAAATTGAGGGAAATCCTTGGAATCGACATACCTACGTTTGTATCAATTATTCAGGTTTTTGTACCTTACACAGACCAGAAAGTGTAGGAATCTGCCAAAAAAAACATTTATAGCTACTTAGTCATGCACATTTCTATTGCAAATAATTTGGCGGTCTCTGTATGCAATTAATTAAATTATAAAAAACTAAGGTAAATCTCATACATGAAAATACTAACTGCGTCCGCGGTTTCACCCGCATAACTGTCGATCCCGTGGGAATATCGGGATAAAAGGTATCACATGTCCTTCTTCAGCTCATGGTCTACCCATTTCCCAAATTTCATCCAAATCCGGTCAGCTGTTTTTGCGTGAAAACGTAACAAACAAACAAAAAAGCTCACTTTTGCATTTATATTATTAGAATATTAAATATAGTTAGGAAGGATTACGATACTGATGGATGTTAATACGGTCATCTGGTATTACCCCTTTACTCATAAAATGTATAGAATCCATTATTTTTTATTAGTAAAGCAGAACAAACAATGAACTTAAAATGTTTTCCTTTCTACCAAGGGGACCAAAGGCGTTTACCTCCTTTCCAGTTACTTAAATTTTGTAAAGTTTTATTTATTTTTTCTACGATTACGTGCTTTGAAAAGAAACCTGAAGTTATATAAAACCGGTAATATTTTTAATTGTTCCCTTTCCCAGACTTTCCAAATAAATTAAAGTACTTACATTTATTACAGAGTGTCCACTGTAGAATATATTTTTCACTCGTTTTATGAAAGGAATTGCCACAAAGTGCGCTATTGTGTGATGTATCATGTGTTGAGTATTATTTGTATTGCCTAATATTAAATGATCACATGTTACTATTACGACTAGACATGCAAAAAACACTAGTACAGGGATCTTCATATTTCTGAAATTGCACTTGTAACAAATATGGACACGACTACGATTCACAGTGAGTCAGAACGAAATGAACTAATTGAATTGATTCATTAGCTTCGTCGTCTGTCAACAATCAAAGTCAAGCAATGATTACGAGTAGCACGGAGGTCAATGAAAGTAATAATAGGGATGTTTTTGTAAAAAAAAAAAAACATTTTTTTTTTTTTGTATTTTTTTTTTAGTAAATATCAAACTATTTATTTAATTAAAAAATTTGAAATTTTTCCATACATTACAACAACCTACGTCACGTTGTACGTCAGTTAGATTATTGGACATGTTTATTTTTTAGCTTTTTAAGTAAGCAAAAGATTACGGAAATACATTGAAAAGGCAATACGTTAAAATGTGGCATAACGTCACCCCCCGGTAGATTTTATACTGACTTGAGACGTAGCGAGCCCCCACTCCCCAACTTTAATGCGTCTTATCTAAACCATTTTTTTATTAATATGATAAAGCAAAAAATATGTGTCTAATATTTTTTTATTATCTGACTGATGGAATAAATAGCTTTTTTTTTCCCTAGTAACATCCCTATTGTTGAAATTATATTAATATGACGAACTATAAGGGGCTGGGAACTATTGTTGTAGCTAGTGCGATTGTTTCTACAGCGCGATCATTGGTCGCGGCTAGGACAATATAATGTTAACAAAAAATTATTTGTCTGGCATTTTCTTCGTTTTTTGTCACGCTTAGATTTTTTTTAAATACGTATTCGAACTTCATCGGGCTTAATACGCTGTTCTAATTACCGTTGTAATTACTTACGCAATTGTTAGTAAATCTACTTGAAAGAGTCCAAGCTAAATACTATAAAGTTGAAATAAGACCAAAGCCTAAAATTGGAAACAAAAATCAGAACGATTGAAATATTTTCGATGTCAATTCTATCCCAATAAAGATTTCCACTGAAATTGGAGCTTTTCTCGAAACCCAATGATTTGTTAAATAAAGACGTCAATTTTCCGTCCTCCTGAGTTTTTTCCGGCTTGTCTCTTACAGAAATATTTGAAAATGCTTGTACATTTTCCAGAGTATTTCGCAAAGAACAGGAAAAGTTGAATAAATACACGTTTAGAACTTGTTGATGATACAATATAAATATGAGTAGTAAAGTATTGCAAAGCTTTAGCAACGCCTGCAAATGAACTTTAAACCATAATAAAATTACAAGAGATTTAATGGAAAACCAACTTACCTACTAAAATAAACCGTAATTAAAACAAACAAATTAAACAGTAAATTTAACCCAGCTAAACAAATTACAAAGGCAAATGTTTTAACTTGCCGTTAAAATATTGTGTTACTAACAAAATTTAATCAAACGAACCCACACCTACGGAATAAAACTTTCGTCTGTTTAATAAGGAAGGGTTGCACGCACCGAGTTGAGTTTGACAATAGGACTCGGAGCGACGGCATCCTCTATTCTAGGGATGTAACGGAGGTCATCTTAGCGGAGGTCGAGACGAAGATAGAGAGAGGTGCAGGCGGAGAGCTTAAGGTGAAACAATTTGATATTTTTTCCATACAAACTTCGGAGGGGTTTTACTCCACTATTTGACATCGTACATTCAAAGTTAAACATGATATCGTTAGGTCTCATTATTAAAATTGTCTGTACGGAAGCAGAATAGTAAAATAAAAAGCCATTAAAAAGTTATGAGCCAACAAAGATTCGTTTTTCTTGCTAATTTTAACGCAACTTTGGGCGTAAATAAGTAATACAAGAAGTGTGAAATCTCGAAAACAAAATCCGTACCGACACAGAAAAATTTACGAAGATTTCAATAAATTTTATTTGTAATTGATTTATGCAGTGGTTATTTCAGAAAAACCTTTTTTCCAAAGGCCTTTTCGTAATTTTTGACGCGCTCGTTTTACTAAAATTGGTCGGTACGGTGTTTCTGTGCGTGCGAACTATACGTTGTCCATGTAGATCAGCTTCTAACTGCTCATCACTGATACTATCTCTGTCGGACACGATGCCAGGTGAGACAGTGTGGTTTTTGGCCAGGCCCACCATTGAGTTCGAGCCCGCGACTAGTTGCACCTTAACTTGCGCGGATGCGGAGGTAAACTGAGGCGGAAGCAAAGGTGAAAAAATAATGAAAGAAAAAAATCAACCTATTGCAATAAGTTGATCTTTTTCTTTCAATGGTAATCAAACTTTTGAAGGGGACAATAAAAGTTATTTCACAAAAAACTGTTTTGCGCCTTGGTCACCTTGTAGGCCTTAGACCTAAAGCCCACTAGCACGTTTAGTCGGGTTAATTAAATAAAAAGGGTTTGTAATCTCGAAGAAATAACACCGGGTTAGTTAACTGGCATTAGCGTTTTTTGAATTGGGAACATTGCAGTTCAATCGACGAAAAATAAAATAGAATTGCAATATATCTTTGCCCTGATATGTAATTCGACCAAAAATTAATGAACTTAGAATGAACGAAAATTTAACCATCTCTATATCACATTACGACATTATATTTTCATTTAAATCGTATTGTATGTGGTTTCCATGAAGATTTCGTTTATTGATTGACAAAAACGTCAGATCATCATTATCTGCAACCAACCCCTTTCCCACCAATGTTGGGGTCGGATTCCAGTCTTACCGGATGCACGTAGCAATCATGGCAAGCGTAGCTTAACCTGATCGATCGACCCGTACAGCTCTTATTACTTAGCCACAACCCGAAAACGTCAGATTTGGAAAAATATGTTTCAATTTTGTTATAATTAGTATTTATTTTTAAATGAGTTCATGAATATTGCCATGCCTGCTTAGTACCGACTTTCGACTTACCATAACGTCCAACAATATAAAATACAAAATAAGTTATCAACGGTAACTCATAACGTCAATTTATTTTGACATTACTTACATTTAGCCATCGGTAGGTTAAATATTTAGAAGTTTAACTCTAGGTTTACCTCTTACTCTTGGTGGCGCTGGATGAAATATTTGATTAACCCCAAATTAGCTGTTAACTCCGGGTTATTTGGAATAACCCATGAACGCGTGGTTCCTAAATTAAATCGGCTCTACTAAACAGTTGCTTGGTACTGAACCTGGAGGCGACGTGGACATGGTAGGAAAAACTTGTAAGTTAGAGTTATATTTCCATCGCATTAAAGGGACTTCGTTTATTTTCTTTGTGACGCATGTGAAGGCCGAGGTATGATTTCTTGCGGAAGTTCCGCTTTGCGGAGGCGGAGGCGATGTTCCATTACAGCCCTACTCTATTTTATGCGAGGGTCCGTGAGGAAGGGTACGTATTAGTCCGAAATCCATTCCACGTCTTCCGGCAAAATGTTGGAAACAATCTACTCCCTGTTTTATTTTATGAAAGCCGTTGTCTGTTCCACGTGGCTACCAATCGATATTTCGTGAACAATGGTTTCGTTAACGATGGGTTGAACGTCTCTATTAGAAAGTTTTATTTGTTGAGCGTTACTGATTGTTGGGTTTTCAAAATGTTCGTTTGCGTAACTGATTGTAACTTTCTGTCAGTTCGATTTCAGTACTTTAATTTTGTTCAGTTCATGACGAGCTTTTATTCGGGCTGGAGCTGATTAATATTATATAATAACAGATATAGATATAATAAATAGGGATGGGAGCTCGTGGCTAAGTAATAACAGCCGCACGGGTCGATCCATCAGGTAAAGCTACGCTTGCTGGGGTTGGTCAGAGGATGGGTGACCATCTTTACATACCGAGACTCCTCCATCCTGGCTGTCATTCGTGGATCTTTGACAGTCGTTACGAGTCGTCAGAAGCCCGAAAGTCTGACACCAGTCTTACCAAGGGGTATCGTATTAGCCAGTTGCTGGGTTGTGGAGGTCAGATAGGCAGTCGCTCCATGTAAAATAGTGGTATTAAGCTGCATCCGGTTAGACTGAAAATCGACCCCAACATAGTTGGGCAAAGGCTAGGCACATTGATTGGGATATAGATAATTATAATAAATAACACGGTTTCCATTTAGAAAAAATATTGTTACGTGGCTTTCCATATTTTAGAGAAAGGTTTGTCCAAAATATTGTTATCATACAAACAGACCCATTCTCTTTTATGTGCTCAATTGTAACAATTCAACTCAGACCATAAGATAAATCTTTGATTGTAACTAATGACTATATCATGTCGTATCGTTCCAACTCATCCTATTATTTTTTATTTCATATCCTGTTATTATATCTCAGTTGAAAATACGTAACTTCCTTTTATTGCCATTATTTGCCTTCAGCGTCATACAGTATGGAGTTGTATGTATGCACGGATATCTATGTTTGTATGAGTCTGTATCTGCGTAGCATTGCTGTTACATTTATACGAAAAGTAATACTAAATTCAGAACTTGATACTTGAAATTAAATTTTGAGTTTTACCTACATCGTATCTCATTCTTTTCTAAGGATTTCATAAGGCGAAGAGTCGGCAGCAATGCCCTGACTTCCATATTTAAAAATACATCATTATCATCAAGCAAACCACACGAAACACCAAAGAATTTAACGTTTAAAAATGGAAATCAAAAACCACCGAAGAAAAGCCAAATATCCCACGCTGTCAACAATATCGATAACTGAATCATGAACCTTTTAAATCTCTTATTCTATTACCAACTTTATCAAAACGGTTCCAACGTGGAGAAAGAACTAAGCCAATAAATACAAACGTGTCCACAGTTCCACACATACCTAGGTACTATTCCGGGAAATGCAGAAGTTTCAAAAGTATTATCGCTCTGTGGCGTTTGATAAAAGACTGTCGTTCCCATAACGACTGTAGGGGTAAAAGGGGTGGGATACATTTGGTGACAAGAGTCTCTAATGCCCTCATCTATCTGAAGTAATCCCATAAAATTTTGTGGCATGTTTGCTTGAAGCGAGACTGAAATAATCATGCAAAAATATTCTTTGATATAAAATTTTAGCTCTGGATATTAGGATCTCCTACAGAGCATGGAATCGCTGCACAGTCAGCGTCTAGAGAATGCAGTACTAATAGAATTCGTGGGTCCAAGGTGCTTTAGCGCATGATTTCGGTCACGGACCGGCTTCAAAGACGTCAATTTCTATTCGACCCCTCTGTGGCCCGGAAAGCACGGTAAGCTGTTGGTCCCAGCTGTCATTCGTGGATCCTTAGATAGTCGTTACGCATCAGAAGCCTAAAAGTCTGACAACCAGTCTTACCGAGGGTATCGTATTACCCAATAACTAGTTTGTAGAGGTCAGCTATACAGTCTTGCCATGGAAAATACTGGTATTCAGCTGCATTCTGTTAGACTGAAAGCCGATACCAACATAGTTGGGAAAAGGCTAGGCAGATAGATTTTTATCGTAGTACGAGTAAACGGCTTGGTTCGTATGAAAAGTGCTGACAATGCTGCCTCTAATGCTGTCTTCGTGCTATGTCAGATTTCAAATTCTGTCTTCTGAGTGAGTTTAAAAAAAATTCTGCACCATGTTTAACAAAGTCAATAGTAGAGGATTCATAAAACTGTCTGCTTGTTTGGCTGCTGAGTTAAGCTTACTGTTATTGGTGCGACGTCGCTGACGCATTCATTTTGTAACTCGATCTCGCGATTGCATTTACGCAGTGTAGCAGCAAATAGCACAGCTACTGGATATATCACTTTATCAGATTTAGAAATGTCTTTACAATTTATTTAGCAGTTGACACAATCTAAACTTATAATAAAAATAAAGATAAATTATATTATAAATAAAAAGAAAAGATTTGATTTTTGTATGTTTGTTTGTTATGCTAAAACGGCTGAATGGATTTAGATAAAATTTGGCACATGGGTAGACCATGACTTGGGTAACACATAGGATACATTTTATCTCAATATTTACACGGGAACAAGACTTATGCGGGTGAAATCGCGTGGCGCAGCTAGTCTGTTATTACTATTATCATGTAATTTACAGAATAGAATTCATTCATATGTTTTGAGAATGTACCAGCGATAGATTACGCGAGGATGTTTTAATGAAATAAGTGTAACATCCTCTGTTTTTTTATTGTTTACTTTTAATTATAAGTACTAGGGAGCCGTCGTGGCCCCGTGGTAACGGCCCCGACTTACAAGTTGTAGGTCGTGGGTTCGAACTCAAGCAAGCGTTTTAGTTTGTGTAAATAATTTCATCACCACTGCTCTCAAAACGGTGAAGGAAAACATCGTGAGGAAACCGGCATGTCTTAGAACCAAAAATTCGAAGACGTGACATCTACTAACCTGCACTGGGCCCGCGTGGTAGATTACAGCCCACTCCCTCTCACAGAGAGGAGGCCTGTGTCCCAGCAGTGGGAACATTAATAGGCTGATGATGATACTAGCTTATGCTCGCGGTTTCGTCCGCGTGGAATTTGGTTTTCTCCCGTTCTTAACTTAGTTTTCGCTTAGCGTTCTTTCTGATTTTTTTCTTTATACTCGGCTTCTAGGGGTAGAGTTCGTAGTGTGCTGTTAAATAACCTAAACTAACTTCCTCAAGAATTGGGCTGATTTTTTTGAATCCGACTGTTATTTCCAGACCAGAGATTAGCGCATTCAAACAACAAACCCTATAGCTTTATATTTGTAGGATTGCTTATTCCATACATATATAAATTCTCACGGATAGCAATGGTCTACAGAATTTATCTATATAAAATGTTACATATACAACACAACTGTTACCCTTCAGGAGGAAATAAGCGAAAAAAATTACCATACGCATTTTTTTTTAAACTGTTTGTCACTGATAACGACAGAACAAATGTGCGAGGAGTGTGTGTTTGGGGGAGTCAGTTATCGTAGGAAGAATCGACGGGGCTATTACCTCTGGCTATTCGGTTTTATGATCTTCTATATATAATATCAAGTTGTATGATTTATGGTGTATCGTATGAATAATAATTTATAACAATCTTTGCCGAAGTTCGAAACTTTAACGGTATTAAAGTAGATCGGTAGTTGTAGCCCGCGAAATTCAAATTTTCTTACATGTTTTGCAATTTGCAGGTCAGTGTCAGGTTGTATCTTGATCAAAATATGATTCGCGACTATAACAGATATTGTATTTACAAAATTATAATCATTGGAATCATTAATACATCTCTCTAAGTTAGATTTGTTCCATATGAACTTTTCCATATGTTTGTTCTTATGGAACAAATCTAACTTACAGAGTTATTTATAGTTAACCGTATTCGCATTTATACCATGTTTTATTCGTTTATATAATGTAGAAGTCCGAATAATTTGAACACGCCCCGTCCACACATCGTTTTGAACAGCGAATATGCCAAATATTCAAGAATATCTTAGCTATCTTTTTGCTAATCTAAACGCAAAGATGGACGTGTTGACGACAGCAGCGACTTATTATTTCCTATGTGTTAATTACCAATACCTACATGTTATGCATACATAAAACATCGCACTCTACTGAGCAAGCCATGTGTGGACGGTAAACGAACTTATTAGGTATATTCGCAATCCTTTCATATTAGACTAAAAACCGACAACCGGCGGATACGTGTGTTCGTGTATTTGCGTATTACTCTTATTCGTGAAAAATAGGCGAATAGAGTAACTTCATAGTTCACATTGTCATATTTGGGGAAATAATACGAATACGCGAACATGAACAACGATGTGAAGTGCCACCATTATAATTATTCTTGTGTGAGAATAAGGATAGTGGTTACAAAGTATCGTCCAATGAATGTGTGATAAGACCCACATTACGGTAAATACATTCAACTGTTCAACCCGATGCAACGATTATTGTCACAATAGTTCATGCCAAACAAAACAGGTGGCATTACTCATTAGTTCTACCTCCCAGTAGTTCTACCGATGAATAGCTAAATATAAAATGTTAATTAACATTTAAAAGCATTGTGGAAGTCCGACTCGAGTTGCATCCATTGTTTTATTTCGAAACCCGATACACAATATCCCCTGAAACAGGAGAGCATCACGAACGACGCTACTGCAAAGATAAACGAAGCGCGGTGTATCTGTACTGCAATTTGTTACTCATTGTGCCCACTGCTCGGTAACAAATCTTGCAATTTATCTTAAAAAAGTTGTTTCATTTAAGCAGAATTTATGGTTGGTGGTTTGTGCAAAAGCAGAACAATGAATACGCGCAATGACTTTTGAATTTATAATGTTTGTCATATTACTTTTCTGCACAGCAATATGCACACAAATTGGAAGAAAAATAAAACTTTTTCTTACTAGGTACGTTTGCCAAAATTTGCATAGTGGATCTCATCACGAAAGAAAGGGGAAGTTTGATCATATTTTTTATTAGACTGAACACAACCTGCATAAATTTTCACAACTTGTGGAACAAGAGTTGTTTATTTTGATGAGTGCAGAAACCTCATACTGGGTGGAGGGCTATAAAAAATATAGGCTGTATAAGTTGATGGTGCTGGTGACCTATTTGCACCTGTGGGCCATGCATCTTATCTTTACATCCCACACGTGCTGGTGGGATATTAAAACATTTTACAACATTTTACCTATTCTCATATCATCATTGTTTTTCTGTTTTCATTTTCCCACCAATCAATATTTATTAATGAAGAACAGTGTTCCTTGTGGCAGCCTCGATATCTTATCAAAAAGCCATGTATTAAGCGAACGTCTAAAACCGAAAACTCCCCAATTGAAGTAAGATAAGCGAAGCCTACAGCGATGGGGAGACGCAGGAGCGACGCTTCGACGCGAGATAACGACGCCCTGCGGTAGACCTCATCTAATTTGTTACTCATTGTACGTCGCGATAGCTGTAATGTACCTAGTATTGATAACAAATCGAAGAGGTGCAATTAAGTATCACTAGATATGGCTTCTTTTTCTAAGACTAAGACAATTCAAAACTTAAACTATACCCGAATCGCTTTAGCGTGGCAAGAACGGTCATTGCCCTTTCCCCAATATCTCTGTAGGAACCCAAATAATAAACTATGTATGGTATTTCGTTATTGGAACATTTTGAAGATCTCGATAGATATTGATTCAGGACGATACCGGACTTTATTAAAACTTTTGAAATAAAGAATGCTAGAAAATATAGGTGGGTCAGTGACCGCTATTGCAACGCTAAAGTGACTCGGATATAGTTGTGAACATTTTAAAGTGAACGAATAGTCACAATGGAAAGTTATTGAAGGAATTTGAAAACATTAACCATTTCATTTCAAAGGATACTTTAATTTAACCCAATTCAGAATGCCAGTATTTCATTGTCAATTTACATAGTTTATTGTAATTTACAAACGCTAAATCCAAGCAGGCTTGCAACAAAACAAACTAGAAGGCCTAAATTATTGCGCTCAGAAAACTCAAAATTATTGTCATCCATTTTAGATCAAGGAACTGCCGTTCGACTAAGCGTATCCTATCTATAGACACTTCACAATAAATTATACCGAAAGTTTATAGCGTGTTTACTGATCTCCCTTTGGCTTTAGCCCAATAGTGTCAACTGTTAATAGACAGCGCACGTGGCACGATTTAGCGGCTGCTCCTTTATCCCCAACGTCCTCCCGCTTCAAGAGATTTTTCACGATTAATTTTCTAGTGTAGACACTGTCACTTCCATTTGTTGGCAGCGCACCCTTAACAAAAACAAGGATTATT
Organism: Conistra vaccinii; assembly: GCA_948150665.1. Classification (NCBI taxonomy): domain Eukaryota; kingdom Metazoa; phylum Arthropoda; class Insecta; order Lepidoptera; family Noctuidae; genus Conistra; species Conistra vaccinii. Next base: position 10,569,685 of record OX411328.1, on the reverse strand, counting down.
CCATAAGCCCCTCCAGGCTTTGGTATCTAATTTCCTGTTTGTTTTTATTTGGATTTGTTTTGTTTTGTTCATATACAACCAACGCTACTTCGCTAAGTGTTACTGTTAATAGTTTAAATGGTATACGAGTATGGGCGGACAATTAATTGCTAGTGGCAATTCTCGGGAGACTACAGATAATCGTGTTTCTAGCATTAGCGTTAACACGAAATCATTTATTTTGCATTGCGCAGAATTAATGTCCGGAGTCCAGTACGTCTTAATCTTTATCGTAAAATTTACATTAACGTATCCTGTAGACGTATCGGATAGGGTCTCATTTATTTCGAAATAAATTATTGATGCATCCTTTTTATCTCCTTGAGGCTTAATTGATTTGTCGCTTGAAGCCGTCCATATTCTTGCTTCTCAATTACGTGTGGAGCGAGTATCGCGAACTGTCGGCCGCTTTATTTATGGTAGGCCGATTGATTGAATTAGTGGACCCCGAGGCGCTTGCCCGATACTGACCTGTTTCATACAAATGAGAATTTATTTCACTAGCGCCGCCACTTTATTTTGTAAACTTTACGTGGTCGCTTGAATTGTATTTGCATTTTGATTTGTTTTTTGTTATTTGTTGCATCCTTTTGACAGTAGGTTTGTTTTAGAGTTTGCCTTCATTTATATGAAACAGTTAATTTAAGTGATAGACATAATACTAGAAATAAAGATAAAATTGATCAACCATTTACCATATTACAAAGTAGAGGATTAGGTATATCTAAGAAGAAAAGAATGCTTAGAAACATGCGGTTCCAGCTTCATAGGACAATTTAGAGTCTAGACAATATCAAACTAGTTGCTAAGGATGATGCCACGAAATGTATGGAAGCTGGTACCCGCTCCAATAGGAATAAATGATATATCATTAGAAAGGTATTACCATGTAGAACAAGAATTTCAATGGCGCTTGTTTTGATTCCTTGTCCGATCGAAGTAATGGAGCTTCGTAGTAGTAAGATTTTTTTACATTATAACGCCCCGTTGTAGATTAATTTTGTTAAAAGTTATCAATTATAATAAAATATATTAAAACACATTTAAAAGGTATTGATTGTCTTTTTTTTTTTATTTGACTTAAACATAACTACCATAATGTACAGTTGTACACGTTATACCTCTGCCTAATCCTTCGGGGAGTACAGGCGGGATGTTATATTAATTATGTATTCATTCATCATCTGTCTAGCCCTTTTTCAATTATGCAAGGCCCGACCCAGTATAACTGAATGCAGTCGAATACTAGTATTTACATGGACCCACTGCTTGTCTTCCTCTGCACTGCGTAACACGATACAAGAGGTATCGTGTCGAGAAGCCCGAAAGTCTGACACCAGTCTTACCAAGGGGTATCGTGTTACCCAGTTACTTGGTTGTGGAGGTCATTTAAAGGCAGTCGCTCCGTGTAAAATATTGGTATTCAGCTGAATTCGGTTAGACTGGAAGCCGACCCCAACAATGATGGGAAAAAGGCTGATTATCAATTAAAATCAATATTTTTCATTCATCGTCTACTATGACATCGTTAAGAAATAAGGCAGGGGCTGTAAATCCCACATGCCCTAGGTACCAAATAATAGATATTAAATGAGCACAGGTACCTACAGTGCGTCGTCCGGTAAGGCATGTACAATAATGTTGACTATTGCTATAATTATTAAAGGGTCAACGAGAAAAGCTGTAATCGGAGTAAATAGAATGCCAAGTCGAATAAATAGTCGCAGAATATAGTAATAAACGGGGCGCAGTCACACACGATAAAAGGTCGATTGAGTTTTTCTGTCATTTAATATTTTTTGACCCATAATCTCAATCATAGCACCGATGTAAATGAAGGATTTACAGGACAGCCGGTATTTTGCAGTCATTAAGGTCATCGCACACATTTTAGCCCAACATCGGATCAGCACCGCGTCACCTCATCGACACGCCGCCGCCATCAAGAGCTATCCAACGATGTATTACACATGGCTATTGGAGGGGGGTACCAAAATAGTCATCATCCTTTACCTATATACGAGTAATTTATTATTTTTATGACATTGATTTAACATTATGTGATTACTTGAACTCACACATTGCCGTAGTAGTATTAATTTTAGGAATATCGTAGATATACTTTTACAATATTTGTAAATAGATGAGCACCACCTAACTATCATTATAATGATTTTTTTCTGTCGTTGCTTCATTTTTTATTTTTTTTACATATATTGTGTATAGTAATTTTATTCTAGGTGCATCGTCTTCAAATAAAATTATTTAATGTATACAAGATAATTATTGTAAAATATTTTAAAAGAGTAAAATATTTTGGAAGAGGTGACAATCAATTTGACGTTCAAAAGTGCCTGATATGTTTTTAATTGACATAAGTGATTTGAATTTGACTTAAACTTTATTATAATTTGATGTAACATTTATGTTGTTCGTATATTTTGTTCACACGCAAAATAAACACAACGCTTTTTTTTGTATTTAAAAGCCATTTCTTCCCACATTTATTGCAACAAAATATAGCTGATAGAGACGATACATCACAATGCCTGCAAAGCCAAAGATAAGTCGTTGCAATATTTAGGGGGGCCAGAAAGTGCGGTGCATTTGGGGTGCGAGTCTGTGAGCCAGTTTTTGGCTTCACTTTCTTAATCATAATAAATTCATACGTTTTCGGATACACTGCTAATTTAAAGTGATCATAAGACGTACGTAACCGATTCAATTGAAAGTTTTTCAAGTTCTTCAAACTAATAGGTAACTTGTGAGTCTGAGTTTAAACCACACTTCCTAATAACTTAACTTACGGCTATAACTTCAGAACAAACCTAATTACATATCCTCGTATTACATACCTCTTTGAATTCTTGTAGGTTTTCAAAATGATTTACTACTATATCAGGAGAACAAAATATCTAACCGCCTCAAAAACACCCAGAATCACGCTCCACAACATAACGGATTCACTCCATACATGAAAGTCAGAGATAAGCGGGTGTGCAATGCATTCGGGACCGGGGCTAAAAGCTATACAGTTTTTGCCTTCACCCTGGCGCAAGCGATTGGTCGTGACTCGTGAGCCGAGGGCACGTGTCTACGATCTGTATCGTGTGCCTCACCTGACGCACAGAGCCTGCACTACGTGACCCGCATCTGCACCGTATGGAAGTAAATATCACATTGAGGATTTATCTTTATGGTATCCGGAAGGTAGAATATTGGGCCTTTTGTCTTTGTGAGCATAACTTTTTGATGGTTTTTTGATGAGTGTTTTGTTTTGAGTTTGAGGGGCTCCTCCTACACAATGAATTAGATTATTTTTGTAGCATATTCCTTGCTGTAACATTCTCTGCACATCCTGCGGCAGTCACTTGCTTGGTTAGAGCTAAGTGAAACCTTCGTTAGGCACGTTGAGCGATTTTTGGTAGGAGATAAACTTATGGATTCGCGTCACCGACATGCTCGCGCCGTAGTGCTGTACTATAAAATATAGATGGCGCATGGCGCTAATACCAGTTAGTTTTCACTTCTCTCGGCAGTACATCCATGACAGCCTATTTTTATATATTACTAGCTGCCCGCCCTGGCTTCGCACGGGTAAGCACTTATCTACGGCACACCTGCCTACCCTAACTACCTACCTACCTACATACCTACATCTACCTACATACATACATACATACCTACCTACCTACCCTACCTACTTACCTACATACATACATACATACATACCTACCTACCTACCTACCTACCCTACCTATATACCCACCTACCTACTTGCATACCTACCTACCTACCGACCCTACCTTCACCTACCTATCCTAAGAACCATCTCCTTACTATAACAAACACAACAAAAAAAGAATTAGCGAAATTGGCCCAGCCGTTCACGCGTGATGCCGTGACCAAGGAAATAGGGATTCATTTTTATATATATATATTTCAAAGTCATAGTTATATTATTTATTTCAAGTAGGCCATTGGAAATTGTTCCCATTTTTTTTTAAATCTTTGTGTTATTTACTATGTTCTATGCCAAACCTTCGTAGCATCACTAATGACTAAACCACTCATCTTTAATTACAACTAAATTAAATCAAAAACCCATCGAGTGACCTATCTTAATTCTTGCCAAAACCTCTTACCACAGCCGACCTAATCCTATACTTATCAACTAACTACGGTTAATGAATATTTTAGTAGGACGGAGTTAATGAAGGACGCCTCCTTTGTCCCGGCCACGGCTTGATTACATTCAGACTGACGTAGGAAAGCACTCGGATATAAAACCGAACTGAATGAGCGAATCGGGTAGTAATAAATGTTCGGTTGATGAAGTTAATTACGAATGGACTCCGCATTATTGCCAATTAAAGTAATGACGGATGTGTTTTTTGATGTAGTAATTACGGATTGTTTTCTAGGTTTTTTTTTGTTTTGATTTTATTTTCTGTGGTCTTGTAGTAGTTTTCCGAGTCTTCTCCAAAGTCTGCCAAACTCTAAAAATGTTTTGGTGAACGGCAAAATGAATTGGAACTCTCCTCCACTCATAATTTTTTTTTGTTAATTCATAAGACTTATTTTTAATCTACCGTTGCATGTTATTTCAAATAAAGCGGTGGCAAAGCAACACACAACTTGAAAATATTTATGTTAGTGTAAAGCTCTACAAAAGCTTAGCGTGATTTTTGAGGAACGGAATGTACGTTTATTTTTAAACGACATCCGTATCGATGTTAGAAAAACATTCGACAGCTTAAAATTAAGAAAAAAAGACGTGTGGCACTCGGGGACTGCCGCGGCTAAGCTTATTGCACAGTATTTTTTATCAACTTATGCAATTGTAAAATATTAACCCGAATCGACCCGAATACAAGAAAAAGCAATGGTGACATTGACAGGAACTGTTATTCACATTTATAGTTTTTAAAACTTGACACAACGTAATGGGAACATCAAACTAATAAAAAGGTTTTAATTTAACTATTAATAGTCAAGGATCATTCGTCTAAGTAAATTTGAACTTTGTTGTCAAACAGTAAAACATAATTTTCAATACAAAACACTCTCCTTAGGGTTCAGGTATTTTCGTTACGGAATTTCTGGATTAGGTCTCCACGCTCAAGGCCCGCGATAGAAGCTATGCAATAGCTTAAAAAAAACAAACGAGACATGCTTATTATTCGATATTTAAAGATGTTAAACTTCACTTATATACAACATTCAAATATCTACTTCACCCGATCTTCGACAGCTATGCCAACACCATCCAATCGATCACTCCGATCAAGATAAAATCAGCACCGTAACATTAAAGTTCTTATCTAGTCTACCTCAGTATCTGTGACGTCACCGCCAAACAGTTAGGCTACATACGTGACTGGCATATGCTAGGAGTCCCAATTGACACGTTCATGCCGCCACGTGTACAGAATCGACGCTGGCTAATCTCGGGATACACTATTGCTAATATTTTATTTGCTTTGGGATTTGTTGGGTTAATAAAGAGAAGGCAGATGCAGGAAGTATTCGTTAAGGAAGAGGAAGGATTTGGAGCAAGATTGTTTATAAGGTCTGTTTATTTTTTGTTCGGAAAAAGAGCCGTATATGAATATGTTGTACTTCTGAGAAATTGTTACCTAGTAAAGATCGGAGCAGGTGGCGTTCTGTAGTTTCTGCTTACCCCCATATGTAGAAGGCATGAGTTTATGTATGTTTGTGTACTGGTCATATTAATAAAAGTTTTTTAGGTCAACCTAGTCGATTGATAATGCATTTTGATGAAAGAATCTGGAACGACGCATTATAAGAACAATGGTCTGAATTTGACATGACATTGTTGATATTAAAACTAGATTTGAGTAGTGATTACTGTCAAATCTGTCACTGTCAAATCAAGATTCATGACTGAGCGTCGTTCTAGAATCTGTGCCTAAGTGCCTATTTTTTATTATTCAATTCTTGGTATTGCTCGCTATAATAGTCTAACGACGACACCAGCTGCTGAATGTGACCTACTTTTGAGCCGTAGATAGGAACATCCATAAGTTTACATCACGATGACAAACACTTTTTGAAAGCTCGCAGTATTCCCTGAAGCTATACTAGGTATAAATAAGTTAATTTTAGGTCATTCACCGGGTTCCAATAAATTACGGAAAATATGAAGAGTCGGGAGAGCAGTGGTGGCATAGTGGTAACGGCCCCGACTTACCGAGTTGTAGGTCGTGGGTTCGAACCCAAGCAGACGCTTTACTTTGTCTAAATAATTACATCACCACTGCTCTCAAAACGGTGAAAGAAACCATCGTGAGGAAACCGGCATGTCTTAGAACCAAAAATTCGAAGACATTTGTGACATCTTCCAACCCGCACTGGGCCCGCGTGGTAGATTACAGCCCACTCCCTCTAACAGAGAGGAGGCCTGTGTCCCAGCAGTGGGAACATTAATAGGCTGATTAAGATGAGTGTTATGGAAAGTTACAAAATGTATGACGAGTATGACGACTCGTTATCGAGTAAAGTAGAAGTAGCTCGTAGTCTTCGTAGCGTAGCGTAGTAGTCTCTTCGTAGCACGGCGTAGTACGGTAGTAGAATATACTTTCCGTTAGAAATATTTCGATGTATCTATTAACTTTAATACTATATGGAATGTTTCGGCAGTGTATTTTATTTTAACACAAATAATTTGTATTTCGTTGACTATTGGATAATAAAATATTGTTTAAAGATAGTTTCTTCTAATGACTATAATTTGATAAGTCAATCAATCTAGCATCAACTTGTGATTTAAAATAATTGTTGTAGGTAAATATTATATTCATGAAAAAGCTCTTGGAGATAACTGTTGTCCCATATTGAAATTAACAAAACCATTGTACCACTTAATGTCCCAAGCCAATTAAGAACAACTGCAGCATTATTCCACATACCATTGTCCGTAAGTAAGAACTCAACTAAAACAATAACATAACTTTTAAAATTTATGCCAGCAGATGCAAAACATTCGGCCATAAATGAGTTAATAATAAGCAGAACTTTTTAATGTCCAAATTATTGCAGGCGTGCACTCTCGAAAATCATTATCATCAAGCTTTCCTTGTGCTTTCGGCAGTATGCAAAAGCAGCACGTTACTGAGTCGGCGCGAAATGACAAACTAGAGTGGGGGGCAGTAACCCTCGGACCCTCGAACGGGGAGCTTGTGTCGCTACGCGCCGCAAACACATCGCGATCTCCGCAAACTATAAACATTTACCGACGATGTTATGATTCGAAATTCAAAAATGAACCAAGAACTTTTTTATCGGGATAAAATTATAATGAGTGTGTTTTCACGTGTACAAGCAAACTATGCGGTTTAAAGTGAGAAGTGACGTTAATCAGTAGTGTCAAGCATGACCGCGGGTCCAATTAAAAGAGATAATCTCGGATGGAACCAGTTCAAGTGTGTAGTGCTTTTGCATCTTTTGTTCAGTTTTCCGTGCACGACAAAAGGTGAGTGAAAATTAAGACAAAGAGTTCGTGTAACCGTAGGTAGCTCCAGATTTCGTAGCACGATTATTGGGACAGATTAGAGATAAAAGTTTTGTGTCCTTCTTTTGTATTTTTTTTTAAAGATATTCTTTATTAAAGCCATATTTTAATTTATGTATATAGTTCTAATAATAAAACTAATTTGTGTAGTGCAATAAAAAACAGAGTGAAACACGAGCAAATTTTTTATTTATAATTCAGATTAGATGCTAATGTCATAATATCTAAAACTAATTTAGATTTAATTGATTCACATAAAAAGTTTATTGATATTGGTATAATATTTCTTCACGACTCATAAATAATTAATTGACACAGATATTAATTATAACTTTATCAAGAATCTTTATTGCCAATTTAGATGCTAAACGTTGCAATTCCTTTTTTTTATAGAACATTAATTTTAAATCATAAATAAATACTTATTATTTAAGCCCTTAATATCCGCCACCTCAATATTATAATTTTTTCTGATAAGAATATTATTAATTTCTTTTCCCTAAGCTCAAAGTCGGGCTCCGCGTATAAAGGAGCACCCAGCTGACACGATAGTTGGTCGCAGCGAGCCCGCAACCCTTCGCTGCGTGTCAGAGGGCAAGCCCAAACCTAGCATCCTGTGGTATAAAGATGGCTCCCCTCTGGCCCCTACTGACCACCCACACAGAGTGCTGCTTGAAGATGGACTGCTGTTTCTTAGGTAAGTTTTATAAAAAAAAATTTTTGTATGAAAAGCAAAAACAACATTTTTTTAAATGATGCAAAAACAAGAAGCGATGGCCGTCAGCTAGCAACTCAACTGCTCATCATTAAGGTACCTACTAAAGAAATGTTTACTAGTACTTACTTCCATTTTGGTAAGGTATGGTTAGCAAAGTAAACAGAGGTTTTCAGTATTCTGCAGTCGACGGCTGTTCGCCGCCGGTTAGCAAACAGCAACTCACCTGCAGAAAAGTGAAAATGATAATTTTCATCCTTTTTGGGACATGTCTTTGTCCTACGGTGGACTATGACAGGCTGGGGTTACTTCTTATTGGACAAAGAGTGCCTTGTGACTCCTGAAAAAAAAAAGCAATCCAAGGCTATCATGCGGTTTCAGTGTTACATCAACAGGATTATCACTTATCAGTGAGTGTCTTCCTGTCTGTAATAAACAAACTGCGATCGCAAAACGGCCCAAGTGCGATTATTGATTTACTATAAATGGATTATCCCTGTGAGTGTGACATAGGGATTTATTATAAACGTTAGTTACAGTTAAGTGACGTTCAAATGTATGGTTAAACAGTCGGTAATCATTACTTATCGTTACGCAACGTTTATAAATAAACCCCAATGTGTCTAGGTCTGCCTCGTTGTTCTAGTGGTAGCAAGTGCTACTGCTGATCACGAGGTCCTGGGTTCGATCCCCGGGTCGGGCAAAGTGTTATTGGGTTTTTCTATCTGGAATTTCTCAGTAGCAGCCCGGAGTCTGGATTTGTGCCCGGTTGATGGCAATAGGCTCGCCCCCTATTACATGGGACTTAAACATAACTGGCGAAATGTGGGTGTACCTGCTACAGGTACACCTCTGCCCAACCCTTAGGGGAAACATGGCGTGATGTTATGATGTTATGTGTCTAGGTCCTTATCTTCTTCTTCTTCTTCTCTAAATCCCACACATAATAGTTCACGCATTTTTATTCTTTGCATTTACTTCTCTTTTTGTTTATATTGTTCTAATTCTCTGAGTCTGTAATAGATTTTTTTTATGGGTTGTTTCCAGAGGTCCACGAGTCTATTGTTCTCGAATAATGAAAACTCATACTTTACTTCCCAACGGGTCCACGACATTTTAAAATATAAAATATTTTCTTTCCCTACGGGTCCATGAGAATGTTTGGTACAGTCAGCAGTAGAAGCTTGGTTAAGGGATAAAGGTTGATTATTTCTATGAAATAAGACAATGAATTTATGCCCATCTTTTCACATTTATGTACTAATTTACGGATTATGTGTGCATACCGTGTGGTGGGACCATGGTGATCTGCTATACAGGGATTCCTAGTGCAGACACCAGTTTCTCACAAACTAGTGTCACATACTTTTTCAAGCTTGTCTAAATTATAAGATGCCATTGTTTGTCAAGATAAAATAAATTATTTGAATTTGAATATTGTTCTTCAAACATTATATTGTTCGAGACGTAATTGTCATAGTAAGAAATAGTTCATACTCGTGATGTTCCAAAATATTTAATTACTGCGCCTACATTGCATACTGCATGCAATGCAGAGATTCGAATGTCTGTCTGTCTGTCTGTCTGTCGTGATAAATGTTCGAGGTTTAATTAATTCATGTTACGCTGTAATTCGAATATAACATGACAGATGGCGCTACCTATCATTGTTATGTCTGGCTTTACGTCTGTTAGTTTTGTATGAATATTCAATTTGATTTTGTTACAGTTCGAATATTATTTTGAAATGTGGCCTTTCGAATTACTCACCAAAAACTTGCCAGTATGAATTGCCAGTATGAGTTGCGAGAAAAAAAATTGTTTGGGAGTCTGCCATTGTCCTTTGAATGAAATAAGCTGTTCTTGTCATAGAGGTGTAATAGGCAATAATGTGTCGTTACGGGTTCTTTTATTAGCTGTTGGAACCGATAAAGTATTAAGCACTATACTTATACATGATAAAACACTTTATAAAATACTACGGTAAGTAAAGCAAAAAGCTTAAGACATCGCGGCATCGCCGCGCCGCGCGTCCGTCATTCTAAGTACGACATAACAATACAAAAAGCTTTTATTAAACCAAAAAAGTAATACTACAAGTACTTGAATGTAATACCGTTGAATAAACCGTAACAAAGGTATGAAGTAGAATTAATAGAACATACTTAGTGTAATGACGGTCGTATAAGAGCCGCAAGCCGTCGGGCTTACACAAACTTTTCATGGTTATTGTACTATTTATATGAAAAGTTTATTGAATAAAGGTTATTGCTGGACTTTATGCAATGCTCTTTTAATATTCATTAGATGTTAAAGTAATGAAGATTATTTAAGATGATAAAGTTATTGCAATGAATATTGATAATTTATATTATGTAGGTAGGTACGTCTTTCGTTGGATACAGTAAATTAAATACTATAATAATAGCTACCTTCTGATGGTCAATTTAAAGTAAATTATGAAATAGAGTTCATAATATAGAAATAAATAAATTTAGACCTACTTATGTAGCTACCTATACTAAATATTTGTCAATGATCTCAAGAATTCGTGACTCTTATAATTGGACCCCTCTCATAAAATAACAACTCGTCAGGACGACTTATTGGTGATACGCCAGAAATTACCCACCCGAAACGAGCGAATCGACACTTTAAAATAATATTTTTTTTTGTTGTGGCGATTCGCACGATTTTTTTTTTATTTGTAGGTTGATCGACAACTTCAGAAATCGATTCGTCTACAAATTAATTAACTTGGTGCGAATCGCCTCGATATTTATTATAAATTTAGATTCGCCCGTTTCGGGCGAGTTTATTCGTGCGAATCACCAATAAGCCGCCAGGACGACGGTGGTCTAATGTAAATAACACCTTTAGAAAAGTAGGTGTTTGATAGCAAAAATTGGTACCTACATACTTTAATATCTCAAAATTTCAACATGAACAATTAAATAAGCTAAATCTAGACACAATTTACTAGTAGGCTTAGAACACGGTCCTTGGCACCTCATAATTATTCTGTGACTACAGTGTGTTTCGCATGTTCCCTCATAAAAACAGCCAGACTAATTTGGCCGGAGTTTTTATTGTTGTGTTAATTAGTGGCAGAAAAAACTAAAGTACATGGTGTTTTATTACGCCTTGTCTGGACACGACATAAAAAATTTAAAGCAAAAGAACTTGCGCATGGAAATAAACCCGTCCAAAAGGGTTTTTTCTTGCTTTGTACATTTTTTAAACGATCAGTCAGGGACTTTGCTTAGCTTTAAGGGTGTGCTAGTCTACGCCTCGAACTCGGTGGGCGTGATTAATATGCATGCTAATTAGTCTAATCATTAATTAATTTTGTGTTATTTATTTAGTATTTATTTCTCTAGTTTTATTTTTTTATACATATTTATTAATTTATTTAGATAGACGATGATTTATAACGAAAACCTTTGGGCATATAGATATTATGGAAAAACTACTGCATGTATTTCCTCAAAATATAATAATTTGAACTTTTGAAGATATTATCTATGTCTGTACGGTTTCTATTTTATTTATTTACGCCCAAAGACGAGTTAATATTAATGTTAAAATATGGAAGTTTCGACGCTCATCATAACTTCCACACCAACACTTAATGACAAGACAAATTGATATAATTTTTAGGTTTAACTGTACACCGTCGTACAGTCGAGTAATCACCATACTACGTTTGTATGGAAGAATGACCGACTAGCGTACCTTTAAGCCAAAATTTTAACCTTTTAAAATTACCCGAACTACATAGTCGTTGTTGGCATTTATAGATATTATAGAACGTACAATACACAACACAACTTACTTAGCCTGAGGCACTAAATTAGTCAAAATCGATATAGTCTAGACACCTTAGGGAAATTTTCACATGCATGGGTTTATAGGACACGTACATGATGAACGTACAATCGTAGACAGTCAAATTAGCTTTTGAATTTCAAAACCACCCGTCACAAATATCAAAATCAACTGAGCACCGAACATCCGGAAAAGCAGCAGCAATTTCTCGAACAAAAATCCTTTGATCCATGTTTTATATCCCAACCTATAATTTAACGCTACTCGTACTCCATTCAAAATACTACCCGTACACTATGACCGATATTGAGTTGATCGTTAAATTGTAGGGTTATGCGAGGAAAGAAAGAAAACGACGAGGGTGTGTATTGGTGCGTCGCACGCAACTCCGTCGGCGAGGCGGTCAGCAAGAACGCCACGCTCACCATCGCTGGTAAGTACTGATTCATTGCGTGTAAGTACGTTTAAATTGCCTGTAAGTACTGCACTTGCATGAGGGGTTTGAATAATCCATGAAAACGTAGTGGGTATTGTTGGTGTACATTCACAAATTGATACTGCTATTACGTAATAGGCGTTGGTATTTGAATTTTAGGATGCAAATGTGGGTTTAAAGCAAATAGCCATTAATCAAGCTCAGAAACAATATTTGAACACTCTAAACGGAATCCATATTACACAATAGGCGTTTGATGTTATATTATTACAGCTCGCAGTAAGGTTAGAACCGATTGCCATTTGTCAGGCTCGGTAACAATCCCTAGAAACTGTAACGAGTTTGAAACAGAATCTTAAGTACACTTTACCATTCAACCCTAAACTTCAGAATGGTAGCAATCTAAAACTTAATAATTAAACTGTACCTGTGTATGCTATAAGTGTTGCAAACTTCGATATTGCCTATTATGGCTTTCTAAATGAAGAAATTTAATTGAACTAGTGAAATTGTACTTTAACCTGAATGAATTCGTCTTTGTTGCAAAGCATAAATATCATAATCCTTACATACAAAATTCCAAGTTTATGTCTATAGATAAACTGAAATTCTACCTTATTCGTTCAATGGAATCGATCTCGACAAATATATTTACCTGATTCCGATGTTTGCAAATGTAACTAGACACGGTTATGCTGCTGTGCGGTAAACCGCTAAAAGGTCGAGTGAAATCTTTATTTGCTTACTGATCTTCGCTGCGGTCTTTATGGAGTAATACTATACTTTTTAAGTCTGCTATTTCTTTAAAAAATTGATATGAAGATTGTAGAGCTGGTTTAAAATAATGATCAATAATGAAAAGATATAAAATATAATGTAATATTTCATATTAGGATTTGATAATAATAAGAAGATTCATATGAGCCCAACACTTTAAAACTGGGCCTATTTGGCACAGCCGCGAGGCACACATTCCTGCTAATATCTTACAACGCACTTAACACTTTTTATTTGTTTTATTTCTTTTTGACTTGTACTGCAATATATTGTGTTGTGTGCCTTTTAGTATGTGCTAAATAAGTCTATTTTCATTGTTTTCTTTTAAAATTACTATTAAAAAGTAGTAGTTAGTGTTGCCGCATAATAGTTTTCTTTCTAGTTCTCCGCGACGACTTCAGAGTTGAACCCCGAGACGTGAAAGTGGCCAGTGGTGAACCAGCCACGCTAGAATGCTCCGCTCCTAAAGGCGTCCCGGATCCGGGCGTGCACTGGACGAAGGACGGTCAAACTTTAGATGTAGAAGTTAACGGGAGGTAATTAATTCTGGACTTCGAACTTCGTCCACTATTTTGGTACCATATTGTTCACTTTACATAAATATTGTCTTGATTAGTGCAGTCAATATTTTAATGCTGAGAGTAACCAAACAACGTAATTTATTTTGCGTGTGAACGTTTATTAGCTTAACGATCTGCCTGAGGCATGTGTTTCATTTCGAATTTAAGTTACAATGATTCATGATTCCTGAATATATCTGGTTATTTTTGGTCTTATTAAGTTGATAAACAAATAACAGCCGTAATTTAACTTACGTCTCCTAAATTAGCCTTTTGTTTCAGAATAATGATTGTAAATGGTGGTGATCTCAGAATATTAGAAAGTCTTCCAGCAGATAGTGGTGTATATAGGTGTGCAGCGTCAAATGTAGCCGGGGAAAGACAATCTCGTCCTGCCACACTGCTCGTATTACGCAGACCACATTTTCTTGTGAAACCTAATAACATAACGGCATTAATAGGCCAGAATGTTGAATTTCACTGTCAGGTAATATAGTGGAAAATTACTCTGCTTATTCATTGAACTTGTCAACCACAATGTTGTTTTAAGGCTTTCCTTACATATTATTCCGATAACAAGGCAGTCAATTCTGCTTTATATTTAGCCTATATCTTCCTTCACATCCACAGTTGCATATTTTTGTTCTATTTCATATCATTCTGTCTTCTAAAAATCTTAAATAATTTTAGGCATCACCAGAATCCGATGTGTCAGTGACGTGGTCCCGAGACAATGGCTCATTATCGCCATACGCGATCATTCGTCGAGGATCTCTCAGAATAGATCGCGTTGTTGCTACTGACGCCGGTACTTATACTTGTAGAGCAGAAAGCCAAGCGGGGAGCAGCGCGGCAGCAGCGACACTTACTCTTCATTGTAAGTTTCGGATTTCGTTACAATCTTGTTCCTTAGGAACGTCTTATCTTATTGTGGAGCTGCCTTTTCACTTGTTAGCAGTCCAACAACTGTGTGCAAAATTTTCGTTTATTTTAACTGTTTTTAATTGCAAATGTTTGCTTGCTCAGAACACATGAAAACGCAGCTTGAAATGGGATTAACATTTTTGTTCCAAAATAATTGTCAGGATCTCATTAAAAATGTAGTCTCCTAGCTATGAAAAATAAAATTTTAGACATGTTTTGTTGTTCAAAGAAAATAATAATGTAAATTTGTTTTAGCACTACCTCATTTCACTCGAGTGCCTTCTGACCAAACTGCGTGGGAAGGTGAGGCAATATCCTTTCAGTGTGAGGCTGAGGGTGCTCCGCCACCTGTAGTATTTTGGACTATGGAAGGATCGCAGGTAAGGATGTAATAAGTCTTACAAATCCAACGGGAATATTATGAAGTCCATCTAGTTTTTCTCCGCTCTTTCTTAACGTTCCTCTTCATCTCCTCTCCTTCAAAATTTTTATTTCTTCCTTCGTTTTCTCTTTCCTTCATTGCGTGTTTTATTTTCGTTGCTGTTCAATAGTAATTGTTGATTAGTATCACTACAAAATTTTATGTTTTACAGGAATTAGTGTTCCCAAAATCGGCCCACGGTACTGGGTCTCTGTACCTAGACAGGGTTACGACACAACATGCTGGCAGATTGACGTGTGTTGCTGTAAGTGCGGCTGGGAGTGCCTTGCATACCGCCACATTACAGGTTGGACCATTATCATCTTTAAGACTTCAAAATTCTTTGACGAACGATTTCAATTGAGTAATTTCATAATTATTTGTTGTTTCTTCCTAGGTATTAAGAAGAGAAGCTAATTCGTTTAATGGAGATTTAGAATCATCGTCTCCATATCCAGAGTTGTCGAAGCATCAAAATCATCAACCGATGACCCAATATGAGTTGATTCAGGCTCGTCGGTACTTGCAGCAAGATGTTCTAGCTTTGAGGAGAGTGGAAGGAATATCTGCTACAACTGTTAAAATTGTTTGGGATGTTAGTATAATTTTTGCATACATTTATTGGTTGCATGTATAGTTGATGATTTGATATTAACTACTTGATTTGATTTCAGGTATTAACGGACTATAACGAATATTTAGAAGGAGTAAAAATATGGTTCAACGGTACCTCCCTTAACACACAATACGTTTTAGAAGAAGACTACCAACATTCCAATATATCTTATAAAGAAAGTTTAGCAGATTTTAGGAAGTATGAAAATTTTTCAATGACTACAGTTCACAATAGCGGGTCTTCTAGTCATATTTTAACAGGCTTATTGCCGTATGCTCAATATGATGTATTTTTAATGCCATTTTACAAATTGTTATTGGGTAAACCTTCTAATTTGAAGAGTGGTGTCACTGAAGAAGACGGTAAGAACAATTTGAAATTGAAATGTTTACTGTTGCATGTAATTAAGACATCACGTATAACTACAGCGTTAGATGAATGTATTGTAGTTCCGACGGAGCCACCGCAAAGCGTCACAGCGGGAGTGATAAATGCGACGTCAGCGTGGATTCGGTGGGATCCGCCGCCCCCACATACATGGAACGGCGAGCTTTCCGGTTATTTGGTCAGTAGAAAATGGGAATAGAATTTTGTATTGACATTTGTTTAGTTGATTATAATTTATGGAGAGGTTACTTTTGTTTTAGATTGAGGTTCGTGTGGGTGGTAGTACTGGGGGTCGGGTGGTGGGTCAGATGTCGCTAGGCGCTCGAACTCGCGCGGCAGCGGCCAGCTCGCTGCGCGCCGGCGGGCGGTACAGCGCGCGCGCCGCCGCCGTCACTCGGCGCGGACACGGCCCGTTCAGCGCGCCCGCGCATATACACATGCTGCCCACGCAGTCGCAAAGACACTACGTACAGTAAGTACCTCATTTCTAGACCTATTTCAAGTCGCTAAACAAATGTGTATTACTTAGGACATAATGCTCAGATTGTCTTTTTGAAATCAAAATATGAGTTTCCTCATACTGCGGTATGTTCCTTATACCCTTTCATATGACAATTTACCAGGAAACCCTTTACCGACAGAAGTTGTCTCCTGCCGCGCGATGAACTAAGCGGTATGAAAATAAACATTTTGTTTCAGAACCGAACCATCGACGGACAAGGCGATAGTGTCGATGTTCCAAGAAACTTGGCTGCTGGCATTATGTCTAACTTTGTTAGTGTTAGTACTAGTCGGCACTGGAGTCATTGTTTATATAAGGCGAAAGCAGACGAAGCAAAGGAAAAGCCAAAACACAACTGGTGAGATGAGTCACAACGAGATCTATTCTTGTTAAACTAAGATGTATTTGTCTAGCTAGGACTAAAAAAATATTTTGCAGGTACGGCTATTGTCAACGCTCAACAATGCCTTTTAGGCAAGGAAGCTGTTTGGCTAAGAGAAAGGCCAATGTTTGAAGGCTCAAATGAACCTAGAATAGAAATATTAAATTGTCATCAAAGTCTTTTACATGGTAAGCAAATTCGTAACTAAAATTATTATTTATCTTTTGTTTAAAATGTTGTCTTATAAAGAATCTTGGTTGGTCTTCTCTAGGTGGTCACTCAATAGGAACTATGGCTATGGAAGCCGAGTACAGTCTTCCGCAACATACGAATGTTATGAATCCAATACCAGAAGAAACTCAACTAAGAAGACTCCAACCAGAACCTTACGCGTCCAGTGCTATTTATACCGAGTTGAATTATCAGGTTTGTATTCTTTAGTATTTTTTGTCTCAGATCATTTTATTGTTGTAGACTATTTTATGTCTCATTTTTAATTAAAACGATAGATTTTTTCTTATTATTTGTTCTATACATTTTTATTTGACTTCTAGTCTAAGCTCTTTATTAGTGAACTCAAATTTTAGGATCACACAGATGCAGAAGATTCATGCATGAAGTGCGCTGTAAGTCCAGGCTCATATGACAACAGCATGGTCAGGTCCTATGGAGAAAGCAACCAATACTCAAACGAGGAATGTTCTACTTGCTGTCGAAGTAGCAGTTCCACTCTTACAAAAGACTACAGCGAGATGACAAAATGTGGGAACGACGATGAAATGCAAGACATGTCAATAGAAGACTGTCCCTCTTGCAAAACAAATCATTCTAGATCTTCAAGTCATCACGATGGCAACAAAGATTGGGCCATGGCCGAAGTAGAATATGACTACCCACAATGGCATTGGTTGGGAAGAGAAAATACTTTTAGACAGCCCAATCAAGAAATGAGGTACGCAAGTGAAGGGAGAAGCGATCAGGATTGTAGGATGAATTTATGTGATATTCTGCCACCACCACCTTATGAAAGGTAAGGATTTGATTAGGTAATACTACTGCAACAACAAATTACAAAAAAAACTTAATCTCAATAATTGCCTTTATCCATTTGCAGGGAATCGCCATATCGAGAAATGCACGCATTCACAAATCACTCAGGGACATCAGGTTGTTCAGGTCATACGTATAGAAGTTAATTGAATTGTAAATTAATATCACTAGGATGTAATACAAGCAATATTACTTTATAGTGAACTGTACAAATGTATAAAGGATTTTGCATATTATGATCGTTAAGGTAAAGTGGGATACTTGTTACACCGTCGCGTAATGCAATAAAGCAATAACACTTTTCTTCCACTAGAATTGCGCTCTTGTTTTGCCTTGCTTTGAAGTGGTATCGTGTACTACTGTGTTGAAGTATTTAAGATTCACACCAAGATAATACAATTTACAGGTGCACAGTGCTGTCCTACCACTCTAGATAGCACTTATCTCCACTGCCTCTCTAGAAACACTCTTATGATATTCGGGCAGGTTTATTTATAAACCTTTCTTAATACATTAGATGATTAGAGAAGTTAGAAGGATGTATATAACATAATTCATTGACTTCTAGCTTTACAATGAGATTAGATTTCAGGTTTAGTTTGTACAACTAATCAACAATCTCAATGCATTTGCGGCGAGGCTGTGGGTGTAGTTACGCGACGGTGTTATAGACGGCTTTCGAAGATTGTAGTTCTTGTGGATGTGTTTACAAATAGACTGCTATGTAACGTAATGTAGGCATTAGGTTTTCATCTTTCTCTAGTGACTGTGATATAGTATAATTTCGTATTCAAATTTACGTTTTATGTAAATATTTTAAAATGTTTGATATCCTTATACAATTTTATCATTGACGTATTTATTGAGTGTAGCGAGTTAGGATTTCGAATGAGAACCAAATTTTTAAAATGAATATTTTAAACAATCACAGTTGTATATCATTTTGTACTGAGACAGGATTCCTACACTGTATCGGAAGATAATTTGTACTTTGTAAAACCAGCTTAATTAAAACTGGAAGAATTTTGTATCTGCTTGTTTCACTTTTACTACCCCAGACAATTTTTCGGTAGCTGCGTCATTAAATTCCTGATGAGTTGACCTCTTGATCTTAACGAGGGACTCGAGATCCTTTACAATAATTGTTTGTTATAAAATCGCAGATAAGAATGTACGTTATTTGAACAGCTAAAAAGGTCAGAAAACAATTGAACTGCATTGAAAATTAGTTTGTATGAATACAAGAATATGTTTGATTTTACATTGATGCAGAAAATACAACGTACTCAAAGTACGGTGTAAAGCCATCGTAAATGCCAAAAAGGAATACTTACCCAGACAAAATTACGATACCTTTTATTATTTCCTAACAGCTGCTGTACAGCAATCTTAAACAGTCAGTACACCAGGGTGTAGACTCACAATTAAAAATACTTTACAGTGCAATAAACTCGCGAATTGCTTGTAAATCGTCACAAATGAATGGTAACGTTCGCACTCAAAGAACCGGCTACCTACAAAGATTTAATACTCCTATAAAGTTAATTGATACCTTTAAAGTTACCCCTGTTAAAAGCGGTTTATTTATTGGCGATAACGTGCAAAAGTCGTACGTCCATACGCCATGTAAAGTATGGGTAATTCTAGAAAACTATAATTTATAAAAGTTGCACGTCATGCACCGTACACGAGAAAGAAGTGAAACTCTGAGAGAGATTTATTGAGAGAGATAGAGAGAGTTATAATTTTCTTATCTCTCATGTAACGAAATGTGCCTAAACGTGACGCATCCTTGAATTTTCAATCTCAATTCTCGTTCAATTATAGAGTCGCCTCCTAAGAAGTTTCACTTCAAATAATCCAAGGAAAGAAAAACGTTCACTGCCATTCTACAAACAATGGGACACTCAATATCGTATCCAACGTGTCCTGTTGAACGCCACTGAAGGTGCCAAACTCGTAGCCAACTGCTGGGTCGACTCTACCTGACCAATCACTTCATTATCATAATATCGACGAGATAAATAAAATAAAAAAATAAGCGAGCCAGAAAATGTGCATAACGTGTCGTGAACAAAATACCGTCGTGTATGACGATATTTTTTTTACAACATCCGATTTAAATTAAACAAAGCTCAAGCTCTAAATTAATCTCTGTATACCTGTGAAAACTACATGAAAATCCGTTTAGGAGTTCCGGAGATGTGAGATCAGCCAACTCTAGCACCGCGCGCGCTCATTGGTCAAATCAAATAGCGCGCGCTTCCCGGGCTTCCTGTTACACACTTCCGTCCCTTTTCACAAAATCACTCCCACAGTTTTGATTTTGATTGTAGGAAACCGAGCGGAAAGATGTTACACATTATGTGGCCATATTATGGCCACAAAACTGTTAGAAACTTTTTATCGTTAATTAATATACTGTTTCCCTACTGCTCTAATTAAGTAGACGAGCATAGTTGTAACCCCAGTTTAAACGATAAGGGTTGTGATTGCAGTGACTATGCAAGTTTGACCCCAGATATTAACCCAGCATTTTCCTATTAAATTAATTTTGATTAGGAATTAAATTTCCTATATAGCAATAATGGGGCTATTATTGGACATAGCAAAGGTTCTGATTGGTCCTTTTAATAGATACCTACCTAGTATATTATTTTATGATGAAAAAAAACTTTGGTCGTAAAATTTATAGAAAATGGTAAACATTTTCATATCACAATCCGGTCAAAGTCAGGTTTCCAAAAACAGCTGATAACTTCACTAATGATTCCATATTGTATATTTTCATGAATGATTATTTTCGTTGCATAATAATGAACAGAAGCAATATCATGTGAGATACCTGACATGCGAGATAGCTGACTATCTAAAACCACCGAATTACCAACAAACTAAACAAGAAAAGCAAGCTCCTGCTTAACAGTCTTATTCCGAAAACCAATCCCTTTCCGTCATCTCCAACCTTCAGATATCATTACAACCATATGAAAAGTAGCCCCACAATTACACAAGTAATCAGCTTTACTCGTAAATAACTAAGTAGGTACCTATTTGTGCGTGGCGGCATCGCAGGCTGTGTCCAAACGAAGGGCGTTGCCATGACAACAGGTTTCATACTCACCCCAGAGTGCACCCTTGTTATTAATACCCGTAATAATTAAACTTGATTGCATTTCACACCAGGTGTTGGATGACTAGCAAACTAATAACTGTTTGAATAGAATAAAGGTGTAATTTGTTTCGAAAGATTAAGACATTTGAGAGCAACAATAAAATAAGTTACGAACTCTTTTAATGGGGTTTTTTCGTATCAAAGTTCAATCAGTAAGAAATTAATGGTGCCTACCTAGATCTATTGCGTTTATTATGATTTTGAATGATGAATTTATTTTTGCTATGAATAATAAATGTAGGTTTTCCCTTTCATTCCAAGGCTTTTGCATGTGATTATATTATTAAGTGAAGTGACTCATTTTCATAATAGTATTGTCAAATTCAATCAGTGAGAAAATTCACATTCACATCCCGTCCCACGCAATAAAAAAAAAATAATACTCCTTTTCATATTCACTTTGAATAAAAATCAGAAATTCAGTTCATACAAAACGAACGTGACTTCTCCGAAATCATATCTCGAAAGCGTCTCCACAAATTTTATTTTCTTTATTAATCAGCACTCCCCCTGTGGAGCAATTTTGTGAGTGAAGAGCTCTCTGCCGTGTCCCGAAGTCAAGAGTCAGGATGACAGAGAAAAATTGAGAGGGATACGCGTGCTGCTGGAGTGACAAGGAAAAAACAAATAAATGTCGGCGTTTGACGTAAATGACATTGAGGAAGGCAGCCAGGCAGCCATGATTAGAATCATTACTTATGCATGAACACTCATGCAAATATGTTGGAGGTAAAAGATTTGGAATGATCTGTGATGTGGTATCTTTTTATAACAGGTAACAAGATAACCTACTTTACTAGGGCTTTGAAAATAGAAAAAATAATTCGAGTTAATAATATCAAAATGTATGATAAAAGTTATACCAATTAATTGGAAGGTAAATCATCAAGAATCAATTTACTTAAAAGCGTGTCTGCATCTTCACCATCATCTTCATTTTTATTATCCATTGAAAGACATTATCCTCTACTAAACATAATCCTCCCACATATATTCCCACAGAAAACCTTTTAAACCTGTATCTATCAAATGCAAAACAGCAAAAAGCGTTGCATAAACTGGGCATTCAACCCAGGCGGCTAAAAACCAGACATAGATATTTCAGCTCTATCAAGTACAATACAGCACGAATTAATTGACTTAGATTAGATAAAAGCTTGTCTGACAACGTTAAATATTTCACCCAGGGATATTATAATTTCAAGCCATAGAGTAATATGGGATTGGAGTGCCAATACGTACTTTGACCTAGTCTTGGACAACTTGATATTTGTATTAGTGGGTAGAAGCGTCTGTTATTCAGAAGGTTTAATAGTTGCGACAGTTATTTTAAAAAAAAGGCTACATAATCGATATAAAGGACACGTCTGTTGATCGTCATTTTCGTACTTTGTAGAAAATTTGGCAACCATAGACCGTGATTGCAGGCCTATAGCTATCGCACAGAATAGTACATAATATAATAATATGTTCTTTATTTCGGACTACACATACAAGTACACATAATGCATATAGTGTTAGTAGCAATGACTTTAAAAACTATGTTACAAAACTTCTACAAACTAAAACTGACGTGTCCCAACATAGGTTGGCACGTGCCTCCGTACCTAGTGCCTCATAAAGGGACTGTCTACTTTGTCGAATCATGTTTTTAGGATGCTGTTGGAGCAGAAAGAACAGCGTCAATAATGGGTAGGTAACGTTCCGCGTCATAGTAGCATGAAAATCGTCAACACGGGCTTCCGCGAACATCTGCGGTACAGAAATAGCTATTTATTTTGTGCCTAAACAGGTGATCTAATCTTTGCTAAATATTACAACATTGTCGTATACAAGTCTCTTTTACATAGTTCGCATGATCACTCCATGTTCTCATCAATCTATGGTTACGACACAGCTGTCTGCTGTAATTTAGTTAACATTTTCCTTCTGAGAGATCTTGAACATTATTGAAAACTTGATTTGATGAGACACTGAATTTGCATAGTACCTAGCTATATTTGTGTTGATAAAGTACCTACTGAATTGTATAAAAGCAAAACCAGCAATATCCACATAATTTTGAAATTGACATTTCGATGGCGCCAAAAATGTAGCCATATCTTCAACACGTTTCGTAATTCATAATACTCCTAAGACAGCAATATCCCGTAGTACCTAAAACAGCTACAAAAAATACGGTTTGTTGCAAACACAGCAAGATCCATGTTTTACAAGTGCATAGGTAGCAATATCCTAATCAGCCAATCAGAGCGCATCAAGCGGCACGGTTTTATATGGCGTCGATTGTTGTGAACGCGATACCTCGCTTCGTAAATTCTAGAATTTTTTTAATAGTTTTTAAGTTTTGTCGGAAAAAGTGGTATATCGTAATTATGGATTGTTCCCCTGTACCTGTTGATAATAGTTCGGCTAGAAAACGTATAGCTCAACCCGAAAAGTGGAAGAGAAATTTGGCCAAAGTAACAAGGTTTTTATGTACCTACTGTTAGATATTAAAATATTTTTCTACTAAACTTATTTTATTTTGTTTTCTGAAAACCTTACTTCTGTGCATACCCACAAAACAATCAAAAATATTATTGCATAAGTACAGGAGAACTATAATGAATTTTGGCGTCTTGTAGGTCGTTTATAGCAAACACAGCAAAATCCTTTGAAGTGAAATTCAAATACAGCAAGATCCAAATGTCAAGTACAAAAACAGCAAAATCCATTTAAGTTTTGTATTTTTATTAAATATTATCCAGATAAAGATTGATTAAATACCTTCAATATATACCCAGTAATGTATTTAATTATATTAAACAGAGTTTCGATGCAATTCAGCTTTATTTTGCAATATACAACAATTTCTTGTTTTGCCATGATTTGTTGCAAATGGATATTGCTGTTTTTACTTTTATACGATTCTTAACTATTTAATGACATGAAAGTCATTGCGTAATCATTAAATTTTAGGAAAGAAGTTTATCAACCAGATTCTTATTTTTTTTTAAGTGCTATATTTTTTAACTTCAGTCACAGATAATATAATACTACGTACAGATACCCAATCCCATACAAAGAAATGAGACCGCCCTAGTCGGGCTATTGACTGGCTAAATGTACTATAGTTATGACAAATTGAGTAAAACTCCATCTATTGCAAAGAGCCCTAAACAAAAAGGTTTTATCTTTTTTTGTTGAAAATACGAGATTTATGAGTTACAATAGATAAATCAGCATTAAACAAGGAAGTTTTGATTTTTACTAATCTTACTTCAGCCAAAATCTTCCGTTTATCGCTTTTTAGTGACTGTTAATTTCATAATTGTTACCTATGCTGCCATATATGATCTTTTTTCAAGACTAATTATAATTTGTTCGAATTGGTACCCCATGCTTCAGTAAAAGAGTTCACCAAGGGATGGTTTAAGTTTGTTTGTAAGTCGCTGTTATATAAAAGAAGTCAAATGTAGCTGTATGGATCGATATAATACTTGTCACTTTAAAGATAATTTTGTAAATATACTTACAAACGAAATGTAAGATTAACCATCAACTAAAGTTTAAATATAGAAACCGGGAATTAAACCATTACAATAATTAAGCGTGGGTTCCTCACGATGTTTTCTTCCTGTGTTCAGAGATAATGAACAGGTTTCCATTCAGGAAACCTTTCGTTAAACAGGACAATATCGGTATTCAATCGTGTTCGAATTAGCTTTCATTGCTCTTATGCCAAAGACTTAACTGTGTTACTTTAGTATAGTCTTTATGTAAGGTACAGTTAGCAACGATAGACGATTACACTGTTACTTTTATATTATCATCTAAATTGACACAACATAGTTAGCACAGGTAGCATTGCTTTTCAGGATGTTTTAATAAACGTAAGTTTCACTTTACATCCTTGTTCAA
Organism: Conistra vaccinii; assembly: GCA_948150665.1. NCBI lineage: Eukaryota > Metazoa > Arthropoda > Insecta > Lepidoptera > Noctuidae > Conistra > Conistra vaccinii. Next base: position 10,544,436 of record OX411328.1, on the reverse strand, counting down.
GTGATAATGGACTTTTGTTGTTCACTGTACCTATGGTTAGTAGGTTATAACTTAATACTGGTTATTCACTCCACTCCCTGGAGCTAGTTAATCCAATTACATGATTGCAGATAGTCTATATCCTATTTACGTCAGCTCCTGTAAGCAAAATTAATTATAGGAACATGTTACGAAACCTGCCAGTCATATAGCTCAAAATGATATCCAGGCTAACCAAGATATTATATTCTGTTTTAGCAGAGAAACCTTAGACATTATTTTACACTTTATATTTTTGGAAGGTTCTAAGCATTCTTCAGCAACAAAGAAGCGTTCAAACTTAGTCGGTTTATTGCTCACGGTATGACGGCATCTGCACTCGTTGAAAGTCACGAACAACGGATAATAATTACAAAAAATGTCTGGAAAATTATGAAACAGTGAGCGGCGGCGAAGGGTGCATGAATTATCCATTACAACGACGACTGAAGGTACCTCTGGAGCCATAATTCGTACTCGTTTCGTACGGGGTTCCGTACGATATTTATGGCGGTAGATAAGGCCTACAGATGGCGAGTCTACGGAGTTTTCCTCCCCTAATACTTGTTGAGTTACGGTCCCAATTTCCAGTTCTGCACTTCAGGTGTGCCTCCCCAATCGTTGGTTATCGGTTCTGTAAGATATCTCACAAAGTTATGACCCTACCAGCAAAGTGGAATTTCGAAAGGAGTTTTGTCACGGAAGGAGTCTTTATGCGTTTAATCTTATCCAGTAACAAATTATTGAGAAATTAGAGATTACTTCACCCATAAACCGGTCTCGTAAGGGGGTAAAGTCCTGAAGTTATGGGAGAAATAATGTTTGAGTTATTAAACGACTTACCGTGACAATTGCTCGTAATTTTGATATTTTGATATCTACAATGTTTCTAGACAAGTGAATCGTCGTACTAAATAGAGTTGTGAGTTATTTTCGACAAAATTTTATGATTTATGTCATTTTCCACCTTCATGATCAACATAATTTCATACTTAATTATTCTCACTAATCACCTGTGTTCTAATATTCCAAATACAAACGCCCCTACAAAACCAATACACAAATGATCAAACATAATTACAATTGTCTATAAAGTTTAATTTAAAACCAATTAAGGCCTAGTATTAGTCACGCCGAAAAAAACGAACACAGAATTATGACATCGGCGTATATCGTGACGTCACGCAATGGTAGAGGTGCCTGTTTTTCGGTGATTTATGGTACAAAGAGAACCATGACTAATACCAAGCTTAATAGGTGCTTTGTCTATGGAAGCATTGTTTTTATTTATGATTCCGAGGATTTGGTAAGGGAATTGAAACATATGAGACAGAGATAGCAAAATTGTTGTTTGTTTGTTGAATGTTGATGTTTATTGCACCCTGTTGGGCGTTTTGTCTTTTTCTTCACAAGTGGAGCATTTGATTCAGGGAAACTGCTTTCCCTCTTTCAGCAGGCTTAGCATGGCGCTTTCTATTTCTACTCTACTGTAGAATAGAAATCGCTTGTCTACACTTCTCGTAATCTCTTCTTCACGAGCAAGAGGTCACACCTAGACTCGGGCTTCTTCGTAGACTGACTTTTATGGCTCCTACACACAGTGCCAGCGGCATAGCCGCCGGCTTTTACTGCGCGGCACGTGCCTCCGGCTTTTGCTCCTTCATTTTCTTTACGTTTCGTTCTGCGGCTTTGTGCGGCAGTGCCGGCGGCCATACCGCTGGCACTGTGTGTAGCAGCCTTTACATAGCAATGGGGTAGTCCCTAGTAATGTGTATTTATACTATCCTATTTTACTGTATGTTTGTGTTTCGTTATCAAACAAATATAATATGTAGCAAAATGTTTTAAACTAATCTTTCAAATTCTTCATTAACGTCGACAAAACGCTTCTCTACGAGTCTACGGTATTCATGCTGTCACACAGTTTTATGAGGTTAGTTATGGCACTATGTGGATTCTCGGGTAAAAGTCATCATTCTCATCTTGCAAGATTTTCAGTCAAAAATCAGAGGCTGAAAAAATTGTGTGGTAATTCTGAAAAAAATAGGAACTTTTATGATCGCATTTCCTCAATAGTTACCTACTGGCCTTTTATAACGACAGGACAGGGTGAAATTAGTAGCCTACATTATAATTGAGCTAGCTCTGTAGTTTACATGTTAAAATAATCCCTTTGCTGGCTTTAGTTATCTTTAGCGTAGCGAAACTACAGCTTTAACAGCGGCTCCTAAATCTTAGGATATTCCATAACATGGCGAAATACGGTAATTAAACTAATACAGCCGTTAAAATTAATCCCGGATACAATACGGATGCAACCCAAAAGTTTTAGATATTCCCGGAACTAATTTCAAGTTGGACCCATTTTATATCCCTGGGGGGCAGTGAAGGACATCTGATTATTATACCTATTATTAATTTAGTTAATGAGCTGTTTTTGAACATTTCATAAAATTGAAGCTTGAATAATTAAATAGCTAAAGCACTTATTTGCTATCACGTTGTAGAAAGATCATGTGATCAGTTGATATGAGATCCTATTTGTCCATGGAGTTTCTTGCCCGATCTTCTCCACAGAACCTATTATGCTTTGGAATGGGCTAGCTTCATATTTTTGACAAATCGACTCCTTGGTGCCTGAAATTGGTTTAATCGAACTAAATGCTTTGAGTTGGATTTTTATCAATTTAAGTTTACAAGGACATGAGTATTTTTCAGGTAGAGAAATTACGTAAGAAGGTACAGTAGGTAGTCAAACTATTAGATACATGGGGTACCGACCTAATGGTTAGACTACGATACATGTCGCAACATAGCTTGGAAATGAAAAAAAGTAACGCCAAAAGCACGCGGGATGTACGAAATTAAATCAATGACGCTGTATGCTAAAATTCACCAAAATTATTAATTAGGCGCGTGTGCGAGGAGTTTTCAACGCGTGTACGTCGAGATGTTTAATTTGCGTTTCCGCTCCCGCTTCAATGCGACGACATCTTAAAATTAAGACAGAAGTTAATTAAGCGTATGACTAATTCAAATAATTTATTCCCTTGCTTTCTTAATTGCCTTCGTTAATACTACAAGGATATTAATATCTTCGTTATTAAGATAACAATTAAGGTTTTTGTCAATAGATGAAACGAGAGGTATCTATTAAGCGCCATAAGAACCTTCATTGTTTTCATTCTTGGATAAAAAACAACCGGAAAATCACGAGAGGTTTTCCGGAAAATTTCCAACATTTGAAAAGCTTTGTATAAAACAAATTATACGAGTAGTGCACTCATTACCAAGCGCACAGCCATTTTCTTTATCTGTACTACACCGAGTTTCAGTTTAAGGGGGATGCGCTCAGATAGCCTGCGAAATTCAAATTTTCTTACGTTTTTTGCAATTTGCAGGTCAGTGTCAGGTAGTAACTTGATTAAAGTATGATACGCGACCGAAACAAATATGCTTTTACAGAATTATAATCATTAAAATCAGCAATACAACTTCTTATGTTAGAATAATCCTAAAATGTTATGATTTCATGAAACAGTCATTCAATAGGATTGTATGAACTTACAGGGTTGTATTGATGATTTTTATGGTAATAATTATATAGATTACTGACATCGGTGAAGGAAATTATCGTGAGGAAACCTGGACTTATAGTTAATATACATAAGTCTGACATCACCCACCCATCTTGAGCAAGCGTGGTGATCAATGCTCGTGCCTTCTCTGAATAAGAAGAGGCCTTTGCCCTGCAGCGGAGCAGTAACAGGCTGGTATTATTATTAATTCAATAAATATATATTTGTTATGACCGCGAATCATATTTAGAACTAACTGCGTCCCGCGGTTTCACCCGCGTAAAGCAGTTTTACCTTTTAATCCCAATGTTCCCGTGGGATGAACGGAATAAAAAGTAGCTTATTTTACGCCCAGTGGCCTCAGCTATCTTTTGGTGAAAGTCCCGTCTAATCGGTCCAGCCGTTTCGGAGATTAGCCAGAACAAATAGACAGACAGACAGACAAAAAAATAATTAATTTGTTTTTGTTGTTTTTATCGTATATACTTTTATATTCTTTTAATAATAATAAAAAGCTGTTATTTTGACATTACAAACAGACACTTCAATTTTATTTATATGTAGTAATTTATATATATGTAGTAATTAATTTATATGTAGTAATGTAGTAATATGTAGTATAGTATAGATAACATACAACCTCATACTGACCTGCAAATTGTAAAAAACGTAAGAAAATTTTAATTTCACGGGCTAACCTGATGCTTTCGCCTTAAACCGAAGCAGCAATCTAACGGTCCTCCTTAGGGAAAATTTACGTGGAAACCGTTATTCTGAATACCTCTAAAGGAAAATTAGGAGTCGTTTCGAAACAAAAAAAGGACGATTGCTAATCAGTGTAGTCTCACATTGTTCAAAACGATACGATCAGTTCGAGCGTTCAAGTCGAAACCATGTAACAAATTCTCAACGCTTTAAACAGACACGTAACAAAACAGCGGAATTAGCCGCCAAGAACCCTCTGACTTTATCTACCGCCATATTTTTAAGTAAATTACAAATAGGTATAGGGCGCACCGTGCCATCAGTTGTGCCGTGCGTGTTATCGCGACGGGGGATCGCGAGCCGGGCACCTTACACATAAATGCTACTGCGGGGCTACACAGAGTAGCGTTTTCAGTTAGCCCGCTGGAATTTTCTGAGTAACCATTCTTTCTAGAATTTGAAAATTAAGCGCAAGAGGCGTCAAAAGATTCCACTCACTGTTAGCTGTGGGTGTGATGATGACAATTGCACGCAATTTTTCCGTAAATAATGTTGAGATACGTTTTGCATAACTGTGTTACACTATAATTCTACCTAAACGGGTTTCCTTTCCTTTTTTATTAAAATAACTAATTGAGTGAATACAAACAACGATTACAATTTGAACAAAATTGCAGTCTCCAACAATAAAGTTAAATGCTAAAAATATCCTAATATCCCTATTAGACACAGTCCTTAGAATTATCGATTCGTTATTGTATGGTGTGTAATTGACAATAATCATAGCAAAAACCGTAAACTTGTTTTTCTCGTTTCCACAATTAAAACTCAAGGTCTGGACCCTACAGTCGGCATGTCTTTAGTAAAATAAACAAAACGATTTTAATAGTTTTGTAAACCCGTCTTTTTAATTGTTCAACTGTATATTTTTAGTCTGCGGTTGTTTTTATTACGGTTAGTGGTAGTTATAGTCTGTACAAGGAATGGTCGGAAACGTATTTTTTCGTCTAGTCTCCCCGTTGCATTTTCAGGCTTTCCAAGCTGACGGTTTTTCCTTTCCGACAATGATAACGTCGTTAGTGGGGGACTTTGAGCTCCTAAAGACGTGATAGTTTGTTGATGGCTTCAAACTTCCTCGTTTATTTTTAGTTTAAAACTTTTTTATTTTGTTCAAGAGGGGTTTTTTTTTTCTTTTTTGTAGTGAATCGCTAGTTTTTTTTACCTGACTGCTACATGAAGAGCTGGTAGAAAGCGAATTTATTTTTAAACAATATTCATGCTAATATTTTTTTTTTTTCTTTTACTCTACTTTTCAAATTGCATCTAAATGAAAAATATGTTAATCTAGTGATATAAATATTGATCGAATTAAAAATCGTTATTTTTTGCCAACAAAAAGAGAATGGAGCATTCCAGCAAAGATAATGTGAAGCACTCACGACATTAAAAGGTGAGGAATAAAAAAAAGCTTGCAAAAAGGCATCGGAGAGTCTCTTTGTGTTAAATCGTTAACTGCTTTTTCCCTATTAAGAGCAAAAGAAATAAAAATTCAATGCGACCGCTTTCCCCGATCGAGTGTTTGTTTTTCTTGTTCTGTTTGCTCTGAGGCAAACCAACTGCTGTTGGCACAAAACGGATCCACCGACTGTATGCCCTCATACAGAGCCGGGTGGTCTTTATCATTTTCAATGTAAACACAGCGCTCAAACACTATATAATATTATACTAAATTTAAAACCAACAGCGGCTTCGGAGATGTTGAACGAAGATTTCTTTTGCCACTTACCAGTTAATTGCTTGATAATTTTATTCTCGACTGGATAAATATTTTTCTATTATACTGTCAAGGAAAATAGATTGTTAAAACAAAGAGTAAAGTGACTGCTACACGGTTGGCAACCTCGTCCCCGACAAAGGTGACCTTGGTTGGCGACCAGCAAAGTTGTTTCAACGTTTGGTCGTAAACCACCAAGGTCACCTCTATCGGGACGTGGTTGGCGACCGTCTAGCAGAATTTAAGATAGCCAACTCTCTGTCCTTTTTTTGTTAATCGGTTTCCAACTTCCAACACGTGTACTTTTGCGTAATGCATTTTTTTATCGACAAGTATCTACTTGTTCTATCAGTCGGTCAGGTACTTCAAATGTGTGTAAGTCATGGCTTTGAAGTGGTATACAAAGCTGAACTATCAAACGATTGCGCACACATCAGATCAAATAAATCACAAACTTAACGAGTTTCTGGCAAACATTTGTGGACGGAGCCAACATTTTGATTATTTTACAAATACTCGACGTGTAATGGTCCATGGGAGTTCTGTTTACTGTTTTACGGTACGTCAGAATAGATCGTCGATTGTTGGGCAACCATCATGGCAACCATACAAGTATTTGTCTAGCGGTACGCGTGCGATGCCGTGACACTATGGTAATAGTCATCTAAAATATGCATATCAATATTTTAGTCTATAAAAGTTGCGCTCGAATGTACCGTAAGTTGTAGGTGGCAGTTCGTTTTATTGTACAATACTTTATTGAACGATGACATGCAAAATGAATTGCTTTCACGGTTTATAAAACACTACGCAATGAATCGGAGATTATGGTCTTTGGAGGCATAATTCAAAAGCTCATAGCTGTTTTGCTTCGGCGCGATTACGGCTGTGTTTCGTGTCAGCCACAATGAAGGGGGCAGGTTGTTCCACCAGGGGCCTGTCGGGACCTCAGAGAGAAGGCACCCCGCGGCGGCGCGAAGCGAAAACCTGCGCGTCGATATTAACCGTCGCTATTACTCGATGATGTATTGATGTATTAACTCATTAAAATACAAACCAGTTTTAGAGTTAAAGGTTAAAGACTTCATAAAAAACGCACTTACTTTCGTTCCCCGCTGTGTCAAAGAATTCAAATGAAGCGTGAACGCCTAACAACAAAGGACTTAGGTTAACTATTGTATGAAGATTTCGAGGTAGAGTTTGTTTTGTACATACACGGCACACGTTCAACTATTACGCGATTATATCTGATATATTCTCGAAACAAGCAAGTACTGCTAATAGGACCGTATCTATGTAGCACGGTTATCTCAGAAATAGTTAATTCGGTTAGTATAGCCAGCTTCTGTTCCATGTTTATCTTATAAGCTTAACCAATAGAAACTAATTATGCAGGCATGCAAATAACTTAATTAAGTAGATCCTAACGTTACCTGTATGGATGAAGCAATTTCTAAGTTATGATAATTTCTGTATTTGTCAGTATCCAGGAGTATTCTTAGTACCAAGAGCTGGCTGGAGACAGCTACCATTTAATATTTCTGCACATTTCTCCTTAATCTTATTTACTCAATTAGGTGGTATTTCTAACACCTACATATGTAAGTACTAACTGAATTGCATTGGCACGACTCTAAACAATTTGTGGCGAAATAAAATAAAAAAACATTAAAAAGTTTTGGCAACATACGCGCGACGCGACGTTTCGACAGTTGGATTTAACAAAATATGGCGCCGGTCCACAAAACTTTTTCATTCGCTGCCACATAGGTTGTCAAAATTGAACTTTAGTTTCTCTGTACTAGCAGAGAAACTAAAGTTCAATTTTGACAACCTATCATTACATACCTATGCAAACAGCGCTTTTAAACAGAATTGTGCTGAGAAAGCAATGTAAAAGATGGGTGAACCTAATTATTTCCCCCGCGTAGGGTTAGTCATATCATCCAGGGTTATAAAGTGCCGCTACCGGCACTTTATTAACACCGTCTCGGCCCGGCTAAGGTACTGTAACCATTACATTGTCAATGTCACTAAGTCACGTCACTTGGTATTTTGTTTGATTGTTGAGGTTAGATCGCTGTAAAACATCACATTCCAAAAACATTACATTCTCTTGTGCCTAAACGGACCTGGCACTCACCGGCCGCTGTCGCAGCACCGCTCACTACGCTCGCTCGGCTCGTGCGTTGTGTCGTCACAGTTCTAACCTAACCTTACCTACCTTTCAGCCATTTTCATTTTCTAATCCAAGGGATTATGGCACTTAAGTTTAGCCGGCTATGTAGATGAAAGAAACTAACCTCAACAATCAAACAAAACAACAAGTGACAGTGACAATGCAATGCTTATGGCACTTTAGGCGGGCTGAGGCAGCGCCACTAGAGTGCCACAAGAATTCTTGCGGCACTCTATACAATTCCTTCTATTATATATACCAGGCGTATACAATTCAACGCAATGACTACGTAACGTTGTATACAAAGTTTTTGTTATAAAAAATCTACGAAAGTTACGGATCTTTTTTCCTTATTTTTTATTATTCTTAAGAACTAAGCCAAGAGTTTTACGCACATGTTTACAGCCTAGAATCTTATTACTTTGTTTACTTGCTTATAAAACCACGTTAAAACTATTGTCTCCAAGCCTATTTCTGTGCTCAGACTTTGTAGGCGGCCATTTTTTGCGACATAAAAGGAGAGAGAAGAGGCTTTAACTGAAGTAACAACTTATCAGTGTTTTGTTAAGAAAATAGTGGCACAAACAAGACTGTTAGGCCGTATTTGCGTCGCCTTTGGCGTTAAGTAGTCTTTATGAGAGTCAAGCCTCTGCCGGTGATAAACCCGAAGTAAAACGAGATGAGTACATAAATAGCACCTTGGTACCAGATTGTGATCAGAGAATAGACTCCTTTTGTACTAAACCAAGTTTAACGACATCACGCCTATAAAATTTGATATTAACTTTCCGCCCGAGTAAAGTGTCCTTTGGTGAGTACATTTTTTATTTTATGTAAATACGTGGTTAGTATAGATAATTCTTTTGAAGAAGGTGTTAATTGCTTGGTTAAGGTTGAGTGATTTAAGTGTAGTGTCAATAAATTCGACCGATCATAATATAATGTAAATGTGTTTATGCGTGTAGGTAAATAAAAGTTTGAGTAGAGCCCATTCAAATGGTTAATCAATAAGTAAATACCGATTTAGCTTTCAAGTACTAGAACGACATCAAACTTAAAATAAAAATTCATTGTTCAAACAGAACCAGTTCTTATAATGTCCCGGCAAATAAGTAATTAAAAGCTTATGAATGGAAACGGACCAAACAATGGTGAATACGAAGTTTTACTTCCCTTTATATCAAAGATGAGACCCATAATTTATAGCGAAACTAAAAAAAGCACTCGAAGCCGTAATTAATTAAAATGTCCCCGAGCGAGGACCATTACCGGGGATGAAAAAGCGATTTCCCCAACAGTGGGTTTTAAAGGAATCGACGAGTCCTCAAGTCCATTCTAGTGAATAAGAGGGTGCCCGACAGTGGCTTATAGACTTTTGAAAGGTTCTTTGAGAAATGTTTCAAAGATTTTATTGACGTATTCCGTCTGGTAATGCCTTTGTTTCCATTGTTGGGAAAACTTTGCCGAGTCCTTTTTGAAAACTGTATCAAAAGCGTCTTCATTTTCTGCGAAATCTGTTATTCTGCGCTGATTAAATTTTGTAGGAAGACGTGGAAGTATGTAATAAAAATGGAAAATGAATATACCATTTAGGTAAAAATACAACCTCACTTTTACGACCCCTGACGGGTTAACCCTTGCTTTCCACCGACTTTACGATTTTCGGGATTATAAGTAGAGACAAGATTATGCTTTGGCGGCTTACTCCTGAATAAGCATTGTAGTAAAATACTTATAAAACGTATTAAGTATTATGTATTCAGTGTTGTTAACGGCGAAGAAAAAGCTCCTGGCTTGGGTATGTACTGAAAGGATGAACAGCATAGTTAATATTTTTTTGACACTGACAACTAATAACAACATACATCGAACACTAACTCGTCTACTAGATGCGGTGATTATGACGAATTCTCAATAGTATAAGCTGTAATTGAGGGTTTTATTTTATACTAGCTGTGACCCGCGGTTTCATGCTCATAAGTCTAGATCCCGTGAGAATATCTGGATAAAAGGCATCTTATGTCTTTCTTCAGGTTATGGTCTACCCATGTGTCAAATTTCATCCAAAGCCGTTCAGCCGTTTTAGCGTGAAAGCGTAAGAAACAAACAAACTAATATAGCTAATAAAGTTAGGATTAGGAGTGGCATTCACGATGTGATGATGGGTACATTATCTACAGTGTTTTGAGGAAGTTTAGACATGCAGAAAAGTTGTAAGGAAGTAAAGTAGTAATGTACCTACCTTATGTGCAAACCGTATCTCGGTAAATACGCAGATGCTTGTGGAAGTTGACGTAGGTACGTGTATTCTTTGTATGTTTAACTTTATGTATTTTGTTAGCAACGCTATGTTCACGTAAAAGTTTATGGCAAACGTATGGGGTTTCACATTGTGTTCCTTATGTAGGTATGTATACGGTGAATTTGCTTGACAACAGTTACCTAATATAAACACTGCAGAACAGCAGAACTGACATAAATGTGAGCCAAAACCACAGTACAGTAATTATGTCAATTAATGAGTAAAGTAGTCCTTTGACATTAATAAAATTTCACCATCAGGACAGTTAATAATCCAACAGAGATAAACAAATGAATATGCGTTGTTCGAGTAAAGTCCTATTAAAATAACAACAGATTACGTCCAAAAGATAAACGAAATTGGAAAGAGGTTTCGCCTTTTTCTTAATTAGCGCGTATAATGAAATTTCCTTCATCAACTGGTATTAGCAGGGAAAGTTTGGGGCATTAATGCAGAATAACGAGCGGATCGACCCAAAGCCCGGAACCCGAGGGATCCCGGGATCCCAATAAGTCCGGGATAGGTCCCTGCGCTAATCGCACTTGTAGCCAGTTGGGATATCGCCAGATTAACGTCACTATAGTTACCGTCAGATGGGTTCTGGCAAGCGCTCGTGTGAACATTATGTACTGAAATAGGTAATACTCCACTTGGTTGAACCCGTCGATCAAAATTTCGATCCAAAAGGGATGCTAGTTTGTATGTACATTCATCTATATTATTCATAGCGAGCTTAGAATTCGACAATCTCGGATTATCAGCTTTGTGATGCTGCTACTGGGACACAGCCCAGGATCGTGCCGCATCTCTGTGAGAGGGAGTAGGCATGGCTAAGGATTAGTTACACATAAATAAATCACAAATTATGAATATAATTAATAATAAGTCATTGCATTGTATGCTAGTAAGAAAAATAAACCAATAAGGATGATGACTAAAAATATATTTTTTTTTGTCCGTCTTGTAGATTATTAAAAAATATTGGACACATATTTTTTATTTTTTTACTAAGACTAAAGATTACGGCGATACATTGAGTTAAAATGTGCCATGACGTCACGAGTACGTAGATTTTATACGTACTTGTGACGCAGCAACCCCCACTCCCCAACTTTAATGCGTTTTATCTAAGTCATTTTTTATTAATATGATAAAGCAAAAAATACGTGTCGAATATTTTTATATTATCTGACTGACGGACTAAATTTTTTTGAATTTTTTTGACCCAGGCATCATCCCTATTATAATCTTAGTCATTCAAGTACAAAGGCCGTCATGCAAGTTCTGTTGTGTATCGAAGTCCAAAGGTTCCGACATTTTACAAGCAGATAATCAGAAAATACATTCGCATAGGCCTTTACACACCTTAATACAAGTTTATGCTTATCGTAAAATAGGTTTATAGGGAAAAACGGTTATAAGGCTACGCTTCATTACAACGTAGCAGCCTTCTAATTTGTTACTTAGTAGCTTTTCTTCACCTTTCTTTATTGTATAATACTAGGCTATTACTACCTTCATCTATTACTATTAAGGGATCGTTAAAGGTGTAGGCGCCATGTTTCTAAATTATCATCAGGTTTGTAGTTTACTCTCAATGTTCTGTTTAACAGGGATCAGCAATTGATTTATTTAACAGAATGGCTCAGTTATTAATGCAAGTAAATTTAATAAAAAATGTATCATGATCGTTATCATCATTTCAGCCGAAAGACGTCCACTGCTGAACAGAGGCCTCTCCCAAATAAATATGTGTTTAGATTTACAGTTTTAAACGTCGGATTCGCAGTCGTTGTTTGTCCTAACCGATAAACAGTGCAAAAGGTTCATGGACATAATTTATGTCCAAATTATTATCTAAAATGACAAATTTCATCTTCAACCGTAACATGCAAGTATAACTGACTAATCCCCGAAAGGGAAGGCTGTTCCTCTAATGATAGCATTAAGTCCCGATGTGACGAGGGGCAAGCTGCTCGCCTGTTATCGGATCCAATCCCGGACTGGGACAAAAAATTGCCCAAGTTGCCAACCCGAATTACGACTGTCCGACTTGTGCGTTTAACCCTAGGGCCCAGAAAATACGGTCAAGACCTGACAAAGTGATTCATAGCCTCATTTGTAGTGAAACTATAAGCCGAGTGACACATCTACGGAAAATACGCGACGGAAGTACCTATAGTATAGCGCCTACATCAGCAGTAAAAAAACGAGCCTTACAGTAATCGTATATGTTATCATGCTATGTAACATCTGAAATCTCGCCTTGGTAATAAACAACATTGCTTATTACAAGCAACATTAAAGGGGCGGGCCTCGTCAAGGTCGTTTCTGACGGCCAGTTCTAGCACCGCGCGCGCTCATAGGTCAAATCAAATAGGGCGCGCTTCCTCGGATTTCTGTGACACCCTTTGTTTTTTGGTTGGGAATTCATCAAATGACTTCTCCGCTCTGGGCGAAGCGGAAGGGCGTGTCACACTCTTACTGACTAAAACTCACCCGTGTTCCTTTTCTTGCCTGTTCGTTGCCAGCGGCCACGGTCTCCCCTTAGGACGTCCTGTGACACCCTCCCTTTTCACGAAATGATTCTTTTGATTTTGTTTGCAGGAAAGCGAGAGGAAAGAAATCATCAGATCTATGACATAATTATCAGGCCGAATTACTGTCTGGTAATTTCGGCTGGAGTCTCGCTATCGCTCCACTAATGAAATTGTCAAAAGCAACATTATTCATTTGTCATCATCAACAAAGCCTTCTTCTAATAAACTTGGAAGCTGCTTCCAGTCTAACCATAGGCGTTTAAATACCAATATTTTATACTGAGTTACTGCCATTTGGCCATTTGACCTCCACGCTGTGTGGTCTTGACTTCGAATAAACCATTCCATAATTTCTATGAATATCGAGAAATAGGAGCTCTGTCCGCAACCGATCAACACACTGTAGAACTTACAAGACTATTTTTCGAATGTGTTAATAACTGAAATAGTATTATCTGTTCAAGAGTATCGAGATTTCCATCACAAAAGAATGGGTCCATATTGGCTCACCTAAAGTTCTTTACCCGAAATTGTTCTTCCTAATGATTTGTAATCCGAATGATCACTCTTCCTAAAATTTTTCATCCTAAAGTTTTCATTCATACTATTTGTAGTGCTACCGGCGATGTTCATAACACTCATGTTTCCGAAAATTGTAATGAATAATTTCATTCATGTAAATATATTTAAACTCCTACTGTTTTTTATCATAACGCTTTTAAATCCTACTGAGAGAACATAATCATGAACTAGATGCATTGAAGGGAAAGGTTTGTTTTTAAACTATTTCTTGTGATTACAAAACAACTGTTCCCATTTTTACATTTAGCCATTTTATTTTTGGCTATTGTTGTTACATATTTATTACTATACCTGAGATAATTATGTCTAAAAAACCAACTTTTTAGAATGATTTAAGGTCGTTTCACAAATTTTTGTCTTAAATGAATGAAATTCAGGTCAAAATGTCGTCTTGGGGGCACTATGAAAAAAATACTTGGAAAAATTTCGCGACCAATTTCGAGGTAGCGCTCGCCGGCCGCTGCCGCGGCACCGCTCGCTTCGCTCGCTCGGCTCGCGCGTAGTTGGTCACAGTTCTAACCTAACCTAACCTAATCCTAAACCTAACATTTTTCGAAACCTTATTGTTTGTTTCCTAATAGTTTTAGTTACCTAAGTTAGGTTAGTTATTTTTAGTTTTGGAAGATCATGTTAGTTGTTAATTTAAAATACACATTATATAACTTAAAAAAAAAAAAAAACCTAATCCTAATCTAAACAAAAAAGATATGACTTTGAATAATAGTGTAAAAGATGGTTATGTTGAGAAAATATAGGAAAACAAATAAAAGTATAATAGATGTTTATTGCTACTGACATTATGAAGTTGAATGCTTCGGAATTATGAACATTAGAGACAGAGTAGTTAGGAATTGTGATTGTTAGGATGAAAAATGTTAGGAAGAACATTTTCGGATTTCCAAATATCGGAGTTGAAAATTTAGGTGAACTTTGGCGCACCCCAAAAGAATAGCTATGTCTACCATGAGTGAGTACTAATGCAACCTTCTTCTAGGGCTTCTTCTTGTTTGCGAAGGCGAGCTTAATTAGTTATTGCATTTGAGTTTTTTTTTGCGTTGATATAAATATCTTATTCAATGGCAGCGTCTACAGCTACATCTAATTCTACACTAAAGCTTCTGAATTGTTTTAATTCAACACTCACTTTTTTGACATCGTAGCTGTCATTAGTTATTGTCCTGAAGGCTTTGAAAAAAATCCTATGGTCTCCATCTTTTGGTTTATCTTCTTCTTGGTCTTCCTCCTCATCTTTGCCATTGATATCAATTATCAACATACGTGACAACATTATTGCAATGACCCGAAGCAGTTATCAGTCTCCAAACGATCCTATTATTCCCATCCGTCGGGTGACACCGTCGTAATCAATTACATTCATTATGTCATCTCATAGACACGGACGCTATCTATTGCATACTAATTGTGTAATAATTATTCTATTTTAGTGGTTTCGTCGTAAATGGAAAGTTATGATCATTTGAATTTACAGTGTTTGTGACTAAGCTTTGAAGTGAATTGTTAGGTAAGGGATTTTTAATATATTATGAATTGGATTGCGAATCTAATTTATTTCTATTATTTTAATCAATTCAGTGTGTCCATTGTTCTCTGCTATACGCTGTCGCTGGGTAGATTTATCCAGCACTGATATCAGCTATAGCAAGGCTTTTGGAGGACTCCATAAAAATGTTCATAGCTAAGCATGCTTTAAATTACTTTCAACACCTACTCGACCCTAATGTGGACAGCTCATTATTTCTTCGCGATTACTATTTTGGTCCCATGTAGAAAGTTGTTCAGTGTGATGATGAACAGTATCAGGCTGAGTGGAAGTTTTCTTGTCACAGTTGTATGCTTGTGATTACTCTTGTCTTTTTGTATGCACGTGTTTCTATGACAAATAAACCAATTTTTTTTTCTTTCTTTCTTATGATCTTTACCACACCCTTTTATAAGGTTGTTCCCAGAGGTCCACGATACTATTGTTCTTCTTTTCCCACTGGGTCCATGAAAAATGATAATAAAATTTTAAATGTTCCTATATGAATTCCCAACGGGTCCACGATATGGCCACATATTCCTGATACACGAGAAAGATATATTATAATATTTGTTTGCCATTTTACGACAAACACTAAACGCACTATTAAACATAATATTATGTCCCCTTGAACATTGTCAATCCATTTACTTCAAATGCATGCTCGAACATGATTGTACTTAATTAAATCGTTGTGGCAAATGGGATTAGCACAAACCAATCAACACAGCAAACATTAGTGTAATGGATAATTAATTGTTTAATGATCCGTGAATCTTATGATGGGCACATCAATTTGAAACGATGGCAACATGTTCATAACACAATGGTATATTTCTTTCAAGGCTTGTTTCTACTAACTGCTTTCCTATTAATATTGTGGGAACGTGTTATGCTACGGTTTCCTAGAAGAGTGGTGGCTGGCACATAGTGTCCGCAAATTGTCGGTGAATGACGTCACAGAAATATTATTAATTTATAAAAGTAAGTTGGTGTGTTTTCCTAGAGACCGTTTTTTGACGCCGTAAAGGTGCCATTCCGTAGCCGACCGCAGGCGACAACAGCTGGCGACGTGGCACCGCGACACGATGGTTTCTACGAATTTCTATGAAATACCTTCCGAAGCTAGCGACCCGTCTGTCGCCTTCATAAAAATACATAGAAACGAGTCGTGTCGCGGCGACACGACGCGTGACGCCAGCAGTTGCCGCCTGCAGTCAGTTACGGAATTGTACCTTTACCCAGTAGCACACCTCTGCCGCGAAACCGTAGCAACGAAACCACAGTAGTTCAATTCAACTGGCTCGCTTCATGTTCCGGTACTCGAATTTCGCGTAGCGGAATATGACGCGAGCCAGTTGAAATGAACTACTGCGGTTTCGCTGCTATGGTTTCGCGGCGGAGGTATGCTACCGGCGTAACCCCGCTGACATCATTTTCATGACAGCTGTCACTGCGACATTATTTTGTAAAGACAGGACGATGAGAAGATTTGTAGAGATGTTAGACAGTGCTGGAATATCACTTATCTAGAGGAAGGTAGTGTTTCGAAAAGTGTCCAGTCATAAAGACTATTTTTGTGGCGATAAGGCTTTCAAGTTTTTGTAAGAATGTTGACTAGTGTTATCACATACATCCAAACATCTACATATACATTGTAACAGCGAATTTTCACGCCCCCCTTAAGACTTAGGCCAAATATTTTTTGATATACGGATAGCTCCATGACCTGAAGAGGTTCCATAAAGAATAAGAATAGAAACTAGAAAAACCGCGAAATTCCGCGGGTATTCTAGTTATATA
This sequence comes from Conistra vaccinii, assembly GCA_948150665.1. NCBI lineage: Eukaryota > Metazoa > Arthropoda > Insecta > Lepidoptera > Noctuidae > Conistra > Conistra vaccinii. The sequence continues at coordinate 10,527,415 of OX411328.1, read as the reverse complement.
CAACATAACATTGTATATTACATATATACATTCAAAGGTTAAATATACCTACTCCCAGTGTGGTGTACTAAATATATCTTATTGAGTAGTAGCTTAATAAAAAGAAAAAACAAATAACATTATAGAAAAACGCTACACACTTGAAATAAAATATATACCAAACGGCCGGAACTAGTTGTTTATCTTACACCAACTAACATAAATCTAAAGTTGAAAGATAACATTCCAATCTCGATCCAAATTTATTACTGAAGGAAAAAAATCTGATGCATTTCATCGAGTTTCCTTGTTGAGAAAAATCGGGCCATTACAAAAAGGGAAGCTGTACACACCGCTCGTATTTCAAAACAGCACCATTAATGTTCCTCTTTTGTTTTGGTAACCCGTTTTTTAGAAGGAAATAGCTCTATTTTCTTCCCTTTTTTAGTTTTAGCTTTTAGCTTTTAATCAATAATGTGAACACGACAATAGCATTAGGTTTTGGACTAAATTAATTGGATGGGGCTGTTAGTAATAACTTATCGTAAGGTACCTACCTAGTTACAATGTTATTTTTTTACGGAAAAGTATGCTGTTTATATCTTTTTGTCATGTCATCTTTGTTTTTTCGTCAAGAACTAGCTGACCGTCAATAATACATACAAAAATTCGATAGAAAAAAGGAAGAAAGAAAGAACGAAAGAAAGAAAGAAAATACATTTATTTAGCACAGACAAAAAGGCACACAAAGGACGTTAAGAGTTTCCCGAATTTTTAAAATTTCCGTAATATTCTAATTTATATTTCCCATAAAAACATAATTTGGGCTTTAACGACTATTTTAAAATACAAAATAGCTAAATCGGACCAGCCGTTCTCAATTGATGCGCTTACCAACGAACTGCATTTCATTTTTATTTATAGAGATAGATATAAAATTGTACTTGCGTTGACCATTAAAGGTAATGTTAAGTAAACAATACTAGCACCAGCCCAAGTTGGAAGTGGAACAATAGCAATTCATATCGGGATAACTTGAAAACCAGCCTTGAAAGAAATAACAAGTAATTAAAAATAACCACAAATTCCAGATAACAATCGAAAACATAAAAAAAATAATGTCACATGAACATAAAAATATCCTCCACATTCACAACCGATTTAATTACAAACAAAAAATCAGGTTAAAAATATTAAAAACCATAATTATCCTCGCCGCTGCACTTCCAAAAGACTGCTGTGGTAAGTGTACCAGTTATTCGCCCGTTTAATTTTGCTTCATATTATCCGTCCTGTGTACGAAGTTCAACAAAGTTTTGTATCCGACGTCGGACTCGGCTAATACTGAAAATGAAGCTCTCGTGGGAAATTTACCATTAGCGGTCACATTAAATTCTGTTTCATTTTTTATTTACGTCAAAACGCTTGTGCGGTGAACAATTTCCTTGTTTTGCTCAAATTGTATATTTTATTAGAGGGATAACGAGCGGCGTTGTTTGTTAATTAAAGTGAAATGTGTCAGTGTTAAACTGCTCTCAAAACGGTGAAGGAAAACATCGTGAGCAAACCGGCATGTCCTAGAGCCAAAAATTTGAAAACATGCGGGTTGGTAAATTGCACTAAAACAGAATTGCTTGAAATAAAAATACAAATCTTTGACAAATTAATCTTTGTTATAATGCCGCTGACATGTTGTTGAGATAGGTTGAAACATGGGTTATCTTAAAGGCAAAATAAAGGTGCTTTCTAATAGGTAAAGATACTTGTTGACTTGTAGAATATCAATTTAAGTATATTTCCTTATAAAATTCACATTTCTAATACTACTCATACATCCGATTTCTCCGGTAAAGCTCTGTCTGGTGTGGTATAAACCAGCCTCTATTATAGAAGAGTTATAAATAAACACAATCAAGTATTAACACGAATGAGAAAATCCAACTTTTATATCAGTATAATAATATGCAACTTTCTCTACCTTCACAAAAGTTTTAAATAACTCTCCAAGTAACAGAATTATTTGACGGTTAAGTTTCTATCACGTCCACTAATAAGTGCCCACGTCCATACTTAAACCTCATTAACACTAAACTGCTGTCGTAAATGAAAAATATCCTTTTAACCGTTATTGTGATGCGCATGACGTTGAAATAATGCATCCGTATGGTCGAACATGCTTCGATTTCCTAAAACCTGTGACAGTGACCACAGAATAGATTGGTACAGAAGGCAGACTCCATACAACACACATAAACGCGTACGAACTACGGTCAGGCCGTTGAGAAAATGCGAACCTGACATCTGTCAGTTCTCAAAATAAATTCGCAAAATATACAATGTGGAGGCTACAATACAACAATAAATGAAAACACTGGCACTACTAATGCATAACAGTATTTTGGAACTGTCAAATAAATCCACCTCAAAAGAAAAAAAAATAAGTTTTTCAAACAAATTAAATTCCGTTTATCCAACTAGGCCTAGGGTGGATTCTCGGGCATACGTTTCCGACCTTAGGGTGGATTTTCGGGGTGGATAAACGGAATAACAGCTGCCTAATTATAATTATAATTATACGTAATGTAATTTTAATTTAATAATATTTTTGTTTTTCTTTTAGTGTTCAATTTTTAATTTAATAATGTTGTCAAAAATAATTTCATTATGATTTAGCGAAGTTTATTTTAATGAATTTTTTTGTTTTTGTATTTTTCATTTAAACACTTACCCTTATTTTATTCCATTTATTTAGTTTTATTACCTTATGTGGAATATTTCTGTGATTTTGTATGGTTGTATTGCTCTCATGCAATGTGAGGAAATCTATTATTTATTATTTTATTGTATAATCAAATCTATTTTGTCAATTTTATGTATTCAATTTTATAAACATTGTGATGATTTAAGTGATATATTTGCACAGTATTGAAGATTTGTGATAACCATTTTTTATTCTTTAAATATGTCGTTGGTGTGCCTTGCTCAATAATTAAATAAATAACCCGAGCCGACTATGGATTTAGTCAAGCTATATTGATTAAACTATTGAATATATTCAATTGATTTTTGTATGCAGAATGGGAACGTCATTAGGGACACGCCGTTTAATTTTTTGTTGTATTGTCGTCTCCACCTTGTATATTCGTTAGTACGAAACTGATAGGTGTCAAAAAGACATTCTTTCGACGGCCGGGCTGTAGTTCAAAAAAATGCCGGTCGCGAGTGCAAGCGGCACTCGATGAGTACGTGGAGCGTTTCTACGGGTGCGTGCGTTTCCGCTCGTTGTATAAAACTGATCTTCTGTAACTCTCTATTCTGTGCTGTTACTATAGTCGATGTGGCAGGCATGGTAATTATACCAATTAAAATAACTCCGCTAGTTACGTCAACTAAGGCCTCGCTTGATAAGGCTGTGCCTGTTAATACACGATTAGAACGATCTTTTATTAATTGATTCGAATACCAGATTGTGTAAGTATTTATATTAGTTAGGGCTTGTGTTACAAGATTATTTCTAAATTTAGAATTTGTGATTAAAAGCTCTATAAGAACTTATGTAGCTATAAAATTATGACTAAACTAAGTAGGTAAGTACAATTGCAAACCGATTTAGAGAAATTGCTTATTTAAATCGAATATGCATATTTAAATCAAATATCATAAACAGCCACCTACACTATTCTCACTCGCATGAAATAGCGTCCATTATAAATTATGAGAATGAACCCATAACAATACAATAGCATGAAACCAATAAATAACAGAAAGAGACGTCAATAGTTCATAGTAGCGTTGAACTTTAAACTCAATCTCTCTAAATCAAAACTGATTTTATTACGTCTGTTGGCCTACACAGCTTATACAGATAAAGTAATACTTAATGACCAGAACTAAACTTATCATCTCCGGTAACGCGCCAAAACATCCATAAAAAAAAGTTTAATCCCATTCCCGCCAAAGAGATTTAAACTACGTTTCAATCGTAAATTAAATTCTACGCATACGTAGGCAGTTCAATCAGCCAGCTACCACCAAAAGAAAATAAAATTAAGAGTAAAGCCGAGTGTACAAATGAGGCGGATAAAATTATTTTTACGATTCTCTCTCTCAATTAGGTGAAGCACCGACAGTAAAGTGTCAGTGTTATTTAAATTTACTGCACCAATTAGACTCGCTATCATCACAGGGAGTGATGAAACCATACCGTGTCGTGAGTAGCTTCCCTTATTAAGAGTTCTATAATTAAAATTTACAACGCCAAGCGGACGATTCGAATAACTAAGAGAATAGCTACAAATGATTCCATTAACTAGTTTAAACATCTCGGGTATGAAGTTTACACTTTATATTGGGAACAGTGGTAAAGAAAAAATGCGGGTCAGTTTAGATTTTGTTATTTTGAAACTTTATGAGCAACTGGAGTTGTAAACTGACGTCTGCGTGGTGATGAATAACATGAAAATAAAAAATACATGACAGCGGTCGCAAAGAATTTTAAAACAAGTTATTAATACCACCATTACCACAGCGGCACAGCCCTTTACAACATTATGAACAGAAGAAATTGAGCCCGAATGAAATATCAAAGCTCTGATAAAAACGTTGTGTGAAGTGATAATAAAAACAATAACGTAAGACGAGCATAAAATACATTCTACTTCAGTCACAAAACAAACGGACAGCTCCAACGAAGCAGCACAATGTGCCATAACGACACCAAAGAGACATGATGAAAGAAAATAAACAATAACTCAAGCCAACAGATAGGTACCGCTGTATAAAAGGATTGCACCAAAACACATATCTCATAAAGTTAGTTGGCGAGCAAAACATCCTGGCATATACCAAGTAGCACATTTTGGCATCCAAGGCGAGAACAATCTGTATAATAGAATTTACTTGTTTCTTCCTTTCGTTGCTAACGTGATAGTTCGGGACTCGGCGACTCTGTGGCGGATGGCTGTTGCTCTCCTGAATATAGATAGGTCTTTACCTTTATCCTAGTTGATAATTAAGGACAAATGAAGCTGGTTTACTGGCTGTGGTTTGGTTAGTTAGCTATTGAGTCGGTGTTCACCTTTAACGGTATTCTGTCTTTCGCGTGAGCAATTTACACTTTGCTTTTTTGTACATATATTATAAACTTTTGAAGCTCTTAAGGCATGGTCTGTTATACATATTTTAGCTTTATTTGTTTCTATTGAACTGTCTGTTTTTTTATTTAAGTCTGATTTAAAGGATTTTTTAGTTCCAAAGAAATCTTTATTATGTTTTTCTTCTTTCCCAGTATTCGTTTTAACTGTACCTAATATTATTTAAATATACTCCATCATCGGGTGTTTGTCCTCAATACGAGATTAAGACATAAATATCAAGGCTAAACACATTTGCACTATTTCATCTGGTTCCTAATGTAAATCAAACATATAATTAAATACTCTTGAATTATTACATCTATTAACATAAAAACAACCATAAAAGTATTGCCTAATCGAAATCAATAACCCATTACTCAAGCGAATGCCGAGATGATGAGTATATATGTATTTGCGTAGGTACAAAGGTGTATATGTGTGTGTGTGTGTCATTTGTACAAATGAGAGAGATCATAAAGGAACCAATATCATAAATAGTCCTCATTTGTTTACGTGTACGCTCGATCACAAAATCGTTTTGTCAATTTTGATGTGTTGTTTTACCACCCCTTGAACAAAATGTCGATGGTGCTTGGGTTTATTCGAATTTAGAACATTTTAATATTCACTTAGCAGCGTTTTTGATATAGATTATAATAACATGGATTACATTGCAACTTTAAGCTTTCTTTAAGAAGGGTTTTAGCTTAATTAATTCTGAAAACAAGCTCATACTGGGCCCCTTGTGGGTAATAAAGCAAGAAAGTAATATTAGAAAAGGGTCAATCTTGTTTACTTCAGAGTGGCTTAAATAGTAAGCTGAGCTTTGTAGCAACAAACAAAATATTTACCTAAGTCATAATTTGCGTTACTTTTTTCTATGAATGGCATCGGTTATCGGCTGCTTAAAAGAACTTTCCCGTGGGTGCCTCAATAAATTAAGGCCTCCAGCCAAGGCATAGACCTTTTAAACTTAGCGACTGCACGCTAAGGGCGGGTCCTGTGGGGGACGGACCTTGGCTTAGGGTGTCGTTGGGGGAGGACAGCAAGGTAAAAAAAAATTGCGTTACAATGTTCAGATTCCTTTTTTACCAATGTGTATCTCGCTTACTTTATTCGTTTGTGTTCCATGTTTGCACCTACAAAGATTTTCTGGTTCAATCAATTAACTAAGTAAACATTCTGCCATTTTCCTTACCACATCTTCGGCTTAGTTTCTGATAAATATCCTAGTTTATGGAACTATCCACATTTGTGGTCAACAGTACGTTAGTGCAACCCACTGAGCGTTCGTTATGGCGAAAGTTTGGAAAGCTCACAACTTGATGCTGTCATTGTTCAAGTTGGATTTATGCCAAACGTGCAAAGACGCATTGCAGAGTAATATTCAGGATTTTTGTAACAAAGGTTGTTTGGACGCGAGAATCTGGGATATGTCGCCCGTTTGTCATTTAGAGGAAATTTATTGCAAGAGGCAGTTGTAGCGATATCCAAACTTAAGTTATTAGAAAGAAAGAAAAAACGTTTATTTATATATTAGATATTATTATTTATAGTTATTTAATTTATATATTAGTATAGTTTATTTATATATTATATTAGACAAATTTTGTAAAATATCATTTAGTTATTAATATGTTATGTTTTGTTTAAGCTATTTTTGTATATTTTATGCATTACGTTTGAATTTAAATTAATTTTGTAGTTAAGAAATTGTGACTTATTTCAAACCAAATTCATTCTTAATTTTCTGATGACCTAAAAATCTTCAATGCAAACTCCATGATCAAAGCGAACCACTTTTCTGAACAGTACCGTCTTTTTCGGAACGTCAACATCCTTCCCAAACGATAGGAAAAACTATGTCAAAACCAAGTCAGTAAATTCAAGTCACGTCACATTTACCTTGAGTTCCACCTACCCCTTAAGGCGAAGCTCTCGGCGCGTGCACTCACACACTTAAGATCACACAGGCGTGATTTGCATACTACGAGTTGACATACTTTATTCCTCACAGCTACATAACTCCACTTATCTGCGGTAATAGATCGGTGTGAGCCGTTAAACTAGAATTGCAATAGTGTTTGCGTAGCGCGTCATTAAATCTTATCATGTCCGTGTCTATTTCATCAGACTGACACGCGACTTTATTATCGTGATACTACATGTCTTCTGGTTAGCTTGTTTCTTTTGCAAAATTCTTAGAAAGCATTTTGTTGAATATTTTTAACCGACTTCAAAAAGGGAGGTTCTGTGTCTGACCCGGATGTTTGTATATGTTTTTCTTAAGTTCGTGTTTTTTTTTATGATTTCTAGGCAGGTTGATGCACAGTTTCAGATAAAGCTAAAAAAAAATCAGTTACAGAACCATGTTTTCATTTATTTAGTAATACTCAAGATTTCCTTTCTGAATGAGTAAGGCCTTAGGCGACTGTTAACTGCAGTTGTTAGTAAATTCGCTAACTAGCTGTCACTCCTGCAGCATTTATAATATTTTACACACGCGGTGTTCTGTCCAGCAGCCCTATTAAAACTTTCTAACTGTAATAGTCATAATAACAAACTTGGTATTTGGTCGAAGGAATTCTGCGGCGAGATGAAAGGTTAAATACTTTATATTTAATTAATTTACGTCAACAATACATTGATGAGCCTTTTGATTAAATGCTGGAACTCACAAAGTAAACAATAACGAAACATCAACAGCAAACAATAAATCTTGGAGTAACAATGGCGTTTCTTTGTCTCAAAACAAGCATCTTTTGTTCAGTTTTCGGTATGAAATCCGTGTTATAGCAGTACTGTTCATTTGCGCCTCGGGTAATATCATTTTCCACGTTTTCCTTTCCTTTGTCGATGTAGACACAATAAAAGCAAGCCGGCTCGTTAATCGCACAGAGTAGTCCTGGCGCGTAATTAACTTTGCAGCCAGAGAGAGTAGAGATTTACGTGGACCTCGGGTACAATTAAATTTGCATAGGAAATTGCACAGAATGAGCTAAGAATAAGTTAGCCGAGTATGAAACTAAATTTTATGCTTGTCGTCGGCTAGAAGACTCTTATTTATGTACCTGGCTCCTTGCCTCGTAATTATTAACTCGGTACATTATGGCAATTTTTTCTTCCGCGTTCAACAAAGTTGATCGTACAATTCCCAACAAAATGTCCAAAGATTTTCATTCTCTACGACAGCATTTTATTCCAACGTCTACCGCACCCAATTTTCAAGATTTCTTTGACACTTTACTATTTTTAATATTTTCTAAGGCTTAGTAGTTCGTATCCTAATACCCAAATCAAATTTTATGCTTGTCGTCGGCTAGAAGACTCTTATTTATGTACCAGGCTCCTTGCCTCGTAATTGTTAACTCGGTACATTATGGCATTTTTTTCTTCCGCGTTCAGGCAACAAAGTTGATCGCACAATAGGGATGATGACTAGAATATATTTTTTTGTCCGTCAATCAGATTATTAAAAAATATTGGACACGTTTTTTTTTCTTTTTTTACATTGTCAAAAGATTACGGCGATATGTGCCATGACGTCGCGAGTATGTACCTAGATTTTATACTTACTTGTGACGTAGCGACCCCCACTCCCCAACTTTAAAGGTCATCGCCCATTTTAACAGCACCGCTCCAGCACGGTGCGCCCCGGCACCGCCTCGAAAAATCTAGTCGTCAACGCGCCGTCAGCCAGGCGACTGCTAGTCGCCAACGCGCCGGAAGCAAGGCGACGGCTAGTCACCAACGCGCCGTCAGCAAGGCGACCGCTCGCTGCCGGCACGCCACCGGCGAGGTAACAGTTTATTGTGTATTCAGAAGCAAGGCGTCACCGTGCGGCCGGCGAGGCGTCACCGCGCTTACGGCGAGGCGTCACCCCGCGGACGGTGAGGCGCCGGCGAGCGGGCGCCTCGCTTCAAGCGCGCTGTCGGCCCGACGCGACGGCGGACGGTTCGTGGGCCGCTCACTGCCTGCGAGCCGTCTACTATTCTGTATAGCCATCGTAAAATAGACTTTAATGGATTTGACTTAGAATCTTAACTTAAATGACAAGGTATTTACCGTGCGTTATAATGCGTTTTATCTAAGTCATTTTCTATTAATATGATACAGCAAAAAATACGTGTCTAATATTTTTTTATTCCTATTCCCGACAAAATGTCCAAAGATTTTAATTTTCTACGACAGTATTTTATTCCAACTTCTACCGCACCCAATATTCAAGATTTATTTGACAGTTTTCTATTTATATTATCTTCTAAAGGCTTGTGCAGACCAGCGTGACTTGTCGCGCGACGCGAAACCGGTTATTGTTATACCGTGAAGTTTTCTTAGAAATTGTATTGTACGTGTCGCGACGCGTGACAAGTCGCGCTTGTCTGCACGAGCCTTAAAGCTTAGTAGTTCGTATCCCAATATCCAAATAAAATGTTATGCTTGTCGTCGGCTAGAGGACTTTTATTTATTTATCTGGCTCTTAATCTCGTGACTGTTAACTCGGAACATTATGGCAATTTTTTCTTCCGCATTCAGGTAACAAAGTTGATCGTATAATCCCCGACAAAATGTCTAAAAATTGTCATTTTCGACGAAAGAATTTTATTCCTATGAACATTTCATTCCAACGTCTAACACGTCCAATGTTCAAGATTTATTTGGCAGCTTTCTATTTTTAATATCTCCTGAAACTTATTAGGTAGTTCGTAGCTCATAATATCCGAATATTAACTGATAGTCTTTTTGTTTTTGTAAACCCATTTAACAGAAAAGCAATGATTCGTAAAACTGTAGCTATTTGTAGCGCAGCGGTGTAATTGGCTATCAGGGCCTGTTGAAAAATCGACAGATGTTTATTTTAATGCACTCCATCCATCAAGACTACTAGCGGCGCTACCTCGAAGACAGACCATGGCGATGTAATTAAGGATATTGAAAAACAAATAATTATTTTCGAATCATGTTTCGTGTTCCTGTGAAGTACCCTATAATTTTAGTGATGAATTACTCTTAAGTGCTGGTAAATACGTAAACCTTCTACATATAAATGGATTCTTGACTATCCATTTCCTTTTGCTACAAAGTAATATTTTAACTCGGTAATTGATAGACATAGTTAACAAACTAAGAAAATTACAGTTGCTTGATTCGTTTGATATCGTAAATGGAACACCTGATTTCTACACGGTTTACGTCATCTACTTCTTTTTTTAACCGAATTCCAAAAAGGAGGAGGTTCTGGAATGTTTGTTTATTTTTTTTTACGTATGTTCACCGATTTTTCCGTTCATTGTGGACCGAATTTGAATTTTTTTTTGTTTGAAAGTGATTGCTCCCGATGTGGTCCCTTATAAATTTTACGAAGTGTATAGAGTGCCGCGAGATTCTTGTGGCACTCTAGTGTCACTGCCTCGGCCCGGCTAGGGTGCCGTGAGCGTTGCATTGTCACTGTCACTTGTTATTTAGGTGAGGTTAGGTTAGAACTGTGACCACACTACGCACGAGCCGAGCGAGCGTAGCGAGCGGTGCCGCGGTAGCGGCCGGCGAAGTGCCAGGGTCCGTTTAGGCACATGAGAATGTAATGTTTTGGGAATGTGGTGTTTTACAGCGATCTAACCTCGACAATCAAACAAAATACCAAGTGACGTGACTTAGTGACAGTGACAATGACAATCCAATGCTTGCGGCACTTGAGCCGGGCCGAGGCGGTGTTACTAGGGTGCCTGTAGTGGCACTTTATCCGATAGGGATAGAGTGCCAATGGTGGCACTCTATACACTGCCTAAATTTTATTAACCTTGCTTGGATAGTTTTTGAGTATAATACGTATTTTTTCCACTTAGTTTATATGGATGATATTATGATGATAACTTCCTGTCACTGTTAATTGCATAACAGGTAGTGGTTTTCGAATTTGTGTGGTGTAGGTACCACAACTAAAAAGTGAAAAATTAAAAGTTTTGACTAAAAAAACACAACCGACTTACAAAAAAAAACACTACAAAGTGAAAAATTACTTTAATTTCGGAAGTCGGTGGCAAAAAACGGAAATTCGAAACCAAAGGCACCGACTTCCGAATTTAAAGTAATTTTTCACTTTGTAGTGTTTTTGTTTAGAAGTCGGTTGTTTGTTTGAATGTGAGCACTTGGGAAGGATTTTTGAAAACTCACCCCCTAATAAACAGACAAAGAGGTTAAATAAGAGACATTCCATAAAGCACACGGCTTGTCCTTTAATTATTTTATGACAACGTTTATTAACAGAAACTTACAATTTAATATCAGTAAATTCTAATACAGCAGAAAGCTCGACGGATTTATTTCTTTTACCATCACATACTCAATACATTTATCGCATAATACTTTACAGTTTCCCCACAAATTGTCTGCAGTGTAACTTTTATTGCAGCATTCATCCAAACATTTCCACGATATTTTTCATATTTACGACGTTTAGAATTCACGCCTCTTGTGAGTGAAGGCAGACATTCAGACAAGTCGTCGCTTCCTGACTATTCTTGTACCTATGCACCATTCGTTATTCAAAGGTCTGCCTCATACGTGTTTTAAAAACTGGTAGGAATGGAGAATTTTATATTTCAGTTCTAAGACGTTAACAAAATTCCAAGAAATATACTTTAACTTCGAAAATATATTTTTCATTCCGTAAAATTTTCATTCGTTTGAAAACCACATGCACAAGTTTATGTTGAGTCCTGGAAGTGGATAAGTACCCTTAAAATGTGATTGCATTTTTTTTACTATATGCTATGCTTCTATAAAATAGTTAGTAAGTAAAATAGTAAAAAGTTTATTGTCACAAAATAATGAGAGAATCCACAAGAATTTGGTACATATATACAGTATTCATTATTTTTGCTTTAGGTACTGAGACTATTATGTTATGAATAAGCAAAAGATCAACATAACTATTTGCAACCCATAACTGCCGAATATTCCATCTTATTAAGGTCCAGGCCACACCTTTTCTTTAACATTCAACCCGTGCCGTTATAAGGCAGGTGTGGGACTTTCACTTCATAAACTTTACTACAAAATACCCTACTATTTTATACCATAACGGTTGTTTTATAGATTTCTGACATAGGTACTTAACTTAACATTAAACCTAGTAATGTATTGCCTACATACTAAACAACGTTGCTTTGTTGGAGGTATGAAAATGTGGGAAATACTAACCTTTTCACAATTACTACAAGAACTTGGTCTTACTTGGTTGATTATATTGATTTTTGAATGACCGTTTAAGTTCAATAATTTTGTATATAAAACAGACATTAAAGATTTGTCTTGTCTTATTTATGTATAGGTAAATAAGACAAGACAACACTTTTCTGTCTGTCTGTTCGATTGCCACAACTCGAGAACAACTTAACCGAATTACGTAGTATTGATTTTAATTCATAAACGTGTTCTCTAGCCAGTCCACGAGGTCTAAAATTAACAATATTGTTAAGTTAAAGCCCCTATGTCATACTAGACAAGTATGTCGACTAAGTAAATATGATAAAACATTCATATTTCATCTAGGAACGCTTGTCAAATATTTCATAAGGCTATGCTGGACGTGTCAGGATGAAACCGCCTTAAAAATGCCTCCTTCATTCCATCGCCTTTTATCGTAAATAATAATAATACTGTGCTGGTATATGCCAAGCGTAAAATTGGCAAACTTAATGTCTATAAAATACTATTATGAATGTGTATTTTGTATATTAGTTCCGGTCAATCAAATGGACTTGATTAAAAACTTGTTTTATACATGGTGGTGAAATATTTATAGAAAAGATTTGGTTCTAAATATACCTTTTTATAATACTTTTATCAAACATTTAAGAAATAAGTCGCTATAAATATTTACCTTAGATATGAAAAAGATTTGAAACCGGTTCACTAATTATTGTCACTAGTATCAATACTTTTAAAATCGTCACATGTAGTAACAATTCGTACAATGTAACAAAATAAATAAGCCTACACCAATTTTCTGGAACATTTACCGCACACCAAACCGCCCGATGACCAACATAACCGCTACAAGACCAACATAACCCGTATATGACCAACATAGCCCAAACATAACCAACATAGCCGGGCAATAGCCACTCTAACCGTGTAATCAGTGCAAAATTTTAAAACTGCTTTATTTCCCTACTATAAAAACAAAGTCCATTCTCTGAAGGAAGTGGTCCTTTATACAGGCTTATCAGTGGTTAAGGCAAACACTGCTTTTGTTATACAATTAACTTTTAATTTACAGCGGCGCGGCTTATCGCTGCTAGAGAATTTTCTTCGTTATTTTCAGGAAACGAGTCGTTAAATGGAAATTGTGGCGTTGTTAGATAGTTTCTATGGGGTTTATTAGAATTTTATTACAAAATAGGGAGAGAAACAAAATAACATGCCTTAGGAAGGGATAGTTAGAATTTCTTTGTTAAGAACAACTTTAGGGTATTTTTTTGAATACCAGCAGCGCTGTGGTATTAATTTTTATAAATTTCGCCGCATTATGCTGAGATAAAATCCTTTTTGGCCTCGCACTGGTTATTATTAAGGATTATTTTGTTAGTTTTTAAATGCTCCTTTTTTATTCGTTATAGAATCCAAATTAAAAAAACGTATTATTTTCATTATTACTGTTTGCATTTCCTGTGCGTGTCCCAAATAAAAAAAACTTCTTTCTTCTTTTAAATCTAATTAAAGTTTATTAAGTCGAAAAGTCGAGTTCTTTAAAGTCTTTCATGAAGACATAGACAGTTTATGATTTCTTCGAATTTATTCACATTTAATTTTAAATACTTACGTGACAAAAATGTACTTAAGTACATGTAATTTTTTCATATTAGTATGCAAAATTAAGTAGGCAAATATGTACACATACGAACAACGACGTCGCAGAATATAAAACTGCTTAACAAAGTATTATAAAAAAGGTCGCTGTTTTGTTTTAATTTTAATATCTAACGAGACTTTTATCCCTATTGCAAATTTTGCGGTATTAACACTTTACTTAATTATAATTTTTATGAAAGTACTTACGTATACAGAAACACGCGAAGTAAAGTTTGAAGAGCGGGCAATGAATGCTCTTTTTTATATTTTTCATAAAAAATACATTTTGAAACTGCATTAATTGTTTATTATGACATAATATAATGTATTATTACTATTGGTTATAAGTTTTACAGCAAGCACGGTAGTAGCGTAGGTTAAAACAAAACACAATAAACGTTGAGCTGTTTTGGCAGACTGACATCGAGACTGACATTGAGTAATTTATACGCATCATTTTACGGAACATTTACCCCAAATGGCCATTATAAATGCACTTCCACCAAATAGGGCCATTCTTCATAAAACCAAAAGCCATCACATCTAGACTAAACATCGGAAGTCAAAACGCAAAATATGCCAATAACGCACCAAAGGGCTGCAATTACGGGGCTTAACGTCCAATGTGAAGATGTCATTTCACCCGTTTCACCAAATTGGAGGTCATTCAATTTGCATATAAAGCGTGCAGAGGCGTCAATAGGACGACACTATGAGAGGGCTCGATATAAGTCCCATTTGGTTGAATTCGGCCCTGGACCGGCCATTGTTGAGTGCCGCCCTGTGTTATTTTCATTTTGTGAAATGTATTGTCGCTATCGGACCGTGTTTCATGTAATAAGCCTTGGTTGATGATGTTGTTCTGGATGGACTAAAAATGAAATTAAGCTGAGATCAATGTTCCATCACAGTTCAGCTTATTCAGTCCTATGAGTATTGTGGGAAAGTCCTAAAGGGTTACTTCCCATTCCCCTGGCAATGTACAGGCAACTGAAGGAACACGGGTGGGTTTTAGTCAGTAAGAGTCTGACACGACTTCTCGTTCTGCCCGGAGCGGGAGAAGTTATTTGAAGACTTCCCATCCAAAAAAATAATAATAATTCTTTAGGTAGGACGTAACATTCATGACTAATTTTTGAAAGTTTCTCTATTAGTTTAAAGGTGTATAATGCAGTGTCTTATCCTCAGCTGTAGGCAAACGATTTTTAAGGTTTAAGCTGAAGTCGTAAAGCTAGACAAAAGCGACGTTTTGCAGCTAACAGTGTCTATTTCCAGAACCCGTGGTATAACTCTACGAAGGCGGAAGCGCTTTGAAGGCGCTGAAACACCATTAAGTCTATGTCTCGTTTTGAAATTACAGTCACATGAGACATTTGTCCCTAGTTTGTCTTCACATCGGAAACTTCCTTAGGGTGTTGTAAGTGTTTATATGGGTAGCGTCAGATGTAGGGTTGTCTGGTGTCCGGGTTTTTACAATCGTGTCCGGTCAAATATAAATATCAAGTCCCTGTCCGGCTTTTGTTAGGCTTTTGGTCAACCCCGCCCCACAAAAAGATGCCGAACGAAAGCGCGCGAGCGACTTATGCAGACACTCGCGATAGTAAGAAAAAAATGTGATTCATAATAACTTATAATTATGAGTAGAGTACGTCTCAAATGAAAAACAGTAATAAATGCAGAAATAAAAGTATGTATTTTTTTTCAAAACGAGTGCTTCAGACTTTCAGGGCAAAATTTCCGACTAAATATAAATCTGTGCCCGGCTTTTCTATTTTTGAGCCTGGCAACCCTGGGCAGATGCGAAATCTGGTGAGAAGTCACACTGCGGGGTAACGCGTAACATTCTTACAAACACAATGCAATTCATTTTGACATTTCAACAATATGCATTGCGTCATTTACGTTGTCGAGAAGATCAACTTTTCAAACATGAAGGAAAGGATATAGTAGATTGTTATACAAGGGTCGAGGTCCGAGTAGGAATTGATGTCTTTCACCCGTGTTAAACACTCTACTTTTCATTTCGAATATAAGGAAAGTAAAACATAGTGTTTAAAATAGTTATTGATTTTAAATAACATGATTAGAGTCTGGCTAACGAAAGTTGGCCCTGGAATTATTTGCGAACTTTTTATATAGCAACTCTATAAGAACGTGAACGTCAATTTGACAAGGTTGTCGTTCGGTATCTCTGGTGTATTTAGTGTTGTCATGCATGTATTTTTTAAATTTGCCGCCAATATTCTGGGGCCAACTTTCGTTAGCCAGACTCTAGTACCTATTCAAAATGAACTGACAAGTTAGAACAGTATGTGTTTTTTTTTTAAAAGGAACACACCGCATCACCGCTGCGGGCCGTCCCGCGCATTATGTATTTTTTTTAATTCACACTGTCTGTTTTATATAAACAGCCAGTGTGAATTAAAAAAAAATACCTCGCAAGATTGGAGCCCAGTGTTTCCACTTTTAGGGATTTCTACCTTTTTTTGTGAAAAATGTCCAATAATAAGATGGTTTAGGGATATTTTATTATGGCAGGGATAAATCCCTGCCAAAATAAAATTTGGAAATTTTAAGGAAAAATTGAACTTGAGTTGGTAGCCCTATTGTTTATACTAGGCAGCACCCGGTGTACTACTTTACTCTATGACACCACCGATTGAATAAAGAGGATTCCCTGAAACTTGTAATAATTGTAATACGTCAAATTTTATTTTACCATCTTATTGTTAATAGTACTATTTCTGTGGCTAAAGACGACATCGGAAATAAGTCGCATTATAGTAGTCGCCTAGAGTTGGTTTGTTTCGTCTCTCTCGATTTATAATGAATGGTTTCTAGGTATTTATGCTATAAAAATGAAAATTTCCCTAAACCAAGGAATTTTTATATTTTTTAGGGAATTTTTGGGATAATTCATTAAAACAACTGGGGAAAAACCAAAAACGTAAGTGGAAACACTGAGTCATTCCCGCCCTAGAGAGGGAAGTAGCGTTTTCCACCCGCTACTCGGATCAAACAAACACAAGTAGTGTTTGTTTGATCCGAGTAGCGGGTGGAAAACCGAGCATGAGAGATGAAAACGAATTTCCTTCACAACCCTTTGGATTGTGATAGAGAGTGGCAGCACATCGTCCGCCTAGCCTTTCCCCAACTATATTGGGGTCTGTTTCCAGTCTAACCAGATGCAGCTGAATAAAATTATTTTACATAGAGCGACTGCCTGCCACTTTATAAAAAATTCAGAAAAGGTATTTCATGAACACGTGCAACATTTTGAAGGCACAAAATAACCTTAATAATAACAACATCATACAGGTACCCAACTCAAAGATCTCTTATAGATAGAGTAAAACGTGAGGTTCCCAAAGTGCAAGTCATAAATCCGTATGCAATAAAACGGGAACAAAGTATGGCACGTGACTTCAGTTCCACGTTGAGATGTAAATATTTACTACTTCATTTTATATCCAGGTTTAGTTGAAGCTATAAATCTCTTGTATGATTTGGGTAGGTTTGGGGCAAAACATTTTATTCTTCGGGGCAATAAAATCGATGTAGTGGAAGCACTTGTACAGGCAAACGTAATAGGTAACGCTGAGTAAGACGTTTTATATCCACGTTTAGTTTCTACAATAAATCTGTAAGTACGGAATTTGTTTTCGGTGGGATATTGGTTCTTTTTTTATATCAGAGAATGTCACTTACGACGCAACGACGACGTCTTCTACTGTCATTGTTCTGTTTGAAATAAAACTCAACATCTGTCCTAAGCAGCAATAAATTCCTCCATCAATTACTATTCTATTAGTATCTACCTATATAATAGTAATTGATGGAGGAAAAGTAGGCATATAATAGTTTAAACGAATAATTTTTTTAATCACATTCTCGAAAATTTGATCTAGCTAGATCTTATAGCTGGGAAAATTCGTTTTCTTCGTATTTTCACTACAGCAGAGTTCGGTCGCATAAAGTTTAGAACAAGATGGCTACCATAGAATAATGACATGGCAGCATGGAATTAGTAAGTACCTACTATCATGGCAGCATGGAATTAGTAAGTACCTACTATCATGGCAGCATGGAATTAGTATGTACTATACATGGAATTAGTATGAACTACCTTATACTATTAAATGAGAATTCTTTATTTTCACCAGAGCAGAGCTCGGTCGACCAGGTGTTTAGTTTTAAATAAGGTATCGATTGAAAGAAAATAACTTACAAAATTTTCGTGATTACGAAAGAAATGAAATCCACAAGCATTGCAAAGTATGGTACCCACTCAAAAAGGCGGACGGAGAACATAAAATATCTTCCCGCAATAAAAACGAAAATAAAACTTATTCATTTCAATGGACATTGCAGTAATACTAGTAATATATCAGGAAATATTAAGTAAGGGGCTGCAAAGCACTTAGTAGTTACGACAAATAAATCAAAGTTACATTGCCAGGGATTAGCTCAAATTACCGACCAAACAGTCCATTCGAACGATTCAGCGAGTTCCAATCCGATCTCTTGGAACTATTAACGTGAGCCTGCTCCTAGCTTTACCGTAGTTAGGTTTACTAGCTATCTAGTATTTAAGACAGTTAAATACTTTGTCCTAGGTACGAGTATGTATTTACGGCCTACATTTAAGTTATGTGAGTGCGACGCACTAATGTTTAAACAGAGTTGTTAAAAGTTTAAACAAATAATTTATCTCAATTAGGCACATAAAAGGCACTTTTGAACGTCAAAACCTACAAAAAAAAATATTGATAGAATTGACTCTAGTTGCCCCCTTCCAAAAGGTAGTTTTCGTATGGAGAACAATGGGCAAGAAACTCCACCGTTACTCTTTTAAAATGATTTTACAATATTTTGTAAAACCATTCATTCTTAAAAGTACTTTTATTAATCAATATACAATATATGTTTTATAGATAAGTTCTACAGCAGTGATAGCCTAGTTATGTGACCTGCATAGTCGCACCTTTGACTTTTCAGATTCATGTGCATATTGTAAAATTACCACTTGCTTCAAAAACGGTGACAGAAAACATCCTGAGGAAACCGGCATGCTTGAGAGTTATTTCTCGATGGCATGTGAAGCCAAGTCAGAGGCCCATGGGTGGCATAAAAAGTCACTGACATTAGGTTAGTCACACACGAAAAAGAAAAAGAAAATAATAGATAAGTTCCTTTGGAGTACCTCCAGTTAAAAAAAAATACCGTAATAATTGATTACAAACACTTATAAATCTTACTCATAATTATTTATTTCTACTTATTTATTTTTAAGGGTTTCGCTATACAGTCTGTAAAATGTCTTTTTCTGAATTTTCATTTGAACCTATGGTAATTTAAGCGACTCCTAAAACAAAGCCCTTTCTCTTTTCTAAACCGTCAGCCGAAACACATTTTCCGCAAGACTATGCACCAACCATAACATGAGTTAGTTACACCCAGCACTTTCGCACCATATGCCTCTATGGTGCCATTTCCTATATCCACTCGCTATCAGCGGAAGGCGTCAAAAATATTACGTCTAGACTGCAGCATTCCGGGCATGTTAGCTAAAGATGGGGACGAAGAACGAAAGTGAACTAAACGATCACGTATTCAATGTATTTACATATTATATACCTACAGAGGATTTCTGCCCTTGTGCTGTTTATTAATTAATCATTATACACACGTATAATTATAATTATTTGACTGCCCCGTTGGTCTCGTGCCCACAAACGCGACTGCTGAGCGTGGGGTTCTGGGTTCGATTAGGGGGTCAGGCAAAGTGTTATTGGGTTTTTCTTTATAACAACCCAAAGACAAAGTCAAAGTCAAATCATTTATTTCAAATAGGCCCTTGAAGGCACTTTGGAACCCGGAGTTTAGAAGTTGGCGGTGTGATACCCCCGTGCCTCGGAAAGCACGTTAAGCCGTTGGTCCTGCGCCTGATCTCTCTCCGGTCGTGTCGGATTGCGTGCCGTCCCATCGGACAATGAGACAGCGGGAAGAGAGTACACCTGTGTCTGCGCACACACTTTTGCATTATAACAACTCTCGCGCCGAAGGCTAGTCCCCGTTGAGGTTGGCCACCATGGCCGAAATACGGTCTGGAGGACTATTATTTATTAAAAGTTCATGTACAAGTAAAGAAATTACAATACAAAGGCGTAATTAATACCTAAGGCATTTTTTACCAGTCTACCTTAAGGTGATGAGTGAGTAAAACATAATGTGCAACATGATAAAATAATAATTTGGAAATATATAAAATACAAGAATGGGGCTAAAGACGGGGATGAAGAACGGAAGTGAACGAAACGATCACGTACCTACTATTTTGCTTGCGATCAATTTAATCATACGGTACGTAAATATTAATTTTGTAGAAAAATTTAAAAGTGTTGTATCGTTTGCTACTTATATTTCAGTAATATAGCTACCTACTATTAAGATATTAAATCTACATGCATAAAGCCAATAAAAAAATTCCGACTTTTGGTATGGGCACGCAAAAAAGCTTTTACTTAAGTATAGTAGAAACTAATTTTCTTTTAAAGCAAAAAAAAAAGACTGAAAATTAGAACACAAATTCTTTAAAAGCACGTAATCAAACATTACCGTAATAGTGAATTCACTATTGTTGCTTCCATAGGAGTCGAATTACATTAAACCACTTATAACCCACAGAGAACCAGTTAATCTTACAGAACAAGCAGCACAGCAACAATACATTGAAATAAGTACCTACTAGACATTTCTACACCAAGAACTAACAAGGAATCCGAGTTTAGAACAAAAAGTAAAGCAAGAAAGCACATAATTGAATGGGACCTTATTTACTTAACTAAGACTGTATAAATTTTCGTTGTACAACAAGGAACGATAAATTTTCAGGAAGCTTTGCAAAGCGGCCTTATATTAACGAGACTTGGGTTCACCCAGGAATATGTAAGAATGGAGTGTTAACATGCATAGTCCCTAAAAGATCACAATATTTGGGAAGCGCATGCTTGACTGAAAATCAGACACGTTGTGGATTACACCATAGAACGCAATTGTGCAAAATATTTTTCACCAGATGATCGTTGGTGCGTAGTTAATAATGACTGTCTCATGATTTCCGATGGTCTGCTAGTTAACTGACTGAATATGCAGAATGTACCTAATTTAATTTTTAATTATAATATAAAACTATTATGTATTGTCCTATGATCATTTGAAAATGTACTTTATATTGTGGTGAGAAAATAAAATCTTATCTTATCTTATCTTAATTAAAAAGTTCAACAATTTCATTTTAGGTTTCTGATTTTCCTTAGATTTGTTCAACGCAGTGCATCTATTTTCATACTCAATGAGAAAGTTATTGCGATTCTGAGATATTCCAAACTCAGCTGTCATCGTTCAACCGCACCTTAGCACTCCATTCCTTATTACATCTTTGTCACAACCTTAAATAATTAGGTAATTAATTTTGTTTGTTCTATGAAAACGTTATGTTAGTTATGGTCATGGAACACGTATTATGTACATTACACTATTGAAATATTATTATTGTTCGGATGATTTACGAGACATAGAGTTAACTGATGAAAGTTGGTTTTAGTTACAGTTTTTCCTATGTTAATTATTAAATTCATAATTACTGTGTGTACAGTTAGCAACTTAAATCGCTGAAAACATTTATAAAATACTTGCTTACTTGCTTGTCACCAAACTGTTACTTCAATGAGTAATCCTAGTGGTGTGACCGTCGTACTGCCAAGTCACAGGTCTCGAGTTCGAACCCAAGGCACGCACCTCTGACTTTTCGGATTCATGTGCGTATTGTAAATTATCACTTTCTTCAAAAACGGTGTAGGAAAACATCGTGAGGAAGCCGGCATGCCTTAGAGATATTTCTTGAAGGCAGGTGAAGCCAAGTCAGAGGCTTATGGGTGGCTTTAAAACTCTGACACCAGGTTAGTCACTAACCACACAGACGAAAAGAAGAAGAATGGGTAAGTTTGCCCAATAGCCTTTAGCAAACTTCTCTGCTCAAGTTTGATTGGTGAATCTACCTTGATTGATATAAAATAATGATAAAATAAAAACATGCGGGGCAGGTCTTTGGAGACGGCCGATGGAAGTGAAAACTAAGTAATGCCATCTAACGAAAATGACAGGAATTTGTGTAGCTTGCTGTCAGTACAAGAACGAAAGCTGTAGCTCCATTACAAGAATTCCAAAAAAATAAAATAGAGTGCGCTGTCAACAAATTCTACTCTCCCTTCGTCTTACGAATTTTTTATCAGGTCACGTGTCCTGATGCCTGACGCGAGCTTAACATTTTTTACCCATCCCAAAAAGTTCCAACGCGCCTATAGAAGTTTTCACTTCAAAAATATTTGCACTTTTCATATTCAATCAATCATCTCAGTCTATCGCAAACCATTTCTACGCCTTTTTCAATCTGCATCTGGTTTCCACCATTTTACATTCGTAGTCAATTAAAAATTAACTAACACAAATGAATTCAAGAGAAACCAAGAAGCATTTATTTCTTCCCATGGTTAGTGAATCTTAATTTCTTTTTAATAGGTTTTATTTACTAACCCAACTTATAAACTTTTGGTCTTCTCTTCCCAACTTTTGGTCAAATGTTTTCGAGTAAGTACCCACTCGGGCGCGTTTAGCGCATAGTTAGGATGTAGCTTTGTTAACTCTGTGTTTGGTAGTTCTTTTTTTAAGCGATTTCAGTTCAGCTTTGTTTGTACTAAGAACTATTAAGGGGGTTTTGCAATAGACCTCAATATATTTTACGAAAACGGAATAAGTTCTGTTTTACTTACAGCCGCGTAAAAGTTCACGAAGTAACAAAAGTATGTAAAAATACGTCGAGCTATCGCAAATAAACGATCTCACCGTTACGAGCTTTTGATAGACCTCAGTGTTACTGTTATAACATCATATCGTACGTACGCCTCGTAACCGTTTAATGTTAAATAAAGATTATACTCCGTCGCCTTTACGAGGTCTCCTCTGTAGTCACGAAACACATCAAACAATACGATTCCTCAGAATAAACAGAGTATTCCAAAATTATTGTGGGTTTTCTTTAAGTTGACTCCATTTAAACTAACAATACGAATAAATAAGGGGAGCACGCGAACGAAAATAAATAAGAAATACAGAACAGTTGCATTCCGTTTCACGGCTTAAAATTTATTCTGTGAAGCGAAATCGTGCGGAAAATTTGCAATTTAGAAGTAAAAGGGGGAATGCCAATAAGCCATCGATTATGTAGATGCAAGGCTTTTGTGCAGAGCTGCAGAGTTATCATTGCATTCAGTTCGCCGTTTCACAACGATTTGTCAGGATATTTTCAAAAGGAATTTTCGTTTACGGTATTTTCAGCGTTGAAACTTGTGGGTTAGTTCGATTTTATGACGGTACCAATGGGATTTATTGGGCTTGGGCTAAGAGCCTAACTTTTGGATACTCTCGTGGTTATTCGGACAAGCGTGGGTACTTCACTGTTCTATCTCTAGCTAAATCGAAGGAAGCTTCAGCGATTTTACAGCACTGATTGTGGACCCTTGTTGATACCCCTTACATTTGTAAAAAACATTTGTTCTACAAAAAACCTCTAAAGGTTTTTTAAATATCATCAACATGGTCTAAACCATGTCGATGATATTTAAGTCAAAATCAATCTTCCTGGCTTTTACCCAACTATATTGGGGTCGGTTTTCAGACTAACCGGGTGCAGCTGAATACCAGTATTTTACATGAAGCGATTGCCTATCTGACCTCCACAACCCAGTAACTGGGTAATACAATACCACTTGGTAAGACTAGTTATCAAACTTTCGGGTTTCTGACGACCCGTAACGACTGCCAAAGATCCACGAATGATAACTGGGACCAACGGCATAACGTGCTTTCTGATATAGATCATCCCGTGCGCGCGGCTGTTATTTCTTACCTCCTCTGAGATGATATTTAAGTGCAGCGGCTATAATTACTGTCTAATTATGATAATGGTGTTTCGTGAAAATACTTTGAAAAATACTGGCTATACAAAATATGCATCCATTGTACCTACCCCACGTTTACAGCGCAACTGCAATCTTCAAACTAACCAGATATGTTGTCGCTGTTACGGATTTAAAAAGGACTCACGTATTGTATTTTATCCGCATGGCTTGCTTCATGCTGCAAGAGTTCCTGCTATTGTGGAAAGGAATTAGCTACCACCGGAGGGAAACATATTGTGTACATTAAACACATAATACGGAAGGGAGATCACGAACGCCATCTGGAAGGAACGTGGCTTATTAAGTATACCTTCATCATGTATACTCGTATAATAAAACATCGTTATTCAGTTTATGGTATATTCCGCTCATTTGTCGAGTGAAAAACAGAAAATTCTTCCTCATTGAGAACAAAAATCTTTTGTCTGTGACTTAGATTTATGACAGACGTCCACTACTGGACATAGGCCCCATGCATCGCCACTTAGACCGGTTCTGTGCTTCCCGCATCCAGCGGATTCCTGCGGCCTTTACAAGATCATCGGTTCACCTTGTCGAAGGCTTAGGGAAGACTTAGAGTGTAATATAATTATTATTACTTAATGGAAAACAAAAGGGACTTTTACCTGTGTATGTCCTTCCAAGGAACGAATGCTATGCAAAACATAATAAATTCCCATGCCTACATCAACGTAACATTACCAAAAAACCTTCTAAATCTTTGTAAACACAATGTTCGCTTGTGAATAAAGGAATAAAAGAAAATATCTGTTGCGGCATTGTGGGCTGAACGACGAACGTCGCGCGTCGTAGGCGTCGACTGACGAAGATGGATTACAGTAATATGTAAAGATTTATTGGTACTCCGGATAAATCTCTGAAAGTAAGATAAATATACAAATAAACTAAGAGTAGGTGCATTTGTATAATTAATTTCTTAAAAATCTCCAATATTTTTATGACATAATCGCCTTGAAAGCAGTAATACCACACCGGCATGGCGTCAGACTGGCGAACAAATGGTTGTAAGTTGGAACCTAACCATTGTGCTATTGACGTTAACCTACTTATATTACAAACATAATCTTAGCCGGGATACTAGACATAGTAGCCCTGAGGTCCATTTATTATAGCATTAGAAAAATAATGGCCACAGAACAACAGTTACTGTGTAATATTGTTGAATGACTGCGTTTTAGAGTTATTTTCTAAATGCAAATGGTGAATAGATTTCATTCCTTTATATTTATCTTCAAAAAACATGTGTATATCGAAATAACGAAAGGGTTATTATAACCGTTATTTGTCTAATGTTATAATAAATGGAGTATAGAAATGACATTCTATCAGCGATAATGAAAAGTTTTCCTGTCCAAAGTCATTGTAGAAATACGAAACGCTTTACAAGCGACTTCTAATTGTCCAGACCCTCGGAGCATGCTGCATCACACCTCAAAACCTTTCCATTATCCCTTTTGATTCTTCTTTAAAACATACGAACCCTTACAAAATCTAATGTGTTGTTTACGAGTGTAGGCTATTTATATTCCAACACAAAATAAAGGAAAACCGGATAACCCCACAAAGGTAGGAAACCTACGTCGGAAAAGATAAAACGAAAAGGGTTTAAATGCACTTGCTATCTTTTTAACCGCCAGTCCTTTCCGTGTAGACTACAGAGTACGGCGTATCTAAAGAGGTTTTATATAACAAGTAGGATGAAAACAAGGTAAATATCACACATGGCCTTAGTTGGAATAACAACAGTTTTTCCGGTCACTGACTTCCGCTAACATCGGATGCGACGTCACGCAAAGTTTCAACGTAGGAAAAACAATTGAATTACTTAACCTAAAAGATACCTACTAGGTTAGCTTGTTGTTTTTTGTAACGGACCGTTTTTGTTTTATGAATTTCAGGTGTATGAGGCATTTCCTCCTCTTTGCATAAGTAGTACATAAATCAGTAAGTTGACAATCTGCTGTGGCATTGGGCTGGCCATGTCTGGCGAAGGAGCTATGAACTGGCGTTGGGGCAGATGAGATTTGTACTGCAAATCGGCAAACAAAGTGCGTAAACTGCCACTGCAAGACGACCCCTAGCTCCTGGCTAGACAGACTGACGTCTTGAAGACCGCGGAACGTAAAGATTGAATGCCGTATATTAATTAAATATAGTGAAACTTGAAAGATACTGCTAAAGATGATTTTTTGCCATCCAATAGCAACATTTAATAGCCAAAGGATTCCTGTTCCAGTAGCCAAACTTATTAATACGGTTAATTACTTGTAACAACACAAGTCACTGGCACCAACACTACTAGACGTTTGACACACCCAGAAAAAACATCACATTTACACCAGCCACCACGTATTTTCATATCACTGCTGTCTGTACAAACACTGGTGTCTATTCATGACCTTTTGGCAGCATGTGTTCAGTAATCTGACACTAGGGCGCGCTGTTTGCGCTGCAACCCAATACGGCGCATTAAACTGGCTTGTTTTGTCTCCATTATCTTAGCTTTGATGCTGCCAACTAGCCACATGTGTTGGATTAAAGTGGGACATCGTATGAAAGATTTTGTTCGGAGGAATTGTTTTTTTATTCTTTTTTTTTTCCTCTGAGCTGTCAGACGAAGATCGTTTATCTATTAAAATGAAATAGATATTGTTATAATTAATTCGTGTTGTAAACCCTAGAATTACCTATCCTTCTACATACCTAAGTAGCCGTAATATGTTCAATTCTATGCAAGCAACATGATATTAAATTGACTGAAAATATAACGATTTAGTAACGTTTTATTTTTCCGACAGTGTAACCTCAAAAAGAACATGCTTATATTTACAAATATACACTGCATGAAGAAGCTTATAAAGCTTTATTCACATACATTCTCAAGTATAGACAATTCCGTTAGACACAACAAACTCATTGAACACCGAAAACAACGTGATTATTAAATAAAACGCCTAATCATCATAATTAAAAAACTTTATAACCTCAGAACCTATTAAAAAGCCCATTATATACGTGACACGTAACTTTTATGAGTGCATATCTAATATTAAAAAAAGCCTGAGACATTTTTTACGTTGAAGAAAATTGCGTTGTAAATCATTAATCATGGCACAATGCGTGTCAGGGAGTCGACGCATGGCTTAAGGGGGTCCGAAAGTCCCATATAATGGGGGAAATGAAAACCTTTTTCGGGCCCGAAGCTGTCACCGAAGCTGGCTTTAGTAATTTTGTGGTTTCGTTTGTTCCGAGCTCGTTTTATGGAGATACAACTCATCGGGAGTTGTGAACGTCCGATGATCGTTATGGAGATGTAGAGGAAATATGCCTGATATTATGGGTACTGTTTTTGTCCGTTTTAAGTGGAAATATTGTTGGTTGCATATACTTTATTTCTTAGGGCCTGTGTTCACCAACATTCGAACCACCGCCCGGTTAGATATTTAAACAGTTGGTTTATGTCAAATTTCGTAAGGTTTAAATATAGAACTGATTAAATATCAAAACAAGGGGCCAAGTCTACTAATTTACAAACGTCATAATGGTGTCACGATGGTGAGTTTTTGACAGATTTGTATGGCAAATCTGTCAAAAACTCACCATCGTGACGCCATTATGACGTTTGTAAATTAGTAGACTTGACCCCCAGGTGATTTAAATGCTACGTATTGTATGTGTGTTTTATTCTATTACCGATTATTGGTACTAAACTTTGTGGGCTCGCGAAAAATACGGTTTATTTCAGAGTTTATGAAATAGTTACTGAAAGTGTTGACAAAGATGCAACCTGTCAAACGCACCTACTTGCCTATTATCACATTATCACTTTAAGCAAACAAGCGCCTATAACATTACCAAGCTAATTAACTAAAAAAATTTTATGGGTTCGCATTCAAAATGACCATTTTGGGAAACATTCCCCTCGATATAGCAGCATAATAAAAATAAATTACCAATATTCGCCAAAATGCAACAGAGCAGGGGACTGCTCTGGACATTGTCCGACAATTACCGGCTGTTTCCCGAATTTCCCGATATAACCTCGGTAATTGATATTTACGGTACACTAAACCCGAAAATTGGTGCCGTTTCCAGATTTATTTATCAGTCAGTTAATAAATTGGAGGAATAAATTGATTAATTGATTCGTATTGGATTAATTTCACGGTAAAATGGATAAAGAAGTGGAGCACAGACGATCGATCGGAAAACGAAGATTAGATAACACGTGATTAATAAACCCAGGGATTGATACAGATTTTAATGAAATCACATTAATTTATAAAGGCAAAGGGATCATTTATTGATATAATGAAAACAACTTGTTAGGTCAAGATTTTCATCCATAACTTCGTCTCTGTTCACAATTTGCATGTTCATGAAAACTAAATGCTATTGGTGTTCAGTAAGCATTTTGTCCATTAACACATTTATGACTTCACAGAACTAAACCTTTTTCAATAACATCAGAAATCCAGCCAGCAAAGATTCCCCGTTACGTTCCACTTCACGATGAGAACCATTTTCTTCATTAACATACGGATTGCATCTTCAGCTATCAACGAATCCGGATTAGAGCACTCAATGGTCGCGCATAATCGACTTAAAGGCAGCAGTTAGCCTTTATGTGTAACTTTAAAGGATGGTTCACACTGAATGCAACGCTCGCTCACAGTCAGCCGCCGAATATGAGCTGACTTTACTTACACAGTTTCCGATTTTTCATAGGTACACTTTCAACTTAAACTCACAATTCGCTGTTTGTGGGCTAACAATTCAGGCGACGCGCAAATGTGGACACACTAGTGGTCAGTGACCTTTCAAAGTAATAAGAAATTGTCTGCCACCGCCACGGTGGTGGTCACTCGGTACTACCTTAATATGACCACTAGTGTAGGACGGTGACAGTGTGGTACGTTTGCGCAGCACCTTAGTGAGCCTGCCCAGAGTCGGCAGCTATAGTGTGAACGGTACTTAAAGAGCTAGATTATTAGCTGGACTTGTGAGAAAGTCATAATCATCCAATTTATGAACTCGGCGTAAACGTAATTGGATTAATAAAGTGGTGATGTAAGCTTGGTATTATACGGATGACGGTGTTGTAGATACCACTTTTAATGTTGAGGCATTATGCACCTACTTTACTGCTTTATAAAAGTCATTCGTTTTTCTTACAACTGAATATTGATGCTCGCTCTTCATCTGGCTTTATATTTTTATTTGTAATGTGAAAACATAAATCTAGTTACAAGTAATAGAAGCTGCTAAAGGTGGCCTATTGGGTACTTTCCGTTTTATTGAAAAATTTGATTTAATTTATCAAGATCGGAATGAATAGTACCTAAACAAATAAATAAGCTTTTCGGACATTTAGTCTAAACAATAAACGGAACATTCAAAACAACTATAGACGAAACATACTTCGCAAAGTTAACAATAATGCGAATAGTTGGCGATCCTCATTTGTTAGTCCGTAACCACAGAGCACGGAGACGCGTCGGCGACTGCTGCTAGAGGCGGCATCGTCAACACTTTCCATACAAGCCAAGCGATGGTTGGTGATCCTCATTTGTTAGTCCGTAACTACAGAGCACGGAGACGCGTCGGCGACTGCTGCTAGAGGCGGCATCGTCAACACTTTCGATACAAACCAAGCGATGGTTGGCGATCCTCATTTGTTAGTCCGTAACGACAGAGCACGGAGACGCGTCGGCGACTGCTGCTAGAGGCGGCATCGTCAACACTTTTCATACAAACCAAGCGATGGTTGGCGATCCTCATTTGTTAGTCCGTAACCACAGAGCACGGAGACGCGTCGGCGACTGCTGCTAGAGGCGGCATCGTCAACACTTTCTATACAAACCTGGCGATGGTTGGCGATCCTCATTTCTGAGTCCATAACCACAGAGCACGGAGGCGACACGGCCACCGTTGCTAGAGGCGGCATCGTCAACACTTTCCATACAAACCAAGCGATGGTTGGCGATCCTCATTTGTTAGTCCGTAACCACAGAGCACGGAGACGCGTCGGCGACTGCTGCTAGAGGCGGCATCGTCAACACTTTCTATACAAACCAGGCGATGGTTGGCGATCCTCATTTGTTAGTCCGTAACTACAGAGTACGCAGACGCCTCGGCGACTGCTGCTAAAGGTGGCATCGTCAACACTTTCCATACAAACCAAGCGATAATTGGCGATCCTCATTAGTTAGTCCGTCCCGCGTCCCCACAGAGCACGGAGACGCCTCGGCGATTGCTGCTAGAGGCGGCATCGTCAACATTTTCCATACAAACCAACCGTGTCATCATTTACTCGCATTACGATACAAATGACGTACAAAATCTGACGGCTTTGAAGGCGATCCGTGACAGAAGTTGTGCCGCTCTACGCACTTTCGGCTCCACGAAGTTTATTAGTAGACAGCTGACCCGACAGACGATGTCCTGTTCAAACAATAGTTCATACAAAAATCCCATAGAAAGAAGGACGTTCAGTTTTTCCCGCATTTGAAAATTTGCCGGGAAACTTTTTAATTTTTTTTTCTTTCTACATATAACAACCAAATTCGGACTATTACAAACATTTTAAAACAAAAGATAGCCAAATCGGTGCAGCCGTTCTCAAGTGATGAGCATGCCAACGAATGGCATTTCATTTTTATTATAGATACTACCGACCTCTGTGGTCTATGGTGATTCCGAGCTCTGTAGTCGTAACCGACGGACGTAACTATCTCAGGACAGTAACCACTGACAAATCTGCGGCGTCCGAACGTTTTGTTTGCGATAGTTTAAGACAAGTTAGGCAACTGTGGGCATTATTCAACGATACCGTGCCCATTTAGCAGTGTCAGCCGCACATTTGTACCTATCGGCTGGCAAATTATGCACCCTCTGCTTTGTGGGACGGCTTTTGATCAGTTTAAGTTGCGAAAGTATTTTGGTGGGTAGGAATGAAATTACCAAACTTCTTTTGTTTATTTGGAAAGTAAGTAATTATTTTGAGAAGCTTTAAAATATCAGTGTTTCTGTGTGTGATTTGTATTGATATTTACTACTGATTAATATTAAATTCTATTTGCACTAAATGGAGCTAATTACTTATTTTACATTGTTACAAATAGAGCTCCTTTTTTATTAAATACCTTACTACAAGTAAGGTATTCAATAAAGAAGGAGCTCTATTCTTCTCATCTTGGTGAACTTCGACAAAATTTAGTTTTTTTCTAGTTTCCGGCGGTTCCTTTAGGTTTTTCCTAATTTTCTTTTTTTCTAAACCACCGCAGAATTGACGGAAAAATAATCCCTTCTGACATTTCAAAAGTGCCCATGTAGGTTTATGTGAAATAAATTATTTTGATTTTGAGCCATTTTCGAGTTTTTGCGCTACTAACGCACGTCAATTAATTTTTATAATATATTGATTCTCATCAATTGGCATAGCGAATTATGGGTGTTCTATACACCTCCTCTGTTACTTGATGTGCTTATCAAGTAGGTACCTAAGTTAAACTAGACGATGATATTTATAGTCCAATAACTTGAACCCTCGTCTTTATGATAATGTAATTTTACTAGCCTTTACCTCAGTTACTGCACTCATATCTCCAGACTTATGTTACGATAATTATTATATGGTGTCGTATTTCTAATTCTCACAGATTGTGCCAGAGTTCATTGGCCCTATGACAGTCTGGGAACACTTTTTTCAAAGCTATAATAAATTAAACAATGTTTAGGAAAGATTAATGATGGTACCAAATATTCGATTCTATTTCATTTGAACTCGATTCTATTAGTCGATGATCAATCAACAGTTCAATAGAATTCCCAACATTAAGGAACGTTATTTAAATAAATAGCGGTCAAGTGCGAGAATGATTTGTTGACGGGGTTCCGTAAAAAAGAAAATATTAAAAAAAAATACAATTAAGAGCTTAAGTTAGTTATTTTTAAGATTATCCTTATAAAATAGCAAAAACAATTACAATATAGTTTTTCAGTTCTTACAATTTTAATTGTTCTTTCTATTTACCTAAATAAATAGAAAAACGAGAACGAAACTCAGACTTAAATAAAAGATGTATTTTTAATATGCTGAGTTTTAATTAGGGAAAAACTTAAATCTTCAATGGTTAACACAGCTGTTTGTTCACTTTGTATACTGCCAACTAACCGTACTTGAGCTGCAAACACCAGTATATTAACAGCAACCCGTAAAAACTTGTTAATTTCGCATGCAGCCACAAGTGCTACCAGCCGTTACGTGCTAAGAACACAGTAAACCGTTTGTTAACATAACTTTCTATTATGGATATGTTTTAACTCCATTCATTCAATTGTAAAATTGAATTTTAAATGCATTTCTAAAGTTGAATACCATCTTTCCATTCCTATGACTCAAAAGACATAATAATTTTGTATGGTACCTAAACAGCAATAATTATTATGCAATATTGATATAATCGCTTTATTTGGAGCTCTATAATCCTCTTATCACCCGCAGGTGGGAAAAAGCAGGCCTAGAGTCCGCGTCACCACTCAAGTCAAGTCTCAAGATAGATGCGGCGCTGGTGTGTGTATGTCATTGCATCAAAATGCATTAAAAAAACAACTGGTTGCACTCCGGGAGTGCCGGCAGAAGTGAAAACTTGAACATTAACGTTGAGCATTTTTGAAAATTTTGGAATGGTTAGGGAATAATTTCGCATGAATTGCTTTATTTATCAGTATAAAAGTACTATAATTTATGTGATTAAATACAATATTTATTATATAGTAGTAGTAGTATATATATTCATTTTCAAAATACAGTCTAACAAAAATAAACAAATTATTTTTAACACTTTTCATGAAGTATGTTTTAACTGCTTTTTTTATATGGGTAAAATTTCTTACCTCGCAATCTTTACGTAATGTCAAAGACGTATTTATTTTCATATTTACTTGGTCGGTTGCTAGGCAACGGATCTTACAGTCACGAATCTTGACGCGAGTTTAACATTTTTTACCCATCCCAAAAAAAGTACCTACACAACGCCGCTAAAGAAGTTTTCACTTCAAAAAACGTCGTTCAACAATTTTCCGCTGGACTTCAGTCGGGGCGCAAACTCTATGTCTTATTGATACGAACTAATTACAGATATCATTACAAAAAACAAAAATAAAAAATCTACTTATAACAAAATACTATTTCGTTTACGGAACCTTAAGATTGATGTGTATTGAAGAGGCGGAAGGAACATGAACTATTGTCGGATCGACACGTGCTCTATCCGGCACACCTGTCTAGCACTCAGTGACAAATGGACGCTAATCGGGACGTCTACCTCTATCGGATGTTTGATATCAAAGAGTCTTGCTTTTGTAGAGTTTTTTTTGAATGGTAAAGTAATTCATTTGAACTTAGGATGAATTTCATAAATGAAACTGAACGCGGTTTAGATGAGCTGTTTGCGTTCAGTGTCATTTTTAAAATTTGCTCTTAGTACCTACTAGACAGGAGACAATGTTCAAACAAAAGCTACCAAAACTTTTATCAGAAATTGTAAAGTAGTTGTATATACAAGGTGGAGACGACAATACAACAAAAAATTAAACGGCGTGTCCATAGTGACGTTGCCATTCTGTATACAAAATTCAATTGAATATATTCAATACTTTAGTCATTATAGCTCGGCAAAATCCGTAGTCGGCTCGGGCTATTCCGTTTATCCACCCCAAAAATCCACCCTAAGGTGGATATTCTGAAATGTATGCCCGAGAATTCACCCAAGGCCTAGTTGGATAAACGGAATTTATAGGCTTAAAGTGGCATACATTACATTTAATTTGTTTGAAAAACTCTTTTTTTTTTCGAAGCTAGGATTTATTTGACAGTTCCAAAATACTCTTAAGTAGTGCCAGTATTTTAATTTTTTGTTGTATGATAGTCTCCACATTGTATAAATGTAAATAAGTCTGTACTCATCATTTCATCACTCATTGAGGAACAAATTAAATCTATGTTTCAACTTAGTCTTACGTCAAAAATATGTCAAATCCAGCAAATCTAAATTTAGATCCGCATCTCGCTTCGAACCAGGCTATATTGGTCCCTTGTATAAAAGGCTAATATTAGACGAACAAAGCGTAATTACAGGCATCCATTATCATTAATGAACCCTTACGGGCGTAGAAGAATACTTGTTTAGGCTTATTTGTTTTTCATGATTTCGACCTTATACCCATAGCAAACAGAAACTGGTTCTCTTCTGTTAGTATAATAATCGTGCTTTGTCTTTGTGACTGTATTTTTGAACATGGGTTTTTGATGTAGGTTTGCAATGTGTTACAAAAATCCTATCCGATCCGAAAACGGCACATAGGTACTAAAATAACATTACCAAAAAGTAATAAAAAAAAACGTACTATTATTGAAAATAAAAAGCTATTTAAAATTCATGATTGTTTTTAGTAAGTACGAAGTCATCCCAAATCCATAAAAGATTGGCAAATTTTCAACAGGGGTCATAAATTATGACTTGTTGACCCCCGCTTAACGCGACACATGTACCGGTAAAAATCCCCATTGAAAAAAAATGCGGCGATTTTTTTTTTCTTTCACCTGAAAATTATCACTTATATAAACTGTCAGTACGATTCTAAACAACTCCCGGATCCGACAGTTTTTTTAAAATTAAACGTAGCCTATACGCGCGCATACAACGCGCGGCGCGTTTTTAACGTTAGCCTCATATTCATGGGTAAAAAACAGCTGAAAACAGTAGAACAAAGGTTTTCCGCAACATCTAATGTGGCATGAAACAATGTTCAACCATGAATATTAGGCCTATAAATGTTGCCAGCGACACTGCAACATTCCATTTTGCTAACAACATGTTTCGAAACACAAAACGCAAGTCGCGCACTGTATCCTTTCTAATCATTTGACGTGTTACCTAAAATTCCCAGGACCCGAAATCACAATAAAACACATCTTGGTTTGCTTATGGCTAGGATTAATCAGTGATGATATAAAACTTACCTATCTAACCATTTATTCCCCGTAGGACGATTCCCGTTACATCGACTTTTAAGTTTTTCGGTTTCATCCTACCGACTTTCAGATCAAAATTGTCAACTTACCTGAATTTTTCGTGACAAGGAATAAAACACCATATATAAGGTATCAGAACTAACTATTACACAAGTAAGATTTGCAAAAACACTATACCTTCAGACTTTCTACATCCATTTTGAAGTTCAAGAAATTGTTGAAACGAATTAACTAAGTTGACTTTTTCTAGAAACTTCATCTGTCTGTCAGCGTGCAGGAGAGCGTTTAATTAGAGCTGGTTCTTCAGTATTACAATGTATTTTCTTCCAGAGAAAACAAAGATACCGAGAAGAACCTATTAAAACAATGTAAGTAATTACACTTTACAGTCACAATCATTCAAAAATGTATTTCAGGCCGCAACCGTTTTTACCATGTTCCTCTTATAGAATTTTGTTTCCTTCTGATTTTCTTTCATTTTTGCTCTATTAAAATGTTCATTAAAAATAATGGCAGGTATATTATATAATCTTACTGAAAACAATCTACTTGGCTCGATAGCTCATTACGTCAAGGCTACATCGTTCTCTCAAGACAGTGCCTTGGTTTTAATTAGATCCTTGCTAAGGACTGTGCAGTTTCATATTTGAATAAATTATGAAAATGTGACCTTATTTGAATAATTTGCAACTATACCGAGTCGTATTAAAATTCCTTTCTTCGCTTAAGTATATATATTTTTTTTATGTTGGCCATTGTCATGTAAAAACGTCCGCACTTTACTGTCGAGCCTACAGAATTAAAATGCTTTTACGGACGTCGCAAATTAAAAAAAAGTTATCACGGCCGATAATCTTATCTTGCTCTTTTTGACGTCGCTACATTGCCGGCCCTCATTTACCGTGCTTCTAAGGATTTCGGACGGGCCTCCATTAACTAAAGAGGATCCGGCGAGCTTAATTAAGAATTCCCTCCGAAATCTCGTCTCAGTCGCCACCCTCGGACAAAATGGCAGCGATTGATTTTAAATGAGCATCCAACAAAGACCCGCTGAAGTGGGTACAGCTTTGAACTTGCCTATAAAAACTTTGTGGTGAAAAAAGTGTGCAACAAGAGGAAATAAAGTCCAACGGTAACTGCCCCAAACAAGCCGGATGAATATGGGAATTTAATTAGGGCCACACAAGACTGCAATAAAAGTAAGACGGGCTAACTTTTTAATTTGTAAAGCTATCAACGTTGATGTGATTTCGACTGCGGTTTTGGGCAGGAATTTGCATGATTATGATTATGTACGTATGATATGCTCGTTAATTATTTTAAAGGACTAAGGATATTGAAATAACTTTTGGAGATTTTTTAAAAGTTATTCGATATTACGTATGGAGGTCCTATTTCTATAGAATTTCTGATTTCAAGAACTAGCATAACATAACATCACACCTGTATATCCCCGAAGTATACATTTCGCTAGTTATGTTTAAGTCCCATGTAATAAGAGGCGAGACTATTGCCACCAACCGCGCACAAATCCAAACTGCTACTGAAAACTGAACTAAAGTTTCAACATACTAAAGTTTAAAAATATATTTCATAATATTAGCAGCGGCACTTATATTAAAAGCTCCAAGGTTTCGGATCCAATTTGCAGAATATAATTCCGTTCTCGAGCAATATTTAATTTTAATAGCTGACACTTACGGGCTATGACGATGACAAAGTAAACCCTGTCTCAATCTTATCTCTACGTAATTAAATTGCCTCGGTTTTACCTTAAAGGCTTGAAATTAATTAAGTCACAAGAAGGTAAACAAAGTAAGTAAATGTAACTTGAACCTTTCTAGGAATACTAATTATAGACTTTGTCTGTAAGATGTTTGCTAAAGATAAATATTAACTTAGTTTATCCGCCCGTTTACGATTCAACTTGAAACGTTAACCTGGTCTTTGCAACGCAGTTTTTATGATCGCACTAAAAATTAATGTTTCATCGGAATTTGAATCGGTAAGTTAAGATTACTGAAAATTCTTGTCTTATCAAGTACGTAAGAATGTGATTATTTTGAAGATCACTTAAGTAAAGGTTTTAGTGCCAAAACAAAGTTCTATCAATTTTGTTTTAAAAAGTATTCAGCTCTTCATTGTAGCTATAAAATTCAAATATCTTGGTCTTGATTTCACAAGGACGGATCAGACCCGTCTGGTCCCGTCCATTCTCATCTTAGATGCTCTCGACATTATCTTGTTATGATTTTATATTACACATACACAAAGTCCACAACGTACATAGTTAACTAAACCTGAAAGTACCTACATGTTGCTACGAGTTTCTAACGGTTTAATATTTACAGCAACATTATAAATTCCGTCGGCAGTCTAATGCCTAGCCTAGACGCTTGAACGCTCACTTGAAAACATCCGCGTCTTTCAAATTTTGCTGGGGTATTACTTACCTTGCAGCTTGAGATGACAGCTCGTTCTCGGTCCCGACTAAACTTGCCCCAACATAAATAAGAAGACAGAAAATTTTGTCGTAAGTGAGAAAATATTACAGGAGCTTAATGTTAGTAGGGGCCCAACGTGGGCCACCTCACGGAAGGCTGGCTCGTTATGCTGATTTATGATGCACCCCCGAAAAGGTATTTCAAAGAAAGACCCACCTTATGAATTCCTTCAGCGGAATTTTCGTGCAGCTTTTCATTGTCTGCACAGGTTATGCCTACAACGTTTAATATTTGAGTTGTTTTAATTTATTGGTCCAGTTTTTGGGACATAATATTCTGTTTGTGCTGTCCCTTTTATGTTTTGTACTTTAAACGGGTTCGTTACTGTTGTGTCATGACTTTATGAGTGTAACATTATGAATTCATGATAAAGGAACATAATTTTTCATGAGTTGAGTCTGCAAAACGTACTCAAGAGTACACACTGTAATTAAAATTATCGTTACAGATAGATAAGTTTTGAACGAAAATAGTGTTTGATTACTTTCAGGTTTTAGCTAAGTCACTCAAAAATTATTCGACTGATCATCATCATCGTCATCATTTCAGCCAAAAGACGTCCACTGCTGAACATAGGCCTCCCTCCCCCAAGCACCGCCACTTCTACCGATTCTGTGCTTCCCGCAACTAGCGGATTCCTTCGACTGATCAAAATCATTAAAATTATCTCCACAAGTTTAATTAGATAAGCCAAGCATGAAGCATCGGAATAGAAGAACGTGTAAATATACTAAAAATCAATCTTACAAATTCAGGTCAAGGCCCACCGCACCCGAATCCCCTGAATAACTTCAGAGCAATATCTTAGTGAATTATAATCAACTAGTCATTAATTACTCCGACTGTGCGAATGAGTGTTGTTTTATATGACGCTACTACGACGGGAAACCGTTCCCCTTCGACCGCCTGCTGGTTTATTACGGAACTATGGAAAATGGATGAGATACTGTGGAATTTAATTTTGGGAACCATGCTGGTAACACGTCCTTTCTCAAAAATGATGTTAAAAGCTGGTAAGTTCAGTGCTTGCGCTCCGATGGAGCTTTTGTTGGTCACTAGCTTAAAGGAAGAATCACAATGGCTTTTAAAAAGGAAAGTTTACTGTGTATTACACAGCATGCAAACAATTGACATTATTTGGCAGTAGAAGGATATATGGCTATAACACGAAACTTGACGGAGTTTATCAGATCCCCTATCAAAAAATAATAATTTCCCTGACTCAACCAAAAAAAAGTATTGGAAATAACCGTTCACACAAAACATATTGATTGAAATACTTGTCGCACTCAGTGAAATCAGCCGACACGTTAATTTCTTTAACTTCCACAGAAGGCGCAAGGTCAAAACATGTTAATATCTCTTCGGAGTAAATCAAGCGTTAATCACTGCGGTGAAAGATTAGCTTTCAACGTGTCCATGTCCCGCTGACACTAAATATGCATACAGACAGGTTTTTGAAACACGGTATGCCATATCCATAACTCGTTTATCCATGTCATATCCATCAATAAACTAAATTAATGTTAACCACGGTTTATGGTAATTTCCTCGTGTCCTACAGCGCACTCCTGGTTTTGTACAAAAATAATAAAGTTGTCACTGCGGTGTTGAATTAATTCCACTTGCAAATGAATGCTTATTGCGGGCTGACATTGTATTAAAATGATGGAATGTAGTTTTCATCAGCAGCATAATAACTATTGAAGTGCTTCATTAAATAATAATACCTAGAGTAATTATTGTCTAGATGACAACGCCTCTGAAAAACGAATTCTGTGACAAAAGCCTTTATCAAAAGTGCCTGTAGAATACCTAAATGGTTTAACTGATATAAATTAATCTTTAAGGAACATGACATCTTGACATGTCTCTTCCAGTTTCCCTTAATGGAAATACTTAAAATTCATGACCCATTCAACACTTATAAATTCAATTGAAGGATTTTAATTGCATTTTCTCCGTTAGTTTCTTCTGCTGCATTCATCGTGTAGCCATAAATAAATTGTAAGTAACTCCACCAAATAAACTAAAGTGAAAACTTTATCCAAATGAGAATTAATACAGGCCACTACTTTGTCTTTTAAAAATATGACCAGTTAATATTCTGTTGAAAAATAAAATGCGTTCGTGTATTAATGTCGTTTTAATATTTTATTGAGTTGACGCCGACAGCACTCATGTTCATAATAAGCACCGCGCTGCATAAATCAGATGCTTTATGAGCAATGGTGCCAAATAAATTTCGCACGAGTTTCATACGTATAGTTTGTTCGAAAATAATCTGATGAAAGTGTCAACAAACCCTGTCCAAGTTAAATTCTTACGCAATAACTCACTAAAGGGAATTAGTTACACAATTATCTGTGTTAAGATTGTTTTAACTTTATAACTCTCCTGTTTTTCCAAAAAATTGATTTATTGTTTAAATAACATTATTAAATTGTAATTGAAAAATCATTGAGGAAAATTGAGGTTATAAAACTAACTCCAATATTAAAATGAAAAACATCTTTTAAGGTGATTTAAAATTAGAACTTCGGCATACAAGTATTCAAATAATCAAATCCAAGCACTTAATTTTATAAGTGGTAATACAAATTAGCACAGGTGCGTTTTCTGATTTTGTTTACATTTTCTTCACATACTTTTGGAACAGACCTTAAGTAATATTGCACTGGCGAAGGCGCCGTGCTATTTCAACTTTTAATTCAGCGAGTTTCTTTTTTAATTCGTTTGTAATTACTGAGTTTTTAAATGGAAAACTTCAGTCGTTCTGTAATTATAACTTACTCCGATATGGAACCGGTCAAGACTGCAAACTTAAAGTGGAAGAAAATACTTTATAATAGGAACGTTCGACGATTAAACTAATTAAAGACCGATATTTTTACGTGACATTTTGCATTTAATATGTTATCACAGAATTGCATTTAAGACATGTTAATTTAATTTTAATATCAGCCGCACGGGTCAAACTTCAAGGTTAAGCAACACTTTCCGAGGTTGGTCCGTCGATGGGTGACCATCTATTATATACCGAAACCCTTCCGTGCCTCGGAAAGCACGCTGAGCTGTTGGTCCCGGCTGTCATTTGTAGACCTTTGACAGTCGTTACGGGTTAGTCAGAAGCATGCAACATGAACAAATGCTGACAACCACCAATAACTGGGTTGATAGGTAGTCACTCCATGTAAACTAGAGGTATTCAGCTACATCCGGTTAGACTGAAGCCGATCCCAACATAGTTGGGAAAAGGCTGTGGTGAAGGCAGATGATAATGATGATTTAATTTAAAAGTTAAGTTTACGACTTTATTAACACAATAAACACAATATGTTAAGGTTTAATTAGAGTATTGATAGTAATGAGAGCAGTGGTGGCCCAGTGGTAACGGCCCTGACTTACGAGTTGTAGGTCGCTTTACTTTGTGTAAATAATTTCATCACCACTGCTCTCAAAACGGTGAAGGAAAACATGGTGAGGAAACCGGCATGTGTTAGAACTAAAAATTCGAAGACGTGTGACATCTACCAACCCGCACTGGGCCCGCGTGGTAGATTACAGCCCACTCCCTCTCACAGAGAGGAGGCCGGTCGTAGAAAATGATGTTTATAATGGATTATTCTCTAAGATCACTGGCTTCATTGCTCTATCGTAGTTTAGATGGTGTGAACTGTGATGATGATGATGATTGATAGTAATGCTTAGTAAGTCAATATAGGAAACAATTACTGAGAAAATACTGATAGCTTTGGACTTGTCATTAAATCACAAAATGTTATAAACGAACTGGAAACAACAAAATTTGAAAATAGATTCACAAACGAAGCTAGCAAATCCTACAATTGAAACCTCAAATAGCTGCAACATTTTACTGTGAATGATCAAAAATATTCCTAGCCTACATTCCCGATTTCCCTAAACGAATCATTACGAGTACCTATTCAGCAGCAATCCCCGACCCTCGATAATAATTTGGCTTGATGTCATACTTTTTGCGGATGAGTGAAGCCGAATGGATTTTCCGATAGAATTGCTGTGTTCCATTCGGCATGTATTGTTATGAGAGTCGACGGAACAATCGGGAATCCACCCCATTTATTTCGTTTTTGTTAATATCTATGTGGATTGCAGCATGAATTTTGAAACGTTCATCAATTTTGGTAAATTGAGTTCGGTTATTCCGGATGCAATTACCGATGCTGTTGAGAGTAATGTACTGAAAGTACCTACATTTACAGAGTAGAATACAGTGAAAGCTTTTGGCAATGATGCTATAAAGTGGTCTATTACGACTGCCCTACGGAAATGCAAGAGTAGTATTTGTGAGCATCGATAATATTGTACTAAATACTCGTATAGTGAATGAAAATCCACAAGATAGTGCACACTTTAAATTAGTGACCTATATGGATTCTGTTGTTTTTCAATAAATAAAAATACACAATACAAAAGTTGGCAACATCATAAACAAAAAAAAAGAACTACGTTTAAAGGCCAAGTTTCGAAACACACGGATTTAAAATGATATATCCCAAAATGGAGCCGTAATGGAGAGGTTAAAAGTGTCGACAATAAATTTTATCCAGTGACAAATGAGATGAACGTGTCATGACTACACAGGCTCACTGCTCTAGAGATATTAAAAATTGAATTAATTTTAATGAAGATAGCTGGTATCAAAGTCTCGCATAGAATCTTTTGTTGTGACTGCTGGGGGCGGGGTGAACGGGGGTGAATTCTTAATTAAGTGTTGGCGAAGCCCTCTTCGCTTAATGCAATGACTTCACGCCTCGTTTAACTTTCATAAAAATTCTCTTAAACTCAGCGATTTTTCTTAACTAGCGGAATAAAATTTCCATGTGCAAGTAACTCTTTAGGGTTGTGAAAAAGAATCACCTGCTCTTAATTCATGCATCTTCACGTTGTTTTTGCTTATGCTGCAGATTTTCAAGTAGTGTTGAAGTTCGACGTGCCTCACACTCTTGAAGCTAGCGAAATAAGCTTTAATTTTAATTTAAATTCAAATAGTAAAGTAGACAGTTACATAACTTTTTCATTAATTTCAAAAGAAGCTTAGACAAAATATATCTTTAATGGTAAGTTAAACTAGTCTACAAATTGCTGATCTTGTATTTTATGACACATTAATATATCTTAACATAATTTATTTAGAGTAGACTGTCAAGTAATTTTATATGATTTTTATTAGATAACTTTGAATATTTATAAGAGAATTAGGTAAAAATATGTTTTATCGACAGCCGTTATTACCCTATAACTCTTCCTGGGTCTACCCATATTTTCATTATCGTTATGGCCGTTTTAACAGAATTTCGTTGCATGAAAAATCAGTAAAAATATGCGTACGAGCTATCAATCAACATTATATACCGATTACCGTCGAGCCCAGGGCTTTTATAATAGCCGGAAATTAATACGAGCCAACGTGCGATGTAAATTATATGTATAATTAAAAAAATCACTGCCGTAATTGTGTAGAGCTTAATTATTTTACTATACATCAATAATAATTGGGACACTATGAATATTAAACGAGTATCTAATTACGTGACGAGAGATTTTTATGTATTTTCGGTGGAAAGCATTTATTTTTAATGAGAATGCATAAGTTTAGTACCATTATTGAATTGGACTGTGTGATGTTAACTTAATTTATAAAATGATAACAAACGCGGTGGCCGTCGACTCAATTCAAGAAAACATCTGTATTCTTTATGAATTTATTGACACACAGTAAAAAAAAGAAATTAAAACGGAAAATTGAATTTGAAGTTAATTTTCCGACTTTATCTACTGCCCATTCCACGAAGTACCGTTTTCAATCCTCCGTTATGATAATCTTTCCCAGCGCTGAGTTCGGGGAAATCAAATTAGGGAAAGGGTTACTTCGATTCTGGTAAAAGGCAAGGAGTCGACAACCGGCACATTCCTGGGAAATTTTATTTACCACCTTCCTTCACCACCTTTACCACCTAAATATATCAAAGATGATATTTCAAGACGTTTTTTATGATGATACAAACGTAATATAATATCACGCCTTGTTTCCCCGAAGAGTAAGACAGAGGTGTACCTATAGTACACGAACATTGCTGCAGTTATTTTTAAGTACCATGTAATAGGGGGCAAGCGTATTGCCATCAACCGACCACAAATCCAGACTCCGGGTTGCTACTGAAAAAATCTAGATAGGAAAACCCAATAACATTTTGCCGGACCTGGGAATCGAACCTCATGCGACCACTAGACCAACGAGGCAGTAGTTTTATGATGAAGTTTAAATATTAACTTACTAATAGTTGGCAACATTTTAATATTGTTTAGTTACTCATGTGCAGAAAAAAATAAACTCTGACTCTTTTCAATTATTCCATGGCGGAAAATAAAATTGAGCATTTCTATCTTGAAAAATAATAAAACATGTCCATCATGCCTAATGTTTACTGGAAAAACAGAATAATGACATTAAGTGGACATCAATTTAGAAATTGCGAAAGTGCATGAAGCACACTTCATGCACTTTCGCAATTTCTAACGTCGTTATCCATTCTATTGTCAACTGTCACTCAATAGGTTCCCACTATTAATTTCAGTAAATTGTACTGGGAATGTACTTTTATAACTGATGTTTTTACAGTTTATTCCTTAGATAGGTTACGCACATACTGGATCATTTTTAAATTACTCATATTTTTTCTGGAAATAGTCAAGTTTAAATATATAGGTATAATGGATCCACAAAAAAACGAGGCATTATATGGACAGGCATTAATGTCAATGTTTAAAAATTAATGGCAATGTGGTACTTAGTGGTGATTTTAAATTTTTACAAAGGATGTTTGATCGCTGTAAGTACCAAAAAGAAAAATTTCAATAATATGTACCAGAAAAAAAAAAAGTCATTATTTTAAAAAGACTGACAGCAAAAAAGGAAACTTCTAAAGTTCTACTCTTTTATGCTCAGTGATAAAACGATTGATCATTTATTCATAGCGAAATCTTTATGAAGAGGGAGTTTATACCAAAAATTCATCTCCGATGCAACCCTCCTTTTCGGATCGATTACTATGATCTCCCTTCATAATTCATATAATCCCATAATTGATAC
This sequence comes from Conistra vaccinii, assembly GCA_948150665.1. Lineage (NCBI taxonomy): Eukaryota > Metazoa > Arthropoda > Insecta > Lepidoptera > Noctuidae > Conistra > Conistra vaccinii. The sequence continues at coordinate 10,482,731 of OX411328.1, read as the reverse complement.
ATAAAAGCCCCGTTGGCTTTGTACAATTAGGCCCCCCTCAGATTTATCCGCGATTGTTAGATTTGAATGATTAATTTTGTGTACATGGAGAAATATTTCCAACCGTCCAAGTTAAGACGAAACGAGCTTTATTAATCACTGTTGGCTTAAATAAAATAGACAAGTCTTCCTGGTACGTAATCCTGAAATATAGAGCTAAAAATAGACAAATGTTTATTTTGAAAATACAAAAATAGGAACAGGCAAATGTACCAATGTTTCAAAATATGAAATAAGGAAACAGGAATATCCCGGTTTTTCGGAAATACAGTGTTAAAACACTGTGATTTAGAACCTCTTGTTGCTCCCTCGACGCACCCTTCTTGACAATTTAGCAGCTTTAATTCCACAACCGCACTAAATGTAGCGTAAACTGATACAAGACAAACATACGCGAAGCACTCAAGACTCTGTGTTATCTAACATGAAGTAACATGGTAAGGTAAACGCGGGTGAAGTCGACAGTGACCCAATCCTCGTCAAATTATCTAAAAACATCAATATCTTTTTCTACTAAACATTAATCTAGCCGATTTTAATGGCAACATATTTTTGGTAATATATTGCATAATTAAAATAACAACACAGAGTTTTAACTGTAACGGCGTCTGAAATATTAGACTTCAAAAGTTTGTCTCACAATTTTTTATTTTTTTTGTAAGTTTAGCTGCTAAATGTGGAACTCAGCACGTAGTTTTGTGATTTGATTTATGAAGCTTCAGTGGGGTCTACGGTAAGTCTGATTGTTTGATGAATTAGTTAAGTTAATTAACTAACGATTTAACTTGAAATTTAGAACCCTTTTAACGTAAAAGTATTTTTTATCGAGTGTGACATTTATTGGTAACTAAAAATTCCTACTGGACCTAGAACTCGTCGTTTTATGTACTATTGTGACGATAATTGGGACATGCTTGATAGCTGCCTCTAAACTCGTCATGTTGTAGATATTTTTATGTTTTATGCCACAAAATACGAATAATAACTATTATCGGGACCGTTTCATAGTTTCATATATATGTATATAGTTAACTCTCTTGTACAAACAATTATATGGTTTGGAACTTTGGACTACATTTAACGATAAAACTGGGATCTTACTGACTCTTAACCTGCTATCTAATTACGCAACACATTATCGTAAACGATTCTGACTAATCTGTTTCATTTTGACAGTTCAACAATATTCATTGCGTTCTTTACGTTGTTGAGCAGACTTTTTTTTCGAACTGATGAAGCAATGGATTAGCAATCTGTTTTAGAACGATTAAAATTCTGATTGATCGTGTATTACGTAATTAAGGTACTGTTTTCGCTTCGCTCGCTCAACGCTTGAATAAGCGCGTTTTGCTCAGCCGTGGCGTCATTGGGCTCGGTTCCCAGGCTCGGTACAAAACTGTGCTTGTGATTTTATTGTGGTAGAGCTCGCTTCGCTCGCTCTTGTCATGTGTAAGCGCGTTCGGCTCAATCAACTCAGCCTATCGCAGTCCACTGCTGGACATAGGCCTCTCTCAGGCTGCGCCACAATACCCTGTCCTCCCAGCCAACTTTTTAAGGTCGTCGGCACATCTAGCTGGGGCGCGTCTCACACTGCGCTTGCCGATACGTGGTATCCACTCTAGGACTCGTCTGCTCCACCGGCCATCAGCATCAGCATCATGGCCACACTAATGCTGATGGGGATTGATGACGAGAAGACTTGGTGAAGATTTCCAAACGCTGTCCAACTTAACTAGACCTTTTGTCGGCTTCTTTCTCAAAGTTGTGTCTACCGAGCTGGATGACTTGCACTAGGTAGGTGTACTCCTTCACAACTTCGATGTAGATTGGCAGGACATGCGAATATTTTATTTTTAGATTTTACCATGCTGGTCCAGGCCATGGTGCGGAGCGAGAGGGCATGGCAAGCCGTCACCTCCTTCTGCGAAGCAGTAATGCTCGCGAAGTGGCAAAGGCCGCGCCCTACCAGCCCTAGCCACCGCCGCCGTAGGAGACGTCCCGGGCGTCGGGAATTGATAGCCGATTTCCGGCCACCGTAGGCGCGGGCCTGCGGACGGAGAGCAAAGGGCAGCTCGCCGTCCGATAAGGACCAGGCCCGGGTCGACGGCGCGTAGTGTTCCACGCGCGCCTCAAAGAGATGTCAGCAAAACTGACGGGGTACGCTAGAACCGATGCCCGCCGGGGTTGCGGGTAGTCCCAAGGGGAAACCGTGGCCCCTGGCATGGCAAGGGAAGGAACACAGGTCGGTTTTAGTCAGTAAAACCCAAAAAAAAAAAAAAAAAATTACATGCGTATATTACATGACTTTAGTCTTTTGTAAATTCATGCCGAGGTCAACTCGCCGAGAGACTCCATTTAGGCTGTGCAGCATCTAGTCTAACTGTTCCAGCGTTCCTTTTTTTTTTTTTTTTGGTGGGAAATCATCAAATGACTTCTCCCACTCTGGGCGGAGCGGAAGGGCGTGTCAGACTCTTACTGACTAAAACCCACCCGTGTTCCTTCACTGACGATGTCATCGGCAAAACGAAGGTGTGAGATGTACCGTTTACGTTCATACCCTGTCCAGTTCAGTCCAGCGTCTTGAAAGACGTCCTCCATCGCATTTGTGAACAATGTGAAGGATATCACATCCCCCTGTTTCAGCCCCCTGAGCAGTTTGATGGGGCTGGCTTCCTTATCCAGCCCCTCAATTAGTTTGACAAAAAAAATCTGCTTAATATTTTTTGTCGAACTTATGAAGCAATGAACTGGCAATCTTTTTCAATTGGTTTCAATTTAAAATTGATAGTGCATTACGTAATTAGGGTACTGGATCTGGACACTCATCGTTGCAGCGTTATACAAACACATTAAAACTTCGATGTAGCGCCAGTCAATTCGAAATCGCTGCAGAGTTGCTAGAACTGCCCCATTAGAACTGCCCCATATTTCAATGGAGTCAAAGACTTTCTCGTTGTCCACAAATGCCATACACGAAGAAGCTGAAGCTTTTTCTGGTGGGTGGAACTCGTCAAGTCTCCTGGCGAGATGATTCGTGGTGACCCTCAAGAACAGCTTGTATACGTGGCTAAGAAGTGAGATGGGTCTATAGTTCTTCAACAAGGATTTGTCACCTTTTTTGAAGAACAGAACCCCGCATCTCTGCTTCTCGCCCCAGGCGTGGTACCTTCTTGGATGCCGGAGTTAAAAAGACTGGAGCCCCGACTGGTTTAAGGAGCTCTGTCGTAATTCGCTAAGCCTCACTCGTGTCCAAGTACACCAAGTACACTGAGCGAAAACACGTTTTCACGTTAAAATTTATTCTAATAAAAACAGATTTTGTGATCCTGCCTGATCTCTTAATTTTTTTAGCAAAATATATTAGAATTTAATTTATCGTGCTGTTTTTATTGCCTACTTGCTCTGCTAACAGCTGACTACCTTTAGTAATAGAGATGTTGACAAAATTTGTGTTTTGTTCTATAAATAGATTATTAAAATAAAATGGATACGTATATTTTTTTACCTTTTCAAAAGATTACGGCATTAAGAGGGTGCATCCTAAAAGTTGGCAACGTCGTAAATAGCTGTCAAATATTTACCTGTTTCGATTAATTTGGAAATAATACTGTATGGAAATAAGAAATGTGGCTAACCAATTGACTAGAATATTAATAATGAATTGCAATTATAACATTGAATTTGATGTTGTACCCGTTTTAGGTGAAAAAAAGGCATTTGGAAAGTTTCCAAATACTTTTTTTACATCTAAAACTAACTATTCGGTGTTACGATATTAATTATTGCATTTCATAATCAATATTCTAGTTCGCTAGTTAGCCACATTTTTTATTTCCATACAGAAATATTATCAAATTAATCAAAACAGCGAAATATTTGACATCTATTTGCGACGTTGCCCACTTTCAGAATAAACACTCTTAAATTGAGTGAAAATGTGGCATGACGTCACTCTCCGGTAGATTTTATATTGAGTTGTGACGTAGCGAACCCCTATCAATTTTTTTTTTATTAATATGATAAAGCAGAAAATACGTGTCTAATATTTTTTAATTATCCGACTGACGGACTAAATTGTATTTTTTTTTTCCCATTCAACATTCCTATTTCTTGGGATTTGGTCTTCTACCTTTTGTTTCTTAGACTTGCCACTCTTATCAAACATAATCACAATTTGTTTTAATGGGTATTATCTTGAACTTTATGTTCAAGTCCTGAGAGTTCATATTAGCATCAAAAAATGACGATTACTGGGTCCTTTTGATGAGTAATAGTACAAATCTGACGGCTACTGGTACAAATCACCCTTTTTTTACATTTGCGTTAATAAGTATTTATTATCACTCAAAGTTATAAAAATGAACTAGTTAATTAGAATAACAGATAAATTTCCTATTTAGTTATGCAAAAAGTTTAATTCTAAATGAAATACTTTTCACACAGCAGTTCTTTAAAGTCAGTGAATTTCAAAACCCGACGAGTATTGGTACATTTACCTTAGAGGGAGAGAGTACGTAATTTATGTATAACGTGTTCTCTTTCTTGCATAGAACAATAATGTGAAATGTAGTACGGTGTATAGGGTGTCATCGTGTGAGGGTGGAGGGTCTAATCGACCCGCCGCGATAAACAGCCGCGTGCACGCCGATTTAGTTACGCAGTGTAATGAATCTGCGCGGTTGCATTTTAGGGTTAACAGCAATATTATCGCCATTAGTTAATAGTTCGTTTGCTATGGGAGAGGGATGCAAAATGGACGGTTGTACTGGTTAAATTAGATTTAAATTCGAATAATGTAATTTTTCATGCAAGAGGACTAAATATAGAACATTGGAAGTCCCGTATCAACAATTCAACACCATCTCAACTACGATAGAGCAACGAAGTCAGTTCGAGTCCTAGAGAATAATACAGTTTATACATCATTTTCTACGTTTGATTGGTGATAATTTAGGGAGAAGAAGTAATTATGTTGTGAAATCAGATTATGACAGGAAATACTCATTTAGCAATGAACAGCCGTGAAAAGAACTAGCAAAAGTGTCAACTAAAAACGTGCAAGCAAGCAAATCGATTTCACAGCAAAGCCTTTTAACACCATTACAAAAATTTACATAGGAACAGCTAAATAACAGTCATAATGCGTATGTGGGCTGTTATTACGTACTTCCCTTCGAAAATGAAGCGTGGGCCAGGTGTTAATTAGCCCAGTATGTTATTGAAAGAAGAAAGAAAAAGAAAGAAAATAAAGTTTATTTGACTCAGGCTAAGGCACACAATATTCACACAAAAAAAAACAGAAAAAAATTCAAATAAAAAAATAACAATAGTACCGTGTGCCTCACGGCTGCGCCAAATAGGCCCAGTTCAGCATAAATGCCAGACAACTAGTGTCTGACGCTGGTTTATTACACGTCCAAGTAAATAAAGAGATAGATGCCACGTGACCGGGGCAGGCGTGCAGAATACCATAACCTTAAATCAGGGATGGGGCACTAATTGCTTAGAAAACATTAACGCAGCTGTAACTGACGGGGCCAAGTTATGAGATTTTGACTTAAGGCGACGGTAACCGACTTCTAATGATTTTATACTGAAGATCACGTCTAAATGAATAGTGTTAATGATTTGGAAAAAATATATTATGTTAAATTGGAGCATTTTCTTAATAACAAAATAATCATATGAGTATTTTAGATTATGTTTATATTAGGTACGTAGTGAAATTAATTTGTAAAGTTAAGTCTAACGCGGATAAAAAAACTGAGAATGACGCAAAATCTATCAACCGTATTTTTCTGAAACCTTCAATTCCTTCCATTTTAAAGATAATTTAATTATTGATGTTTTAATATACGTGTTTAATTAAAATACCTTTTGATGTATGTATAATAAATTAATAATGCGTTTAATTTGAGACAGTGCTGCTGGATGGGCGAGTCCTAGGCTGGGCGTACGACGCGTTGCCTGAGCTCAGTACAGAACAAGCAAGCTAACCACTCAAGGTCACTGGCATATATCTGAGTAAGTCATTTGTTTAATTATCTGAATGAAAATTTCAGGAGTATGTGTCAACAACCAACTCGTACTGGGCCCGTGGATCAGATTACGGCCCACTCTCTCACAGAGAGGAGGCCTGGGTATCAGCAGTAGGAAGATTATACGTATTATGCTGATTTGCTAAGTCTCAGTTCTGTAAAGAGCTAAATCTGCCTCCTTTTCTTTCTGGTCTATCCATATTTTATGTAAATCCATATTTCATGTTTTATGAAATTGCTATGATACTACAATGACCCTAGAATATAACCTTTTCCGTTATGGTTTTTCCATAGAAATATTCTTGCAATAGAATAATTCATTTAGGTATTTTCTTTACACTGATGCTGCCGCTAAAGTACCTTGGTTTAATAATCAAAGGACTTTTTAAAAGCTATTACAAAGACTGCCAGGTATAACTTTTCACAAGAAATTGGTTTTGGTCACAGTTCCAATAAATCTTCCTCAAACCGAAAAACTTTTAATAGTGTTGAAGTTGAGTGTGCCTTATTAATGGATTATTTGCGTGTTGACTTACAAGTAGCTAACTAGCTAGTTTTTTAGTACCTACTTTTATATTAAACTTGATTTTTTTTTTTTTTCGTGATACATAATTTAGAATATTAAAGTAGGTAGATACTGAAACGTATCAGCTTGACGTGACTCACGGTGACTCCTACTTCTAAAAAATGTATAACTAAAATAAAAAACCTAATGTGCGCTTTTATAAAATCCCAGCCAAGATTTCATGAAAGCCAAATAGAATAATATGAGAGCAGTGGTGGCCCAGTGATATCGGCCCCGACTTGCGAGTTGTAAGGTCGTGGGTTCGAACCCCCGCAGGCGTTTTATTTTGTGTAAATAATTTCATCACCACTGCTCTCAAAACGGTGAAGGAAAACATCTTGAGGAAACCGGCATGTCTTAGAACCAAAAATTCGAAGACATGTGACATCTACCAACCCGCACTGGGCCAACGTGTTGGATTACGGCCCACTCCCTCTCATAGAGAGGAGGCCTGTGTCCCAGCAGTGGGAACATTAATAGGCTAATTATGTATGTATGTATGTATGTAAATAGAATATAATTTATTGTTTGGACACAAAAATTGTAAAAGTACTTTTCTTTTCTTTATTTTCTTTCTAACACAACTTTATATTTTGAACGGGTCCAATGGCTGATAGCGTCATCTAACGCACAGAGAACCGCACTAATCTCTTGAATTTAGAGATACAATAAACTCGCTAACGCTTTCAACTTGCGCCACATTCACACAGACTTGCATTTCACAGGACTGCGTTTATGGGAAGGCTCAGATAATTTTATTCCCCTCTTGCATCTCAATAGGATCGATGGGTCGAAGGGATGTTAGGGTCATGTTTGTTGCGTAAACGATCCCTGCCCCGGACAATTTGATTCGTAATAGATTTATGTTTTATTTCAATGTCATTGTAGCAATATTTGCCCTTTCGACGGTGCTAATTGAATTGGATTTGAGAAATACTTGTGTTAAGTTGTGTATGTTTTCGTTTTCGACCAGCTTATTTTTTGTAGAAAATATAAACTGTTTATTGTAACCTATCTAGGTAGTTCTTTTACAAAGACCGTTTAACTGCACGAGAGTTTTTTAAATTCCAATGGCACTACAAATTATTTTTATTATAGTAGCCATAAAATTTAAAAATTATAATTCATCCATTTAAGACTAATAAAAAAACTTAATTTCTCCACTGAGATATGCAAAACCATCTACAATCAGACCACAATAAATATAATCGCATGGCATGACCCACTAACTCAGCCACATGGCAAAAAAACAATCGTCGAAATATTGCCATAAATCGCAATAGTAATGTGTTAACCGGCAGTTACACTGACGCACCTAAAAATATTATTCATAGGCATGTAAATTCACCGAAAACAAGGTGTAGTTAAAACAATATTTATCTTAATAATTAGTTTAACCCGAGTAAGTCGCGGCTCATTTGATAAAGGTGCGTGTAAACGAGCGGCCGGCGGTCGCGTGATAACAGCTCGGTGTATATAAATTAAAACATAATTGTGTTATCGTGACCCGAAGGTTTTATGTTCAGTTGACGAAACGAAAGACTGTTGGGAAATTAAATTCGATTTTTTGTCGTGAAGGTATTAATTTTGAAGAATAATGGGAATTTGAAAGTGCCTCGTTGTGTAGAGTTATTGTTTGCATGGTCATAGGAATAATTGAAATGACTGGTAATTATATGGATGAAATACCAAACTCAAAAGTTTCGACTAATTGACCTATGTATTCGTTATAGGTACCTCAAGGGTCGAACTATAGAGTCCTTTTTAATCATACATTATTACAAAGGCTAGCTAGGCTAACCACCTATGTTAGATTGTATAGAAAATTGGTCATAGATTACTTACCATACCATTACCATATCTCAGATAATAGAAATCAGACCGGAAATCTACGAATAGCTGGAGCAGCGTTCTAACCACCATGCAACAATTATTACACACCATTTATGAAAGGCTCAGCCCTATTTCATACACCATACAATACACTTATTCATAAGTCACGTTGGAAATTACAGGACTAAGTAATATTTATGCATATTCTGTACACCGATTTAGTAAATGACTGCCTTGTAGACGCTAGTGCGCACTGGGCTTTGGAACTGTAACTGTTTGATATTTATGACAGTTGTTAACTTATAATACCGAAATTATTAGAGCTATACACAGTTACTTATAATGAATATAATAAATTAAATTAACTGATTTTGCAATTTATTATACAACTTTGTAACATTACTTCCCTAACTGACGAAAACCACTCTCACGAATTGTAATTCGTCTAAAAAGAGTAACTTACCTGCAAGATAAATTCAGTTGATGAATGGCTCAATACTGTTATATAGGGCTGTCCCCAACATCGATCATGACACGCCACTTGGCGGCGCCAGAATGCTCGCGACAATTGCCTAAGGCAGCCAATCTGCACCTGTAATAGAGCACGACATTTCACCGCCTAGAAGGAAATGCATTCACCTCTGTCCCATATTTCACGTGCAAAATCAATATGCAAATAAGTAGCGAACGGCATGTCAGGCTATTGTGCGGTACAACAACTTAGTCAACTTTAACCGGTCTAAACTGGTTACGGCTAAATTTGTGGCTTTTGCGTGCTATTGAAATTTACAGCTTAAAGTTCCCCGCCGGCGTTGTCTGCGCCTAGTTAGTTTACAGACGTGTTCTTGAACTATGGAGAATTGAAAAAGTAGTTCCAAAGTTTCGAAGTTGCATGATAATTTTAATTTTGTGCCAGCATAATCTGAGTTGCATGGAAGTTATTTAGTTTGTCGTTTTTTTTTTACTTTGGAGATAAAAAAAGTAAATGCGATTTTAAGTTTTCAGCTACGATTAAAATTGAATTTTTGGTTTCTGTCTTCAAGCAAACAAATAAAATAAAAACAAACGTAACTTATGGGACTATAATAATAGAAAAATCAAAAATATGTCACCTACAAAAATAGAGACTGCATTAAAAGGTCAGAAGGGAGAAGAGAAAAAATGCACCCTCGACAATATTCCGTCTATTTTTGTGCGATACATCCCAAAAATATTAAAAACTACTTACAGTGCGGACGTCTCCATTAACGGTGTTCTCCCCTCAGCTGCCATTGATTGTTTTTGATTGGTTACATGTTTGTTACATTGTTTTTATTGCTCTGTTCCTAAAGCTTTTAAAATGAAATCAATGCGTCTAACTAAATGTCCTGTCTCTCTATTTTTGGACTCTCCATCTGTAACAATCTTAAAATAGAACGATTGACAACAGGTATTATCAATTCTGAAACCTTATACCCTTTTAATATTGCATTCAGTCGCATTTAAACAACCTCTTTGTAATGGGCAAGGCTTGTCGTCTGACATTCTTGAACAATGAACAACTTAGTAAAACAAGATAATTCAAGTTCTACGTCATACGATTTTGAGTTGGTAACTAGCCTTCCCAGAGTTCACGCGGGTGGCTAACACAATCACAAGTCCCAAGAGATACTAGCTACATTGTTGAAACTCGCAATTTTTTCGCGCCAACTTACCATGTAACTCACTTGGTTACTTCCACAAGTTGTCACATTATTCTTGGGCGCAGCAGCGGCGACAGAGCCAAAAATAGACGCCCTAAACTTTTTAATAGATGCACCGACACTTTGAGGATGCCGAACGGGGCGGCGCCTTTTCTGTCTTCGCGACGTCTTTTATGACTTTCAGCAAATTGCTGCTCTCTCATTTGAATATAGTCTTGAATACGATATTGTGTTGTGATCCGGGTTGAGTCATGTGGTTCAGTCAATGTGTCAAAGAACTGTATTCTGCATTGATGTTTAATTACAAAGCGTGCACTGACTGGTCAGGTCCACTCAAATCTGCGTGGTTCTTTCCTCAAAATGTAATTTCAAACATTAATCTCCATGGTCCTCAAATTACTTGACCAAGATTATGTCTGGACTTTAAAAGAGACTGTGAAGAGTAGTCAAATAGGAAAGAACGAATTCATTTAAATTATTTAAAAACATAATTTATTTTTGACGTGTTTGTTACAAACCTAGTTACAGAGATAAAATCATTTTAAGCATCACTTAATTCAGTACGTTCCATTCATTATTTTGTATAAAAGATTGTAACTTATATCTACCTAGAGCCTATGACATATAAATAGTAAACAGGCAGAGGTAATGGTAACAGGTAACAGGGTTACCACAAACATTACTCTGGAAGTTTTGACTGTTCTTCGGTTCAACACATGTCCATGACGAATCGTCAATTACCATTTTTCCGCAGCGACATAAGACAAGATCGATTTGACATTCGTTTGATGATAATGATAGGTACACCTTTTCCCTTCATTCTTGCCCTTATTCGTTTGAACACGGAAACTGTTAAGTATGTTACCACACATAAACAATTTCAGCAGAGCACACCTTGTAGGAACGAAACATATTCTATTGAAATTCATTCCCATTCAATAAATTATAACTTTACGTGTCTAGAGAGTGGAGCTGATTCGCTTGCCTCTAGGTTTATTGGTAATAATCTCTCACAATATTCAATGTTTTATGTATGTAGTCATTTATGCGTGGCACCGAGAGAGTGATAGTTTGAACTGTTCTTTTACGTACATACTGACATAGAGGTGGATTGAGTCACAGCTAAAGTTCAAACTAAGTTGGTATGGTGTAGTAGCAGTTAATATTTATTTTACTTCTTGAAAGTTCTTAAACTGGATTTATTTATTATTATTTTTAAAGTGGGCAATGTCGCAAATAGATGTCAAATATTTCGCCGTTTTTTTAACTTGGCAATATTACTGTATGGAAATAAGAAATGTGGCTAACTAGCGAACTAGAATATTGGTTATGAAATGTATTAATAATATCGTAACACCGAATATTTAGTTTTAGATGTAAAAAAAGTATTTCGAAACTTTCCAAATGCCTTTTTACGCCTAAAACGGGTACAATATCAACATCAATTCAATGTTATATTTGCAATTCAATAATAATATTCTAGTTCGCTAGTTAGCCACATTTTTTTTTCCATTCTAATATTATCAATAATAATAAAATACTTTAAAATTTCCAAATTAAACAAAACAGGTAAATTTTTGTCAGCTTAACTTATAGGATAAATGCTCTTGTGAATGACACATAAAGGTTATCCTACTTGTCAAATTTAAACATTCATAAAAAATTACGGTTTTAATTCTCGAAAAAGATGCTTGTAAGTTCTGTACCTGCAACTTACAAGCATCTTATGGCGCGTGGCATAAAGCTGTTTTCAGACCAGCGCGATTTGTCGGGCCACGCAACACGAACAATACAAAACTTCACGTTATAACAATAACCGGTGTCTCGAATCAAAAAAATCGCGCTGGTCTGAAAACAGCTTAAATCGTAGCTAATGCCGCCATTTTGCTTATCCAAAACAAAATCACAAAAAAAAAAACACAGTCATGTGCGTACCGTACCAGCAGCGCTACCGTGTCAACGCCATCACAGTGCCGGAAGTTCCTTGTTACACAAGATTTAGGTACTATCGATTCGAAAAAGAAAGAAGAAGAGCACACATTCATTCCCATCCAATTCTACTATCAGCACCTGTCAGGAGTTGACAACATAATAATATACCATTGAACTTAAACCGCAAGTTAGCAGACGCTAACTCAGATAACTTAGCCGGCTATCGGGTGCTAAGTCAGACCAACTCCCGAACCGAACGCTTTGCGGGGTAAAGTTTGTCCTCCAGTTAATCCGACGGCGTTCTCTTGTATGTACGTGTTTCGAGTTTCTAAATATTTCGCCTGCTAGATTATATTTTTGGGTGTTTCTGAACAAAATTGTGCATTGAAAACTTTTATGGAGCAGATTATAGGAATTAGATGCCATAAGGTTATCGGCTCCTGAGATAGTTCTCAGGAGCCAATATTGGTTAATTTTAAAATGATTTTTTTTGGAGAATGAAAAAGAATATTGCTGTAAGTATGTCGATAGGTACTTGCTTGCGACGCTGACACAATCAATCCTGGATTTGATTTATTGCTTGCTAGTAGTAGTTTATTTTTATTTTATTATCCCAAATAAAATAAAATCTAAATCTAATTTCTTTGAAAATAAGAGTAAACCTTGATCTTGAATCGTAGACCAAACCCAGATAAATCGAAGTATTAGCGTATAGTAATAGACGTAGATTATCTATGCCTTTAGGCCTTGTAGATCCCAGCCATAATGGCGTGCGACAATACAAGCAGTGGGGTTAAATGGCCATTACCACAACTATTGCACGGCTACGCGTTACGGCTCAATGGGGTATTAAGAGAAGCCATAACAATTTCCAAGGTGATCGTAATCGTTTGTGATGTCACATATTGTAACATAAAACATGATATTAACAATATTATGAAGCGCAATCAAATTCTAAGATTAATGATTAGAATTTTCGTTATCAAACTTACTTAAATATGAACACAACAATCAATAAACAACCATAAAAAAAAATCACCAAGAGACACAACTAATAACAATACCATTACTCAATTTAATCCCAAAAATGATAATAGAATACCCTTTATTGCCACACAAAATAATTTGGACACCACAAATCCTAATACACAAACAGATTAAGGCAATATATCAGCTACTCTATACGTAATACTGTAATGTAATTCGGAACTAATGTCCACAAGGCTTATACAATTGTAATCCTCACTAATGGTACTGGACACTGAACAGGTAGACATAATGCATATTGATAGTCCATTATAGCATTTCATCGATCGAATCATCTTTCATTAATATAAAAGCATGAAAGGGTCGCGGATGTTAAACGTTTTAAAATTTTCGATTTATCGACCTGAAAGATTAATAGACAGGTCTCCAATCAGTTTAACCTTTTCGCTCTTTAAGTTGATTAGGGTTTGAATTTTATCGTCAACGACATTTTAAATAGTTTTCACTTCTGTTGAATTTTTTTCGTAATATTTTTGGTTGTATATTCTATTCCTACTTTCTATTACTCCGTCGAGCCCAACATCGTCTAACTATCACAAAAAAATTATTTCCTGAAAAATTATACCTTAGGGCCTCAAGAGTGCCTTCTGAGTTCTCGAAGTCATCTTGCGCCTGGACTTGTATGTCTTGGATGTCGACGAGCCTGTTATTTTCTCCAAGTTAGCGATTTGCAGCATCTTCCAATCTTAACATATATTCTAGAGTTATAACCATTGGCTCAATTCCAAAACCAAAGTTATCCTTTAGCAAAATAATGAAGATATTATGCAGAAACTGCGCTCCAAGTTGCTTACCCAAATATACACCTCGAACAAGACCATTATTATAACTTCATAACACAGAGCTGTTCATAAACAGACATAAACAACTTGTCAGCTAAGCAGATACAAATATTTAATTCAGGATATTATCAAAGGAAACACGAACAATATTCTAAACAGGAACTTCGTTATCCCTGCAACCGGTATGAACAGCGTAGATCTCAAATACTCGTCTTGAATGATACGAACAGAACTCGTGTGAAAACTACAACCATTATATATTCAGGACGAAGTAAATATAATTTAGCCCTCGTTAAGTAAACACCTCTCTTTCTTTCACATGCTATCTCGCTCTTGACAGTGGAAACATATAGCGCGCTTAGTTTTAATTACACACACAGTAAGGAAATTACTCGTGCCAAGTTACGCTGATGGTATACTGGTAGCTATAAAATTATGCTGATATTGTAAAGAGAAACGGTTTGTTGTTGCATGTGATTCCAGCAGAATTTACAGTCTTATTTCATTTGTTTTTATTAGATTATCTAACCCCTGACTGAGCCGATTCATGTTGTCAGTGGATTGAAAAAAGAAACTGCATCGTTGGTTTTATCCGATATCGCCCATGGCGTGCAAGAACCATTTCCCACGGGAAGCTTTTCCTGTGGTTTTTCTTTAAGCAATAACAATAGCACTTCTGTACAACGATCGCTATACACTCAGACGTTATTATTATTATACTTATTGTATGCAGGTATATTCACTGAATTTTCAACCGAAACCAACTCGAATATTACCTACAGCTTACGTAAAGTACCCTCATTGTAGCCATAAACGCTAACAATGAACTATAAAAGAGGCAATATACGATTTTAGTGCACTTTCGGAATTAATATTCCTTGTTAATATTAACGTTTTCGTAAAGTTATTCGACATTGTGCGGCTACATTGTTGTATGCAAAGTTGGACGACGAACCACTTTAGACTGGAAACAGTGAACTTGGTGAGTCCATTGCCTAAATAGACACCGGCTCAAGACAGCGGCACACCGTGTTCGATGCGAGTCCTCTTAGGAAGAACTGCGACAGGGTGACAGGGCCCACCTCATCATCTGGCAGGCTTATACCTGCGGAGGAGCTAATGAATGCGCGAGTGACTCCAGTGTCCTAGCCAGATATGGTAGGAGGAACAATGCGGTTAAAGCCAGTCGAATGAAAGAAAACTAACTCAGGTATATTGCAACAAAAGCAGATAATTTCTCAAAACAATGTCTTTTATTTGTATCAAGAGCAATGGTAGTTTTACAAATGCCCGCAAGCTTCTTGTTCTTTCAAGTCCTAGATCCCCTAGACGTGCATAAGTAAAACAAAGTTACCGTGTCGACTTGCAAAACTTACCACTACAACCTTGCTAGAACCCCACATATAATATTCATGTTTCTAGTTCTAGGTTGAAAAGGTAGAAAAAGCAAAAAAAAAAAAAATATACGTGCTAGTGTCGTCCATATTTAAAATGGTTTTCATGTAGGAAAAACTTCAAGGACATGTGAATACTATCCTTTCACGTCGTATTGCAATGTGCTTAATTAAATAAATGCTCATTTCTCGTAAGGTCAAAGCCAAATCATTGATTTCAATTTTCATTAATCATGTATATAGAACACAAGGATTTTTTATTGGCAGTCAAAAATGTTATATAGAACTGAAATAACAGCTCAGCAATTTCCAAAGGCGAAGAAATGACAAGAAACTCCATGGCAATAAATTACTGGAAACAACATTCAGAATCTTGTTTACTTGACTTTACACAAATACCAGTGTCCTACTTGAATCGAAAGTGGTTGTCGACCTGCCCAGTTACAAAATCAATCAATCTAGTTTTAACAAAACTACGATACAATACTGTCGCAATAATCGTCTATCCAGACGCAATAAATATCGCATTGATACCCTGATGAATTTATTCATATCTCTCGATTAGATATGCAATAAGAAATGCAGAAACTCATGATCTTACTGACGTAATCGGCCCACGCCGAATATCTGCGGGAGTATTCTGTTATTGCAGATTTCTTGAGTCAAGATAACTGTACATTTTGCGGAGACCTAGAATATCCCAGGTACAAGTAGTACGGAACCAAATCGAGGAACACCAAAAAAAAATGAATGAACTGTGAGAGATGATTTGTATAAATGTAAAGAGAGTTAATTGATAGCGCGACAGGACGAGAATAACATTTTAAAGTTACAAAGGGAGTAACTACCAAGGTGAGGACTAATAGAGAAGTGTGGAAGAAAAAGACATGTTGGGCAGGAGAATGATATGATGATGGGTCAAGCACAGACCGAAGAAGAAGAGTATATCCAGAGATCCAGATCGAGCATTGGTATCTGTACCTAGGTACTACATATTATATTATCATCTTCAAATTATTGAGAAAGATTCGACTTATCTAAGCTTACGACAAAGTACAACCGCAATTCAAAGATGCTAAAACCCTTTCGCAACTGGGATATTAGGGCTGGTTTCTGAAGGAAGAAGTTTTTTTGAAGGAAGAGGGCGTGATTTTAAATTACGATTACAGTCAACAGATGCAGAACTAAAAACAAATTGAGAAGTATTTGAACCGATGACGTTTCAAATCGAGAGTCCTTTGAGGAAACTTCACTCAAACACTATACGACCAGGATGTCAATAGGTGCTATATTTCTTTCACCAACACAATGTCTTGTCATAAACATAACAGAATAACCGCTAGGCTTTGCTAGGTGACTGAGCTGCTCCACCTACTTGTGCCTCTGGGACGTTGCAAATCAGGTGCGTGGGTTCGACTCCTGGCTCAGACACTTGTATGCTGAAGATTGTGTCGGCGACTTGCGAAATATATTAATGGTGTTATGTAGATTTGACAAAATCGCTTCACGTACGCGTAGCTATGGGACAATAGGAATATTAATATAATAAATAATTCATCAGATTAATAATAGCCATTAAAAAGGAAGGATTTGCTTGATCAATCAATATTATTACAACCACATATTACAATCTTCCTAGCCTTTTCCCAACTATCTTGGGGTCGGCTTCCAGTCTAACCGGATGCAGCTAGATACCAGTATTTTACATGCCTATCTGACCTCCACAACCCAGTAACTGAGTAATACGATACCCCTTGGTAAGACTGGTGTCAGACTTTCGGGCTTCTGACGACTCGTAACGACCGTCAAAGATCCAGGAATGACAGCCGGGACCAACGGCTGAAAGTGCTTTCCGAGGCACGGAGGAGTCTCGGTATGTGAAGATGGTCACCCATCCTCTGACCAACCCCAGCAAGCGTAGCTTAACCTGATGGATCGACCCGTGCGGCTTGTTATTACTTAGCCACGAGCTCCTCGTAATGAGGGTTTCATGAAAATTCACACCACCAGTCGGCGCCACTTTGACAAGAGGTCTTCCATTTCGACAATGTCAATAGTCCGAGCCACTACTAAAAGTCCATTTGACACGGCGCTAGTGTCCATAACATTGCATTAAAAAAAATGTAGTTCCACTATTTTCCGCGGGCCTAATTTCGTGGCGCGCACTCCAAAATATATATATGATGACGTTCATGATTCGTTTCATTCATTTGTTCATCATTCATTCACGAATAAAGAAAATATAGGCGCTTTGACATTTTTGACAGGTGCCTGGACCTGACGTCTCAGTGCTGCCACCTGGTGAACGTCATTTCAGAAAACCCTCATTGCTTTATCAGTTTATCACCCTAAGTTTGTGTCACTTGCTCTTCATTTAAAAAGGCTAGGAGAATTTCCCACTGACAGATGGATAATTTAAACAACCTTGTAGAAGTGAACAGCCTAGTGAAGATTACACCTACTCATTCGGTCAACTGTATAAGTGTATAAATCTATTCTTTAGTTTGATTGAAATGCTCTATAATCAATCCAGATATTCCTACCAGTGAATAAAGTTACTTGTACAAGATTTATAATAACTACTACACAGGATTAAAGGGCTACTCGTTGTCATAAATCACAATCAACAATCACGGATGGACAAAGGCGCGGCAGTATTTTATTAAGACAACGAGCTGGTATAAATTCAGCAGAGGACAACAATAAACTAAACGTTCAGGACCCTACCGTAAACATGGCACATATATTTTTAGGAAAAGTTCGCTTCTTCACCATTCATACCTGTGAGACAGTCTATAAAGCCCATTATACACATACTCGTACCTATAACTGGCACAAAAATAAGCAAGTAGCTTGCATGCCATCGTGACATTCACCAATCAGAAGTTGTTCAGAATTATGACTCAATAGCATGCAAGCTACTCGCATATTTCTGTGCAAAGTACAGGCATGTGTATTACGGGCTTTACACTATCATAATTATAATCAAGGTGGAGACAACAATATGACAATAAAGCTTCGCGACGACGCGACACAACCGGCTATTGTTATACCGAGAAGTTCTCTTAGAAATTGTATTGTACGAATCGCGGCACGCCGTCGCGTCGCGCTGGTCTGCACAAGCCTTAAATTAAACTGTGTATACCTAATGAGGTTTCCAGAGTGCATACAAAAATCTAATCAAATAAATACATATATCAAAAAGTTTTGTTTTAAATCAGGCTGTGAATCAGCACTTTTAGAACGTCAAAATTACATAAGACAGTACCCCAAAAGGCCCTCCACCAATTTCTAGTGCTTTAACTGGGAAGAAGTGGCGCAACAAACTTACCAGCAGCACATCTGTCGGGCCATCATTGTGCTACTATTGTTGATTGTTAGAAACAAACTTTTATTTTTATTTACGTTGCTAGAATTTATTTAATAGTACCGAAATACTCTTTCTACATTGTGTTGCCAGTGTTTTCATTTTCTGTTGTATTGTTGTCTCTACATTGTATATAGGATCAAAGATTTATAAGTTATTTTGAGCTTCTGTATAATATATTTTTCTACATTTGTATAGGATAAAAGATATAATTCTACACGATGTCCCCCTAATACACGATGTAATAAATGAATGTCTAGATATTGTAGTTAAATTAACTTGGAAACATGTCCAAAATAGGTTCATTAGACATGACTATGTCCTTCGGAGGCCAATGTTGTCTAAAGTTAAATAGTTGGTCAATGAACTGGGGTCGGGGCCAAACTTAGTTACCTAAACAAACAGGGGACCCTCTGTGATGGTCAACAATGGTTTCTCGCAGTTCCGTTACTGTAAGTGTATTCGAAGCTTTTGAGGCTAAAAAGTTGAGTTTTTGCTAGAATTTATTTTTCATTCGTTTTAAGTTTTTTTTACTTTTTATAACTTGTTTCATTCCCAATAAGTACGAGTTTTCTCATAAATGATTTATAATAATAAAGACAAAAATAAACGGTAAATGGAACCCATTTTAAAGGCACAATTGAATCTGTTCGTACCATTTTATCATAGCTCTTTAATATAACGTGTTTGCACGAACAATTTTTCACTTCACAACAACCCGGCAGACTTGAAATTGGATTTTAAAATTAACAGTTTGATAGACACTTTTGCGGTGCAGTGGCAAACACTTTAAAATTCGATTGGACGTCGTGACAGTAACATGAGTGCGCCTCGCCCCTGAACCTACGAGGCTGGCAGGCACGGAGCCTCATCAAATTTTATCATCCCTATTGACAAGCTTTTGGCGAGCGGAGTCACTTTATGTGCTAGTGAAAACTAGTTGTTTTCAACGCGAATTATTTGTTAGCATTAAAACGTTTATTAGTAGAATAATGCGTTTTATACTGTCCGTTTCCGATTCTTTTACATGGCTATAATCCGGAACTTACATTTAAACCCACTAAAAAGATATTTCCCTGGTAGGTTTAGTTTAAGGCCTAACACGTCGACCAGAACAAGAAGAACAGTTATTATAAAATGAAAAATTAAGCAGCACAATACTATTTAATTAAATATGTATGACAACTGTGTAAATATAGACCAGATAATAGATATAATTATGAATTAAGTATAATTTTTAACAAACACATATCTAATGAGATATACGGGCGGGCTGTTTGACTGCATGTGTCGTTTGAAAGTTCCGCCATAGAAGCAATTCCTTGTCTCATTGTTTTTAGATCGGAATACTCCAAAAAACTTTAAGAAAAGAGAACTTACATTGTGCAATAAATTACAAAAGAAAAAACCGGCACTTGCACACGAAGGGTTTCGTACCATCACACAATATTTAGCACCAATTTTTTTTTAATATCACACATATACGTAATCAGCCTATTAATGTTCCCACTGCCTGGACACAGGCCTCCTCTCGGTGAGAGGGAGTGGGCCGTAATTCACCACGCGGGCCCAGTGCGGGTTGGGATGTCACATGTCTTCGAATTTTTGGATCCTCACGATGTTTTCCTTCACCGTTTTGAGAGCAGTGGTGATGAAATTATTTACACAAAGTAAAGCGCCTGCTTGGGTTCGAACCCACAACCTACAACTCGTAAGACGGGGCTGATACCACTGGCCCACCACTGCTCTAATAAAAAAAATAGTAATTAATATACATACTTCTAAAAGGAATACGTTTGCCGATTTATCTACGCTTTCCCCGGGTTGGTCAATGGATGGGATCTTTACATACCGAGACTCCTCCGTGCCTCGGAAAGCACGTTAAGCCGTTGGTCCCGGCTGTCATTCGTGGATCTTTGACAGTCGTTACGAGTCGTCAGAAAGCCTCACAACCAGTTATGACTGCCTAGGGGAATCGTGTTACCCAGTAACTGCAGGGTTGTGGAGGTAAGATAAGCAGTCACTCCATGTAAAAAACTGGTATTCAGCTGCATCCGGTTAGACTAAAAGCCGACCTCAACATAGTTGGGATAAAGCTAGGTGGATTGATTGTTGTTATAGCAGCAATAGAAATACACATCCTGTGAAAATTTGGTTCAACTATCTACCTATTGTGGTTCATGGGAAGGTAAGAAGTATTTTCTCTTGATAGGATACTAATATCAATAACCGCATAGGATGTAGGTGATGCTTTCTTGTACAAGTAACTGTTGAAAGCTGTGGCACAAACAATACAATGAAAATTATTGATTTCCTATCGTTTGAACGTCAAAATCTTAATTTGAACATAAAGCAAAATAATGATTCATTCAATGAAAATAGTTTAACAAGCAACAGTAGCAGCAGTCAATGATATAGAACAAGATTATTTGAAAACAACTCAGTAGTCGCCTTAAGTAGATGTTATCAATAAAGCTGTTAAATCACAACATTCACAACTAAACTAACAATACGCCCAGCGATTACAATTCAAAGATAACAGTTTACTAGTCTAGGAGCAAACTCATGGTCAATACTTTGCTGTGCCCGCATGCGGTTGGACTACGACCGCAACTACTTTGCAGATCGCATACGAGCTAATATCGTACCATGTAATCATAAGCCCAGCTTCACACGACTAAAAAATCGCACGTGTTTACGAGGGCTTAGTCAGGTGAAATCTACCGGTACTGCAGTGCTATTCTGTAAAAATCTCACCGTGAAAACTTAGGCGAAGTGATGGTGGAGTGAGCTGTCAATGTCTTCTCACTGGTGCTAGGGATGACCCGACTTGCAGTAGGCCTCACGTCAGTGGTAACAATACAAGTATAAGCCTCTTATTCTATTCTTTTTCTTTTCCTGCCGATGGTGTCCGTTCCTTCTATTGAAACTAAACTACGCTAAGCCAGCTCAAGATCAAAATGTTACCATCGACGCCTCGTCGATTGTATGTGAAAGCTTTCATAGTGGCGCCAGCCACCCGACAGCCTTAGCGTGTGAAAGGGCGGTTACTACCTAATAAATAAAACATTTCCTCGATTTCAATTTGTATGAATAAAACTGAAGCTAGCATTATAGCCCCCATTACCAACTTGGCATTTCACTCAAAGGGCAAACACCTCAGTGCTTTATGATACTGTACTAAACTTTATACTTACTAGGTACTTGATAGCTTCGAGCAACTCCAATAACACTATAGATACCTTTAGTTCCTCCTGCAACAGTCACAAATTCATGGCTGGTGTGGTTTCATATTAATTGATACTTGCTTATCGAATACCACTCGTAACGTCGCCAAAATAGAGTTGGTTTTTGATCCCTTTTTCTAATACGTTTTCCTTTTCGCAGGTGGCAGTCTAAGCGGTGGGCTCTGTGAAATTCCCCACTATGAGTCCCGTTCAAGATATGAAAGCGTTTATTATACAGACAAGAACTTGTGAATCCTTAAGTAAAAGGAAAATATAAATATCAGATAAGATATGGATAAATGTAAACTTGTTATTAAACAACTACATGAGAAAACATTGATTCTTTTTAACCGCGAATTTAGATAGTTAATCTATTGAAAAAAATCGCTTGCTCCCAGCCGCCACACGCTCAACCTGGGCTAAATGCGGCTTTGTTGACATCAAAGTTATAAAATACTAGCGAACCTGGCAGACGTTGTCCTGCCCGAACAGCGCCACTTACCGGGTCCAATTGTATTTTCAAACCATCCAGGGACCCACTCAAATATACACACAAAATTTCATCCAAATTGGTTCGGCCGTTTAGGAGGAATTATATATATAAAGATAGTACAATAGGCTCGCCCCCTATTTCATGGCACTAAAACATACCTAACTGGCGAAATGATGATATGTACTATAGATACAGCTCTGCCTTACCCTTCGAAGATTACGGGCGTGAATATATGTAATGGTTTGTAAAATCTAGAAATTAGCTTATTATTGAATATAGCATCTATGCAGTCAGTAAACTAATTGATGTCAAACACAGTGACCGACATAGAGACAAACAAAATAAATCAATCCTTGTCAAAATTTGTTTGTGATATTCAAACAAAGGACGGTGTGTTCTGTACGAAAGAGCTATATTTTTCAGTTTTTTTCGTATTGCAGTGTCCTGTGTCCGACAAAAGCCGACACATCGCTGACTTTTTTCTCATGCAGGGAGGCTGCGTTCGTCACCCGGCGCCAGATTTTTTTTTCCATTTTCAGTAAAGCATAAATTGTAAATTACAATGAAAATGTATAAGTACCCTAGCATACTGGATATAAATAAGCATAGAATTGAAAAGCCAAGCACAATCCCTTTATGAGTTAAAAAAAAAAAACGTTTTTTTTATGATTTATTATTTACATAAGAATAATTTCAGTAATACAATCTTGAATATAGTTTATTATGCAATATAGCATCTATGCAGTCAGTAAAATAGACATAGAATTGAAAAGCCAAGCACAGTCCCTTAAGTACTGATTTTTTTTTTAAATTAAATAAAAAATTGCTGGTTTTTTTATGATTGATTATTTACATAAGAATAATTTCAGTAATTAATAAAAATCTAGTTTCTTCTTTGAAATGAAATGAAATAACCTTTAACCTGCAATGTCATTTCAATTCAAAATACACACATCAAAAGTGTCTAGGGATCAAGCATTTTTATGCGGATTTCTTGAGATTGAGATGTGGCTTTGTAATAAATTTATGATTTTATAAATTTATATGGATCCTTTTTGGTGCATTTCATAATTTGAATCAGGAACTGTGAATCAAATTCGAGTAAAAGATGAAAATCAGGTGTCAATATTTTCCCTATAAAAACATACAACGCATTGAAGACATTATTAGTGCTACTGTTTCCCTACTACTGATTAAAACCAACGTTATTATGGAGCAGCGACGTCATTTAAGCAGGGAAGAAATGCTCAGAGCCGTGGGAATGATAGAAGCTGGTTCCCGGCAACGTACTGTGGCTTTAGCTCTGAATACAAGTCAGAGTGTTATCAGTCGACTTTGGACACGTTACCGAAGCACTGGTACCGTGGCTGAGCGCCATGGAGGACGGTATCGCTGCACCACACGGAGACAAGACCGATACATTCAAATCTTAGCTCGAAGAGCTCCAACAATAACCGCCATGATGTTAGCCGTGAGGCTTCATCACTCTTCAGGGAACTTAATTAGCGACCAAACAGTCAGAAACCGCTTGCATGAAGTGAACCTTCATTCCCGAAGACCGCTACGGGTACCACCTATAGCAATGCACAATCGTAGGATTCGATATCAATGGGCTCTTGAACACAGAAATTGGGCAGAAGAACAATGGCGTTTCGTGTGCTTTTCTGATGAGTCTCGTTTTGGTATGAGACCGGATACAAGACGTATACGACACTGGAGAACCCCTGGACGCCAACAGCGATTAAAATCCTGCCAGGAAGTCCATCCTTATAGTGGTCCACCACTATAAGGATGGACTTCCTGGCAGGATTTTAATCCATCATACCATCATGGTATGGGCGGGTATTTGGATCGGCGGAAGAACTGAGTTGATTTGGATTAGAGGCAACCTCAACGCTCAAATTTATGCTGAGACGATTGTATCAGACGTCATCGTTCCTCTACAAGTGCAAATCGGTCCCTTATTTCAGTTAATGCATGATAATGCACGACCGCACACCGCAAGAGTTGTAAGACAGACTCTCGCCGCAGCTAACATCAATGTCCTGCCCTGGCCTGCTCAGTCGCCAGACTTGAACCCGATTGAGCATGCATGGGATATGCTACAGAGAAGAGCTCTGCCGAATATGGAGGATATCCAGTCGCAAGAAGACCTTTTTTTGTTGTTGCAACGAACATGGGCGGCCATTCCACAGCGTGATTTGGATGAACTCATTTTGAGTATGCCAAACCGATGTTCTTGTGTTGTTAGTGTTCGCGGTAGAAACACGGATTATTAATTGTTTAAGTTACCCAATAAAATTTTAAAGAAAACTGTTATTTCAGTCTTTTTTTCGAACTTTAATGTTAGTGGTTCAAATGTCAAAAATCCCTTTATAAGGAAAATGGCAAATTTCTTTATTAATGCAAAGGTGACTTGGTTTATCGTTACTGTGACAAACGAAAACACTTTATTTGATGAATCCTTAAAGAAAATTTTAATTAATATCAATCAGGAGAAAAGTTATTGCAAAAATATATGTTGATCCCTAGACACTTTTGATGTGTGTAGCTAGCAATAATAGCAACAAACAGAGATTGTTCATAAAACGAGAGCAAGCTAATGGCGTTATCTCGATAGCATAGTGGAACGCCCCCTTGCCACCAGTCTGTCTACTTACCTTTGTTTTTATAGACTATGGTTTTAAAATAATAATCTAGTTTGTCTTTTAACCCACAATCCTTGTTTCAATTCAAAATACACTGAAAATACAAAAAAAAACGACCCAGAAATCTAAAGCTACCAATAACAAACAGAGATTGTTCATAAAACAATAGCAAGCTACTGGCGTTATCACGGTAGCATAGTGGAACGCCCACTTGCCACTAGTCTGTCTACTTACTTCACTGTTTTTATTGACCAGCGGTTTTCAAACTGGGGAACATTTTAACAGGGGGTGTGCAACCTCATAGGTAGATAGGTATGGCAGGGTCTGATGGTTTGATTGATTTGGGTTGATAAACACTGATGGTTCGATTGATTTGGGGTATGGGGAAGGTTTTCTCTTCCAGATTTAAACTTTTGTTAGCCTAAAAAATCCTTCATAAAACGTGTTTTATTTTTCGTTTGTAACACTCGCAGTTTAAATTCTTGAAATACAATTCTTATTCAAATAATTTTATACCTATGAAACGTTGCTCCGTCCACGGTTACTCTTAAAAAAGATAAGCTGCTTTTACAAAAAAAAACTTGTACTGGGGAGGACAGTGCAGGCCTGTCAACAAGTACTATAATAGTGATATAGTTTGTGCATAAAAGGTTGAGAAACTCTGCCATAGATGATAACAAAACTTGTTCATGACAGAAAACTATACACAATATTGTAAAGATACGTACTTGACAGTACGATATGATTATCATGTCATTTCTAAGAGTATTTTTTGTTTAAATTATAAAAAAGAATCTTGAAGTTGTTTTTATAAAATTAAAAGTGTGCGAGATAATGTCAAGAATATGAGTGACAGTGTGATACGATTACGGAGCTATTAATAAATTAATATTAAAGTTCGATATAAATTAAGAGCATGCATTCTGAAAGTGGGTAACGTCGCAAATATATGTCAAATATTTCGTAGTATTAATTAATTTGGTAACATTACAATATGGAAAAAAATAAAACTAAGTAGTGAATTAAAAATATTGATTATGAAATGCAATAATTAATATAGTAACACCGAATATTAAGTTTTAGATGTAATAAAAGTATTTGGAAACTTTCCAGATGCCTTTTTTAAACCTAAAACAGTTACAAATTCAAAACCAGTGTTATAATTGCAATTCATTATTAATATTCTAGTTCGCTAGTTAGCTTTTTGTTACCAAAATAATTAATACAGCGAAATATTTGACGTCTATTTGCGTAGTATTATTTCCAAATTAATCAAAACAGGTAAATATTTGACAACTATTTACGACATTGCCAACTTTTAGGATGCACACTCTTAACGCGTCACTTTATTATTGCTTGTTGTTTACAATTGTACAGACGCCAGCACATCAAGTTACTACAATCTGTCAAATTTATCTAATAGATTTACAACTTTATCCCTAAAGAATAATGTTCAATGTTGATTGGGAAAATTTGACAGATCGAAGTAGGTTGATGTGCTGGCGTCTGTACCTAAACAACGTTTTTAAGTAGAAAATGACTGTAACTTTAAAACAATTCAGGAGAGGTTCAAAAGAACATTTGAAAAGGATTTTTCTGTTTACGTTTTGAAAAGAAAAGTAGCAATTTCAGAAATTGGAAGCAATTTCCTACCGATATATACTTTCACTTTTCATAAACATCAAACTGAGTTCGCATTGTTATTTTCCACCACAAATTTACAAAAATGTCTTAGTAATTTCAGATAAAAAGCTCGGAATTTTAATCGCAGCTATTTTACAAGAGACTCGGCAGACTTATAACCGTAATTTGAACTAGATTCTTATCTACACACTGACACTTAGAACAAGTTTCTATGTTACATAGTAAGTTCTAAGTAATGCGACAAGTGTTATTAATGCAAAAGCATTTGTCTGTTTGTTTGTTTATTCTAATTGCAGCTCGACTGCTTTGCAAATCTTGGAAATGTTTCATACTTTTAGTTTGCATCTACATGAATATTAAGATTGGTGTATTTATCACCAAGAATAATTTACTTATTTTCTACTTTATGTAAAATCTAGTTGTCAATAAAGTTTGAATTAGTACACAATTGCCAACCTACAATAGTTGATTTATTAAACCAGATCGTATTTTCGGTCTTCAAAAAATGGATGAACTAAGCTTAAAATCTTAGTAGAACATCATTAAAATTTAATAGGTAATCTGTTCCTCTCTGCTGACTTTTACAGCTTCTGAACACTGAAAAGCAGATGCCTTTTGTGACACTAGCAGTGCTGCCAATAAAAAATTTCTCTCGCATCAGCGTTATCAATTCCCCGAAATTCCCCGCTTCTTTTTTATTAATTCCCCACAAATTCACCGAAACGATATTTTTGTAATATAAATATTGTTTTATAGAAAATTGCTGCACTTTTTAACCACTTTTCCATAATTTTAAAATCGATAACCATAGAAAATCGTGTTCAAATGACACTTGAGCAAGCATTTGAGTGGTTTTGCCATAAAAAAATATGTTAGTAGTGTCGAGCTGTATCTATGTATCAATTCGGAACGTGATTTTTTTGTTGTAATTATTTCCCAACATAAAATAATTTTAGCCCACCGAAAAAAATTGTGTCACACTAGCACCTACATAGGTCGATAAAATGATTTTGTCCTTATAAAAAGACATAATTATAATTTTTAGCTAAAAATAACCTTTTTTGATTTATTTTATTTTGGCACAAACGGGAAAATAACATCACTACACAACACATTCACATGAAAGTTTCACAATTCCACAGATACAACAAAATGGAAAAGTAAGGCAACACAAAATCCACTTCGATTATCAAAAAAAGACGTCATATTCCAGAATATTTCAGTAGACCTTCACCGTCAGTCAATTTCAGTATGAAATCCCGGTGCAACAAAGCTATATCCGTCTGTAATCTCAGTAAGTACAAATATCTTATTCCACAAGGGATTGCGAACGGAAAAATGCTTTATTATTTACGCAGCTCTGCTCATCAACCGGCAGAGCACTGTGTCCACGAGCATTAAGAGCGTTGTGACAACAATTGAGGCGGGTCCGTCGATACGCGGCATCTCAGGGGAAATTACCGCTTCCTTGCCGCGCCGCGCCGCCGCGCCGTGCCGACCGTAACGTGGTTACAGACGACCAACATTGGTACACACGCGGTGTTAAAACCAAATTGTGGTGGGACGAACATTTTACGAGCGTATGTGTGATGTGTGGCGGATTTTTGCCGTGTTTTTTGAATTAATATTCCGGAAATGGTCAGGTGGCTTTTTTGACGGATTTTTGGGTTGTTCCGTCGTGGGATGGTGTTATTAATCCACCCACCACTGCCTATAAATGTCCATTGCTGAAAATGGGCTCATCCATGACCGCTACCATAAACGGAACCGGTGAAATTACCTTAAATCTATTACCTAAATGTCCAAAAAAACGGAGCTCAACCAAACTGTGATAGTCATTTGTTCTACCTACGTTGTCATCAAAATATACAACTAAAAAAGTTTAGACCATAACTTAATCCAAATACACGACACAATTGCAATGAATAGGCTCATATAGCACCTATTACTACACACACTAAACGAATAAATATTTCAGACTGCGAGAGTGAAAATCCACTGTACAAAACTGCAGCTAATTTTCAGCAGGATTCCAATGAATTTATTCCGGCCGTCGCGCGTAGGGTTGGGCGTTGTAAAAAATGCAGCCAGTCGCAATCCCGGGTTTATCGAACGCAAATAAATCTGTCAATTTCACTCAGCCTCCCTTCGTGTGCCAGTGGTTTCTATATTTTTGTTATCTTTTGTTTTAGACTGAGAGCGTTAGGTTACATGTTGTTGTATCTTGGTATAATATTTTTCAGCCCTCATACAGAGCCAGTTAGGTACAATTCTTGACCAATAATAAAATGCAATTAAAGTAGGTAAGCGACTACTAATTTACAAAAATAGGAGACAAAAATTATTACAAAATTCATTGTGTAAAGGCTCCCACAAACAGGCGCGAAGCGACATCGTGACGCGACTTTAGTAGAACAATTTCTAAGAAACTTCAAGGATATTGTTCTACCCCGTTAACTCCTCGATAGAAACTAAATCGAAAACGAAAACAGGGTGATGCAAAACCAATACGTAGATAATTCCGCTGTGCTTGAGGCTTGATTTAGATGTCAACTCAACCGAGTATGTATAGATTATATCATTCTTGAATAAGGCCTAATTCACTTCATGCGCTTATTTACTTTACCTACTTGAACAGTGATCAGGTGATTGGATTTCAAACTGGACTTGAGGTACTTTCTGTAATAAGCACTATTAAACAGTCTGTGGATTTTGTAGTACGTAGGTTGTACCAGTATAATAATGCTGGAAAATGCGATAAAATCTTTATGTACTGTTAACCAGTAATCCTACTTCGCATAAGCTTTACTTCATGTAACAATCGCTGTTTACAACATTAAGCTGTTTACAACACAGACAAAATACGAATCACAGGAAAAGTTTCAAACAAAAAAAATTGCTAAATGTTTTCCATCGCAGCGCTGGATGAAAATAAAAAGTACCTACCTCGTCAATACAACGCAACGACAACATCTATTGTTCAGCATAGATCAACAGATCCAATAGACATCCCCTCACGATCGAGATCGAACTCATTCATCCGTCGCTTGAATCTGTGCGGCTGAATCACAGAGTAGATAGGTGCAGAAGGCCCACTCCACACCACGAGCGAAAACATTAGTGCATGCACAAATAAAAATTAAAAATCAAATCAAATTAAATAAATATAGTAATATCCGCTATATCTCTACGTTGACGTCGTGGTGGGGCTTGCGCGCCCCAAAATCTAGGTCTGTTCCAGTAGAGTTTACTTTGCCGGAAAGGGTCTAGAATGAGGAGCAAGACCAAGAGAGATACAGAAACCCTCAGGACAGCATGTGGCAAGCTGTTGAGCAGTAGCGACGTCACGGACCCTATCTCCCGGGAGAAATCTTGATCCTCATCTCTGGCTTGCCTTTATTGACCGGCTGGAGTGAACACTGACAAGAAACAGACCTCCCACCTCGTTCTTGCCTTAATTGGCCGGCTTGAGTGGAGATTCGCAAGAGCAAACGTGCTCGGAGGATTCCAATAAGTACTCGTAGGGGTCTTGACCATCTTTCGGGCTCTGGGATTGTTCTGAAATCCGTGGAATACCTCACCACTCCTCGCGGATGGCGATAAGCTGAGTTGATTGGTGGCAGAAAATAGAGTTATTGCTCGACGAGTGGTAGAGACGATGGTGTACAAAGCCTAAACCGTTTTCTAAAAGTGCTTCGTACTTTGCTTACCTACAGCGTTCTGAAATTATGTCAAAGAAATGCCAGTGGCGAGTTCGCTTATTACACTGCACTCGCATGACGTGCGACGACACATATAGCTATACATTTCCATTATTTTGCAGTATAAACTGACCTCTTATGGTACGGAAAGCGTTTTATAATATGAGTTCAGCTTAGAACAGTAAATTATAGCTTGGCGTATTGTCATGTGCGTAGGTCTCCCGTGTGCGTACGTGTTCGGTTGTTTTAGGAAGCTGACCTTCTGTACTTATCTGTTTTGTGACTGAATGAACCAGACTAGTAGACTACGAATGTACGGGGCATTTGTTTATACGCTTCGATGGCAGTACATTGCGTCTCCTGCATGCCTGCAAATCGTATTAGAGTTAGAAATGGTTCGGTGGATTAATTGAATATGAGGATTATGGTCTGTTGATAACTACGATAACGTCATAATCCTCCAACAATAGTCCAATCAATTTATACTAAAATAATTGGTCTATAACCCGTTGTCTTCGAACTTATTGTAATTGAAACTCATTCCATTCATTCATTTATGCGATGCTCCATTTCATTTTTAAATTTTGCGATATTTAACTTTTTGTATAATGTATATATGTGTTTGATTTAATAAAAATTGACAAACATTCAAATTATATAGAAGAGTTGAATGATTGAATTAGGAGTAAATTCCACTGGATTTGTAAGTTCACATAAAGACTGTAACAATAAGATCAATAGTGTTTCAGACAGAGACCTCCCTAGTCTCCTATACCAATATACCTACAAGTAGAACATGTGCCTAAATTTTTCGCTGACCATACCTACCTGCTGTAAATCCTATTATGAACGGATCGGTTGTCACGTTAATTGAAAGATGCGAGTGTGGTATAATGACGAAAATTATTCAATTATTTTTGCATTGGAATGAGATTATTATCGGGCGTGTGGATTATAGAACTTATCTACGTGCCCAAATATACTAAGGTCGTTGATCCAGTGGTCGTAAGCGCTACTGCTGAGCCTTAGGTCCTGCGTTCGATTGCCGGGTCAGGCAAGAGGTTTTTTTTTCGGTAATTTCTCAGTAGCAGCCCGGACTCCGTATTTGTGCCCGGTACTATAGGTTCACCTCTGACCAACCCTTCGGGAAAACAAGGCGTGATGTAATGTTGTTTTTATATTTGTATCTACGTTAAAATAAATATTGCACATAAATTATCATCTTCCAATAACAAATAAATAAAAACCAGTCAATAAATCCAACAGTAATTCAACACTACAACTTTGTTACTTATTACGTATGCATTAACTTATCATGTTTACCAGTAAAGATTTATGTGGGTATACGGACATTATCATAATGGTATTGAATATGAACGGCGATTCGTACTGCTATCCGAATTCATATGAGTTTTTCCAACGATTGTCCGTGATCCCGGGATTCCGGGATTCCTGATGCTCCCGGTTGCTTCCCTATTTCCTGTATCGGTATTTTATTGCATGCCATATTTCTGTGAGATGACTCGACTGCCTCCCGTCCGATTGGATATCGGAATCCAGTATCGAATACATATACCGGTATTTGATTGGTTTTAGATATTGTGTTTTTTTTTTTAAGAATTTTCAGTGTCGTCTCTGTGATTGTACATTTTTGATTGTGCTATGAATTTTGAATTTCCCTGTTGGTGTAGGTGGTATTTGAAATTATTCCCGACACCAGGCTTTTGGAATAAATAAACACGTTATTGATGGCTGTAGCAGTATACCATAGTTCTATAACATTTAGGTTTGAAACATCTAACATCACATTCGTAATTGTTCAAAGTAGGTCTCTAAACCAATAGACAAAGATAAGAAAGAGAAATTACTTATTCTGCAAAAACTAAACGCATATTACAAAAAAATTACATAAAACATTCATTTAGAAATTTGCCAAAAGCCTCGGATCGTATTCAATAACCAAAAGTAATAAAGTTAGTCCATTGCTTGATGTTAGGGCTCACAGTTATTTACTTAGTTATTACACTGAGTGCCAGGGCCAGAGACTAAAGACAATTAACATCATTTTTATTATGTTTTAATATACGGGGGGTCCGTATATTATTGCATACTTTTACTAGAGATATGCAATACCCCTACGCTGATTCATGACGTCAGAAATTCTTCGTCTAAAATGCTTGTTTATCAAATTGGAAATCAATACCCACCTACACCATATCTATGACCGAAATCAATCGTTTCTAAATTAATTTTAAACATGGGTAATAAATCTTGGCTGTCGTTAAATATTTATGGAGTATGTGACACCATGACCATAGTCTGATTTTTTTTGTCAGTCACTTTTCTTAGCTTATATACGGATTTATGTTGGTACGAATATGTAAATCCGTCATAGGTATAGTAGTATATAATTGAATAAAGACAGTATGTAAAGGGGTATTATCTACTCATTAATATGTACATCAAATGTTTAACAGTTTTGATCGAGTAGGTCTTCGCGTGGGTACTGCATTTTTCTATGGAGCAGCTGAATTTGTAATATTCAAAATGGTTCATATTCATGAGCACTATTCAAATATTTTGCATTTTTATTGTTGGACGTTGTACCTATTCTAAACAAACCAATATAAGCAGTTCAGTTCATAGGTATGTATTAAACATAGCAAACAGAAAATTTGTCTTATATATTAAATTATTACCTATTGGGAATTTCCAGTCCGCAATATTCTCGTGAGTCATAAGTCATAAGTCATTTATTTCATAACAAAATACATTGTGTTGAAAATATTACAGTGATGATAAATAAATAATAATTTAAAAAAGCATAAACATTACATTCATATTTAAACTTCATTACGCATTTAGAATATATCAATAATACTTACTAAAAATAATTTTATGTCAATAATTCAATAACAATTACCAACATTCTGTATAATTTTTTAATTTCATTTCCCAGTATTAAAATAAAATAAAATAAAAAGACATAAACAATAACAATACAACACACAAATGCACAAAAATACATAATAATAATTCACAAATCAATTAATAATGGGATGTCGTTTGTCATCTATAAACTCATCAATACTGTAATAGCATTTCCTCAATAAATATGTCTTTAATTTGCTTTTAAATATGTTTATGCTATTTATGCTTTTGAAGTCCATAGGCAACTTGTTGTATAAAAAGACAGATTGAACTCTGGGACTGTGATGAACCACATTCAATTTCGGTTGGATTGTGGAAGGTAAGTCTTTCCTACGAGTACTATCCCTAGCTTGTCTTTCCTCATCGGTCTCGCGCAAGTTCTTAAAAAAGTTGGTTAGCAGCACCAGAATATAGAGACATGGCACTGTTAAGATGTTAAGTCTGATGAAGTGCTCCCTACACGATTCTGTGATAAACAACAGTAACTCACACTGCAATAGACACAGACACAATACACAAAAATATAAATAACCTTATCTATAGGTACCTACTTCGTGAATTCCTTGATACACAAAAGCATACAACCCTTTACATATAAAGTAGGAATCACCCTTTACCCTTTTTTACTCGAGTTAGCGGGGAATAATGCAAAGTTTTCCGTATAGCCGAAAAAGTTTACGTTTTTCGTGCAAAATTTATTGGCTATAAACAGTGACGTTCGAACCACGGAAGCATAATAAAAGAAGCTCGAAGGGGTCAGCACACGGCAACTTTATGGACTTAACTGGCAAACTGTGTTGCCAGTTATAATAGTTTTGTTTGGTGTAATAAAAACTTTTCTTATTATTACGTTATTATTATCTCCCTCTGTAGTAAAGGATGCTTAAGGTTGTAACTTGGGAAGTTTGGATACCGTCCTCATGCTAATATTATTGGAAAGGGGAACTGCAGACATAAAAAAGAGTTGTTTTGGAACTTGCTGCCTCTAAAATATAGTCCAAAACGTTATTGTTGAGGGAAAGATGGTTGCACAATCACAAACAGATAAACCATCTCTTCGTGTAGCGTACGTCTAACATAGGGTAACTGAGTATTTACATAAGCGTCACAAAGTAACATTAAATATTACCAGAAAGTTACACAAACTGGTAATAACAAAAACAATTTTACATTCATCGTATTAGAATGCAGCACGAGAAATAAATTCATCTCCTCTCATGAATAAATAATTTATTTAACAAAATGCCATGGCGGCAAAACGCTGTCCAATTAATATCTTCATTGCACACAATTTTACGCATTGTTAGGAAGACTATACAAAACAAAACATGCTTGCTATATATATAATTTTCTCTGTTAACATGCAAACCAACGGACGGTAAATAGAATTGGAAGCTTTTAATTCTGTGAGCATTAAGGGTTAAATCCACCACCAGTTGCGAGTCGAAACGTTGGCACAGATCCAAATTATTTTAAAAGAAACCCCCTAACGATCTCATTTCGTTGGATCATGGCATATTACTTGTTAGCATTTTTGGGATTTCGTACTGGAAATTGGAAAATGGATTCCTTTTGTTCCTGTTTGTTCGTGAATGGAACGAAAATATTTTAATAGTCTTCGTAATGTTGAGTTCGTTTTAACGGTATCTACTCCAATAGGTACTTATTTATTTTAAATGAAAATTGCGTTAATTTAACAGCAAATTCTGAGCTGAATAATACTGGCCACGTTTATAAGAGCATTTTTTGTGTCATGACTCGCATGCGTGTCACGGGTTATGCTGCTACACGCACGCGGGATGCGAGTTTTACAGGTTTTTTGCTGTGTGATATTTCACGCATGCGGGAAAGTCAGGTTTGCGTGAGCGTGAAACCCGCATGACGCTAAAAACCCTCTCACCCTCATATACAAAACTCACGAATTGCTAGAAGGAATCCAGAAGGGTATGTTAAGAAAATCTCGTAAAAAGTTTTCTTATGTACTTACCTATATAGCTTTTTTTCTATCCTCTAAAACTTTGTTGCACCCACTACACTAGCGGTTTACTTAAACATTAAACGCATGTGGACCTCGTTAACAAGCTTCCTTGCTTTAATTAAGCCAAATTATTATCGGTCTAATTACATTCAGTTCCTATAAATACGTTCTTTCTAACAGTTTTGTTTGTATTTACTAGGAAGGAGATATTATCTCTGTCCGATGTTGTATTGTTCCCAGAGCAGCTACCGATAATGTATTTAAACACTTGGAAGGAAGTCCTTCCGATATTTATCCAACTTCTAAGGTGATCACTGATCATATCTGACAAGAATACTAATTGATTCGTGTAATTGATGCATCAGTGTTTGTTCTAAGAAACGAAACAAACGTTTTGCCAGCTGACAGTTACAAGTGTATATGACGCTTTCTCGAAAATGTCTGCGAAACTGTGTGTCATGTGATTGATGATTTTTTTCTATTAATAATTTTTTTTCTTGTTAAAACTTCAAGAAGCATCTTGATTCGGATGGTCCAGGAGCAGCATATCACATTTTGAGAAAAGTGATAAAACTAAGATTCATTAATTATTATTTTCTGTTTTTAGTTATGAGCTTTAATTTCACATACACCTTAAATATTTAAATACAATCTAACATTAAAATATTAACTATGTACAAATAAATGAAGGAAAAATAAAAGGGGATGAGCTCATTTTCTGTTTTTTTTTTTCATTTTGATAGCATTTTCTGTGCATTTAGTGACAGTAAAACTTCTGCCATACATGTACCTTTTTAGATGTTTACAATCTATTGAAAAACCGCTTCAGAAAGACTTACAAAAAACTTTTAGTAACAAACTGTTAGTAACAAATACAAAACACTAGTAGTCTCCAACGGTGTTTTCATTGCTACTGCAATTCGAATCGACCATTGTTCAATTATTTTACGTTGTATTTTCTAACTGAAGAGCAACGGCCCTCATGGTGTTATAGACGTGATTTTCCATTCGTTAATTAATAGACGTTCAGCCGTCTATTTTCTTTTCATTAAAAGGTTCCATACCTACCTAATGGCAGAAATAAAAAATGTCAGACAAAGAGACATCACATTCACGATTGATGAAAAAAAAAACAATGGGTGCGCTCAGACTGAAGTGAATTGCATTTCTGTGTTCTTTTAATTTGAAAACCTTTTATTACTTTGTACATGCATTGTTAATTAAAGGTAACAAGGTTTAAAAAAAAACTGTAAGTGCCCCTGAATGGTATATTGAGCTGAGTCCAAACAACAATGAATATTGTATTTTCAGACTTGCATCAGCGCCAAACTGTTAATATTTTGTATTTTATTGCGGTTAGTTTCTATAATAATAACGATTCTATTAAAATTATTCGTCGGTAAAGCTAGAAAGTACTTCCTATTGCTTACAATTGTCAGCTAACTACTGTTGATGGGATTCAATGCTTACCTTACAGTGTTGTTGAAAGTACACTAAACTTTACTGAAGCACAAATTATATTCGGTTATACTTTAACAAAATATCAGCGATCCGCAAACAGGATGTCACTTTTAGCAACAAAGAGAATTCGTGAGTAACACATACTCGTAATAGTAGCAGAACAAACAGCCGTACAATACTAAACATTTAACATAGCCCCGTGCCCGTCTATGCCATTTATTAAGGTAAACGCTAGAGAAATTATACTACGTCCCACTTTATCTCGCTCATTATGGTAAACACGGTCTGAGCGATATAATTACGAGGTAATTTATTATTGTTGTATCACAGAACACGCCATCCATTACAATTAAGATATTTTTTATTAACAATTTTCACGCGAGCAGTAATTTTGAAATATTGTCCGGACCTTTCAAGCGGTTTGTTTTTGTTCCAATAATTATAATCGTGTTTAAGGGACATTTCTAATGTTTTGTTTGTATTTTATGTTAGCTTGGTATTACAAGAACTGTACTTTTACCAGACAAAGAACCAAAATATTTGCAGTAGGTAAGCGGCCGTTGAGGGGCAGTTCTACTAGTCTGAATATTATTAGCATTGACGAGTGATAGCCTAGTGGTGTAACCGTCAGTCTGCAAAGTCATAGACCTCAAGTTCAAACCCAAGGCATGCACCTCTGACTTTTCGGATTCATCTGTGTATTGTAATTATCACTTGCTTCAAAAACGGTAAAGGAAAACATCGTAATGAAACCGGCATGCCTGAAAAATATTTTTCAACGGCATGTAAAGCCAAGTCAGAGGCCTGAGGCCAGAGGCCTAAGGCCAGAGGCCTAAAACTCTGACACCAGGTTAATCACTAACCACACGAAAAGGAGAAGAAGAAGACTAGTCTGAATTCAGCCGTCTTTTTAGATAAAGCGGGAGATATTTAGGAAGCTTCTGTACACACGACACTGAATTAGTTACAAAATCAGTTAGTCTAGTGTTAGCATGCGCTACTGCTGAGCATGACGTCTTGGGTTCGATACCAAGGTCGGGCAAAGTATTGAGTTTCTCATTAGGAAGTACTCAGTAGCAGCCCGGAGTCTGGATTTATGCCCGGTTGATGGCACACACATATCGAGCATAAGATCTTCCGATCTTCAATTGTTATGTCTTTATTTATTTTACAAAATTTTCGAGCTCATGGGTTTCGAGTATATCAACTTTCGGGTACTGTCAATCTTCCTAGCCTTTTCACAACTATCTTGGGGTCGGCTTCCAGTCTAACCGGATGCAGCTGAATACCAGTATTTTACATGGAGCGGCTGCCTATCTGACCTCCACAACCCAGAAACTGGGTAATACGATACCCCTTTGTAAGACTGGTGTCAGACTTTTGGGCTTCTGACGACTCGTAAAGACTGTCAAAGATCCACGAATGACAGCCGGGACCAACGGCTTAACGAGGCTAACTTTCCGAGGCACGGAGGAGTCTCGGTATGTGAAGATGGTCACCCATCTACTGGCCAACCCCGACAAGCGTAGCTTAACCTGATGGATCGACCCGTGCGGCTTGTTATTACTTAGCCACCTCCAACTTTCGGGTACTGTACCTATGATTATTTCCTTAGTCAGCCTCTTGCAACACTCTCTAGTTGTAACTGCCTTCCTAGTAATTGGAGACCACACAGCTTGCTCAAACTATGTATTTAAGTAATTCGTTACGTATCATTGCGTGGCAGTAGTCAATCAAGAGCAATTATAATTAAAATGGGTATTAATTAGGTAGACACAAATTGACGGTTCGCAATATTTTAATTGTGCTATTGGCAATATCTACCCCACCCTTATCTTGTTTTTAGTGTAGGTAGATTTCGATCCTTAAAATATTCCTTTTGGTTACAAAACCAACTGCAACGTAGCAAAAATACATACGTAATTAGTACCTAATCAAGTAGCTATGCCATGCCAATAACATCAATATCTTCTGAGTTCAGGAAACAGTTAGATAGACCAGGTACTCTTCTTGAGGTCAGCATAAAAAGGTCAATGTTCGATAACATAGAGAATTAAAATTGTTAAAACGTTTATGCAACTAAGACTTAAAAAGAAAAAAAATCAAACTCAATTTCTTAGTGTCCTGTTACAGCGTGTCTTTTATCAGCGAAGTACAAATCGTTGCCCTCATTACTTAGGCTGTAATTGGGCGTACAAAACAAAATCGTTCTACGACATATTATAAATTTGAAAGTGTGTTTGTGGGTATAGTCTTCAATCTCACTGCAACGGAGCAACGGAATAACGTAATTTTTATGTATAGAGACAGTCTATAGGCCAGAGAATGACGTAAGCTACCTTTTATTGCGGAAAATGCACGGTTCCTGTTGGATAAACCACAGCAGCAAAGCCGAGGGCAAAACTCTATAATTATCAATGATCTTAAAAGTAAAAACAGGTAAACAGGTTACCTACCCAACATTCAATGTCACATTATAGATTACACGTGGAGATAGGACGATTGAGAGCGAAAAAGAGACGAGACATAGAAAATTGGGCTCTTGCGGAACCCTTATAACCTATATACCTCTTTTTACTTATAATATCAGTGTCACATGCCTAGTTTATACAGTACATCTCGCTCAAACTGAAGCCCGACAGGCAATGTAAATGACCTGAAGCGAGCAAACCGCTTCGTTTGCGGATGTCACAAATGTGATTGACGGCAGCTCCGAATATATGATTAATGACCAATCGTCTATGACGCCCAAGCTTTGTGTCGAGCGTATGTCGTTTTACGCTTACATAACTTACAATAGATAAGAGAAAAGGGTTTCAATTAACCCAGTTTAGTTTGAAGCTAGTGCAAGGAAATTGACAATGAAAATTGGAGGCAACTCTAACGACCTTGATCTGAACGAGGTTTAGTCATTCTGAAGACTGGAATGAAAAGAGAATGATCTAATGAGTCTCACAACTCGGGTGCCCAAGACTGTACCTACGGAATGTTCGTAGGATCTGCATAATTACTATTGCAAAAAAACTTTGCCAATCATTTAGAAAATTGCAATGTAGCAAAAATTTACGTCATGGTCGAAAGTTCAAATATTTATATTTTCAAACTATATAACTACATATTTGCCAACTTTGTTACAGACAACGAGGTCAACTAGGACACGGCACAGTGCAGCATATCTTAGGACTGTTCAGTTTAGGCCCATCATTCAAACTGGGCGCACATCAAACATAAAAATGTTTAAAGATAAAAGAAGCTAAGGTAATTCGTCAAAACTAAAATTGTGCGCCCACCTTCCCCAACTCTTACATAAAACCACACTTTAGTCGGACTCACGC
The DNA here is from genome assembly GCA_948150665.1 of Conistra vaccinii. NCBI lineage: Eukaryota > Metazoa > Arthropoda > Insecta > Lepidoptera > Noctuidae > Conistra > Conistra vaccinii. The sequence continues at coordinate 10,442,634 of OX411328.1, read as the reverse complement.
ATAAAGCACACCGTCCTAATACTTCCCGGATTCCATAAGGTACGCGCCGAGAACATAGCCGATATTATTATTCATATTTCACTGGTTCCGTATATTTACGCAGTCAGATCACGGATTGAACTTTTTCAATAAAACTCCCCCCGAGATAGCAGCGTTTGGAAGTGCGGTCACGCATCACGCCAAGCGATTTTATAACTTTATCACTGTTCACCAATACCTGTGCCTTGAGGAACCCCAAAGATTTTACATTGAAATTGCTTCATTACTCGTTATCTTTCTCTTCGATGAGTTTCTTTTGATCTTTTGCTATATTTGTTCTTCTATTTTACTGCAGGTGGGCTGTATTAGCATATGTGGAATGATAACAGCTTATTTTGGAAGAAATTCAATATTGAAAATGGTGATTTGACTTACCATACTGTTATCGAAGACGCGCGACTTTTGAATACAATATCGTTTTAAAGAATGTAAACAAAAACAGATTTTGTTTTACATAATTTTAAAAGTATAAATAACTGGGTTCGTTTAAAATATGTAAATAAGGTACAAACCTGAATCTTTTCTATTCTATACAGTACCTACATATACATGTCAAATGTTATCTTTACTTGATAAAACATTGCATACTTTGCATGTTTTTATTAACAAAAAATATGACAGCTAAATCATCATAACATTGAAATATTTCAAAATCGCCGCTCGAGGCGCCAATAGCCGGTATCGTTTATAAACACCGCAAGTAGTCTCCATTTACCGATCTCTTATAACAGGCGCTTAATAGACGCATTTGTACAACACAAAATGCTCATTAAAGCAGAATTATAACTATCATTCATCATGTATTACTTCCTAGGAGCAAAAGTATACTGCCTGTCAGCACGCTCCGACAAGAAAATCATCTTTGAAGACCCGCCCTCTCATTCACTCGACTGAGATTAGCTGTTAATATTTATAAGTGCAATAACGCCTTAATATCTATTCATAAGTGAAAATTATTATGCAAATAGTGGCAAGAGGGCGGGTAGTAAATTCAGCGGTGTCTAGTCGGAGTCTGCTTTGCCTTAATTGCTGGACCAGGAGCAATGAATCTAAGGAGATTTGTGGCGAATGTTTCACATACAATTATTTACATAACCAGACGTCTAACACTTGTGCTGCTGGCTGGTATCGATAGTTTATTTCGATCATAAAATATTCTGACTTGGAAAATTCTGAGCAGATTTCCCTCTAATTTTCAGAGGGAAATCTGTTCGAACTTTTACAAAAGTACCTACGTACCTTTTTCTAAGTTTGACTTCTAACTTACGTCTCTGGTTCGCAAATTCGCATAAGCGTCACAACAAACACAAACAGACAACCAAACTCGCACTTTCTCAGTACTATGTTTATTTTGAGCTACATTCTCTATTAGAAACCGAACTTTCCGTCAATACTTTAACACTATTTTGGTCCCACACAGTTCACAGAAACTTAATTTCGAAGTTCCGCTAACGACATCAGAGAAAGGGGCTTAAGTTCACACATTATTCATTCTCTGTATTCGATTTAAATGAAAATCCTTCAGCATTAACACTCAGGCATACGTCATCAGACATGGTTATTAAATATTCATTTTAATAACAGAACAAAAGGTAAATGTGTGAAATACGGCTGTCAACGTTTCAATGATTTGCAACGCTCGTTGGTAACTTTTATTAAGTCCTTTTATTTTGCTCGCCTAATGGAATATGGGCATTATATGTTACTTTCCTGGCGGATATGGAGACGTGTTAACGTGCTTTGTGGGATATAAATCTTCGTTGTAAAATGTAAGTTAATTATAACACTTTTTGGTTAGTTTGGCTTTGTACCTACTAAAATAAGGTTAAGTAGTCTTTTTTTGGGTAGGAAATTATCAAATAACTTCCTCCCTCTCTTTGTGTCAGGCTTTTTTACTGACTAAAACCCACCCGTGTTCCTTCAGTTACCTGTGTATTGCCAGGGGCCATGGTATCCCTTTCGGACTTTCCCGCGGCCCTGGCAGGATAGTTACAATCTTTGAATTCTTATAATGTTATGCGAAATAATAATTGCATTTTAGAATGGCTGTTTCTATTTTGCAATCTTAACGAGCAAAACACAAGATCGGAGATTGTAACAAATTAGACACACATATTTTACTACTAGATTACCCCATTCCTAGCCGATTTGACATCAAAATACCAAACAGCAACTTAATAAGAGGCCACTTAGCAAATAATGTCTGTCTAAACACCAGCTTTTAAGACTTATTTTATTGCACTGCTTAGTAAAACGAAGGCTGGCTGGGTTTAACTAAAAGTTGTTAAACCGTGGTCGTCAACCATTGGTCGATTTAGTAATTATTGAAATTTGCAACTCCGGCGCTACTAATCACTGTTTCAAACTGATACCAGGTACAACACTAATACTAAGTTTGCGCTATCAAAGTCGGCTGTGGCGCCACCGCCCACGGTCGTGTCTCGACGTCCCGCGCAATTGCAGGCCCTATTACCGTACCTACCACTTGTACCTTGTACCTATGTACTTTACAACGCCTGGGAACAAACCCCACAACCTGCCGCGGCGCGTGGGACGACATCTAATAGCCTTTTAATTTTCAACACGCGCCCATCAACACGAAACGATAGTAATAGCCTTTAATACTATACTTAGAGTACAGCAGCTAATCGTACAGGAAATTATATATATTAAAATTCATTAACATTTGCATGTTACGGTGCAAAACGACATAAAAGCGACCAGTAAGTGCTAGTCGCGAAATAATCTAACAGGTACATGAATACGCATGTTACTAGCTTTTATTAGCCGCGGTGCCAATGAATTTATGCTGCTTAACTCCTTGAGTATCGTAACTAGTAACGACATTCCTATACAATACAATATCTAATTATTCTCTCAAGTGCCATTTTATGGCGGCCGTATAATGAATTATTACCTTGACGATTGAACATTTAACCGCTTAGTGGATCGTCTAAATACAGACAGGGTTCGTATTCTATCTAAATAGCGCACATTAAATATCGGTTGCTCTGCTAAATCACGTTGACGTGAGTGATTAATCTTCGGAGTAGAATGCTTGTCGTTAGAAGGGCAATAAAGAGATAGCAAAATAAATCAAAGAGCTATAAATATGGGCGGGATGAGCGATCAGTCCCAGAACTGTCGGATTCGATAGGAATTTACGGAACTTTTTATGGGACTTGCATGGAACTAAACGTAGTATAAATAAATATAAAAACAACGTTCAGTTGTAAATAACGTTTATTGTTTTATGGTAACCGATTAAAGTCGTTGTTAACTGGGTCTTGGAGAGTGTAGCTCTGCTGGTTATAACGAACGCTATTATATTTTAAATTCAATTGAATGTAAAGGTCGAATCAGGTGAAATGGAAATCGATCTGTCTGTCGCTCGGAATCATTACAAAGCAATGGAAAGCTTACGGATGAATTGGCAAAAACTCTTCCGTTAACTCTTTCGTAACATTTAAGCAATAAACTTTTTAAGTGTCATATTCAATGTGGGAGCCGTCTTCGGTTATTATAACCCATAATTCAGGAATGGGAATGCGGTGCAAAAGTGCAATATCCGACTCGGGCTATAACTGTCAACAGAGGAATGAATCACTGGCATATAAATCGTAGCTAGGACAGCATCGTGCGCGGCACCGTGCAATCCCAGCTCGATTTTATTTTATTGCTATCACTGTGGGAGAAATGCAACTGTCGATTTGTTTAACTAAATTATTTTATGATAACTACCACCTACCCACTATTGTTCATAACAGGGTGATTTAGAACGCTGCGCGCTGTTGGATTATGGCCCTCGTTTCCAGGCCACTGGTACTTGTATTACACTCGATAAAGTGTTTCAGTTTAATTTTATATTTTAAGTAAACATTAATAAGAAAGAAAGAAAGAAAGAAAGAAAAAGTATTTATTGGGACAGGCACAGGAGATCACAAATTAAAATAAAGACACATTTGAGACATACTTAAATAAGAATCAAAAACAATAAAATAAATTAAACAATGTAAAATTAAAAAGGGAGCAGAGTCCTGTGCGAGGCCAAAAGGCTCCTATCTCAGCACGATGCTGCGACATTTAATAAATATCGCAGCGCTGGTAATACGTCATATGTATTTCGAACCTATCTGCTATAGCCCAGTTATATAATGAAATATAAACACGCGGTTCTACAAGAATTGAATGACCCATAATAATATTTTCATTAGGAACCTGTCGTTTCTCGTGACTTGCATCAATTTGCGCGCCTATCTAAACTTTTTCAACTTAACAAACAGTTCGGAAATTAGACAAACACGTTCCGACGACAGGAAGCGCATCTCAAACAAACGCGACGCTGTCATGCGCGCGCGCAGACGAGAAGATGGATGAAAAATGGCGCCCGGAGATTAGCCTGACAGGAGATCACTTTCTAATATTAACATTAGCAGTTAAACATACAAAGATAAATTATGGTGTGTTAGGTCAGGTACTGTCAAATTATTTCAAAGCAGCTATTGTTCTCATTTTTTGGGCAGTTAATTAAATGCATCCAAATTAAGTAGACATGAACACTTGTAAAAAATACGGTTACGACTATTAATCAAAAATCTGACATCTCAGCCAGAACCATCAACTTCAGCCGAACTACCAGGCTTCCATAAATCAAAAGAGAAAAACTGGAACACATCAATATTAATATTAACCAATCATCTAATACTGGTTTAAAAAAAAAGAACATAAACCGCGGAGATCCGCTTATTACAACCGTTTTTGAGCGTTCACTTGTCTATTCCGGGTGTGGGACCACCCACGGCATGGCGACTGTTATTTTAGGTGCGTAATTGAGTTGTTGCGACCGTGGCGAGCGACGACCCTGCCGCGACACGCGTAATGCGATGTTTTACATGACTTCGATGCACCCTGCACGCATTCATTTAGAGTGGTGAATAGAAAAACGTAGCGTGAAATTGTAATTAGCTGTGAAAGAAGTTAGATTATTTTAAGAACATTCCATTTTTTGCCAAAAGGTATTGTGTAGTAACAGTAAGTACATATAGCGGTATGAATGTTAGCCAAAAGATATCAAATGGATAATAAAGGTAACCGACATAGCCCGAATAATTGTCAAATTTATGTGGCAGTGGGCTGGGCACGTTTCTCACAGAACGAAATGCCGAGTCGGGCCGATACGTGGGCACCCATAAACTGGACCAATATCTTGGTGAAGTTCGGGTGAATCCACTGCATGCAGAAAGAGTAGGGCGATGCTTGGAGGCTTCTTTTTTTAATATAGGCCAAAACAGGATTCTCTGCGAGTAGAACCCCCAGAGCCCATATTTTTGCTGTAATGCCAATAAACGCATTTTTCTTTCTTTCTTTCAAAGGTGGGGAAGCACACATGCAGGAATGATTTACACAATCTAAGTTCTGTCTCTTCGTATGCAAGAGATGTTACCGACTAGAATGTAAAAACTGAACTGAACTAGAAAGCCGCCTACGATCGTTGTTAACCCATTCCTTTAAACCTATTTGCGTAGGATGACTAAACGATAAATAACAAGAAAGTAGATCTCTAAGCAAGTATACATTATTCATTACTTGACCAAAAGTTCCCGAATGAGCTCCTACGCACCTATCATAAATCTAAGGTTTTATAGTTACACTCAGACCCCAAAACGTTTTGCTAACAATTCGTACCTTTTCGAATGCTTAACGAGTCCTTTGAAAGTATCCTATACTCTATTTACCCTGTAAAAGTCCCTGAAACCTCTAGCAATGTTTTACGAAAAATAGCTTAGCTTAGATATACAGACGAAGATACAAGTGCTCAAGTATTCTTTGTGCTAGTAGCACTGGATGTGCGGTATAACCACTGCTAAGCTCATGGAATGAAGCACGAATATGTTACAAATGTCCTTTTCCAAAAAATGGGTTAACGTATCCTTTCAAATCGACAAACGTCCTATACCACCCATAAAACCAAACATTTTGCTGGTATAATAGCTCAAGCCTTCCTTTATTTTCTCCCCTAAACGAAACTGACGTGTATTGTGCGAAATGATTAATAACACGTCATAATGATACGTCGCTTTTTTGTTGTTGTTGGCGTGTGACGATTTATCCTGTGACATTCTTTTGATAGGATATGGGTCGGCTTGAAATGCCTCTAGTTTCTGATTATTTTAAACCTTTTGTAGGCGAATATTTTTTTGTACAACACACAGCATAGAAAGATGCCAGCAACTTTTTTATTGCAATTCACTATCTTTTATTTTCAGGTAGATAGGCTAAAGTATTTTAATATGGCCGTTTCTATTTCGAAAACTACTTTAAATACGGCCGCAGCAAATATTTGTTTTTGCTCGCAAAACCGCTCTCGACTAACTTTGAGAGCTTGGTGTGCGTAGTTCTTCGCAGAGATATTATGGTTCGCTTAGAACTATAAAATATTTACTCACTTCAAAGAATTTTACTGCCAACCACAAAAGGTTTACTTTGATGAATTGAAACTCAACCGCTCTTCGGTTAGCGTAATAAAATTTGTTTGCAAAACGGACCTTCATTGCAACATAAACGCAATATTAGACTGAAGGGGGTTTGTCTTTGCGATACATTTGATTTCCAAAACATGGTCTTCTTTAAAAATTGTCCTAACAGTTGTCGGTTTGCAACAAAGTACTACGACTTGTAAAATATCCTCAACACTCCCTCACACGTACCTCCCAGCATTCGACTTTGAATACAAATGACCTGATTTTTACTTCCTGTAAATTTTAAGGCATACAAACGCTGTGCACTGGTTTATTAAACAAACTGTCCGAATGTGTGCCACGATAATAAAAAGAAATTATTTCCTTTTGTTACGCTGCAGCTGAAGAAATGAGAATCTACAAATAGTAAGGTGGAAGAAAACACATTTGCTACATGAGCAAAACATTCAAGAGGATTTAGTAGATCCTTTATATAGCTGCAAAAAAAAATCTGATAAGTACGGCCGTAAGCATAATAGCAAAGCCGGTTCCTTATAAAAACATATGTTTTTCCTGTTCCAAGTTTTCTTCTCTTTTGCTTATTCGTAAGTTCTCAGGACAAACACAAGTGATAAATCTCTTCCAGTAAACTTACTTGTATCAGTGTTATATTTATAGGTTTCCGTAGAGATACTAAAACTAACATAGACGGTTTAAGTGTTTACCTCATTCCACAATTACTTTTTACCAGGAACTTGTTAAACATAAACTGCATTAGCATCGCCCAAGTACAGCAAAAATTAATGTTTATTACAGTAAAGGCAAGTGCTAAGCTCTTACGGATAGAACAAACTACGCTATTAAGGACCTCGTTCGATTTTCATTGGCACTTTGCCCCAGAGTGAGAATAGAAAAGCTATTCTCGACTAACACAACCTTTTCGATAACAGTTTTTATATCTCTTTCATTGTTTATATGCGAGAGAAGGATGGAATATATTCGAAGTCGAGTTGTTGGTAGGAATGAAATAGGTTCCATGTTGCATTTAGCCCATATGATCGCGTTGCTCCTCGGTGCCTCGGTGTTTTATTGACTCAATCATGGTGATACCATGAGGTTGCGGCGTCGGACCCATGGGTAAAGTGCTAAGGCTCTGCTCTGTTAACGTACATGTACATTTTTCTTCCCAGTAAGTAGAGCGTGGAACGATGTGAGGGCGATATTTTAGACTGATTTTCCTGCATAAGAGAATGTAAGTTCTTTTTGTTCGAAAAATAAAAGCAATGTCTTGAAAAAACTTGTGACTTATCGTGACTTATCTGAATAAAGATCAAAAGAACAACAAAAACTTCTTATAGGTACCATTGTTTCGACGTTATCATAATGATAGAGATATCACAACATAAAATAATGTTATTGACTACAGGTACATATCCGAACGAATGTAATAGAGATTAAAATATTCGAAACCCAAACCAAAGTCCCTTGTTGTTCAACCATGTTTACAATCGGAACAAGACAAGACAAGATATTTCCGTCAACTTAATTGAAGTGACATGAGTTACTTTATTGATATTAAAATTTATTTATGAATACGGCGGCGAGTGATAAAACGACATTTCACCGCCGGTGTGTTTGTTTGTCGACAGATTTCTGCGAATGAGTGCAATTAATTATGACCGATGTCGGTCGTCCGCGGCCGCGCGCCTGCGCTCGCCTTTTGTTTTTACTCACCATTTGTAGAACAATGCAGCGCGTGCGACTTTTATCTCGCTACAAATAAACGAATACTCCTGTCGACTTTTTGCCGGTCTCGTTCGTGGCTCGGCTTGTACCTACCTCGAAATTTTATTAAGCCCGTACCGAAATGTTACTCGAGTTAAACGAATTTCACCAAGCGGAATATTTCGATCTGTAAAATGCGAAAGTAACAAAGTCAAAGTTGCGACGTCTCGCGACATTCTCGTCTTATTGAGTTTGGACATGCAGCCTTTCTTCAAGCTGTAGAGACTCATAAGTCATAATAAAAGATAGGTTACCTACATTGTTTCAAATATCACGCCATTTCGAACACGGGATTGACTCATTACTTTGTAGTCTTTTTATTAGTAACTTTATTTATAGTGATGCTCTAATGGAAAGATCAAACGCACTCGGCAGTTAATTTTAATGTCTCGGTGTAAACGGGCACCGAGGCCCGTTAGATATAATTAGAGGGATCGGTAAAGCCTCGCTGTGCATTGCACCGCCGCCAGTAGTATTTTGATCTCGTTGACATTTATTATGTCACCGACATCGGTACAGACGTACCTAACCGGTATGAATAAGTAACTATTTTCATCTTTAACGAGTGCGTTAACATTCACGCTAGAGGACGTGATATACGTGCGTCAATGAGGAGACATAACGTTGTAATAAAATGTAAATAATTATGATTGATTGAAACGCAATTGGACATTTCGTTTTAATTTATATGAAAGCGGTATCTGCGAGGAATATTGCGGGAAATGATGTCAAAGGCGGCGTAGTGGAACCGCCAAACTTGTTTTATGTGTCAGGAAGGAAGGCGTGCTGTCAGCGGCGCCTCGCGAGGCGGCGAGGCAGCGAGGCGGGGCGAGGGCGCAAGCTCTCATCAACTTTAACGAGCCATTACCGCTGCGCCGCCACGCTCCGCTCTACAAGGGGGGATTCGTGTAATTTTCGGAACTCGCATAACGTGTAATTATTTCAGGAGGGGGCGTCAATAACGTAACCGCAGCATATTTATATGCGTCCTGGACTCAAATTTTCATCGCAGGTAAAAGAGAACGCTGAATGTTTATGTATGAAACCTCGTGAATTTTGATTAAGCCGAGTTTCACATAAAATCCAATTATTTGCATAAAATATACGGCTTCGAAAATGGATAATCTTGAACAACGCACCAATTTTCGTTTTGCTCAAATCGTTAACGCAGAATAAAGTCGCATACGACGTCGTTATGAATAAGAATGGTTACTAATGAACCAATTTATGGAGACAACCGGCCGTCCGGTGAGTTATTATCGACACAAAAGCGAAGACAGTGTAAACGCTCACTGAAATGGAACGTAACAAGTCCACTGAAATAATTCACGGCGGATTCGACACGGACATTCACAGTTGCATCGCCGTGGGCGAGTGCGCGCTTGTCTTGAGACGTCGACAGTTCTTGTTGCGACTACTGTGGTTATTTCTAAACCGTATCACGTCTCCGTCGACCGGATCGCCTCAACGGCCAAAGCTTTGATGTCGCATTCTCTTTTTGCAAACCACATTTCAGTATAGACTGAATGCTTTCGGGAAAGATGTCTAACGACCAAACGTTTCGATCGCCGCATTCTTCATTTTGATATTTCGTTTTCGTTTCACTTCGGCTAATGTAATTGCCTCGTGATGCCAACTAAGAGTTGTTGGGTGACTTATCAGATTTATTAGACCTTTTCTGAGCTCAACAGCTTTTATTAGGCCTTTCTATTGAAATGTCAAACCACTGTTTGGACTGGTCGAAACAATTTATTTACAAAATGCTTCACAGCTTGCATCGAATATATTTTGAACAAGCGTAACACAGTACTCAACTCCTAACCTTAAACAACTCCAAATAAACTGTTCATTTGAGAACTGGAACCCGATAAACGCAGTGAGGGGTTGTCAATGCAGTTTATTTTCAGCCTAGCCAGTGGTACAGATAATAGAATGCCGTAAAACTCGGTCCTGTGTGGGCGCAGGGTAGATAACAGGCGGCTACGACGTATCTCTTAAAGCGGTAATTTGTTAGAGCTCTTCGTACGACTCACTTGTGATAAGGAATAAAAAGTGGACAAACCCGAGAGTTCAAGGCGATGTTTCAATGCCATCGCATATAATTTCATAGATAGTGTGGACTTTATAACCTTCTTTCGCAAATTAATTGGGATGAAATCATGATATTCGCTGTTGTGCAAAGCGACAGTCTAGTGAAGCGAATTCCCACGAAGTGAATCTAGCAACTTGCAGGTCCAAGGTTGATTGTTCGCACTTTACACAGCTGGTTTGATAAATGTTTAGCTAAGATTTAAGTGCAAGATTGATTAGAAGCACTCGTGGTTTTACCATTACATTTGAGATGGGAATCATACAACCACCTATATTTACCAATTCTTACCATCCTTCTTAGAATGATAAAAAAATACTTGAAATATTCGAAAAACTTCCAAGAAAGACACCCTTGAATTAGTGCCAAATAGAAACCGAAAGGTCCTGCTACAATAACAAGGAAATACGTCACGCAAGCGAGGAACAGTGACAGAAATGGACATCACTACCAATGTTTTATGACGTCGGATGGGAATAAATGGAAATAAAATAAAAGGGGAAAAAATACTTTCAAAGCATTAAACGTAGGGCTATGAATGTCTTTAGACAAATTAAAAAGCTGTGATTTATAACGGTAGCATTTTATTGCATGCAGTAGCATTTACAAGCTCTTCGGTAGAATGTTGTCAGCCCAAAAATATACAATGTGACAAAGCGTTGAGTTTGAATTTTTTTCGTCACTTTAGTCATATGATAGAAATATGATTGTAAGTATGTTTGAAGACTGATATAAGCTTAGTTTTAATGATACTTCCTACACTAGTGCTATTAAAAAGCCCTTAATCATTATTATAATATATTGCGTTCTGTAATAATAAATGCTTAAAGCTAAGAACAATAAATTGCATCGGTATCATAAAATCTTAATCTAAATTAAACAAACGCCCGAAGCAAGGAGGTTGATACTGTTGGTAGCGCTACGTGCCACCAGTGTTGCCTGATTACAATATTTATTTTATTCCAAATAATAAAATTGTAGAAAAGTGGTGTCTGTACAATGGAAATATATGAAAAAAAAATAGCAGGGGTTGTTATTATATCGATGCTGAACCCGAGATTGTAATTAAATTTTTTTTTGTCTGTTTGTCTGTTTGTCTGTTTGTCGGTTTGTCTGTTTGTCTGTGTGTTTGTGCACGCTAATATCAGAAACGGCTTATTCGATTTAGATGCGGTTTTCACTAATATATTGTAGTAAGCTTCACTTAACATTTAGTGTTTATTTCATGTCAATCGGTTCATAAATAAATAAGTTATGTCAATTTAAAGAATCACATCGAACATTTTGTTATAGGTTAGGCATTTCTTTCCTTGATTTTCGGTATACTTATCTTAATTTTTATTTAGGGTTTGTATATAAATATTATAAGTATTTGGTATAGGTTAGGCATTTCTTTTCTTGATTTTCTTTATTAAGTATAAGTTTATTAGCTCAGGTTAGTAATTAATTTTTCTAGCAATTCTTTTGTTTTATAAAGTTAGTACGTTTGGTTTACACGTCTTAACACTTATTACTTAAACTGTGACAATTTTAGACTGTATAATAATCTGTAAGTATTTATAATTTAATTGTTTACGATAGTACGTGTTTACTAAATAACTGTGTGTTAAGTAGTAAGTACTATTTTATTGTAAGAATGCCTCGAAGAAGATCCAACCTCTCCCAATGTAGCAGAAATGCTAAAAGGATGAGATTAGTTCGATCACAGGAATCTGAGGAAGGTCGTGAGGCAAGGCTCTCTGCAACTCGGGAACATCAGGCTAGGTTTCGTGCTGCAGAAACTTCGACTCAGCGGGAATCTCGACTGAGTTCAAATCGTTCTCGAATGGTCGAGGTCGCGAAAATTTTTTTTCATACTAATGGGGTCAAGTCATGAAAAAGGTTGAAAACACTGCCCTACATTAATCCTACTAATATTATAAATGCGAAAGTTTGTGAGGATGGATGGATGGATGGATGGATGGATGTTTGTTACTCTTTCACACAAAAACTACTGAACGGATTTTGATGAAACTTTACAATATTGTAGCTTATACATTAGAATAACACATAGGCTACAATTTATAAAGATTTTATGTGATTTGGCCAAAATATAACGATAAGTATCAAGTAAGTCGGAAAAATTCCTGCCCTCTGAGATCTATCTTTGCGTGCGCTGCCTTTTTTTTTTGGGGGGTTAATCATCCAATGACTTCTCCCGCTCTGGGCGGAGCGGAAGGGCGTGTCAGACTCTTACTGACTAAAACCCACACGTGTTCCTTCGATCCTTGATATCTCTTTGAGGCGCGCGTGGAACACGATGCGCCGTCGACCCGGGCCTGCCATGGTCCTTATCGGACGGCGAGCTGCCCGTTGCTCTCCGTCCGCAGGCCCGCGCCTACGGTGGCCGGAAATCGGCTATGAATTCCCGACGCCCGGGACGTCTCCTACGGCGGCGGCGGCTAGGGCTGTAGGGCGCGGCCTTTGCCACTCCCTCGCGCGCTCCACCTTCTCCTTCGCGAGCATTACTGCTTTGCAGAAGGAGGTGACGGCTTGCCATGCCCTCTCGCTCCGCACCATGGCCTGAACCAGGGCCGTACGCGAGAGGTCACCGCCGCCGATCGCCTCCACGAGGAAACGGCGGTGGTCCACCCAAGCCGGGCAGACCTCCACCGTATGCTGCGTGCGCTGCCTAAACCGTTAGAGTTACATGAAGAAAATGTATTGTGGGATTGTTTGTTTTAAAGAGTTCTAAATAAAAGTCCGCGACAGCATATATCTACCTTTTATGTGGAAGCCTTTATAACCAAAATAGTGAGCAATAAATACAGTTAAATTGAATACTTTTTTTACATTGCATATTTTAGAGTACTTATTTATTTAATTCTTATCAAAATAAATACCTTCATCGCTTTTGGTATTTAATGTAGATAAAGTTTGTCTTTTACACTAAGTAATTTGGACAAATAGTTTAAAAGTTAGAACGATAAGAATGACCTGCGATATTGAGTCGACGGCGCACAGAACGAGGGTGGAGGGGCGGGCCAGCCAGGGGATGACGCGCCAGAGCGCCAAGTAGAAGCTATTGCTTAATAATATTATGTTCGAGAAATAACGTAAATAACGCAATTAATTGTTGAACTGTCAAAATGAAACCCATTGCTATTGTAAGTGCTACGCAATTACCCCGCTGATTTAGGACAATGTTAGGTACACGTTCCTGTGGGATAATTTCCGACATCCACGCGGGCGAAGCCGCGGGCAGAAGCTAGCTTCTGCCCGCGGCTTCGCCCGCGTGGATGTCGGAAATTATCCCACAGGAACGTGTAACATGTCCTAAATCAGCGGGGTAATTGCGTAGCACTTAGAATAGCAATGGGTTTCATTTTGACAGTTCAACAATTAATTGCGTTATTTACGTTATTTCTCGAACATAATTATTAAGCAATTATAGCTTCTACTTGGCGCTCTGGCGCGTCATCCCCTGGCAGGCCCGCCCCTCCACCCTCGTTCTGTGCGCCGTCGACTCAATATCGCAGGTCATTCTTATCGTTCTAACTTTTAAACTATTTGTCCAAATTACTTAGTGTAGAAGACAAACTTTATCTACATTAAATACCAAAAGCGATGAAGGTAAATTAAGAATTAACTAAATACTCTAAAATATGCAATGTAAAAAAAGTATTCAATTTAACTGTATTTATTGCTCACTATTTTGGTTATAAAGGCTTCCACATAAAAGGTAGATATATGCTGTCGCGGACTTTTATTTAGAACTCTTTAAGACAAACAATCCCACAATACATTTTCTTCATGTAACTCTAACGGTTTAGGCAGCGCACGCAGCATACGGTGGAGGTCTGCCCGGCTTGGGTGGACCACCGTCGTGTCCTCGTGGAGGCGATCGGCGGCGGTGACCTCTCGCGTACGGCCCTGGTTCAGGCCATGGTGCGGAGCGAGAGGGCATGGCAAGCCGTCACCTCCTTCTGAAAAAGTTTTTCGCGACCTCGACCATTCCAGAACGATTTGAACTCAGTCGAGATTCCCGCTGAGTCGAAGTTTCTGCAGCACGAAACCTAGCCTGATGTTCCCGAGTTGCAGAGAGCCTTGCCTCACGACCTTCCTCAGATTCCTGTGATCGAACTTATCTCATCCTTTTAGCATTTCTGCTACATTGGTAGAGGTTGGATCTTCTTCGAGGCATTCTTACAATAAAATAGTACTTACTACTTAACACACAGTTATTTAGTAAACACGTACTATCGTAAACAATTAAATTATAAATACTTACAGATTATTATACAGTCTAAAATTGTCACAGTTTAAGTAATAAGTGTTAAGACGTGTAAACCAAACGTACTAACTTTATAAAACAAAAGAATTGCTAGAAAAAATAATTACTAACCTGAGCTAATAAACTTATACTTAATAAAGAAAATCAAGAAAAGAAATGCCTAACCTATACCAAATACTTATAATATTTATATACAAACCCTAAAAAAAAATTAAGATAAGTATACCGAAAATCAAGGAAAGAAATGCCTAACTATAACAAATGTTCGATGTGATTCTTTAAATTGACATAACTTTTTTATTTATGAACCGATTGACATGAAATAAACACTAAATGTTAAGTGAAGCTTACTACAATATATTAGTGAAAACCGCATCTAAATCGAATAAGCCGTTTCTGATATTAGCGTGCACAAACACACAGACAAACAGACAAACAGACAAACCGACAAACAGACAAACAGACAAACAGACAAAAAAAAATTTAATTACAATTTCGGGTTCAGCATCGATATAATAACAACCCCTGCTAATTTTTTTTCATATATTTCCATTGTACAGACACCACTTTTCTACAATTTTATTATATGTATAGATAAAGGATCATATCAGTCTTGGTATTGTTTAAATCTGTAGCCTTTTTACTAAAAGAAGACTGTGCAATGCAATTTTGCAAAATTATAAACTTTTAGTTAGTCGAGTTGTGCGAAAGTTATTAAGTGCAGTGTTCTATTAGCCATAAACATTATACACTAATCTTAGTAAATAACTTATTATGTTTTGTTTTATTGAATAGGTATATCCCACAGATATAAATCTAACTAGATAACGCAAGTCCCTCCATCTGTATGAAAACCAAGCGTGCCACTTTTTCACACGCAATTTAAAAACAAAACTTACCAATGAAAGAAAACATTTCCAATGCTTCGGCCAACTTTTTCTACAGTCTTTACAGCTCAATATAGTATAAAAAGGCAGATTGATCGTAATTTTTCTCCGTTTTTTGACATGCGAAGTACATACAATCGCGTCATCTAGTTAGATTTATATCTGTGGTATATCCATATACCGAGAAAAGTTAATCTATTTTATCATACGCAGCTTTTATAGAATATATAAAATGCATTACACAAAAATGCTTCAATTTAAAGGTGTAATTTCACTTGATTGTAATAACCGTATCGAGCTACGGGTAATCCAGATAATGACGGCTTAGCAACAATTTACTATCGGAGGGTTTATTAAAAGGCAATACAGTGTTTAATCTGTCATTAATTTAGTAAAATTACCGCCCTTTTCATTTATGAGCGTGCCTTGGGGAAATTACTCTATCGGGACAGCAGACAATTTGGTTAATGTTCGGTTTTGTAGTTTTTTATTGTGTTGTATGTTTCTGTAGGATACTGTATGGTCTGAGCCTTAACACTCGTTCCCTTCGGGAGCAAAGGGCATGTAAGGGTGTGCTAATCTAGTTCGGTTTCACTTGCTTTTACGTAAATGTGTCATTGTTACAAGTTGCATTACCCATTTAAAGATCAATAGTTGTCTCCCATCTAAGACAGTTAACATTTTTTTGCGGTACTCTCGTGTAGGTAAGTATGAACAAAGAGCTATACTTAAAATGGAGTAGAAAGCCAACAACTAAACAGCACCTACATACTACATACTACTACACCTACATTAAATAATTCACTCCGCTAGTCAAACACGATTCCATGTCTACAATTTCAACGTAACGTGTTATTTCCCCACCCCTTATACCTGATAGTGCTTAACCTCTGTCGTGTACTCTAGAGCTCTCTACGTAACAATTTAGTTAGATGATGATACTACGATCGAGTTACGGGCAACCCTAGCTTCGATTAGGTAGAGGACACATTGTTCAAGCGAAAGCGATTAGTCAAAACTTTTGAACCACAATAAAAAAGATACGTTAGACGTTCCCCGCAGTTGGTTACAACTTGTGTAACACAATGTACAATTAGGCAATCGATCGCAATGTCTTTCATTTTGACAGCCACGTTCACTGCGTCATTTATGTTGTTGAGCAGACAAATTCAAACCTATGAAGCAATAATGTTCTTCCTTCAAGCGATTATAAAGTGTAATAGGTTGTCCACTCTGAAACGACGCGCATGGGGCGCGTCATTTCCGCATTACCCATAGAAATCCGCATTACCGTATACGTAAATGTGGTAATGGGGCGCGTCATTTCAAAGTGGACAAGCTATACGCGAATATTGGGGTGCAGGTCATGCATGTATTGAACTAAAGTACTTATATGTGGGTAGTTAGGTATATGGTTTTGCTCACATGGATATTTTTCAAGTGGTTCTATTCCAGACTCGATCGAATTCTTTATTCATAAGCACTTCGCGCGGTGAGGTGGCTAGCCAAACTACGTACATGGTTTGCATAATGATAATGATATTTACTTTCAAATAAATAAGAACGTTGTCTCGTCAAGAACGTAGATGTTAACAATGTTAACTCGGAGAAAGACTGAAAATGCAGCAATTTTAGTTGATGTAAAAAGAAAAGATTTTAAAATAAATAAACGAAATGTGACCGACTAATTATTTGATAGTGACAGTGCGCCACTGTGCCATGTTTCCCGCTGTCCCCACTAACATAACATGTCCTTTATAGAGGAATCCCGTGAAAGACTAGGGGAGGTGAAGCCACGCTGTTACCCTGAATTCTGTAATTAAACGCCTCGTCTAATTGTGACCTTCGACCAGCTCGCTTCACACTCCGCTACACTTTCGGCATTAAGCTCCTTGTAACTAAATAGGATGCTTCAAAACCTAGGGCCAATTTAACGATGGAATTGTACCTTGAAATGAGGGCTGAAATTCAAGTTAGAACAAATGGCCGTTCTCCTTTCGGTCGTTTTGCTTTTCTACAGTGTAAAATGATGACTGCTGTTAACTTTGAGTACCTATTGAAAGTTGTCGATAACCTTGCATAGCTGAAAATTTGTGGGAAATGATGCTGGAAAAATTTGCATGGGACACAAGTTCACACGTGAACAACTTTATTCATATTCATGAGTAAAATTGATTGTAATTATTTTTTACTAGCTGCCCGCTGTTTCACCCAAATAACTCACGATCCCTTGAGAGAATATTGAGATAAAAAGTATTCTATGTCTTATTCCAGGTCATAATCTACTCGTGTGTCAAATTTCATCCAAATCCGTTCAGCCGTTTCAGCATGAAAGCGTAACAAACAAACTCACTTTCGCATTTTTATTATTAGTTAGGATTAAATATAAGTTAGGGTATGCGCGCACTACGAAAATAAATCGTTGCGACTTTTAAAGTGCGAAATAAAATAATGAATAAATCGCAAACGATTTATTTTCGCAGTGCGCGGATTGTAGTACATTTCTGTTGTTCACAGATTGACAAATTTTCTTCGCAACGATTTATTTTCGTAGTGCGCGCTTATCCTTAGGATTACGAATGTAGCAATATTTGAAAAGTGAAGGAATTCGGTAGCTTTCAATGAACTAGTAGGTAGGTACTCTATCTTTCAACTGACAGCTTCCTATGTAGATTTTATAATTAACAACCCACAGATTTATAGCCTCAAATAATTTCAATATTACAGACATTATTTAAAGCTTCCTTTCCCCATTAAATAGACCAACAATAACATTTCTAAAGAGGCGAATTCCTTAAGTCGCCACTTACACATAATTACCATACAACCGAGCACGATTAAAGGATAGTATAGCCATGGAATGACGGCGTTTATGTAAATTGCTTCCGCTAGGATTTCACCAAGATTTATGCGTTAGCGTCAAGAACAATTAAATTTAGACCACGACTCGCGCTTCTGTATAAATTAACTCATTTTGGATAAGAGAACGCAGACGGTTTCTGTTCTACTACAGATTCTTGGAACTTGTAGTAAAGTAGATGAGTATTTTGTATGATTGTTCGACTTTAATAGGAATATTATTTTTAGATTAGTGACATCTTTACAATCGACTAGCACTTGATGGTGCTTTTTTGAAAAACTCTTTGTTGACTTACCAAAAGACTTCCTATAAAACCCTAATCTAATCGATTAATTGCATCAATTCAAAAAGATCCGTAAGTTCTCACCAACAAAACCTTTGGAATAGTGTTGTGTGAATAGAGACAGATAGAAAAAATATTGTGATAAGTGCAGGTGATTCTCCTAATAATATTAGAAACCAAGAAAAGGTATTGGACGCATTTTCTGAAAAATCATTTACGTAGCAATTTAAGTTAAAAATAAAAGTGCATTAGGATGCGAGAAGCACAGAATCGGTCGAAGTGGCAGTGCTTGGGGGCTATGTCCAGCAGAGGACGTCTTTTTCTGCTGAAATGACGAAACTCTACTTACCAGGCTAGCTAAGATAAGATTGTAATTCAAATAAGGTATCGTCATGGCAGTTTATAGAAAAAAAATACAGTTCTTACCAGCATCATAAAGTTGGTACCTCTACCAAAATACCTACTTGATAGTTTCACGTACTCCTTATATTTCCAAGCATCATTTCCAACCACTTTTAAACTATGCAAAGTTATTATCGGCAACATTCAATACTCATAGTTTTCAATTTTACAGCAGTCACAATTTTACAAAATTTCGTTAATGAATTCTCCCCTCACAGCATTCGACATCAATAAAATACCTATATAATAACGTAGACATTTACAGTATTCCCTGTAAAATTCAGTGGCTACTGGCTAGTGAGGTGCACGTGCACCCTAGGGCTACGAGAGTGGCCAGTAATACCTGCCCGACTGTTTTTATTGGCATTTGTATTAAGTTTTCATGTACCACTAATGGATTAGTGCAGTGAGAAGGGAGGGAATGCAGTAATAACTGCTTTTTGTAGGCTCTACTGGGAGATCTATGATGCGATTTTTTTATGAGGTAAATAGTACCTAGTCCCTCCACTCCCTCTCACAGAGAGGAGGCCTGTGTCCCAGCAGTGGGAACATTAATAGGCTGATGATGATGATGATGATGAGTACCTAGTATTTTTTTGAAGTGATAACTTCTTTAGCGGCGTTGTGCACTTTTTTTGGGATGGGTAAAAAAATTTAAACTCGCGTCAGATTGTGCCGTATGATCCGTTGCCTAGCAACCGAATAAGTAAATATTAAAATAAATAATCTTTGACATTACGTAAAGATTGCGAGGTAAGAAATTTTACCTATATTGATGGGTAAATAAAAAGTAGTCAAAACATACTTCATGAAAAGTGTTAAAATAATTGTTTATTTTTGTTAGACTATATTTTGAAAATAAATAAATATACTACTACTACTACTAATGAATATTGTATTTAACCACATAAATTATAGTACTTTTATAAGTACTGATAAATAAAGAAATTCGTGCGAAATTATTCATTAAACATTCCAAAATATTCAAAAATGCACAACGTTAATGTTCAAGTTTTCACTTCTGCCGGCACTCCCGGAGTGCAACCCGTTGTTTTTTTTAAATCTTATTTCATTAAATTGATTTAAGTTATTTAGTAATAGTACCTATAAGTAATCGTATAGATAATGCATGAGTTTTTTATTTGACTTAATAGGAGGTTGGTAAATTAAGCGTACCTAATGCTGTAAAATGATGAAGAGGGTTGTTTGAACTTTGTAGAGGTCCTTATGCCTACTATGGAATTCAGTAAATATTTGCAGTACTTGGTTTGCTTCCATGATCTTTGATCGTAAGAAAATTGTAGGTTGCATACCTACAATTCCTTGCCTTCAGGATAAAATAAATAACTTGTCTGCTACAGATTATTTCTCCTTCGTCTATCCAAAATCCTGTTCCAAATAAGGCCTTTATAACAACAAACCGATATTATATAGCTACTAATGCGTCTATTCGGCGTCCTAAATATTTCCCTGGTCCATCTCACGTAGTAGAGGGACGAAAACGCGGTAAAGAAATGGAAATATTCTCCATAACTCACCAAATAATATTAACAGGATGTAGCCCGATACATATTTAATGTTTCTATCGAAATATATTCAAATCTGATACAGGCCAGCAAGACGTCGCCGTCGTCCACCGCACATTTGCAAAGTAAGCTTATTTTCGATCACCATCTCATGATAAATGTTTCCCCCATGGAAATGTACCAGAAACTGATATACCTATTAACATAAATTATACTTACAGATTAATTTCAGCTCTTAACTTCCCTGGAATATTTGCATCCGTGATATATTAATAAGCAATGAGTTTGTTGGAAACAACATTATTTTGTATTTTGTATAATATTTTTGGTGGGTCGAGATGACGTCAGATGGCAGGTGCTGATTATCGTGGTTTGTATCCAGAGTTGAGGGCGGGAGAAAAGTACCTACAAAGGATAATGTTCTGATTTTATATTTTTGACTTATGGCTCTGGGCAGAATTATGCAAATTCGACTACGTGGCCGCTTTTCTGCACACCTTCTCTCTGTAATATTTTCTCGCAGGTTTCGCAAATGTCTAAATTAGGTACTTACCGTATTTTATATTCTCTCGGTGATTGATGAAGTTTGTTTCTCACATCTCATTCTGCTTAGATCACAAACCACTCCTACTTTGAAACTTATTTCCAGTAAGTTTTTAGTCTCGTAGCGTAGGTCTTTAAGTTCTAAAAAGTCTCAGACCGTAAACAAACCCAGTCCCTAAAGCCTTTTTTCCAGCCAGTGGTAGCCCCATAGAACAGGCAACCGTCATGATAAATTATAACAAGTTCAATTTGACAGTCTTCATCCCTGTTACTCGCTTAGTATTAAATCTTTCAGACGAACTGTTTCATCTTCGATAGCATCAGATAAGCTAGTAGTGTCAAAAATACAAAAACTATACTAAAACACACTAAACACACACACACACACATTAAACACATACACACTGAACAAACACACACATGAAACACATACACACACACTATACACACACACACTAAACTATACTAACTATATGACATAAAAAACTTGCAATAGAGGAAGGACGATAGGTAAATTTGAAATTAGGTATAATGATAATAACCATTCTCGGAAATCATTAACATAATAATTATATTCAATTGCTAACTAAATGAATTATTTTATTAATATTCTGCACTATTGTGTTCGCCTACTGAACCGTGCAGCTTGAACAAAGTCATGTGCATTGTTATGCGAGCTCAAAATCAATGCGAACTCATTATATCCAGTTGAACTAAATCTGACAGCTTGCAATGTGTGGAAACTATGGATAATATTGCCAGGCTGTCCAATTCTACGGTAAACAGATTATTCTGTGGATAATGTGACTATGAATATCTTGCTGTCCAAATTATCGCTGATGTCGACAGCTAAATAATGCTCGCAGTGAGCATTCGCTGTGTCCTTTTGACTGAATGGATTTAGATTATTCCTGCTGACTGAGAATTGTCTGGTGCAAAGATTAGAAATTATAATTGAATGCAGTCAATTGCGATTTTTAATAGTAACAAAACTGAATTTTAATACCTAATTGCTATGAATTACTATAAAGTTTCACTCTCACCTAAATTATTTTAAACGTGAAGGACAAAAAATACTTGAAATTGAATTAAAGTTATAAGTATCTACTTACATAGTAGGTAAACTCTATATAATAAGTAGGTACTCTGCTACTGTGTTACATCCCACCCACCCCATTAAAGAATACAACCATGTTGGTATTTTAAAATACACTAGGTACACTTAACATTATTCAAGCGACATTTTCATTCCCCTACACGCATTTCTATGAAACATAAAAATAACGACAATTTTATTGTGTGCGACGGACGCACAGATCATAAACCAACACAAATACCACACTCCTATGAAAGTATTCTCATTAGATACTTATCGGAAACATCGTTCAAAACGTCAAAAAAACAATCAATACAAGATAACGTATTATCAGAGAGTGAGCTGACCTATATTTTCCAAAGTTTTGTTTACTTACTTTATCACATTTTTGGAACGCGTGAATACAGTGACATTTACGAGAGTCCACTATTCAATATTATAGTGAATAGTTTGAGCTTTTGAACATCAACATACAGTTAATTCTATTTTTATATCACTTATTTAGATCCTTGTAAGTTTACGAGCGTTGAAATTTTATTCGTCGTATTAAATTATATTATGGTGGCCATCGCCTAACAGAGTCCAATAGTTATACTGTTTTGTGCGACGAATCCCCAAACAGAAATGGCGTTACGGATGCTTTTATACGATTTGTAAACTAGTACGATCTAAGTTGAGTATTTTTTAAGTATTTCATTCTATTTGGTCTTCTATTTAAATCTATTTTACCTTGCAGCAGTCTGCCAAGCCTTTTCCCAACTATGTATGTTGGGGTCGGCTTGTAGTCTAACCGGATTCAGCTGAATACCTGTATTTTACATGAAGCGACTGCCTATATGATTTTGTCAACCCATTTACTGGGTAACATGAAACTTTTGGGCTTCTTACCACCCGTAACGACTGTCAAAGACCTACGAATGACAGCTGGGACCAAGTGCTTTGCGAGGGACGGAGGGGTCTCGTATACCTATGTATTGAATGGTTACCCCCATCCGCGGACCTACCGCGGAAAGCGTAGCTTAACTTTCGATCAACCCGTGGCTGTAATCAATCTATCATTTAGCCACGAGTCCGATATTCTTTACCTTGCAGCATATACTATATTTTAATCATTTTCTTTAATTTCATCATTATGCAGTTAAACAATCACTAATTCCAATGTCTTAAAGTTCCACTCTCTAATTAAAAGCATTAATGGTTAAACTATCTCCTATAGATTAAATCAATAACAAGTGTAATATATCTTATCACTAATAAGAGATATCCCAAACAAGATAGAATTAAATTGGCCGTATAGTAAAACAAGATAGGCACTAACTTCAGCATAAACAACGTTTTACTACCATACATTCCGTAATACTCCTATTGCTGGTATTGAAATAGCAAATAAACCTATATTCTTAGCGCCAAACAGAATTTCTCTGCAAAATTTTCCCTAACTAAAACGGATATCATTTGAATTGAATAGTCCTGTGTCCGAGCCGAAAATCTGCTGATAAAGGAAAGCTCTTTCGGCACCAAAAAGGTAGCTATAAACGTAGCCGATACGTAAGCAAGACAGGAATAAATTGGACTCAAAGATTTATTGCCAAATGCTCTTAACCCGAAACCTTTCGCCCGGAGAATAAGTTCCACGCTTTTCAGTTTTTCGGGCTCGAAATGTATCACATACGGTTCACGATTGATTAATGACACTGTTTTCTGAAAATAAGCAATTTGCTGCTTACTTATGCTACTTTGCTAGCCACACACGTAACGATTTGCTTGCGCAAATTTATGCTTGCGCAAGCAAATCGTTACGAAGAAATTTGCGCAAATTTCTTTGAAAACACGTCAAGTTAGATTTGCGCAAGCCTAAATTTGCGCAAGCAAACCGTTACGTGTGTGGCTAGCATTAGATAAGTTTAAGTTACAAGTTTAGGGTGGATTATAAAAGTTGTAATTAACAACATAATCATAAAATAAATCTTTGCACCGACAAGTTGGTTTACAAGTCTGCAGTTTACGACTCGACTAGAGGCTTGTAAGCCGCAGGTAACGATGTACTTCATTACTAAAGTGTATATTATTTATGTCGCCTTTTAGCGAGTTTTATATCTCTGTTCCTACTATAAAGTTGTTGGAATACGACAACCGAATAAGGCTTTAAGGAAAAGTTCTCATACTTTTATTGGACGATTCTTTGAATAAAATATATGATTCAAGATAATAATGCGACACTGACAACAGGAAATGTGGTTTTCTGTTTATAAAATAGCAAATAAAACGCCTTTACTTTTATAAAGTTGCTATATTTCAGATTTCTGTTCTGGGTACAAACACAACTGTTTCTGAAAATATTTTGAATACAGATCAAATTGTTGTCTCTTACGTTAGGTAGGTATGCGAAGTATTAAAAAATTTGAAAGTTGGGAAAAGTTAGGTAATTACTCTAGGGTTACATTTATTTCTAATACACAAATTTAATATAAATATCACAGTCAAAGATTATATAACTAATATTCTAGAAAGTCCTATAGGTATATGGCAGTGAAATGCAGGGCTCCGATTTTTATCTACGATTACAGTCACAATTGTAACAACCTCAAGTCGTGGAGTACTGTATAGGTACAAAATACTAGCTTACAAGAAAAACGGTGTTCACCAATGGCAATACTAGTCCTATGTACTGTGACTAGAATATAGATTAGGAATAAATTACGAGATACAAATATCAAAAGTTCGGTATCTACATATTACAAGCACTACTATGGCTAATCTACAATGGTTATGATCTTGTCTGACGAAT
The DNA here is from genome assembly GCA_948150665.1 of Conistra vaccinii. Taxonomy (NCBI): domain Eukaryota; kingdom Metazoa; phylum Arthropoda; class Insecta; order Lepidoptera; family Noctuidae; genus Conistra; species Conistra vaccinii. Next base: position 10,417,605 of record OX411328.1, on the reverse strand, counting down.
ATTACGTTATACATTATCTACCTACACCTAATACCATCTTAATTTTTCAGTTCCACAATATGAACTTCACTAACAACTGCGAAACAATTTTCCACGTAACTTATCCTTAAAATTTGAAAAGATAATGTTGATTATTGCTTTGATTTCCTCGTCCAACATTGTACACATCTAATTGTTTGGAGTTCCATACACGGTCTTGTTTTCTGGACTCTGTGAAAAATGCATTAAATCTAAATATACGCATTGTCCATTACAATGAAAAACACTGATGGGCATAGGGGTAAATTGTAAACAAGATCAATTTACCTCATACGGCGGTGGCGGTAGTATATCACACAGATTTATTTGACAGCCCTGCTCCGACCTCGCTACGTTCGAATGTCTACTCGTCTGAATGGGAATTTTGAAACTGTTCTCCCTGCCCAGCCAGTGCCACTGCGGATAGTCGTACTCTAAATCACTCGCCGGACACACTTTGCTTTTGTCTTGTCTACTTCTTGATCCGGACCTATTTGTATGACAAGAGGCGCAGTCGTCCTCCAGGACATTAATGTCATTATGTGCGTTCTCATGCCTCGGCTCTCTGTAGTCTTTAGTTGATCTGCTGGACGTGCTATGGCAACACGTCGAACATTCTCCGTTTGAGTACTGAATGCTTCCATTACACGACCTAACAATGCTATTTTTATGAGATCGTCTTTCTGGACAATTTCTCAAGTCTCCGATGTCGTTATTGTCCTGTGTGGAAAATGATATTTATTGTTACACTTATGAACATTTTGTGTGGTATTTGACATATGATAGGATTATCGTATGCAAATTCGTTGAAATCTTATCTAAAGTCAACAATGGAGTTCTCGAAAAGCTTATCAAAGCGTACCTTGAAATTGAGTTCTGTGTAAATGGCGCTGGACGCGTAAGGTTCCGGTGGTCCGCGCCGCATTCTGTCAACACTCGAAGCGTCTAATCCTTGAATGGAATTCTGAGGCAGACTGTATTCTGGCTCAACACTTAGAATGCTCGTTGATTGCCCACCTGAGGATAACGTTAGATTTTATAAATGATATAATTTAAAACGTCTTCAACATAATGGGCGTTTTCTTGATTCTAGATTTAGACAGTTTGATAATAAATCAGTACGAACACATAAGTATTTTATCACCTTACAATCGGTATCGTAGAACGTTATTTTGTCAGTATCAATTTCAATGGAATTTATATCGTGAGAAATATGTCAATGATGTTCCAAAAATAAACACTCGATTATCGGAATAGATAACAAACGATACTCACCATGAAGAAGACTTTGGTGACAGCTGCTAACGTCTAAACTGGGATCGGTTGGTGCGGCGAATACCGGCCGGTCTCTTAACCAGATAGTGTCTTTATTCAATAGACACTGTTGAGCCGTCACAATTGACTGACCTACAATGGAGATCAATGTTTCAATTACCTCTACTTAAGATATACCTACCAACTGTTTGTATACAAGAATGTCAATTACAAATTACCAGTCGATTTCTTCCTTTGAATGTTGCTTCGTCGCTTGATGTAGTAAACGCTGAACACTCCGATTGCGATTATGGAGAACAATGTTAGTCCAAGAGCAAGGAGCCATGTTTCTTGAAATATATGCGTTATGTTCGAGTCTTTTGGCGGTTCAGTCCTAAAGAACAAAACAGTTAAATTGTCATTTCGCATTTCCATTGTTTAAAAGAAACTGTCAAGCGAAATTGAGTAGTAAATCAGAAACAACTACTGTACCTATTCGAGAAATCGTAAAAACAGCTTTTAGTGCCGAAATTAGCATACAATAATGAGGAAAAGGAACTTAGGTAAGAAAACGTACCAATGCATGAAATTAGAACACTTTTTCGGATAAAAATACCTACGAATACTAATAGTAGGAGAACCTACTGTATATTTTGTAGATTGTCAGTGTCGAAGGCCATAGAGACCATAAAATGGTCTATAACATTTAAGTATATATATATCCTATAAATACTCGTTGAGCCTTTTCGATGACTGAATAATTGTGGATTTGTGAAATAAATTATACGATTAGAGGACCACAAGCACAGGCAATGTCTTGAGCGATTACGCTTGACGTAAGTGCAATCGCGATATATAGGTACATGCCAAGAGTTGTAGAAAGTTGAAGTATCAACTGGATAGTCTGCCAGATAAAGAGCAGCAATAATCCGATGTAATTCATCGGAAGGATCACTTACTGCACGTAGTGTCTCTGCGACTGCGTGGGCAGCATGTGTATGTGCGCAGGCGCGCTAAAGGGGCCGTGTCCGCGCCGCGTGACGGCGGCGGCGCGCGCGCTGTACCGCCCGCCGGCGCGCAGCGAGCTGGCCGCGGCAGCGCGCGTGCGAGCGCCCAGCGACATCTGACCCACCACGCGACCACCAGTACTACCACCCACGCGGATCTCGATCTGTGATCAAGAGGTCTGATTATTGAAGTTCGATTACAGCAATAAAATTAAAAAAAAAGCTTGTTTTCAAAACTCACACAACAAAGCAAATCGTCCACCGCCATATGAACTGAGTTAGATTGCATAGTTGTGCCAGTTTTTCAATGTTAGCTTAGCTGGCATAGTTTGCGGTGGACGTATATGTATGAAGATCTGGCTCAACTATACAAACTCACTTAGTTTAGCTGGCGGTGGACGATCGACTATACTTCTAGTAACTGTCGTTGTTGACCCCAAAAAAATCTTAAATCCGTTTTTTTTTTGTTTTATCATGTTTAGATATAGATACCCACTACTTCCGCGCGGAGTTTCGCTGACTTATTTAATTTTACCCAGTATATTAGCATTAAGAGAATGCAATTGTCTTAACTTTTAAAATGTACTTCTACCCCACGAGCTCGTAAATACAATGTTTAAGACCGCGGCGACCCTAGAATTTTCCATACAAACGTAATACCTAAATCATTTGCAATTTGAGCATATTTCCATCATATTATGTTAATATTCGGATTTAGACAGTATTTATCTAGGCTTGTACATCTTTTTTTTCCAAAAAAACTTACCTAAAATAAAGTTTAAGCGAATTGAAATTCGCACAATTTTTAGAGCTAAATGACATGTTTTCGTACTGTTTTTTCTGTATTATAAACAACAATATTTGGAATATTGTTTCGGCAGAAGCATAGCTTATATTATCAAGTTACAAAGTATAGAAAAAATTACGAAAGAATATTAGGTTTTCATTCATCATTTTTGGTATTACGGAACACATCCAAATTTATCATAAATTGCGATAGCTAGTAACAACGCTAACAACACACAACACACATAACACACAACAGACACAGACAACAACAACAACACAAAAACACAACAGAACAGAGATAACAATATTCCAAACGCATTTTGGAATATTGTGTTCGCCGGACCCTTAACTCATAAAACAAACTGACGTAAGTAATACGACAAAATATACGATCACCCCGTAACAATCGGAAACAATGAAACATTGATTGTAAACACATTTTAATCCCCAACATAAAACTTTATCGAGCAAAACAATAATCATAATTAAACAATAATTGGAAAACAAAACTTACCAAGTACCCTGTAAGTTCACCGTTCCACGTGTTCACAGGTGGCGGTTCCCATCGTATCCACGCCGACGTTGCGTTTATTACACCCGCCGTAACGCTTTGGGGCGGCGCCGAAGGCACTAAAATATCACCAGCACATAAAGTATGCAACCACATCCAATAAACAAACAAAAACCAAAAAAAGAATTCTTAGCTCCTTACCATCTTCGTCCGTGAACCCAGTCATCAAATTCGAAGGTTTCCCCAGTAACATCTTGTAAAAGGGCATCAGGAATATATCGTATTGTGTATATGCCATCAATCCTGTTATGATGTAGCTCGATGATCCACTATTGTCCACGTTCATCAGAGACCCGTTTGAGCACAGGACGTCTGGATGAGCCGGATTTAGCAACGTAATTTCTTCATCAGATGCGTTACGCCAATTTAGTGTGGTCCCATTGTACCAAATTTTAACACCTTCCAAGTATTCATTGTAGTCGGTCAATACCTAAACAAAACGTTAATATAGTTTGCGCTACACAATTTAATGGAAAAACAAAAACTACTAAGTATTAACTTACATCCCAAACAACTTTTAAAGATGTGGAAGATAATGCCTCTACCCTTCTTAGAACTAACACATTTTGTTGCAAATATTTTCTCGCTTGAACTAGCTCATATTGCGTCATGTGCGTCTCACGTTCATAATCTACGCTATATTCACGATCCATAGAAGGCTCTTTTAGTTCATTGTTTCCTTTTTTTAGCACTTTAAGATAAGCCTCTTGCATAATACTGCCAGCTGCGTTGACAGCTGTGCAAATCACTCTCCCACTATGTTCAGAACGCGCCCCATCCAAATATAATAAGCTCGAATTACTTTTCGTACACTCCGGGAAAAGTAAAGAATCTTGGATCCCTTCGAGAATCCAAAAGGTGGTCGGTGTAGGTAAACCTTTAGCTTCACATGGGATGGAAACCACATCGCCCTCCCATGCGGTCAGATTGGACGGTATTTGCGTGAAGTGCGGTAAGGCTGAAACAGATGGCCGTATTAAAATAGAACGGACAGTTGTTAGAATTATTGATGCAATAAAATCGATCTAAATAGAGACAGAGCTTACAGTAAACGGTGAGTGTTGCGCTGGTGATACTGGTGCCGGCGTGGCTGTCGGCTCGGCAGGAATAGACGCCGGCGTCGCTTGCAGACACATGCTCTAGCCTTAATAGCCCTCGGATTATAGTGGCATGGGAAGGCAACGAGCCGTCCTCTTTGGCCCATGTTATTTTTACGCTTGCATCATAACTCTAAAAGTAATTACGAAAATGTTAGAACTAAATCAATTATGCCATGACATAAATGGTACCCTAAAGGCAGTGCTTTACATTACCTGACAGTTAAACTCGACAGTTTGCCCAACCAAGGCGGTTACGTTACTAGGTTTAACAACGAAGTGTGGTCGTCTTAAAACAATTAGTGCCGCGGCCCGCGACTGCCTTTCACCGGCTATGTTTGATGCTACACATCTAAACAGACCGCTGTCTGTCGGTAATGTTTCTAAGATCTTTAAGTTTCCTGTATCTGTTACTGTTACCCTGAAAGGAAATTTCTTTATCACTAAACATTCTTAGACAAAAACAAAAGATTTGAACATTTTAAAGTAAACTGTTGCTTAAATTCATTTAAAATTGGATTTTGTTTTCACAGTACGTGAATCTGACACTATAGTCAAACAATCACAGGGTTAAAAATATTCTTCTCTATCTAACAGTTTCTTACCTGCCATTGACTTCAACGTCATAAGGCTGACCATCTTTGAGCCAGTGGACCGAAGGTTCCGGAACTCCTCGAGGAGGCGAGCACTCCAATAAAGCTGGTTCACCAGCTGCTACATGAACATCTCTTGGCTCTGCTCTGAATTCATCACGAAGAACTGAAAATTATATCTCTGTTACTACGCAAGACAAGCTTTAAACTAACAGAGTCAGGTACAAAGACACAGGTTGACATTGTAGTGTGGGGGAAAATGTCAGTGTCTAGTAACGCACAGACTTGGTTTAATAAGGTTTCCACTCGTAAGTAGCTATGTTTATTTCTACTCTCCCTTAGTAAATAAAGCGTAGGTAGATTAGTACTACTGAATATTGGAAACTAAAGCAGATTGATTTATAACGGTGTTTACGTTGGGCAGGTTTCACTCAACTGATTGAACTAACTCGAGAACGGCGGGATTGTTAATTTGCGTTCCAATAAATAAAATTTATAGTTCTCATGTTTGTTACCATGATTTGCAAGGTAATTTAAAAGATCTATGTTTATTACTTTCTTTCCTTTGCTACAGACAAAACGTTTACCTAAATTACCTACATACCCAACGGATATGATTGTGTGCGACATTGATATCCCTGCTTCGATGCCTATAGTCCAGCTACAGTTAAACATTGTAAATATTTTAGAGGCAACTTTCTTCATTAAATTCTTCATTAAATATCACCTAGGAAACTTGAAGTCTATCTTAGAACGTAAACTATACCTGCTATCGCCAGCGCCATACACACCACCCATTAATCTCTCCAACAAAAGTTAAACAGTACTCCGACACACGACAAACATTTGTATGCAAATATTACCCCTCCCCTGCAACCCCGCTTCCTATTTCTTGCACAGTCAAACAAAGAGATTGGTACACAGGCAGCTAACTTGAAACTTTTGCAATGTTGTGAGCATGCTGAGTAGTCAAGGCTTTAAGTGTTATTTTTATTTATTGGCTTTACTACATAACACGGCCAAATTCCAATTGCATTAGGTAAAGATAAGTAAGTAAAGATTGGAAAAAGTTAATACGCATACAATGAAATGCATAAGGCACCTGTCCCAGGTCCCAGCGCCAGCTATCAACGAAAAACGAGTAAAGCTAGCAATTAAAAATGAGTTAACGTGCAACGAACAGCGAGTGCGCAACGACGACAAGCGATTACTTGTGACCAGCGACTACTTGGTATACATAATGTACCAAGCGTGTGTCTAGAGCAGTGAGTGTTCTGCCCGCCAAGTGGGCGACACTGAGCGAGTACTCTCTTTGATAGTTCTTGTCGCTGCGATAACAACTATTAATATATTATGTATCTCTTTTACTTACACGGGACCTACAAACTTTTGTGCGTTTCTTAAGAGAGAAAATCGTTGATAGCTAGTTACTTCCTCGTGTAATCATAGATAGTTAGATGGTGGGACAGGTGCCTATTGACAGTGCAGTGGAAAGATTAATATTTTAGTCTTTATACAAAATAGTTTGTTCCACTGTACAGTGTACATGTTCTAGGACTCACCGGCGACGTTAAGCGAGGCATTGTGACTGACGGCCTCGCCTGCCAGGTTGCGTGCCACGCACCAGTATACACCTTCGTCGCTCTCCTTTTTGCCCCGGTTAACCCTGGGGACATGAATCTTGTGAGCTGTCTTGATTGTACGTAAGTGGTGTGTATTATGCCTAGATTCATGAGGAGGAAATTTAGGATTTAAGAGCACATTTTAGCAGGTAGGTAGGTAATATTTCACCAGTCATGTTCTTTAGGTAAACCTTTGCCTTATTCTCCGGAGATTACAAACGTAATGTTATATGTTATGTCATGTTTGAGAGTTTGAGTATGTTGGATTTCTTGCCAATCGATTTGAACTGAAACGTCATCCTTCATTTCGTAGGTATGTTCATAAATACAATATCAGTGTCGATTGTTGTGATACCATCAATATAATTCATAACTCTAATTTAGAATCTGGATAATCTCTTTATTATTGTAACTCACCTAATGAACTGTAAATAACAACTCAACTTTTGAATCACAAACAAAGACGCTGAAAATTCAGTAAGTATACCAACGAGATACCTTCCCAAAATACTACGTAGGTGTTTAGATCCGTACCGTGTTGTTAACCGTGTCTCTAGCGCAAAGAAAATTGAAATTCAACCTCTTTATTCAAATTAGGATCGTTACAAAACACTTTTTGATCACACACCGCTGCCCCAGAATGTTATTGGTCCGGAACTGTAGCAACGGAAGACACTTAGGTACAGGAAAATGAAATTGCCAAAATATATTGTACATAGTATGAGGATGCTATTTTTAAGAAGATACCGTGAGTATATGCAGTTTTGTTGGACATGGTTTTGTTTTCGAAAAATAGGGAGGCTGGCCTATTTCACGATGTCCGAATAGTTACCTACTTACCGAGTAAATTTAAAAATGGAACAGAATTTGTATGAAATTATCTGCCAAGTAAGTTAATGTGAAACAGGCTCATACTAGAAGATTTTGGTTAATACATACATATTATGGTAAAGCACGAAGTTGGGGCAGTGGGTGACTGTGGTGATAATATGTGGCCAAGACAAATTTAAGTACCTACAGAATGCTGGTTATTATATCAAAATAAGCACTCCGCACTGCACTTTTTCTGCCACACATTCATCTCAAGGTTCCTACCGGCAATACATATAATAACATTACGCCTATTTCCCTCAAAAGGATCTGCAGAGGTGTACATGGTACATTTCACCGATAATGGTAAGTACCAGACTTCGGGCTGTTACTGAGAAATTCCATCTCATCAGCTATCCAACTATCCAGAGCACCAGTTACAATATATAAAACTACAAACATGACATACCTTAAAAATAGTAGCCCGTCTTCCAACAGAACTCTGTGTCCGTCCTCAGCCTGCGGCAGAGGAGATCCATCCTTATACCACTGCACATAAGGCTTGGGTCGGCCTTCTACCACACATCTCAGAGTCGCAGGCTCACTGCGTCCCGACACTGTGTTCGATGGGTGCTCCTTAATGCGGGGCGCTCTGTTTTGTGCTGTAAGGAATTAAAAGGGAATGAGTGATAACGTGACGGCTAACAGGGGAGACTGGGAGAAAAAAAACATCGGGCAGTCTTTAGGGACTGCCGATAGAAGTGAAAACTAAGTAACTTTTTTATTCTCGCGTTGATGTCTTTCGTTCGGTACATATAGCTTTCAGTGACGATGATGCGAGTTCCATGATTTTTGTTCACCCGAAAAGTGCTCAACGCGCCTAAAGAAGTATTCATTTAAAAAAATGTAATGGGGCAAGGACAGGCAGAGAACGGACACGAGCAGATTTGAATACAGTTCAGGCAGTGAACACGCAATAAGTTTGATAGAGCCAATGTAAATTGAGCCATTCGACTCTGTATTTTTTTCTGACTTAATTCTAAGGGCCAATTTAACCAATAAAACTAAACCTGATCAGCACATCTAAACCGCGTTTAAGAGCTGTCACTGTCAAAATTCTTAGGGAATATTTACACTGACGCGGATAAGATGTGTTGAACGCGGTTTAGATTATGGATTGGTGAAATTGGCACTTAGGGCTTGGACACAAACCTGCGATGCGACGTCGCATCGCAAAAATCACCGACGGATCCCTAAAGATTTTGAAAAATTTTCTTCTGAAGCTTCTGCGTTGCGAATTCGAATCGCACCGATTCGCAGTTCTGTGTACAAGGCCAAGCCCATAGACATAACCTCACAGTTTAAAACCATATTATTGCTATCCATCCAAAATTGTCTACATTGAAGCCTGTGCTTATTTAGAACATCTTTGACGAAATCGTGAACAAATACTCAGCTCTTACAAAGTTACAGTTTAGTAAACCCAGATTTAATATTCGTACTGAAAACTTCATCTGCCATAGCCATTTCCCAACTATGTCGGGGTCGGAGCGGCGTCCAGTCTTACCGAATGCAGCTGAATATTAGTAATTAACATAAAGGTACTGCCTATCTGACCTCCATAACCCAGTTACTGGGTAACACGATACCCCTTTGTAAGCCTGGGTAGTAGACTTTCGAGCTTCTGTCGACTCGTAACGACTGTCAAAGATCCAAGAATGGCAGCCTGGACCAACGGCTACTTCAAAACTGATAACCGCAAATAAAATAAATATGAATTAAGTTTTGAAATAAATGTAGGTATAATGTATGAAGTAATGACATCTGAATAAACCACTTAATAGCACGTGGTTAACATGAGGTGCACATGTTTATTTTGTTGAAACATCTGCTTGTGTCTCTCTTGAACCATATGCAAATATAATATTGGGAGCATTTATCAGACCAGCTGTCAATGTCTTTTGATAGTTTTGATATACATACATATACACATACAGAAACTCACGCTTTCTTCCAATAGGAGTAGGCAGAGACTACAGAACGCCATCTGCTACAATCTTTACATACTCCTTTTGCTTCTTTGACGTTCATACAATATACATCTGGTCATACACGCACACCGGTTGCGAGCACTACGCACATGACTTTTCTGAAGAACATCACCAATAAGGTCACTATATGTCCTTCTAGGTGTTTCCCGACGTATTCACTCACATCTGCCTTGTAAATACCTTTTGTTCGTCGCCTTTCATACATCATCTCAACTTCACCAAACTATCTAAAGATAAAGATAAAGATCAATTTATTTGTTCAAACATGTGTAACATGATACATAAATATGCACATATAGATGGAGACATTTTGCAATTTTACCGGACCAACATGTTTTGCCTCACTCGGCGTACAAATATGGTTTTTAAATAATGTTATTTGATTTGCGATTATAAATTAATTAAGAATGTCAGACTCATACATAAAAATTAGAGTCAGTGAAGAATATAGTCAATAATTCAATTTACGATCAGAGTCAGTACAAAAAGTAGTCAGTATTAATTACAGGCAAAATATGTCAATAGGGTATAATAAAATAAAATCAATAATAAAATTCAAAATTTATCATTTAAAAAGTCAACAATGCTATAGTAGCACTTATTAGTAAGGAGCTTTTTAAGTGTTTTCTTAAATAAATTAAAATTCAATTGCTTAATGTCATTCGGAATTTTATTGTATATTAATGGGGCCATGCATACAACACTTTTTCTTAGAAGTGCTGTTTATCTAAGCATACTCTTTTCAATTTATAGTATTAATGTATAGTTTTTAATAATTACATCAAAGTTTTGATGTAATGATTAACAATGCAGAAATTTCCGATTATAAATCTATGAAATACCTGTTAAGTTATACCTATAGGTACGACAAAGGCAGGTATAATCATGGTCATGCCAAAAAATTCTAAAACAATATACAGGGTGTCAGGGACATCGATGCGAAGCATGTTACCATGGATTCAGTACATGATTCTGAAACCCCCTGCGCTGAAATTTTTCGATTTCTGCAATTTACATAAACCATAAAGTATATATTGCTCCAAGAGCTCCGATTAATTAAGAGTTAAAGATCACAACAAGATTCACAAGTCAGCAAGGAGTTAATAGCTCATTGGGTTCTCCTACATTTTCCTATAACTACATGATAACCGTCATAATATCTTATCAGCCCATAACAATCTACACGGTGAACATAAAGGAGCGTCCCAATGACCTCTACAATTTGATTTCAGAAGGGATATCGCTCTGAACGATTGTTGATAGAAATATAGCTCTTTATTATTGAACAAGTTCGAGAGGAGTATAAGAGGGAGCAATGTAATAAAATACTACGAGCAGTTATATACTTTTATCCCATTTAATCGTCATCGCAAAAAACAAAATCCTTTTAATTTTACCATGTCAATCAAATGCGCTCATTAGAAAAGATTCTGTAATATATGATTTTTAATATTTTATTTAATGGAGAAAAGGCAATAATGTGGCATTATCGTTTATTTCAAGCATAAAGTTCACGGAAAAAGAAAAGGCAATAATAAAACCTATTACAAGCATAATCAATTTCAATTCATTTATTCAAAAGACAACTTATTGGTCGAACAGTCGGTCGCACAGTAGATTATACTACACGAAAGTATATATTTAAAAATGCAATGCAATGTTCACGGAAAATGCACTATTTCTGATCTAAGCTAAGCTAAGGTCTTCTAGCTTAATTTGAGTATCGATTCAGCTACATTAAGCTGAAACTTAGTCCGACTTAAGTAGATCACGGCGCTAAACAGTGACTAATAAGGTCGCACTCAACTAAACCATTGATAATGGATGTTGTTTCACACATGTTTGAGGTTTTTAACCTTTTAAACAAATGGTCCTTGTGTGTGTTTAATTTTATCACATTTAATTGTAAACACATTGTTGTAACTGTAGCTATTAAACTTGTTGGACATGATTCATTTCAATATTTATCGGTGACTTAAATGTTTAATGTGGAGCGACTAAAAATACATTTATTTTAAGAGCATTTATTCTGAAAGTGGGCAACGTCGCAAATAGATGTCAAATATTTCGCTGTTTTGATTAATTTGCCAATATTACTGAATGGAAATAAGAAATGTGGCGAACTAGCGAAATAGAAAATTGTTTATGAAATGCAATAATTATTAATATCGTTAAATTTTTGACAGCTATTTGCGACGTTGCCAACTTTTAGGATAAACGCTCTTAACAGTTCAAGATATTACGATTACTTACTTTTGTACCATTGTTTTTTAAAATTTTCTGAACCATATTTCAGACAGTCAAGAAACCTGTTCATTTTTTTGGTCAGTTACGTTACGTTAATTAAAAATGTTAGAATTGTATGTTTCGAAATCAAATTGTTGAATCATGTAGTAGACTTCCCAACCTTTCATTATTGTCACAAATTCATTAAATAAGTATCAAAATTATTCAATTTTATGCTCGAATGTCGTCCGTGTAGAGTTTGAACTGCAGCCAGTATTTGGACTGAATGCACTTGATGATTATACTTTGATCTCTGGCTTAAGGCAAACCACTTCACTTTTCGTGGGAATCGTAACAGACAACACCATCACACCATTTTGTCTACTTATATTAATATTTTATAGAGAAAAGATTTTCTGTATGTTTGTTTGTAATGAATAAACTCAAAAACAACTAGACAGATATAAAAAAATTATTTCACGATTTGAATGCTATATTTTAAAATATCACGCGGGCGAAGGCGCTAGCGGATCTAGTATACATAATTATTAGGTGTCTTATCTACCTAATCTACAATAGCATGCATTAATTAAAATCTTGGAATACTATCTATAGTATTCCAAGATTTTAATTAATGCATGCTATCTATAGTATTCCAAGATTTTAATTAATGCATGCTATTGTAGATTAGGTAGATAAGACACCTAACGGAAAATATTTCAACTTGATTCTTTATCTATAAAGAATCAAGTTGAAATATTTTCCGTTTCTACGTACTGTTTTTGCGTGAACAACAGAGTAAAGATGACAAAAAAAAACTGCAGTGAAACGCACATACAAAAGGTTTCTGTTCATTGATTCCGCCGATACATAAAGAATGTGCATCACGCTCCAATTCTAGACTAAATTGATGATCAATCACTATACTCATGACTTCGTAATATAAACTAGGGATGCATCCGATACCGATACCGATGCCGATATATCGGCGATACTCGAAGTTTGCCGATATATCGGTATCGGCGATATTTTTATGGCCGATTCAACGATACTTTTCAAATTTCGCGCTTTAAAAATGTAATGTAAACGCGCGTGTTGTCTCGTCTATTTCGTTGCAAACGAGGCACGAACTAACTATGCTCGGGGAAACCCCGCGCTTTATTCAGTGTCTTGTTTCGCCCGCTCACTTTATCCTCGCACTCGCTTAACTATCCCATTTCGCTAGGTTGACTGTTCTCGTGCGTCTAATCTCAACTTGTCTATAATTTTTAACGGTTTTATTTAGTTAGTGCTGTTATTTGTTCTTTTTATATTAATTAACAAAATAACCTGACATGATTGTGTTTTATTTATTTTACTTTCATTTTTGAATTCAATAAGCGTATCGGTATCGGTATTGGTATCGCCGATATTTGTATAAGAGTATCGGTATCGGTATCGTATCGGCAAAAAGGCGTATCGATGCATCCCTAATATAAACGTCAATGAACTAGGTGGAGCTGTCGCCATTTTTAAACACTTACCTACAATAAAAGCGGCCAAGTGCGAGTCAGACTCGCCCATGAAGGGTTCCGTAGCAGCAATTAACATAATATAAAAGTTCTTGTAGTTCGTTAAAGGTAAATTGCGGTTTACGATTTATGACGTATTAAAAAAAACTACTAACTAGATCTCGTTCAAACCAATTTTCGGTGGAAGTTTACATGGTAATGTACAACATATATTTTTTTTAGTTTTATCATTCTCTTATTTTAGAAGTTACAGGGGGGGACACATTTTACCACTTTGGAAGTGTCTCTCGCGCAAACTATTCAGTTTAGAAAAAAATTATATTAGAAACCTCAATATCATTTTTGAAGACCTATCCACAAGGTTTTATGAAAAAAAAAATTGAGTTTCAGTTAGTTTAGTTTAGTTTTCAAGTATGGGGAACCCCCAAAACTTATTGTTTTTTTTTCTATTTTTGTGTGAAAATCTTAATGCGGTTCACAGAATACATATACTTACCAAGTTTCAACAGTATAGTTCTTATAAAAAAAGTATATAGTTCTTAGAAAAAAATGGCTGTGACATACGGACGGACAGACAGACATGACGAATCCATAAGGGTTCCGTTTTTTGCCATTTGGCTACGGAACCCTAAAATGCAAAAGAAATCAATTCTCACACCATCTTTTTGATGGATTGAATCCGTGCAAAAACTACACGTGGCGTAGCGTGCGTGCTACGGTAATAATTAAATTATCTAACACTTTTCTGGAAAAACATTTTTCTCTACGCATAAATTGATAAGTATCGTTAATATAAACACAAAAATGTGCAATGAATCGGTACAGTCACGAGCACCAATATGAATACACTTAGCAACTTTAGAAAGAGCATGACTGGTCATCTCTTTTCTGCCAGGGCTTATTTTGAATTGTTTCTGTTTTTTTTTGCATTGTTCTCACAAAAATTTCTTAAATTAGGTATAAGTTATAATAAATTTATTAATAGATTTTTTTTTTATATTTCTAATTAAATAAGAAGCAACAAGAATAATGTACCCAGGATTTTGTAATACCTGTATTTAAAAGAGTGTCCTTGGAGTTTCTTGTCCGTTCTTCTCCACAGAGATCTACGTTTTGGAATGGACAACTAGCTTCAACTTTCTGACTAACTGATCTACTACGCGACTCTTTGAGAATTCAAAAGTGCCTGTAAATGGTTTAATTGAAATAAATGCTTTGAGTTTGAGTTTGAAAAGTGATTTGCTTCTACTGTATTGATTGTTACGAATATAGTAATTTGGTACCCATATTAATATGAAATAGAACGCCTATTTCATATTCGCCTATATCATCCACGACAAAATCGCTTTTGAATTTTGCTAAGTGGATACATATTAACGCTCGTGACTGTACTGTATAGTCAAATAATAATCCATAAAATGTTCTGTTTTAAAAAACTTACGTTTTATTTACCACATACAAATTCAAATAGAAATTACACTCTTTCTACGCAAATCGTAACAACCACAACGAATTCTATACATGCATAAGTATTAATCGAATTAAGTTGTCCTTATAATAATGTAGCATTAAGTTTCGTTACTCATAAGTACTCATAACGATAAACCGAACCACTGACGCCTACTCCATCCGCAAAGCATTCCTCTAGTCATAGAAGAGCCGCATCTTTATAAAAAGTAACATATGGATCTCTCAATACCGTCCGTTTGTCCGTATGTCCGTTCCACTGCATTTAGATAGACACACAGATAAAACGACACTCGGGTATTGTAATAATTGTGATTTATTTTAAGTTTTATTTCTTTAGATAGGGTTGGCTGTGAAGTGTTGTTACTAAAAACCTATAAAAAATATTGTTGTCGAAGATACTTTTGACTTACGTCCGTCTTGTTTTTTATAAAAAGCGTTTGACCGCAATCCGTTTCAATAAAAAGTAAAGAAGAAGTCAAAGGTGGACTGGCTTGAAAATAAATCTAGATCTTTGCCTAAGATTTTTTTCTAAACACTGTGCAGACAACTGAGACAACGGGCCTGTCAAATAGATTCTTTAGCAAAGATAATTTAATGAAATTCTTACGCCTGAAATGATTGGTAATTTTGTTTTAATATCGTAAAAGTAAACACAGTAAGTTAACAATTTATAAGATTGATTAAGATTAACAATTCAATATTTGACAAATTCATGAATAGTTAAACAGAGCGAATTCAAAAAAAAGTTCCGATTTATTTTAAATATCTGAAATCTAAGCATGGATTCATAAATTAACTGACAAAAATAATTAATGAACACCGCGAAACCAAAACAAAATGCTTAGAATTATTTGAAGTTTTTGATAGATGCATCCATAAATTATTCAATCAAAATTATATAGAACTGGCCACAGCTGCATGGTATAAATTCAATCTGAAATAATAACTACCCTCTCTATATTATTAACTACTTACATAATTGCAGTCTTTATACTAATTGTAGACCTTTTATGTGCAGCTAAGCGAAAAGGCAGGGGGAACCTTCTTACAAAAAGGGATTTTTTATTTTTTTAAATAAAATTGATGAGTTACGTAATTTCATTTAAGAGTCCATAATACCTTAACTCAAATTCACTCCTACTTATTTCGCTCGCACGATACTGCTCTCAGACTGAGTGAGTCGCGCTCCAAGGTGCCAATAGTTTAGGTAATGTATTGTTACGGCGAGAAAATGGTAATTTAAAAAAATTTAGTTATTTTCTGCTTCTGATCATGAAACTTTGCATAATAACTGAACTAACTATAGTTCAGTTATTATGCAAAGTTTCATGATCTACTTTGAAGAATAGGTATTTTGAATACCAGCGGTTTATTGTTCGGTTTGGAGGTAACTTTACATTTTTTTTTTCTTGTCGAGAAAATTTTATAGAATCCTGTTTTTGTCAAACACAGTTCTTAATATTAGTCCTCAACTTTACCATTATAATTTTAATTCAAAAATAATGCTGGAGTATTTTCCATATAACGCAGGATCATGCTAAGCAATTTGAGGTATTATGGACTCTTAAGTATAAGCTCTTTGATTGGTATTAATAAAGCTCTAGTTTAGTTGTGCACAATTCTGTATGTTTAAAATTATTGCACTGAGTTGAAGTGAATTGACCACAGGATTAATTTATCACAGGGTCACGAGCTGGTCATTCTTATTGACAGTAGCTTGAGATCAACTGTTGCAATGGACAAGTGCGAATGACAAATTAATGTGTTTTGTTTTGTGAGGTATGGATCGCTGACTCAGTAAGTAGGTATAATTTCTCGCTGACTGCCTCGTTGGTTTATTTGCAGGACTAAGAGGTATGGGCAAAGTGTTATTGGGTTTTTCCTACAATTTCTCAGTAGTAGCCCGAAGTCTGGATCAGTGCCCGGTTGATGGCAATAGGCTCGCGGGACTTAAACATAACTGGCGAAATGTGGGTGGACTATAGGGACACCTCTGCCTAACCCTCTGGGGAATACAGGCGTTTTTTTAATATTTTAATTTCACATTCAATATCAAAACTTTAGTAGGTATCTGATCTACGTAGATACTTTTTAGAACGAAGTGCGAAAGGGGGCTAGACGGAAAAAATTGGGACCAAAAGTTGTAACGACACATTTTATTTTTATTATAACGCCATCTGTGAGCGACCACAGATACTAATTAGTGGCATGCCTTTGTGGGGTTCATTTTTTTATTATAACGCCATCTGTGAGCGACCACAGATACTAATTAGTGGCATGCCTTTGTGAGGTTCATTCCATAACTTCGTTCCATCCGGGTGTCCCTTGACACCTCTCAGCTTTTTTTTTATAAAAATTGCTTACGGCCAGCCCTACGACCAACTCAAGCGCACCATCGGTAGTTGTCCTTTATTAATACTTGTCACTGTCAGTGATAACGCGACACAATATAATATAAGTTCTATGACAATGTTTTTTCTTTTGTTGCACAGTGTGGGTGCACCGTGCAGCCGGTGGAAATAAATCGATTAATATATTTTATATTTTTTTTATCAGACAGCTTGACACAATGCATGTAATGTGATTATTTTGTACCGCTTCATTATGTTGAAAAAGTACAGTTACTATTTACGTTGTTTATGTTTGTTTGCTTTCGTATCGCCTCTTTTAATAATTATCCTATATTCGTGGAATATAGGATAATTATTAAAATATGAGTGTACTAACTACTAAGGTACACCTCTGTGTACCTTAGTAGTTAGTACACTCATATTTGGCCAGTTATGTTTAAGTACCACATATTGGGGGGAGCCTATTGTCATCAACCAGCATAGAGAAGAAAGAACAGAGGAGAAATTCCTGACGGAAAACCCCAGTACAGTATGACACAATTTAGTTGTAGCATCGGCAAAATTCGTAAAACCGAACACCTACCGAAATTAGTGCGCCTTCAAAATTACCAATCTTTCTTACTGTTTTTGGTGAAAATGATCTTTACACAAACGCAATAAGTTGTAAAGTCATATAACCAAATACATAAATGAAAGAACGCAAATTTTCAAATTTTATGCTACATCTAAATTGTGCCGTGCTGTAACACTTTGCCCGTCTTGGGAATCGAACCAACGTTCAGCAGTAGCGCTTGCAACCACTAGACTAACTAGGCAGTATTAGAATAATTAACGAATAAATAAGCATATCTAGGCATGGAATGCCTTAAAATCTGTTAAGGCTACCGCAGACAGGCGCAACGCGACTGTAGTAGAACAATAATTTCTATTGAAAACTTCATCTAAATTGTTCTACCTGAAACACATAGAGCCTATCTGTGGGACCCTTTATAGTATTACACTTTTCGTAAATACATATTGAAGATACCATAAATCTTGAATCACAGAATGATAAAGATAAAAATTGTAAAGTCACACGGTTGTCAAATGCGTGAATTTATCGCATTAGTAAACCAACTACCTATCAACTCAACGAAACGAACGAAAGCAAAGGTTTTTGACCTGTATTTGTGCAAAAAGTTAACGTAAGTGGTATTGGTATATAATTATCTATTGTGTATGGCTATAGAATAGAGCTTTAAGTTCCTACTTACCTAATCATTTGCTGATTCACGATCTGACAGAATCTTTATGCGTAGGTAGGTATTATTCTATTTTATTACCATCAAGTGTCCCCTAAGATTATTATTTTAATTATATAAGTAGGTACCAGGTTTACAGAATGAGGTTAGAAAAATTAACTTTCATATTTTTTTTCGATCAGAACTTTTCAATAAAACGTTAATGTCGATTCGGCATCAATAAAATTACAAGTTGGCGATCGATACATCTGTTGTGTATTAAACCCAGCCTATAAAACATACAGTGGCAAATCGAAATACAAATAGATTGAGAAATGGTATCGTGAGATTCTGAATCGGAGGTTGTTTTGATATAATATAAAACCAACAAAGTTCTATTTATCTAAGTTTTACTATCTCTACAACAAACTGGTCATAATTAAATTTTAATTACCGTAAAACAAGGTAAATTAGGAAACGTCTTATTATTTATGAGCATTTATACAAAAAGTGTGCAACGTTTTGGTTTTCGCACTGTTTTGATTAATTTGGCAATGTTACTGTATGGAAATAAGAAATATGGCTAACTAGTGAACTAAAATATTGATGCTATAATTAATATCGTAACACCGAATATTTAGTTTTAGATTTAAGAAAAGTATTTGGGAACTTTCCAAATGCCTTTTATACAACTAAAACGGTTACAATATCAAATTCAGTGTTAAAATTGCAATTCATTATTAATATTCGAGTTCACTAGTTAGCCATATTTCTTATTTCCATACAGTAATATTGCCGGATTAATCAAATCACGTAAATATTTGACAGCTATTTGCGACGTTGCCAACTTTTTAGATGAACGCTCAACAGGAAGCGGTTTTCAGCGTACGCGACAAGGATTGTCTACTTACCATCCTGAAAAGACAAAGGAAGCGCGCTAAACAACAAGCCCCGCCCAGTTAACAAATGTTAAGGGATATACATACAGTTCTGCCTACTCTACAAACAAAATACAACCTACTTCTCTATAGTTGTGAAGTTACACCTAATAAAATTTTAATTAATCCCAATTAAATAGAAAGTCTATAAAACTAAAATGAGCTTTTATGATCCACATCATTGACGAAAATGTGAGAATTGGAAAGTTTTAAACGAAAATGTACCATATTAAAATTTCCATTTTATAGCTAAATAATTCTGCCATTTATTAGTGAAACTTTTATATTATTATTTCCTATTTGAAACTTGTTAAACCATACATCAATTCCACATAATAATTTTCAACAATGTTTACTTTTTCTATGAATATTAAACAGTTAATTAACGCTGGTTTAAACATAATTGCTGCTTAAAAATATATTTTTACAATTACTATCTACAATACCCATTAATCCAAAATGAGGCCAAAAAGTTCCCACTATAAACTCGTAAAGGCCCAAAGTCCACTTAACTGACCGTTAACGTTAATTAAGGTAGCGTAAAAAAGAGAAAAAAAAGGTTACATTGTTTTGTATCGGCTACCGAACAGCGGAACTACATTTTATTAATTGGATACTGTTTTTTTAATTACCTGATGGAGAACCGATCTGATAAAAATGTTAGTCCCGCTCAATTGAAAAAGGTTTTACGGTGCAGCACTTAGAGCCAATAAAGTTCAGTTTTTATGTGTGTTATTGTTATTGAATTATCAAGATCTTTAACAGCGTTCATTTATTGTGCTGGTGGAAAGTTTATGCCTTCCTTATGAGCCCAATAATAGGCTACGTAGTAGAAATGTCTGTCGAATTGTAAACTCTAGTTAGTCCTTGAAAACTTTCATAAACAAGACAAAACTTTATAGCTAACATTAAAGCTTTTTCAGTGCCCCAAAGTCATGAAAACAATGCTTGAATGTAATCTAATCATAGTTCAAATAATAAATCATTATAAAAAAAATATTTTAACCAAAGAATTGATCTTCAAGATCAATCTTCTAACAGATGATCAAATAGAGTACCTAGTAACTAAAATTTGACCTTAGTTTCTCTTGGAGCTTGCATTATATTCAACCTTAATAATCTTAAACAAAGTTCAAGTCAAAACAAATAAAAAAGTAATAGTTACCATTAGTTCCATTCAGTCCAATGAGAAGTAAATGCACAAATACAAGAAACACAAATTGGTTCCTTCCATTTATGGTGTTATCGCACTCATTAACACCAGCATCCACCATACTGCCACCAAATTATGATTAATTTTCACACCATCGATAATTTACATGTTTACAATTTCACTATAGAGGTTCCACTATTTATTTTTTTCACTAGCATACTGTAATCTCCATGCGTTTGAATTTCGAAGGTTTAAAATGTCATTTCATTTGAATAAAAAGTTCGGTAAACAAAGTCGGCATCGCGTCCGGAGCTCGGTTCCACCGTCCCACACAACCATGCGGCTTCGAGTCTTGCGTCGTACTATCGCGTCTCCCTCCCTCATCTCTGTTTACTCTGTCCCAAATGGGGGGATAGGCGAGTGCTCCAAACTTTATGTAAGTAACTCTGTTATGGTGTAAAGAAACATTATCACTTGATTTGACTGTCACAGAAGTAAAAAGTATTGTGTTTGGGGCAAAGTTGCGTAAACACGTAGGTGAACAAACCCAATTTGTTCTAAGTCAGTTGCGAGAGTACTTAACACTCGAGAAACTTTTTTATGATCTGTTAAACAACCTTGCCTACTTGCTGTTTTCCACAAACAGACTTTAAAAGCGTTTATTTTCACCTTTTTGGTAGGATTGTGAAAGAATCTTGCACGTCGTGGTAACTATGGTGATCATTTTCAATGAACACAATTTTCTGAAGTAGAGCGTACTTTAACTATTTAGGTAGGTACCTACTTGGTCGACAAAATGGGACAACAAATCAAATGGCTACATAATTTTTCAGTTTGATGTTACATTTGGACTTTTACAGTGTGCTGTGTGCGCTTTCACAAGAAAGTTAGCGTACCTTACATACATACATAACATAATCAGCCTGTTAATGTTCCCACTGCTGGGACACAGGCCTCCTCTCTGTGAGAGGGAGTGGACTGTAATCCACCACGCGGGCCCAGTGCGGGTTGGTAGATGTCACATGTCTTCGAATTTTTGGTCCTAAGACATGCCAGTTTCCTCATGATGTTTTCCTTCACCGTTTTGAGAGCAGTGGTGATGAAATTATTTACACAAAGTAAAGCGCCGGCTTGGGTTTGAACCTACGACCTACAAGTTACAACTCGTAAGTCGGGGCCGATACCACTGGGCCACCACTGCTCTCGGCCTACCTTACCGCAAAATAATTCGCCAAATTGACTGTTCGAAGTTGAATAGGTGTCAGTAAAACTTTATCAGCCAAAATCGTGGGGTTCAGAATAATAACAATCCATCAGCCTACGTCAGCAGTAGGGTTGAGCTTCACAAAATCAATGCAATGTGTGTCCAATCAATCACAAATCCTCCGATATTAAATTTCTATACAGAACTTCAACAAAAGCGAACCCTTAATCTTTACTAAGTTTTTGTCCAAACAAACCCCCACGATTGAAACTTTGAAGGCCCATTCAAAAAGGAAAGGGAATAAAATACGGCTTATTTCATTTGACGCATTTGTCGAGTTAGCGCAAGCGCACCAGGCGGCCGCCGACAAAGCCAATGGGATCGTATAAAAAACGTTCTAATTTCAAACCGGTCGCCCCTCCGCCGCACGCGCTCCTGCGCATCCCTTCGCCCATTATTATGCTGAAGAGGTCATTCACAGTTCGCACAATACAACCCATACATGGGTGAGTTGCTAATAGGTGAGGCTGGTCGCTCTTCAATCCTTTTTGAACTTTTTATTATTGAATTATGTAGTGAATGTGCTATACAACGCCTTAATGACTGGTCCAAGGTGAAATAACTATGTAGGACGTATGAAATTGTGCCCACACAAGCAATGTTAACGACGCCTGCGATTTAGTAATAAGTCATAATTATAGTTAAATTGGCGACGGTACATAATCCTTGATTACGAAATCTAAATTTTAAGTTTTGGTATAATTACACGAAGCTAAATACCAAGCAACCAACATTTAAATGTAAATAAACATTCCTCTAGTAGTCACTAAATGCATTGATGCATACAATTTGCCAATCGACATTTAAAACCAACAACATTTAAAAGCTTTTTTCGAATATGTCATGATCGACCTAGCTTTTTCCCAACTAAGTATATTGGGGTCGGCTTCCAGTCTAACCGGATGCAGCTGAATACCATTTTTTTACATAGATCGACTGCCTGTTTGATCGCCACAACCCAGTTACTGGGTAATACGATACCCCTTGGTTAAACTGGTTGTCAGAATTTCGGACTCCTGACGACTCGTAACAACTGTCAAAGATCTTCTAATTACAGACGGGACCAACGGCGTATCGTGCTTTCCGAGGCACGTAGGGTCTTGGTATGTAAAGATGGTCACCCATCCACGCAAGCGTAGCTTTACCTGATCGATCGACCCGTGCGGCTGTTATGATTACTTAGCCACAAGCCCCGTCTTTTTTTTTAGAAAATGTCCAACGCCTAATTTCAGTATTGATCCTGGTCCCAAAGATTAAAAAAAATATAATGTTGTGCCAACATCAACATTTAAAATAAACGATGACAAGATGTGCGTAATGGCGCGCAGACTGAACAATCTCTTTAATTAAAGGGTGGCTGCTAATTGAACTGGTCCTGATACCGAAAGATATCGACACCGCCATGTGGTTTTAACTTTTTACGTCATAGCCATGCAAATTGGACATCTGAACCAAGTATGTATGCAATCATGTTGAACGAGTAAAGATTAAATTCTCGATACTTTTATAAAAGTAGGGTACAGATTGCCAAAACTTGATGATATTAATATTGGTACGTTAACTAGTGGCTACAGGCATTTTTTTTTACAAAATCACAGCAATACCATAACAACCCAAAAATTCCAAGACGTGAAAACTACCAATACCAACCCGCACTGGGCTCGCGTGGTGGATTACGGCCCGCTCCCTCTCACAGAGAGGAACCAGTGACCCAGCATGGGGAACGTTTATATGCCATACTAACCATATAGATGAAATATAAATTTACTGTCAATGCATTAATAATAATAATAATAACGATAGATTTTCACAGTCCAGATTAAAATGAAACAGTTCTTAACCACAACAAAAATACTAGATACAAATTAAAATGAAAAACCACAGAAAAACGGACTATAAAAATACTCATAAAAATAGACGATATAATATTACAATGTGAATGTGAGCATGTAAATAATGCAGACGAGAGCCAGAGCACGACAACAGGCACACCCACCATCTCCGGACTTGTCGCTCAGCTCCGCCTCGCAGCCACCGGTACGCGCCTCAACCGTGAGTGCCGTGTCATCGGTCGCTGCAGTTGCGTCGAGCTCGAGCGACGAGTTTTTCTCCCCGCCGTCGTCACCAACACCACCACAACGGCGAGGAAGAGGACGGCCACCAGCGGGCTTGGGACCTCGAGGCCAACAGGCCCCGAACAGGGTCCCCGCTGCCGGTGGAAATGTGTCGCGCATGCGATGGACCCAGTCCATTAATGAAAACGTCATGCGCGCATATTATGGGGCTACCGAGGGATCAATTAACCTTACAGCGTACCGAGGTCGGATGCTCTCTCTGTTTCAGGTGCTTGAACCAGCCGTCAACGTCTCGGCCCAACGATTGTCGGATCAAGTGCGCGTCATTCAAAATAATCACAGATTGGATAACGCCACACTTGATCGGCTACGCTCAGAAATGCAGAATAGCTCTGCTAGTAACCCTCCCCCATCCCAGAATGTCGTGCATGTGCCTGCCGAAATTCCATTGCAGGCAAACCAGCATTATGAGGAGGAGGACGCCAGGGCTATATCTGCAGACAACCTATGCAATGTGGAATTAAGGAGCGCACTGGAAGATGCGATTCGTGAGTACCGGTTCACATTACCTGACCTTAGACCACGGCTACCACGTTTGCCCATGAATAAAAGAAACAGGGCGCTGGTGTATGCCCTGGATGCGTTGTTACCGAATTTTATGGAAAGCAGCGCAGACCTCTGCGATACACACTCAATCTTGTATTGCACGGCTGTTGCGGCATGCCATATAGCTCGTGTCAAATTTCCAAACACTGACCGAGCTGTACAGCCAAAACCTGCCGCGCCAGCCTGGCAATGCAGGATTGAGCGTCGTATTAATGAGGCCAGGGTACTCATCGGGAAGCTCATCTGCTTCAGGGAGGGTAATACACGCCCAAGGGTGATGCGCTTTGTGAGGCGGGCGTTCTCGGGGACTAGTATTAGTCCTCGAGAATATGTTTCCTGTGTCACAGAGCGCATCGACTTCCTGAAGCAGAAAGTTTATGCATGGGCAAACCGTATCCGTCGGTATAGGCGAAGAGTGGATCGATACGCTCAGAACCGCATGTTCCAGAGCGATGAAAGGTGGGTATACAGAGCATGGGAGCGACCCATTCCCACTCAAGGTGTGACTGACGCGCGTCCACCGGAAAATGAGGCCATGAGTGCTTTTTGGCGAAGCATCTGGTCGGTGCCCGTCAGTCACACTGAAGGTGATTGGATGCGTGTTGTTGAGCGGACGTGTGATTCAATACCAGATATGGAAGCTATTAACATCAGCCCTCTGGATGTAGCCCGTGCAGTTCGTCCGTTGCCTAACTGGAAATCTCCAGGACCGGACGGACTGCACAATTTCTGGCTTAAATGGCTACAAAGATCACACGCCTGCTTAGCCTCACAATTCCAGTCATCTCTAGAGACTGGGTCGCTACCTGTGTTCTTTACGACAGGAGTTACCCACCTGCTCTATAAATCGGGTAGTACTGCGGAACCTAAAAACTATAGACCAATCACATGTTTACCTACGGTCTATAAAGTTCTTACATCCATTCTTAGAGCAAAAATTGTACAACATATTGACTCCAACTCCATTATGTCTGTGTCTCAGAATGGATGTAAGAATGGGTCCCGCGGTACTAAAGAGCTGCTCCTTATAGACATGACCATAAACCAACAGGTCCGTAGATCCCGGAAGGATTTGTCGACATGTTGGATAGATTATAAGAAGGCCTATGATTCGGTGCCACATACATGGCTCATGAGGGTGCTGGAGTTGTACAAGATAGATGCAACTCTGCGCACCTTCCTGATGTCATGTATGGGGCAATGGAGGACGGTTCTTCTCTACCCAGGATGTCGACAAATCCGGAGGACCGATGAACCAATCAGGATTGAGCGGGGAATATTTCAGGGCGATAGTCTGAGCCCACTTTGGTTTTGCTTAGCCTTGAATCCTCTAAGCACACTGCTGGAGGATTCAGGTCTAGGCTATCGGTTGAGAAGAGGTGGTCAGGTAATATCTCACCTCCTTTACATGGATGACTTGAAACTCTTTGCCCCCAACAATTTGCGACTGATGGAGCTACTGAAGGTAACAGAAACGTTCAGTAGCGCCATCAGGATGGAATTTGGTGTGGACAAATGTGCAGTCATGCATGTAAAGCGAGGAGGGATTATGGAATCCGTGGGAACCCAACTCTCGGATTCCATACACCTTAGATCCATCTCCTCAACTGAAACCTACAAGTATTTGGGTATGTCGGAAGCATTAGGCATCAATGTTGCCGACATGAAACAATCGTTGAGGGAGCGTTTCTTTGGCCGCCTGAATAAGGTACTAAATAGTCTTTTATCAGGCGGAAACAAGGTGCGCGCCTTCAACGGTTGGGTCATGCCGGTTTTGATGTACTCTTTCGGCATACTCAAATGGACTCAGACGGAACTTGACGCTCTGGATAGGAAGGTCCGTACATTGCTGACAGCAAATCGGATGCATCACCCACGGTCATCAGTGATGAGACTGTACATCCCGCGGAAGTGTGGGGGTCGAGGTTTCTTGAATGCCAAAACCCTCCACAACCGCGAGATTTACAGTCTCAGGGAATATTTCCTTCAAACTGACGTGGGGATGCACCGAGATGTGGTCGCAGTGGACAAGGGCCTCACCCCGCTCTCCTTGGCGAAAGAGAACTGGCGCAAACCTGCAGTACTGGATACTAACGATCGTAAGGAAGTATGGCAAGGCAAAGAGCTTCACGGACGCTTTTTCCGGGCCCTCCATGGGCCTGACGTAGACTTTTTGGCGTCTATATCCTGGCTGCGCTTCGGCGACCTCTTCGGAGAAACCGAAGGCTTTGTCTGTGCGATTATGGATGAAGTTATCATGACGAATAATTATCGGAAATACATTGTCAAGGATGGTACGGTTGACATTTGTCGGGCATGCCACCGTCCCGGTGAATCAATGCGACATATTGTTTCCGGTTGTTCTCGTCTTGCTAACGGCGAGTACTTGCACAGACACAATCTAGTAGCTAGGATTATCCACCAGCAACTTGCCTTGCAATACAACCTTGTGGAGTCAGAAGTACCATACTACAGGTATGTGCCCGACCCAGTTCTCGAGAATGGTCAGGCCACATTGTATTGGGATCGATCTATCATCACTGACAGGACTATTGTAGCTAATAAGCCTGATATTGTGGTGATAGATCGACGAGAACGCCGTGCAATGATTGTTGATATTGCTGTCCCTCATGACGAGAATCTCGTGAAAGCTGAGAAAGATAAAAAAATCAAGTATCTTGACTTAGCACACGAGGTTGTCGACATGTGGGACGTGGACTCTGCAATCATTGTACCGATAATCGTAACGGTTAATGGCCTAATAGCGGAGAGCCTCGACCAACACCTCAGGAGGCTCTCATTGCGCGGCTGGGTCAAGGGCTTGATTCAGAAAGCAGTACTCCTAGACACGGCACGCATAGTGAGGAGGTTCCTCTCTCTAGAGCCCTGACCACCGGCAGCTTGGACCCTGTTCCTGATGCCGATGGGCGACTATTTTTTATATTTTTAAATGTTTTTTATATCTTTTTTTTAAGAAATATTTAAAAATGTAATTTATATGTATTAAAATGAAATAAAAGAAATAATAATAAAAAGTTTATTGAGGTAAAAAGGTAAAACACTAAATACAAATTTGCTTAAATCTACGAAAAATTCAGATGTGTTATGTGCCTGAACTAGGTCATCCTGTGTTTCAGGCGTGGCAAGGTATCATATTTCTAAATAATCACATTAATTATAAAATCTAGTAGGTATGTAAAATGGTGTAAATAGTACAATAAAACTAAAAATCTTAGTACCTATCCTAACTTAGCTAAAATTAATTAGTACAAATACAATTTTTATTTAAGTACAACTAATAATTTCTCTGTATCTTCATAGGACATACTTTGGAGAGCTTTCTTGAGAGTTCTTTTGCAATTTATATAATAATAAAACCGAGAAAGGAGAATAAAACCGTTTTTTTACAATTCATGACCATTAGTCTTATATCTTATAGCCTTATACAGCTTCAAAGCTGATGCAACTGTTTGAAAAATTACAATAGAACACAATGTTATGATGCCTATAAAAAATATATTCATAAACAGAACACACATAAAAACTACAGTGGGCGTTACAATATTGCAACAAAACAGTAAACAAAATGTATTTTTTATTTCAACATTGAAAACAAGAAGTAAATTCAGTGCATTTGTAATCAGTGGGGAAAACAGTAGCCATACGGATGTCGCCTACGTCGTACGTGCGTGCACTGGCAATTCGAGAAAATGGCCACGCGATATTGAGCTCTGAAACTAGAAGAAAACCTCCCTTTTCATCTAAAATAGCAAGACAAAGAGAGGTGTGAGAGGTCGTCATATTCTGGTTACAATATTTTTATTGTCCACCAGTTCAAATCCATAAAAAGAACCATCTTAGCATATATTATAAGTAGCACCATAACAAAAGACGTTATTGTTATTTATCTGGCCTAATTCCAGTGTTGTTGGCATATAAATTGCCTTTTTTATTTAGACAGACAGCCCATTCTCGGTTACTAAATCATAATTCGCACGCACGCTCAATTAAGCCAAACGTTTTAGTGAATAAAAAATGCATATTCATTTTCACCAAGATTGAAGAATATTGATATGACCTTAAAACTGATAGCAATCGAATATTTTGGAGCACAGTAGCCACCACCAACTGATCAAAATTTAATATTAAAATTTTGCATCATCAGACTATACGATTGTACAAATTGAGCAATGAATATTCACTCCTTGAGTAAATTGTTAAATTAAAACATTGCTGTAAATATTGGCACAAGTGTTTTACGAAAGATTAAACTTGAAACCTTATCAGGCTTCTTTTTATTAAAATTTTATTTGAGTCTTGCACCTATTGTATATCAATCATGCATTTTCTTTTCGTAAACAAATTGAAAAAGAAAGTAAAAAATTGCTGTGTTTTATCACACCTCTCTTTGTATATCATTCGTTTACCAGTGCATCTTTGTGTTACTTTGTGAACAGCAAAAAAATATCTAAGCAATGGAATTCGCAGAACGTCTGGAGGTGGCCATGTCGTCATATGTCAATCGACCGTGGTGTGAGTGTGAACACTAAAATGATTGTTCTTAACACGACCGCTCGTCACCGATGTATATTTGTTATGATCCCAAGAAAGATAAATGGATCTTTCGAAGAATTAAAAACTCTTCAGGACAAACTTGTGGGAATAATACCACCTACTTCGGAACTTTGCAGCATTAAAATAAACTTTGAGGGGCATAAATCGTTGATGTCAATAATAAATGGTTTATAGAATAAATAGCTACTTCTATTGAGAGCAAATAAGACAAGAGCGGTTGCAGTTTACTGTTAGCTTTGTTACAAAGGGGCGGTTGAAACGCTACACGTAACATGAGCCAATGAACTATGATTTTTAATAGTTGATATTGAGTTTTTGGGAAAATCATATTGAGGACCTATTTACTATCTTCCATGTGAATCACACAGCTGAATCTGTTTTACTTTGCAGCACGGGCCACAAGGAAACCTAATGTCACAATTATAGGCCTAGGGGAACTGATAGTTGACGATACATTATTAAAAAAAAAAAATGTTTTTATTATCTGTGTTAGCACTTTGTGACAAAACTACATAATTATATCTGAAAAAAACTCGTAAATTAGAAAATAAATTAGGAGTAACATAATATATAACACACTTAATCTACATCGTAATTATTTATCCAAGATTATCCTGTCACACCTAAAACGAAGATCAAACGCCGTTCATCATAAAACGCTGCGTTCGGAACGCCCAAGTGTGTTCGCCTGAGCTTTTCCCGAACGACACCCATTGATTGATGAACAGACAACTGCCGTGTTTTGCATTCAGCTATTTACGGGTATTTCCTCCGCTTAACCCGTCTAAAGACTGATTAATGGCGACCACCACTGTCTATTACGCGAGGTGACTGGTGGATGTTTGCTTCACTGGATACGTAAGGAGTACCTGAAGGAAGTCTATTTAGGGACACGTCAAGCCAATTTAGAGGTTCATTCCTTTTTAGTTGTTGAGACAAAAGGTCACAAGTTTTTTTTATGGTTCGTGGTGTAGCTAAGTATTCGAATTTATTTGTAGGAACGTAACTTTCGTAATTGTTGAAAGTATCTTGCCAATTTATCACTATTACTAAAACTTCACGATGCCGTGGTGGGAGATAAGGAATTATAAAATGATGGCAGATTTAAACCAATAAAGATAAATCGTACTATCTATTTGATACTAGACATGTTATTATCTCACTTAGAATCTACACAAGATATTTGATTGTTTTATCAACATTAGATATCAATGCAAATCTCGCCTGTGAAGTAAAGCTGGTTAATTTATTATATACCTTGTTTTTATATTTTCGTAGATTTGTTTTTTTGTGGCGATTTATACGCTAAGAAGAAGAATAAGGTAACTTATTTTAAAATGTTTTTTCTTCGACAAAATAATAAACAGTACGGTACATAAAATGAACATTTAACATTTTCGATTTAAGGAGTAGTTACAGACAGCTGAAGGTCAAGTGAAAGACCTATAAACAAGTTCAAGAAAGTGAAACGTGACGATTAAGTTATAACGATTTACAATCATGCCGATGTTGGTGAATTAATGGTAGGCCATCAGTTTTGCTGTTATTAATTTCCAATTATAATTATAGTGAAGTATAGCGTAGATCTTGCCTCGGCGCCTGCGCCTACGCCACGTTGCGCCGACGCCGACCGAACATAATTTGCAACCTGCTAATAGCTATCGTGAAACTGCACGCTCTAGGATTTGTGGGGCAAGTTATAGACTAAAGCGTTTGTTTGAAATTAAACGTTAGATGACATTTAAACGGGCTTGCGGACGGAGAGCAATGGGTAGGTCGACCAGGCCCGGGTCGACGACGACGGTGCGTTGTGTTCCACGCGCGCCTTAAAGCCAACTCCCACGGTGCGCCATATCGCGGACGCGCACCAGCCCGCACGAGGACGCATCGCCACGCACGCGTACAAAGCGCGTCTGCGCTACCACGCACGCTAGGTTTCCCACGGTGCGTCGTGCGCGTGCGTCCGCGATATGGCGCACCGTCGGAGGGCGGCTTTATAGAGATGCCAGCACAACTGACGGGGTCCGCTAGGGCCGATGCCTGCCGGGGTTGCGGGAAAGTCCGAAAGGGTTACCGTGGATCTTGACCACGTACAGGCAATTGAAGGAACATGGGTGGGGTTTAGTCAGTAAGACTCTTACACGCCCTTCGCTCCGCCCAGAGCGGGAGAAGTTGCTTGATGATTTCCAAATTTCCAACCCACAAAAATAAAATTAAACGATTTCATTTAAAAAGGGGTGAAACATTACCATATAATTTACAGACTTTTCAGCTATTGAATAAGAACTTCAGTAATAAATATAATATTTCATAAATACATGAAATCTATTCTATCCCCCAATTATAAAAAAAAAACAAGCCAAACGCTTCTTTACCTTGGGTAAATAGAAACAACGATTCTTATGCTCCTTTTTTTTGCCCAAGTTCATACAACTGGTCAAACACTAAATTGAGGCAGCAATTAAGTATGTACCGGTAAAAGTTATGATACGCCGTTTCCTACATACCGCTCATAAATTACACCACTCATCAAAATCAGCGTGGGTCGTACCAAAGCTGATACCGGCCTTTCGCATCGTAACTTAACGCGATTGTACTTTAATTTTAGTTATTTAAGCGCCAACCATCTTGCTTTTGATGTAATTGATCATTAAACTTGTTTATGATACATAATCGTGTGCACATAGACAATAATCGTAGAAGTGAATGTTTGTGGTGTTTACGATTTGTCATTCTTACATTTATTTGCTCGTTAATCATTTTCTGGGTTTTTACGAAGCTATTGCGTTAGTCATTTGTTTTATTATTGGTATTGCCTAATGAGTATTGAATTCTGCTCACGCGTTTGATATTTGATCGAAAACTGGTTGGTCTGCAAATATTATGCCACTTTTTTTCGCAATTCATTTCACAAATATAAATTACAAGTTTTTATGTCAGCTGAGCCGGTTAATACCTTTTAAACTTTAACATTTTAAATCTATTGAACTTGCTAATTAAACATTTAGACTTTAATATTTGCTTTAAAAAAAGTAAAAATAATTCTGACTAGCAAAACGTACGTCAAATTATAACATTAACAATGTGCAATACATTTGAAAGCCACAATACTTGAAAACTGCAATACAACAAATTCAATAAGACCCGCGTCTCGCGCTTTAAACAAAACAACTTCCAACTTCGTTGCACTACCCCTGTGTAATGAAAGGAAACAAAGACTATTTCAAGTCCCCTCCGCTCCACTTTTTCGTTCTCGCGAATAAAAACGTCTAAAAATACGTCGACTTGTCGGAGGTACTTTTTATGAGGCTCGAGTGTTAGCAGACGTACTAAAACTTGTTCACAAGTTTAAAGCTTTATTTTAATTTTCCTTGCACACGATGCCGACGAGTTTCCCCAAGAAAAAATGTTTAACTACCCTGCACGTGCAAGGAATAAAGTGCGATGTTTTATGAGAGCCTCCTACAAATGAGGTAGCTTAAGGCTGTTATCGTAATGTAGATTGCACAGTTGATTACGTAGAAGTATTTTAGGCACTCTTTGGTCTTTTTAGGGTCCCGTACCTCAAAAAGAAAAAACGGAACCCTCACTCGTGTGTCTGTCTGTCTGTCCATCTGTCTCAGCCAAATTGCTCCGAATCTAATGGACCGATTAAGTTGAAATTAGGTACACATATGTATTTCTGTGACCCAAACACGGACGTGTAACGTAAAATAAGTGGATTTAGAATATAGGGTTCACTTTTGGGGGGCAAATAAGAAAATAAAATGTTTGGAAACTGTACCGTGTGACATATCAAATTAAAAGGTTTATTGCGAGGATCTCAAATATTATTTAGTTTTAAAATAAACACTTCCAAAGATTTTAAAGAAACTCGATGAAAATTTACCATTCCCATTCCACTTATCTCCGAAACTTCTAAACTTAAAATTTTGAAAAAAATACTGAGAATGGTTTTTTACTCATAGATTACAGGAAAACCTTTAAGAAGTCTATAGTCATAACATGGTAAATCTCTCAATATTATGCGTACAAACTCAAGTACATTTGCAGTTGGAATGTATGGGAACATGTTTTTCAACTACAATGTTAAGTTTGTTCTTGGGATAAATGCGCTTCCTCTTGATATCAGAACGGCCACCAGTCGGTATGCATTTAAGCGGAAATTGCAGAGTTACTTTCAAAACAAATAACGTAGAGTCATCTCAATTACCTCTTTTCCTTGAATTTGTATGTATATATAATATAATGTAGGTATTTATTATAGTGAATAATGTATGTATGTGTATTATAAGTTTATAATCTATTTATATACTTGTGTACCTATTTTATTTACAATTCATTAAGTTATGTTTTTATTACTTTTTAGTATCTACTTAATACCTACGTAGTTAATCAGAGCACCTGCCATCCTATCTCTTCACCACCCTTGGTTGACTGGTAGAGAATGCCTAAGGCATTAAGTCCGCCTTTGTACCTTATTGTGCGAAAAGTATTGGGAGTTTTTGTGCGCCTGGGGCTGACTAGAGGACTGACCGGTATAAATAAATAAATTCATCTCAACTACGGAACCTTTCATTGTGCGTGGTCCGACACTCACTTTGCCGGTTTTTTTGTTCATAACAAAGTGGGAGCATTTACATGTAATGTGACAGTTTGAAGGAGCGACCACAGATTAGTAGTGCGACAATAATGGCTTCTTAATTTTTTTTTTATACAATTCCGAATAAATAATATGTTTATATAGTTAATTATTTTAAATATAATAGAACGTTAAATATAATGTAAAAACTTTGAAAATAAATAAAGAATATTCATTCCGAATCAAAATACAAAAATCAAAGCTTGATTGACTATCGCATCAAAATACACGATGGGATATCGTGTATTTATTAGACTTGATGACTTTTACTTTGCGACATGACTTATGTACGAACATCTCGAGTGGTTTTCAGCCAAGATACATCACTCGATCTCCTCCCTCGGGTGTCGTATGACGAAGAGATTATACATTAAGAGCATGATGGGTAACATCATACTGCCGGAATTTGGATGTCCCTTAGGATTGATAGGTCAGGCAGCCATCGAGACAGCCATCGATCTGACTGCTCAAATGCCAGTAGAGACATGTGAAACCATGTCTCAGAAATCAATAATAATAGATGGTACCCTAGATACATAAATTTGTCGTGATCAGAACCCCAAGATAGACGAGCTACGACAAATTCTTTTGAGAAAACGGATAAAGGAATCAGCTAAAAAACGTGGACGTGAAAGAAAATTAAAAGTAGGTAGATATATATAAAGAACTTCAAAAAGCATCAAATAGGTCCTGAGAATATAATCAATACCGTACTTACCTATAAGCATAGAATCTCTGGTCCACGAAAAGGACATAAAACATCAAACAAGTTCTGGGAACAAAGCGAGCTCGATGATAAAATGCCTCGAATTATGCAAATTCTCTCGTTCCCTTCAATAAGGTTTCAATAAAGTAACATTGTCTAAAAATTCCACCTCTTTTTTATGCTGTCATGAGATTAAATTGAATGTCTTGTTTTACGATTCTGCTTATCTCACACAGTAATGAATAAGAATTACTTTTTAGGCGTATAATAAAAAAGATTTTGTTTAATTTATTTTTATGCCTTCATTATAGAAGACTTGTCCTACTCCAGAGACAATAAAAGCTTGATAATGATATCCATGGATATGGATGGAACATCTTTGAAGAACTGAATTTGTAAGAATTTTTACATGCGTCCATGGGATCCAAAGACTAGTAGTAATACTTCCTGTCTAGTTTTGTGCTCTTACAGACTACTTATTACATCACAGTCCCTGCTGTGCTCTTACTATACCAATAAATTATAGAGACAAATGCAAAATATTCCAAAATAGCTGTTTATATTGTAATATACAAAGCCAACCAATGCTGTGGTGTAAATCTAATACTAACGATGTGTGACTATTCTCTCCCTTTTGTTAAGGCAGCTCCATTTCGGTATCTAAATACAAAGATTTAAATTGTTGGATTTGCCCTCACCGTAAGTACTTAGTTGCGCGTAAAAGTATCCATATTGAGAAGAGCGCACACAATTATAATGCCGTTTCCATGACAATCAAGTCATGTCATTGCATCATTGCAAAAAAGGAACTGTGTTCTGTTTTATTTGTTAAGATATTTATTTTAAATATGTCGCAACCATTATTATAAAAACGATTATTAAAGGAGGTGTCAAAACAAAACAGAAATGAGACCAACTATTGACAAAGTAGGGCGAATCTAACGATTTAAATCTTTGGCCCAAATACTTATCTATACACATGTCAGGCATTGTGCACCGTAGTTAGGAAACAATGGAGTTCCATGCGAGACAGAAAGAGTAAGCTGCTATTTATTAGCCCTGAATAAGGACTTGCATGTGGAACAACACCTCATACTTGAAATTGTAAAGTCTAACATACAACTTAGAATTTATCGCTAGGGAAATCTTGGATTGTATTGCGTAAATTGTTAGTCAAATACTAAAAATAAACAGAGCGGATCATTTCAATCTATACTTCTATACCGTGTATTCCCGTTGTCCCCGTAATTGTACTTATCTAAAGAGGTGAAATGTGTGAGTTCATATGTAGGGTAATCTTCAGAACTACTGATCCCATTCGGACCTTTCTCACTAATGGGAACTACAGTACCTATTGCCGAGTCTCATAGAATGTGATCTAAGGATCTAAGCGGTCGGCCGCCGCTCGTGCTCGCCACGCACGCCGTGTTCGTGGAGTCTCGCGGGCACCGCGCCCCCGCCGCCGTCGTCGGCCTCCACTTCCAGCTAGACTCACTAGCAAAACACTTCCTCAACGTTACTTCTGCAGTAAGTCATACTCAAATCGACGACCCTTCCCTCGACCCAATCTAATCTCCCATTTCTTCTATAGTGCACAGCTGGGACATCATGTAAGAAAACCTGCGCGGGCGACGAGTTGGACTGCTACATTTTAGACGACAACGGATTCATCATTCTATCCGAGGACGTCTCACAGACAGGCCGGTTCTTCGGTCATAGAATGTGTTAAAACAAGAGATTTCAGGAGGACGAATTCACGGGCAGAATCTAGTTGTAAAATAAAACGCAATACAACTTTTGAAAAGAACTTTTGGTGAATGAAATACTTTAACAACCTTTAAAATGCATCGTCTGATAAAACAATCAAGAATCTAAACTGAGTACAGTACGACACAACTTAGATGTAGCATAGTATTTGAAAAGTTTCGTTCATTCATTTAAATTTTACCAATGTAAATGGCTATAAGACTTTACAAGTTTTTGCGTTTTCGAAAGATCATTTTCACATAAAGCAGTAATAGCAATTAGTGATTTTGAAGGCACACTCAGTTCGGATGGTTATCGGTTTTACGAATTTTGCCGATGCTACATCTAAGTTGTGTCGTACTGTACCTACCTACATACAATTCCAATATTATTCAGTTCAAAAACAGACTATCGACGCACGTCGTCCCGATATTTTCTTTTCAAATGTAGACCGTATCAGATATTCTTAATGTAGGTACATCATCATCATCATCATCATATCAGCCGAAAGACGTCCACTGCTGGACATAGGCCTCCCCCAAGCACCGCCACTTTGACCGATTCTGTGCTTCCCGCATCCAGCGGATTCCTGCGGCCTTTACAAGGTCATCGGTCCATCTTGTGGGAGGCCTTCCAACGCTACGTCTTCCGGTACGCGGTCGCCACTCCAGAACCTTTCGGCCCCATCGGCCATCTGTTCTGCGGGCAATGTGTCCTGCCCATTGCCACTTAAGTTTGGCAATTCTTCGGGCTATGTCGGTTACCTTGGTTCTCCTGCGGATCTCTTCATTTCTGATTCGATCACGTAGGGAAACTCCAAGCATAGCCCTCTCCATTGCTCTTTGGGTGACTTTTAGCCTTCTAATAAGGCCCATTGTGAGCGACCACGTTTCAGTGCCATAAGTCATCACTGGCAACACGCACTGGTCAAAGACTTTCGTCTTGAGACACTGTGGTATGTGGGACGAAAGGATATTGCGTAGCTTCCCGAACGCTGCCCAGCCGAGTCGGATTCGACGATTGACCTCTTTCTCGAAATTGGACCTACCTAGCTGGACAGTTTGTCCTAGGTAAACATACTCGTCTACAACTTCGAGCGTAGCGTCTCCGATCTTTATGAGAGTGGGTGTTACATGGGCGTTTGACATAACCTTTGTCTTGTCCATGTTCATTTTAAGACCCACTCTTTCGGAGGCTCTACTGAGGTCATCGAGCATTATACTGAGGTCCTCCATGGTCTCAGCCATGATGACTATGTCGTCGGCAAACCGAAGGTCAGTGACATACTCGCCATTGATGTTGATGCCTAGCCCTTTCCAGTCCAGAACCTTGAAGACATCCTCCAGTGCAGCGGTGAACAGTTTCGGAGAGATAACGTCTCCTTGTCTCACACCTCGCTGCAGAAGGATAGGTTTCGAGGTCTGGTCGTGGAGGCGGACTGACATAGTGGCGTTTTGGCATAGACACTTTAACACCTCGATGTACCGATAGTCGATCTGGCACCGTTGAAGAGACTGCAGTACAGCCCATGTCTCGATCGAATCGAAGGCTTTCTCGTAATCCACAAACGCTAAGCAGAGAAGCAGATTATACTCTTCGGTCTTCTGTATTACCTGCCGCAGCGTATGTATGTGGTCCACGGTGCTAAAGCCTTTACGGAATCCGGCTTGTTCGGGAAGCTGGAAGTCGTCAAACCTGCGCGCGAGACGATTCGTGATGACTCTTGAAAACAGCTTGTAGATATGGGTCAGAAGTGTGATGGGCCTGTAGTTCTTAAGCAGGGCATTGTCGCCCTTTTTAAAGAAAAGTACCACCACACCTCTGTTCCATGCCTGTGGCGTTTTACCCTCGAGTATGACGGAATCAAATAGCTTCTGAAGGGCCTTAAGAACGGGTTTCCCACCGGCCTTTAAGAGTTCGGCCGTAATTCCGTCATCACCCGGCGCCTTGTTGTTTTTAAGCTGCTTTAGAGCCATCCTAATCTCGTACAAGCTGACGTCCGGGATATCTTCGGTATAATGTCGGGTTAATCTAGCTCTTGGGTCGTTTGCCAGATTCGTAACGGGGTTACTGGTTGACGTGTATAACTGTCCATAGAACCTCTCGATCTCCCTCAACAGCTCAGGTTTGGCGGATACGATTCTGCCATCATCGGTCTTCAGTTTCGCAAGCTGGCTCTGCCCAATAGACAGATCTCTTGCAAAAACCTTGGAGCCCTTGTTCCGCTCTATTGCGTCCTTAATACGGTTCGTATTATAATGGCGAAGGTCGCTTTTCAAGGACTTAGAGATCTGTCTATTGAGCCGCCGGTAATTGAGTGCATCGTCTGAAGACTGCAGGATCATCTCGCGCCTCTCCTCCATGAGCTGTAGAGTAGCATCAGAGAGCCTTTTGTTTCGGTTTGTACGACGGGTCTTGAAGATCTTGGACCCGACCGTATGGACAGTTTCCACGAACCCATCGTTATAGTCGTCCACGGAGCTCCCCAGGCAGTCGAAACGATTCCGAAGTTCGAGCTGAAAGCTCTCGGGGTTTTGGATCTGGATCGGTGCTGGGCGGAGCGTAGACTTCATCAGTCGAGATCTTTCTAGCTTGATATTTAGGTTCAATGTGCCTCTTACCATACGGTGATCGCTTCCGGTTTTCACCGCGTTGATCACAGAGACATCATTGAATATCTGCTTCTTCGTCGACATAATGAAGTCGATCTCATTTTTTGTTGCACCATCGGGGCTCTGCCAGGTCCACTTTCTGTGCTCACGTTTTTTGAAGAAGGAGTTCATCATAAAGAGGCCTTCCTTCTCCATAAAACTGGCCAGTAGGTGACCCCGGTGGTTCCGACGTCCAACTCCAAATTGCCCCACTCGCAGTTCATCATCGTTTCGCTTGCCCAGTTTCGCGTTGAAGTCCCCCATGACAACGGTGAAATGAGTTTTAGAGCCATGCATGGCTCTTGAAATATCCTCATACATGGTCTCCACCTCATCGTCGGGGTGTGACGAGGTCGGGGCGTAAACCTGTACGACCTTCAGCGAATATCTTGCGGATATTCTGAGTATAAGGTACGCCACCCTGGTCGACACACTCTCGATCTTCACCACGTTGCTCACAAGGGACTTGTGGACGATAAACCCGACACCACCCTGGGACTGCTGGTCGCCCTCCCGGAAATAGAGCAGGTTTCCGGATTTAAGGATTATCGAGTCCTCCCCCTCTCTTCGGACTTCAGATAACCCTACTATACCCCATCGTAACCTGCTCAATTCTTCCTCGAGTTCGATGATCTTCTCGTCGGTTCGGAGTGTACGCGTGTTGAATGTTGCCAGGTCCAGTTTCCGGTGATTTTGGTAGCCGGATCTCTTCCGGGGATTCTTCGCACCCCTTGCCTCACCGTGACCTTGACCGCTACCGTAGCCAAGGGTAGGTAGGCCGCCGGGCACTAGGGGCCGTTTGTTTTTGGTGCTTGTCATTTTTGGGGGGGGTTTGCCATAATCGCCACGCTTGGCAAGCGGGTTGGCGATCGCAGTATGGTGTTAAAAGTGCATAGAGAACGCTGCTGCCCATTCTCTAGTAAGTCCCTTAGTCGCCTTTTACAACACCCATGGGAAGAAATAGGGTAGTGCGATTCTTTAAGTCCGGCACCACACGGAACCACGGAACGGATATGATTGTAGGTACAATCATATACAATGAACAATATAATACTATGAACCCGATGCAGCATCCTATATTTCGGCGTCGCTTGTCGCGTCAGATAGTTTCAGTGTTCCTTCGATGTCACATATTTGTGCTGCCATTTGTATACACCTTTCACAAATGATCACAAATATTTGCCGTCATCTTGACGATAGATGGATGAATCATGAAATCAGATATTATTACGGAGTTGCTCAAGTAAGTAAAATATTTATGCTCGTGACTGTAGATACTACGATTTTCTTTCGCCTTTGGCTGGCACTTACTTTCAAATGTAGGATATGTGAGATTAAACAGTCATTTATTCAGTGCAGACTTAAGCGATAATTCAAGGCAGTTAAAGAGAATTTTGTGTATCTTATCTTAATCTTAAATTGTAGGAAGTAATCGTTAAAGTTAGCTCCAATAAAATTTTATTGGAGTTGAGAAGTTAAGCAGCGGTAAAAACCGCGATTGTTCAAATGCTCATAGATATTAATACGTTTTGGAAATTATTTGAAAAGTTTAGTTCGTTTCAGTTTACGTAGGGAACTTCTTCCTTCTATCATTATCATTAACCCTTTTTTTGATTTAGTTGTCTTTTCACGGTTTACGAGGTACGGTTTATGGTTTACGAGGGCGCCCAAAGGTACACTAGCGCCACTTCTTAAAAAAAATATTATCTCGTGACTGAGAAGGATAGAATACTCTTTATTATGTACACCATAACATAGGTTTAGACATTTTACATAGGGTGACACAATGGGCGGTCTTATCGCTAAAAGCGATCTTTGTGAGAAGTGAGAAGGAATTATGAATAACGGGTAGTAAGGACCCTCGGTAAGTGTGTCTAGAATTTTCTAATACCTTTTAAAAAGTTTCATATTGAGACACGAAGCAACAAAATTCGATTTAAAGAAAAGCGGCCATATTCCTCTAGATCGTATTTTCGCTTCAGGTTTGCAGTCAAGTTTCATATTGAGACACAACTCAATATGAAACTTGATTAAAATAAGTTGGACTAAACTTATTAAATAATTGGTACTTATTGCTGTAACTTGGGTATTAAGATTAAGAACCCAAATCCTTTCGATTCTATTTGCTAATTAATCTTGAATTAGTAAATCCATCTACAATCTACAGCCACGGCTAACTTCAAAGTCAATATGCTCACAGCTAGCCACTTAGGTACCCACTGCAAGCTACACCCATCCACGGGCTTAGCTCCCAGCATCAACTTTACGAATATATAACTAGAGCTCTGTCTACTTCACTAATAGTAAGACTTCCCCCAGTGGTAACATGAAAAACGGTTTTTGCCAGGGAAAGTTTCCTCGTCCGCAATATCCCAGCTAAGCCGGATTTGCAACTCACTCCCGGCTTCTTCCTTTTCTTTTTAATTAAAACACTTTTATGGACACTGGAGAGATTTTAAAATGCAAGTTAATTGAAGTGATACGTGACTTTAGACCCGCTTCGTTCCTTCCTGGATTAATTCTGGATTACATATTTTGCTATAAAAAGTATCGTAAAGACGGAGATTAAAATGTTGCAAAATATGAAATGGATTCTTTTTTTGTCGGCGTGAATCCGATCGAGTACTCTGTTTGTCGGTTTTGTATGGGGATTATGAGCCTGTGAATGTGTACAAGAAATAAATCAACACTTTGGATTCGATTTTAAAAACAGCTTTTGAAAACAATATAGTTTTGTTGGTGTACCATTACCTACCTAAGTTACATACTTAAAACGTTAATATTTGGTTTCGTACTTGTACGTGAATGATGCTAACAATTAGTAATTACTGGCAGGAAACTACCTGCTGCTGTAACGAATTAGTGGCAAGAGTAGAGATGGGAATTCACCCGGAAAAAACCCAAAAGTGGGAAAATTCAAGGAAAAATTCCCGGGAATCTTCCCGATTGGGAAAATATTCGGGTTTTTTCAAATTTAGCTTATATAATAGTTAGATACACATACATTAAATAGTACACAGTTTTTAAACTTTATTACTACTAGTTTGAGCCTGTCTAAGTTAAAATGACGCACTCCACTACCACATTTTACGTACACAAGCAAATTTAAAGTATGAAAACTTACTTTCGCTTGCAGCTTCGCCCGCGTGGAGGTCAGAAATTATCCCGCGGGAGCGTACTACCGGGATAAAAAGTATCCTATGTGTTAATCCAGGTTATAAACTATCTGTGTGCCAAATTTCATTCAAATCCATTCTGCCGTTTTTGCGTGATTGAGTAACAAACAAACAGCCAACCATACAATCTTTCACATTTCATCATCATCATATCAGCCGAAAGACGTCCACTGCTGGACATAGGCCTCCCCCAAGCACCGCCACTTCGACCGATTCTGTGCCGCATCCAGCGAATTCCTGCGGCCTTTACTAGGTCATCGATCCATCTTGTGGGAGGCCTTCCAACGCTACGTCTTCCGGTACGTGGTCGCCACTCCTTTCCGCCCCATCGGCCGCATGCTATATTGCTCGCAGAACAGATTTTCTGCGAGCAATATGTCCTGCCCATTGCCACTTAAGTTTTGCAATTCTTCGGGCTATGTTGGTTCTCCTGCGGATCTCTTCATTTCTGATTTGATCACGTAGGGGAACTCCAAGCATAGCCCTCTCCATTGCTCTTTGGGTGACTTTTAGCCTTCTCATAAGGCCCATTGTGAGCGACCACGTTTCAGTGCCATAAGTCATCACTGGCAACACGCACTGGTCAAAGACTTTCGTCTTGAGACACTGTGGTATGTGGGACGAGAAGATATTGCGTAGCTTCCCGAACGCTGCCCAGCCGAGTCAGATTCGACGATTGACCTATTTCTCGAAGTTGGACCTACCTAGCTGGACAGTTTGTCCTAAGTAAACATACTCGTCTACAACTTCGAGCGTAGCGTCTCCGATCTTTATGAGAGCGGGTGTTACATGGGCATTTGACATGACCTTTGTCTTGTCCATGAACGTCTATCATTTATTACTCATTGATAGAAGTGATAAAGCAAAAAAAAAATCTGCTGTTCCGCGAACATAAATGTAGGGAACAGCTGATATTTTTTCGTGATTTCTGCTTTGGTCCCATAGTGAAAATTGTTCATAATGATGAGTACAATGACCCCCTAAGAGATTTAGTGTAAACAAAAATTGCGTTGTATAAAAAATAAAATCAAAAAATATAGAGCTTATTTTTAGGTTAGTTATATGTAAAATGTAATGGTAAACTAAACTAACTAAACTATCACTAAAATTCCTTACTTTTGGCTATGAGAATCTTAAAGCTAGAAAAAGCTGAGAAAAAAATTCTCGAAATTAAAAAATTCTTTTGTCACATCTAAAATCGAATTTGACAATCGTGTGACGACTCCACGTGGTACTTGTTTGCTCTACCCCGTGAATTTTTTTTAAGCCGTAGTAGGCGCGCAGTCGGAGCAGCCTCGACGTGTTTTATATGAAATTTTTCACTTTTTGTATGGAAAATATGAAAAATGATTACCAATATGTTGGGATATAGGGGTTTAAGGGTTTCCTAAAGGGGGTCGAAAATATCATTATTTTTGTGATAGGACGCACCATTATCGAGATATAAGCAAAAGAAAAAAAATACAATACTGTTTTTGCTTTTTGCACTGAACTCGAAGTGTTGGTGTGAATTTTAGTTCATGCCAACTAATTTTTACCACACGTTTTTAATCGCGTTTAAAAATAGTCAGATTTAGTTGAATACACCAGATTTTTAGGTGAAAAACGTCAAATTCAGAATAGCAAAATTGCCATTTTCACTAAACTCAGTGCAATCTTAGTGCTGTCAAACTAAAATATAGTTATGTTGTGTCACTTTAGTCTATTTCAGAATGGGAAATCCTCGTTTGACAGGACTTAATAAAATTTTTGTGATTTTTAGTCTAGTTTAGAGGCATTTGTGACAAGAGAATCGGCACCAATGAAAACACCCGCCTAAAAGGTTTTTTCCCTCATAAACACCCGGTTTTTTCCCAAATGGGAAAAAACCTGGGTTTTTTCCCGTCGGGTTTTTTCCCTCCGCCCATCTCTAGGCAAGAGGAATGTCTTAAAAGCGGTATCTTCAAAAATATTAACATTTGTGGTAAACACGAGCAACGCAATGCATCAAAACAAAAAATCATTTCGCTTCAGCCAAAAGAAGACATCCTTTTCATATTTTATTTTTCCTTTTTTGTTTTCATCAGTCTTTCGCGACACCTCTCAAGCGTCCTACTTGACAGGACACATGTCTTGCAGGCTTTCTCGGTTTTTCTTTAAACATACGGAAATATTACGAATGGAGAGGGTTGAGGCGGGTTGAGTCGGGTTATGCTTGCGATTAATCATTGAGCATTAACCCTTATTCGCCGTTTAACGCTGTAAGTACGTGCTTATAACTTTCTCGCGCATAATGGTTCGTCTTTATTTGACGAGTTTTATTCCCGCTTTATTTTCGTTTCGTATCTGAGGTAGGCCAAATATTGAACGAGCTTTAAATAGGAGGTTTATTATTCTTGT
Source organism: Conistra vaccinii (assembly GCA_948150665.1). Taxonomy (NCBI): domain Eukaryota; kingdom Metazoa; phylum Arthropoda; class Insecta; order Lepidoptera; family Noctuidae; genus Conistra; species Conistra vaccinii. The sequence goes on along the minus strand of OX411328.1, from coordinate 10,373,104 downwards.
TCGGATCATCGATAGGGATCTATCTGCCATATGTTGGGGTTCTTTTGAAGATGGATTTAGAAGTGTGTTTACATCTATAAATATGTTGTTAAAGCAATCATTCTGAATCATAACCGTCGCGCCTGAATTACTTCAAGAAAAGACCGGCAGTGCTATTATGTAATAAGAGGTTACTAATTTCTTACGTTCAGGCTCAGAATGTCCCTTTCCCAAAATGTCCCTTGGTTTCAAAATGTCCCTTTCCCAGAATGTCCCTTTCTCGAAACGTCCCTTTCCCAAAATGTCCCTTTCCCAAAATGTCCCTTTCCCAAAATGTCCCTTTGAATGATGTCTACGAGCTATGCGTTAAAAACTGAAAATAATTAAATAACATAGCCAAGTAGTCAATAAATTATAGTTTTTTTTATGTGAGAAATCCAAAAAAAAATAAAGTTAACTCTTATCAAAGGGTGGTAATTAAGAAAACCCAATAATTTTCCTCAAATCTTTAAGATTAGATATTCGTTAATTTCCTATTCATCCGACCTTTAACCGGACGTCGAGACCTCAAAGAAAGCTTAGGGAAAATCGACATCAATTAAAATTGCTAACTACGAAATAAAACTGTTCATTGTGCCGACATGAATCCGAACCCACTTAAAAATATATTTTCATTCGAATAGAAATAATACAACCCCATTATAATCCCTAAAAAGACCCACATTTCTTTTTTCATTTCAAAACCAATTTATTTCCTACAAAGACGTATTCAATAGCCCTTTGTTATTCTACGGAATTGATTCGTGTTTTATTCGATTCGTGGATTCTTATCACATAACGACGGTAATATCTGCAATGGTTTGGCAGATGGGACGTTAGCATGGTCCTTACTACCCGTAGCTCGTAACTCGGCCAGGGTACTTTCACAATGAGCGTCCACATTCGTTGAAATGGTAATGGGTTACGGTCGGTAGTTTGAGTACGTCCGGGAAAATATATCGCCGATTTGGCTAGGTAAGATATTTTTAGTGCTCAGATCCTTTGTTTTTTAAGTATTTTTTCGTGGAATAAAAATGTGTTTTAACCCGTATTTACTGAAGAGAAACTTTACCATACTGTTTAAAATGAACAGAAAGAAACAGAGAACTCGGAAAATAAAAACTATCTCAGCACAAATGAGGCAGATAGGAATCTAAAAGACTTCAGTTGCTCAACAAAGATAAAACAAAAACACCTTTTTCAACTGTGCTTAAATAGAAAACTCTAGAAGCTAGAGCCAGAGCTATCTCCTCTCTAAATCTGGCTTCCATCGACTTTATTAAGTAACGAAATAAGAATTTCTCGCACGTAGTAAGAAAGTTAGGACAAGTAACAAATGAGACGTGGAAAAATCGTCGAAATATGTGAGCCGAGTTGATTTTCCCCGAGAGCTTTCTTTCTTCTTTCGTTCTATGGGTACTTTGATCTAACACGTGTACGGTGTTTTGTATTAATGGCGACGATTTATCCTCGTTTGAAATATCACCTGAGATATTGATGTGAGCTTAGGGACTGGTTATTTTTGGTGATGTTTGATCTCGAATTTTATGTAGTTGTCAACTAGATTGTTGTAGATTCCCTCAGATTCATGACCTATTTGATTATTTATGTAAGAAGAAATGACATGAATCTAGTTAGATATGGTCAGATAGTTCCAATGTTAACAGCATTGAACTGTTGTGTTTCAGCAGTTAGAAGTAGCCCGTTCCTCTGTGGTTGATGATTCCGGGTGAAGCTCGCTTCTACCTTCGGCCTGATCATCACTTACCATCAGGTGAGATGCCAAAAGATGCCCAATACTTTTATTTTTTACTAGCCTGTGCTGTCCCACCCTACGTGGTCTGCCGCGACCCCGCCTCACTGTCTCAGGGCACCAGTTCTGTGCTATTTGGGCCCAAAGTTTTTCCGGTTTGCGGCAGACATGTCCTGCCCAGTCCCATTTAAGTTGGGCAGCCTTTTGAGCCACGTCAGCTATTTTCGTTTTGGAGCGCAGTATTTTCCCAATACTGAGTGACATAAAAAAATACACCACTTATAACTGCACTCAGTCAAAAAAAATATCATTAACAAGAAACTTTTAATTGCTCAAAAGTTGTAAAATTGTAGTAAAGTATGCTCCACCGACAACAAAGTTACACACACTTCACTCCGCGAAAAATCTTATCCTAATCAAAGAAACATTAAAATCAATAAAACTCCTAAAATAGAATCAGATGTAGATGTTCACGGGAGTACTGTAAAAGATCCTACTTATCAATACCACATGTAATTGATAGGTCGGTTTAATATACCCGAGGGTTGTATCAATTTACTGGTAGCAGTAGGAGCGAACCGCGATCGTCCCTCGGGCTTCTAACGGTATTTATGGGACCCTGGCGACTTTAATTTCCAGTTCGGTTTTCTAATCGAACTTTATAGTTACAACTTTAAGTCTGATCATTATTGATGATACAGGAAAGAATTTTAAATGTGACTAGGCTTAATAGATTCACACTTTTTTTCGGTAGAATTGAAATTGAAATCGATGAAGGCGGACAGGAATATTGAAGTGTCAATATTTCAGAGAAAAATTCTTGATTGCTGTGTTCGAAACGAGCTCGCGTAATTTTGGGTCACATCCGTCCGATACCCCAATTTGGTTATAACCATTTATATAAAATTAACTTATTTTTGATTTTCAACGGCATGGAAGTCGGCGATTTTGTCCAAGTTCAGTTGAATTCCTTTGAAGTCACGGTCATGCAATTCTTTCTGCTGAATTTCTAGAGCCATTCCAAATTGCTAAAGGAACATAAAAACCTGAATATCCATATTTTATGACAGCAAATTAACATACAAGGCGTCGGATTGCAGTATGACGAGAGCGGAACTTTAATATATTTTTATGAAAGGCGTTTTGGCGCGAAACGTGAATGATTAATGGCCGACCCTTCACCCGAGATCCGCTTCCGTCCGAGCTAATTCCGGAAAGTTTTCGCTGAAACGCTCCGTTTTTTATTAATTAAGCCGTCTGCTCTATATAAAACTCAGTGAGAACCGAGTAATATTTCCAAATTGTTCTAATTAACTGTATAAACGTTGAGTTTTCTTGGAAATCCTAATTTTAGATAAGCACTTTCCATTACCCGAAAAAGAAAAAGAGGTTTTATCTTAATTCGTGTTTCTTTTTTCTGGCGCGAGTATATTTCTTAGTTAAAATATTCACAAAGACTAGCGATGCAACGGAAAAGCTAAAGAAATTAATGAATGTGAGCAAAGCAAAGACGTGTTATTAAAGAAATCCTGGAAGAAACTGGTTACACATAATATTAGATCTTACTACGCGTGTTTAGACAGATAACATGACTTTATTGGTAGACTAGACTACTGCCAAAACCATAAAGATGAACATTTGTGATCGAACGCCAAGTCACATTTCCATTGAGAGAGAGATTTTGCAAAAAAATCATTCCGTTCTCTGAGTAAAAAAGCTGTATCGTTTCTTTTGTGACTTTAATATCCCATTCAATACCATTTCTTTGTAATGAAATACACCCCATCTTTCATGAACACAGTTCATTTCCAAATACATTGTTATTCATATCATACATCGCAATCACGTTCAAATTATCGTAGAAACGTTCGTTATCGAAACCGAATCGTGTATCTGTGGTCCTGTATAACCACACGAATACATTCACATTGTACATAAACAAAATTTCAATAGGTACAGTCGCGTACATAAATTGTACAAACGCATCGTAACAAATGGGATATCCGATTTATTCCCACCGAAATCGAATCTAACACCAAATTGGATTTTGAATTACGGCAACGGATAAACAGAGATTTAATAATTTTGTATGTAGATATGCAGGCATTGTATTAACTTTGTTTGGTTTATTTTACGCAGTTGTTACTTTGTACGGTTTGTTGTTTTTGCATATCAATCAAGGGTTATTTATTACGCTGTGTTTTATTAGTTGACTTTTCGTGGGATTTCTGACTGTATTTATAAATATTTGGAACTTGTTTATTGGTGCAAAAACAAAAGTCTCATTGACTCGTAAACAATCGTGTTCTTTACAGAATTCATCGGTCGAAAAGCGTTTTAAAACGAAAATTACCACTACGCCGTCAAACGAAGAAATCTTCCTTAATATATTTTCAAAATATTCAATTGAACAAAGTAGGTAGGTAGCCAAGACAACCTCACAGAGCAATAACAACAGAGAAGTACACAGAATGAGAGTAGCTACAAACTAGACATGTTCAACAGACAGAGTAAAATGCAAAAAGAATGTACTTCCTCCGCTCCGTTTTTTACATTTTATATCATGCGGCGTCTAGACAGCGCCGGTTAGCTCTTCAACGCTAAGTTCCCAACAAAATTAATATTTCTTTCAAAGCCGCTGGCAAGCTGATAAATGAGCTGTTTATCAAACATCTCCTTCCGAGTAATCACATTGAAATCTGCGCATAATGGGTAACTGCCGCTACCCAGCTGCTGTTTTGCTGTGAAATCAACTAAATTGTATCCCACGGGCACAAATCTCATCTCGTTTTGAACTGGATCTTTCGAATTTCAATAAGGATAAAACGCTTTTAATAGCCTTACCTGGACTGCGTGTAATTGAATAATGGCTGTTGTCTTCACTTCAATCGTTTGGAGATTAATCTGTAGCAGTAGCAGGCCTATTTCAAGTAGTGTTGATAGTCAAATTAGCAGTATGGTTTCACTTAATTATAGGGTGTTATGTTCAGGTCCCTCACACACTCCGTTTCGTGAACTTAGCTCTACAAAAAGCGCCAATTTGCACGCACATAATCCTTTTCACATACTCTGCCTATATTTTAGTAACCAGTCTACAAGAGAACCGTGAATGTGTGAAAAGGGCCTTAAGGTTTGATGTCAGACGCCAGATGGTCACCGAAGATTAGCTTTAACGATTTAGTCCTAAACCGTCCCTTAGGAAGTTTAGGTGTAAATACGCATTATAGTTTCTTGGGAGCAAGTTCACACATTTTAACGAGTTATTGTTGAAATGTGGTGTTGATTATACTGTGAAGTTTTAGTTGTTATAAGTAAAATACTCCTCGGAACTCTATAATTTCAATTGTTATGAATAAATAAAAAACATTGAAGAAAATTCAATTACCGACCTGAAAAAGTATCATGAAAAAGCTTTCCAATTCCAGAAAAATCAAAGCAAAACATTTAAAATTCCTTTCTTTTCTTCCAATGGCGTAATATTCCTTGAAAAGTAAATAATAGCTGCTAGTTATGATAATGTTGGCGCGGAAAGAAGGAGATCGGTCCGGGAAATGAACGCCATTCTTCAAGCGCTCGCCGCGGTGATTGGCGCCTCCAGTTTCCCTTCGCCTATTTACGTATTGAATGTGAAAAATTGAGTATTTATCTTGTTGGTTTTTGTGGAAAAAATTATTAAGGTTTGTTGCTAAATATAGGACAGTTACATAATAATGTTCACTTGGGAGCGGCTGTCTTGACCAGTTTCGATCTAGATTCATGTTTGGTAGTGGGACTGAAGACTATAGTAGGCATCCAACATAATAAAATTAGGATTATAAAACATGAGTCGTCTTTAGTCATACGAAATAATAAAGTTTGGATATCTACTTATTCACTGTCCTGAGTTAGACACAGGTCACCTCATCGCGTCGATAAAACTCAGTATCAAAGGTTTAACAAAATGTAAAAATTCTGTGGAGTTTTACGGCAGGTCTTAAAATTCAAAAGCGGTTTTAAAAACTAAAGTTTTGCTTGAAGAGATATCGTAAAATTCAGTATAGCTCACAGGTGCAGAGAATATCAACGGTAAAGCACGTGATGCCTTGACAGAATTGGAAATGTTACCATTGCCATAAAACGTCTAGACACAAAAAATCGCACGCTACTCTTTTGGCGCCCACTTGCACTATCTGCGGTCGATATCGCTCCTAATAGACGATTTGCTTATAAAAAAGGCACTAGAGAGAGTAAAATAAAAAGCGCTAGGGAAGTCGGTAAGACCACTGTGAGCCCTCGTTATCTTGGGTCATAAATTACCCCAACACCCTCGGGGGTTCAGGTAGGTGCCTCCCAGGCAGGATCCTTCGAAACGCTATGAGGATTCCGGGAAATGAAGTGACTACGTGATCCAATTGCGATTTTAGGTGCATTCGATTTATGTGTGTTTTTAGTAGACACGCGACTTCTTCAGACATTTGATAGGTCGTTTGTTTTTTTGACGATTCGATAATAGAAGAAAGGTGAATGAAACGTTCCTGCACGAACATAAACGAATCGATACTGATGGGACAATCGGAAAACTTAAAATAAAAAAAACTCGGAACGAGTTAGAATCGATTAATCAGCGATTCAATTCCGTAACGTTCGATTCCTGTTACAATGGTAATAGAGATCAGTTTTATTGGACTTATTTCTCGTTCTCAAATGTCAAATTAGGGCAATTTCAATGAACATTGGAGCTTCGTTATTGCACGTAGAGTAAGAGAATAGATTAATGACTGTAGATAAAAGACTGCGATTTCCGAGTTTTAAACGGTAATAAAGGAACCCGATAAAGTTTAACTTTCTTTAAATCTTTAATGAACATCTAAGTTATTTAATGGCTCACTAATAAAAGTCAACTGGTTACCTACATGGGAAGAAAATGCTGCAACTTTACTCCATTTTTATCCGTCTCCAATATAAATTAGAACCGATTTGTAATCTACTTAAACTTTTTGTTTCGAACAAAGCTTGCGTCAACTTTTACATCTAATTTTTCACAGCACGAAACAATGTGCGGAAGTAGGCTTACGATTAAAGTTAGACAATAAATCCAGCAGTTTCGACATCCGCTCGCAACCACATCTGACAGGCTAATACATATTGATACAATATTGGTGGAAGCGATCCAAACACTTTCTATTTCGGCACCCCGAAAACTGTACTCATCGCCTCTATGTTTTCCGTCATAAGGTGGAGTGTTCAGCGATAGTAGGCCCGTCTAGCTGTAAGAATAAGTTTGTTTAGTTTGAGTTTTGACAAATATCTGCAGGTGACGGGTGTGCGGTTTCCCGGCACGGATGCGTTTGACATATTGCTTTGATAGCGGTTTCTGTACATATACTGACGTCATAAATTATAGAAATTGGTATGAAGAAAGAGGTCAGCTATTTATATCAGGGGTTTTTGTAAAGGCAAGCGAATTTGAAGAGGACCCTTTTTTATGACTAAAGTTTTTGGGTTGAAACTCTGAGCGTATGGCCACACTCTGAAGGTACTTTTTTTACAAGCTAAGGAAATCATCAGTGTGACTGAAATACATAATGCAGGAAGCATTATGTATTTCAGTCACACTGATGATTTCCTTAGCTTGGGTTTTCCTACCACCTACTTGTCTGAACTCAAATCTCAGAAATATATTATGTAGGTATAAAAACTGCTTGCAGATAGTATTCCCGTCGCCGTCAATTCAGACAGTCATTAACATTAATAAGCCAATTACTGAAATGAGTGAGGCAAAAATTTCTCCCTTCATTTCCCTCCCTGTGAGGGCCGTCTCGTCGAGACACCATTTATTTTTACACGCCTAATGAGAACTGACAATCGCTAAAAAGAAATGTCTGGTATCGATCTAATTTGGAAATTAAACAAGCGAAAAAATATGAATAATATCTCAATGATTGAAAAAATAATCATGATTTATTTCTGAACTAACAGTAGAGTTCAAGCTTTTAGCTGATTGAAATAATAAGACTAGACGCTTTGTCTTTATTAGTAACAAAATCACTTAGTAAAAGTGTAGAACGAAAAGTAAAAAGAAAACGAATTTGAATAATAAAGACCGAGACCGAGAGAGTTGAATATTTGAAACTTCAAACTTTTATCATAGAAAAACCATTACTTGCTCTATTTCTACAAGAATATTTGAGTAGTCTTTTTTTTTTATTATTAATCGTTTATTTCAGGCATTAGCACTCATAAAATAAAAATTGAAAAACTTATCCTAAAACAAAAATTAAGTACATAAAAAATAAACAATAAAGAAAAATATTTTTAATATTTTAATCCATCAACGTACATTTATTACTCCATGTGGTTATAACCGAAAATTCAATAATAACAGACAAAACAAAAAAGCGATGACCGATAAGTACAACCATACCAAAATGTTGCCATACAATATTCCAAGGAAAAAGTAATAAATAATTTGTCACAGAGATTGCCCACATAGCCCAAGTCAACGTGTTACGTGTGACACCGGTCGAAAATGATTGGATTACCGCACTGATCAAATTAGGAATGTCTTGTATTTTCCGCTTCCCTGCGTTGCGTATCGAATTTGAGGGCAATTTCTGGTACCCATCTTGATTGTTGGTAATTGAGTAATATTAGGGTAAATAGGGTAAAGTTAGAAATGCTGTTTCTTTGTTTGTTTTTTTTTTTTCACAAACAGCTAGTGGATTACAGGACAAAATCATATGTTGTATCTCAATTTTCATTGCCAACATTATGTAACTTACTGATTAAATTAAAGTATTTAGTTTACTTCAATCAAATTTTCATTTATGGTTAAATAACTAATAGCAATCACAGAAAAGTAAAATATACATAGTTGAAATAGTGTAAATAGTTACAAAATTTAAAAGTTATAATACGTGCAATAAACACAGATAAGATAATAAAAAAAAAACAGAAAAGTAATAGGACTATAGAATATTAATATTTATCGAACAAAGCCACCCCAAGTCGTAATAAACCCTTTGAAATTCATAACACAGGCTCTACACATTAAAGCAACTACACTGCCTACAATCAGAGTCAAGACTAGCTTTAAAACGCATAAAGTAACTATCTAATCGGCAACTTATAGACATAAATATTTAAAGACACAACTATTTAAAGCCATAATTAATTCAAGGTAGCGTGCAGACGTCCTACCTGGCTGTGGTTCCTGTACCCTCAATTTTAGTGCCCTGTAATATATGGGCCGTAAACCACACTTATCACAACGCACACAAATGCGTCCATAAAATCTTTACTATTACGCTGATACCGTTAAAGTTATGTGCAAGAAAGTTTGTACGTGTTGCTTGAAATATTTACTTGAAATCTTAAATAATTCGGCTTTAAGATTTAAAAAAATAAAAAATGTCTTAATAATTTATTGAGACTAACAATCTTTTGTCAGTACATGCAAAACCTTTTAAGAATGCAAATTAGTTAAATTCTTGAAGCACTTTCTAACACGACAACTCTAAACGACAACACCTACTCGAAAGTTACGATAGTCTAACCCACACAAAACGATGTGCCTAGACAAAATATCATAAGTGAACCCGCCTCAAAAAGTTAGTCCTATAATAAACTTCTGTTATAAAGAGCGTCTTCGACTAATTTACGACGAGGTCCATGCAGCCCCACCCTCACTAATCCATACTTATTAAGGATAATGGGGAACCAATGAACAACTTTTCGTCCTTTATCTGGACCCATAAATATTGGGTATCACGCGTCGCCGGTAGCCAGAGGTGTCGAAAGTGCGATTTTACGGTCCTTTTATTACATTTTCGTGTAATAATTTTAATGTAAGTCACAGCAAAATATTTGATTAATCTGGGTATTGAGACATGTTGAGGTTTTGTTGCATGGTTTATTGAGTTAGGGTTAGAATAATTTGGAAATGATGTTGGTATCAATGTTTTATTTACGAACTTTAAAGGAAAAACGTATTTGGTTTTTCCTTGAAAGAACTCGAATAGAAATAGGCAATATACAATGTGTCCCAGGGAATAAGTGACCGCCCGGCGTTTTTTGAATATTTATGTACAAAATTATTAATAATTACATTTATATTTGTGACTTAGTAGCTTTAGTTTTTTTTTTTATGATTTTTTTTCTTTTCGCCCGGCGTTTTTTGAATATTTATGTACAAAATTATTAATAATTACATTTATATTTGTGACTTAGTAGCTTTAGTTTTTTTTTTTATGATTTTTTTTCTTTTTTTTGTTAAGACGCGTGACGTGCTGCAGTTTTTTTACGATATTTCCTAAGTTTGTTCATCTTTTTCCATTATTTTTTTTTTACTGACTAGCTGACATCATGGTTTAGGTATCAATTAAAATCATTAAACATAACTAAAATGTAGTAAAACATTTATTAAATAAAAACAAAATTAAAATTCGAAGAACACTCTTCTTTTCAGTTTTTTCAAAATAAATCTAAAAAATGCCCCCTTAATATTACATTTTTTTAATTTACTAATTAACTACATGATATTTCCTACACACTAACGCCGGGCGGTCACTTATCCCTGGGACACAATGTATAGCAAAAAAAAACTGGTGTGCCTTACAGTAGTCGCATATGATGTGTAACATCTAACATCTTGGCTGACAGTACCAATATCTTGGAAAATGGGTTGGTACCATCTGACGGCCAACTCTTCTCCAGCTTCCTTTTACACACTTCCGTCCCTTTTCACTAAATCCCACAGAAAGCGTGAGGAAAGATGTTACTTATACATAAAAAAATATATATATATTTGGTTCTTGATCGACGTGGTAAAAATTCCGAAGTCAATTTCAAAATAAAAGATATTGTTTTTCCGAGTTTGTTACGCAATCAGGGTACCGATTGCATACAGAACCTTCAACCTTCATGTTAAAAACGTTGAGGGATATTAATAGGAATTGTATCCTAACTATGTGAAGGGCGGGCGTTTTTGGGGGACTGTCTTATGTAATTTTGACGTTCGAAAAGTGCTGATTCTCAGCCTAATTTGAATAAATGACTTTTGAATTTTGAATTTTGAATTTGTCGTTAATTCAAAATCGTGGTTTACAACTTCTTTGATTTTATCAGTGCGTTATTTATTGGCGACGTTTCTCCCGATTGTGTTGGTGTCTCTTTATTATCCCGTTAACCTTTTTAGAGATTTTGCTATCTTAATTAAATTGGCTTATTATTTAACCGATATAGGTAGTCCCTTCACAAAAAGGACTATGTCTTCATGTATTTTTAAACTCGGTTTCGGAATTGAGAACTTGTTAAACTCTACTTTGACTTTACGGTATAACTTCAATGTAAGTACTTCTTACTAGTTAGTACTAATTACAGTCGAGTCGTACTGTACACCGCCAAATTCAAAATATCTTACTTTGTTGCAAATAAATTATGAATTTTGCCGTCTTTCACTATATGTAATACTAGAGTAGAATTTGACATATTCTCAATATCCAATTCTCAATTTTTGAAACAGAGTATTAATAACTCCCATCTTTACCTTTTTTCTAGTAACTATCCGGTATAGGAAGTATGGACGACATTCTAAATAAGAAAGAAACCGATACTTACTCCTAACCTTTTTCCAAAGCAGCCGAGGCTAGCTAAGATTACTACAATATAATAGTATCCTCGGGGGAGGCTGGATCGCTTCAACGCGAATGTATACGTACATCCGTGGTGGGGCGACCCGGACTGCCAGGCACTTCTTCTCATGCAACCGAGTGGGTGGGCAGGTTGCGGATAGCCCAACTCCGGCTGCGGGACCGACCACTAGCGGTCACACTGACTGTTAGTGGGCGATGCCGCACTCGGAGCATCTTCATCTAATGAGATCCCGGACAAGAGAAGTTCCCGAAAGCCAAATCCCAGGCGTAGGGTAACCTATACACCCCTTCCTATGAATCCATCACCTAACCAAACTACCCCACCCTCCCCGTATCCTGACATATCCCGTCGATCCTAAATCCCTAGGCCAACTCCCAGGCCTAGGGTGTCCCCCAAATAACCCACACCCTGTATCCACCAAATGCCTTCCCTCCTATCCTTTTACTCCCATCGGTCCCAGAGGAAGGGTAACCTCGATTCCAAAAAAGCCCACCCCCACAACCATGAACATGCAGGAAGATAATAAATCTACCCAGGTGGGTCCCGGCCAAGCCGGGGAATCCCACACCGCTCCGGCGGTTAGCCCCCATCGTAATATGGGGGGGGCATCCAACTGCAGTATGGATTCTTTGATGCCGCGCTTCTTAGCACGGCCGGCAGCTGATTCAGCGCCCACTACCCAGGTAGCGACTTACGCGCCCACAAACCCGACCTCGGCAGCGACTCACGCGCCGATACCCACTTCACGGAGTATGCTTCCCACGAACCTCTGGCAACAGAGTGTTGTGCGGAGCAGCACGACTTACCCAGACAATGACCAAGACGAGCACAGACAGACCGATACGGGGAAGGATGTCGTACCTGGCAGCTCTGCCACTCTCCCGGTTGAAGTTGAAGTACGCCCGCTGGAACAGCGCGGAAAAATCTCAGGCCGGGAGAAGAGGGAAGTAGGCGACCGAGAGCGTTCGCACCGCGAAGGCAACTGCCAACGCGAAGCGCGATCGGACGCCGAAGAGATGGTACGCGACCGGTCACGAGTACGCGCAGGGGCAACCCAGCGCGCAAAGTTACCGGACGCGGAGCCACGCGACCAGCCGCCAGTACGCGAAGGGGCAACCCAGCGCGGAAAGCGGCCGGACGCGGAACCTAGCGGGCGGGGGCAGGTACACGAAGGGGCAACCCAGAGCGTAGCGCCTCCACTCGCGGCAGAGTCTTCCGGGGCCGCCAGCCGACCCCAACACACCGACAGTACCCACGACCGACCTCGACCTAGACGCACAAGGGGCAAGCGTTCTGGAGCCTCACGCCGGGCGTCGCTGGCAACGACCATCCTGCCAAGCACCTCTGAGCCGCAGCCTGGACCGAGCGGTACAGGGCCGGCGAAGAGGGTGCGCCCTGACGACACGGCTTCACCGAGTACGCTTCAGGGGGACGCCAAGCGTGTGAGGGTCCACTCCGCTCAGGGGGGACAGAGAACCTACGCGCGGGCCACGAAGGATATTCCTGCGCGGCTAGCCGTAGCAATCTGCTTCCCTCACCCTGGCAGGGAGCTGTCTAGGGTAGAGGCTGAGCACATAAAGACCGACCTCGAGGACCTACTGATGGACACGGACTCGTCGTTACCACTCCCGGCCTTCCGCGGATACCCACGGGTAGCGGAAGGCACAGTGCAGATGTGGTGCGAAGACGACAACGCCCTGACCTGGCTGACCGAGAATGTGCCCAAGATTAAACTCCCAGACACCGACCAGACTCTGACAGTCGTTAAACAGACCGACGTGCCCACCCGTGTCCGAGCTTCGCTCTTCGTCCCTCGTTATAGAGGCGACGTGGCCAAGCTCCAGAATGTTCTGTCCCGGCAGAACACTTGGTATGACGTAACGAGGTGGTCACTGTACAGGGCAACTACCGTCGGTGGCGACCATTTTGGGACTTACCTGACCCTAGGGCTGCCACCGGAGGAAGCTGAAAAGGTCCTGGGACGGGAGCGGCGGATATCGTACCTGCTAGGGTCGATATACGTACGTTTCTGGCCCACGACCCGGCCCTCTGACACCCAGACCGACTGCACAGACGGGAAGGAAATACCACCGACGACGACACAGACGACTGACACGGACATTGCCCAACTGGAGGAGGACATGGCGCGAGCGGCAATGGCCGACGACATTGACACCATACCGCCCGCATCACCCGGCTGGAGCGAGCAACTTCTTGCCTCTTCGCCGGGCGACCGACACGACGACCATTACAGAGGGGAGGAGACGGAGAATCTCTCTGATGGATCCATCTCCAACTAACTCCACTCACCCACCATCACCGCCCCTTTACATCATCCAAACCAACCTCCAACATAGCCAGACTGCTACGGCTAGCTTACGCAGGGCACTGGAGGTGAAGCCCCGAACTATCGCACTGATCCAAGAGCCGTGGATCAGGAACAACAGAATATGTGGCCTCGGTAACATCGGAGGTAAGATAATTCTCAACACCCAGACACCAGACAAACCAAGAACCTGTGTCTACATACCCAAAGAAATCCCTATCACACCACTCACCCAATTTTGTTCCAGAGACCTGACAGCCGTCAGGCTCCAGACTGAGGGTAGCGTTCCAGATATTGTACTGGCTTCGGTATACATGCCTGGCGAGGGCGCAGACTGCCCGCCAAAAGAGATGGCCGACCTGGTACAGCACTGCGAGCGCGCCAACCTGGACCTGATTATCTGCACCGACTCGAACGCCCATCACCCGCTCTGGGGCAGCGACGCACCGAACTCCAGAGGAGAGGTACTATCCACCTATTTATTCTCCACTAACCTTAACATCATTAACCGCGGCTCGGAACCCACTTGGGTCACGGTCCGAGGACAAACGATAATAGACCTAACACTTGCTACAGAAAATGCGACAAATCTTATTACAAACTGGCACGTATCGGACGAGCCCTCTTGCTCAGACCACAGAAGGATCCGCTTTCACGTATCGGACGAGCCCTCTTGCTCAGACCACAGAAGGATCCGCTTTACACTAATTACCAATACTAGAAAACCCGAACCGAGGCGAAACCCGAGACGCACCTATGTCCCCGGGTACAAACGCCTTCTGGCCTCCCTATTAACCAGACACCTAACACAAGTAAATATAAAAGACCAGGCACAACTAGAATACACCGTGACAAAACTATCCGAATACCTAACTGAAGCATACCACGCATGCTGCAAACTAAGAGCGCCACGAACCAAGAACGAAAGGAACCCTTGGTGGAATGCTGAACTTGGTAAACTCAGAGATGCGCTGCGTAAGCAATTTAACAGAGCTAAAAACACTAGACTCCCTGACGACTGGGAGGCGTACAAAGAGACCCAATATACATACAAAAAGCAGATCAGAACCGCCAGGAGGACAGCATGGCGTAAATTCTGCGAATCCATCGAGACAAACAATGAAGCCGCAAGGGTAAGGAAGATCCTATCAACCGACCAGGACCGAACTCTTGGCGCGCTAAAGAAACCCGATAACTCATACACATTAACTGACCATGAAACCAGTAAGGTCCTTCTCGAAACTCACTTCCCAGACTGTAGAGTCCTAGAGGACAGAACCTGGGATGCTGTACCAGAATGGACCCCAACGGATCAAGACTGGTCTAGAGCCCGCACCATAGTAACAGAAGACCGAGTAAGGTGGGCTATCAACACCTTTCAGCCATACAAGTCGGCAGGGCTGGATGGCATCTTCCCAGCCCTACTGCAGTGGGGGGTAGATTATCTAACACCATGGCTGGTGGAGATCTACCGATCCTGCATAGCACTTAGACACATACCTCTCGCATGGCGCGAGGTGAAAGTCATCTTCATACCCAAACCCGGCAAGACCGATTATACGCAACCAAAGGCCTATAGGCCCATCAGCCTTACATCTTTCCTTCTGAAAACCCTCGAGAGACTCTGTGATAGGCACATCCGAGACGGACCTCTCCGGGCAAAACCACTTCACAAACAACAGCATGCGTACTCCACAGGCAAGTCAACAGAATCAGCGCTGCACAGCGTGGTTTCTAAGATTGAATGCGCAGTGGACCACAAATGCTCAGCACTGGCCGTCTTCATTGACATTGAGGGCGCCTTTGACAAAACTACGTTCAGTAGCATAAACACGGCCCTAGACAGACACAACATAGACTCGACCCTGAGTGGCTGGATCACCAACATGCTCAAACTTAGAGCTGTACGAGTTACAGTCAATGAAACTACAAGGGCCATCGTTGCTAAGGGCTGCCCGCAAGGGGGCGTCCTCTCACCGCTTCTATGGAACCTAGTAGTGGACAGCCTCATCAAAACACTAAATGATAAAGGTTATTTCACTGTAGGCTACGCCGATGACATAACCATAATAATAAACGGGACCCACGAAAACACCCTATGCAACCTCATGCGTCAAGCCCTGAAAATAGTAGAGGAATGGTGCAACAACCACCAGCTTTCAGTGAACCCCACAAAAACCGAATTGATTCTCTTCACAAAAAAGAGAAAACTGACGACGCTACAACTACCACGATTCTTTGGAACAACCCTAAGCCTCTCAACTGAAACCAAATACCTGGGCGTCTTTTTGGATAAACAATTGAACTGGGCTAAACACACGAACTATATCACCACAAAAGCCAGCATATCCCTGTGGCAGTGCAAGCGACTGCTTGGCAGGAACTGGGGGATTAGCCCCAAGGTCACCCACTGGTTATACACCACAGTTATCCGACCAATCATTACATACGGCTCACTGGTCTGGTGGCCCAGGACAGACCTGAGTACAGCTCAAAGAGAACTCGAGAAACTGCAGCGATTCGCTTGTGTGGCAATCACTAGCAGTATGAGAACTGCACCCACTGCCGCCCTACAGGCAATGCTGGGACTGCCGCCTCTGCACCTCATCGTGCGGGAGGAGGCGAGCCTGGCTGCCTTTAGGCTCCACTTATCAGGAACCCTAAGCAAAGACTCCAGAGTTAAGCACACACGCATAAGGGAAGAAGCGATCAAACGACGACCAATGATGGCATCACCCTGTGATAAAGCCCCGAAAACGCACCACTTTCAAAGGCACTACAACATAATACTCACGGAAGAACAGTGTGACTACTCAGGCCCGAAAGAGATGAGAGTATACACCGATGGATCGAAGACCAACTCCGGCACAGGAGCAGGAGTCTTCTCACACGACTTCAACATAAATATATCCAGCCCGCTGGGAATGTTCAACACCGTCTATCAGGCAGAGTGTGTGGGCATCATACAAGCGGTCCACGCCCTAAAAGCCAGGAGAGTTGCGGACACGCATATACGTATACTCTCCGATAGTGCCTCAGTTCTCCAATCCCTACAGAAAAAATGTATTACCTCAACGCTAACACTAGAATGTCACAATGAACTAGAACAATTAACGGTATCTAGCCGCAACACGGTGACACTACAATGGATAAAAGGACACAGTGGATCGCTAGGCAACGACGCAGCTGACGAACTGGCTAGACGAGGATCCAGCACGGCAGTCTGTGGACCCGAACCTATCGTTCCCATCCCCTTCAACCAAATACGCAGGTGGCTACAGGAGCTCACCCACACACAAGCGGAGACCTGGTGGAATTCGACACCAGGCTGCAGGCAGTCCAAGGAAGCTATGCCATTCTTGGATAGCAAGCTGACCAGGCGTTTATTACACCTGGACAGAAATGGCCTGCGCCTGGTGACGGGGACCATCACAGGACACTGCTCGCTAAACAAACATTTCCACACGATAGGCATAACGGACAGTCCTCTGTGCAGGGCTTGCATGGAGGCCGAGGAGACCGTCGCGCACGTGCTCTTTGAATGCACAGGCGTCACCCAGATTAGAACAGAAACCCTCGGGTCACCCAGATCTTACACTGATGTTCTAAACAAACCAGGAGCTTTAATTAACTTCTGGAGGGAGGTGGGCTGGATGGAATAACCCCCCCAAACGGCCGCCATGGCCCACGTACAATGGTCCATTTGACGGACTAAGTGCGGAAACCAAACCCTATAACATAGAACATAGAACATATAATAGTATCTCAATAGCAAAATCCCCTTGGACCGTTAAGGCAATCTCTAAGCGAGGTCTATGTTCGACCACCAATACCAATCCACTTCGTCTTAGTAGAGCTTGGGCTCTGTTCATTACACAAGGGAGATACTTGCCGCACCTACATGAAATATGTACGTGTTCTCGGAACTTAATACAGGTTTATTACGTACTTCGTCCTTCCTAGCTGAAGAAAGGAGAAAAAAAAAAGTAATTTAAAAATACTCAACCGACTTCGAAAGCAATTAACTCAAAATTATGAAATAATATTTTTATATTTTTTATATTATACACGAAATTAATCAACAAGAGGGGCTTGTGGCTAAGTAATAACAGCCGCACGGGTCGATCGTTCAGGTTAAGCTACGCTTGCCGGGGTTGGTCTGTGGATGGGTGACCATCTTTACATACCGAGACTCCTCCGTGCCTCGGAAAGCACGTTTAGCCTTTGGTCCCGGCTGTTATTCGTGGATCTTTGACAGTCGTTACGGGTCGTCAGAAGCCCGACAACCAGTCTTACCTAGGGGTGTCTTATTAATAAATGGTATTATTATTATTATTACCCAGTTACTGGGTTATGGAGTTCAAACAGTCGCTCCATGTAAAATACTGGTATTCAGCTGCATCCGGTTAGACAGGAAACTGACCCCAACATATTGGGAAAAGGCTAGGCAGGTTGATTGACATACTTCCTTCTTTTCTTAAGTAAGAAAGGAGAAAAGAAAAAATGAAGACTAGATAGAATAAAGTTAATATGACTGCAACTTGAACAAGAAAGAGATAAGAAGAGCTTGGTAAGACTATATTGCGGATAAACTTATTGTTGCTAAGGGCCTATTTCACGATGTCCGAATAGCCACTACTTACCGAATAAATTCAAAAATGGAACCGAATTTGTATGAAATTATCTGCCAAGTTAGTTAATAGGAACTTAATCGTAGGTGGCGAAACAGGCCCTTAATCTGCTACTAATAATGACAGAAAATTCGATGAATAAAAAAAAAGAGTCGGTGCAGCACTTTTTTCTGCTGTAAAGTGCTGCTGTAGTTTAAAAGGCATTGTTAACAATGCCTTTGTTATAAAAACCGTAACCAATATAAAGTCACTTCCACCTTTCAATTATACAAGTAAAATGATCCAAACTAACTACAATATTCCTTGTCCAATCCACCCGGCCCATCCAACATCATAAGCGAAAACAACATCATAACACATAGGATGAATAGCCGACGATCTTTCACCGTAGTCAGGCTGATATGAGGCTGAGTCCCAGAATAGTCAGATACAGAAGGTCAGCTTCATTCGACGAGATTCGACGCACGAACACTTAGACGCGACTTCTTCTTTTCGAGTCGAAGGTGGGTTTTTACGACGGCCTAGACGCGTACCGCAAGGGTTGGATCGAGGTGGCCCTGGAAAACGATGCTTGGAAGAATTTGGGGGACAGTTTGCTCAGCACTGGGACAGAGTAGGCAAAAAAAAAAACAAATAAAGAGCAGTGGTGGCCCAGTGGTAACGGCCCCGACTTACGAGTTGTGGGTCGTGGGTTCGAACCCAAGCAGGCGCTTTACTTTGTGTAAATAATTTCATCACCATTGCTCTCAAAATGGTGAAGGAAAACATCGTGAGGAAACTTGTGTCTTAGAACCAAAAATTCGAAGACATGTGACATCCACCAACCCGCACTGGGCCCGCGTGGTGGATTACGGCCCACTCCCTCTCGCAGAGAGGAGGCCTGTGTCCCAGCAGTGGGAACATTAATAGGCTGATGATGATGACTAAATTACCCAGTAGGTGACCAAATTAATAGCAGTGTCAGTGGTGTTTATTAGATCCTTAAAAGTGCAGGAGTATGGACACTTGGGAAATTCCAGCAAGTGGTCATGTTCTGGACAGTACCGCACTCGCATTGGGTGTCAGACGGGTATATAATCCCCCATTTTGCCAAGTTGTATTTGCAACGGCCTACCTGGGTACACGATCTAATAAGTGTTTTCCAGGCCACTGCAATTCACGTCCAGATGGGATTATGGCACCTAGAGAAGGTTAAACCGTGTCAAATGAATATATATATAAAAATTACAGACATAACCTATGTCTGTAATTTTTATGGTGTACATAAGAGTATTCTATTCTACATATTAACGAACGCCAGTCGAGAGAGCGCTTAAAGTATGTCCGTGTACGTGCGTTTTGCTATGGAGCCGACCTTCTGTACCTACAATCTGATATGAGTCTGAGTCGCAACGAGGATACACGAGACATATTGTCACTCCCTCGCCCCGGGAGGATTGGGCGGCTAATAGCAAAATAGTGTCACCCCCAAGCTTGTCACTTATCATTTGCAACGCTAATGGAATATTTATAACTAGCTTATTATAGAATACAGTGCTTATGTTCTGAAAGGTGTTGGATTTAGTAGCTATATTAACCTTGACGTTGAGTTTGAGCTTGAGTACCTTAAATTGACGGTAATTAGAATCGATTTACATACCTCTGCACCGTTATTGAGCGTATGATATAATTAAAACAACACATACAAACATATAAACAACATACACACACACAACAACACACAACACAACAACACACACACACATACAACACAACAAACACACACACACACACACACATACACAACAATAACACACACACAACACACATAACGAACATATTTATACTTAAGAAACGTTGGTGTGATGACTAAGAAATCATGGGAGATTGGCCAGAAACAGCAGTAATCAGGGAAGAGTGGAAAGCTATAAGCTTAGCTATAGGCTTTCAACAGCGATGGAACAAAACAGGTTAACAAAATAAAAATATCCCTTAATACAATTCCAGAATAAAGTATTCATACCTAGAAGCTGTCGTAGACGATGAAACACACGCAGCCCAATTTACGTCAACTTGTGAACCCGGTTCCACTATTACGCCTACCTGCACTGTACCAGAAATTACAAGCGTCATAGCTTCCACTAATAATTGTCAGCAGCTAATTAATATCTTCCACCGGCTACACGGACGCATGAGACCACCAATTTGCGGGCCAGCACATAACGTTTTATTTGATGCGAACAAGGGTTAGTATTTATTATTGTTTACGTAGCACGATGGCCTCCGGGCACAATTCCACTGAGTTATGGCATGGTCACCCCGTGCGACCGTGCGCAGGTGGGGCAGCCGCAGAAGGTCTCAATTTATTGCTAATTTTATTTGTATAGCGGTTCCTGTAAATTTTATTGTTTTTGCGCCTAAAATATATCGGGCTGGACACAGGCAGTTATGGCGATAAACCACGTAAACATTTTTACTGCAGCAGTTAATAAATACCAGATATTGTTGATCGATCAGTTTATGAAACTGGGGACACAAAATGGGAGACCGTGTTTTTGAATTTCTTCCAAATGCAAAATGACGAATAAATTGATGCTACGTCGGCGTCGTTTAAAGTCCCATAAGACGCACTCTTGTGGGCGGGAGAAATATTACACCAGACTCGAGAGCAGTCGTTAGCTATTTTAATGTATGGATATATGAGTGAATTTTAAGAATGACGACATAAGTAGGCTAGTACTAATATATTATCAACACTAGGAACAACTTTGCTTCAGAGTTTAGCTCCTGAGTTGAGCTGGTTCGTTTGAAGCCTTACGCAATCATCATCAGCATTACCATTACATACACATTATTATAATAATCACGGTTTTTCCGGTTCCCGAACAGATAAACCGCACAATACAGCAAAACTTCGTACAAATCCTACATTATTAACATAGCCAATAACCATCAAAGCTAATGTTCCTGAGATAACAGTCATGTCTTCACAAACATCCGCACATTATCCCAAGTCATTTGCAACACAACTCCTTTTACCTCTCATTTTCCTCAGACGTTCCTCAAGATTCTCAGTTCACCTGAGTGTCGACACGAAGTAAATGCTACCATCTATTAAAACTACCAAAGAACGATTTTTCTCTCAAACGTCATTCGAAGGAAATTCGTTATTGGAAATACGCGAGAGTGCTATTAAAAGAACGATATTCCCTTTTATGTTCTCTCTAATTAATTTCCTTGTCGCTTTTGTTTTTTGTCTCGCTCCAAAGTCTAACCGTATTGTTACTATCAGGTAATTTATACACGGGCCTAATGAAAATGTATCTCCGCTATTTATCAAACGAAGTGGCGGTAGACTTTGGCAACGTTATACCGATGGGAAAAGGTCTCATTTATGGTAACTGTTTCCAAGTTTCGCTGACAAAGGGAAAGTAGGGATCCTTTTTCTTTGTCGAAGGATTTGGGTCATTGGTTATTTCTATTGGGAAAAGCTTCAGGTGGAACGCATGTATTGTTGTTCGAATAAGTTATTTTGGTACATAGGTTTTGTTTACAATGAAAGTTTCCTTTTTTTTCCGTATCCTCTCTCTCGGTATCTAAAAGAAACCTTTCAAGACTTTCTACAAACAATAGCAATAGCCTCGCCTCCTTTAGCATTATCCTAAAAGTTAGCAACGTCACAAATAGCAGTAAAATTTTTACCTGTTTTCATTAATTTTGCAATATTACTGTATGAAAATGTGATGTGGCAAACTAGTGAACTAAAATATTGATTATGAAATGCAATAATTAATATCGTAACACCGAATATTTCGTTTTAGATCTGAAACAAGTATTTGGAAATTTTCCAAATGCCTTTTTACACCTAAAACGGTTACAACATCAAATTCATTGTTATAATTGCAATTCATTATTAATAGTCTAGTTCACTAGTTAGCCACATTTTATATTTCCATACAGTAATTTTGCCAAATACTTGACATCTATTTGCCGCTGCCCACTTTTAGAATAAACGTTCTTGAAATATAACTGGCATACCCACGTTACCGTACTATAGGTATACCTCTGCCTAACCCATCGAGAAATATAGGTGTTATTATGTCATGTGTGAGTTGTGTCAACCAACAAAAATCGTTTTATATTACATAAACTTAAACCAGGAACTATCAAAAGCAATGTATCAATTTCTCCAATTCTCCAATTCTCCAATTTATTTATTTATTTCTCTCAAAAAGGTACAGGTACATGGTATATATCCCATTGTGGTATTTATTCCCATTGTTCATATGCATTTGCATGGCTTAATTCATAGCATCGTTAATATCGCACAGACACAGGTAAAGCAAGAGATATTACTGTAATAACATCTACAGTGGCTGCATGCTTAAGCAGGGGTCATAAACACAAAAGCCGCGCTTATAGAAAGCATTATTAACCCGACCTCCTAAGAGAAGAGATGTTTGCAGGGATTATTACAAGTCTAGCAATAAAGGAGAGAAACGACACCTGGTAAATATTAAAAGGGGGAGATATAAAGTGTTATGTTTGTCACCAAACGTGACCAGGGGTTTATGAATTTCTTTATAACCTCGCCTTAAGGTATCAGCGGACCGAATATAATAACTCACGTCGAAAGTTAAATTTTAATAATCAAATTAAGTGTAAACTATACCATAGGTATAATTAGGTAAATTAATTATTACAAAAAAATCTGACTCCCGAGACGGTAAGGTATTATTTTTTGAGCTAGGAGGGACCAAATTAATGAAGTTCATTTATAACGTCTTATCTAGGACGAGGACATTTTTCACGAGTTAAAAAGAAATAAAACAACTCAAGAGAAACCAACGTCAAACAAGTTTCTTCAGAATTCAACAAAGAATTTCTCACTGTAGCTTAAAAATACAAGATATTTTCTTCTTAAACGACACCAATCTACAAAAAATGACGAATAATTTCATAATAATTTAATTTTTGATCTCGGGATTCGTAGCGAGCATCACATTTCTGTGTAAATTCACTGAATCACCTCCAAGTAGCAAGAAGCAAGGTGAATGAGACGATTACTGCTCACTTCCGAGACGGGACCCCGACTGCAAGATTAGATTGAAATTGAATGGTCTTCTAGAAAATGAGAAATGAAAAGAAAAAAAAGGCACGTGCCTTAGTAATGAATGCGAAAGTACTTTTGCAGAACTATTTTCAGTAAATGACGGAGATTAAGAAAATACAGACTCATTGGAGATTTTATGTTTTTTTTAAAGAAAATTAAAGACGTTGAGTCGACCTCGCTGTAAAAATTTAATTGGAATAAGTGACTGTGCACTTATCATTTACTTTGCTCGTTCGGCTGTGAGTTTGAACTTTTTTAACTACGATAAAATTGAAAAGTAATTAAGAAAATCTACGCTGAAATTGTGAAACTGTAGTCTTCGACTGAACAGGCATTTATCTTAATAATGCTCATTATGTATGACTAACTTTTCCTTCCAAAATATAAATTCAGTCAGTCACAACAGTGTCTAAATTAATTCCATGTAATAAATTGAGATATAAATAATATTTTTAATATTTTCTCATCATGGTTTAAGTGCCCCAACATTATTTTATATGTAAAGTGTATTCAATAAA
The DNA here is from genome assembly GCA_948150665.1 of Conistra vaccinii. Taxonomy (NCBI): domain Eukaryota; kingdom Metazoa; phylum Arthropoda; class Insecta; order Lepidoptera; family Noctuidae; genus Conistra; species Conistra vaccinii. The sequence continues at coordinate 10,349,133 of OX411328.1, read as the reverse complement.
AAAATTAAGCACACCCGTTATGTATTTTTTTAATACACAACATTATCCTGAAGATGGTGAATCTCATAACACGGACGAATAAAGAAAAATTTAATCTGGTGGCTTCCTATGACCATGTTTTAAATAGGATAATTTTAAATGCAATTATAGGTCCACCTATAATTGCATTTAAAATTGCCAGCGCAAAGGCATGTTATCTGCCAAAATTTCAAGTTTACTTTAAAAGCGCCAAAAACAAACCTGGATTTTATTTTTAAATTATGCTCGATACTTTCTTGTCATGTATAATTCGGCAAAAAAGCAAAGAGTTTAATCATCATTAGAAATAAATATCACAAAAAGTAGGTATCTGTCTACTTGTAAACAAACAATCCTCTCTCCTTCAGCGTATCGATCATAAAATCCTGTAAAGCCAAAACACCGTAAACCATGGGTACTGTACTTGCCTAATACGCGCGTTCTCCATAGCACGTCATAAAGTGGAAATTGCCTTCCTAGTTGAATTCATCCGACGCGCGGGGACTTGGGGCTCCTACCCTAATAACATTGCAGTTTCCTGGAAAATTTTAGTGTACCGTGGACCAGCGGGGCGGAATAAAGGCGAGAGCTCGTTTCCGCGACTTACACCCTACCACGATAATGAAAAACTCAAACTTTTCAACCCAAAACAATATACATTGCGCGGTTTATCCAACCTCTTTGTCCAACTCATGAAAGAAAACACGCTATGGATGCAAATCGAAATTTGAATCTGGAATTTCCTGGAGCGCATAGTAGATGACTAGAATGCTCTCACCGTGATATAGGTGAAGTTTATCCGCCGGACTAACAAAGCTGAGCATGAAAATAGGTGTATAAAGTAGGTGTACCAGGCTAATGACATTTTTGAGATTCGTAGGTTTTAGTCGGGCGACACTAACAGGCACTTACACGCTTAGGATACAACTGCGAATTCTCTACTTATACGAGAATTCGCAGTTGTATGCTAAGTGTGTAAGTCCCTGTTAGTTTGAACTGACTAAAACCTACGCATGCATGCAACTAAAGCATGCAGCCACTGTAGATGTTATTACAGTAATATCTCTTGCTTTACCTGTGTTTGTGTGATATAAATTAAGCCATGCATATGAACAATGGGAACTGTAAATTGAAACATTGCTTTTGATACTTCCTGACCTGGTTTAAGATAAAATTAAAAAGGAACTAGTCAGTATCATTCCGTACAATAACCTGCCAAAGTACGTACCTGCTCCAAATTCAAGATCCAATAACTGGTACCTCAAAATCTAGCATTGTTTATCTGCTTATCAAGAAAAATAAGCTTTAAACCTATTGATGAGAAAACAAATCTAAACTTGTCCAGCAGTCGTTTGGTAGGCTACGTTGAAGTAGACAAACCAAAAAATAATGGCAGTGTATAGAGTGCCACCATTGGCACTCTATCCCTATCGGATAAAGTGCCACTACAGGCACTCTAGTAACGCCGCCTCGGCCCGGCTAAAGTGCCGCAAGCATTGGATTGTCATTGTCACTGTCACTAAGTCACGTCACTTGGTATTTTGTTTGATTGTCGAGGTTAGATCGCTGTAAAACACCACATTCCCAAAACATTACATTCTCTTGTGCCTAAACGGACCCTGGCACTTCGCCGGCCGCTACCGCGGCACCGCTCGCTACGCTCGCTCGGCTCGTGCGTTGTGTGGTCACAGTTCTAACCTAACCTAACCTAAATAATAAGTGACAGTGACAATACAACGCTCACGGCACCCTAGCCGGGCAGAGGCAGTGACACTAGAGTGCCACAAGAAACTCGCGGCACTCTATACACTTCGAAAAATAATTCTAGATGACAACCCTAACGAAAATAAAAAGGAACCTCTTACAAGCAAACCAACTCCCATGATGACATCAAGAGCCTTCATAAAGTCAAAGGTACGAGTTCAAGTGCTCCACAGGGCGCCGGCGGCGACACGACACAGGGAACCCTGCAGTCGCCGGATTAACTATATTTCACTAACGAATTAATTTGAACCAGCAGCTGCTTCACTGCGCGGGAGTAAATCAAGTTATAATGTGAAGAAACAATTGTAGGAGAATTTAGTTATTAAGTAGGGACTTTATTTGATAGTGATGTACTAATTAGATTGATTTAATATATCTAATTTATTAAAAGGGTAAAAGATAGGAAATAATTTTTATTTTGGTTTAGGAAAGAATGAAAAAAGTAATTTATAACCAACCTCAATTATTGGAACCCTTGTAACAAAATAAACTCTGTATTAAGTATCTAGGTGATGCCAAAACAAGTCCTCAAGGGGTTGAAACGTAGTCCGAAGAAAAAATAAATTGTACAAGCGTCTAAATGACAAGAAGGATATTATATCTTCATAGAAAACGGCCGAAATGGCGCGCTTCGAAATCTCAGTGTACACAATAGTATCGAGTGCGTGGCAGTTATAACGCATGGACGCGGAAGATTTATCTACCGAGCGGCCGTAGGTAATCATTTCAAGGTCACTGCTGAGACATAATACTGTTACTATATTATACTGTGACTAAAGCAAAGAATTCCACTCTTTATAGGTAGGCAGTTCTTCTGTGGTTGAGAACTCCGGGTGAAGCTCGGTTCCATCTTCAGTCTGATCATTACCCACCATCAGGTGAGATGCAGGCCTAGAGCTTCCCCGTTGTATGTTGTGCGTGTTCATCTAAGCTAAGTCATACCAGAGATATGCAGAAGCAGCAGTAGTTTAGGAATTCAGATGCAGCAATAACGAGATCATTTCCAATATTACTCTTATATCATCGCCTACAAGAATATGGTAAAATATCTCCTCATTGACTTACATCTTGCGTGGGCAATATTGATATATTTTATGTTCTCCCATTGCCTGATCGGTATCAGCAATTGGAGAAGTAACAGATCTATCGATAAAAATATTATTCAGCTAGTTAGGGATTTCCTCAAGGATTTGGATCTACTTGATACTTATCTGGATCTGAGATACTTGATATTTTATCTAAAGATATGTTTTACTGACGTTTCCAATCAAATATTCTTATTGAATTTCTAATATCTTTATCGAATCCATTACAATGAGTATGAGGATCTGGTACCATCTACTTTACTACAGAAGTTCAAAACTTTCATAAATTAAAGTTGGACGTACTAAAACTTGAATTTTCCATTCTACAAAGTTACGACTTTCATTGAATATGATTTCATTCAATGCCGCATTATAATAGCGCATAACTTTGACACGAACAAAAACTTGAACTTTTCCATAAATTGTATAAAGTTTTTTAATACGAGAGCGAACAATAACATAAAATAGATTCGGACAGACAGTCCGGCCATCCGATTTCATCGGCATACGTATAATTCAGTTAACCAATGAGCCACATGCGGTGCACACGGACACACTGGATTGAATTGGGATCAGGAAACGTATACAATGTTCGTGTAAACTCCCGCAGAGCTATAGAAATTGTTGCAGTGAAAAAAACATCTGACAGCCGAACACACAAAATTGAAAAAAATAAATGCAAACGGTCCATATGTAGCCAGTTTCCGCTCAATATATTATTTCTGATATTGTTTGGAATCGAACATGCTCCACGCATTTCTGCTAAACTACCTGTAAACATTCCTTTATCTGACACTTTATACGATATCCAATTATGCAAATAAAAACCAATCCTACCAACACTTATCTGAACTATCTGCTGAAAGTTAATACTTATGGCTAATATTCTAATTTACTTCCAACGACTAATTTCTAAATTTCCACCGAGACCACTAATCGATTTATCGATAAAGATTACTGTTAGCGCAAACGCACATCTACATAATCGATTCTCGATTAAGTATCGATTAGGATCTAGCGAAACTAACACTGCGATAGTCATCTCTGAGTCTCAGAGACCGGTATAAAACCGCTCGTTATACATGCACATTACGGCATCGGCACAATGATCATGTAGAATTAAAATTCAAATAGAAGACAAGATCTATAAAACTGAAACATTAAATGGAACAGCCGGGCCGACATGTCGGCGTTCGTACGACGTACATAAAGTCATTTTGTTGTGCATTTTACGACATTGAAGCGAGTCCTCGTCTCAACTCAAGACTTCTAGAGCGTGCAGACATGTTATAAGTTCGAACATCAATAGTGGTACACATGGCTGGCGGTGCAGCTTGCAGAACGACCGGCAAATTGTTGTTTCATGTTTCGTTTTCGCAGTGAACACGGCTTTACGGCGGGAATCGGTGAATTTCCCCCGAGTGCAGTAAAAACCTCTCTGTCAGACAACACTCCATCGGCAGTTCGGTTCAGGGTTGATATCTCGACGGCTCGCGTCAAATATCCACAAATCCGACGCTCAAATAACTTTTGTTTTTTATGCGAAGGGGCCGGACTGAAGCAACAGTGCCGGTTCTAATACCGATATCAGGATTATTCGCTCCGGTTTTCCCTTACGTAAAGGGATGCTCACGGAAATGGTCTCATTCCGAAATATTCTCATTACTTGGGCGGAATCTTTTTTACTTTACGGCAGAATGCTCCCCTTTTCTTGTTCAGTGGAGTACAAAGTTTTCCCGGCCCTCTCATCGACTGCGAAAGAAAATGACTAATAAGAAAAGCAAATGATAGCAATCTGGCCGAGGTTCCCGATCTTAATTAAACTGAAGATGAAAACTTGTATCAAATAAAACTTGGAAGTCTACATTAATAAAGCGAACATTATGTTACTTCTCGGTTCTCGCTATAAAAATTTATACCTTGTTGAAAGCGTTACAAGAATTCTTTCAACGTGGCCATTACAAGTAAAACACCAACAAAGGGACACCAATGATTTTTATTATAGAACTTTCAAAAGACGTAAAAACTCCCGACAATTTCTTGTTTTTTATCTTGTCGAGCAATAAATATGTCCACCGCCCTCGCGCGCTTCTCTAGTAATTCTCTACCAACTACCAACCTATAAATCCAAAAGATTGATGTAAGATACCAAAAACTTAAGTAGGTAGATACATTTGCCGTGAAACGTAATATGTCGTAACGCCTATTAATCTAGAAAACACATTATAATTTATATAGAAAAAGTTAATGGTATCGCAAGTGTCAACATGACAGATTAGTTTAAAACATACCGGGAAATAAAAAGCCGGGTCTTTAGAAAATTACGACCACTAGTAGACCAATGTGTCAACGGTTACTAATTTCTTCCAAGAATTTATTTATTTCTCTCATATATTTTAGGTGATGTTTTAATATTGCGAATGAATTCGTTTTTAATTTGTCATTAAAATGTATCTTATGAGATCAGAATAGTCTTCATTCTACAACAACATAAAAGATGGAAATAAGAGTTATTATAACTTGAAAACACTATACCAGATTTTTTTTTTTAACTTTGCCCCACACTAGAAATTTCTCCTGTGTTGTGGGTGCGTTTACAAACATTTAAACTCACATACACAAACAGGCAGACCCGGAACAACGACCTGTAGGTCATACAAATATTTGTTCGTGCGGGAATCGAACCCGCGACACGCAGCGCAGCAGTCAGTTGCTTAACCGCAGCGCCAACTGTGCAGTCAAATCTACCGTCAGATCTACCGAAAGAGCAGTTTTCGGTGACAATTGCATATAATAGGTAATGCGGATGTTGTCCAGATGTTACAAGGTACGTGCACCTGTAATAGCAATCTACTAGCTGAAACAACACAGACACCCTTACATTTATGCATTAAAAATTAACGAGTATAATGGAACATCATCCAAAGCCCCATTCATATTCATCCCTTACTCATCAGTATTCCAATAAAAATCAACCACGACCTCACTGCATAAACCACCCACCGAACAGCAATAAAATCTGTTGCAAAATAAAACACCACTTTTTCTCCCACTTATTGATTTAACCAGCGGTCCATATGCAGCTAAAACTAGGCACCCTCTAAGTAAAGAGACACCATTAGATGCCACGTGGGACCCTGGGCCCCATACGTCCCCATGGGGCTAGGTAATGCGTGGTTCCGCTGCACATTTTTACTTTTACCACTAATTGGGGCACCGTGGGGATAAAGGCGAAACCCCACGCTCCCTGGGGAGGTGGCGATACAAACATGGCTTTTTCAATGTCACTTTATTTGTACGTAATGAATACGTGCGTCAGTTTAACGTGGATTTATTTTGTTTTGTGTTTAATAGAGGCATCATTACTTTCTGTTACACAAGTGACGAATTATTTGTTATGTGTTTTAGATTAGACACACATGCAAATGCACATTATGATAAAAACCGAAATATACGAGCAATTTTTCGAGTTTTGTTTTATGTTAAATTAAATAATTATGTATTTGAAATCCCAAGCTCAGTTTGTAACTGATTTGCTATGCAGCACAGATACAATGTGCTGCTTGCAGTTTGATCACTCTATTGGGAATTACAGCGACTTACCGAAGATAATCTTGTTCAATAGGAATTTATACGTAAATAAACCAGTGAATACATAGAGCTGAATACATTTTCCAATTACGTATATTCGGACGTTATGAAAAGTAAGTACGTACCTTATACAAACCCACCATATTGTTCAATTCAATACCACCACATCAATAACTCATTTCCAACAAAAAAAACCTTATATTAAAAAAGCCCGAACTTAACAAAACCGAAGGAATCCGCGAAGCTAACAATGGGCCTTATTATCCCATGATCCTTGATCCGTACCATGCCGTACATATCTGCAAAATTTCACGCACCCTTGCAATAATAATATGGGAGAAGCCCTTATCTACCCTCGTCGCGATCAGACCGACACGGACCAAGGAAGCAGCGATAAAAGGGTCCTACTATATCATATTGGCACTTTCGACAGAGGATCTTGTAATATTTCGTACTCCTTAAAGGATAACCGAAACTCAGCCCCTCTTGAGAAAGGAGATGATGCGAGGGCGCCAATGATCTATTTGTCAGGATCAAAAGTGCGAACCGATACTCCGATATTGAATTATCATTTTGGTTAGTTGGTTGCGCTGCGGATTAGGATTTTTTTTTTTTGCAGATCTCATGCAATTATTCGCTACCAGGCACCATACTGATGTTATTTTATGATTCAGAAAAAATCTAAAGTAAAGGTAAGGTTACCCTAATGAAAATCTGTTCTAGCCCTATCATAGATAACATTAACAATGGTTCGTAATCTATGTAAGCCATAATAAAGTTTGCACACCAATCTGTCTCTATCAATCACTTACAAACAATACATTTTATTCATGTTACTAAAATGTTTAAAAGCATGCGTTGATTTTTTGCGCTCTCAACATTCATAACACAGCCTATCCGACTTCAGCTTACATGAATCACCCAACCACCTCCGCAAGCCGTCCAGCCACATTAAAGCTCTTTATGAATCCCTGTAACCAGTTCCTCATCAAACTGCTGACGTGTAAATGTAAACAAAACAATGACTCGCTAATTCGCGGACGCGCCCCTTGCGGTGAGGTCACGGTGAGGTGTGGCCTGCCAACTTGTATCCAGCGGTTAATGAAAGCAATATCGGAGGGAAGTGACGTTTCTCCGTAAGGGCCTAGCAGACGTGCTACTTTTGGTTTCAGTGATCAGCGATTGAGTCGTTTTTCGAAAGCTTGAAATATATAACAGCGACTGAACGCTACACTCCACACACATTCGTATACCTGTCGCAGCGATTTGCGGAAGTAAGGCTTTAGCATCTGCGGGACATGACTCAAAAATCAATTTTAATAATGTGATCACAGGAAGAGTCGCTATGATGTGAGCATCCATTTAGTCGCAAAATCGCCGATCACCGCTGCTAAGAGTAGCATGTCTGCTAAGGACCTAATAATATATGATGGAATACCCGCATGTGAGTTTACCTGGTTCAGTTTGACGGTTCCGACCTACATACACACATTTGAATATTTGGGTACAATTAATCTTCTAATATGAATTGATGAGGAGGGGTTACAGGGTATCTACGAAACCGCTACGGCGTAGCAGGGACTGGCAGGGAGTAAAACGATTATGGTTTTAATTTGTATACGTAGCTCAATCAGGATTATAAACGGATGGGTAACTTAGCGAACCATTTAAAAGACTGATTAATATAATTTTTTTCAGGAGTATATATGGTTTAGGGGTTATAAATTGTTTATAGATTCTTGCAGGTACTGTCAGAAAATACTGTTTTAACAATCATTTTTTTTTTGTTTTCTATTACTTTTTATTAATTATGGTAGATTTATAAAATTCATATGACATAAAAAATTATGTAAGTTACTTAGCGATCGAGCCATCTAAAATACTGAAATATCATTTTTATTTCGGAGATGTTTCCAAATTCTTGCAGATTGCATTGTCAGAAAAGAGTTTTTTTATTAATTTATTTTCATGGCTTTACCTGCGACTATCATAAAACACGTTACACTTCCATACATAGTTGTCATACTTGAGGTAGATTTATAAAATTCATAGTACGTGAAAAATTACATACGACGTGCACTGACGTGCATGAATGTAATTGAAAAACTTTTATGTGATTTTTATTCAAATTTAACGAAATTATGAAATAAAAACAAGAACATCATGTTCGTGGCTATTAATATTTTATGACCACAGAGTATACTTTCAGCATAGCCAACTAAAATTAACAGGGTGACATGTTTACGTTGCGTTAGTACATGACTTCAATACGAGTTGGTTGGACGTTTTTACGAAACTACTATGTATATTAAAAATTGCGTTATTCTGAAGAACTAAAATGCATATTCAGTCACAGAAAATCAATTACTAGAATTCATTTCATATAGCTTATTTGATACAAGTAGCCAAAAGTACAAATAATACCGTATACTATCGAAGAATAACATTAATGCGGCAGATATTCAAATTCTCTTCACTTCAATCTTAAAAAACAATCTAGGGAATGCCTCGGGTACCTTCAAGAAGGTTACCAATTAGTCTTCAATTTCAGATTTAAGTACCTACTTGGATTGTGATGATTTCCTAAAGCTAGAATTCCTAAGACTGCGGTGAACGCCACATAGCGTCCGCAATTTACCACTGACACTGAAACGTTGTATATGACAGTAAGTTGGTGTGTTTTCATCGTTTCTTTTTACAAACCCTGGCGCCATTATTTTCATGACGGCTGTCACTGCGACCGTTATGTGGCGGCCACTGCTGTCATAGGAAACCAAAGCTCAAAGGCCAGAGGTCACAAACCTACCTGGCGCCTCATACTTTACATAACGTAATATAAACTTGTTCCTTTTCATATTTTCCTGAATCGCGTGTCGCGACGGTCGACAACCACGCCAAGCTTTATGTCGTGTTAGAGGTATTATACCAATAGTTCGCGTGTCCCCTTATTATAATATGATTTTAACAAAGCCACCGTAATGCTCACACAATAGCCGCCTTTCAGACGCAAACTGGAACGATTTAGGATTACTTGCTTTGATATCGCAATCACTTGTCTGGGCGTTAGACTTTTGATTATGTTATCTGGCTGGTTTATGTGGTATTCATTTGTTTTTTCTTTATTTTGTGTGGAATAATGATCATTCTGTCAGTCTAGTTAACAGGCAAATGGGTTGATGGACGCACGTTATATATTCGCATCGTAGCTGGTAATAGATGAGACTGGCCGGTAGCGTTCTACCGGAGAATTGGTAAGCTCATTAAAGGTAATGATGAAGTAAAGCTATATATATCCGCTTGACACAATAAAATTTTAATTGTTATCGAGCTGCATCAGTCTTTCGGACAGTTGAGCATATACATTTACATTTATTTCTACTTTGTTTAATTGTACAAAATATGACAGCGTTTCATTATCAGTTTTTGATTTCTACTTTGGACTGAACTTAAACCTACATGAGTCTCAAATTATCGTCTGGCAGAAATCGTTTTTATATCATTGTATGATCCATTTTATTATCTGTTTTTTCATTGCATTTATATTGAACATCAACTTTCAATAAAGAGTATTCTATCTATACATCTAAAATACAAAATTAATTAAAGCTGTTGTCTTTTCAGGTGGCTATAGCGACCGAGCAACCATTGGTGCCACGTGCCACGTCTAAAACATTATTGAAATTGAAGTCCCCAAATGAAATATTGCTTTCTGCCACGATCAAACAAAAGAGGTTGGTATCGCTCAAAATTCAATAGAAATATTGATTTCCTTTGTCAACGGAAATTAATAGCTGTGGTGAAATGATATAGTGAACACCGACTAGTAATAATGTTCCACTGATGGGCAAAGGCGTCTTCTCATACAGGGGAGGAAACAACATTATTAATTTCTTCGGTCATATTAGAGCATTGTTTTTTTTTATTGTCAGTCAGCAATTAACATAATTAAATTAAATTAAAGATGGTCGAACGCGCTTCCTTGGTCTCGAGAACCGAATTCTTGTGCCAATATTAACCAATAGAATCTAAAGTCCGCTCCAGGGTTTAGTTGGCACAGCTCCGCTCTTCTCCTCTTCGCCCCTCTCCTTTCCGCTCCTCTCCTCGCCGCTCCTCTCCTCTCCGCTCCTCTCCAGTGCACAGGCAGCCTTAAACCATGACGTTTTTGTTTTTCGTACATTATTAATATTGATTTCCTTTGTCGACATAAATAGCAGTCGTGAAATAATGTTGTCGCAATATAATTAACGTATAATTTACTTACGTTCATTCATATCGTGAACACGGTGCTTTACTAAAACGAAATTATTATTTTTATTTTTATGCCCATCACGCGACGCCATAAATATAAATCTTAATTGTTACTGTACATTGTTAAGCTATTTAATTATTTAGTTGCTACTACTTTTGTAGGGTTTTAATTTTAAATACAGGTAGGATTAGCTATGTTTTTTTGTCGATATATTTTAGAAACCTCTTTAAATAAGACCGTTATGAAGCTGTACAGTCACGAGCGCTAATATGTATCCACTTAGCAAAATTCAAAATCGATTTTCTCTTGGAATAACGACTACAACTTTGAGATAAGACCTATTTCATATTAGTTTGTGGTTTCCAAAATACTTTGATCGAAACAATATAAAATTGCAATCAACACAGTAGGAGCAAATCACGTTTAAAGTTGCTAAGTGTATACATATTAGTGATCGTGACCATTTATCACGTTTTGATTAAGTTTAAAGCTGATACTTCTGCTGCTGCTGCTGCTTGCTGATAGTCTAACCAAATGTCAAACCCTCGACTACCTCGCTGCGCGCTGGTCTGACGCGTCCCAATATTAGCCCCTTTGTCTTCACCGCAGTCGACCCGGGAGAGATCAGAAAGATTATCCTCTCCATTAAGTCCAAAGCCGTGGGCTGCGATAATATCAGCCGCCATATGATCGTAACGGCTCTTGATCAACTCCTTCCTGCGATCTCCCACATCATAAACTTCTCCCTGTACACCGGTGTTTTCCCCTCCCTATGGCATAAAGCCCTTGTTCGGCCCCTGCCTATGATACCCAACCCGTCTCTTCCTAGTCACTTTCGCCCAATTTCCATCCTTCCCTTTCTGTCTAAAATGCTCGAGGCCAGTGTTCATAAGCAATTGTCCCACTTTATTCACCACAACTCCCTTATCAGTCCCTTTCAATCCGGTTTCAGACCTGGGCACAGCACCGTTTCAGCTCTTCTTAAAGTGACTGACGATATAAGGCGGGGAATGGAAGACACTAAAGTTACAGTCTTAGTGTTAATTGACTTCTCCAATGCTTTTAATACCGTCAGTCACGATGTCCTTTTGTCCATCCTTTCATATCTTATGGTCTCCCCGGAGGTACTGGAATGGTTTTCCTCTTATCTTCGGGGGCGTCAGCAGTCTGTTCATGCTGGAGACTCTTCGTCGAGTTGGTGTGATCTTGCAGCTGGCGTCCCTCAAGGCGGTATATTATCTCCTCTTTTGTTCTCCATTTTTATTAATCTCATTACCACCGTGCTTCGGACTGCGTATCATCTCTATGCCGACGATTTGCAGCTTTACTGCCAGGCAAGTGTTGATAACATTTCAGATGCGATTGAGGAGCTAAACCGGGATTTAGGTGTGGTCAAAAACTGGTCTGATCGATTTGGGGTGGCCGTTAACCCTACCAAGTGTCAGGCTATCATAATAGGTAGCCCCTACAGCATCAGGAAGCTGAATTTCTTAACTGTGCCACCTGTAATCTTTGACAACTCAGTCATTCCGTTTAGCTCCGACGTTAAGGATCTCGGCCTGCATGTCGACACTTGTCTTGACTGGCGAAAGCATGTCACTACTGTCAGTAAAAAAGTTACCGGAACGTTGCGGTCGCTCTATCGGTTGAAAAATATACTCCCATCACACATAAAGGCAATGCTTGTACAGTCCCTAATCTTTCCCATAATTGACTATGGTGATGTGTGTTACTATGACCTGAATGCAGATCTCCTCAATAAACTTGACCGCCTTCTCAATAATTGCATTCGATTCGTTTTCAATCTTCGTAAGTATGACCATGTGTCCGCGCATCGATTGCTTTTAAAGTGGTTACCCATTCGTCAGCGCAGAGAGGTAAGGGCTCTATCTATGTTGTTCTCTATTCTCGACAAACCCGCTTCTCCTTCTTACCTGACTTCCCACGTTCAATACTTATGTTCTGCCCATAGTAAAAATCTTCGTTCCACCAACAATCGTCTTCTACGATGTCCTTCTCACCGCTCTGGTTTCATTCACTCTTCTTTCTTTGTCCAGGCGGTCTTTCTTTGGAATGCGCTACCTCTGAACATCAGGACGGCAACCAGTCGGTTGTCTTTTAAAGTGAAAACACGTGAGCATATACGTAAGAAGTTGGCTGAAACATCCCAGCGGTGATTTGCTAGATTCGTTCTCTCCTTTTAATTATCGTTATTTCTCCTCTACCGATCGTTATTTCTCTTGACAAAGTTTATTCTGTTTATTATATAAGTATGTATTTACTATTTATTCTTGTATTTTATAGTTATTTTCTTGTTATCAATCTCGTATGTTGCACCTGCCATGTTTTGTCTCTGCATCACCCTAAGGTTGACTGGTAGAAAATGCCTCAGGCATTAAGTCCGCCTTTGTACGGTATATTTTTTACTTGTGCATAAAGTTTTAATAAATAAATAAATAAAATTCTTTCAGCCTTTAAAAATTACCCCGGTTCAGATCCAAATCCAAAAGCCTGCTAAACGCTGGTAGTGAAGATGGATTTAAAGTCTTCGCATCTTCTCATTTTATTTCATTCATCTTCACACACAATACGATATTAATTTACCATTCAAACGGTCGGACCCCAAAAAATCGATTCGCAGTACCAACAATTCAGCAACTGAACCGCGAATTACTTCTGAATGCTAATTTACACCTGTCAGTAATGATTGACGGTACACACGTCAACTTTAATTGACTGTCAATATTTTGACAGCACCATAAAATGATAATGACAGCCGATTAACGTTCACCGAAAGTTCGGGCATAAGTAATTGTAGGGTAGTTAACGGTAACAATTTATTAAAAGTTGTAGTCGTAGTTTTGAGGTAGTGAAGCAGAAAATTTGTGTTGTAATAAATTATGTTCGTAATTTAAGTGACGATAATTATGTAAAGGGTTAGCATAAAATCAACTTACATCATTTTTTAAAGGAAATACCGTTCTGGACATTAAAAAACTATAATACGTAGTTATGACGTTTGAAAATCAGTGAAATTGCGTACTTACCTAGCCAACACTATAAAGAAAATAATAATATAGGTAATCCAACTTTAAGTAGGTAGAGAAAAGTGGTTTTTGCCATATCATAATTTTTAACTATACCTAGCTATTTTCGACGCGAAAACTGTTACCATGGATTTAGTACATGAATCTGAACCTCCCTGCGTTGAAATATTTCGTCGGTTATAAAAAAAAAATCAGCAGCTCCATACATTTAGACCGCGTAGGTATTGCACTTTTCTATGAAACAGCAGTTTTTTTTTTTTATAACCGACGACTAAGGGTTGTTCAGAATCATGTACTGAATCCATGGTAACAGTTTTCACGTCGATGTCCCTGTCACCCTGTATACTTACCTATCTAATAAACTTTATCAGTACTGTGTCTAGCACTAAAGGGTCAATTAAATTAACGATATAATAACATAACATAACATCACACCTGTAATCCCCGAAGGGTTTGGCAGAGGTGTACCTATAAAGTACATCCACATTTCGCCAGTTATGTTTAAGCTCCATGTATTAGGGAGCGAGTCTATCCATCAACCGGGCACAAATCCAGACTCCGGGCTGCTGCTGAGAAATTCCTGATGGAAAAACCCAAATCCACTCTGCCCGACCTGGTAATCGAGCCCAGGACCTCACGCTTAGCATTAGCACTTGCGACCACTAGACCAACGAGGCAGTCAATAATATAAATTCGAAATAGTGCTTACCGCATAATAATATGCCATCAACTTAACAACTGAGGTTACATATAAACGGCTAGCAGTCTACATTCTCTACAGTTAAGTACCCACCTCTGTGTATTATAATTTACCGTACAAGTACGTAGATAAAAATTAATTATGGAATCGCAATTAGTCGTCAGCTAAAATAAAAAAGCCAGTGGGCTCGCGTGCGTTGCTGGGTGTCGCAGCCATAAAAATTCTTGCATAAAAATAGAATAATGAACCGAAATAAAGTAGTTACATTGTTTCCTTTAAAAGTTTAAAATAAAGGTGCCTATTGAACTTAAATACTACTACTAAACGCACGATTAAAATGTTTTGCCTTTTTTCTTACAAAATCTTGAAAGTGGGAACGATTTTATGGTTCATAGAATATCATCCGTAACTTCCCTATCAGTTCTAAGAGTCACTCAACTTTCGTAAAAAATCGTAAGTAATTTAACGAAGATAAAAAAGGGTAAGATAAATAAATAAAATATGATAGAAAAAGGACTAAATTAGTAGATTCAGTTCTAAGTAAAGCCAGAAAGGCTGAAGTAAAGGAAGCCAAAACAAAATCACCTTTATTTCCGAATCAGTATTTAAATACAGTCGATTCGAATGTTTAATTTTAATAATCGAAGAGGTAATGAATCGATACGCAGTCATGTGACATACGTCGACCGTCAAAACGATAACCCTTCCTCTCATATAATCGAGTAAAATTAAAATAAAACGATAGATAGTTAATGCATTACCGTTCACGTATTGGCCCTCAAACAATGAGTGACGTCCGGAAACACAATTAACTATGTATTCGTTGGAAAGAGGAAATATCAATTCGCTTGTACAGGGGGGTCGGTTGATACGTTAGTACAGAACGGACAGTCGACTCAATTATGCTCAAATTATATGAGCAGTGATATTTTGAGGATATGCGTAGACGACTGTTTTTAACGCTTCATTTGTTTTTGCAAAAATTATAACCAATTTTAAAAACCTTTTTTATTTATAAGTTAGTGCAACATATGTGTAACAGTGTATGCGGCATCTCTCCACAGACAATGGCTCACCTCCCTTCTTGCTCCGAATGCCCTGTCACCTGCACACGTGAGGACCTAATGGCAGCGTCAGCGAACGGTGTCCGAGTTGCTGAGTTTTGGGCCAAACCAATTTAAAAAATCTAGAAAGTATATTATGCATTTATTTCGTGTTATTTTTGCCATCGACACGCTAAGAAGAAGAAGACATAAGTATATTTGAGTTTTAAGTGTTGCATAAGTAATCGATGCTAAAATTAATGATAGGTACGATTTTTTCACAGAAAAAGTAATCGGAACCTGTTTAAACAGTAGTTTTGCTAACTCATCACCGACAGCACCATTAATCTAAGTTTGACCTACGACTTGTGAAATGACAAACGACCGATCAAACAAATTTAATTTTACTTAATTTCCATCATGACCCTTCGCATTTCGTAACGAATTCACAGAAATAGAAAGTTGAAATAATGTTGTTCGACAATTAATTATGCAATTCAAAACCTCGTCCATCGCCTTACCTTTTGCATTTTTAAATCAAAATACAAAATCCGCAGCTTTAAGGCTAGCGCAGATTGATGCGGGCCGCGTGGCAATGCAACGCATTGCAAAAGTTCTCCTTCATCATTTTCGTAAATTTTCTATAAACCACCGCACCTTTTTATATGAAAATGCGTTGGACTGTGTGCTTGGCTTTAGGGGAGCTCGTCGGTTCACGGATCGAAAATATATCCGCCAATATCCGGCAATTTATCGGGAATCACCCGTCTCGCTGTGACGGCCAACGCTCTATTGTCCCGGGCTCAATCATGCCAAATTGCAGCCCGACGTATGCATTTTACCCGATTTTACATTCCGATGCCGTTCCCACTGAGATACGACTATCGGAAATAGCGACGGAAGGTAATGGCCCTGCCATGTACTCCTACCCACTTATAATTCAGTATTTATCGATTTTTCGGTGATGGATGACTTGGTGCATTATGAATGTGTGAACGATCGAAACGATTTCACAATCGATTTAATTTAAATAGTAAAGGGCAATAACAATGTAACATTTGAGCTCAAATACCGTGACCGCAACAGTATCGAGTCTACGGTTATCCGATGACGTGTCGATGATATGCCTATCGACCCTAATCATGAAGGTGTCCATTACATTTGCATTTAAAAACTCAATTTCCATACCGCAGCTATTTATAACGTTACATGAATAATACTTTAGTAGTCGCACATCATAATATTTTAGACATATTCATCGTAGTTTTGTACGTATTTTACCCAGTTACCTGTAATCTGAATTATGAAACTTAATAGAATTTTTGCAATAAATTAAACACCATAATCTCCTTAAGTAAGATATTAAATTTATCTCACGACAAATCGTATTAAATTCCTTGAATAAATGTTCACAGTTTAGAATTAACATCAACATCTCTATCAAACTTATAAAATATTCATTTAAGTTAATTTCTACATCCGATAATCCGGATTAAGAACTAAAATCGTAACTGTGGGTATACATTACAAGGTATTAAAATGTAAATGCCTCCAGTAACATAACACAACATCACTGACATCACGCCTTGTATCTCCAAAGGGTTAGGCAGAGGTGTACCAACAGTACTTACACCCACATTTTGCCAGTTATGTTTAAGTCAAAGTCTGCCAGCGAGCAATGGAGCGTAGTATACTAGGCATTAAATTAACGCATCGTGTTCGAAATGCGCTCCAAAACGAAAATAATTCACGTAGCTCAAAAGGCTGCCCAACTTAAATGGGACTGGGCAGGACATGTATACCGCATGCCGGACAAACTGTGGGCCCAAATAGCACAGAACTGGTGCCCTGAGACAGTGAGGCGGGGTCGCGGCAGACCGCGTAGGAGATGGCGGGACGAGCTGGATAGGTTCCGTCAAAACTGGAAGGAGAACGCGGGGCTCGCGAACGATGGAAGGAGTGGAGGGAGGCCTTTGCCCAGGAGTGGGCAGCATAGGCTAGTAATAAATAATGTTTAAGTCCCATGTAATATGGGGCGAGCCTATTGCCATCAACTGGGCACAAATCCAGACTCCGATTTTCCTATTTCTAAGTAGCAGACTTAGAAATAAGAAAACTCCAGATGAGATGAGATGAATGCCTGCTGTAACTAATATGTTAAAAGTAAATAGGTACTCCCGCAGCTCAAAAGCAAAGATTGCAAAGCGAATCTCAGAGATCTTCAACAAACAAACCGAGACGGGTGATCTCACTAATGAAGTGTTCGCATTTAAAACTCGAGAACATCTTGTGCACACTTTTGATAAAATCAAAAAGAGTACCGCGTTCCTGTTTGAGTTATTTGTCGTCACATTAAACGAGTGTTCGGCAAAAAGTCGACGGAGATCAAAGCGGTGACGTGGCAGTCTGAAATAACACCCAACCGCACGCACTTGTCAACCAACATGCAAAGGACTGCATTGCGAGATTTACACTTTATGTGTATGGAATATCTGGTAATTATATGAAAGGAAGTCTGTCTTGCCTAAGCTACCTAATAGAAATTTTGTGTAATTGGGAGAATCCGTCCGAAAGTTGAGTTTTTACTTCGGCCGAAAACGAAAACAAATTTCGGCCTGATGTGCAATTTCGGCCGAAAACCCAAAACGATTTTTTTTACTGTTTGTCGTAAGGCATTTTCTTTGGTAAAATTAAAAGAAATGCAGAGTCTATCTTGTTCTATCATTATAGGTATTAACCCATTTAAACTTAAATTACACGAAACTTTATACTTTTCGTTAAATACATAATTATTAATAATCAAACAATGTGCGAGAAAAGAGAACCTGTTATGGTTAGGATATTTTTAGTTATTGTGCAAAAGCACAATAACTAAAAATATCCTAACCATAAACAACTACTAAAAAGTAATTGTAACTATGGATTATCTGTGAATAAATGAGTTGAAAGTATTGATTTTCTGGAACAAAATTATTTTTTCGGCGACAAACCAATATAATCTATTTTTCGGCGGAAAACGAAATTTGATATTTCAGTACAAATTGCCGAAAACCAAAAACGAAATTCGGTCGGACTCTAGTAATTGGCAAGTCAGTGACATTTTGTTCTCATAAAAACGTAAACACATATCCTGTTAACATGAAAGTTTACGATTCAAAAACAAGGTCAACCATAGGGCTAACAAAAATAGTAGCCACAAATTCATGAGGACGGACAGTTCGCCATTATTGCTATTAAACATTTCAGCACCCTTTTTTATTGACCTACACAAATTCGTGCCAAAATACCGCATATTAAATATTACCATGAAAATATTTATCACATCTGGAAATAATTAAAAAGGAAACGCGGAAAACAAAGCGACAACTACGCAGAGTAATCAGCGCACTGCGTGTCATAATAAAAATTGTTTCCGAGTAGTGATACGCGTACGTGTAAAGCTTTCATACTTCAGACGCATGAATAACGAGCGTACTGTTGGCATAAATAATGGAGACAATGCCGCATTCCACTTTTAGCATAGTACGAGCACCTTCTATCTTGTGTAGTTCTGTGTCGTCGCAAAAGTGCCAAGTCATTTCGCATTCCTCCAACCATCCGTTAGATACCTTCCGTTCTTTATTTAAATTCAAATATATTCAATTTAAATTAAACGCGTCAATCACTGTTCGATTTAATTGATAGCGATTCTATTTCTGAATAACTCAATCCCGCGCAATTTAGCGGTATTATTTTGCTCGATTGGCAATTACCTATGTAGAAATCGAAATGCGATGATTTTTGTTTATTTTGTCCCAAAGAATGAGAATGTACATACTTCAACAAAATTCGTTAACTCGCATTCATAATATCTTCTTTTCGAAGGTATTGATCTTCCGTATCTTAGACAACAATAGAGAAATTGGTGTTTAACACTTTGCGGGACACTAAACGCCGCCAGACGTAATAACAATAAAACTTTTATTGTGTCTCGTACAATGTCCTTCAACCGAATATAGATAGAATATCGAAAAACATCAATCTAAATTAACTCAGTCTATCGTAGTCCATTGCTGGAGTTAAGCCTCCCTCAGGCTCCGCCACAGAACCCTGTCCTCCGCATTTCGCATCCAGTCTGTCCCTGTTGCCTTATAAAACCATTACCTAAACAAAAATAAAATGTAATATTGACATGTCACCTTGGTAATAAGCAACATCAAAAGGGCGGGGCCCCGTCAAGGTCGTTTCTGACAGCCAACTCTAACACCGCGCGCGCTCATTGGTCAAATCAAATAACGCACGCTTCCTCGGCTTCCTGTTACACACTTCCGTCCCTTTTAACGAAATCACTCCCACAGATTGTAGGAAAGCGAGAGGAAAGAGAAATTACTCCCACAGGAGAGCGAGAGAAAAGATATTACACACCAAAAACATAATTCAATATATCTAGGCAGAGAAGCGGCAGCCATAAGTTACGCATGTACCAATAAATCACGAAAATCGCGTGACACGTTCGAAATATCATATCCAAGAATTAATCTTCCCAATGACATGTTATGATATAGATAAGAAACCGTTCATTATTAATTCTCATAAAGCAGCTTCGATATTTATCTCGCAAATGCAGTAGCGGTCAGTAGCGCCATTGCTTCGTAGCGCCTTTGCTCAGTAGCGCCATTGCTCGTCAGTGTTGCTTGCGGCTGTACTTTATTAATGTTTAGAGGTCCCAACTCTGACTGTGTCTAAGCCGACGTCTGTAGATGTACAACCAGTAATTATTTTAAATGCAAAGCTTGGTATCGTCGTGTAGGCAGTTAATCTGTACGTCGCATGTAGATGTAAATTAAACTTCTTCAATCCTACGTATGTAATTAGGTGGGCTGAAAGCTTTAGCTTAGGTAAAGACTTGGGATAAAAATTAGATAGGAAAAGGCGACATTAATTATCTTGTTACTAACTCTAGCGGTTTCCTAGATTGCGATACGAATATCAATATTAATATTTCATGTCACTAGCTAGATCACAGTAACCTAATTCTGTCCACATGAATTTGAATTCGCTTTAGTTCAAGTCTACTAATAAAGTCTTTAAAGCGACAGTTTTTGCTATACAACACAACAGGCAGGTACAGAAGACGCAGTATTAAGTCATATTCAGATATAGTTCTGAGACCGAGGCCCGAGGCAAGGTCGAATGGCGTCAAATGGCGTCACAGATAAATAATTTTCCTCATAATCAAAACAGTTCTGCTCCACGGACGTGAGAGTGCACACATAACCTCAAAATGCTATAGTTTCAGAAAAACTTTTAAAATGAAGTTCGTGTTTATTTCTGTGTTCGTGTTTTTGCTGTGTGTGTGTTTAAATGAGGGGAAAGACTTTATTGTCGGTACGAGGGCGAACAATTTGTTGATATCGACACAGAAGGTTAAGTACAGGAGTATACCGTTAATAAGAAGAGACAAGGATTACTCTTACATAGACCCAAAGGAGAGAATTATAAAGGTAAATATTTTTAATTTTATCGTTTTAAGTGAAAGTGAACATGCTTGTTTGTTCCCTGTATGAGAAGAAGCTTTTACTCTAGGACAATCAGGTACCGGCTGATATTATTAAAACTTAAACAAAAGTTTATTTAGTAAATATCCAAAACTCAGTCAGCACAATCGTTGCCAAAAGTATTAAATCTCAGATCCATGGATAAAATTTCATACGTATATAAACCGAAACAACGCCAGTGAAATGCGAAAATAGACACCGAGACATTTAGACGATTTTGATATCATAGCAATCGTGACAATTGGAACTATTCCAATTATTTTTTATTTGAAATTATGAATTCCTGAAATAACTTTTATTTCTTCCTGACGCCGGCGGAGAAGACTGACGATTGACAGAATGTATAAACAAGCGTTTAAATTTTATTGTAGTAACCTACCTACTATTTTACTGAGGACGATACAAGACTTACTAATATAATACAGACAGATTTCTCTACGCTTTGTCCACCAGGCATTTGACTCGTAATAAGCTGAATTGAATTGAACAATCGTACTGTAACGATTACCTCATTATGTGTTAGTATGATTACTAAAACTCAGTACAAGACTAGTGACGTCAAACGTCACTTCATCTTCTTCTTTTCGTATCGATTGTCTACTTACTCCAATGTCCTACCAGTAGGTACATTACGTGCCTTTCTGGACAGTTCTATCATTGACGTCGTTTAAATTAAATGGAAGTCACGGGGATAGATAAACTGCATCTTCATCATCATCATTACTCAGCCGAAAGACGTCTACTACATCTATGTATATCTATATCAATACTTCTAATACTTACTATAATAATTAATCATTTAATAATAATTTGTTTGTATGTTTGTTTGTTAGTTTGTATGTAGGGGATAATCTCCGGAACTACCAGTCGATAAAAAAAATCGTTTTGCATTGGTTGGCCCAATTCCTTTCTTCCCGGACGAAGTCGCAGGCAGAAGCTATGGACATAACTTGGCGCTTGCTTGATAACTATACATTTGCGCTATTATTTGACTTTACCAAACAAAAACGATGCAGTTCACATACCAAAGTGGTATTTAGAAGACATACAACTTCTTTTTTCTGTTTTTATGTTACCTAATCCACAAATATATTATTTAGATTTTCTGCAAGTCGTCCCAAATGGGCCGTTGGCATGTAGGACGAGATGATGAATCACTACAAATATCTAAGAAAATGAATGTTTACAGTTGACAGGCTATAGCCTCAATACCTATTGTTTCCAATTCACTGACACAATGATTGCATCGTGTACTCATCTACCATTCATTTATGTGTATAGTGTTTTATCTCGTTTATATTCTCTCTAAAGGAATAAACGTAGACTGCAGTTATTTAACCGAGATTCAGTCTTAAGGGTAATTGCTTAGCAATTGATTTATCTATATGACGCTGATAGTTTATGCCTGACATGAAAGCCTCTGCAACCTACACCAGCATTTAGTGGTAACGTTCTCACGATATTTTGTATTGAGATTTATTCTAAAGATATTTGCATGTCTAGGTACAGTATGATCCCAATCAAAGGCTAGGTCTACCTCAACTCCAGTTCTTTATTTGGCCGGGTTAAAGATGAGGGTTTTTGTTAAATAGACGTGCATTCTTTGATGTTCTATCTAGATCCTACCTAGGTAAGTAGGTACTAGGAACACCAATACCAGTCATGATATTTACGACTGCTCATTGTCTATACGGAAATTCATACGCAGTGAAAATTTTTGGGCTTTCTTCAAAAATTAATTCTTTTACACCATTCAATTTTAATCCACCACTTTAAAATCAAACATAATTTTACAAAGTGCACCTATTGAAGCCATTAAAAATGTACAACCAATTAAAAGCTAAAGCTTTAAAAGCTTTCATCCACGCTCCGAAATCCGTTGCGAAACCATCGGAAATAGCACGCAAACACATCATCAAAGTAAACCAAACTGAACGTAAAAAGCATGATGAAAAAAAAGAATATTTTTGTCCGGTAAAACTAGCGGTTTCCCACTTAGCTTTGATGAAACTTTGATGAACACATAGCCGACAACGCGGATCGCTAGCGTGTCGCAAATTGCTTCGGAAACGATGTCGCGTGTGCATATTGAAATAGGCTCTTCGAAATAATATATTTACGTACACGCGGAGAAAGATTTGCATGTGCAGGTAAAATTGGAACGTATATTTATTTATTTGTTTATTAATCTATAGTTGACTTACCGCTAAAACAAACAGAATAAAAAATAGTACCTATGTGAGACTGACAGCCAATTAAAAGTCTTCACTTCTAAAATCAGATAGGAAAGAAAGATTGTGAACAGCACAACACAGCTACCAAAGAAGAAGAGAAAAGAAAACAGTACTTATAACATTCAAGCTTAAACTTAATTCAATACAATAATAAACATCTGAAATAGAAAATCTTAATTAGAAAAGCCAAGGTTCTGGCACTTTCTGGCCGAGGACACAGCAATGATACTAGAAAAGGAAAATAGACAGATTGACCAGTTCTTTAGGATTCTTAGGAGTCTTAGTTCAAATTAGAAGAAATAAAGGTACTTGATGAGCTTGATTTTTTCATTGTAGGGATCGTATAGCACCTATAATTATGTACCCACTGATTTATTTATAGGTGAATTACATAAGTTTAGGTGCATTGCGGTGACAAATCTCATTAATATGTAGACAAGCAAACAACACACACATGAACAAACAAGGACGAATCCTTGGACTAACAGAACACGCATAAATCTAATAAAATTAAATTGTATTTAGCTGCCTGCATACTTAATTCTTTTGCTCACATTACTAACACACCAAAGTATTACCAGTCCCTTGCTAATCTTGGATTGAAGAAAAGTGACAGCTGCTGAGATTCTCAAGGAGGTTGTAAAAATAAGAAGGGATTTATAACCCGTAGGCGCTTTAGCAACTAGCCCTTTTTTTCCTTTTTGCTGGGACATGCAAAAATGTTACTAAACATCTGCTGAGTGGAGCAAAACCGAAAAATGTTTGTTAGAATTTTAAATTAACCACGTTTAGAATCTTAATTTGGGTAGAGTAAAAATAAGTGAAAAGTTTTGTTTTATATATTTGTGCAATTCAATTTTATTAAATAAAAAACACTTGAGAACCAACAGTGATACTAATAAAAACTTCTAAATGTCAACATGATCGCCATTCATTGTTTTGTCATTTCTGTGTTAACGAAGCACGCTGTTGTCATAATCTGTAGTAACTTTAAAGCAATAGGGTAATGACCTTTCACGGTACAGCTCAATTCTATTGTGAAGCCACTACTAACTTAATATTACCATAATGATATTATAATCATTCAAAACTATACCAACTGCCTCCCTATAATCTGAAGATATATTTTTGTGTATTTTGCTGCTACCTAATTTATCACAATATTCACAAACATCACTGATAGCGTCGTCTTTGACGTTTTAAGTATCTAATCAATTAGCTATACATACATATTTCCACCATATTAACCGTTTTGCCAAATATTTGGCTTCCAGTCTTACCAAATACTGTTGAACATCTGTTCTCTACAAGGATTGATTGCCCGTCTGACCCCTACAATGTGGCCAGCGGCCTTACATGCATCAAAGTTATACCAGTACTTTGGGTCAACTGCAAAGTCCTTGACATTGACCAGAACGTTCTCCGTGTCAACTAAAAATAACATTTTATAGACTTTTTAGTGACTGTTTACCAATTTTATTAAAAACAAAAATATGTTACTTCCCTAGGGGGAAATGAAGAAGTCCAATATTGTATTTATATAAACTATAGCTGCGCCCTGCGGTTTTACCCGCACAAGTCTAGATCCCGTGGGAATATCGGGATAAAAAATATTCTATGTTCCAATCCAGGTCATAGATCAGTCGTGAAACGATAAGACAAGCATAAAATCTGTTGGAAACTACTAGGATCACGTGAAAAACACAAAATAATCAGCAAAACAAGTGCGATAGCATAATACTCAAATGTCATGATTTCATGAAATTGTCATTCAATGGGATTACATGAACTTATAGAGTTGTATTGATGATTTCTATGATTATAATTCTATAAATAAACATTTGTTACGGTCGCAAATCATATTTTAATCCTCACTGTCCTGATAAATGCAAAAAAAGTTAGAAATTTTGAATTACGCGGGCTACCTGCGCATCCCCCTGTTAAGCAAAGGTGTACCTATAGTATACCGACATTCCACCAGTTTTACCAGATCATTAATGTATAATTAATTGTGTTTCAGGGTATCATCGCCCGGGATCTCTCGCGGACGGACACAGAAGTGACGGTCACCTCCGGTGGCGTAGGCGCCACGAACGTGACACTTCACCTCCAGACCGGCAGGGGAGAAGAACTAAACTACCTTATACTCATATTTAGCAATAATATTAAATAAAATATATCTATTATATTTATAAATTATACTTTTACGTCGTACATACTCATATTAAAATTTAATTGACAATCTTGTCGTTGAGTCCAATCATAAACAAGTTTATGGCAAGGAATTCAAGATATTATCAAATAGGTCACAATGAAATATTGACTCACATAGTCAGTATTACACTTGGTATGTTTGACTAGCTAGTTGTTATAAAGACGAAAACAAAAGCGAAACAAATTTGGAATACCTCAAAAACAAACGAAAGACGATACTTTTTTTACTGAACAAAAAAAAATATTAAACAAAGACATCAGCAGAGATAAAATTAAAAAGCAATCACAATTTACGAACATCAGAGCAAAAGAAATATTTCATTTTGTTACGTCAAGAT
This sequence comes from Conistra vaccinii, assembly GCA_948150665.1. Taxonomy (NCBI): domain Eukaryota; kingdom Metazoa; phylum Arthropoda; class Insecta; order Lepidoptera; family Noctuidae; genus Conistra; species Conistra vaccinii. The sequence goes on along the minus strand of OX411328.1, from coordinate 10,323,313 downwards.
AACTCAGAGGACTCGTAACAAACAGTGAGAGAAGAGACAACGAAGTGCTTACAATTCTGATATGATAAGAGCAACTTGACAATCAGAGAATACAATCTTCTAAGAACAGCAAGCTTCACAAGGAACAATTTTCAACAGATACGTAAACAGGACAGAGAAATAAATAAGTACTTTGAAAGTTTTGAAATATTTCTGATAACGATATTTGAATAATGTACCTACCTAACAAAGTGTAAGGTTCATACCTCCATGCCTACACTACATTATATTGCAACCTGCACAGATTCATCATGTCGTTGTCACCAGTACAGAATAGAGTTTATTAGTATTTTAGAAGGAGAACAGAAAATATTATGCACACACATAGGTTCAAGATATAATGTAATAATTAAAAGTAAAATAAGTTTTCAATTGTCATTATACATATTGTCAAAGATTGTCATCTATGTTTTTCTTTCCTTGATATTTTAATTATATTCTTGAACGCATGTGTGTACTTAATATTTTCTGTTCTCCTTCAAAATACTAATAAATTCTATTCTATAGAAGTTTTGATCAATTGAAGACCTTTCAAGTAAACTTTGTATCTATTTGCTTATGATTACAGCAACTAGGTATTGAGTTGATGTACTCATAAGTAAGTACGAAGATAAGAAAAATTGAGATAGACGACAGTATTTAATTTATCACGGGTCAAGTCATCTGGGAGTTTTATTAAGTACAACTACAACTATTAATAGCATTTTGACTTAGCAATATCATAAAAACTAGAAAACTTTAAAACTCAACAAGGTATTTAGGTCTAGGTAGGCACTGTTTATAGAACTACGTTCTCTCAAACTCAAAGCACTTATTTCAAATAAACCAATTACAGGTACCTACTTTTCAATTGTCAAGGAGTCGGTCAGTCAGAAAGATGAAGCTCGTTGCCCATTCCGAAGCCTAGTAGGTTCCTATGGCGAAGAACGGGCAAGAAACTCCACGGACACTCTTTTAAATCAGAATATTGTTACAAAATATTGGTTACATCATTTATGCTCAAATTAAATACATGTGAGAACAATGTAGAAAGACGAACATGTTAAAAGCGTCCGTAATAAAAAATAAAAAAACCCAAAAGAGATACTCCTCGTTATCTTAAAAAAAAATTATATGCACATACTCGTAAAAAACATGTCCATGCCCAGACCCTTGTTTGCGAATGCAACAGCCAACAAGATAACAACATCAAACAGAGAGTAAACTAACGAAGTGCTGCACACATCTCCCCTAACACAAATCAATTTTAGCGAATTGTCAGTGCACAGGGTGTTTAAACTAAGGGAGAGAGGGGCTAATGGAGACACACGCATTAAACCGGGCCGCGTGCAGCGACAACATTGACATAGACCAGGGGGCCTAATTAGTTTAAGCTTGTGGCCGGCGCCCCGGAGATGGCCGACAAGGATATAGAGAATAAGAAGTGATCTATCTTGGGGTTGCATAGTATAACTGTACAAGGATCACTTGGCGCGTGGCCTAAATCGGAACTAACGCCGCCATCTTGATTGTTCAATACATTTCACCAAAAAATACACAAATGTTCACCAACAGCGCCCTCCTGTTAACGTCATTCGAGCGCCAAAAGATCCTTGTAGCAGTTTATGCACAGATGCATCAACGACCTGTAGAAGGAGATTTTTTAATGTAATTGGATGAAAAACTAGCCGCTAGAGATCTAGTGGCTAGTTTTGAGATGCCCATAGTATTATTACAGACATAGTAGGCGGCGGTGACCATCATTTACAGTGGCGTATTTACCCTAGGGCCAAAAGGGCCATGGCCCGGGGCGGTAGGCTGCGAGGGGCGGAGCAGCCTAACCTGTCCGAGTCAGGGTGCCCCAAGTCCGAAGCTCGATTCACTCGCTCTTGCATCCAAAGTGTTCCTAGTAACAGTAGTAACATTGCCTTTTGGCCATACACAAAATGTTTATTGCGCTAACTTCAACACTCAACCAAAACACCAAATGACAATACTGTACAATGCTTTTGTTTTGCGTGGGAAATTATGGAATAACTTCTCCTGCTTTGGGTGGACCGGTAGGCTGTGTCAGACTCTTACTGACTAAAACCCACCCGTGTTCCTTCAGTTGCCGGTGTGTTGCCAGGGGCCACGTCGTACAGTATCCCTTTCGGACTTTCCCGCGACCTTGGCATCGGCCCTAGCGGACCCCGTCTGTTGTGCTGACATTTCTTTGAGGCACGCGTGGAACAAAACGCGCCGTCGACCCTGGTCCTTATCGGCAGCGAGCATTGCTCACCGTCCGCAAGCCTGCACCTACGGTGGCCGGAAATCGGCTATGGATTCCCGACGCCCAGGGCGTCTCCAGCGGCGACAAGAAGCATGAGGGCGGTTAATTTGCCTTTCCCTCACGCGCTCCGCCTCCTCCCGTAGAAGGAAGAGACGACTTCCCAAGTTCCCATGCCCTCTCGTTCCGCATCATGGCCTGGACCAGGGCCGGACGCGAGAGATCTCCGCCGCCGCACGTACGGCAAAATGATGGATTTACGACGACAAAAATATTTATGATTAAAGTTAATCACAATCATGCTTTATATATATATTTTAAGTGGTTATTAACTCTTTTAAGTAGTTTTAGTATTCCTAAGTAGGTATTTACCTACCTATAGGTAGTAGGTAGTAGTAGGAGTTATGCACTTTTCAAATATTGATATAAAAATTAATATAAAACAACTCAAAATAAATCAAAAACCTTGTTTATGATAATAAAAAAACATGAATATTAATATTATCATTAATTCTGATTGAAAATCAGAATGAGGAAGATGCTGTTGAAGTATGTTGTTGTTTCGACTACCTGAAACAAAAACAACAAAATACTCAAAAGATTGCAGATGTGCAAATAAAACCAATTACCTATTATAAAGAACATTCAGACCTTTCAATTAATGCATTATTTAAATTGGAACTCGTTGGTTCTATTTGTTAAAAGCCTTCATGAAGTATATTTTTTTACAAAAACACAATTATTTTGACTCTATGGACATATTTACATATTTCTTCACAAAAACGTGTTTATATTGGTCATGTTTAAGCTTATAATAAAGTACTTACAACATGGTAACGACTCCATATTAAAAAAAACAAGATTCATCTTCGGGATGCGGCACATCGACACAATTTATTCGCACTAATTTTCAGTACAATACTCACAGCTCGCCCGAAAATGCGCATGAGGGTCGAACAATTGAGGTTTATGCAAACGATTCTTGCTCACTCATCAATATTATTTTTTAAATCTTGTTTAGTGAAGGTTTGAGAACATCTACCATACGAAAGAAAAAAAATTCATTGACTTTGTTTTTATTAATTTTGTCGTCGCAAAACTATAATTTTGCCGTACGTGCGCCGATCGCCTCCACGAGGACACTGCGGTGGAGCACCGCTGTGTCCTCGCGCAAGCCGAGCAGACCTCCACTGTATGCTCCACCGCGTCCTCCGGGCGATCCACATAATGGTGACACCTGGGCGTTTCCATCCGCCTTATCTGGAACAGGAACCTCCCGAAGCAACCGTGTCCAGTGAGGACCTACATCAGGCGGAAGGTGAGGACGCCGTGCCGCCTCTCTAGCCACTCCTCAAAGAGGGCCTTATCGCCGCAATTGTGGCGTGCCGAGCACTATGTTGCGACAATTGCACTCTCCATGTTGCCATGAGATCCCGCCGGAGCTATGTCCTGCTGTATCGTGATTTCTCGCGGCAGTGGAGTTACGCTCCGGCGTTTCGCCTCCTCGCGCCACTCCCATATGTGCGCGAGGACTTTGACCCCCTTGGGCAGGAGCCACTTCCAGGCAGCCCCAGCCCGCTCCAGACTCCAGTCTGGGAGCCAAACGTCGGAAATGCTCCACGAAGTTCGACCGGCTGTCGAGGACGAGTCCCAAGTACTGCATCGTCAACTCGACGCCGATGTGAACCCCTCCTACCGTTATTTGGGAACTCGACGGTGGCGTGTTCCAAGGACCATGAAAACACATGGGCTCGGACTTGTGCAGGGCCACCTCGAGTCCCAATTGCCGGATCCTATCGACGATTGTCGCAACCCTGCGTGTCGCTAGTTCGACCGCCGCCTGGTGCGACCTCCCCTGCGCTAGGACCAATGTGTCGTCAGCGTAGCAAACCACGCTGACGCCGCTAGCAGGTTGGCGCGCAGAACCCAGTCGTATCTGATATCCCACAGATGCGGCCTCAGGACCCGGTGAGAGATGTCTTGCGATGTCCCACATGGATGACCTGTGGGACATCGCAAGACATCTCTCACCGGTTCCATTCTCCCTCGTGACTGGGGTAGTTGGCATCTGGTGATACCGGAGTGCCTCCCTGATGCAACTCCATGGCAGGGTACTGAAGGCATTAGTGATGTCTAGAGACACCGCCAAGACGACCCTACCTCGGGCCACAGCATTCCCCGTCCGCCGCGGCGTACACCGTAGACCTCTCCCTGCGGAAGCCAAACTGGCTCTCCGCCAAATTCATACCAGCCGCCCGACGAGGCGGTCTGCAATGACTCTCTCAAAGAGCTTGCAGCTTGCCCACCTCGTACAATGCAAAGTTACGGCACTATAAACGGGTCTAGGTAGCGCCACTTGACTGCTGTGGCACTTTATCCGATAGTGAAGAATGTTGCTAGAATGAAGCTAGCTATACGCTTCCTAACAAATAAATATGTATTTACTTAAAATCGTTAAAATCATTTTATCTCTCCAAGTTATATTTGTTCTCAAAAGTCATGATTTCATGAAAAAGTCATTCAATGGACACACACTGGGGTTTTATTCTAGAATATTGAAACTTTTTGTATTTTTTTGTTAATTTATGGGGCGGCAAACCTTACAGGCCCAGGGCGCTGAATCTTAAAATACGCCACTGATCATTTATGATAGTCACCGCATTCTCATTCCAGAGATAAACTGAAATGTTACCTTTAATTACACCGGCATCCTTGAAACCGGAACACAGCACCGCTGCTTGGCGACAAAAATAGGTATGGTGGTAATACTTTTATGGACAAATTCTTTTACAAGGAGGTCTATTAGGTAGGTAGTAGGTATTACTAAAAAACTAGTGACTGGAGCTGATGGTATGTAGAAAATAGAGGAATCGAGCGGTTTAATAATTACGTTATCTGTATCTTCATCTGGCAACATACCCACTAGATACAATGCATATTACTTTTATAAAAAATATAGAATAGTTCATAGACAGAGGAATAAATAATTTTCTTATATATATAATGAGCCTATTAATGTTCCCACTGCTGGGACACAGGCCTCCTCTCTGTGAGAGGGAGTGGGCCGTAATCTACCACGCGGGCCCAGTGCGGGTTGGTAGATGTCACTTGACTTCGAATTTTTGGTTCTAAGAGATGCCGGTTTCCTCACGATGTTTTCCTTCACCGTTTTGAGAGCAGTGGTGATGAAATTATTTACACAAAGTAAAGCGCCTGCTTAGGTTCGAACCTACGACCTACAACTCGTAAGTCGGGGCCGATACCACTGGGCCACCACTGCTCTCAATTTTCTTACTTAAAGTTATTTTAAGGTTAAGCCTAAATTGCAACACCAAAAAGTGCATTGATTAGATAGAATCAATGCACTTTTTATGGCCTAACTTAGAAGTTAGGCCATAAAAAGTCCGTAATAGCCAATAACTTGAGTAAATTGATTTATTAAATTTCCGCCCTGCAAATGAAAGCAATAAGAAACTTTGAATAAATAATAAATCAAGCATATCAATTATAATCATATTAATCAAGCAACTCTGTTATCGGAAGTGTCTCGCAACGCAATAAGTCGTAAACGTAAATAAATTATAAAGAAATATAAGCAGAAATGTAAGTCTGTTCAAAACATATTTACACAGAAATTACTTACTTGAAAAATATAGGAATATGAGAAAATTATCACAATTAAGGACTTTAAAAGATATATCACAAACGTGAAAAAAAAACCAAGCCTACCATAAATAAAATACTCCTAATAAACGCCTCTTCCAGACAGACGGTTCTATATCTTCGCTCTGTCCAGTAGGGTGCCGTATTAGCCTTCACATTTTTATCCAGGGATCAAAAAGCGCCCACTATTACAATTTCAACGCATTACCGTAATACAAAAGTAATTCAATTCCGTGTCTGTTGGTGGTTTCAACGTCCAATTCATTAATGCGAACTTAATTAATTCACAACCGCATTATACTATCGGTTCATATAAATTAAACGAATTAAGTACTCCACTGATAACAGAACTGGGACTTGATTATCGAGTTTCGAACGGGAACGCTAATTTTACGAGTTATATGACGTCCACAATGGGCTGGGTCTCCTGTGTTTTGACGTAAAGTTCGAATGGAGCACTTATTTCACCTCAATTAGCATTAATATCAACATCAAAATTACTGGCCAGAAATAGTGGGACCGCAAAATGAGGACATAACACGAAGATAGTAATAAAACGTATATTCTAAGCTGTTAAGCAAATGTGCTAAATACAGAAACCCTATTGGTCATATGCAAATTCGTTATTGCATTTAAATACCGACATAAAGGCTGAATGTTTTGATTATGACTCATGGCTTTGGTAGTACTTATACCGGAATCCTTAAAAAAAATTAAAAGCATTAAATATAAAATACGGACATCAAAGTAAAATGATGCAGGCTCCCTGCAATATTTTTACCAACGAATCGGTTTTTAAATTGGTCGTTTTTTCCTTTTTACGTGGGGCTAGCTCGGGAGCGAGAGATGAAAATTTGACAGTAATGTAGGCAACCACTTTCCTGCGGTAGACGCACTGGCATAAATAAAACATGGACACCGGTAATGCACTCTTTGCTTCCCTCGAATATTTCGTTCCGCTAGAATAAAATGTTATGTGCATCGACGCCAGTAAAGCCGTACCGAATTGATATTTTAGAGATTGTGCTGAATACAGTAAATGCTTTTGATATATCGTTTGAATGGCGATATATAAGAGTACTTTTCTAGATTAAAATCGATGTGCCGTAAGTTTCCGATGATTTTTCTATTGGGTTTAAGACCACCATGCAGTGAAACCCAATATGTGGAAACATGTATTGGGAAATCGTTGTAAAGTCATCCAGAAGTGCACTCGGAGTTCATTCAATTACTTTAATGGATATTATCTTCACAGAAACCCCACTAATTTAAAAGAGTAAATCAAATACAAGACTAAGACATCGTCGTGACGGAGTTAATCTTGGATTGACACTAGAACAAGAAATGTATTTGTGTATTTAATTCCACGAACATAAGTGACTCACAATGCTTGCAGGCGACAGACCAACACCCTGTTTATGCACTATTAAAGCATTTATGCACTGTTAATGCAATAATGCAGCATTGCTTTACGTATCATTAAATGTTAACAAGCGCAATCGTGTCGGCTGACCAGTAACACGCCTAATAAAATCTTACGTCATACAAACAAAAGTTATAAGTTCCAAAACGGCCGGAAGGACTTACAAAATGGAGCAAGTGTTTCGCATAAAGCCTTTATCATTATGACCCACATAATTCTATATTAAAACCAAAACAAACGAAACCAGTTTAAATTTAATTATCGTAAATAATTACGAACATTAACGTTTAAGGGCTAAATGTATCACCCTCTATGCGGTAGGCCCTCGACGGTATTTTGTCACAATTCTAAACCCGTTAAATTTTCCGAGGACCTACCTAACAATAACAGTAACTTAATGTTAATATTACAATTTAAGCGTGACCAAAGCCCGGGAAGTAAAGTTTTCCCTCGGTTTCCCCTTTTCCGAACTCAGGGTGAAACTCGGTGAAATTCGATTTTGATGCATCCCATCAAAAAGTAATTTCTCATGAAAACAAAAGCCGCCAAGAAAATTTCTAATTCGATCCAATCTAAATCCAATTACCTTCACCCCGTGTTGGTGCTTACACGGAGAACACACGTATGTGCGTGCCTAGAGACATACCTACTCAAGTCTATCGATCGACAACTAATAGACGAAGTAAAACTGAAAAAGTTGTGGTCGATAAGCCTTTTGCCTCCTTAACATCATCAAATCAAGGAGAAATATTACTTTAATAAATAAGGTAACTTAGATCTTTAATCATGTTAATATTTATAAAAGTGTGTTTAGAGAAAACAACAATAACATAACATCACGCCTGTATTCCCCGAAGGGTTAGGCAGACTCCAAATCCAGACTCCGGGCTGCTAATGAGCAATTCCAGATGGAAAAACCGAATAACACTATGTTCGACTCGGGAATCGAACCCTGGACCCAGGCCCGGACTTACAGAGCCAGGGCCCCTAGGCACTTCGACTTTTGATGCCCCCTCATCCGAAGCCAGTAAATAAAATGTACTAGTGCAGGAAATTTTAACTAATTTATTTTTCTACAACTTTTTTTGACTCTAATTAAGTACTGTAAATAAACATCCGAAATAATGCAGTATAAGTTGTATGTACTCGTAGTATAACTATGTCACTATTAATAGTCAAGCTACCTGGTCGGGACTCGGGATAGCTGGATGGGGGCCCTAGGCTGGCTGGGCCCCTAGGCCAGTGCCTTGTGTGCCTAGGCGTAATCGTAAATCCGGGGCTGCCTGGACCTCATGCTCAGCAGTAGTAATATAAGACGATAATACTTTGATATGTTGGTAATGAGTTGTCTACTGTTTATTAAGTAGACCATGCAGATACATCTATACTTCTTTACTTTATACTTTAATTAATTTTTAATTTTTTAAATATAATATTTAAAGCTGAAGAGTTTGTTTGCTTGAACGCGCCAATAGGAGTGGAGCACCAATGAAGAATGTTTCAAAATCGGGAGGTTTTTTTAACATTAGCCCAAAGTAACTATTCCACGCGGACGAAGTGGCGGGCAGAAGCTAGTAATAAAGTAATCATACAAAAATGAATAAAATAATAAATTCAGAGTTAAACACACTAGAAAAATTCACTCACAACATGATGAATGATGAAAGATGATATGGATTATGTTAGCAGAAGTGAGACAAGATTTAATAACATTGTCTAAGATGAAAACAGTCCAAAGTGATTTATGTCAGTAAATAATATTACTGTTGTGTTTTTTATGCTTATTGTCTTTTACATTGTGGAGGAGCTGAGGAGCTCGATAATAACAGCCCCACGGGTCAATCCATCAGCTAAAGCTGCGCTTGCCGGGGTTGGTCCGTGGATGGGTGACCATCTTTACATACTGAAACTCCTCCGTGCCTCGGAAAGCACGTTAAGCTTTTGGTCTCGGCTGTCATTCGTGGATCTTTGTCAGTTATTACGGGTCGTCAGAAGCCCGAAAGTCTGACAAACAGTCTTAGCAAGGGGTATCGTATTACCCAGTTACTGCGTTGTGGAGGTCAGTGAGCAGTCGCTTCATGTAAAATACAGGTATTCAGCTGTATCCGGTTAGGCTGGAACACTGGACTGGACAGACGACTGTTGGGGTAGAACTGTTCTCGTTGCCTAAAGTAAGTACCTACCAACTGGCAAGTTGAGCGCATTCCTATTCACAAAATTACTCACAATTATTTTAGGACCTAATTTCATAAAATATTACTAACATTGCAACTGCACGGAAGCATCACTGCATCATCGAAGAGACGGCTATCAAAACAATATTAACCTCTCACCGCTGCGTGGGTGTATTTTACAATCCCATATTAAAACTATCAGGTTCTGCCACCTCATTAACCAGAGAGTACCTTACAGACTTCTCGTAAATAATGAAGATTATGGCCATAGTAACCACGCAACTTGTCGCTAAGCCTCCGCTAGTTGTTATAAACCGCTTAAGCAAATTGTAAAAGTTTTATATCCGATAACAAGGGTTAGTGTTTCCGTTATGTTGGCACATTATACCAACAAACAGGTTCATAATTTTTGTGCTGATCTTGGGATTAAAGGAAATAGAGGATAACAGTATGGTAAAATCGATATTCAATCCAACAAATTCGCATTAGGCTAGACGAGAAGCCGAGCTAGGAAATGGCTAGATAGATAAGTATAAATATTGGTAAAAGGAGGAAAAAGCCATCATCCAGCCAAAAGACGTCCACTGTTGGACTTAGGCCTCCCCAAGCACTCCCACTTCGACCGGTTCTGTGCTTCCCGCATCCAGCGGATTCTTGCGGCCTTAACAAAATCATCGGTTCACCTTGTGGCAGGCCTCCCAACACTGCGTCTTCCGGTACGCGGTCGCCACTCCAGAACCTTTCGGTCCCATCAGCCATCTGTTCTGCGAGCAATGTGCCCAGCACATTGCCACTTCAGCAATTCTTCGGGCTATGTCGGTTACCGTAGTTCTCCTGCGGATCTCTTAATTTCTGATTCGATCACGTAGGGAATCTGGAGTCAACCAGGCAGAAATATAACAATTGTGCAGTTTTTACTTACAAAACCAAAATACTGCAGATATTTACGACCACCAACCAAAGCAATGCCAACACTGCAGTATGAAATTAAGATATGAAAGACATGCCAAAATAAATTCCACATATAAATTTTACGTTTTCTATTTCCAGAAACAAGGTCGTGTTATGACGTCTTTCATATCTATTAAATCTAAGCAAATATTGTTCACGTGTATATAAATAGGAAGAAAATAGATTGTAAAATATTTACAAATCCCAATGATATCTGATACCTAAAGCCAATGTTTCCATTTACATTCTCCAAGTACATAGTACTTAATATAATGAAGGCGCAGCATGGATAGGTCCCTCCACAAGGCAGACCCTTGACCTGATGAAGGTCGGGGATGCGGGCAGTACAGGATTGATCGTTGTGGTGATACTTGGAGGAGACCAGTGACCAGCAATGGACGTCTTTCGGCTGAATGTTGATGTTAATGATAATGGTGCACAAATGCCTCTAAACTAGACTAAAAATCACTAAAATTTAGTTTAGTCCTGTCAAACGAGGATATCCCATTCTGAAATAGACTAAAGTGACACAACTTAACTATATTTTAATTTGACAGCACTAAGATTGCACTGAGATAATAGTTTAGTGAAAATGGCAATTTTGCTATTCTGAATTTGAAGTTTTTCACCTAAAAATTTGGTGTATTCAACTAAATGTGATTATTTTTAAACGCGATTAAAATCGAGTGGAATAAAATTCACACCAACACTTCGACTTCAGTGCAAAAACAGTACTATATATTTTTTTCTTTTGCTTATATCTCGAAAACGGTGCGTCCTATCGTAAAAATAATTAAATTTTTGACCCCCTCTAGGAGACCCCTAAACCCCTATCACCCAACATGTTGGTAATAATTTTACATATTTTCCATACAAAAAGTGAAAATTCCATATGAAACACGTCGAGGCAGCCCCCCCTGCGAGCCTCTGGCTTTAAAAAAATTCACGGGGTAGAGCAAACAAGTGGAGTCGTCACGCGATTGTCAAATTCGATTTTAGATGTGTCAAAATATTTTTTTGGCAGTGTATAGAGTGCCACCATTGGCACTCTATCCCTATCGGATAAAGTGCCACTACAGGCACCCTAGTAACACCGCCTCGGCCCGGCTCAAGTGCCGCAAGCATTTTATTGTCATTGTCACTGTCACTAAGTCACGTCACTTGGTATTTTGTTTGATTGTCGAGGTTAGATCGCTGTAAAACACCACATTCCCAAAACATTACATTCTCTTGTGCCTAAACGGACCCTGGCACTTCGCCGGCCGCTACCGCGGCACCGCTCGCTACGCTCGCTCGGCTCGTGCGTTGTGTGGTCACAGTTCTAACCTAACCTAACCTAAATAACAAGTGACAGTGACAATGCAACGCTCACGGCACCCTAGCCGGGCCGAGGCAGTGACACTAGAGTGCCACAAGAAACTCGCGGCACTCTATACACTTCGTATTTTTTTAATTTAGAGATTTTATTTGTCAGAATAGCTTTAAGATTTTCATAGCCAAAAGTAAGGAATTTTAGTGATAGTTTAGTTAGTTTAGTCCAGTGTACAAGAGAATCGGCACCAATGTAGCTGCAAATTCTTTATTATTTCGTTTCTTTACTGGACTGAACAAGATGATCTAATAGATTTAAATGAATTTCAGATTTGAAGATCGCAGTTCAATAATAAGAAACTCCAAATTCGCAGTCTGTACTCCTGACAGAATGCATGATATGCGATTACAAAACATCAAAAACCAGACCAGCACCAGTAGCAAACTTCACTTGGAAGGTAACAAGCGTGCAATTATTAGCACAGTACGAAATAACTTAGACAACATTTTGCGTCCAGCGTTTTACTTAGTTGCCAACGTTTAATTACGTTACTGCAGCTAAATCACGTGTTAGACTTGTTCTTGTAGCGTAATTGCGATTATTTAGATTGATTTAAATCGTTTTTATTTAGCTTACACCGTAGGAGTGATTGGAAATCAAATTTGCATGTACGTGCCACAAGTAAGTGATGTGCCTTTAAAAGTTTATCTACATGTGATATTAGTTGAGCAAAAACCAGGAGCTTGTACAGCTTTCAAACACTGGATGATATGCTACTAGTTATGGTATGGTTTTCTGTTCTGTTGCAGGACTTGATTCCAGGACTCCAGTGAACATCTTTGCCAATGACAACATGAAGATTAGTCTATTAATTCAGAATATTGCGAATGTCAAAATTGCTATTTGGTGAAATATACCGTAACTCCGAAGAAGATAGGAAGTTGGACCTATAACTAAAGATAACGCCATAAATTACTGATGCAACAGATTCTTCTATAAAATACTGATGCAACCGAACATAATTAATATCTCACCAGCATGCTCTTTACAGCAAACGTACTAGCTAAGTTCATCAAAACACGAAGTCCAACAAGAATATTCTTGTTCGACATTTATCTAAAGCATTTCACTCGTAAATCTCCGACGATACATTTTTAATTGATAACTTTCCTATACAAAAGATATTTCTATATCAAAGGGCCTCATTATTTCCGTTCAACAAAATATAACTGTCACTAATTCATTATGTTCTATCTCATTTTAATGGAATTCTATAAAAAATAGTTGCCGCAATGATTTATGAGTGTTATCGTAACGTTGGCCTGTGTTTTTTTTAAGTTGCGATAAGGGAAGTAATAGAGGAAGCAGCCTGTGATTTATTGTACAGGTCAGTTAATATTTTTTCAATGAACCACTGTTTATTGGACACGCAGGCATAAAAGAATTTTTGGATATAAAATTAAAATCAAAGTCATATTTATTTCCACCCACGGCTCTGATCGTTGCATATAAATTTATTGTATCTGATAAGGTCTGATTGATTTTTGTTTACAATATTTCCCAATATTCTTACATTACTCCGTTGCTTGAAGTAGAAGAATAATGCATACTCGCGTGGGTTCCCAACATTTCGCGACGGATGTCTTTACATGCTAAAATGGCCGCACAAAAAGACGGATTATGATAATCGCCGTCCAAATTGGGCACGTTAAAGGAGAATGCAGCTAATGTATTCACAGCTGCATTTGAGTGCAGGTAAACAATAGGTTCACGAAGTTGTGTGGCAAGTATTGCAAGTCCATGAATCATCAGAACACCCTCACACTTCCGCACGTATTACTGCTAATTAAAACCCGGAGAGAGACCGAAGTCCCGGCTGTCGTGTCCCTGATAGGGTTACCAGAAGACAAGCACGAATGTCCGGAGAAGTCTCAACAAATTGTTTTTGAAGTAACAATCATCTGGACAAAGTTAGAATGGGTATTAAGTGGACATCACTGCTTGTTTTAGAATAGTTTTATTGTTCTACTTTTCAATCGTTCGCTACAGCTTTTTGGTCAAAAATCATATTAGTCCACTAGATCTAAACAAGTACTACAATTCAGCGAAGGCCATCTGGCGACCCTACTATACAACGTGAAATTTGAATCACAGTTTTGCTAGAACAAACGTTGTTCAGACCATGGTCTACTACCATTCTATAACAATCAATTTAAAAAAAAACTTCAATGGTATTTAAAAAAAAACACAAAAAAGACTGATTTATTTATTAAAATTTCGGCCCGCATTGGCCGGACATCCTTGTAGTCCACGTGGACTCCTCATAACTCTTTTGAATGCCATATTGCTACCGCGATGAGTCCTTAGATGTTACGGTTAATGTTTGAACACGTTTGAGCAACATACGACTTATTTGAGAACGCCTAGTTTAGTTTGTTTTAATAACATATTGGATGCTATAGAATGATAGTAGACCATGGTCTGAACAACGTTTGTTCTAGCAAAACTGTGATTCAAATTTCACGTTGTATAATTAAAATGCAGCAGTCCTGCAGCAACGTATCGCCCCCAAACGTCACTTGCGCCATAAAACTTATACGAACACGCCTGCGATGACGCACGGACAGCTTAATGGAGGCGAGAGAATTCGGCGACGATTTCTGAAGCTCAACGATAAATAATGAGATGAAAAAAATGGATACTCTGGCCTATATTTGCATCAGAAGACGGTTGTAAAAAATAATCTTGGAAAGAGATTTTGCTTCGCTAAATGGATTTGTTACATGGATAGGTATGAATTTTAACAGAAGATGCTACGGAAGTTTTGTTTATTGAGTAAGTAATGACGATTTCCTTGAATGCCGTTATGGCAAGTTCAAATCCAGTTTTAGATGGACGGCCCTGAAGTAAACCATATTTCAACACTTTAATAACTTTAAGTTCTTGAGTCTGTCTTGCACTCTTCGCATTCCAAATCCATTCGTCATTACGATGTTGCAAGTACTGCCAATTTGCGATCCAGTCCCTAGCCAGTATGTTAATGTGAAGCGGTTTCGAAAATAGACGCATTCTGACGAAGTTCGGACGTTCAGGGAACGAACACATGGCGTCATTAGGCCGTCTGTCACACTGATAGAAGGATACTGTTACGTTCATATCCACCCTACAGTAACGAAACTTACATGAAACTTCCCTAGTAGGGCCGCCATATATAAAGCTAATAACTTGGGACAATGAGTTTCGAAGTTATGAAGTAGCGATTGGATATTAATTTGTTCTACGTACTTGAGTATGTATTATATCGATGGGCCATATATCAAATATATGCGTGCCCCATTTTGCGAACTTAATGTAAGTTTATAACTTAAGCTATAAATTTTGAAGGGAGAGAAGTTTATATCATTCTCTGAAGTTATTAAATTTAACCTGAACTGAAAATTAGGATAATATTCAGTAAGTAAGATTAAAGCAACTATTATTTTAATACGTCTGCCTGCTTTAAAATAGCTTTGCAATCCAGGCGAGCTCGAGCACAAGAACGGGATCATTTATTTAAAAAAAAAAAGCTAGTCACAACAACGAAATTAGGACAACGATGTTCTTATAATTCAAATGAATGAAAACAAACGAACAATTTTGTTATGACAGAAAATATGAAATTGCCAACGATTAATAATGCGATGCAAATAGATCCAACTGGACATGAAGAAATCCCGACAGATTGCAACCGTACTTATAGAATAAACATTGCGTTTAAGAAAGCCGCCGTACTCGTGGGCGGGCACTACAGGCACCGCCTGAGTCACTAAGTGCTTCTCCAAACAACTACAATAACGCAAACGCAACAGTTTGCGTAACAGTTACGTGTGAAAGTCCAAATCAGTGTACTGATACCGATAACCTAACGTTACTTCACTTAAAAGGACTGGTGATAAATAGTGAGAACATTTTAAGACTAGATAAAGCGCTTTAAGTACTTACTTAACGCTTTCACAAAACATTTAGTTCCGAACTACTATCGCGTAATAAATTCTTCGGAAATAACAGATAAGGAGTCTAAAATATTATTCAATAAATCTCCTTTATTTATTTTCCTGAGTTTAGTATCTTCTCTATTTATTTTTCTATCTTCAACTAATTCGAGTGGAAGATTCGACAGTCGTAAAAGAGCAGTCAAGTTTAAGGCCAACTGTTTACGTTACAAGTTTTATGACTGTTTGAATTTAAATGGAAGGAGCAGACTCGTAATCGAATGTGTATAAGGAAAAGCAGACGAATATTACTTTGAGACGACAAAGACAATGTAGAGTACACGAATAAATAAAAGACATCGAACGTTCCATCTAGTAAACAAACATCTCATCGTAACAAAGTTAAGACGGTCCGTCAATCGGTCCAATATATTTTATTCATGAAACTGATCCTGCTGAATTCACAACACTTCTTTGAATACGGTTATTCCGTCTCCATATATTTTGTCTGCGGGACAAGACACTTATTCCGGAATAGATAGCGGCTACATTTCCTTTTGTCTCCCAAACATACAATGATTACAATGAGAGATTACCATAAACACCCTTGCCTATCGTGGGAAAAAACAAGCATTTGTCACGGCAAATACACTATGTTATACTTACACAACTTTTCATTTTGGACCCCTACACGAACAGACAAAACCCATTAAGTGTGTGATAATGCAAGTTCATCGTGGCACAGGTATTGTTTAGTGTTGCCAGCGGAACAAAGCCGTTGGGTTGCCGTCTCATCTACGGACCTATTACGATCCATTGTTGAGGAAGCATGTACAAAATTAAAATGCAGCATTGTCTGAGCTCGCACGCCAACCCATCGGTGCTTTGTTTTAGTAAACAGTGAGATAAGTTGCTTCGTTTGGAGACAGTGTTGTTCATGGAATGGGTAGTTGGTAAGTTATGGACAAACTATGTCTTATATTTCAGTGCTAACTTTGTTCAGTCCTCTAAAATTATTGTATGACAGACTTCGTTACGCTGCAGATAACAATAAGCTGCACAAGAATACTCTTAGGATTACTCACACATGGAATTTTGATCCAAAACCAATGGCACCCTGAAAGCCTATGTGAAAATCCGAAGAAAGTACATAGCTATAAACCACGAACGTATGAAAAATGCTGTGGGTTACAAAGTAGGGTTACATCCACGTCCACAAGTTAGCATGCAAGAACTTAACAATCAATACACAATTTAAATTTTAAGTGCGAAAAGTTCCGAAGTTACGGCATCGTGCAATTTTCTTTCGAGCAACTTATAAAATGTGAACTCCCCTCGGCCGGTCGAGCAAGTTTAAATTGCCCTCTTCTTTTTTCACTATCTTTCCTTCTACTCACTTTTTCCTATTTAAACTTTTCCGTTTTATTTTAGAACCGACCACGACTTGTAACAACGTACGATTTTTATCGCGTTTTGTGTTCGAAACTAGATGTTTATAGAATATTCAACAGTATCGTTTGTCCCTATTATGGGAATAGTGGAATAGTGCTGGTGTTACATCGATTGGACTGAGGCTTCGACTCTTGTTGTTGTTTTTGGTACTATCTTCCTACACATTCGTTACAATAATGTAAACTTTATCATAACAAACATGTAGCGTACCTGAAAAGTCCAGAACCTAAAACCATTTAGGTTTTAAGTTCTAGACTAAATGTAATTAAATTGAAAAATAACCTTTTCATGCACAATTTGTGTAAAGAAAACGCCCCTCACAATAATGTTACCGACACGAAAATTCATAGAATTTTAGTAGGTACTGAGTTTTCAATAATTGTGCGGATGTATAAGAAAAAGCTTCTTCCAAACAATCCAATGCTTTACCAGAAATCAAACACTTATTAGCAAAGTCAAGTAAACAACTTTACAGTTCCTATAGCCACTCGTCCCGTGTAGAATAGTCGTTAGATTTCGATTGCTCTCTTCTCGAGCACTCTTGATTTAATCGTCGAGATTCGAGCATTAACACGGAGTAAGGTGCTTGAAGAACACTTGCGAATATGTTCCGTTACTCTTTTTGTACAGAAAGGTTCTTGGAAATACTTTAATGAGACATGTGGATTTTGTGTGAGATTGTGGGAGAAACATTATTACCATACAGGCATCCGTGAGATATGATAATTATTATTAATGTTGGTTATGTATGTAGGGACACGTTTGTACATTTTTGGTCAATATGGTGTTGACGAAAATGGAAAGGAAAGCGTCAAGACTTTACGAGTAGGTAAAGAAAAGTTATAAATAAAAATAAAAACTGTGAAATTGGTAATGTTGCAAAACAAGTAAGCTAAGGACAAAACATTACGTCGGTAATACCCGAATAGTTAGGCAGATGTGTACAACCACATTTCGCCAGTTATGTTCG
The DNA here is from genome assembly GCA_948150665.1 of Conistra vaccinii. Taxonomy (NCBI): domain Eukaryota; kingdom Metazoa; phylum Arthropoda; class Insecta; order Lepidoptera; family Noctuidae; genus Conistra; species Conistra vaccinii. The sequence goes on along the minus strand of OX411328.1, from coordinate 10,305,110 downwards.
AGCTAAGAAATTATGAAGAAATACAACACAAATTATTTGTTCAACATCCACTTTAGCAGTTTAACTTAAAATCAACATGCCGTCAGTATCTACCCACACTCGCATAAATACACTCCAGTAATGCTTTTCACTTAGTCAAAACAAAGATGGGTATAATTTGTTCGATGCGTTCGCTAAATGGACGCAAACTGCCCGAGGTACAATATGTTTTAAGGGAAAAATAAAATTTTAAACAAAGACTCGTAATGTTAACCCTTTCTGACCCCACACGGGTACAGTTTGGCACCATAACATAACATGAGCTATAAAACGTGTGTATGAAATCGGTAGGACGGTGTTACCCCTTCTGTAACTCAGTTTTCCCCTAGAATAAGGGTCCGATATGTAGAGATATTTTACTTCCTTCCTTTTATCTTTATCCTCCAAAAATTGTTTGTGTTGTCTAAAACATCAATACCAAAAAAGTATTCCGTCATTAATATTTAAAATGTTGAAGTGCAATTGTATCTGTATCTGGCTCTTATATGAATTTTCTCTTCTTATAGTATAAAAATTTAAAACGCACTAATATGTGTATCAAAGACACTACCTTACTTCTTCCTTATTGACCATGGAAACTCATATAAATGAAAAATGTCTGTTTCAGTCAATTTTCCGAAAAGAGTGTTCTGTTTTTTGTTCTCTTTTCTCCCCACATTAGAAAGATTTAGGAAAACTTTTTGGTATGGCAACTCAGTGTATATTGTACCGAGTGGCACCACAATTTGCGTATCCACCTTGCCGTCAAAACTCGCCGGTTGCCATGGCAACCCCCTCTGCGGTCCGCGCCGTGCATTCAGCACTGTTTTGAAATTTTCCCTGAACTCGTTGTTTAATCCGCATTAAAATAATAAAACGGCCCAATGTTTTGCCTCTCTGTGTACTGGCCAACAATATTAAATTGTTAAAATATCTGCCATATATCCGGGACGTCAGAATGAAAAACAGGTTTTATTAGTTTGCTATTTTTAAAATGCGTCAACAAACGAACGTGTATTTTATTCATTTCACTTTGGTTCATTTCATACACAGCATAATGTGGAGCACGTATGTTTTTAATTTACGGTTCATTCTAAGAGAAATATTAAAGTCTTTACACTCATTTTATTTTTACTACAGACAGTTTTAAACATGCAACACTATTTTTATGACCGTCTTCACCAAACATTTGCCTGCAAAACTGCAGCTTAGAACTTTGTACTGCGATTGCTTTGGATAAAAGCGAAGTAATTTCGTCTACAACACATGGTGCATAACAACTGGTGTTAGAGAACAACATGAGCGCTAATACGACGGTACAGTCGAAATGGACCGTTAAACTCCACGATTCGAGACGAATACGAGTGCTCCAAAATACGCCAGGCGGTAATAGAAATGGTACAAGTAAATTGTTATTGACGTGTATACTGAAACGTGCAGGTGATTTCGCGAATTAGTGCTGTGTTATTTGAGTTTAGAGTGAAATATGTATACCTAAGTACCAATAGTCACCTGTTCAGTCGTAGATGAATGGTCGCAGCATTTAAGGGTTAACGATGACAGTTTTAACTGAATTACATCATCGAATAAAAGAAACATTCTATCATGATCAGATTTTTTGCTAGCGAAAAATTCGATGATGACGCAATCTCATCGCATTCTGTTCATTAGGAAGAAATATTTCGCCCGTTTAATAAATAAGTACCTGGGCGACAGAGGTCTACTCAGGTGCAAATAAAGAAAACGATTTTTTCCAGATATGACACCTAGCTAGACCGATTTTTCGCCGTAAACCCATATGTTGCAACTTTTATTGAAATCGTAAGAGCTGCTTTCGAGAATATGATTTCGAAAAAAATCTGCAGATTTTTTTTTCGCTATTTTATCATTGGTCCCATAGTGAAAATTGTTCATAATGATGAGTATAATGACCCCTTTCGAGGTTGTTGGTGTTTTACCAATAACCCTGTATATATACAAATATTGCTTATTTAATAGTATAAGATAAACCACTATTCTCCTAAATTAACCTGACTGCGAGAGATTCAAGTTCATGAAAAAGTAAATCATGTTACCTACCTTACTTCTTCAATATTTCAGAAAGTAGCCACTTTTATGACACTAAGGGGAAGAGCAAGCAGGGGTGACTTATTGAAGTCGGGATCGTAGGATCAAGTGACTGAAACCAAAAGAAAAAGGTAGCATGGATAAGTACGTATTTTTATGCATTTCTATTCATTTTCAGACCAGTAGAGACGGGTAGAGCTACTTTTTGACCTGGGCCCTATTTGATATAACTGGCAATGCGACATATTTGTCAATGTGACATATTTTCACGAAAAGGGATATTTAATAAAGCAGAAAATGTATAAAAGAAAGTTGTAGAATGGCCGGATTGTCGCCTATCACCTCTCGCCTGTCGGATTTATTTAATAAGCCACAGCATGTCAATATTATGATAAGTACCTAGGTATACGACACGTTGACATTTATATATGTACTTATTAGATTAACTATGTAAGTACCTATGTATTATTAAAGCTGCCCAAAATACTTGACAATAAATTACGTATCAATTGAAAAAAGGTTCGTTTTCTCAATTTTTTAAATTGATTGTCTTCTCACTAAAGAATGACAATGAAAGGTTTGTCTTCCAACGGATTCATGTTTTGTCTCTCACTTGTACAATGATGGTAAACTGAGGTTCAAGATGGCAACAATTTACGATGTCAGTTTGTTAACAGATTTCCATCAAAATATTTAGTTACGCAGGATGGATGTTGGCTTTCGTGGATTCAAGCTCAAAAGCATGTTTTAGCTATAGCAACATCTGTTACATACAGACGGTCTGACGGACGAATAGGTAGACAAAGACGTCGGACGAGTCCTATTTAAAAGCAATACAATAAAGAAAGAAAGAATGAAAAATATTTTATTTGGGACACGCACATGAAATACAAACAGGACGTAATATAAAAAAAATAAGGAGCATTTACAGCTAAGTAAATTAACATAATTTTAGAAATAAACGAAAACGAAAATAATAGGTTAATCCTGTGCGATGCCAAAAAGGCTCATATCTGAGCATAAAGCTGTGATATTTTAAAAAATATACATGGTGGCAGAGACATCGACGCGAAAACTGTTACCATGGATTCAGTACATGATTCTGAACCCACCTGCGTAGAAATTTAACATCGGTTATTAAAAAAAACAGCTATTCCATACATGATTGTTGATTGTTTTCTGATTTTTTGGTGTACATAATAAAGAGTATTCTATCTATCTATCTATCTAAAAATACAAACTTTGGATGGATTAACTACTATACTGCAGGTAGTCAGTGGAAAAAAAAAATGATTTTGAAAAGATCATGAAATGATATTTAAAAGTACAGAGATAGTGTTTTTATTTCGTAGGCTTAGTAGTAAAGTCCCTCTGGCCCCTTTTGGGTACGAAACCCTAAAAGCTCACCGCTAAAGCAGGTTATCTAGGGTATCAATAAAGCCGATCATTTCTCGTGTGATTTCTAGCAAACACTAGGCTATTGACGTGTCCCTACACATCAAATGAAGTTATTTCCTTATCCCGTTCGGAATCACCCGCAATTGTGACGTAGCGAGTACATGGCGCTAATGCATGAGCTTTCAAGTGAGTTCGACGCACTTAGTATCAACACTGCGTCATTAGAAACAATTTTCTTATCAATAATGTTAAAAGAAAGACTTTCATTTAAAAAGCTAGTGGAACAAAATACCTAAGTACTTTTGAATCAGAACTTGAAGCAAAATGTTGTCAAAACGCTAAAGTTGTTTATAAAAAAGTAATAACGCCGTTTTGTGGAAAGGTGCTCCAAATAAATTGAAAATTAAAAAAACAAGCTTTTGTGACGAAATCAGTTACTTAGTTTCAAATCTACTAATGATTTTGCATGAATATTTTTGAATTTAAAAACTTACCAAAGCTAACTAAACTGTACCCATGTCACAGATTAGTTTGGAACAATGTGCATCTTATGTTTAGACGGGCGTTGATCGTACGACACAGTATTTTTCTAACTTTTGTAGCTACCATCGTTTCCATTGTAATTTGTATGAATTTGTTGTTGTTCCTAAATAAATATTTATACGTTTTTTTTTTAACTTTTAAATTACTTAGTACAATATTTTGTTCGCAAAAAAAACCTTTGGGGTTTTTATAGTAAAAGCCGTAAATTGACCACCCATATCATCGGCACCTACCAACAGCATACCTACATCTATTTAACCTTTAACAGCAAAGCCGCACCTTAGCCCAACAAATCGAAATATATGCACATTGTTAAACACAATGCAGAGTCCATACAATAACAGACGTACCTGACACCAATATTTCCAATGCTATCTCTAAATATATCGCTAAAGACACGTAATTAGGTAGACGCGACAGCTGGAGGGAAATGCCATAATACCACGGTAAAAGGGGATATATGTCGTGGCCAGATCTTAGAATTGATCATTTCATGAAATGTTCGACCATTTCATGAAGTGGTTGTGTTTCATGAAATGACCAGCTAGAATTGGCCATATCGTTTAAACGTCAACGTTTAATGATATGTCAGTCGACGTTTGGCCATAACATTAATGTAGGGTATCCATGGTTTAAGGTGTAGTAAAAATTGCTAACTGCGACCAAATTGGAAGTAACGCTCGCGCCACCTGCTGCCGCGGCACCGCTTGCTGCACTCGCTCGGTTCGCGCGCGGTTGGTTCTAACCTAACTTAACGCATTTTGTCGGGGACTCGGGGTGCCATAGGCGGCGTGAATTTTTAATTTTAAGTGCTATGTTGCTCATCACACCGATTGTGGCACCCCGATGTGGGTTAGGTTAGTAACTTCCAAGTTGATCACTTTCCATAATATCGCATTTGTAAATCCAATAAAAAAAGTCCATCGAGTTTTCTTGCGTGACAACAAAAACAAAGCGACATCAACGCCTCTACCGATGGATAATCTAACTATTTTACGATATGATCACTAATGTTTGGCCACATCATGAAGTAGTCGTGCGTTTAACTGTTCATATCGTCAAACGTTGAGTATTCAATGATCTGGCCAGACCACATCATGATGTGATCAGCGGTCGATGTTCTATTTCATGAAATGCAACCATTTCATGAAATGACCGAACACTTCATGAAATGATCAATTCTCAGATCTGGCCACGACATATACATATAAGTACAGAACTTTCTGTGGTTTCAGGCCTGGACTTCAGCAAAGCGGAGACGACAAGAGACGAGAGGAGATGTGTTTTAAACCAATAGAATTTCGTTATTCACACATCTCGTCTCCACTCAGCTTCAGTGGATACCACTGAGCGGAGATGTATCATATTTGCAGAAGCGGAGATGGATCTGGGCGGTGGTCCAAAGCGGAGATGTGAGCTATGCCTCACAAGCGGAGACGAGAAGAGATGTGCGTTCACCTCAACATCCAACGCTCGCCGCACGCAGCTCAGTTCTGCTCCAGTCTAGCCAGTACGCATCTCCGCACAGCTTCGGTGGACACAGCCTAGCTGAAAAACCGCACATCTCATTGGTGGAGTCCGGGCATTATCTATGTAGTCGTCGAAATGTTATTCATGTGTTTGGGACAGAACTGCTGAACAAATTAAGGCTGTATGATCTGGTTGTATTACCAGCCTATTATATTTCCTCATGTTTTCCTTCAGTTATCAGATCAGATTTTCTACATTGATCTGGGTTTTCCATACCCAATTATCGTGTGGACATTATAATCCCGATTGAAAAACCCATACATGTGAAAATGAGGTATCTATCTATTGGACCAAGTCTGCTGCGGATATTTGCATCCGCATCCCAATTGCGGACCTTCCGCATTTATTTATACCTCCGCATCCACATCCCCTTTAAATCAATGCGAAGCTCATGCAGATGCAGATGTCGGTGGAAAAGAAGTAAAATCATAATCAACAAAAATGGAAATTAAAATCATTTAAGTCTATTCTATTATAATACTATATGGGCAGTAATTAAAGTTACGAAAAAAAAATTAATATGAGCCTAGTCTAAATATGAAACTTACAGATCGTTGGAAGTTAATTTGTTTTTCGGAAGCCTTATTATTTCCCATACTATATTCAACAGCGCTGCAATTTTCACAAACCTAAGATTTTTTTAATTTGCTTTACTTACCGCCTTGAACGGATCCCTTTTAAAACTTGAGGTCCGCGTCCGCAACCGATGTGAGCCACAAAAAATTCGCACTCGCGGATGTTACAAAATTTGCATCTGCAACATCCCTGCATACTGAACTCTATGCAAAGGCCAATTTACACACAGGAAAATAACAGTCGCAACTATTTATTTACACGTTAACATTAAGCCAATGCCTGGGAAACATAGCTATAAAGGCACATTACATACCTACCCCACAGCATACTGCAGTCAATCGACAACTGAGCTGTGATAGGTCGTTAAACTTCACGAGGCTATCCGTGGTGCAGCCGTCAATCCGGAACTAGTCTCACTGTGTAATGGTGCATTAGGTTTAAAATGTAGCACATATTCTATTAATTGTTGGACGTTTAGTTGATTTATTGCGATTAGAATAGCCAAATAAAACGGCAAACTATAAAGAATAATTATGAATGTGTATTCTGTGATGCTACTTACCGACTGTGGTGGAAAATGCCACCCATTCATTATCAAAAATAAAGATACGAAAAATAAGTATCTGAAATCATTCTTTTTTTGATCGGCAGTTGACAACGTAAATTAAATATTCACTGTACTGATGCGTCACTATATTTTCATAACACTCATCATCAAATCCAGGACCATTAATCATTGCAAGAAAGCCTTGTGGATGAAAGCGCTAAAAATAACAACAGAACATCCTGCAATCACTGCCAACGTTGAAAATCTCAATGAAAACAAAAACATTGTGTTACAAAACTTTAATCGAGACCTTGAGGTTCGCAAGAGGCAAGAGGCAGACTTCAACCGACCACTCGACGAGGCAGAGAACCTCAAGTGGTCTTCACATCGAGCAGCTGTTACGACCGGCTGCGCCCCATCACACGGAGAAAATATACGAACTGTTCAAACAAATGTCTCTAAAATATACGGCCGCACCGACCGATAGAAAAATAATATTGGCTGTTTACACTGACTTGTACAAACATTTTTATAAGCGGTTTGTTAAATTAAAAACACATTTTTGGATGCGTTTCCAGATTTGAATGGCTGTGTGATTCTGTTACGTGGGAACAGTTTTGAACAATATTGAAACTAAACAAATAAAAATAAGTGTCCTCTTGAATGAGAATAACACTAATTTTACGAGCAAACAATGATTTTACAAATCACACTTTAGAGAATCAATCAGAATATTTACGTTTGAAACGATGACGAAATCAATTCCAAACAATCTTCGAAGACTGATGAAACCAAAACTGTGCATGAATTATGGGAACCTTTGAACCGTCTAAAAGAATTCTTTTGTAAACCAACAACGATCATCATAATAATTTATGTACGAGAGTGCACAGATAAAAACGCACATCTATGTGATAAAACAAACGACAAACATTAAGAAATTACGACACTGGCGCTGGCACACGCAAATGTCGCGAGTAGATACAACACAATGACATTTCGAGATGTGGCAGTGGAAATGAGGAATTTGGATGCATGCCTAGTAAATATTTAGGAGATTGTAACTCTTTGAATAAGATGTTGCCAATAGGATTTCTGTACCGTAATTGAACGACGTAAACTGCCAGCAAAACAGATGTAGCTATGTACAGACACATTATCTTAGCAATACATCAACTTATATTAGTCTTCGCAGTCACAAAAAAAAACATACATATCGGGCACTCTTGCGCGCTGTGGCTGTGACTCAGGTCCATTCCAAGTTCGGACATTCGTAAACAAAAGACCCTTCAAAATATTGTTTGCAGGGGTTCTCCCTTGTCATAATATTTGTATTAATTTTGTTGCAACTCTCAAAAATTATGTCAAATGCAACAATATTTTGGCCCTTCACTTGGTCTGAAAGGTCTGAAATTGTGTCCAAGTTCACCTGTTCTTTACGGTTCAAAGTAATTCCCATTGGTATATCCCTAACAGCAATGCAAAAATAAAACCAAACATCTTACAGCGCTCTCAGTGATGTTACCAGTATTATATAGTGCTCTGAAGTGATGTTGCATACCAGGCACGTTCAGGCTTGCAAAACGAAACTTGAAACTTGGTGTACTTACGTGAAGTCGTAGTAGATTCCTTGTACTGCACTGTGTACCCATTACTTGTTTGCTTAAATTGCTTGTTTGAATGTCTCGGGACAATGTTTACGATTCCAACAGGTGACTATCAACAAAGGTTTGTTACGGACGTCGAGTGAGCACACCTGTTTTGTAATGGTGAAATTAATCTTATGCTTTTGGACCTGACTACGAATATGGTTTTGCTTGAAAATAGTACCTATCTTTAGTGTTTTCTTTTGCATATAAGTACTACCTAATTGTTAATGCATCAAGCGTTTTATAAACAGGGTAAGTGATATTTTTTTATTTTTGAAGCTATTTTTCTTCATAAAAATTGTAGCTATTGAGACTTTCATCCATACATTTTGAATAACGGTTGGCCACTTGACAAAAATAACCTTTTGGTTGTCATTACAGAAGTGTTTCGAAGAAATTACATTCCTATAAGTTGTCACTAATAGTATCTTGAGAATATGCTTTATGAATGGGGATAATGTTATTACATCTACGTGTATATAACATTTTATGGTTTTAAATAATTTTAACAATAGTTAATCTTAGCATGAATACGTTTGGTATGCTTTAGCGGCACCTGAAATAATCAAAGACGTGACAGTACTGACAGTCATAATACCGTTTATGTATGCACAGTATGAAGTGTAAGAACCATCATCATGAACATTTATGGCTAATATTTTCTGAAGCGCCATCGAATCCATAACAATTTTAATAAAGCATTTCTGATGAAAAGTTTAATGTAAGCGATGCCTTGAGAATACATTAGCTTAAAATTTGAATCAACTAAATTCTTGGCCGTACTGATACTGACACATGACAAATGACGGTAGAACTCTTCAAAGCTTATATAAAATTAAATCAAATTTCTCCATGCTGATCGTTTACATATGGGACGACGGATTTAGAACGTAGTAGATTAAAATAATAGTGCTATGCTAAGAGCATTTTCAACACATCCAATAATAAAAGCTATAAGATTAAGAACATTTTTAAATCCGAATACAGTTTATGGATCATGTGCAACTCGTAAAAACCTTCATGAATTACATGGGATTAAACCGAAAGTTATAGTTCTGCGGTAGGTCGTACACCCGTCCAATACGAATCACTCAAAAGAAGAAACGTGCAAGCAATTGTCTCCCTTATTTTCTAAGAAACATCGCCTAAAATGTCGTGAAGTGCTTAGTTTAATGTGAATGTATACGACAAATCGAAACAACGTTCCGTGAAGTGCTAATCCGAAACATATGTGACAAAAAAAAATCACTCGAGATAAGGGTCAGTTTCAAGAACACGCCTTGCAGCGCATACATCGCGCTATAAAAAGAGCATCGGATCAACGAATTGACAATGACAAGCGTTTAAGGGCCGCGTTTATTTATTTGTACAAGTATTTCCTTTTAGCGACGCCGTAGAGACAAAACAAGGAACTTTTAGATAAGCATTGTACGTTTGACAAGACAAGCCAAGCTATATTATGGTAATAACTTCAGCTCTAAGCGGATCGTCGAGTCAGACGGTTAGTTACGAACTAAACAGGATGTATTAAATTAGAAAATATATCTCTTACACGAGCATTCTTAAATGTAAAGCGAAATGTATGAAAGTAGTAAAGTTTGGCGATAAATTCAAGTCAATGTGTCAGGCTTGCGCTTGTAAAACTTGAGTTACTTGTAAAACATCATGTATTAACATCTTGCTTGGCGTTGTTTTATTTTATGGTACGAGTTTCTTATTTTATGTGAATAAAGTCCCAGGAAACTATGAAAATTAATTTTAAAGTAAGACGACTATCTGTAGAGAAACTTTGTTAGAAACTAAAATATTTAACTGCAAGAAAATGGTGGTTGCTTCGTTTTAAATTATACGATTTGTAGTTCGGAATTATACTTACAGTCAGATTTGTACGCACCAAATGTCTTAATCTGCCTTTATCAGCCGTAAAATTTAAATTAAAAACACACATACATAGTTGAATGTCCTCATAAAGGCGCACTCATGTATTGGGAGTCGGGACAGAACACAAAAACTATCGAATGTGTAATTGAGTCGTCGTGAGTCATCCGGGGCGGGCACACATCTGCTGTGTTACGTAGTGGCTGCGCAAGGGTAAGTTACTGGGTGAACTATCATTTTCTAAATCATTGACAGAAAAAAAACTGGGAATAGGTCAGGTATACTGGAGAATTACATATGTGTGATCAGCTTTACATGCATTTTACCAATAAGTATTTACTGAGTAACCTAGAAATACTAATTTATCGTTCCTAGTAAAAATAGCAATATCACCACCACACCACACACCATCTTAAATTCATACATATTCACTGACAGAAAACTCACAGCCTAAACCGTTGGGTCTAGAAGCATGATATACACATAGCGGAAGTGACAACTACGGAAGGATTTTGAAAATTCACCCCCTGATGGAGTTAAATAGGGGATGAAAGTTTGTATGATATCCGATAACCGATGGGAAATCCCAAAGGGCAGACGTCTTGTATCCATATCACTACATATTATAAAACAAAGTCCCGCGCATCTTCTGTCTGTCTGAACGTGATAAACTAAAAAACTACCGAATGGATTTTCATACGGAGCGATTCATAAGGAAAGTTTAAGTGTATAATTCATTAAAGTTACATTTTAAGTGTAACCCACATGCTCGACGCAACAGGACGATATACGACACTAAGACAGAAAATAAAATTTGATATTATATGCTCTGAGCTCTGCTACCCGTGCGAAGCCGGGGCGGGTTGCTAGTCTACACTACTATTACAAAAGGAAAAAACATTGTAAGTTTGTATTTTTGTTTGTATAAAATGTTTTTTTTAATCTTTACGAGGTAAATGCTATATTATCAGTTTATCACTCAGTAACATAGGCTATAATTTATATAGATATCACGCGGGCGAAGCCGCTGGCGGAAGCTAATAAATTAATAAAAGCATCCCAGTATATTACCACAGCGCGACCTCACCTATTCCCCGAGGTGCACTACCGCGGTTTAGTTCCGGTACTTGCGTAGTCTTTTGTTTTGCGCCCTATCCGCCTACCGTGTATTATTTAGCTAAAACCAGGGGACCGTTTTAATGGACTGCACAAAACTAGAAAACGAGGGGCCCGGAAAGATTAGATTTCTTATCAACTAAAAAAATCTTAGCACAAAAGTGTACCCTAATACAAATTGTATTGACTGTTTGGAGACCAAATATTATTAAATAAATAGAAGGGAGGGTTTTCGTGGTGGTATTGTATTTTTTACTTGTAATTCTTTTGTGAGACGTATTCTTGTTTTATTATTATTTAAGGTTAAAAAAAAAGGTAAAGGTAGGTAAATAAATAAGGTTTCACTCACGTGTCGGTATGTTTCGGAATTTCCCGACTAGTTTCAGACCACACCAGGCTCATACATAAGGCATCCGCAATCCGAAAACAAACCAGTAGTTTTTGTCACTATAAGAAATGTGCTTGGGTTTCAAATTGCTAAGGAAATGAATAAAGCAGCGTTTCCATGAATAATCTGTTTTATAACGATATTGTTGGCTCCTGCAACAATAGGTATTTAAAGCAATTAGTCACTCGTCAACGGACGTAAACTATTAAAGATTGCTTGACCTACGGTTTATGGGTGGCCATTGTGTGAATGCGCTAATATGCGTTATGGCTGCATTGTACGCAAATAATAGTTTGAAAATATTATTATTCAATCAAATAAGAGCATAATTTCATAATAACTTAGAGCCCACTATAGGAAATTAACTACAGTTATGGTTAAAATTTCTGTCGAACAAACTAGCATCAATTTAATTTTCGAAACAGCTAATAAAATTCAAAAATAGAATAAATTGTTTTACTGCCAGCCGTAAAATTGCGCTCACATAAATAAATTAACCACAGAATATAAAAATTAACGCGAAACGCGAGAATGTCATCCGTTGTAATATTATCATTGTATGTTATCCCATATGCGGGTAGGGATGGCGATAATATAATTAACGCGATTATGGTACGCCCACCTCCCTATTGTTAAGTTTTAATGTGATGTAACTAATCGATGCATTAAAGCTCAAAGTGATAATTATGTTATCGAGTGTTACAAGCTAGAAATAAAATTAAGTTGCTTTTACAACGATGAGTCACCTTTGATTAAGCAAAAAGTAAAACACTCTTGCAAAAAGATAAGATGATTAATGGTTTACAGCACACGTTAAAACTGCTGCGTAGGACTTTTTGACGTAGGTTAAAAAGCTTATCTTACTTTACGCCCATTTTACCTTACGATGAATAAATCTTGCTGATTGACACGTGTAAAATTTTACGATTCGGTGGGAGTTTAATTTAAAAAATTTGTAGAGTAGCAAAACCAAACTGAAAAAAATGCAACGCGTTTTAAACATCAAATAAAAACGTTGATGCGAGACAAAATACCTTTACAAGAAAATAACGAAATATGTCACCCATTGTAACCTGAACAGGTGATATAATATCATGAATAGCCACCCAGAAAATAAACCTTGCTTATTAAAAATAACAATATAAGGTAGCGAATAATAGAAATCCCAACGGTATAAATTATATTGTGTGATAAACATCTTTGGCTCCCGCACAGTTGGACCCGTAGATTGTCCCCCGAAATGAGTGTGACAATATTAATGAATGGCGTTGCCACAGCAAAAAATTCAATTAGGAATGCAATCTTTAAATGAAGGTTCGGAATCGCATTGATGAATTATGTATCTACGTAATAGGTCAGTCCTTTGACAAACCTTATGATAGAGGATAAAATAAATTTCACAACAATAATGAAAGACCATTAATTTAGGAACGTATGTTTTGTATTTGTTGTTTATATTTTCTGGATGTTTCTCGAAGAGATAACTTTCTGACTTTATATTTAATTTAGCCCGTAGCGTAAAAATGTACAAACATTTTACAATATTGAACAAAATATTCAAATACAATGCATGCATAAACCGACAATCTCCAAAGAAAGAGCACAATACACTACGAAAAATTATTCACAACATTCCAGCAAACACCGATTGCCCTAGCATAAGAGTCACTTAATAAAATTTAAGCGTTGAACAGTTTAGCCGTAGAGCCCATAAAGAAGTCGATGGGTCGGAGGAGCGCTACAATGACGGCGGTCGTCCCAGGACATTCGGACCAAGTTTATTTTACTGTCCCACTAAAATGTGCAGTAAAAACCCGCCCACGCGATGTAACACCCATGATATTCCTACTGACCTCTGCCCTCGTATAAAGAATATCCCAGACGCATAATCCCAAGGAAACTTTATTGTCACCCGATAATTTAATACCGATTCGAATGTGTAAGAATAAAAATGTTCATGCTTCTCAAGTATAGAAAAGTAAATAACGAGGATTTTAATGATCTCCCGGCTTTTAATACGGTCTCCCTCGTATATCTACCTGTTTATAAATTGTGTATCCTTTTTCGAATGCAGGGATGTCTGAAGAGTGATTCAATAAAAAGTTTTTATTGTAGTTGCCCGCACTGCAGCGGTTATAAGCTGGCCACTCTCCAGTTTCCAGATTGTGTCAAAAATATAAAAGCTGTTCCATTTTTTGGGCCATACGGTGGACGTCATTTTTGTCTACATAAACTACTAATAAAGGCTACGGAAATGCGCTGTACTGGCCAGTTTTATTTTAAAATTGAATCCATTTTCAAATTAATATTTTCCCATTTTTGCGTTGGCAAGAATGCAAAAGTTAATAAACCGAACACAGCGTCCAACAGCGTCTTTGAATGCATTCTAAGATAGAATATAGCACAAAATTATATATACTTATTGTGTTTCTCAAGAATAGTATCGTAAAGAAAAAAGATTTTCATAACAGTAATTTATTGCTTGCATGTATTCTTATGTCAATTACTTGATACATCTGGCGCATTACTCATCGTAACATGATTGTCCTTTGACTGACAAAGTAGGTAACTCAGATATGGTTATTGGTGCATCTTTAGGGCGGGAGCTTTATTGGCCTGAGTCGTTTAACTTATTTAGTTTTATTGGCCTTACACCGTTTATCGTATTAAGACAATCCAGTTATGCCATCTCACATTCCGTGGGGTGTTTTGATAAACCGTTCAATTTACTAGAGGATGATACTTGTGTCTAAATGGATACTACTTCCTCTCTGATGATAGTGGGCGGTTCTATTGCCGTGTAGATTGAAAGTTAGGTAATTCTTCAGCTTTCGCTTATTATAGCTCAGGTTAGAGAAAGGCATTGAGCGCTATCGAATAGATATCTATTTCGATTATAAAATCTGAGAAAATCTATGTAATCTTTTCGTAAGTATTGTGCTTCGCTGTATTGAGGCCCTTAATCATAATTATTTGCGTGCGAGCCTTCGCTGGTGTTGCACCGTAATTGTAACTAATGAATGTTCATAGCTAGCTCCTAAGGTAGGTACTAAAGAACCCCGTGCTGTGCGACTAAGTAACATGTCTATACCACACTGACAACTAGAAAGAAACAAGACGATTTTTACTTTTTGTGTAGTAGGTAACTACTACAAGAGGATGACACTCAATCTGCCTAAGTGCCTAGCCTTTTCCCAACTATGATAGGGTTGGCTTCCAGTCTAACCGGATGCAGCTAAATATCAATATTTTACATGGAGCGACTGGCTATCTGACCTCCACAACCCAGTGACTGGGTAATACGATACCCCTTGGTAAGACTGGTATCAGACTTTCGGGCTTCTGACGACTCGTAACGACTGTCAAAGATCCAGGCTCGGAGGAGTCTCGGTCTCTGTATGTAAAGATGGTCACCCATCCACTGACCAACACCAGCAAGCGTAGCTTAACATGATGGATCGACCCGTGCGGCTGTTATTACTTACCCAAGAGGATGCCACTGTCCATCATATTTAAAATCTAAGAATCACTATGACTATATCTACAGGATGAGAGTAGGCACCTCATTATCTTTTATGAGTATCTAGCCAGCATGGCCGTTGCCTGTGGGCTGTGGGTTGGCATTTCCTAGGCCCACGAAGTAATAACTGTATGCCCAGAAATCACATATCAAATTATTGGCAAAAGATCAGACTAGTAAGCTAACACGCGGCTTCTGAAAGGCTATCAACAGACTGTCAAACCCATGTCAAGTGATTGGATTGGTTCTTGTTATTTCAGTCTGCTGGGCATCTGTTTGTCATAGAACATTTTGATAACAGTGATATTCAAACTCCAGTTAAATATGATACACGACAAGCCAAAGGACATCATTCATTTTGGGCTAAATGTGAAAATGCCGACCAAACAAAAAAAAAGTTATAATCCGTTAGAACATGTTATTCTCTTTACTTTTCACTATGGGACTAAATCTGTAATAACTGTGTAATCTGCGCTGTTATACGTCTTTGTAAAATACTGTTTTCAGTATGTTTTAGTAAGAGAAAAACAGTAATCTTATTATAATAATAGCTTTTTATGGCAGTAATCATTACAGTCATCATCTTTTATTGTAAAACTAAGGTTCTAGGGTTATTCTCCACATAACTACAGTATGCAAAATAACGATTTTTTAATAGTAGGTCTAAAAAACTAGTCTAAGCTGATTGAAATAGGTATCACTAGTATTAACTTGTTTTATGTTCATAAAACGCCACAGGCATGGAACAGGGGTGTGGTGGTACTCTTCTTTAAAAAGGGCGACAATGCCCTGCTTAAGAACTATAGGCCCATCACACTTCTGACCCATATCTACAAGCTGTTTTCAAGAGTCATCACGAACCGTCTCGCGCGCATGTTTGACGACTTCCAGCCTCCAGAACAAGCCGCGGATTCCGTAAAGGCTTTAACACCGTGGACCACATACCTACATACGCTGCGGCAGGTTATACAGAAGACCGAAGAGTATAACCTGCCTCTCTGCTTAGCGTTTGTGGATTACGAGAAAGCCTTCGATTCGATCGAGACATGGGCTGTACTGCAGTCTCTTCAACGGTGCCAGATTGACTATCGGTACATCGAGATGTTAAAGTGCCTATACGAAAACGCCACTATGTCAGTCCGACTCCACGACCCAGACCTCGAAACCTATCCTTCCGCAGCGAGGTGTGAGACAAGGAGACGTTATCTCTCCGAAACTGTTCACCACTGCACTGGAGGATGTCTTCAAGGTTCTGGACTGGAAAGAACTAGGCATCAAAATCAATGGCGAGTATATCACTAACCTTCGGTTGGCCGACGATATAGTTATCATGGCTGAGACCATGGAGGATCTCAGTATACTGCTCGATGACCTCAGTAGAGCCTCTAAAAGAGTCGGTCTTAAAATGAACATGGACAAGAAAAAGATCATGTCAAATGCCCATGTAACACCCGCTCTCATAAAGATCGGAGACGCTACGCTCGAAGTCGTAGACGAGTATGTTTACCTAGGATATACTGTCTAGCTAGGTAGGTCCAACTTCGAGAAAGAGATCAAGCGTCGAATCAGACTCGGCTGGGCAGCGTTCGGGAATCTACGCAATATCTTCTCGTCCCAGATACCACAGTGTCTCAAGACGAAAGTCTTTGACCAGTGCGTGTTGCCAGTGATGACTTATGGCACTGAAACGTGGTCGCTCACAATGGACCTTATCAGAAGGCTAAAAGTCACCCAAAGAGCAATGGAGAGGACTATGCTTGGAGTTTCCCTACATGATCGAATCAGAAATTAAGAGATCCGCAGGAACCAAGGTAACCGACATAGCCCGAAGAATTGCTAAACTTAAGTGGCAATGGGCAGGACACATTGCTCGCAGACCAGATGGCCGATGGGGCTGAAAGATTCGTATTATATTGGAGTAGCGACCGCGTATTCGAGAGTCGTAGCGTTGGAAGGCCTCCCACAAGATGGACCGATGACCTAGTAAAGGCTGCTGGAATCCGCTGGATGCGTGAAGCACAGAATCGATCGAAGTGGCGGGGCTTGGGGGAGGCCAATATCCAGCAGTGGACATCTTTCGGCTGATATGATGAAATAGACCTAAAACCAGTTAATACTAGTGATAACTATTTCAATCAGCTAATACTATTATTAGCTGATTGAAATAGTTACCTGTAGTATGAGATATAAAGTTTTTTTTTATCGATAGTAGGTACTATTACCTACTATCGATAAAAAAAAACTTTATATCTCATACTGTAGGTATGTGGAGAATAACCCTAGAACCTTAGTTTCACAATAAAAGATGATGACTGTAATGATTACTGCCATAAAAAGCTATTATTATAATTAGATTACTGTTATTCTCTTAACTAAAACATACTGAAAACAGTATTTTACAAAGACGTATAACAGCGCAGGGAATGGCCCTACAGATTTGGTCCTATAGTGAAAAGTGAAGAGAATAACATGTTCTAACGGAATATAACGTTTTTTTTGTTTGGCCGGCACTTTCACAATTAGCCCAAAAATGTATGGACCGTGAATGTTCTCCTTTAAATCATTTCAAGTGCCACGCAAAAATAACTTTTATGGCAGGCGTGCCGCTTATTTCACAATACCCAATTTACTAAACCAAATACCTGTAGACATTAGAGACTCAATGAATAGTAAAAACATAAAGCGTAAGCTGAAAGAACATTACATCATCTCGATTTTATCTTACTGTTAATAGCACGTTGATCAAATCTCAGGCCATTGCATGCTAAGATAGACCCCAGAGGTCTAATTGTGTGATTTGTTTAAGTGTAAGGAACTAGTAATTTATAAAATAATTAAAATAAAAGACAGAACAGTAAACTTGGGATTCAATAGGTCAGCAGATTTTTGTATTGATTAGGTAACGTTTCAAAATCTAAACCTGCACGCTTAGCATGACTACAACGGGTTTTCTACGCGTTTTGTCGACAGAAGAATAGACAAAATGACAGATAAACAATCACAATCTGTCATTTTGTCTATTCTTCCGTCGACAAAACGCGTAGAAAACCCGTTTCTATGGTTGTCATGCTACGCGTGATAGCCCAAGATTTCGAACATCACTAAATGTACTCTTGACAAGAACCCACTTTCAAACAAACTAAACCATAGATATCCGTGCTAAACTTATTTTAAGAAGAAACTTGAAGAGCTATTTTAGTTTGATAATAACATCGTAACGTATTGCTAGAACAGTTCTAAGTTTCCCCAGCTTCAAATCTTAGAATCCATAGACAGGATTTAAGTAAGTAAACACTTGAACTGCGAAACTGGCACCAATTAGGTACTGCTACGAAATTGATGCGCTGTCAAAGTCAAATTATTACCTTCTAGGGACGTACGGCCGATTGTACCCAAAGATTAATTTCCTTCTCGTAACAACGTTTAATTTCCTTAATTGATTTCAATTTATTTGGTGTCGGCGCAACATATCTTTCTGATTCCGTATTTCTCTAAGTATTAGACGTCATCTCGGTAGTCACCCCCTTTTTAGCCGCATCATGATCTTTCGCACAGTCCTTCCATCATTTCTTAGTCTTCCCCTACTCTTATAGCTATCCAGATTCATACTGAAAACTTTCCTCAAGTCTTTTTCCTCATTCCTCCGCATCACATGACCACACCAAGACAACCAATTTCCATACAACCATTCAGTCACCGGTGCTACTTTCAGACTTCCTCTTTTATCCTCATTTCTTAATCTATCCATGCATTCGCGTAGGTATACCTCATTTATCATATACAGACACCAAAAAACGTCTCTATCTAAGCCAACTCCATCTGAAATCCTTATTCCCGTCAAACGATCATGGCTAATTGATAACGGACGAACGCAGCAAATGCACGTGACACAAAATCAATATGGCCATGATGGATGGTGCTGAATTTTAATTAAACCTACATCAACCTGTTAGCTGACAAAATGAGCTTATAATAGCAACGCAGTGTACGTAGCACGTTCCATTAATCTAGGCGTAAATATTGAATATTTGTCATATGATTTTACTGGTATACCTACTTAGCGAGTCAGTTTTTCGTATCGCCAGGTTTTGTTTCCATACAGATAAAAAGGACTTGTTTATTATTTCCGCATAGATTGAATTGTGACTTGTGTGATTGTAGAAATGTAGGATTCCCTAATCTATACATACATATACAAATAAATAAAACAGAGAATTTAATAAGTACAGTAGAACCTGAATAAGCGAGAGTTCAAGAGACCGCAATTTCTGTGTCGCTTATGGAGGTTTCGTCTAGTTTCTAGTTTATAGAGGTACAGAAGAGGCATTTCTCACTTACAGAGGTTGAGGCCGGTTGGGAAAGTTTGAGAGGAACAAAAACAATGTTAGTTCCACGAAATTTAAGAAAACAGACGAGCGTAATTTAACATCTGCTATTTATAGCAAATGTTAAATTACGCTCTTCTGACGCTTATAAAGGTAGGCAAGTTGCAGTCTCAGGCTCTCAGCTATCCATGAGTGAATAATTGAATTTCATGAGAAAGTAATTTTTTACTCGTGGCCCTCTATAACTGAGACTGTACCTCTAGAAGAATACAGGTTTCTGTTTGTCACTTATAGAGGTTTTAGAGGCTTAAAATGACGGGACCTGGCAATTATTGTCATTTATAGAGTTTTCTCGCTTACCCAGTTCTCACTTAGGTACTCGGGATTGACTGTACATACAAATAAATAAAATTGAAGTGTCTAATTCTATTTGTAATGTCAAAATAACAGTTTTTTACCAAATGCATATTATGAAAGCAAAATACGGTAAGTACTTATAACATATTACATATACATATGCAAAAACTTAGTGCTGTTCAAAACCTCCTGCGCTAGGATGAAGTGAAATTACTAAAATAAGCAGCTCCACTTGAAATAATACCGCATCAACAACTATATAAGTAAAGAAGCCATAAGAAGAAAAACAAAAAAGCCCACATACCGCAACAAAACATTTTTAACAACCTGCCAAGAACTTAACGTCAACAGCCATTAATTAAAGACACCAAAGTATTCATTACGATCACAATACGAGCATCCAATACAAAGTTAAGGCCAAGTATCTAACGAACTGACCGACAGCGGTGCCCCCTGCCGTGGCGGAATGAGCAACCGTGAAATTACTCGTAAAACTTGCATTAGTGAGGCGGTTAATAAAGCCAATGAACCATGTGGTCCTCTCATAAACCCACACAAAAATTATTAAGTCCTTAAGACACTTCTTCCCCGCAGTTATAAAAGTCTAAATGGGGATTATTAATAGCTATTACTTTAATATTGTCATTAAACTTTATGAATCGAAGCTCTCTGGCTCTGGCGTTCATTGATCAGTAAAATATAAAATTAATATTATTAAACGTCTATTAATTAATTGTGAACAGTTATAAACACAGCACGGTTCTATTGGCCCATCGGCTTCGTTGGCAGTTCTTGTAATGATCATAATGAGACATGAAAAAATCTAATAAAATATAAATTAAAAATAAATTTTATTAAGCGTATAACTTTCATCAACATCGAGTTATTATTATATAAAATCTCTACAAGTAGGTACCGGATTTTGAGACACCGACTCGCGACTTAAACTTTTGTATAGAAAGTAACGAAATAAATAGATATGAAGAGGATAAAAATATTCAAAGGGTACAAATCAACGTTAGTACATTATTTATTACCTCAATGACAAATCATGGGTTTATGGCTGCGTCCTATTTTAGAGCGATCGTCGCGTGAATAGTACGAAAACGCGATAGTCGCGCAAATACATGATAGTCGCGCGAATACGTGATAGTCGCGCCAATAGTGCGAATACGTGATAGTCGCGCGAATAGTGCGAGTACGTGATAGTCGTGCGAGTAGAGCGAATATGCATCCTCGCGCGAATAGTGCGAATACACGATCGTCATGCGAGTAGTGCGAATACGCGATCGTCGCGCGAATAGTTCGAATACGTGATAGTCGCGCGAATAGTGCGAATACGCGATCATCATGCGAGTAGTGCGAATACGGGATCGTCGCGCTATTAGTGCGAATACGAGATAGTCGCACGAGTAGTGCTAATACGGGATCGTCGCGCGAATAGTACAAATACGAGATAGTCGCACGAGTAGTGCGAATTATACGCGATCGTCGCGCGAATAGTGCGAATACGCGATCGACGCGTTATTATTTCACTTTTTACCCGACTACGGCGAAGGGTTATGATTTTGACCGGTATGAACTTAATATGTCATGTATGTATGTGGGTATGCAGTTCATCTGTTCCCTCCTAACTTCTAAACTTCTCATAATTATTTGACAAATGAGGTATCGTTGGAAGCGCCTTGATCGTCCGCTGGTTATTAGCTTTGTGAAGTCTGATTAAATGAAAATCCGGAGTCGCACGTAATCTGTACCATTTATCCTGACACGATGTGCGACTTCGGATTTTTATTTTTGTCTGATGTCTGGCCTCCATTTTGCGATATGGTATCGTTCTTTGGGGTCGCTGTGTGGAAATTGATCAAGCATTCGTGATGCAAAAAAAAATGTTTAAGGGCTATATTTGGGCTGAAACAAATAGATTCTTGTCGCCCTTTCTTTAGAAAATATAAGATACTTACATTACCGTCCATCTACATCTTGGAATCATGTCTATTTGTTTTCAAGCATAAGAATCTTTTTCAGCAGGCGACCAGCTACTATGCCCCTCGATCTCATAATACTAATAAGTTGTATCAGCCCAAGACGAATCTCACACTTACATCCAACAACAGCTATATTATGTGCATCAAATTGTATAATAGAATTCCAAATACATTAAAGACACTTCCATTTTTAAAATTTAAGCGTATTTTAACAAAAATACTCATTGATAAATGCTTCGAACTATAGTGTACTTGAGTTTTTGGATTATAAGTTATGAATTTTGTAGCTTGTAGTATAATGTCATTTAATTAATTTAATATAATTTACTAATCGCATGCAATATTCAAGTAATTTAATTAATTTATTAAAATAATTAATGTAATAAGTATCTAAATATATTATGTAAAAATTTGCACGCCGAAATTAAAGGCATAATAAGAGAACGTTAATTTATCATAAGAACTTTCTGTACCTTATTTATGCAAATAAATGATTTTGATTTTGATTTTGATTACCTTTTTAGTTGTTTTTTTTTTTGTCGTAGTTGGGTTTTAGTTTTTATTAAATTTTCCGAACAAAAAATGGCATCTATACACGCAGCGATCGCGTATTCGCGCGGGAGATCGCTTATAAATAGGACGCGGGGTACCTACCTATCTATTGCTTTATTTATCATTTCAGTACCAACTAAGATATTCGTATTATCATCAGCAGGTAATAACGTTTATAACTGGTGCTTTGTTACATAGGTAGGATACATTTACGGAATAAGTACTATTATAATTTCCTATTATACTGAAGTTGCTACCAATACCAATAACAATACTTGACATACCAATTCAACATCACGTTATAAACTGACAGGTCTATAATTGCGTCCCATTATTTCACATATTCCACAATTACATACTCTTTACTAGCTGCCAGCCATGTCACAGTCCAATAGCTCCACAAAAGGGGCCTGGACACCATGACATGATGAAGTGTCACCTCTCCATGATAAACGATACTATACCTCGGGCGTCAAATGAGAAATTCAATTTCTCGCTCCCGTTACTTCGCTTAGCTGCCGGCGTGATATTTAAGATCAATCAGGAGTTACAGTGATTTTATTTATGTTGTTTTGTTACGTGAAAGGCGTGGATAAAGGGCTTGGAACTTAGAAAGAGAAATGGTTTTGTAAGTGCTGCCGTTCTTGGAGTTGTTCCGTTAAGGCGTTACTGAGGAATTCCTAGGTTACCTACCTACTTGAATTTATTGCAATTCCAGGAAACGCTTTTGGCGCTTTTCAGATTACTTACTTTGAATTGCGTTTTCGTCGTATCATTGATGTGATTTTTAATAGGAACGTATAAATCTCTTAACTCACGACTCTCTAGGAGAATGGAGAAACTTCTCAAATTAGAATGGTCGCAATCGGCGTATAAGTTTGAACATAATAATATAATATCTGGTCATCCGAGCTCTGCTCCGGGTGAAAATATTAACATAATCGTGATGTCATCCAGGTACTCCAACGTTTTATCAGATGTTCGTGGCTGTGAAAATAAAGAAAACAAGTTTTCCCCGTTAAAAGAGACCTAGCTAGATCGATTTTTCACCCCCGTAAATCCCTAAATTGCAACTTTCATCGAAATCGTTGGAGCCGTTTCCGACATTCAGATTATATACAGTATGTTAACTAACAGAGGGCGTTCCTGTTTACCCGCAATAGTATAGCGTCCATACATGCTAGAAAAAATATTAACATTGAAAAAAAAAAGTTTATTTTAATTTTTTATAAAATTTTCTAATTTTTGTATAAATTGATACGTATATGTAACATTCTGTACACGCCCACTTGTGTTGTTTCAACGTGGGAAGACAAGTGCGACAAGTGCGCGTTTACAGTGTTTGTTTTACGTATGAAATTTTTTTTTTTCGATTTAAATTTTTTTTTCTAGCATGTAAGGACGCTATACCTACTATTGCGGGTTAACGGGAACGCTCTCTGTTAGTTAACATACTGTATACTTATTCATATTATATACCAAAAATTGCTCGTTTAAAGGTATTAGATAGATGTAGTAGGTAAAAGGTTCTCGTAATACCTATTATTATAAGACACATACAGTGCGTTCGCAATTTTGTTGCCAATCAAGTAAACAAACACGAGTTTTAGGAAAAGCAACTGTAATGATGCCTACACATAAGTCAGTCTGCGCTACAACTTCATATTGTTTTTATGATTTTTTAAACAGTACTACTATAATCTGTTTTATTTACATTCCCACAAAGTTGATTTTTGTTTAAGTGGAAATAACATCACTTGGAAAAAAATTAATTGAATAGACCTTACATAAAATCGACATGATGAACAATTGCCATTATTTAAACTGAATATACCTACCTAGATACCTACTCTAAACGTGAGGAGAAACCTACAAACAACAATGAAATCCAATTAATTTGGGCCATGCAACGTGTATTCAATAAGCAGACCCAACTGTAAATTAGCTAGCAACAGAGGTGGAAATATGTGAAACATTTCAAAAAACATGGTAGGAGTAAGTATACTGAAAAGCTTCTCTGTGTCTTCTTGTTTCCACTGCATTTAGGAAATCAGTAAGAGGTTCTTTATTTTGTTACTTATAACATGGAAACGTTGCAGGAACTTACGGATTAGGTACTAACTTAATATTTTCTGCTTACTTCGTAACAATAACCGCAGGGCTATTACCTATCTTGCAGAAGCAATGCGATAGCGATCATTTGTTTCATTTTGACAGTTCAACAACATTCAATGCGATAATTACGTTGCAGAGCAGAATTAAATTTCGAACTTATGAAGCAATGGATTAGTAACCTGTTTCAAAACGAATTGATTGTGTATTAGGTAATTAGGGTACCGGTGTCGCGTCGCGCGACAAATCGCGCTGGTCTGAAAACAGCTTTATGCAACAACGCGAAACGCGCAGACCAAATAAAAAACCAAGACAGAGTGCTGTCAACAGTGAACTGATGCCCATTTCGTAAACATAAATATATTATGTGCACTTTGTGTGGTGTAGTTTGATTGTAGTGACATTGTAAAAGGTTGTAAATGTGTGCGTGTGAGCGTGTATGCACAGAGCGGCGGTGTAGTTTTGACATGCTTCAATGTATTTGTTCGCAGCGCTCCGTCTTGATTTTTTATTCGAAGTGTATAGAGTGCCGCGAGTTTCTTGTGGCACTCTAGTGTCACTGCCTCGGCCCGGCTGTGGTGCCGTGAGCGTTGCATTGTCACTGTCACTTGTTATTTAGGTTAGGTTAGGTTAGAACTGTGACCACACAACGCACGAGCCGAGCGAGCGTAGCGAGCGGTGCCGCGGCAGCGGCCGGCGAAGTGCCAGGGTCCGTTTAGGCACAAGAGAATGTAATGTTCTGGGAATGTGGTGTTTTACAGCGATTTAACCTCGACAATCAAACAAAATACCAAGTGCCGTGACTTAGTGACAGTGACAATGACAATCCAATGCTTGCGGTACTTTGGCCGGGCCGAGGCGGTGTTACTAGGGTGCCTGTAGTGGCACTTTATCCGATAGGGATAGAGTGCCACTGGTGGCACTCTATACACTGCCTTTTTTATTTGGTCTGAGGAAACGCGGGTATTCACTGTGTTTTACAAAATAATTTGGACGAAGCAACACCTTAAGCAAACAAAAGGTTTTAAAACGAAGAGTCCATTGATTTATTAAGAGACCCTCACGGTTGAGTAGCGACATTTATGTTTGTTAACATTATAACACCGAAACCCGACTACCGATGTATTCATAACTTCCTTTGTGGACGCCATAAAGCATCGTAAACGCGTATTGTTCAAGAATGCGATTATATTAAAGAAACTATCGAGGCTTGTGCCATAAAATGTGGAATGTAGGAGCCGCCTAGTTCCATTCGGTATGAACTGCAGCAGCTATTGAGATAAAAAGTAAAACTGCACTTATTCCAAGTAAATGGTCATTCAATCTACTGGGAATAAGTGCAGTTGTTATAAAGTTGAACGGTTACAAAGAGTGTCGATCATTTCTTTGAACACTTTGTTTCAATATTTTGCAGCATTTTGTACCTACTGCTTCGATATAAAAGGGCCTGCAATATCGATTTTTAAACGCTTCATCAGCTTATTTTTAAGCTAAATGTAATAGGGGCTGGAGGGCTTATTGCCATCAAGTGGAAGACTCCGGGCTGCTACTGAGAAATTCCTGATGGAAAAACTGAATCGCACTTTCCCGGACCTGGGAATCGTAACCTGCTGGATCTCATGCTCAGCAGTAACACTTGCGACCATTAGACCAACGAGGTAATCAACTGCGAAATGACGAAATGTAGGTACACTACCGTCATGCGTCACTACCAACCTATAGCCTATAGGTATGATCATAGATATCCGTGGGTACAGCCCGATTCAGACTTAATTTCGGCTCGGAACATGAGGCGAGTCGCTGCGCAGTAACAAATTCATGGATCAGCGGGGGTGAGGGTTTGGGGTACTGTGCAGCCAATAACTAACTTCCGAGCCGAATTGAATCGAATTATATGATAGTTGGCAATGTATTTCTTCATCACATTATTTTTCCACATAAAAGCTTCCTAGATTTAATTTTATAAATTCTACTGTAATTTTTCAGTGAGACAGCAACTTGCTGCGCTTGCCAGTAAAACTAACAAACTACAACAAAAATACGGACCCGACGCGCATCCGTCAGCAGGAGTGAGTAATCTGCGGCAAAAGCTAGAGTGCAATAAGATTTATGATTATGATCCACAGCCGTGTACACGGGGACATCACAATTTATGCGATAACACTGTTTTGTCTTCACGATAAATTAATAGTCCACTTGCGATGCTACACAACTTTTCCATCCACGGCCGTCAAAACGCGGGACAAAGCCATAAACTGTGTCAAATTAAAAACCCCTTTGAACTCGCCGTAAACATAATCGTATAGTACTAAAATAAAAAGATCGTTCAGAATGCAAGACATGTGTCCACATGTTGGTAAGACTAAGAGACAAACCGTGTATAATGTGATAAAGTGGCTGGCTGGATACCGCTTGAATGACGAACTCCCGTTTAATTGTGTTGAAAGAAAAAGTTCACTTTTATTTTTTAATCCAGGGTGCCGACTTTAGCGCAGGGTGTTTTCGTTTGGTCACAGTCGTGATTGTTTTTCTCATTAAATCTCATACCTTTTTTAAATGAGCGTTAACTTTTTGTGGCTATGATTATTTTTGGGGCTACGAACTTCCAAAACGGGTGCATGCATGAAATATTAAAAATACATAAATTATGAAGTTTTCAGACTTTATCATGCATTATTTGTCTTCTCATAACAATCAATCTTATTACCTACAGACGGATTGATGATCGTCTTTTCTTAACCCACTTCAAGTTTGTCCATGATGTCTCTGGTTAAGTACCTAAGTCGATGCTATAATCTGCGTCTAAAACCTTAACTACGTATTTAACATCACTAGCGTCCTTATCCTCAATCTAGCCTGCAAAATGTTCACGAAACTGAACATTATCAGTACCTAGATAGGTACAGGCTGTTTACTTTAATGATGCGCCTCCTCGTCGCCGGGACGAGATAAATCGACACACTTGAGAGTTCGAGACTCTCCCACGGCGTGACACGCGCAGCCTGAGTCCTGACATCAGTGTCAACAAGGATATCATATCTGTTTTCTTTGTCCGTTTAGTGCTTTTTTGTTTGGACATTATCGCTATAGAGGGTGAATTATTATGAACGTTAATTATCTTGAGAGTAGTTAATTGTATAGAGATTGCAGATGACTTACCCTGGATGTGAGAAACACAGGACCGGTCGTTGTGGCGATACTTGGGGGGGGGGGGCTATTTCCAGCAGTAGGGTGTCTTCCGGCTTAAAGGACGAATAATGAATGACAAATCACGCTGGTCTGAAAACAGCTTTAAATGTACATTTAACTCAATGGGTATCGTACAAATATCACTCATAAATCACTTAGGCGTTAGGCCTACTAGCATAAAACGGTTTTACCTACCGTTTTATGCTATTTAGTAGGCCTAAGTGATTTATGATAGCTCAAAACTATAAAAGGAAGAGCTGAGGGTACATGGCACTTTTAAGGATCCCCGAAACTATCAATTACAATATTATCATTTTTTACATGATTGCACGATTGATGCGCAAATTTTATTGATCGTCTAACAAATGCAATTGAAGCCAATGACAATATTAGGTACCTACTATAATAAAAATTGATGGCAATAGATCGTTTCGGGTAATCGGGTACCAGATCTGTATAGATAGACATAAACTTGAACCGCAACCGAAAATGTATCATGTATTAAAGTAAACCATTATTCAGTTTGATGTTAACCAAGTGTGATAAACAAACAGAAGTGGGGGTGTTTGCTCTCACATCGGTCGGCACCTAATCTGTAAACGGTTATGATTATGAATTTATGAGAACCCAGCCATCGTCACCGTCCAACACATGGTTTATTATTTTTTATGCTTACAAAGAAGCAATGACAGAAATAGGAGTGCAGTTTGTTCATTAAGACATCAGACATGTTCGGTTCTACTCGAAATCAAAGTGATAGGAGTCCATCTTTATAGAAAAAAGCTCAAAAAGTTAAAATAGCACGTAGGTACCTACCGTAATGAAACTTTTTGTTCCTATGAATATTTTTTTACAGGTTTGCAGTTTCTTCCCACTACACGCAAGATCGCAAGATAATTTCTCAATCTGATTCTTACATATCTATGAGTTAAAATTAAAGAATATTCTTTACTTTTCACACGCATTTTTAATAAAAATATATTGATATAAAAAAGGTAGTACTCTTTTTTTTATACAAGTATTTACTTCACCTCGAATTTGACAGCTGACATTGTGCTCGTTCATAAAATGGAACGACTACGACTAGTTTGGTAATCCTTCAAGAAGTAAATTTTTATTCATTTTATTAAAGTCTTTCTTAATAATGAGTCTTTTGCGGCGAATTACATTTCCAGCCTTTGTTGGCCGTATGTTGAAACCCGAAATAACCAAGAAATCAATACATTGTTGTGTGTATAAAAATGTAAACATAACCTCAAAACTTGCAAATATATATCCTAATAACAATAGTTTTAATGCAGTTCGTTGGAAATCAAAAAAGGTTTGTTAAGGGACTTGGTTTAATCACCATATTTAGTAATAAAATGCCAATGAAGCAGCAAACTTATAACCTTTTTCTGAAGTTGAAAAGGTCATCATTTTCTTCAAGTGATCATTTTTTTTCAGAGCCAATATGATTCTGATGATGAAGAAATTGATTTTGATGGAGATTCCTCACTATCAAAAGATTCAAAAGTAGTAAAATTCTCTACAACATCTATGAGAACTGATGTAATATTAAAATCAGCACTAAATATATCAAGAAAGTGAGTTTTGACAACATTGGGGTTTATTTATAAACGTTGCTAAAGTTGTGACGTTCAAACGTCATATTTATATGTATGGTTAACAGTCACTAATCACTACTTAACTCTATAGCAATGTTTTAAACCCCATTATGTCTTTTTTTTGTTTAACTTTCTGTGTAATAAGTTTTCCGTTTAACTCATTTTCTGTACCTATAATAAGTTTTTTGTTCTTTTCAGTAAAGTAGAACAAATGTTTTATGAAAGTAAAATTAGAGTTAATGGCAAGAAAATTATGAAGAAAAGTGCTTCCGTAAGTGAATTACTGTGTTGTTTATTAATTTTCCAAGGATTGCAATAAAGTACCTACCTGTTCCTTGAAATGGTACAAAAACTAAGCTTATTTACAGGTTAAATTAGGAGATGAAGTAGATGTAATAAAACTGGTCAGCCCGAAGAATCCACAGCATATTTTTGTGTCCAGAGTAGAAATATTGAATGTGACTCCCAAAGAAGAAAACATCCAAGTCACAGCAAGAAGGTTTAAACACTTACTCATAGACAACTATCAGGCTGATCCACATAGGATGGAAAGTGAAGCTTAACCTTTTTAAGCCATTATAGGAACAATTCATAAATATTATAAGGAAAAATATATTCAGAATATATATAACTATTACAGTGTGCAGTGCCATAATTTTATTCATATATTTACTTGTAAGTAACTATCATGATACATTTATGTTTTCGATGAGTTCCTTATGGCAGTAATTTCTTGAAAATGCCTTCTCTTTTCATTCAAGCAATCATTTGATAACAAGCAATAAACTGATATCTTGAGGCAAACAAAGTGATACTGTCTGCAATAATTTATTTTCTTATTTGTAAATATTATGTAGATAAAATAAAAGTTGGAAATAAAAACAACTAAGAACAAAGTTAGTGTTTGATTTATTTTATAATTTTAAAATTATCCTTATAACATGATTAAATATCTAAATCTAGATCACAGTCTGAACTTTCGAACATTGATATTTGTGAATTAGGATTAGACAGCTTTTGATTTGAACAATTTGATTGATTTTCTTTTCCTTTCACATCTGCAACACTTGTAACATGATTTGAGTCTGAAACCAAACATTTAACTGTCTCTAAACCTTCAAATATTGATATCTGAGTTTTTGATGTGGATGGCTTGTTATAAGAAATATTGGCACTTGTATTGTCTTCTTTTAATTTCAACTTTTCAGTAGTTAAACTAATTAATGTTGTATTTAAAGACTTGCCAGGCTTATCATCATATTTATCAAAGTCATGTTTACTAACAAACTGGAACTGTTTTAGTTTACTAACAGTCCTTTCTTTAACTTCAGTATTCTTTTTATTATCACTTTCAATACTGATATCTAATATACTATCATAATTTTCTGTAGATTTATCAAGCACCTCTTTAGATGTTTCTAATTCTTTAGGCTCTGATTTTACGACTTCGTTTTCAACATGTTTACCGTTGGTATCACTTTCAAAATTAAAGTCTATGCCTAAATCAGCGAATGCATCATTTACACTAGGCACAGCATTTAAAACGCTTCTATCTTCAACAAATTCTTCATCACTATTTGATTCTGGATCCTCCTTATCAATGTGAACTTCTCTTTTGGCCTTTTTACCTCTTTTAGGCAATTTATTTTTAACTCCACTAATGTCTACAGTGACTTCTTTTCTTTTACGTTTACCTTTCTTTTTAGCACTTGGTGGTTCTTTTTCTGTGTTGTTAAGTGCCTTGTGTTTATTTAATGTAACTGCAAACCTTTCATTGAGACCAACATCTTTAAACTCTTTAATCCCTGTATCATCAACAACTTCTATTTCATCATTTTTCTTGGACTTTTTATTGTTAAAATAGGAACTTGTTATTAGAGATGCAGAAAGTTGGATGTTGTCGTCAGTAACATCTTCATGTTTCGCGAACAGTTTACAATTTCCTGCTTCTATATCAGTTTCTAAAGTTCTGTGGTCAACTTGTAATAGTTTTGCGTAGTACAACAGTTCATTTCTCCATACATCGACTAAATTTAATCTTGTTAGGAGTTTTTTGGCTGTGCATAAATAGTCGTAATCTGGGTATTTGGGTACAGTGGAATGTAAGGCGTCTACAGTGTCGTTTAAGGTACAGTCTTGCATGGATAAATCGACAAGGGACACTGCCACGACTGCATCCATTGGTAGTATTGTTTTACGGTACATAAGACGGCAGTGTGCTTGAGATAATCTGCAATAATGGACATATTTTTAAAAGAAGTCCCTCAATATAAGTTTAAATACTTGCTACTATTAAATATTATAAGAGGCCTTTGCTCTGCAGTGGGACAAAAATGATTACACAAAAATACCTACAGAACAGGTTATTTTTTATAAATTATTTCATTTGTCTGATTTAATTTAGCTGACTAACGCCCGGTTTCTGGAACGAAAATTATCGAGGCGTCAAAATCAAACGCAAGTCAAGTGATACGATTGGCTGTTGATAACTCAGTCAACCAAATACAACAGGTTACAGTACGACACAACTTAAATGTAGCATAAATTTGAGAATTTTCATTCGGCATTTCAATTTTACGAATGTATTTGGTTATATGATTTACAAGTTATTGCGTTTTCGTAAAGATCATTTTCACCAAAAGCATTAATAAAGATTGGTGATTTTGAAGGCGCACTCAGTTCGGATGGTGATCGGTTTTATGAATTTTGCCGATTCTACATCTAAATCTAAGTTGTGTCGTACTGTACGCGTGCTTGACAATTTGTTAGTTTATTTTTGTAGATCCAGAAATCGGGTCTATTACAGTGTCATAGGACTAGTCACATCCAGTGAGCTGAGTCGTAGAAGATGGCAGGACAAGCTGAAGAAAACAAAGGACCATGAGTGGTCCACATTAACCCTGGATCGAAACAGCTGGAAGTCATGGGGAGTGGCCTTTGCCCAGCAGTGGGATAATGCAGGCTATACTACCGTCGCCGAGAGAATGCGTTCCTGACACCTCTCAGTTGGACACGATTAAGAACAAATAAACTATAAATTCGTAAAAACACGTATTCTTTTGTACTCATCTGACATGTAGCTGGAACGCATTTTCTCGGCGGCTGGAATATAATAGTAACAGTAAGACCGTTTGTCCACCGCACCGTGAACGGGACGTCAACAAAAACGAGATGACGACACCGAAGTAGCGACAGACCATTGCCGCGTCATCTCGTTTCCCGTTCATGTCCCATTCACGGTGCGGTGAACAAACAGTGTAACACATTGGATATTATTGACAAATAAAAATATCAAATTACTAAAATAGTATGTATTACGTACCTTACTAAGCTGTCTAACATTCTCACAGTGGTGCGAGAAGCATCTCTGTGTTCGGACTTCCTTTGAGCCATGTAATACTTTTGCAGTATTATGTTTGCGGATTTCGTCATTTCTGAATACTTCGGCCCAACTAAACTAATGTACATCTGAAAACAATTAATAGTAAACAAAATTAAACACACTTTATTTAAAAAAAAAACATTGGAAATAATAAATCTTAGCATAATTATTATTATTTATTTTTTACCTGCAATTTTTCCAAATTCCATTTCTTCTTAAATTCTATTGGATTTGAGTCGCCATAAAGTATGTAAGATGACACAAGTTTGTCCCACGTTTTGTTCTTTGAGTCCAATAATATAAATATTAAATCGAACCTGAAATCAGAACATTATTTTGTACTAACACTTCACTACGCGGGCAGTCGGGGGACCCCGTCAGGAACGAAGTTCCTTCTCACAAATAATTAAAAACAAAAATAAAATTTTAGCAGCCGTCATCTTTGATTTTCATTTTGGCGACACTATCGGCTTTAACACCCTCGAAAACCATGTTAACGACGCCCATGATAAAAAAGTATTTTTTTCAGCTGCTATCTTGGATTTTCATTTTAACCAAGTTACGTGACGATTTCTACCAGTTTATTCCTACCTCAAGCCACGTTAATGAATAATAATAAAGAATTATTATTACCTACTTAACAGGGGTGTTCCAAGAGAAACATTGACGCTGAGTGGTTGATCTGTATCATAATGTCCTTTAGGATTGCAAGCAGCTATTATTGCACAACGCGTGTTCAATTTACATACTATACCAGCCTGAAAAATGAAAAGTCTTTTACATTATGTTTGCTAAAACCGACCTTATACAGAAAAGATAAAGTCGAGAATAGCTTTTGAAAATATGTCGTACTTTAGCAACAGAGATGGTCTGCTGTTCCATGGCTTCATGTATGGCGGTGCGGTCATGTTCCCGAAGTTGTGAGATCTCGTCGATACAGCAAACTCCACCATCCGATAGTACCAGGGCACCAGCTTCTAACTGCCACTCTCCATCTTCCTAGAAAAACGGAAATTTCAACATTAAGGCATGCTACAAACTTTTTCGGGTCCGCATGATTCAGCACAGCCGGGCCACAAAACCGAATACATTCTGTAGATATTCAGGTAAATGCCGCTCGGCTTAACTCGAATATCTCCGAAACGACCCGAACATAATTCTAGATGCCGATCGGAGTATTTATTTCGTAGCAGTAAGGTCGGTTTTCGTAGTTCAATCCAGTTCAGTAAATATCTATTCGGATAAGTTTCTGCTGCAACTTATTGACTTATGTAATTTTCAATAGTACTAGTAATTCTGAAATCAACTTAATTTACTCTATGATAAAGTAGATATTTGTTTGTGCTTGACGTACCCTGAGCGCTGCACATGTGAGCCCCGCTCGTGTACTGCCAGCTCCTGAGGTGAACACAGAGCGTGCAGTCAACTCCGCACTAGTACGAAGCAGCTGTGATTTGCCGGTGCCTGCAAAGTGATACATTAACAAATCATTTATTTTTGTGTTGACTGTGCATGAGACGACCTGCAAGCTGCATGCTACTATTAAGTACCTATTCAATTTATTTTTAATATTAAATAAATATTCTGCTTTTTAAATTAGATGTGCCCAGGTGGCCACGATAATAGCAACGCCAGTGCTCTAAAAAAACAGATGAAAAAATAATCGATGCATGGAAGATCAGTATATCTAGAGTATTGTGAGATGAGCGTATAACTGTCAGGTAGTTGTATACTTTTGTTATTGTACTTGGCCTTAGTCGTTTTATGATAAATAAATAAACAAGTAAATAAAAATTATAAAAAAAGTAAGCTTGTAAATAAACAAGCTTACTTTTTGTTTTTTTTTTTGTCCAATAAGCCAGTTGAGGTCACGTAGTTTTCCGTCTAGTTGTTTTCTTTTGGTCCAGATGTGCTTTTGCCATGTCAGTCTTTTGTCCAAGTGCATACCCAAATATTTTGCGTTGTCTTCTTGAGGTATTATTTTGTCGTTTAATTTAACGGGGGGGACAAGTTTCTCTCCTAAGGGTAAATGTTACCTGAGCAGATTTACTTTCATTTGCCTTAATTCTCCACCTTTTCAGCCACAACTCTATTTCGTGGAGGTGATATTGTAACAGAGCTGAAGCAGTTTCAGGGTTAGTGTGTGTAGACAGCAAGGCCGTATCATCAGCATAAGTCGCTATTGACGTGTGATCGTTGGTTGGTATGTCTGCTGTAAAGATAAGGTACAAGATTGGACCCAGTATGCTACCTTGCGGGACACCTGATTTGTTTTTTTTTGTAAAGATTGGAGTATTCTTCGTTATACTTCACCCGATAGCTCCTTTTATCCAGGTACGATTTGAGTATATGAAGAAAACAGTGTGGGAGTGCCTTTTTTAGTAAAGATAAGGCCGTCGTGCCATACCTTATCGAATGCCTGGCTGATGTCAAGAAAGACCGCAGAGCAATATTGTTTATTTTCTAGACTTCTACTGATAGTGTCGACAATACGGTGAACTTGTTCGATTGTTCCATGCCTTGCACGGAATCCAAATTGGTGTGTAGGTAACACTGTACCCAGATGTTCCTTCATTCGGTTAAGGAGTATCCGCTCGAACAGTTTTCCGACTACTAGCAGTAAGCTGTCTATAAGAAGTTGTCTCCTGTGCGGGTTTGCCAGGTTTCGCTATCATTACTACCTGTGCGATCTTCCAATGACCAGGAAAATGTTCAAGTTTCAGGCAGGCGTTGAATATGTGCACTAGTTTCATTATCCCTTTGTATGGGAGATTTTTTAAAAGTGTTGCGTCGATAAGGTCATATCCGGGTGCTTTCCCTTCCTGTAAGTTCTTTGCTTCTCGGTATACTTCTTTGGGGCTAGTACTTTTCAGAGGCAAACACATTTGATTTGCTGTTTCAAGGTACTCTTTGGTTTCTTTGCTATGTACGTAGCAACTCTCAGGGAGTGGTTGAAAAACAGTTTTAAGATGTTC
Organism: Conistra vaccinii; assembly: GCA_948150665.1. Classification (NCBI taxonomy): domain Eukaryota; kingdom Metazoa; phylum Arthropoda; class Insecta; order Lepidoptera; family Noctuidae; genus Conistra; species Conistra vaccinii. Next base: position 10,269,393 of record OX411328.1, on the reverse strand, counting down.
TGCAAAAGTTGTTGCCTTCTCGAGATCATATCTAGCCCATCCTCCCTTATTGTTATTAATAGGTGGTACGTGGGTTTTAGGGCGCTTTAAGTTTTTGGTGACTTTCCACAGCGAGTAGTTAGTTTCAGCAGTTGTATCAAGATTTGAAAGCAGGTTTTGGATGTTTTCATTCGTAAGGTTTTTAAGTTCGTCTGAGAATTTACTGAAAATTGTTTTGTCGCTTGGATATCTAGTTGTCTGCCAAATCTTTCGAAGTTTACGCCGCTTCTGTATTTTCTCCTTGATCTCTTTTGGATATGTGTTATGTTTTGGTTTGCCTTTAGTTTTTCGTTTGGTGGTGACGATGTTAGCAGCATTATGTATGGACGTGTTTAATTTCTCCACCTCATCCTCTAACTCTTCTGGTGTTCCGATTTTGGTTTTTAAGGTCGTTTCTGATGTTACAAGCTTACTAATAAAATAATAGTTTATCTCTGGGGTCACTATTATTTTCTAGTAATGGCCATAATATACTGCAAAAGGTGCCACATGCCAGGTCAACTGGAAGATAAATATCCTAGTGTCCACATCCAAATCTGCCTAACCCTCACCAATAACAAGCGTGATGTACCCCTTTGTTTATAAACGCTTAAAGTTAAGAGACATTTAAACGTCATAGATGTGTGGATAAGTTTATGATTTCTATTGCAATCTGTCTTTTTGCAGATATTCAGCAATATTTTTGACAATTATAAGGTTTGAACGGAAGCTGTCCAGTGACTGTTTGGTTTATTCTTATAAAGTCTTAAGGAATATTTCTTTAAATAAACCTCGTTATGATTAATGTGTATGCATGACTTTACCTGGATCTCCCACTAGAAGTAAATGACATTGCCCTCGCACACGGGTCGCGTGTTTTTCATCTTCACCGTTTTTCTTAATGTCATTCTCTGTAACATGATTCGACCCGGTAATCACTGTCAGAAGTACTGCTAGCTTCACTAAATGGAGACCATAAACCTGGAATATTGAAAAAAAAATTTTATTGTGTTAGTACAGAAGGAACAATGACATCTTTAGAGAATTAACCACTCTTTGTCCATAAGCAGACAGTGCTTGAGTGCTAAAGAGAAAAAAGTTTTTACTTGAAACCAACCCCACTAATATTATAAATATGAATATGAAGTTCACTGGGTCATAGTTTTTCATAAATCTCACCTGAGGACAAACAGATGCCAAAATTCTATCCCTGCCTTTCATGGGACATGCTTCATATTTTGCCCAGAATTCATCAAAGCAGTCCTTTATGTCTGGAGCCGTAGAAACAACCTCCGATCTCTGTGCATTGCACACTTCTATGAAATTAGCTTGAAGAACCAGTTCCACTTCAGATTTTTTATTATGAACTGATGGTCGCCACCTGCGTCTTACTGTGCCACTGGAATAAGTAAGTAAGTTTTGAGTTTATTACAAACAAAAACACAAACATACAAGAATAGAAATATTTTCTCTTTATATTATTTGTGTTGATACTGTTGATAGTGCTGATGTAGATAACTGTTTTATTTTACAGTTTCAAAAACATATTTCATATTAGGAAAGCTAAGCTTAACCCTAAAACAAAGTGTTTCTACACACCAAATAATAACATCATCCCCAGGTTTGCAGCAGTCCACTAGATCATCCTCTAGCACCACCCACATGGAGCCAGGTATTGTTCCTATACTTAGCTTGTTTACTTGCTCCTGAAACACAACAATATCATTACTGTACATTTACCCAGCGGCAGCCCATTTGACCAGCGGTAAGCTGTGCTTCTCCGCCGGAAAGGGGTCGCAGGCAGAGGCCGGCACTAGCCGACCAATGCCCAGTCAACCTCCAACCGGTGCTCCTGAGAGGCAGGCTGCAGAGACCAGCACGCAGCGACCCGTTTGGAAGGATCAGGCTACGGCCAAGCGAGCTCTCAACGAGACTTTGACACCTCGTGGAGAGCATAAGCGGCCGCGACTTGATCAATCCAAACGAGTCGAGAATCGAAGCTACGCCCAAGCTGCCAGCGCTACTCTCGACGTCGTGATCACCTGCGACCGTACGGGAATCCTCAGCAAGGGCGTATCGGATCAGGTACTCGCTGCTATCCAGAAGCAGATCATACTCGAGGCCTGCTCCCCCAAGCAAGACACTCCAGGGCCGACCTTCAACGCCAAGCCGCTGTTCGCCGGGGGTGTCCTGAAACTGTGGTGCGGTAACGACCACACTTTAGCCTGGCTGAAGAAAACTGTCTCCGACCTGGTTCTTCCAACTAACATCCCGTTAGTCGTCAAGAGCCAGTCGGAGATCACGAAACGAGCACGATGTGGTGTCGTGATCCCAAATGAACAGGGGGTCTTCGGAGAGGCTACCAATATTGGCCGCGTTCTCTCCTATCAGAACCCGTGGGTCGACATAAAGAGGTGGGTTCTTCTGCATGCCGACCAACAAGCAGCGGCATGGTTCGTGGTGGTCGGTGTTCCCGTAGACCAAATCCCGACCCTGATGGAGGCCGGACGCCGTCTCTCACTGGGACTTGGGACGGTGTACGTAAAGTTCCAGGGTCGGAACGGCAGGTTCACCGACGTCCCCGATGGATGGGACCCCGACACGGGATCCATCTGCGAGGCGCTGCCGCTAACACCAGCGGGGGAGTCCACTCCCCCTTCACACAACCCGGAGGCATCCGCGGCGGAACCTGCTCTGGTAGAGCCCGCTGCCCCTGCTGCCGCCACCGTGGGCGCCGTCCCTTCATCGGGCGAGGAGCTGGACGACATGCTCCTTTCCCCGGTTTCGGGCCAGGGAGGGGACGGCTTCGACGAGGGCGACCTGTTTGCCGGGCTCAGACTTGGGGGGGACGAGGAGGGTTCGACCAGCGATGGCGTCCCTTTCGTCGAACTGTAGTGTCCTCCAGGCAAACCTCCACCACAGTCAGACCGCGACGGCTCAGCTTCGCAAGTGGCTGGAGGTTCAACACACGGCCATTGCCCTGATCCAGGAGCCGTGGATTAGGGCGGGTCGCATACAAGGGCTCTCCAATCTTGGCGGTAAGCTACTGGTCACTACTGATCACGATCATCCCAGATCGTGCATCTATGTCACAGGTAACCTTAAAACACAGCTCTTAACTGACTTCTGTTGCAGAGATGTCTCTGCAGTAAAGCTGCTTATACAGCGTGACAACGCCAGGGAGATTGTGATCGTTTTCGCCTCGGCCTACATGCCCGAGGCGGAGACTCCGCCCCCCCACGACCTCGCCCGTCTCGTGAGCCATTGCGAGAGGTGTGGGTTCGAGGTCGTCATCGGGGCCGACGCAAATGCTCACCACCAACTGTGGGGTATGGACACGCAAAACGAGAGGGGTAAGGCCTTGGTTGACTACCTATTCTCAACTAACCTATCCCTACTAAACACTGGCTCTGAACCAACGTTCGTAACTAGGCGAAGCCGCACAATCATTGATCTCTCTCTGGCAACGGAGGGCGCGGCGGAGATCATCACCGGGTGGCAGGTTTCTAAGGAGGCCTCCTGCTCTGATCACAGGTGGATCCGCTTCGACATACAGGTCTGTGTGCTACCAACACCTCCACGGCGTAACCCGCGTAACACGGATCGAGCCACCTATACCCACAACCTTGATTGTAAGCTTGCGACTTTAAACAACCCGTCGACCTATGCGGACACGACACAGATTGAAGTACAAGTAAGCCACCTTACAGAGTCAATCATAGACAGCTATCAGGCTGCATGCCCAGAGACCACGCCGCGCAACACACCAGGTAAACAACCCTGGTGGGGCGCCGATCTGGAGCGCAAACGCAGCAAGGTAAGAACTGCTCTGAATAGAGCCATGAACACATGTGCGGATGAGGACTGGGACAACTACTACGCGGCCAAATCCAGCTACAAAAAATGCATCAGATTCAGGAGCACCTCGGGATGGCGTAAATTCTGTGGTAGCATTGAATCTTGTCAGCAAGCAAACAGGGTAAGGAAAGTACTGGCGCAACAGAATACATCTGGGCCCGTCACGCTCCGAAAACCGGATAACACACTCACTTCGTCGCCTGAAGAAGCAAGACGCGTCCTAATCGAAACTCACTTCCCTGGATGCGTCTTCGCGCAGGTAATTGACTGGCAAGATGAAAACCAAACACCGTCAGACAATGATTGGAGGTATGCACACAGGGTGATCACGTTGGAGAAACTCCAATGGGCCATCCGGAGCTTTCATCCTTTTAAGGCAGCTGGTCCTGATGGAGTATTCCCCGCTTTACTACAGTGGGGGGGTGCTCTGGTCGCAATAAGATTGGTACCTTTAATGAGAGCGTGCCTGGCCTTCAGATACGTTCCAAAAGGATGGAGGGAAGTGAAAGTGATATTCATCCCCAAGCCAGGTAAGGGTGACTATACAAACGCCAAATCCCACCGACCAATCAGCCTAACCTCCTTTCTCCTAAAAACTATGGAAAGGTTATGTGATAGGGAGCTGAGGGACGGCGCGTTAAAAACTATACCGTTACATGGTAATCAACACGCTTACAGCTCAGGTAAGTCGACCGAATCCGCTCTCCACCAGGTGGTCAGCCAGATAGAGGACGCGATTCATCAAAAAGGCACCTGCCTGGGCACTTTCATAGACATCGAGGGAGCCTTCGACAAAACCAACTTCTCCAGTATCAGCAGCGCCCTCTCCAGACATGGAGTAGAACAGGTACTAACGGACTGGATTACAAACATGTTAAGCAAACGAGTGGTTCGCCTTGAGGATGAGCGGCAGTTGGCTATGATAGCCAGAGGCTGCCCCCAGGGAGGGGTTCTGTCCCCCCTTCTATGGAATCTGGTAATCAATGACCTCATTACTAAACTCAACGCTAACCGCTACTACACAATAGGGTATGCAGATGACCTCGTAATCCTTGTATCGGGGAAGGTGACGGGAACGATCTGTAACCTCACTCAGCAAGCACTACGCATCGTAGAAAGTTGGTGCAGGGAATTTGAACTATCAGTGAACCCCACTAAAACTGAACTAGTCATGTTTACCCAAAAACGGGCATTAGGCACTTTTCGCCTACCCAAACTGTTTGATACAGAACTTCAGTTGGCCAACGAGGTCAAGTACCTCGGGGTCATTCTTGACAGTAAGTTAAACTGGAGTAGTCACGTGGACAACAAGCTAAACAGGGCCTGCATCACCTTCTGGCAGTGCAGGAAAATGATAGGTAAGAAGTGGGGCCTATCCCCCAAAATCATAATGTGGCTGTACACAGCAGTGATCCGCCCCATGATCGCTTACGGGGCCGTGGTCTGGTGGCCCCGCACTGAGCTGGTTACAACTACCAACAAACTACAGCGCATGCAAAGGCTAGCCTGTGTGGCGACCACGGGCTGCATGAGGACTACTCCGACCGCAGCAATCGAAGCCATGCTGGGTCTGCCCCCGCTTCACCTGTTTATACAACAGGAAGCGACAATGGCGGCGGTGCGCCTTAATACAATTAACCTCTGGGGTAAGAGGAAAACACAACACACCGCGTTGCTTGAGGGGTTCAATAATGAGTTCCCTATTACGAAAGCCATTAATGACCGGATACCCAAACAATTTATCTTCGATAAAAAATACAAGATCCAACTTCACGAGGATAGCCGATGCGAGGGTTTGCGCCCCGCAGAGCTGCGGATCTTCACCGACGGATCCAAAACAGGTAGTGGCACAGGTGCTGGAATCTTCTCGGAGGACTTCAACATACACATAGCCACGCCATTGGGAGTCCACAACACAGTGTTCCAGGCCGAATGCATGGGTATATCTCTTGCCGCTTCAGCCATCATGGCCAGGGAAGTTAAGGACCACTCAATACGCATACTCTCGGACAGCATGGCTGTTCTGCAAGCGCTAAACAGTTACACTGTTGACTCCGGGTTGATATACGAGTGCCACCAGCGTCTTAACCAGGTGGGTAGCCTCAATAATATAACCATTCAATGGATCAAGGGACACAGCGGCTCGCGGGGCAATGACGCAGCTGACGAACTTGCCAGAAGGGGGTCGAGCATGGCACCAGTGGGGCCTGAACCCATCGCGCCACTCCCCTTCGGGTACCTACGCACTTTGGTAAGGAAACGAACCAGGGACCAACATCATAAACTATGGTCGGATCACGGTGAGTGTAGGCAAGCCAAGGAGGCACTCCCTACAATCGATGGCCGCCTCACGAAAAAGGTTCTCCGGCTATCGAAACAACAGCTGCGCACAGTCACAGCAGCTGTAACTGGCCATGGGTCATTTAATAAACACCTCTATGTCATAGGAGTCACAGACAGTCCGCTGTGCAGAGCCTGCATGGAGGACGACGAGACAGCAGCTCATGTGCTGTTAAACTGCCCGGTGGTCGCCGATTACAGGGCAAAGTGCTTCGGTAACCCAGGTACCCTGCATGAGATTGTCAGTGACACCAAGGCGTTGCTGGCCTTCTTTGAGGAGCTGGGGTGGATCGAATGACCTATTTTCCCACCCGTACGCAAAATACGCGCTTTGACGTGGAGTTGCGGATACCAGCCCGTTTTACCTATGTTTTACCTACTGTACATTTATTCATTACTAGCTGCACCCTGCAGTATCACCCGCATAAACTCAATCAAGTATATAAGTTTCTCAAAATTTGTTCAGCCGTTTTAGCGTGAATGAGTAACAAACAAACAAACTCACTTTCGCATTTATTATATTAGTTAGGATCAAGGGACACTAAACACCCAAAGATGGTATAACAATGACACTTTTATTGTGTCTCATTCAGTGTTGTGAGTTAACCTGCTAATTATACAAGCATTCAGAGCATCATTTCTTTTTTTTTACATGCAAAAATTCAAACAAATAATAGGATACCCTCCATCCATGAGGATACTCTTCATTTGGGGAGAGCAGAGGGTTATGACACATCAGACTTCTACTGTTTAAATGCCACCAGAGGCCTGGGAATAACTTACACATTGCAATTACAGCACTGACTGAACAATAGCAATTCGGCAAAAAGATTATTTGTGAATAATTACTTATTTAAGAGCAGTTTCCTTTTTCCATATTGGTACTACTCAGAGACAGTTAACAGCACTGGACTGAACAGTCAGAGAATAAAATATAAGTTTTTTGAGTCTGTTTTTTTTAAACCTTCCTACCTGAATTTTAATTTCCTGATAATCCTTGCAGTGTTCCCTGGACACCATAGGCACTTGTGAAAATGTAGAACTTCTACATGCTTTGACGTCATTGCCACATTTATGTGGGGCCCTCAAAATGTATCTGTTCTCAAACTCGGCTTCAACACAGTTCTCATATTTGCATTTCATACAAACATATTTTCTCTGATATTCTAACATTTTTGACTGCGTTACTCTTACAACTGTTCCTGAAAATACGAACACAATAGTTAATGGAATATAGTTTTTGTTTTCTTTAGTTCTGTGTTGCACTAGGAAATACGCACAAGTTCTAACCTGTAACTTTTAGAAAACATCCCACATCCACATTTTTCGGGAAAACTGTACGATGAAGCTCAGGACAGACTGGCAAACCAAAGAATCTTGCATGGATATTACGTTTTAAAAAGTAATAATCCAACTTTGAAATTGCTATTTTATATTCTTCACGTTCAAGTATTGTTTGTTGGGCTTTGATTAAATCCTTATCGCATGCCGGTAAACTCTCCACAGGGCTACATAATACTTTATCTCCGACATCTGGGTATGTTTCAAATAGTTTCAAAAAGCTACAAGAAGAGTAAAATTACTTAGTCAATTCACGATGTAAACATTGATACAAAAACTCTGATTACAATGTATATTTACTCGATTTTGATGCTATAGTAACCTAAGTTATCCTGCTCCGATAGTATGTTTAAACATTCTTCCAAATGGAACTTGATAATATAGTCTAAAATCATTTTGATTATTAATTTGATAACTTATTTTCTTTACAAACAATTCGCGATCGCGGATTTCGCGGTCACTTTCTTTTTCACAACAACTGTCAATGTCAAATAATGTCAATGTCACAAATAGAACCACAGACTCACAAGAGTACTAATGAGTCGATGATCGACACAATATACCTCTAAGTCCGGGCCGTCGAAAATTAGGGACAATAATTTCCAATACCGTCAAGCCGGGCTGTCGACGATTAGCGACAGTACGTTCACGCTGATTCAAACTGTATTTGTACTATGCATAGGGGCTAATATGGTCTACAGTTAATTTTATTCTATGGATTTGGTAATATACTTGTCAAATACATCGACTAAAACGTCAAAATATGCAGAAACAATTCTAGAAAAAAGTAAAAATTGGACATTTTGGCACGGCAAAATGGCGACTGCGCATGCGTTCAGCGCGCTGCACTACGCGTCGTATTTATTTGTTTTCTATTGTTTTTTAAGTGTAAATCGACGGGAAATGGTGATAATTCAATAATTAAGTAGTGTCGTCATCGTATATAGTTAATACTTGCACTAAATAACATCGTAATTACCTATTACGGACCCATCAAAAAATGTAAACAAACTCGTTAGTGAAAAAACGTGTTGATGTGGAATTTGTTATTTTGTGTGTGTTTTGTGCATGTAATCGCTGGTAAGTCATTTATTTTATATTCTTGAATAACTAATTAATAATAAAAATGCATAATACAGAAAAAAAAGAGTTCAATATTTTTTTGTCAACTAAATAAAGTTACGTAATGATACGGTTATCTATTTATTGAACTTTTTTGATTATATGTGTTTTTATTTATTGTGTTTATGCGTTAATAATGGTTTTGACCGATAGTATATGTATTCATAATGTATCCTGCGAAATTTCATGTGAATCGAACCAGTAGTTTTATTATAAATAATGAAAACAATGAACAACGGAATTTCTTATAAGAATCTTATAAGAATGTTTATTTATCAATACTAGCGTTCGCTTACAAAGATTCGAGGTATTATAAAAAATCCTTTGTCTAATCAGGAACCCAAAACCATTAACGATAAGACTATTTACGTAAAAAAAAGCTCTCAGTATTTGTTTATGTTAGCGAGCTCTTATCTCTGACGCGCCGCGGGCGTGCCGCGCGGCTTGGCGGGTTGTCGCGAACTCGCGCCGCGTAGCTATAGAGGATAATCGAGATCAAAATCTGTTTCAAAGAAATCGTGATTGTTAATTTGTTTTTATTATTTACTTTACCTATAATATTTTTATAAACATTTTAAATCATAAAGTAGCAGATTATTTGTAAATCATTTAATTTTTTTACCTACAGGGGCAGTTGTGAGCAGTGGTGGCCCAGTGGTAACGGCCCCGACTTACGAGTCGGTGTCGAGGTCGTGGCTTCGAAACCAAGTAGTAGGCGTTTTACTTTGTGTAAATAATTTCATCACCACTGCTCTCAAAACGGTCAAGGAAAACACTGTGAGGAAACCGGCATGTCCGAGAATCGAGAACCAGAAATTCAGAGACATGTGACATCTGCCAACCAGCACTGTGACTGCGTGGTGGATTACGGTCCACTCCCTCTCACAGAGAGGAGGCCTGTGTCCCAGCAGTGGGAACATTATAGGCTGATTATGGATTGTTCGGAGGTAGAGGTTTTTAATTCTAGACAATTTTTTTTTACTTACTGTCTTACACGCACTACACCCACTTTCAGGCAAACACGACAGTAGAGTAGAAGTAGTATCAGAAATCGCTGAACAGTCTACCATAAACCCCTGGTTTATGGTAGACTGTTCACACTGACTGTACAGTTGCAACATTGGCTTCTGCAGCCAAAATTCCTGGTTACCATATGTAGGTAGTTGAATTTACGCCTCCTATTTTTTTGGAGCCTTCTACTGCCCTCTGGAAAGCCTCTAGCTGTGCCCACACACCCACAGGGAGCGTTATAAGTACGAGGCCACTTTCAAAAATACTGGCATATAGGTAGCTGGTATAGTTACTGGCACGTAACTTGGCAACGATTTTCGTAGTGGGGGAAGTTCGCGCACGTACAATTTCATACATTTTAACATGCGCGAACTTCCCCCACTACCCCAAAACCTTGCCAACTTACGTGCCGGCGATTTTACTCTCTCCAAAACAATGAGGACTGGATGCGTAGCATCCCTAGTCAGTCTGATCCGCAGGGTTTTTAATTAGTTGACAAAACTTTACAGACAATCTTTGACGTTAGACGCTGGCTGACAGTGTTTGACGGCCAGTGTGTCGGTATCCGAGGTATCCGAAGTCAAAGATTATTTGGGCCTGCGCAGACTGGCGGATTTTTTTATCAATTGAATTTAATACTTATCCAATCCAAATAAGGTATATATTTCAATGCTCGGTGATCGACCTTGGAGCATCGCAGCGCAGTTTTCTCTGGAACCTCGAACAGTTGGAAGATAAGATGGCGGCGGTAGGCGGTGGAGTCTGCCAGGTCTACTTATCCAATCTTCCCCTCGATGCTCTCCCCTGCCCGTCCGTAAGTGCGCGCAGGCCCTTCATGGCCTTGCTTATCATTAAGTTCCAGACATTCGGACTGTGCGATACTAGACTAACGAGTGCCAGCTTATAATGGGCCACTTTCTCGATAGTGGTCTATTGGCTATTTTCAAAAACTTATTGATTCTTTCAACCATGTAAAAACGAGGTAAGTACTGATTTATTGGACGGTTATTATTACTCGATCAATAGATTTCGCATAAGAACACGGTTTGTTCCCATGCTAGTGGCCCGGTGGTCTGAGTTACCACATCAATAAATCAAGATTAATTTGATAAAAGTGGGTAAATTATATGGGAATTTGAAAACACGATTAGTGATAACGATTTTATTATCTACATAATATCACGCTTGTACTCCCCGAAGGGTTAGTCAGAGGAGTACCTAAGTACACCCACATTTTTCCAGTTAGGGGGTGTGGATTTTATTATCTAGTCGTAGTATATTCCACACATCTTGAGGGATCTGTTGGGAAGTATTCTTGGCATTTTGTCATGAGTCTTTTCAAGGCTTGGATGTATTTCCTTTGAGTTTCGTCGTTCATAACGTGGGCCACGTTTTTGGAGAAGATCTTTTCTCGGCCTGTTCGAGCGTGAATGCCGACCATGGTGACACCGATCGGCCACGGAGCGTTCCCTATAGCCATCTGCAGATATGCGTCGCTAGCCTGAATTAGAAATTATAAGTATAAAATTAACCAATAAAAGAATGACAGTTTAGTTGATAGTGACGTACCATGCCTCGCGGACTGGGCTACCACGACCGCGATTTGCCGCGGTCACAGTAACCAACGTTTTACATTATTTATTAGTAAAAGGTTGGACCCTGTGAACAAAATCGCAGTCATCACCCAGTACGCGCGATGCGTTCGTACTGCTACAAGTGTGGTATAAAGCCAAGTCTGCTTCATCATCATCATTTCAGCCGGAAGACGTCCACTGCTGGTGGCTCCGTTGCACGCTGTTTCGGCCAGAATTAAGGGCGCTACGCTCTACGCCTCACTTACGGTATGTCCGCAAGTGAGACGCAGAACGAAGCGCCCGTAACGACGGCCGAAACTACGGCGTTCGCACAGGGCGTAGACCCCCTGGACATAGTCCTCCCCTTCGAAGCGTCGCCGCATCGACCGGTCCTGTGCTTGTCGCACCAAGTGGATAAGTGTGCCCTTTACAAGGTCATCGGTCCTCCTTGTGGGAGTCTTCAGAACAAAGTCTGCTTGTAATGTACAAACCATAATATAATTCCTTTCCAGCAAATGTTTTGTAATTTCACAAAGACTTTCACAGATATCATCTGGAAGGTTTTTCTTCTTCAGTTTTCGCACCAGCGGTTTCAAGTACACCTGAGTCTGAGTAAAAGTGGCTCTTGTCATTTTGTGTTTGACTGCGGTCTTTTCTGCTCCTGTTGCAGAGTTGAGCTGCTGGCCCCATAGTTTTAGAAGAAACTGTAAAGAAAATGGCTCGTTTATAATTTGATTTTGGATTCGATAAGGCTACTCAACTAGTGCATCCTTTGGAGTAAGGACAATCTAACTTTTTTGTATACGCGATTTTTTGTATACGATTTGAATAAGTTTGTTAACAACATGTTCTTGTTTTAAATCAAAGCAAGACACACATAACATGAGGTGAGAGGTGTACCAAAACAAGAATGTGTGGTAAACCAACTTTTATTCATTTTTAATTATAAAATTATAATAGTTTATCTTGCTTACTTGTAACAAAGTCATAATAACATTCATATCATGGTTTTTATCACCCTGTCCCATTGTTTTAGCCATCTCTTGAATGAACTCATATGTGATAGAATCGTCGAGAGCATCTTCTTTTAGTTGTTTATCGTCTCTCTGAAATAAATAACAATAATATTACACATTAGGCATAGATTTGCTTGATTTTAGACAGCCAACACTGGTTTAGTAGTTCTTTGTCAAGAGGGGCAGAAGTAATAAGAAAACATGTGTTGATTGAAAAAAGTCAAGGAAATCTATAAGCACTTTCACACCATACATAATTTTAGGATACAAAGTAAGAAATGTTCTTCTGTAAAACAGAGTTTGTATTTACCTGTGTTCCTAATTCTAATATTTCATTTAAATAAGCTTCATCTACTTTCTCCATAGCTTCTTGGAAGTCATTTCTTAGACCCTGAAAAATACAATTTTTTTTAAATTATAATTGCTCTTTTAGCAATAACTGAAAGTTAAAATCGTCGTGACTGCCTCATTGGTCTAGTGATAGCAAGCGCTACTGCTGAGCATGACGTCCTTGGTAGGATTCCCAAGGTCCGGGAAAGTATTATTGGGTTTTTTCATTTATATAATTATAAGCAGTAGCAACCCCGGTTTAGATTTGTGGGCCCGGTTAATAGGGATAGGTTCGGTCCATATTACATGGGACTAATGTTCTATGTTATAGGGTTTGGTTTGGCACTTAGTCCGTCAGGTCTGTGTGGGCTATAAATTGACAACATGGGACAAATGTTTTAGTCCCATGTACTAATAAGGAGAGAGCAAGCTGGCGAAATATGGGTGTAATATAGGTACACCTCTGCTTTACCCTTTGGGGAATACAGGAGTGATGTCATGTTGTATATGACATCAAATAGAACAGCTATTGAGTAGTATTGAGATATTTTTCAATTACTTACCCTATTTGCTTCTGGTTCCTGAATCTCTATTCTTCTCAATCTTTTAAATGAATTCAGTTCATTTTCTCCATATAACCAAATAGGATGTCCTCGCTCTCTCAACCTTTTAATAACTTCTTGTCTTGGAAGGCCAACTATTTCAGTGTTTTCAGCATCATTGGTTGCTTGTCTTTCACTTGCTAAAAATAATTAGAATTAAGTAACGTAGTTAAGTAACTTCCTTAAGATAGATACTACTGTTTTTCTTGAGTTTCTCAAGAAAAACAGTAGGATCTGCCTAGCCTTTTCTCAACTATGCTGGGGTTGGCTTCTAGCAAAACCGGATGTAGCTGAATGAAAAAAAATCCAATATTTTACATGGAGCGACTGCCTATTGGACCTCCACAACCCAGTTACTGCACCATGCAATACCCCTTGGTAAGACTGGTTGGCAGACTTTAGGACTAATAACAACTTTCAAGGATCTACAAATGACAGGCGGGACAAACTGCTTAACGTGTTTTCCGAGGCACGGAGATCTCGGTACGGAAAGCATTTTAACCTTGAAGATTGAAACTGAAGCAAAACAGAAAAAATATTATTATTGCAACCACCTCTTTCATTCTTTACTTGTTGTGATTCTTCTTGAATTTCTGGCTCCTTGTGTTGTGGACCATATTTTTTTAAATACTCTTCCTGTTCTTTAGCCAGTAGCTCACCTCTCTTGAAATATTTCCTGGTATTTGTAGGGTCCTGTAGAAACAGAATGTTTTGAACATTGAGGATTTGAAGGATGCAAGCAAAATATCAACAACGTAAAGCAAGTATCTATGTTCAAAAGTTTACTTACTATTAAATTCCTTTCTTCAAGTAACTTACGTTTCTTAGCAATTTCAGCTTTTAATATATCCATCGTTGTTTGCAAAATGTTTAATAGTTTGTTGAAATTGCAAAAACAACGCATCATCAACACAACCACCAAAACCTTTGCAAACCTCCTTGATGAAAGTGACGTTTAAGTTTTTGACAATGACGTACAAAATGTAGCCTGTGGTTTTGACCACAGATATTATATTATTACTCTGTGACCACAGAATACTATTACTTACTGTGCGTTTGCACTGGCGAAACAACGACAAAACATGTTGAAATCTCTAGGTCCTGTCAAACATTGTATGGAAAATTGACAGAAAATCGAGATCCCAACACGTTTTGTTATGAATGTTTCGCCAGTGCAAACGCACAGTTATACCTATACCTCAGAGTATTATCCCACCACCCATTACCACCCACCACCACATCACCACCATTTCCACCCATTTATTTTATTGTATTGTTTTTGTCTGCTGAGTTTGACAATTATTAAAAGTATGATTCAATTATACATTTTGCTGAATGCCTATGTTGAATGCTTCATTTAGCTCTGGCAACCTTGTTTTGCCCGCGAAATTCAATTTATGTTACATTTTTATTTACAAACACGTTTGGACATAATTGATAATGGCTTGTATGGTACGTTGTATTTACCTATGTACAGTTAGGCGTACGTCCATCATCCATGGTAACAATTTGACATTGACTGCTTTCCCTTAACTTCAGAACCTCTACCACTCTGGTATATGAACAGGCGCGAGTGCTCAGCGTCAGAAAAATATTTATATTTGAATGCTTGCGGAGATATCACCGGCACACAGTCCCCTACTTGCCAAAAACAAAAAAAAGAACAGATAGATATTCTGTACCATGTGCAAGGAGCAAGTTTGCCAGAAAGCACTACAGCAGTACCTATAGCGCCACGCCTCTACAGCAATTCAGCAAACTTAGCCAGCTCAAATTAGTTAGAGACCTAAACATTTTCAGTATAAAAAAGGAAATCCTAGCTTGGCTTGATAGCTTACCTATGACGATACGGCAAACATTATCAGTAATCTAGACTCAGACAACACACACATTCTCACACCTACACACACACGACACATCCATCCAACATCTCACCACACACACCCGAGAATACCTACCTGTTTTAGAATTAGTAACATTTATTAACTTAAAATTTTTGCCTTCTTTTCAATATTTTTTATTGTATTTCAATTTTCTTTTAATTATTATAAAAATAAGTATAAGTAAGTTGTGTCTAAGCCTTCTAATGTTGATTCATGTAACTGGAGAAACCTCGACCCCTGTCATACAGGATGTCCTAGTTCAGGGGTCGAGACCTCATTGATGTAACGTGTACTTAAGTTTGGAAATAAATTACTATTACTATTGATAGCACCTTTGTTTAGTAGCAGTAGGTAGGTACTGGTATTTTCGTAGGTCATGTTCTGGTGCGGTTGATCGTACTTCCTTCCACCAGCAGACAGCGTTGCTGTGTTCCGGTTAGAAGGGTGCTAAGCTGATGACACTTCATGTCATCACCGTAAGCCTAAGTCTGGAAGCCCTTGCCCTAATATTATATTCCTATGTGGCGTGGGGTGGGGAGGGGATAGACTTTAGGCACATATGGCATAATACCTACAGTGAAATAGACAAACGGCAATATTTATCTAGATTCTAATTTGATCGAGGGCCTAGATTACGTAACCGTTTTTTTATTGTCGGTGCCTTATTTACTTATCAGTCCCTCCCTATCCAGTTTGATTTTAGAATGATAAATAATTAGTGTAAACTGAGTTTGAACTGAGATTTATCAATAAGATAAATAACGGGGTTGATACAATGAATATCGATTGTTATCGTAGATAACCGTCTCGATGTTTAGCAAAATATGAATTACATTCATTTTTAGTTTCAATAAATTGCTTGAGTAATGTTGTTGTTATAATGACGATTTTTTATAATGTTTTCGTCCTACTTTTAAGTTTGGTTTTAGTTCAAAAAGGTGTGCATTTTTTTTTATTTGAGCTTTTGGTTTAAAGCAATACCTAATTACGAGTGTGTAAACAGTTTCAGCAATAGACTTCAGGATAGTAGGAGGAAGCAAAGCTCCTGAAGAATATGGCAAGTTCCACGCGTCTATTCAGAATTTAACTGGTCATCATGTGTGTGGAGGTGCTGTGGTTTCCCAGTGGTTCGTGGTCACTGCTGCCCATTGTGTGCAAGGGTAAGTATAAGTAGTAGAAGCGATTTTCCATCGTGCAACATAGTGGTAGAGAGGTGACAGGCGAGGCGAATAGTCCTTAGAAAAGCAATAGACCTAAAACACTCGAGGAGCGATTTTCCATCGTGCAACATAGTGGTAGCGAGGTGACAGGCGAGGCGAATCGTCCTTAGAAAAGCAATAGACCTAAAACACTCGAGGAGCGATTTTCCATCGTGCAACATAGTGGTAGCGAGGTGACAGGCGAGGCGAATCGTCCTTAGAAAAGCAATAGACCTAAAACACTCGAGATAAATCTGCCTTCAGTGGACTTGTTAGTAGAAACCCTAGCTAGGTCATCATCATTTATCATAGGTATTACTATTTACTAGGTCGGAGATTATCCCACTGAAACGTAGCATAAACTTCCGAATCCTAAATGTATCCTATATGTATTTCAATCCAGGGTATAAACTATCTGTGTGCCAAATTTCATCCAAATCCGTTCAGCCGTTTTTGCGTGATTGAGTAACAAATATCCAAACATCTAAACATATTTGTACACAAGGTATCTCTGCCATTCAAATCTAGAGAACCCTATTAAGTCACTATATCTCCATTATTCAGAAAGACACCTAGTGGTTAAAAGCTGAGAACGCATACAATTAATTTTATTTCAGCGCCAGCCCTCAATATATGAACATAGTAGCGGGCACAAATAATTTAGATGTTGGAGGGAAACGATGCAACGTTGCATCTATAATGATCTACGACGGATACAATGCTACTAGCAGAGAGCATGATATCGCTCTACTTAAAACAAAGACCCATTTCAATTTACGATTCATAAAAATCTTAGAACTGAGAGGACAAAAGCTGCAAGAAGGAGACGAGGTCGTTTTAGTGGGATTTGGAGCAAAAAAGGTTGGTAAACATGATTATAGTACCTACTAAACTACTAACACATCGATTCCCTGAAAATATCGAAAATAATGGCTATAGGTATCTACAGGGAAAATTTAAAAGAAAATGTCACGCTACACATCGTTACTATCTTACCAGTGATGTAGGTACTTCCGCATGACTTGGCAGAAAAAAACATAGATATTCATCTTTTAGATGGTCGATAGGGCCGAAAGGTTCTGGAGTGGCGCCCGCTTACCGGAATACGTAGCGTGGATGGCAACAAGGTGGACCGATGACCTTGTGAAGACCGCAGGAATCCGCTGGAAGCGAGAAGCACAGAACCGGTCGAAGTGACGGGACTTGGCAAAGCCTCTAACTTTTAGGGATAGAACAAAAGTTTGGCTTAATAAGATAATATTTTTTTACTCTTTCAGCCACATGGATCATCGAGCCGCAATATGTACGCATTGGAATTACCAGTATTCAGTCAGGAAATATGTGAATATGCTATGAGATACTCCAGGCCGGTCTCCAAAGAAATGTTTTGCACATTTACGAAGATTGGCGAAGGAACTTGTCACGTAAGTAGCCTAGATACAAAGACACGTTGATTTATTAATTTAACGGATAGAAACAATAATATTTGTCACACTATAGCTTCAACATCTTTGAGCGATGTAGTTAAAAGTCTTGACCAATTCGTCGTAAGGAAGCCAAAAATATTTATTTATTTTACTTTTCAGGGTGATTCCGGCAGTCCACTAATAAAAGGCGACGAGCTGGTTGGTGTCGTGTCTTGGGGAATTCCGTGCGCTGTCGGTTTCCCAGATGTCCACACAAGAATATCGCCCTATGTTGAATGGATTCGGAAACACATTCGACAAGGTTATTGTCGCAAGAAAACTATATACGGTCTGAAATGATAATTATTACGATTTAAGATAGTATTTCAAGATTCATGTCGCATTGAATCCCTGGTAATTCTGGTGAGACGTTGTACACTCTATCACCTATTAAATTCGTTGTTAACCCTTGTATATATAATATTAAAAACTCGTCTTCACTACATAAGATAGAAAGTAGATTTTGTTTTGTTAAGTAAAACATCTGTTGTCCAGCAGGTTTTGTAATAATATATTTGAATAAATCCAAATTATTTTAAAGTTTTTCTTGTACTTCTTTGTCTGAATCGACGCAATGCTTCCATGTTTATCTGAAAAATACAAACAGTTTATCAATCGGCATTTTTTCCGGTGAAAAATCGCTGCTCAAATGAATCATTAGGAGAGTAATTTAATCGTCTCTTTAGTTCTTATTCAGTCTCATTATCAGAAATTGAAAACTCATAATTGGGGTACAAACAGGAAATTAGCAATTCATCATCAGACAAATTGATAACATTATTGATAACATCCATTGCAATTTGCACTAGAAAAAAAATATTGTTTACCTTATATTCACGCTTATCAGCTATGATATCCATGATAACAGCCATTACAGGTCTTCCATGAGCACATTGAAATGGTGTCTTGCAGTTTGACAGTGCATTCAACAATTCAACGCAATCCCTTTTGGAAAGTCCATCACCAAACTTGATAGCGTACCTGCAAGACTAATAAACGTTTTTTTAGACCAAATGATATGTTATTGTCATAATAAATGATCTCTTTTAACAATACAAGATGACTTACCTCACTAAAAACTAAATCCATGATAGATTTTGGATATAACGAGACGCAACCTTTTTGTAATTTTATAACGTTAATTTCTTCTACTATCAGATTCCTCACGGCTTGTATTACTTTTTCAACCTGAGCACATAATACAAATATGAGTTACTAGCTGTGCCCCGCAGTTTCGCCCGCATAAGTCTCGGTCCCGTGGCAATATCGGGATAAAACGTATCCTATGTCCTAACCTAGGTCATGGTCTACCCATGCGCCAAATTTCATCCAAATCCGTTCGGCCGTTTTAGCGTGAAAGCGTAACAAATGAATAAACAAACATACAAATAAAAAAATCGTTTCTCTTTAAAATATTAGTATAGTTTTCACTCTTGATTGATTGTTATTGCATCGAGTGCTTCTCAAATTCTTGACACATAACTTAGTTCTGCTACCCCGTTGATTTGTATAAGTACAATACTTACGTCTCTTGGATTTTTACCAAGAATAGCTTCAGGTATACAATGAACAGTTACTTCGTTATCGTTTAAAATAATCCATTGCAGACCTAGTTGAGTAAACTTATCCTTATAGTTATGCAGGTAAAGAATCTCGTCTTTAGACAACTTCAAAATAATGTTATCTACTGCTACACTTGTCCATCTTTCTTCATTCAAGTAATCTGGAATCGAGAAACTACCATTTTTTATATTGCATTGGCCATACCATAACCATAACCAAGTTCCATAAATAGTTTTTCTTTCATATCGATAGGAACGGGATTGTCAAGTTGAATCTTAACTTTACAACTCATTTCAATATTTTTTTCATTTCATTTCGTCACCAATTGTGTAATACATATATATACCTAATCATAAAAAAAAATTAAAGTCCCTTAATCAGTACCTGCTAAGTTCTTCTCTAATCGTATTCGCTCATGAACTGCATGTTGATCAAATAATATTAGATACTCTGACCCTTCTTTGAATTGACCACATCGCTTTTTCATAATTGCTACAATGAATTTACAATCAACTTGACCAAGTACCTGAAATAAGATAGCTATTATAACAACGCAGGCAAGTGAGAGTCGGACTCGTACATGAAGGGTGCCATACCGGGATCGAGCAAATAGCGCCGAAAAAAATACGTTTCTTGTACGCACGGCTACATATAAAGCTATACATTTCCAGTATAAGCTGACCTCGCATTGTACGGAAATCCTATACAATGCGAGATCAGCATAAACTGGAAATGTATAGCTTGATGTGTACCCTATTCAAGAAACCCTCTTTAATTTTTCAAGTTTCTAGCTGTTACGGTTCAAAAGATACAGCCCTGTGACAGACAGATGGACAGCGGAGCCTTAGTAGTAGGGTCTCGTTGGTACGCTTTGGGTACGAACCCCTAAAACGTGTGATGTATCTACTTTACTGGGTCTAACTAAGTTAATCTGTATGGCATTATGTTGGTATTACCTTAGCATCTTTCAACGATGTCTCATCAAAAACCAGAGACGCGTTATCTTTTTTAACTTTATTTTGAAAGTTGTGAATGTTCTTAGTTGTGAGATCTTCAACGTTTTGTATTATTGGTTCATATATTTCAGCGTTAACTTGAACATCGTTGGCGAAATTGTTATAGATACTCTGGAATTCACAATGTAACTTGAAAAATGTTAATGAGTCATACAATTTTAAGTGACCGAGTAGTACCCCACACTCACATCTTCAAAATAGTCTTTATCCATATCATAGTTACACGTAGTTTTAGTGCGACAATTTTCGAATATTTGAGACATACCTGAAAAGATTTAATTGAGTATAAAGAATTCATGGGTTTTATGAAAATAATAGTGCTACTGAAATAATATACCTTTGGGCAAAAAACGGGGTCTATTTTTTAAATTAAAGTTAATTTCTAAGTTACAATCAATGTGTTCAGCGTCGAAGTTACTTTCATTGGTAAGAACAGGCAAATCACCTGGTCTAATAACTCTATTAGTTACATTAATTTGATTCCTTTCTATTGAATATTGTAAGTTATCATCAATAACGTTATCGATTAAGTTTGGTTGTTTAGTTTTCACTGCACAGCTAAAGTGATGTGAAACGTTTTCGGTTAAATCATCATTGCCTTCAGTTCTTATGACATGTTCATTCACAACATGTTCACCAATACCATCTTTAATGTTACCGTATAAAGAATCATTGAATTGGTTGTTTTCATTAAAGCTAACAGCAAATTCTTTTTCGTCAAATCCAATTTCATAGAAAACTGTTTCACAAACATTTAACGGTTCAATTATCCCATTATTTTCCGAAGGTACTGTTTCAGAACGCTGTGACTTAGAAACGAACACAATGTTGGAGTTCTTGCTATTAACAGCAAAATCATCTGTAGATATTTTAGATTCATCATTATTACTATCGTTGTCTACTTCAAAGTGAGAATCCTTGACAGAGTAACTTTCAAGCTTTCCAATCGACTGGATATTTTGTCTTCTTTTCATTTGATTTTCAGCTGTAACATTATCGTCAAATGAGGAGTATGATGGCTGAATTATATAAGTATTTCCCAAGACTGGACTTAGATAATTGTTTGTTGAAACAGGGTCATAGCTTACAGTATCATGTTCGTAATAGTCATTGTCTAAAATAAAATCCGCGTTGTTCGGAAATATGTTATTATGGGCCATATTATAATTATTTTCATTACTTTTGGAGTATTCAATTGTATACGATTCATCTATGGTTTGTTTCATACGTATATCAAAGGATTTTGTTTGCTTGTTAGATACGGTTTTAAGGGGTTTTATGAATCTGTTTGTAAAATCGCAAGAAGTGACAAAATTATCTCTAGATTCTTTTGTAATAAACCTAACATTTTGTCTTATATTAATCGTTGAGCAGTTTTCAGTATTGTTTCTTTCAAAAACTACATTTTTATGGTATTGATGACTGTCATATGTTAGAACCCTTAGTTGACCAGTTTGTGTACGATAAGATGTTTCTTTTTCTGTACAGTAACTATTCTGATTTTGACTATAAATATTATTTTCTTTATCTATAAATTCCAACCTTTCTGACACATTAGTCATCATATCGGATATTTCTTTTTGCCCATAAAGACTGAGGTATTCACTAACATTATTTTCATACTCGTATGCTTTATATTGTACAGGAATATCGTTTGTGCACTGAGATACTCTCTCTTTTTTGCCATTATTATTTGAATATTCACTACAAATGTATTTATTTGTCCATCTATATCGTTTTGGGGCCTTGGTAATACAACGTAATGTGTCACCTCGTCTATGAAATTTCCTGTAAAGTTCTTCGGTCGTGTTGTTTTCTACAGCGTCAGGGTTTAATCGTTCTTGTTGACTTTTCAAAACTGTTTGAACTAGGTCATATGTTGTTTTGTACGACTTTGTTTTAAGTTTGTTTATAATGTATTTCTCAATGACATATTCGTTTGTTTTGGGTGGCCGAGTAATATTATCATTAATTGCACAATAATACTTTTGCAAAAACTTAGTGTTTCTATTGCCTTTCTTATATGCGTTTTTCGATTGATTTGCATTGTCATTTCTTTTCTTTGCATGTTGCAAAAAATCTTCTACCTTCTGAGCTACTATTTTACTTCTTTTACACACGGAATCTGTACCTTCTTCATTTTTAATTTCTTTGTTGTTAATTTTTACTTTTTTATGTTTATTTAAAGTACGTTTTTGCTTCATTGCTGTTTTATACTTTTTCTTTGTTGGTGACAAGATATTAGCTTTCAACTCCTTTTTCTTTTTGTGCATCGGTGTCTCTTTGGTTTTATACTTTTTTGAACCAGGATTTTTAGTTCTTTGCTTATGATTTCTAAGGTTTTCAAGGGTCTTCTGTTCTTTATTTTTTTCTAAATCATCTACCGGCTGCTGAATAATGTGTTGTTCAATATTATGTTCAGATATAAGCTCTAATTTACTTTTTAGTGAATCCTTGTCATCGTTATTATATATTTTTTCATTTTGAAGAAATAGTTTTGGAATATTAGCGCTACGGTTTGTCTTCTTTTTTACTTTTCTTTTGGCAATTTTTCCTATAAGTAATGTTATAATTAAGTAAAGTTTCTAATTGTATACATCTTGAGTACTGTTTATTTCTTGTCTAGTGGTCGCAAGCGCTACTGCTGAGCATGAGGTCCTGGGTTCGATTCCCAAGTCGGGCATAATATTATTGAGGTATTCCATATGGAATTACTCAGTAGCAGCCTGGAGTCTAGATTCGTGCCCGGTTGATAGCAATAGGCCCGCCCACTGTTACATGAGACTTAAACATAACTGGTGAAATGTGGAAGTTCTATAGGTACACCTCTGCCTATCCCTTCGGGACATACAGGCATGATGTTATGTTATGTGTACATCAATCTTCAATTTTCTTACCCTTTTCCCAACTATCTTGGGGTCGGCTTCCAGTCTAGCCGGATGCAGCTGAATACCAGTACATTTTTACATGTTTACCAGTTTTACATGAAGCGACTGCCTATCTGACCTCCACAACCCAGTAACTGGGTAATACGATACCCCTTGGTAAGACTGGTGTCAGACTTTCGGGCTTCTGACGACTCGTAACGACTGTCAAAGATCCACGAATGACAGCCGGGACCAATGGCTTAGCGTGCTTTCCGACGCACGGAGGAGTCTCGGTATGTAAAGATGGTCACCCATCCACTGACCAACCCAGGCAAGCGTAGCTTAACCTGATGGATCGACCCGTGCGGCTTGTTATTACACATAAATAGAAAACACGTAAAAAAATATGTACCTTTAATTCCATTCTGTAATTGTGAAACTCCTAACTTTTTCGAGTTATTTCCTAATATTTTATCCATGATTTTCTTTACTTGGTCCCGAGTATCTTGGTTAACCTTATTATTTATTCGTTCTTTATTCATTGATTTATCTTCAACCTTCTTCATTTCCTTCAGATTATCATCACCAGCATAGAATTTAACCAATTTCTCTAAGAGATTATTAATTTGTTCCTTGTTTTTAAATTCTAAAACTGATTGCTTTGCTGTGTGACTAATATCATAATCTATGTATGGACAAGTTACGAAAACAAAGTAAAATGGTATATTTTGATTGAATAATCGATCTTCATCATTATTCTTCTGAAAGAAATTAAATGGGTAAAAAAATAATGAGGATAATACCTTATTAAATGAAAGTCAATCACACAACCTTACCTTAGATTTTAGAGGTCTTTGGTCTTTAATGTGCAAAGATTTTTTGAAATATTCATTTAATACCTTATGTAACTTGCTACAGTTATGTATATACTTTCCGTTTAGAAAAATCCAGTGCAAGTCAAGTTCGTTATCCGTCTTCCCAATGTATCCTTTAACTTTGTACTCATGCTTCTCTACCTGAAGCTCTGTTACATCAACTTTGTCAACGTTAAATAAAGTCGACAATGTTTGATAAATATCCCTTTTCTTATGAATTTTGAAAACGATTTCGTTTTGAGAGTCATCTCGTAAACTTAATGATATGTGGTTATGTACTAAAGATAATTGTTCCAGAAAGGATTTGATGTTTTGCAGCTCGTTTATGGAATCTATTCCTCTTTTTTGTATATTTAGATTGTAAAGAAAACCTTTTATGTCAACCTGTAAATTAATTGCACAATCGTAAAACAAAGTACTTTGTAAACCGTTTGTATGGATAAGTCTAGACATACTTACTGTTGTTCCTTTTGTGGGCCTTGTTGTCATTTGACCAAACTTTTTTTCTTTACCATTAATAAATGTCTTAGCCCATGTTTCTTCCGTACTCTCATGCCTCGATGTTACTTTGACCATTTGTGAAACTGTTATAATGTTGGCGAAAAATTCACCTCGATATCCATAATTCTTAGGAGCAGCTTTTAATGTCGCAACATCCGTTACTTTACTAGTCATATATCTTTGGCCAATTACATCAAAATCATGTTTTGTAATACCATAACCATTGTCAATTACTTGTATTGTACTTTCTTGAATATGTATTCTTATCGCAATCGATGTAGATTTCGCATCTAGGGAGTTGTGGATCTAAAATCAAGATTATTAATTATATCTTTTATCGTCAACTGCGTAAAAGCGGTGGCAATGTTTAATATCAGCATTAGAAGTACCATAGGTATTTTAGTTTGCTTGATTACAATCAAGACTCATAAAATTAAGTACTTACATGTACGAACAAATTGTAACTAATTAATCAATTGGTACCATTGAGGTACTATGTATTAACGTACTTTAATCATAAGCTATAATAATATTATAACTTAGTCATAAAATATTGAATCTCGCACAAGACCAATCATGGATTTCGGAATTTTTGGTTCTTTAAATGACACGTCATCCATATATCTACAGACTTACAAATAAATTGAATAATAAATGCCAAAAGCTTGAGCAACTTACCAATTCTTCAATAGCTCTCTTGTAGCTGTTAACTTGGACAGAGGCACATAACAAAGACTGAACATCGTTAGGTAATCTTTTCAAAGCCATTTTAATATTGCCTTAAAAATAACAGTTGAGCCCATTTTGACATAAAACTACAATAGTTGAATTTAGAACATTTCAAAATAATTAAAAGCAAAGAGGATTAGAGAAGCAGTTTTTATTCCATCTTATCTGAAATCAATTAATATTCCACCATGGAGTATGTATATCTACTTGAGAAGTAAGTACCACATCAAAAGTGTCTAGGGATCAAGCATTTTTATGCGGATTTCTTGAGATTGAGATGTGGCTTTGTAATAAATTTATGATTTTATAAATTTATATGGATCCTTTTTGGTGCATTTCATAATTTGAATCAGGAACTGTGAATCAAATTCGAGTAAAAGATGAAAATCAGCTGTCAATATTTTCCCTATAAAAACATACAACGCATTGAAGACATTATTAGTGCTACTGTTTCCCTACTACTGATTAAAACCAACGTTATTATGGAGCAGCGACGTCATTTAAGCAGGGAAGAAATGCTCAGAGCCGTGGGAATGATAGAAGCTGGTTCCCGGCAACGTACTGTGGCTTTAGCTCTGAATACAAGTCAGAGTGTTATCAGTCGACTTTGGACACGTTACCGAAGCACTGGTACCGTGGCTGAGCGCCATGGAGGACGGTATCGCTGCACCACACGGAGACAAGACCGATACATTCAAATCTTAGCTCGAAGAGCTCCAACAATAACCGCCATGATGTTAGCCGTGAGGCTTCATCACTCTTCAGGGAACTTAATTAGCGACCAAACAGTCAGAAACCGCTTGCATGAAGTGAACCTTCATTCCCGAAGACCGCTACGGGTACCACCTATAGCAATGCACAATCGTAGGATTCGATATCAATGGGCTCTTGAACACAGAAATTGGGCAGAAGAACAATGGCGTTTCGTGTGCTTTTCTGATGAGTCTCGTTTTGGTATGAGACCGGATACAAGACGTATACGACACTGGAGAACCCCTGGACGCCAACAGCGATTAAAATCCTGCCAGGAAGTCCATCCTTATAGTGGTGGAACCATCATGGTATGGGCGGGTATTTGGATCGGCGGAAGAACTGAGTTAATTTGGATTAGAGGCAACCTCAACGCTCAAATTTATGCTGAGACGATTGTATCAGACGTCATCGTTCCTCTACAAGTGCAAATCGGTCCCTTATTTCAGTTAATGCATGATAATGCACGACCGCACACCGCAAGAGTTGTAAGACAGACTCTCGCCGCAGCTAACATCAATGTCCTGCCCTGGCCTGCTCAGTCGCCAGACTTGAACCCGATTGAGCATGCATGGGATATGCTACAGAGAAGAGCTCTGCCGAATATGGAGGGTATCCAGTCGCAAGAAGACCTTTTTTTGTTGTTGCAACGAACATGGGCGGCCATTCCACAGCGTGATTTGGATGAACTCATTTTGAGTATGCCAAACCGATGTTCTTGTGTTGTTAGTGTTCGCGGTAGAAACACGGATTATTAATTGTTTAAGTTACCCAATAAAATTTTAAAGAAAACTGTTATTTCAGTCTTTTTTTCGAACTTTAATGTTAGTGGTTCAAATGTCAAAAATCCCTTTATTAGGAAAATGGCAAATTTCTTTATTAATGCAAAGGTGACTTGGTTTATCGTTACTGTGACAAACGAAAACACTTTATTTGATGAATCCTTAAAGAAAATTTTAATTAATATCAATCAGGAGAAAAGTTATTGCAAAAATATATGTTGATCCCTAGACACTTTTGATGTGTGTATATACATAGGTATAATTCGATAGAATGTACCAAAATAGAATACAAAATGATGACTATTTTAAGCTTAAAACCTGGAATACACAATGTTGTGTAGGTGGCACAAAAGCGTGCTACTTTAGAGTAGAGATTAGCACTTCTATACGGAAAGTATAATGAGTAGTTTTACTCACACAGAGAGCATCATTATCTGCCTAGCCATTTTCTAACTATGTCGGTGTCGGCTGCCGAGTAATTCATCAACTCGTTCTATATGCCTACGGCCCATTTGGGACGACTTGACGAAAATCAAAATAAATAATATTTTCATTCTCCGAGTCGTCCCACGTTTCTTTTTACTGACTGTACCAAACTTTATCCACGTTTGGTACAGTCAGTAAGACAAGATTTATAACAATATATTTGTAAGATTTTTTAGTAGGTATTTACTTTTCGTTTTGTTTACATATCCGAAATTAAGAGGGTGCATCCTAAAAGTTGGCAACGTCGTAAATAGCTATCAAAAAGTTACCTGTTTTGATTAATTTCGAAATAATACTGTATGAAAATAAGAAATGTGGCTAACTAACTAACTAGAATATTAATAATCAATTGCAATTATAACATTGAATTTGATGTTGTACCCGTTTTAGGTGTAAAAAAGTCATTTGGAAAGTTTCCAAACACTTTTTTTACATCTAAAACTAACTATTTGGTGTAACGAAATTAATTGTTGCATTTCATAATCAATATTCTAGTTCGCTAGTTAGCTACATTTTTTATTTCCATACAGAAATATTATCAAATTAATCAAAACTGCGAAATATTTGACATCTATTTGCGACGTTGCCAACTTTCAGAATAAACCCTCTTAATACGAATGGTAGACATGTAGAGTCTGGCTAACGAAAGTTGGCCCCAGAATATTGGCGGCAAATTTAAAAAATACATGCATGACAAAACTAAATACACCAGAGATACCGAACGACAACCTTGTCAAATTGACGTTCACGTTCATACAGAGTTGCTATATAAAATTTCGCAAATAATTCCAGGGCCAACTTTCGTTAGCCAGACTCTATGACTTTCGGTTATGATCGGGTAAGTAAACAAAAAAAATGGGGGTATTCCTCGAAACGCACTAACGATGAAACAAAGAGAAGAGCATAAAGGATTTGTGATATCGATAGACGTGAAATCAACTATCCTTATTGTTTATTTATTAAAACTACCAGGAAAGCAGAAATGAACTGGAACTAGGTGCTAGGACTTACTTATTAGCTCATTTATGGTAAAAATACAGGTTTTAAAATTGAAACATTTGGTGTTTTGAAAAGTACCAGGGTGACAGAAATGGATAGAAAATAGGCGCCTAAACGATTTCACTAAGAGTTGTGCACCAACGATTAAATGAACTGCACTACAGTTATAGGTAAGATATAGGGCAGTTTTGACAGTTTTATCTTCTGTTTGTTATAGTGAATAATAACGAATACTTTATATTCCTCTTTTTATTTAATCGTTGGTGCACAACTTAGTGAAATCGTTCAGGCACCTATTTTCTGTTCATTTGTATCACCCTGGTACTTTTCAAAACAAAAAATTATTCAATTTCAAAACCTGTATTTTCACCATTATTGAGCTAAGTAGTGAATCGCCTAAGCACCTAGCTCCTGTACATTTCTGCTTTCCTGGTAGTTTTAATAAATAAAGAATTAGGACAGTTGCTTTTTTTTTTTTTTCCTTATTAACACTTTTACTACTGATTGTACCTTTTCTCCTTTTGATAGTAAGTGGGACGAGTTGCAGAATGGAAATAATATTTTTTTAGATTTTTGTCAAGTCGTCCCAAATGGGCCGTAGGCATGTAGGACGAGTTGATGAATCACTCCGGCTCCCAGTCTAACCGGATGCAGCTGAATACCACAATTTTTCATGGAGCGACTGCCTAGTGCCTGCCCGGTTACTGGATAGCATGATACTTACCCCTCGGTCAGACTGGTTGTCAGACTTTTTGGTTTATGACGAGCCAAAACCAAATTTTTATTTAAAAGAGTGTCCGTGGAGTTTCTTGCCCGTTCTTCTCCATAGGTACCTACTACGCTTTGGAATGGACATCTAGCTTCATCTTTTCTGACTGACCGACCCCTTGACAATTCAAAATTGCCTGTAATTGGTTTATTTGAAATAAATGCTTTGAGTTTGAGTTTGAGTTTGAGTCGTAACCACTGTTAAAGTTCTACAAATGACAGTCGGGATCAACGGCTTAACGTGCTTTCCGAGGCACCGAGAGGTCTTGGTATGTGAAGATGGTCACCCATCGACGAACCAACTGCGGCAAGCTTAACCTGATCGATCGACCCGCGCGGCTGATATTAATTAGCCACAAGCCCCCTTTTACACTCGGAGACTTCTACTAGCTAGTAGCAGTAATTTTTGTTTTATAAGCATGTTTTCAACCATTAGGAAAACATTCCGTGTATGAAGGGGCTCAGTAAACAACCAGGCATAAAAAATGCAATTAGCAACACACTTTTCCATACCATTGGACCCAATATTTACTTTGGTTTTCAATGGCATACATTTCTAGAGGTAGGTATATAATGGAAAGTACTGTTTAATGAATGGGAATCGATTGGTATTTAACCCTGAACTCTATTTGAAATAGACCACTACCTACTATTAGGGCCGACCGGCGAGTAGTCGTAGTACGGGCCCCCATATGACTGACCGTGTGAAACTAAAGTGATGACGTTTATACTTTAAACTGACATTCTAACCATGGACTGTGCCTAATTTGAAAATATCACCTGAACTGTTTGATTAATTAGGTTTTCTTTTTGTCGCAAATATAAGCTACAAAGGTAATCACAAAATTGATAAAATCTAAATTACAATCGTCATCATGTTTGCCGGATAGTTATCAAAGTTCGTTGCTTGTGGAATTATGAGTGATTTCGTTGAAAAGGAAATATTGTTGTTTTGGGAATACGTCAAACGGTAAGTTGTAGCACCTCCTTTCTACGATGCACGTGTTTCTTTATTTTCCTTAGTAGTTAGCCTACACTGTCCCACTGCTAAGCAAATTCCTTCCCTAAATCCTACCTGGCTTCGTTTTCCAGAGCCACTTCGAACCAACCCTTGCGGTACAGTACGACACAACTTAGATGTAGCATCGGCAAAATTCGTAAAACCGATCACCATCCGAACCGAGTGCGCCTTTGCCTCTTCGCATCTTTATTACTGCTTCAGCTGAAAATGATCTTTCGAAAACGCAATAAATTGTAAAGTCTTATAGCCAAATACATTCGTAAAATTGAAATGAATTAATGAACATTTTCAAATCTATGCTACATCTAAGTTGTGTCGTACTGTACGCGTCTAGGTCGTATTGCCACCTGTGCCGTCCATCCTCAGGCACTCACTGTGTGGGTACTGTAGCGCAACGGTCACTAAGCATGCGGCTGACGTGACTTTATTACTACCATAGATAAAAACTGTGTCTATGTAAACAAAAGAAACGCGTCATTTAACACGCTTTTCCGCAGATAGAGTATGAACTACGCTTTTCTCATATTATTATTGTGAAATTAGAAACAGGTTCACTCTCAGGGTTCTCTGGTTCAGTTCTCCAACTATAAAACTAGATGACTATCAGTCGTAAAAAAATTTAGTTATTCAAGACTGACAGTTGTCTGGTCTTATTGATTAAGTAGTAAGACTAGTAAGTTCCTAGACGATGGTTTTACCATTTGATTCACCAACTATACAACATGTAAAATAAAACCCTGTCTGATCCTTCAGGATATTGTTTAGTATCGTACTGAGAGTCTATTTATGTGGAAATATTCAAGAAAAAAAAAACAAAAGAAAAAAAATATTACCACTATTTTTTCAATGGGGAATTTTACCGGGTGAATTGTGTTGCTGTGAACTTATGACTCCTGTTGAAAATTTGCTAATTTTTGATGGATTTGGGATAATTTTGGTACTTACTGAAAATGTGAATTTTAAATAGCAATAATTATGTATTTTCAATAATAACACCAGTTGCAGTTTTGCTGTACCTATAGCATATATTTTTAAAGCCCTTTCGGATCAGACAGGTTTTTTTTACATATACAATATGTAAAAAAAAACCTGTCTAATTATTATATTACGTCACCATTTCCTGAAAATGAACTAACGAAATAATTATGTCAGAAACTCAGAAGCGATGATCCGATTATGGGTCACTCAGTCGTTTCCTGATAAAATGCACTTTCTCAGAACTCAATCAGTAAAGGGATATTGTTCTACACAGTATGACAGGAGACAGTGCTGTGACTAATGGAACTATGATTCACCCATTGTATAGTTTACCTGCATTAAAGTAGTAGGTACCAATGTCTTTGTACGATATTTTCAGAAATTACATTCATGTGTAGCACTCAGCATTCCTATCATACATATTCATTATACCCAATACAATGAATATGAGTAACGATTTTTTTTTAAATTATAAATATGAATAGGAACTGCTTTCTTGTACCAGTGGGTACCTATAATTATCTCAAAATTAATACTTACATGCATTATTTTGCCACCATTGTCTTCGTAGTAAACTCATTTGCACATTTAGACGAGCTCGTGGCTAAGTAATAACAGCCGTACAAGTCGATCCAACAGGTTAAGCTACGCTTGCCGGGGTTGGTCAGTGGATGAGTGACCATCTTTACATAACGAGACTCCTCTGTGCCTCAAAAAGCACGTAGTCTCAGTTGTCATTCATAAATTTTTGACAGTCGTTACGAGTCGTCAGAAGCCCGAAAGTCTGACACCAGTCTTACCAAGAGGTATCGTACTATCCTGTTACTGGGTTGTGGCGGTCGGATAGGCAGTCGCTCCATGTCAAATACTGGTATTTAGCTGCATCCAGTTAGACTGGAAGCCGACACCAACATAATTGGGAAAAAGCTAGGCAGATTGATGGATTAAGTCTTCGTAGTAACATTTTAGGGAAGGAATATTGTAAGTAGTATTGTTGTGGTTGTTTGTAGTGTTGAGTTGTAGTATTGTATTAATAAAAAAATAAAATAAAAAAAAGTACTTAAAACGATTTTAATAAGACTATGTACTTATAACACAAAGATATGGTGGTTACAGTAGTGGATCCATGGGGAGGGGGGGCTAAGGGGCTCAATCCCTGCCCCCAAAAGCATCTCAGTTCTTCCGTGACAAATCTTAAAGTGAACTATATATTATTCTAATTAAACTTTTGAGCAAGCATTACTCTACCCATCATACTCATTGTAATTAATTATCCTTAACTTAATAAGTATTATGTTTTCAAGGCTTGTTATGTGCTTGGCAAACTAAAATATTGTGTGCTTTTTTACCCGACTACCAAGTAAGGGTTATTTAGTGATTACTTTGCTTAAATCTACCCACAGCGGGGTCAAGCCCCTTCCAAACGATAATCCTGGATCAGGTACTAGGTGGTTACTACATTTATTTCAGTAGGACAACACTTAAATTATACCTTATAGTTATAATGTTCTTAGAATGCAGTAGGTACCTAATGATCCTTATTGGTACTCAGCGATTCTACCTCACGATATCGTTATATCTCCACAGAGCCAGGAATCGATATAGCAAACGGGGTCACTAAGACTACGTACACACGGGCGCTTTTTTAACTAGAGGGTTTCTTTACGCGCACTAGATTTTCAACTCATGGCTTAGCACTGAGAGTTGAAAATTCAATAGTCCGCTTTTCTAACGCGCAACGGATGCGTTCTGTTAGATTACCAACTTTCGGTTCTTCGCCGAGAGTTGAAAATCGAGTGCGCGGTGAAAAATTCGCATAAAAAAAAGCGCCCGTGCGCACGTGGGCTAACGACGACAAATTACCTCGAAGTTCGTTTTTTAAAAGAACTATTGCCTGGTAGCGGCCAGTTGCATATCTTATTCATAGGCCAGCTGTAGCAGCCTTTTCTTTTCTGTGCTTTTTCGTAATGAATAATTGATGTCATCGATTTGTAGCAATTTACTTGCCAGTATTGTGAATTGTTTATGAGTCTTTTCTATTTCTATTCCTTATGGTACCATGAGTTACTGTTACTAATATGTATGTTACTTTTAATTTTATTAATGCTCGTGTTTATGAGATCTACGTCACACTACATTAAATATCTTTCTCTAACTGTTTGGGATTTAATAAGGCACAGCTGCTGGGTTCTCGTACATAATATTTTTGCGTGAATGTCGCTTGATCGACGTTTGCCATCTTTGCAATGATGGATAAAGTCGGTCTCCTCATTTTTAGGATTCAAGACATACCTATTTAACACCCAATGTACCTGATTTTAGACAAGAAGTTAAACATAAAGCTCCACCTTTAAGATTTTAATTATATTTATCACGGTATGAGTCACTATAACGTAACGACTAACTTTTACCTACTTTAACAGTTTCTTTATTTGTTTTATCGGGACTTATCATACCGTTACTCATGGCGCCATCGACATTGCCAAAAATGTGAACTATTTGCATCTATGGGAACAATATAGGGTCTAGCATTCCAAAGGTTTGACAAAGCCTTATCTTTTGGTTCAACCCTGCCATTATGCAAAACAATATGGAGATAACAGAAGCAACTGTATGGGGTGACTTGTCTCTGGAACGTCTTATAAAAAGGACAAATTAAGGACAGTAAAGCATTAGTTCCTTCAAGGGTTTCGTTGGGATAGGATCAAAACAGACAAAACTGCAAGGTAAGCATTAAATTACTATCTTCTTAAAAAAAACTTAGTGCAAAAACTTTCAATATAATAATTTCTTTTCTAAATATTCCAGATGTTCAAATCAGTACCGGTGTTCCTGGCTCTTGTCACCACAGCATTTACAGCTGAAATATCTTCATCATACGCCATGTTAGAAAAACAGGCTGTATTCAAACCTGAACTCAAAACGGAACCTGTAGATACCCATGTCATGAAGGATGTTGGTCCTGAAGCTGAACATCCTGTATACACAGCTAATGGTGTAAGGAATCAAGGCAGAGCAAGGATTGAACCAGTGAGACCTCTTGGACCAGTTATCAAACATGATGCTATGTTAGCTGATCAACCAGCTGTCTCCACTGACGTCAATAGAAATGTAAGTACAGTACAATCAAATATTATTACCTACTCGCTGCGCTCCGCAGTATCACCCGCATATGTCTCAATCCCGTAAAAATATCGGGATAAAAAGTATTCTATGTCCTACCTTAGGTCATGGTCTACTTATGTGCCAAATTTCATTTTAATCCGTTTTGCCGTTTTAAAGTGAAAGCGAAACAAACAAACTCACTTTCGCATTTATAATATTAGTTTGGATACATAATACGTTATTTGGTAAAGTAAAGCATAGTGTGATTATCAATCTATCTGCCAAATACGCCATTAATGCCAAATGGTCCTTAGAACTGTTTAACATAGCGGTTTTAGAAACCTAAAGTCTATTTTTAGTTCACGTTTACAAGTTACTTTTTTTTATTTCAAATCTATCACCTATGTGCTCATAATATTTAGGTAACTTACAACCCCGACCTAATATCGCTCGATGTGTATTTGGTTCATAAACATGTACTAATAAATCTTATTTCTTTTTTCAGGATGAAATTGGTATCCTTGCAAATGGATACATTCCGGGCACCGCTGATGTAGCTTATCCTGATATCCCATATGCTCCGGGCTATCTCTACGACACTGGATACTCTGCATCGAACAAGTAAATACTTTTATTTAACTTAACACATAACATCACGCCATCAGCATCATCATCATAGTGTTGTGACCGTCAGACTACGAAGTCATAGGTCTCGAGTTCGAAACCAAGGGACGCACCTTCTAAAAAAAATTCAAAATGACAGACTTTATGATTTACTTAGATAAGTATTCATGCCAACTTTCAAGTCTATTAACTCAAGGAATAAGATTTTGCATACAATCGAAATCCCCCATTTTCACCCCCTTAAAAGTCGAATTTCCAAAAACCCTTTCTTAGCGGATGCCTACGTCATAACATCTACCTGCATGCCAAATTTCAGCCCGATCCGTCTAGTCGTTTGGGCTGTGCGTTGATAGATCACTATGTCAGTCAGTCACCTTTGAGTTATATTTATTTAGATAACATACTCAGAAAAAATATATAAAAAAATGTACTTTTACGATAAAATATTGATCTGCCTTTTCGTAATCCTCTTGATTTTCGTTTTAACAGTAGAGTAAGTTCATTCCTCAGAAATCTCTACAAGGTATTCTCTTCAAGGATTACATTATTTAAATGTTTGTTTCAGCTATGACATGTACGGTCCTAATAACGACTTGATGGAGCCTGATACGTCCACCTTCGGTCTGCTGTGGAGTCAAATGCCTTATGCCAGGGTAAGTGTTGTAAAAATGTTGCCACAATATCCTACCAATGTTAACGAGAACCATAAAAAATAGGTGCGATTGTTTTTTTTAATTGCCTCATACATACATTTATGTCTCATACATAGGAATTTATGTAGGCTGTTTTTTTCTAATAGTTATCTTTTCCTTCCAGGCCATGGTTGGGTTCGTAGGACGCACAATCGCGTGGGTTTTCAACAGCATATTCGTTCTTATCCTCGGATCTCTACTAACCGTCGGCGTTTGCACTTATACAAACTTGTGCACCATTGCTTTCCACGGTGTTGGACCCATACATGAAGAAATGAGAGCTTTGATATCCCCAGACAGATTGGAGAAGATCAGCCATGCTGCTGACTTCGTGAAGACAGCAATAGATAAATATCAGAAGATACAGAAAGTTACAGATGCCACTGGCATGAGGAGACGTCGTGCCATTTTTAATTACTGAGATTATTTTGAAGTTTTATATTGAATTCATATTTTATAAAGATATTTTTATTAAAGCTATGATAGATATTTAATTGGGTTTAATAGTGTCCGTTTTCAAAATAATTTAACTCTTCGTTATAATAATATTTCATGGGTACCATTTTTCACCTAACTTCTAGTCTAGTTCAGTACTATTTTTTTGATACCTATATGTAAACAGTTCTACGATAGACATAAATAACATAATTATAATTCTCTTCAAATAGTTACTTTGTCAATATAACCAGTTATTTAAAATATGTTGTTGTTTTGCACGACTCTTAATGCGAAGCATTACAGTGTGCTCTACGATCGAAAAAATTTTTTTGCCCCATTTCTGTAACTGTTTTTATTGTTACACTCCTGCTAGTACACAGAACCTACTTAATTTATATCCCATTGTATAGATGATTAAATGGAGATTAATACTGTATTTTTTAACAATTGATTTAATGCAGCAGAAATGGAAAAAGCATCAAAATAGTTGAAAAAAAATTCCTGTCCGTCAATTTTTGAACCCTGAAAACATTGTAGCTTGCGATAAAATCAATTGATTGAGTCAATTTTTTTTTTATACATTCGTTTCAGCCGTAGAAGGAACCCTATTGAAAATGGCTCTTTTATTCAAAGTAGTTTAATTATAATTAATAAAATACTAACTAAAATATAATATCTTTATCTAAATATTTCCTACCTTTGTCTTGATGTTGCTTAGCAACCGCCAAGTAAATATCTTTGTCAGTCTTTGACATTACGACTTCATGAAAAGTGATAAATTGTTCATTTTTGTTAAAAACTATGTATTGAATTTCTTTTTCGTTTATGAATGAGTGTTATGTATGAGGCGTGCACTTTTGGATTTTCCAAACTATTGTTAATTAGCTACGTTAGCTTCGTTTCGTAGCAATCTCGTAGCAAGTTCGTAGCAGCATTCAATCGTAGCCACGTCATGTTTAGAAGGCATAGCAATGTAAATTAGAACTGTTAGGACTAGAATATGCATTCCTCGTACCTCGATGTCCATCCTTTTGCCTTGCCTTTTCCCAACTATTTTGGAGTTGGCTTCTAATCTAACCGAATGCAGCTGAATACCTATATTTTTCATGGAGCGACTTACATAACCCAATAACTGGGTTACACGATACCCTTAGGTAAGACTCTTGTCAGACTTTCGGGCTTTCAACTACCTGTCGACTGACAGGTATGTTTTTACATTCCTCACACTCATACCTTGATGTAAATCCATCCATCCAATCCAAATATGCGTACATTTGGCATAGTCATACAACATGACGTACATCCGCGGTAATTTAGTATAAGGTTCATCTTAATTAGACGTGAAATTATATGTTCTAGGTACACACACCGTTACAGATCAAGCTACACATTTCTAGTTTATGCTGATCACGCATTGTATAGGATTTCCGTACAATGCGAGGTCAGCTTATACTGGAAATGTATAGCTTGATGTGTAGCCGTGTGTACCTGCCCATGAAGTAAATATCACATTACAAATAAACAGGTACAAAGTAAAGGCTAAGTAATTGTTGTCATTTACTTTTAAGGGGAATGTATTAGCATGTTTTAATCTAATACCATTTAAGGTTTTTGAAAAAACAGATATTAATCACACTCGTATTTAATAGAAAGAGACTGAGAGAGAGAGAAAGTTGTATAAAGGATTGTGCAGACTAGCGCAACTTGTCGCGCGACGCGACACCGCTTATTGTTATACCGTGAAGTTTTCTTAAAAATTAAATTGTTCGTGTCGCGTCACGCGACAAGTCGCGCTGATCTGCACAAGTCTTTACGCTTTTTTTCTTACGTGACGATTTCTAACCAGTCAACTCTTACCGCAAGCCGCGGTAGGTAACTGCGTTCCAAAATATTTGTTATTGGGTCATCTTCATCATCGCAGGCTCGGCTTCAGTCTAACCAGCTTAATACCAGTGTATTTTATATGAAGGGACTGTCTATGCCTAACTGACTTCTACAACCCAAGAATTAAACAAAAATGCCTGGAACCGATATTGAGTAACAAACATCACACTTGTAATATTAATTAGTTAATAATCAAGGGTTAATAATAATTATTACCTATAATTTTATCTAGGGGCACGGGATTACCCCCGTCACGTCAAGCTTTTTATTTTCTCTAGAGTA
Organism: Conistra vaccinii; assembly: GCA_948150665.1. Taxonomy (NCBI): domain Eukaryota; kingdom Metazoa; phylum Arthropoda; class Insecta; order Lepidoptera; family Noctuidae; genus Conistra; species Conistra vaccinii. The sequence goes on along the minus strand of OX411328.1, from coordinate 10,231,273 downwards.
ATCGCTGCTATTGGTCTAGTGGTCGCAAGCGCTACAGCTGAGCATGAGCTTATGGGTTCGAATCCTAGGTCGGGCAAAGAGATAATGGGTTTTTCCATTAGGAATTGCTCTGTACCAGCCCGGAGTCTGGATTTGTGCCCGGGTGATGGCATTAGGCTCGCCCCCTATTACATGGGACTTAAACATAACTGGCGAAATATGGGTGTCTACCATAGATATCCGTGGTGTCTACTATGGGGTACCTCTGCCTATCGGGGAAACAAGGCGTTATTTATTTATTTATTTATATATACTTTATTGTACACCAGATAATACATTACGAAAAGAAAAAGTAATACACTACAAAATATACAATGGGCGGCCTTATCGCTTACTGCAATCTCTTCCAGGCAACCATGGAATGGACAGTGATATTCTGGACATAAAATGGGGCTGTCTTTGGTGCAAATAAAAAGTATAATATTACAATATACTATAATAGATACATAGATACATACATACCAACTATATAAGCAACGTAAATAAATGACGATTATTATTACAGCTAACGACGAGAACAAAATTATAACGACAAGTAATGTTCCTTCACTAGTCTTTTAAACACAGGCAACGATTGCGCGCGCTTTATTGGAACTGGTAATGCATTCCACAAACGAGCAGCCTGGACAGTAAAGGATTTGTCAAGGAAAGTTGTGGAATGCATTGGCATTTTAAGCTTCAGGTTATCTGATGACCTTAATAATTTCGTGTGGGAGTCACAAAGCAACTGAAAACGTTTCTTGAGATAAAGAGGGGTGGAAGGGGAAAAGAGCACATTATACAAAAGGGAAAGAATATGAGCATTCCGGCGAAGGCGAATTGGCAACCACTTGAGCTTCACACGAAATTCGGAAACATGGTCATATTTACGTAAACCGTATAAAAACCTTATACAAAAATTTTGAAGCCGCTCAAGTTTATCGAGTTGGTCTTGAGTAAGGTCAAGATAGCTGGCATCAGCATAATCAAGGATAGGCAGAAGAAGAGATTGTGCAAGCGCAATCTTGGTGGCAGTCGGTAGAAAATTACGCAGTCTTTTCAAAGATGCAGCGGAAGCAAACAGCTTGCGGCTAACTTCCTGTAGCTGGGCAGTCCAAGAGAAGTTCTTATCAATGAAAATCCCCAAGTTTTTAACTTGCTCGCTGAAAGGGATAACTGAGCTGTCAAAAAAAACTTGGGGAAGAGTCGGCGTTATGTTAAGTTAAGGCGACGACAAGCTACTTTTAATGATTTTAAACCGGAAATGACGTCTAAACGAGTGGTGTTAATGATTTGGAAAAAATATATGTTAAATAAGAGCATTTTCTTAATAATTTAATCTACGAATATTTTAGATTATGTTTACATTACATAGTTAAATTAATTTGTAAAATTGTGTCTAACGCGGATAAAAAACTAATAATTACTCAAAAGCTGTCAAGCGTATTATTCTAAAACCTTCACCATTTTAAGGATAATTAAAATATTAATCTTTTAGTCTACGAGATTTATTAAAATACCTTCTGTTTTTTGTATAATAAATTAATAATGCGTCAAATTGGTGACAGCGCTCCTTGATGCGCGAATTCTATTACTGGCACGACGCGTTGCGTGAGCTCAGTACAGAAAACGCAAGCTAATCACTCAAGGTCACTAATGTATCTGTCTCCTGCTGTTAGGATTCCCTTTAGCACTATAATACCTACTGCAAACAATACAACAAAATGGGAGGTTACCATTTTGTTGTATTCACCACACTCATTCAATTAGAGTGACAGCAATTTGTAATCCTTACGAAGTATCATTTTACGTAAGCCTGTTTGTACATATGTGATTATGAATCATAACCATGTATAATATGCTCATAAGTAGGAGTTTGATGACAGGTAGTGCTTAGGTCAAGGCTCATTATAGAAACGTGTAATTTTTGCGTCATTAGTTAATTATGGAACCCTGAGGACAGATAATGTGGCTGTAAATGATAGAGTAGGTTTTTAAAAACTTGCATATAATGCGCCCTTCAAAATATTAGTTTTTAGCTTACTTCGGAACAGGCCAAAACTAGAATGCTAAAAACTAATATTATTTATAAATGCGAGAGTGACTTTGTTTGTTTGTAACGCTTTCATGCTAAAACGGCTAAACGAATTTGGATGAAATTGGCCACACATTTAGACTAAGACCTGGGTTAGGACATAGAATATTTTTATCCCTATATTCTTACGGGATCGAGATTTATGCGGGTAAAACCGTGGGGTGCAGTAAGTAAAATATAAATGATATTAGCATAGCTACAATATAATCTGGGTCGTTTTTTTTTCTTTCACAAAATATCTTGGCTCTGGGCCAGTAACTGGTTGCTACTTTTGTTCATAAGTTTTAAATCATTGTTTATTTTGTGAATTATTTGTTTTGCTGGTTATAGGCTTTTCCAAAGCATAGCCACAACGACCGGTCCTGTGCATTCCACATCCCGCGGATTCCCACAACCTTTACCAAATAAGTGTAAGTTATCGGAAGTGAATTTCGATTGCTAATAAAAAGTAATAATAAATTATTAGAGATGCGCCGAATGTAGGTTCAACCGAATACGAATGTTCGGCCAAATATTCGGTCCAAAATGTACCGACCGAATATTCGGCCGAATCATTTGTTTCAATTCTGCGCGATAAACAGGTTTGTGCACGTCGGTACGGCGCTCTACAAGAGCCTCTAAAATAGAATATGTTGTATGGTGTATGTTACGGAAATATATTTTTTCATTGTTGATTTCATAGAATTTTATTTGACTTACATTGACATTTACTTAAAAAAACAAAATATTTGATTAGAATTAAAAATAGTTATGACAATTCCTAGTTTTTATGTTGCAAATTATTATTTTGTCAATAAATAATTAGTACAAAAAGTTGTGTTTCTTTCATTACAAAAAACGAAATACAGCTGTCGGAATAAACCACACTTATTTAGTAATTGGTTAACCTTACTATTTAATAGAATGTCCTCTTTAAAAAAAAAATAATAATTTAAATATTCGGCAAATCAACCGAATATTCGGCCGAATACGAACATGATAAATATGCCGAATGTACCGAATACGAATATTCGGCCGAACATTCGGCGCATCTCTATAAATTATAAATATTTTTTTATTCAGAAAAAAAAAATTGACTTGGAAAAGTACATTACAGAAAAAAGTTAATCATTGATGCCTGTACTAATAAAAAAAAACATTGTATCACAGACATCAGCGCCTTCCAACAATAATATAGTTAATTAATAGGTATATTAACTAATCTCAATGTTAAATTAACTAATCTTGTGTGTCCTTTATTTCGTTACCAATTAATTGTTCAAATTTTCACTAGCAGTACCTAATAGAAAGTAACATTTTACTAATGAATATGCTTAAATTTAAATTCTTTAATAATTACCTATTGAGCTTTAAATAGTTCAGACAATTTTAATGTTAGTTCATTTAATATTTGATACTCCTTGAAGTACAGACTACGAAGTGCATTGAAGGACAAACAGAAGTGTTTTATAATTTAGTCAAGGTAAGTCGATATTTTTAGCAGAATAAAGTATGCTCATCTAGGACCCAGAATGTATAGTTCCCTTTCTTGAATTTTACTTTCTTCTTTTGCAATCGCAGAACTAGTTTCGTTAGGTACCTAGTTTCGTAGTTGGAGAAGTAGAAACTAGGTACCGGTACCGTACCTAGTTTTGCGATAGGATTGATTGTCTTATGGCTTCTGAGCACTATCAAAAGTTTCGACTTACTGATTATTTGGTCAAAGCTTATAAAAACCTTCAACCTCCTCTTTCATGTTACCTTTTTCTCATTATAATATCTTCTCTCTTTCTCATTATTTTGTCAAGATGCTGTTGAATTTCTTCTGTCTGAGTATAAGTTTTATCGTCGGCATTGCATCTGCGAACCCTGTTGCAATCCCTTCACAATCAGCCAGTGTAAGTTTGATTGCTATTATTATTTAATTTTTCCATTGTTCGATTAATTTTTCTTTCTCTGTAAGTAAGTTCATTTTTATATTTTTAGGATATCATCGAGTATTCGACAGACTTGGTTGTTCAAGAAAATCCATTCCCATTACTTCTTCAAAGCACCGATGCTCTGACCGGATATGAAACGGTAAGCTTCGCTCTATGTCCAACTTTGTTTGAACATTAAATGATCAATAGATAGGTATGTAATATTGTACCCAATACTATTAACAAATAAATAAGTTCCAATCCTGATAAAAATAATTAATTTCAGATAGAAACTATATTTTAATGCATGTATTCTAAAGAAAGGAAGAAAGCGTGAAAGTAGAATCAATGCTGTGGAAATGCGTTCCTGGTGAAGCATGTGTGGTATGATATGAATGACACGCTGAAGAATGATGTGATAAGACAACGGTTTGATTTAAAAGAATATGTAGTGGCAAAATTTGAAAAATGGTATGCTTAGATGGTTTGGTCATGTTGAGAGAATGAATGAAAGGTGACAAACAAAATGTATTTTCAAGGCAGATGTTAGTGGAAACGCCGGGAGGGGACGCCCTAGGACATTATATAGTGACCTTATTGGTGATGTTCTTCAGAAAGCTCAGGTGCGTAGTACTCGCAATCGGCGTGCGTGTATGACCAGGAGATGTATGAGCGTAAACGAGGCAAAAAGAGTATGTAAGGATCGTAGCAGGTGGCGTTCTGTAGTTTCTGCCTACCCCCATGGGAAGAAGGCGTGAGTTTAGTATGTTCTAAAAGAAAATACATGAAATTAGACCAAGTGTTTTCTAAGAAATCTTGAAGCTCATGAGCTGTTTTTCTAGGAGTCTTCTTTATTTATACCGCATGATTCTTTTTCCAGTCTGCACCATCGACCGCTGTCGACACCATCTACTGGTTGGCTTCAAACTTCTCCTATATTATCACGGCAGTCGCGATAAGCTTCTGCAGATTATCCAACCTATGTCTGGGCCTCGAGGAGTACTTACCGGTCATCACAAACATGGTGACGCAAGCGTTGACACCCGAAAATTTTGAAATGGCCGAGAGGGTTCTAGTAACGGTTATGGGGAAGTATTTTTAAGGAAGTGCTAATTGGGTTGGTTGGTTTTAAGTTAGTAAATAAGTGTTAATTGAGAATAAAGGCTTAAAACATGAGGCTCTTGGTTTTCTTACTTTTCATTGGACACTATTACCTCGATGCTAAAGAGTGAACGCAATAATGGAACGTTATAAAATAATTAGATACACTAAAAACCCTTTATCTTTGGACTTTTCGTAGTTGCCTAGCAAAATCAATGGTGTAGTGTGTGTCTCAATCATCTCAATGTAAATAAATAATAATATCTGCCTTATACTTTAAAATAATTGCCAAACTTTAGGGGCAATGAGCAAGACACATTGCTCGCAGAACAGATGGCCGATTGGGCCGAAAGCTTCTGGAGTGGCGACCGCGTACCGGAAGACGTAGCGTTGGAAGGCGTCCCACAAGGTGGACTGATCACCGGTGATCACCTTGTGAAGGCCGCAGCGCTGAATGCGGGAAGCACACAACCGGTCGAAGTGGCGGTGCTTGGGGGGGGCTTATGTCCAGCAGTGAACGACGTGGACGTCTTTCGGCTGAAATAATGATGAATAAGATACTTTATCAATCACAAAGAAAACTTATGCTAGGCGATAGATAATTTGTATTCAACTATAAAATAACTAAACGATAAGACTCAAGATAATTCTTTATCAAGCCATTAAACTTATCACTATTGTGTTTATCAATAATTTGAATCTTTATTAATAAGGCTTTAAGAGGTATTTGATAATAAAAAATATTGAAATGTTTTTAATAGGTATAAAACTGTAATTGCACTTAGGTAAACCTATATTTTACTGCAGATTCAATGCTGGACACATTTAGATCGATTTACATAAAATTTTTGATATCGATGGACATGGAGATTGGATCAAATTAGATTTTTTTGGTATGCGCTGACGTCCGGCCTTCGAGAGAATGCGTGCTTACAGTTACAGACTAAAACCCACCCGTGTTCCTTCAGTTGCCTGTATGTTGCTTGGGGCCACGGTGACCCTTTAGGACTTTCCCGCAACCCCGGCAGGCATCGGCCCAAGCGGACCCCGTCAGTTGTACTGACATCTCATGGAGACCCGCGTGGAACACAACGCGCTGTTGACCCGGGCCTGGTCCTTATCGGACGGCGAGCTACCCATTGCTCTCCGTCCGCAAGCTCGCGTCTACTAATCGGCTCGCGATTCCCTACGGACAGGGCGGCTAGGGGCATAAAAGGGTGCGAAATTTGCCTCTCCCTCACACACCCCGCCTCCTCCTTCGCGGGCATTACTGCTTCGCAGAAGAAGGTGACGGCTTCCCATGCCCTCTCGCTCCGTACCATGGCCTGGACCAGGGCCGGACGCGAGAGGTCACCGCCGTCGATCGCCTCCACGAGGACACGGTATGCTTGACATCTGTCAGTTTCATATTAACGAATATGTATTTTGCGAATTTGATCCACAATACTACTAGAAATAGTCCAACTCACAGATGTCAGGAACGGAATCTCTCGTCGGCCTGACTCTACATAAATTAGTTCCTTGCGCATGCATGGCTTAAGCTACCTTAAGCCATGCGCAAGGAACCAATTTATGTGTTAGAATGAAATATACAGTGTATTGTTGCACGGCATACGTTATGACTAAGAAAGATCCTTTACTGATACGTTCCCATATAATTTTCAACACAAAAGTTCACCTTGATTTGCTTTTATTGCGTTGCGTGTTTGGTCAAGCCAAAGTGTATGAAAATTATGCTTGAACTACAATAAATGCTCCCCGCAGACAGGCACTGCGAGAGTGGAACAATTTCTATGAAAATTTCATTGTAATTCTTCTACGGGAGACTCGTCGCGCCCGTCTGCAGGAGCATTAATGTGCCCTCCAGACCTATGTTGTGTTTGCCCCTAAGGCGATTAAAAACGTATCACGCAATTTCTTTTCAAAGTACCTGTTCTTTGAAGGACATCCAATGAATTTAATTGTGATAGAAACAGAAGCAAGCAATACTTGAACCACGTGGTAGCTTTGAACGCTGTATTTGAAAGATATTTTGTTGGGACTTTATACATAACATCACGCCTGTATTCCCCGAAAGGTTAGGCAGAGGTGTACCTATAGTACACCCACATTTCGTCAGTTATGTTTAAGTCTCATGTAATAGGAGGCGAGCCTATTGCCATCAACCGGGCACAAATCCAGACTCCGGGCTGCTACTGAGAAATTCCTGATGGAAAAACCTAATAGACACTTTGCCCGATCTGGGAATCGAACCCAGCACCTCATGCTCAGCAGTAGCGCTTGCGACCACTAGACCAAAGAGGCAGTCAAACTTGTCGATCGCAGAATAAACCACTATCTTCTAGCAGATTGATTTCACTCAAATCTAACTATCCCAAATGATTCATGCTATGTCCCAGTTTATAAGTGTAAGGTCCTATCAAAAATTTTGTTTATGACCAGGATTTTTCAGCACCTTTTTGAGGTACTTTTCAACGATCGTCAGATTTGCGATGCATTACATTACGTCAAGATCTTCGGACAAAAAAAAAGAATACTATAACAGTCATCGGTGGTGTGACAATGCAATCCATATTTAGAAATGACATATAACCTACTTTTTCACCCTCAAAAATGTGCACACTTCCAGTTATTTACACTGTTTGTTCTGTGAAGTCATTTTATAGACACGCCGTCCTTGAGTGGAAAGATAGTGATTAGAAGTGCATGTATCCTATAGTTACTAGTTGCTTTATCTTGTTGACATACAAGACTCATTGTTTTTAATAATAGATCATCAACTACATGTATGAAAACAAGGTGAATCATTGTTCACAACAATAACGGAATAAATCACATCTTTAAAAAAAGGCAAGGCACACCAGCGGACAGCGGGGGACGGCATCGAAGAGGATTTGACGCCGGCCAGCGCACACTGATGATTTATGATGCCGCCAGTGGCAACCGGCGCACTCCTTTATGCTACGGCATACCGGCAGCATTTCGCGGAATCTCATGGAGAAAATGCTGTATGCTAGCCAACTCCGGCGCAAACCGTTGCATGCCTTCGCATCCCGCTGCATGCCGTCGCAACCTGCCGTTACCTTTTTTTTTTTTTTTTTTGGGTGGGAAATCATCCAATGACTTCTCCCGCTCTGGGCGGAGCGGAAGGGCGTGTCAGACTTTTACTGACTAAAACCCACCCGTGTTCCTTCAATTGCCACGCCAGGGGCCACGGTTTCCCCGTGGGACTACCCGCAACCCCGGCAGGCATCGGCCCTAACGGACCCCCTCAGTTTTGCTGACATCTCTTTGAGGCGCGCGTGGAACAAGACGCGCCGTCGACCCGGGCCTGGTCCTTATCGGACGGCGAGCTGCCCTCTGCTCTCCGTCCGCAGGCCCGCGCCTACGGTGGCCGGAAATCGGCTATCAATTCCCGACGCCCGGGAAGTCTCCTACGGCGGCGGCGGCTAGGGCTGGTAGGGCGCGGCCTTAGCCACTCCCTCGCGCGCTCCGCCTCCTCCTTCGCGAGCATTACTGCTTCGCAGAAGGAGGTGACGGCTTGCCATGCCCTCTCGCTCCGCACCATGGCATGGACCAGGGCCGGACGCGAGAGGGCATGGCAAGCCGTCACCTCCACGAGGACACGGCGGTGGTCCACCCAAGCCGGGCAAACCTCCACCGTATGCTCCACCGTGTCCTCCGGACGATCCACACAATGGTGATACCCGGGCGTTTCCTCCCGCCTTATGCGAAACAGGTACCTCCCGAAACAACCGTGTCCGGTGAGGACCTGCGTCAGGCGGAAGGTGAGGACGCCGTGGCGCCTCTCTAGCCACTCCTCAAAGAGGGGACTTATCGCCGTAATTGTGGCGTGCCCAAATCTGGGTTGCGACAATCGCACACTCCAAGCCGCCATGAGATCCCGCCGGAGGTCTGTCCGCTGTACCGTGATTTCTCGCGGCAGCGGAGTTACACCCCGGCGCTTCATCTCCTCGCGCCACTCCCAAATGTGGGCGAGGACCTTCGCCTCCAGATCCCATGGCGGCGGTCCGGCAAGGAGACTCGCCGCCTCGCCGGAGACCGTACGGTATCCCCGGACCATCCGGATAGCCATGACCCTTTGGGCTGCATGCAACCGGCGGGCTGGCCGCAACCTTAAGGTTCGCGCCCACACCGGTGCCCCGTAAAGGGCCATGGACCGCACGACCCCCGCGTAGAGCCTCCGGCAGGAGGCGTTTGGACCCCCCTAGATTGGGCAGAAGCCGCTTCAAGGCAGCCCCGGCCCGCTCTAGTTTGGGAGCCAAACGTCGGAAATGCTCCACGAAGTTCCACCGGCTGTCGAGGACGAGTCCCAGGTACTTCATCGGCACCTCGACGCCGATGTGAACCCCTCCTACCGTTATTTGGGAACCCGACGGTGGCGCGTTCCGAGGGCCATGAAAGCACATGACCTCGGACTTGTGCAGGGCCACCTCGAGTCCCAATTGCCGGATCCTGTCGACGATCGTCGCAACCCCGCGTGTCGCCAGTTCGGCCGCCGCCTCGTGCGACCTCCCCTGCGCCAGGACCAGCGTGTCGTCAGCGTAGCACACTACGCTGACACCACTAGGGAGGTCGGCGCGCAGCACCCAGTCGTATCCGATGTCCCACAGATGCGGCCCCAGGACCGATCCCTGTGGGACACCGCACGACATCTCTCGCCGGTTCCATTCTCCCTGGTGACCGGGGTAGATGACGGCCCTGTCCGTCAAACCTGCCGTTACCTAACGCCGCAGGGTATCGCGTCCCGCTGCTTGCTGTCACGTCCCGCCGCATATCGTCGCAACCCGCCGTCGGTTGCGACGCACCGTTGCACCGTGCGTTGCACCCCCCCCTTGAGCGCGCTCTTAAATATCGCAGAGAGAAATCCAATTTGATTTTGCGTGGTAGGTCTCTTTAGGTTGGTAGCTTTGGAATCTTATATCTTGTTACCATTAGACCTACCGTGCCCCGCCGAACGCCGATGTACGCTGGCCTTGATTGTATCATTCAATCTGCCTACCCTTTTCCTAACTATGTTGGCTTCCAGTCTAATCGGATGCAGCTGAATACCAGTATTTTACATGGAGCGACTGCCTATCTGACCTCCACAACCCAGTAAAGGCTTTTTGCAGACCAGCGCGACTTATCGCGCGACGCGACACGAACAATACAATTTTTAAAAAAACTTCACGGTATAACAATAACCGTAGTCGCGCCGCGCGACCAGTCGCGCTGGTCTGCACAAAGCTTAACTGGGTAATACGATACCCCTGGTACGACTGGTGTCAGACTTTCGGGCTTCTGACGACTCGTAACGACTGTCAAATATCCTCGAATGACGGCCCGGGACCAACGGCTTTACGTGCTTTCTACGTAAAAATGGTCACCCATCCAATGACCAATCCCGGCAAGCGTAGCTTAACCTGATGGATCGGGTCGATCCATCAGGTTAAGCTGCGGCTTTTATTACTTAGCCACGAGCTCCTCCTTGCCTTGGCCATAATTGTATCATTGTGGTATCAATAACAATACAAAATCTAAACCTTTAAGCTTACTAACCTTTAAACACTTCAGGAATTCTTGAAAACCCTTTAGGTTGAGGACTGTGAGTTTTAGATTCGAGGAAATTTGATTTTCTATGTTATCCATTCTAGACTAGCCTTAAAGAACTTAAAGACTCCCAGCGAGAAGGGATTATTTCAAGAACGAAAATATAATAACATAGAATAAACAAAATACACAAAGACAGAAGTAATAATTAAAAATCCTTTATTCTCATATACATATCATTTTATTGTTTGAAATGACATACAGACATCCGGTCAATGGAACATATCTACGGGCGATGTGTCATTGTCGCCTTATCATGTATGTATTTATATATCAGTAGGTACCTACTTATGTTTTGACTGCAGAAATATCTTTCACTAACATTGCCAACTGCAGTTTCATTTTCACTTTATTTGGAAACAGACTTATCAGCGGGAGTGCTAGTACATTTAATTACAGAGATTCCCTTATCAGCATTTTTATCTTCGTTGAAGTGAGGATCGTATTTGATACCGCACTCGTGCAAGTGAACCGGCGGATCTCACACACAAAATGGGGAATTCAAAGAGTAAGAAAGTGAAAATAAGTGATGAGCAAACCCAACATGTTCCGAAGAACAAAGCAGAAAGCCGAGAAAGAATTAATTCTTTGAAAACTGATGTATCTGATACCGGATCGAAGAACGCTACTGAAGGATCTGACAATGGAGAAAACAAGGACAAGGATAATGCAAGTAGTGCATCTACAGTGGAAGTGCTCGACGACAAGTGAACTGTTAACAAACTTATAATTTTAAGAATCATTTTCAAATCAAAATGTGACGAAGTTGAGTACATTGTTCCTGTGTGAGTGCGATAAATAAAACAGTTTTTTATTAAGTTGTTCATGTATTGTTGTGTTTTATTTATATTGTGGAATTTCTAGCGTCAGTTTTTTTATGGGTGTCGATAAACTAGTGAAAGAATAAATAAGTTATAAAACTGGTGACACATAGCTTACAGTACTATACCGTTTATTAGCAGTAATTCTAGGTATGGCGTATAAAAGTTAGATAATACAGTTATCGACGAGTTGATATTGATAGTACCTTAGTAACGAGGCTTCTTCTCTAATAAAAACATATCAATGTTCTCTTACACAAAGCCGGTAACACATCTTTAATTGAAATAATTTATCTTTCTCCAACAGTCTGTTATTTCTACGCAGTGTTTTGTACGAAAAACAAACCATTCCAAGGTATCGCCAATGCACTATAGATGACCAACAAGATGACTCAGAAGGGTCTTAGATGCATAGGCGTTGACAGACCACCTTGTCATAATAATGCTAGAATACAGAAGTTTGCTGTGAACACTTGTGACACAACATTGTGTCCTTCAAAAACTTATTTCAGACAAATGATGCGTTTATTATGATATGAAACAACCAGATGTTTCCGTGCAATGTGTACTCGTAATTTCAGATACCTAAACATATTATTATTTGCTGCGCCCCGCGGTTTCACTAGCATTAGTCTAGAATATCGGGATAAAAATTATCCTATGTCCTAATTCAGGTCATGGTTTACACATGTGCCGAATTTCATCCAAATCCGTTCAGCCGTTTTAACGTGAAAGCGTAACAACAACGTAGGTATTCGCATTCATAATATTATAAGTTAGGATGACAAAGGTATGTAAATAGGTACATAAATATACAGTTGTCTTTGTTAACGTGAACAAAAAGAAAGATAGGAAACGCTCATTATCTTCATGTGAAAGTTGTTTAAAGTCATTTAGAGTACGCTGGGTCACTGACTGACACTTGTTGATAAGTTTGTCCCTGAACTATGACGTACGAGAGAGTAATGTATGACCTCCAGAGGAACTATCTCTTTGAGCTTCTCTCATTGCTATGATGATAGGCATGCATGATTGACAATTCGCGTCTTCACTCAAGGTCTACGAGCCGGACCATCAGACCCCGTCTACTTTGCTGTAAGTGTCACTGAATTTTTCCGGGACAGTTTCGTTGTGAGTATCATTCTTCATAGAAACATCGAGTAATTATTTGTCTATTCATATTTAATCGATTACCTACATAATTAGCCTGTAATGTTCCCACTGCTGGGATACATGCCTCTTCTCTGTGAGAGGGAGTGGGCCATAATCCACCACGTGAGCCCAGTGCGGGTTGGTGGATGTCACTGGCTTCGAATTTTTTCGTTCTAGGACGGTTTCCTCACGTTTTCCTTCACCGTTTTGAGAGCAGTGGTGGTGAAATTAAAACATAAAGTAAAGTGCCTCCCTGGGTTCGAAGTCACGACCTACAACTCGTAAATCATGGCCGATACCATTGGGCTACCACTTCTCTAATCTTTAATCGATTACTGTTTATTTATTGTTCAAATATGACCTTTTCAACTCGAGGATTTTCAGATAAGAAAGGTGAACACGCACTTGGTCGCACGATTTGAGTCGATTCGATATAAGCCTCGTTCATCTGTCCGGATTACTCAGTAGGTGTTCACCTTAAGGGCGTTTGTGCATTCCGCGGAATTTTACTGTCCGACCAAACTAGTATCAACATTTAACTAGGACCGTAAAAAATTGGACTCATGCCGCCATGCCGGACGGTAAACTTCCGTGTAGTGCACAAACGCCCTAATGGTAACTTCCATGATTTAACAAACATACAGTAATTACTTATGCGAAACCGCTCTTCACAAACAAATATGGGTAAATGCGATCAATATTTTCCACGAATGCTATAATCAATCGTTATATAACTCGTTGATAATATAAATAATCGCGATTGTAAATAGAGAAAGTTTGTTGATTGTAAGGGATTCTCGTAAAAACGAAACGTTGATAGCGTCCATGATTATTTAGTCTATCATTAATGATGATCATGATATGGTGTCTTTGGTTTTGTTCGGCAGCGTTAAGGGTGGGATCAGACTGGGGCGACGCGACTCTGGTAGAAATTCTCGGAAATTGTTCTATCGGTGTCGCATCGCGTCATCGCTTTAGGCTTTGCCGGTTCCTCTTTAAAGCCAAAAGGATTCATGTCTAGTATATTTATAAGCCGAAAACCGAATGAAATGTTTGTTCAGGATAACAATCATCTTTCTACTACCTACCAACTCAGTGATGCTATAATTACCTAATTATAGCATCACTGAGTTCGTAGGTACCTACTGTGTAGAGTGAAGACATCGAATCCTCAAGTATTTCTGTTCGAACACCAATGTACAGTACCTACTAGTTCCTTATGGCGGCTACACACTCTCGCCGAGGCACACCGAGACAGGCCGAGTGCGAGAATGTAGATGAGAGGTCGGCCCGCCTCGGTGTGTCTCGGCGTTCCTCGTTCGCTTTTCGTCCCGTGTCGATTTTTTGTGCCCGAGTCTCTCTGGGGGTTCTCAACTTCAACTAAACTTTACTCCATTTGAAATAAGATAAGACATATATACAAACCTTTTTTACAGTCCGTTCAACCGATTCTGACTTCTATACGGTACGCAAAAAAGTGGTTACAATACCAACTGTTTATTGCAGCTGCCATTTGTCATGTCACCAACGTAATAGAAGTCAAAATCGGTTGAACGGATTGTAAAAAAGGTTTAGTTAAGTATAATCTTATTTCAAGTGGAGTATAGGCGAGACTAGTGATGGGTCGGGAGAATATTCTCACCCGGAGAATATTCTCGGATCGAGAATGTTCTGCAATATTCTGGAATATTCTTTTCGACGGAGAATATACGAGAATTTAAGAATGGAAGTAAAATTGCTAAATTTTATTACAATATATTTTGATTTCAAGGCCTCAAGTAAACATCTTTTGTTGTTATTTTATACTTTATTTGAAAAAACGTTACTGTATTATGTTTCGGACTGGAAATGGTGCCGATTCTCTTGTACACTGGACTAAACTAACTAAACTATACTAAAATTCCTTACTTTTGGCTATGAGAATCTTAAAGCAATTCTGACAAAAAAAAAAACTTAATTAAAAAAATATTTTGACACATCTAAAATTGAATTTGACAATCGCGTGACGACTCAACGTGGTACTTGTTTGCTCTACTTCGTGAATTTTTTTAGAGCCGTAGGCGCGCATGGGGGCAGCCTCGACGTGTTTTATATGGAATTTTTCACTTTTTGTATGGAAAATATGAAAAAATATTACCAACATGTCAGGTAATAGGGGTTTAAGGGTTTCCTAAAGGGGGTCGAAAATTTCATTATTTTTGCGATAGGACGCACCATTCTCGAGATTTATGCAAAAGAAAAAAAAAATAGTACTGTTTTTGCACTGAAGTTGAAGTGTTGGTGTGAATTTTAGTTCATGCCAACTAATTTCATTCCACTCGTTTTTAATCGCGTTTAAAAATAATCACATTTAGACAGATACACTAAATTTA
The DNA here is from genome assembly GCA_948150665.1 of Conistra vaccinii. NCBI lineage: Eukaryota > Metazoa > Arthropoda > Insecta > Lepidoptera > Noctuidae > Conistra > Conistra vaccinii. The sequence goes on along the minus strand of OX411328.1, from coordinate 10,216,203 downwards.
TATGGTGAAAAACTTCAAATTCATAATAGCAAAATTGCCATTTTCACTAAACTGCTATCTCAGTGCAATCTTAGTGCTGTCAAACTAAAATATAGTTAAGTTGTGTCACTTTAGTCTAATTCAGAATGGGAAATCCTCGTTTGACAGGACTAAACTAAATTTTAGTGATTTTTTATCGGCACCAATGGTGCCTATTCTCTTGTACACCGAACTAACCTAACTAAACTGTCACTAAAATTCCCTACTTTTGGCTATAATCTTAAAGCTATTCTGACAAAAAAAAAAACTCTTAATTAAAAAAATATTTTGACACATCTAAAATCGAATTTGACAATCACGTGACGACTCCACATGGTACTTGTTTACTCTACCCTGTGAATTTTTTTAGAGCCGGAGGCTCGCAGGGGGTGCAGCCTCGACGAGTTTTATATGGAATTTTTCACTTTTTGTATGAAAAATATGAAAAATTATTACCAACATGTTGGGATATAGGGGTTTAAGGGTTTCTTAAAGGGTGTCGAAAATTTAATTATTTTTGCGATAGGACGCACCATTTTCGAGATATAAGCAAAAGAAAAAAAAAAATATAGTACTGTTTTTGCACTGAAGTCAAAGTGTTGGTGTGAGTGCATGCCAACTAATTTTTATTCTATCTTTATAATTATAAACCCTAACTTTATATCTTTATCTTTATAAAACCCATAAACCCCCAAAACTCAACATGTAGGTAATATTTTTTTTTTCCATACAAAAAGTGAAAAATTCCATATCAAAACACGTCGACGCTGCCCTCCTGTGCGCCTCCGGCTCTAAAAAAAATCCCAAGGGAGGGCAAACAAGTACCACATGGAGTCGCGATTGTCAAATTCGATTTTAGTTGCGTCAAAATTATTTTTAATTGTTATTTTGTTTTTAATTATTTGCACCATAAACCTTTCTTATAATGTTGTTTTCTTATTCATTTTATTAATGCTGATTATTTTAAACTCATAAAGTTCGTATTAATACAGAAATCGTACTTTAACATTACTACCATACGAAATTTAAGAGAATTTATGAGAATTTTCTCGGAAATATTCTCGGGAATGTTCTCGCTCAGGAGAATTTACTGAGAATTTAAGTTGTGGTGTAGTTTATTTTAAACTCAAACTTCGTAAAACGTTCAAATGCGCTAAAAACTATTACTCTAAAAAAAAACCGATTCAATAAAGTCAGCCAATTTTTAAATTCTCGTAAATTCCCTACCAAAAGAATGTTCTCGAGAACTTAACAGCAAAGTTCTCGCAAGGAGAATATTCTCGAGAATTGCCCATCACTAGGCGAGACTGTACATGGCCGCACTTGGACTGAAGTCTCTCGCTCGAGACTTTTTCCCGAGGCCTAGCGAGAGCACTCGGACTTGAGTGTACAGCCGCCATTTAGATTTACCAAGAAACTTGTTTAACAATCGGCCCGTAGAGCCACTTACTGTCTAAACTGCGAAACCCACAACATCCAGTCATTATAATGGATGTAGGTAAACATTAATGCTATATTTCAGATCTTTGTTCCCATAATCTACCGTACCTACGCATCAAATTAACAACAATTACATGGCATAAATCTGTGTGAAACGCTACTCATTATTACGGTCTAAAAGCGACCTTGACAAGCGTGTATCGCAGTCACATCGGTTCATAATATCTAATAATATGTTTCAAGTTATCTGGTGGACAGAAATAACATGCAATTCATGTGTCATCCGTTTATCATGCCGTGGAATGTTTTTGTATACACGTGTTAAGGGATAATGGGAACTGAAGCACAGAATGGTACAGAAGGTGCACTTCGCATTTTAGGTATGAAGCTACAAGTACAGTTCGCGTCAAATAACTTTGCCGCTCTGAAGTAGGCTACAAATGACTGCGCAGTAGTCAATCTGCCTTATAAAACAGTAGTGCGCATGCCAGCGCGCATGCGCAACCTAACTTCAGAGCGGCAAAGTTATTTGACGCGAACTGTACGCGGTCGTGTCGGGATAATTCAGTGAGCTTAACGTAGCCAGAAAATATAAGAGTTACGCGATAGAAGGAGAGGCAACTTCTAGGTGAATATAACTGTAGGTAATAAGCGCTGTGCGACCTGAATTGCACTTTATTGTGTCGTAGCAAGAGTCGCTTTTTATTTATATGATGTTGCGGAGTGGTCCATCTACACACACACAAAATCACGCCTATGTACCCCGAAAAGTTGCAAAGTTGAGTTGAGTTATTGTACCCCCCGTTATGTTTAAGTCCCATGTAATAGGGGGCGAGCCTCTTGTCATCAGTTGGGCACAACTCCGGGCTGCTGCGGAGAAATTCCAGGTAGAAAAATCCAATAACACTTTGCCCGACCCGGGAATCTAACCCAGTACCTCATGCTTGGCAGCATCGCTAGCGACCACTACACCAACGAGGCAGTCAGCATTTTGAAACTATACTTCAGTTTAATAGGAGTCGATATCCGAGAGCGGTGGTGACCCATGGTAACAGCCATTTACTTTATATAAATAAATTCATCACCACTGCTCTCAAAACGTTGAAGGAATACATCGTGAGGAAACCGGCATGTCCAAGAACCGAAAAATTCGAAAATGTGTGACATCCACCAAGACGCACTGGGCTCGCATGGTGGACTATGGGCCATTCCCTCTCACAGAGAGGAGGCCTGTGTCCCAGCAATAGGAACCTTATATTAGGCTGATTATGCTGTCACCGATAGAAATGCTACGCAAAAGCTTCGAGTAGACTCATCGGCTTGAGAAAACTGGTGAATTGTTTGGAACACGTGGAATTTCTAATTCTAATTGACATAGGTCTGTGATCTGTTAAGTCTGTTTGAAATAAAACCTAATAAATATGGTTGCGTACAGGTTCTTAAGGCCAACCCGCCATACTTTTCATACAAACGCTCGTACGTGATCATGGCGTAGTATCACACCTTTCTTTGAAATTTTTAATGTAATATGTATCTTGTGCACTATATCTAGGTTTCTATGAGAACAAAAAATAAAATAAATTAGAAACAAATTCAGTATAAGCCTCCAAAAATCAGCTTTTTTGCACAAATACCTGAACTTTGGCCGGTCATGATGTACTCGTGAATTGGAAAAGTAAAGAAAACATCTTCCTAGAAACCTCGCACTTGTAATGAAGATTCTAAATCACAAACATTTATTTCACAAACATGCCAGGCTTACTCAAAAACACGTATGGCGTGAAACAAATCTTTACACACTATTCTTCGTACAATGTTATCGCGTTCTCACTTGCTTGTTAGTAGTTCTCACTTGCGCTGGATGAAACAACAAGCTTTTCGACTACGCTCGCGTTGACGATAGACGGACCGGGAAGGGCCCTCTTAATAGATCCTGTATATCATAAACATCAAAAAAAGAAAGGTTCAAATTATCTTTTATAAACAACATTTCATGGGGCTCGGGGCTCGTGGCTAAATGATAACAGCCGCACGTGACGATCAGTTCACGGATGGGTGACCATCCATTATATATTGAGACCCCTCTGAGCCTTGGAAAGAACGTTAAGCCGTTTGTCCCGGCTGCCATTTGTAGATCTTAGATAGTCATTATGGGTAGTTAGAAGCCCAAAAGTCTGACAACCACTCCTACCAAGGGGTATCGTGTTGAAGCCCATTAAAGTCTAACAACCACTCCTACCCAGAGAAATTAATTTACCCAGTACTTAATTGGGTTGTGGAGGTCAGATGGACAGTCGCTCCTTATAAAATACTGGTATTCAGCTGCATCCAGTAAGACTGAAAGCCGACGCTAACTTAGTTGGGAAAAGGCTAGGCAGTTTTATTGACACATTAACATGAACGTTAGTTTTCTGTACTTAATGGTAAAAAAATGGGATCCAATACACCGAGTGCGCAGTGCAACTTTTGTCACGAATTATTACAAACAGTTTAAAGAGGATGACTCATCAGCATTGATGAGTATAGAGATGCGTTCGCTTGAAGATAAGAAGCTATTAAAAGAGTAAAAGTCACACATGATAATTTATAACTTCATGTAGGTACTGCTAGTGTGCGTCATCCATTTGCATGATGATTCAGGGAATCAAGATCAAAGACTGAAGTATGAATAATTAGGCAAACAGTATTCTGTTAGTCACCTAAGAGCTCACGCTCATAAACCGTAGCTGACAAAAGCGGAAATAGTCACCTTAGCTAAAGTCGGCATGGGAATAATCTATATGTATATTATACAACCATAATGTATACCTACCTTTTGGCATTTTAATTGTTTTTTATTTTATAGTTTTTTTAGTATATTTCTTTATTCTAATTATAGTGTATTTTTGTGTTAATTAATGCCAATAGACGCATTTTTCTTTCTTTCTTTATCTAAAATCTTTTCTGTTAGCATTTTACACTTGTGCTTCTTTGTATTAAAATATGGGTAATGCTGAAATGCAGGAGTAGAAAGTACATAGGAATCGGTTTTGCGTCCTGCGCTTGTCGTGTCCAGGTTTGCAACAAGTCAATCGTCATCCTGAGGATGCCTCCTTGAGAGGTGAAACACATGTCGATTTCTTACAGGGTTCTTTATGACTCTTTAAGAACAGTTATGCGGATTAGGTTACTAAATATGTATAAGTCGTCGTCTATTGTATTTTATAATGGATTTCCGCAAAGTCACGCCTGAGTCAATTAACTACTGATACAATTTATAAAATATTCACTTTTGTCACATATAAGTACCTACCAACGTTTCCCTTTCCAGTAAGACAACGAAACAATAATATAATAAGTAGATAGGTATCCATAATTTCGATCCGTGATTTGATGGTCACCATGACTTGTAGTTATGATGGTACCGCCCAACGTTGCTATGGTACCCATGGCCATAACAGGTTCTGTTCACAATCACAACAGACTACTTATAAATCAGTATTTCAGTAGAACGTGGTTGACGCGCCGACTTTCATTCGACGTACGCTGAAAGCTTTTTCAGAAATACGAGTTGTGTTTTCACCAATATCGTACGGTTAAGGTGTAGGTTTATTTTCAAAATAAATAAATATAATTGTGAAAGTTATTCTAAAATAATATATATTTGAGTCGAAAGTGTTACAAAAATAATTCAAACTGGGCCAATGTATGGACAAAACTGTTGTAGAAAAAATTCAAAAAGCGAAGTGAGTTTGGGGCGAATGTTGAATCAAAAGTTTGCTTGTAATATTTTTGGTTATTTTAAATATTTTTGTAGACCTAGTTTTCAATAAAATTAACTATATTCTGAATTAACTTGAGAAATGTAGTATTTTCGTTTTCTTGGAAATTACATGATGCTATTTGGTTTTAACTGTAGTATGCTGAATTGAAATGATAATAATATTTTTCTCAAACATGCTTCGAAACTCGAGCATTATTTTGACAACCTCTTTCGACATAAATCGAAAATGCTGCGCTGGTCGAATACCTACATGCCTTTGTTTGTATGAAAATTCATGTCTGTCGTGTTTAGCGGCGGAATAAAATATTTTGAAAACTCATATCTGTCATGTTATTGTAAAATGGAACGAACTTTTTACTCTTGAGGTAACTTATCAAAGATTTTATAAAAATTTTGATTCGGTTTGCAAATAGAGCTGTTTAAAGTAAAGAAGAAACAATAAACATATTGGCTCGTGAAAAATTATCGTAGTTTGTCATTGATTCTGCAATTTATAATTAATTTACTTAAGTAGTTTGAATTTCCGCGCATTATTTGAGAAAAGTATTATACAAGCCTTGACCGCAGCCAGGCATTGATGGATTCACGTATGTGTGCACACGATCGTCAATCGATGCCCTTGTTGCAAGCCGCGACAGTAATGTACTATTATATCATTTTTACTGTTGAGTATAAATTGTGTAGTGTAGTGCATGCGTGTGTTGCATTTGTGGTTGACAAAGGCCATGTTTGACTATAGACTTCGATTGGCCAGTAATGATGAACCTGTCAAACCAGATTAGATGCAAAAGTATATAAATCTACTTGCTTTTTTTTCTTTATATTAAGCTTATATCTAAATTATTATTGTGGCTTTAGGTTTCAAATCTACAATTAAGCAGTTTCCAGATTTAATTATATAACAATGAGAGGCTTAGCATGTGTAGTCGCTCTGATCATTATCGCTGGGTAAGTTATAATTTGTCTGAATTCGGTGGCGGATGAGTGTTCAATGCACGTAAGCATAGAAATAATACATAAAGGTAAATAATTGGAGCTGGGTTTTTTTGAAGTAAATAACTAACTCGTGTTCGTAACTACGACCAGTTGAATTTCAACCTTTGGGTATAAGCTTAGGTTGACTTTAAGGCGAAAGCGTCAAGGTAGCCAGCGAAATTCAAACTTTCTTACATTTTTTGCAATTTGCAGGCACTGCATTTGCATTTGCATTTTGCGGCATTTGGCATTTTATCATGTTGTACAGTTGTATTAATGTTGATCTCAATATGATTCGCGGCCGTATCATCAAAATGATCAATACAACTCTCTAAGTTCATGTAATCCCATTGAATGACTATTTTATGTAATCATTACATTTGAGTTTGGTTTGTTTAAATGCATAATCTTATTTCAAATGGAGTATATATGTAACTATAGATAGATAGATTACTTTTTATTAAGTACACCATAAAAATTACAGATATAAATGTAGATATTTTTCAAGGGGTCACAGTGGATGGATTAAGGGAGATGGAGAGACAATACTGCAGGTAGTCTGCGGTGTATCATTTGCATATTAACAATAAATACATATTATGTTAAATTATACTAACCAACTAACAAAGAAAAATTCAAAGTATACACTAACCATTCTTTGCATGCTAAAGTTTTAACATTCATCGTAAGCTTTACATAATACTAGAATAATTTCACAACACGCAATGGTAGAAGAAATTAATAAATAAAAATGTTCATAGTTTTCACATTCATTGCTGAAGGGTTTATGGTTTTAATGCATGGACATGGACTTACTAAAAAAAATACTTAACAAAAATAATACAAAAAAATGTTAATTTGGTTGCACGTCAAAAATATAAGTAAGTTTGTCGTTAGTAAAATCTTTCTGTTTGAGTTCATTTTCGACCACCTACCAGTATTTGGTTGAAATTAACTATAGACCACCTACAAGTATTTGGTTGAAAATTAGCTCAAATCACCACTTCCGGTGGTGATTGCCGTATCCTCAAACTTACACCCGCACTCGGAAACATCAGTTAAAGTTAATGTATATTTGATATGTGTCAGAATATGTGTGTAAATTGACTTATTTCGTTTTCGGAAAGGTAAAATATCGTTGGCTACTTGTTAATATATTATTAGATCAATTTTGGCTCTATAGTTGATAAGTATAGGTTTTATATCGGAAATTCGGTGTCAAGGCGCGAAGTTAGCAGGTAACATGTATTTATTATAGGTGCGACACGGATTTCCATCGTGTTTCATGAATATTTTATTTGATTAATATCGGCAGTAAGTACAGTAGCGGTCTTAAGTCGCTACGCCATTTTTTTGAGTAATCGTCTGACGGTTCGGTTTGACTTACGACCTTCTTCTATAAGTTGTTCCACACGCACACACACTCACTTGGTTTATAACCAGCAAAATGTATGGCATGCTAGCTCAATGGTTACGTCCTTTGATACTTGTGTGTTTTCAGCGAGCCGATAGTTCGAATCTCTCCTGCGGATATTTTTTTTTTTAATAATTACTATTTATAGTTCACTTTTTCTTTTTAATATTTAGTTTAGTTTTTAATATTTAATATTTAGTAGTAGATCGATAATAATCATTCGTTTTTTGTTTCTTTCATTCGTCTTGTTCACATAAATAATAAAGTTTAGTAGGTAGCCCATAAAAAAACTTTACTTCGATTTTTGAGGTCTACCTACTAATCATTTTGATTTCTGTGAGTACAGATCCTGTTCGTTACGAGTATTCATATCTTATTTCATATAATCTCATAATTTATATTCTCATCAGTAACACACACCGTCGCACTGACGCGAAACAACATTATATTTCTGTTGCATTTAGAATAAGCGTCATAGAGGTGACCTTTCTTACCATTGCATTGATAAAATTCACTTATAGTTGACATGTGCCCGTAGCTGTTTGAGTAAAGCAATGGATACGCGATCAATGAGGCTTGAGTTCGAATCCCATATAAAATGTGTGAATGTTAGACCATATTTGTATTTATAACAAAAACTTTTAGATATTTGTATTTATTTAAAGTGTATTTATGCATAATATTTATAAGAAACTAAATATTAGTTTTTGTATTATTATTTAACTATTTATGTGATTAAAAATCACATAAATAGTTAAATAATATTTATCTTTTCGGTGTTGAAAGGTGGAAATAAAAAAATTGTGCTATGATAACAAAAATGTTTATTCGTTTTATTCATTTATAAAATTAACAAACTTTTATGAGAATTGTGACGTCACATTCCTACCTAGATAAAAGAAGTTCTCTTGTTAACCGTTCTTAAGATTTTTTGTTAGTGGGTACCACTACCCACTTAGTCAATTCATAATAATATAACAAGGAATGGATATTCTAATACTTAATAACACAAATATAATATTGTTGATACCCACTTATTATAGGTATCGGCAGAGTTTATGGAAAACTATTACCTATATGATATTTTAGACTTTATGCATGTTTTTATGTAACGTCACAATGAATGTTATATTGAGGTTATATAGCTTAAGTGTTCATTTTCTTGACGAAAAGAAGATTGAAACTAAACCTCAATTTAAGATCATTAAATAATTACGGTTATGTTAATATAAATATTTAGTGACACCGTCTAATAATTATAACCAAACATCTAGGTATTAATATTTTGTATAACTCCCATTATTTTCGATGCAGTCAAGTAGACGTTTGCGCATCGACCCTACAATATTACCACATATTTCGGTTCCTCTTAAATTTTCCCACACCTCCTTGCAATGGGTTTTTAATTGTTCTATACATCTCTCATCCCGTGACTCCCACCTTTGAACTTTGTTATGCAAGCCTTTAGCGTGAAGGGCACGGCGAACAGTTCGCACTGAAGTGTCGAATAAGTTTGCAAAGTGTCTAGTTGGTGTGAAACCATTTGTTTCATACTCGCCCACCATATATCGTCGCTGTGCCTCGCTAATAAGCGTTGGCCTTCCACTTCGCTGTCGACTAGCAAGGCTACCCTCTTCCTCATATCTTTTAATCCAGAGACTAACAGTATTCCTCTAAAACAAAAAAATATATATATTAGTTATAATAAAGTAGCTATAACAAAATGCTACTACTAACAAGACTTCATTTTTATAAAATATAATAATATTTATTTAATGTAACAATAAAATATAAAAACTCTGCATATATAAATCCAATAACAAACACTTGTTATTTTTAATAATATTTATAATATAACAATATCCCTCTCACAGAGAGAAGGCCTGTGTCCCAGCAGTGGGAACATTAATAGGCTGATTATGTTATGTGATAACAATATAACATTAAAATATTAAAACTCTGCATTTATAAATCCAATAATAAACACTAATTATTTATCGGCCTCATGATGGATTTAAAAAATAATTAAAACAATTAATCCATATGCCACCAAATAATCTTAGGTATTTTCAAATAAAAGTTTAAGTTACTGTAGCGGTACCGCCACATACAAAACTACGAAACAAAAAGACATGACGTCACACAATTCCTACATCTCGCAGTTAGAGTTTACTGAGCGAATAACATAGATAAGACTATCCGAAATCAACATATGGGCAGTTGCTCGCCAGACATAACAACCTGTCTGGTTGGAGGATCCTCCCTTTTCTATGGTGGATGAGTGAACTTTACACCCTGTTCCTCATACCCCTAAATTACAATTCATAAATAAAATCACTCACATTTAGTCCGGTTTCATCAGATATTTGTCTTCTATTAAGACCACTTTTATGCAGCGCAATAATAGTCGCCCTCGTCTCAATATTAATATTTGCATACATTTTGCAAATTTTGAGTAGTAGTTTAATTTCTCTTTGCTATTAAACCACACGTCACTAACCAACAACTACAACCAAACGACAACATTCATTCCGATCAAGTTAAATATTCCTAAAACTCATGTCTACCTCACAGAAATCTAAATTCTTCATTTAATTTAATATGATCTACCTTCCTAACTTTACGAAATGTGTGAACAAGGCGAACAAGATAAAGAATAATATCATTATATTTCTGTCCCATTACTTCCAATCAAGTAAAAACTTACAAAAAGTCTAATGCTACGCGGGATTTGAACTCACGGCTCATCGATTTTATCTGAACGCGCTTAACCGCTAGGTCAACTTGACTCAGATTGTAAGGTTGAAATTATGAACTACAATCACTTGAAGATGATGCATGTCTCTTGAAAATAGAAGGTCGTAAGTCAAACTAAACGTCAAGCGATTCCTTTAAAAAATGGCCTAGCGACTTAAGACCGCTACTGTACCTATTATTACTCCATTTGAAATAAGATAAGACTTTTATCTAAACCTTTTTTACAATTCGTTCAGCAGATTTTGACTTCTATTGCGTTGGTGGCATGATAAATGGCAGCTGCAGTAAACAGTTGGTATTGTAACCACTTTTTTGCTTTTAATGCCATCCATAAGCCTACGTTATAGAAGTCAGAATCGGTTGAACGGACTGTTGAAAGAGGTTTGTTTAAATGTCTAATCTTATTTCAAATAGAGTATTGTTAAAATTTTATTGGTACTCGTATATAAGGTCCCATTAAAATAGATGGACAAACTTTTAGTAATCATTTAGACCACCAAAATAAGGACAATGGAAAAAAATAAATAAGAAAAGCGCATCAGATACTTACAAGAAAAATTAATCAACTAACAAAAATACACTAAAAATTTTGGTTTATACCCAATGCCATTTAGTATTTTTGGTCAAAATAAAATCACTTTTTTTTAGCTTGGATCTTTGGATAGACGTACTGAACGCTGTGTTAAAATTTGTCCATCTATTTTAATGGGGCCTTGTATACATACAGGGATGGTACGGATTCGGTCACAGGAGTGTGGGGATTGGCATGAGATAAAAGAGGCCTATGCCCAGCGTGCAGCGGTGCAATCGGGCTGTAGATGATGATGATGAATTTTAATAAAAATAATATATGTATATAATACTAGCTTCACCCGCGACTTCGTCCGTGAACCTTCCTCAAAAATTGGGCTAACCAATGCAAAAACAAATTTTTCAAATCCTGCTGGTAGTTCCGGAGATTACCTCCTACATAAAAACTTACCAACAAACAAACAAACTTGTACCTCTTTATAATATTAGTATAAATATAGAGGTTTAAAAATTATCACATTGAACCAGGAAGGGACGAATAAAATACCTATTGATTCCATTTTTTTCATATTATGTGTTTGTGAATCGAAAAATTGACTTGATTTAGAAAGAAGACAGAAAAAAAAGAAAAATTGGTTTAGTATTCACAGAAACACGCGCGCACAGAAAGATAATTAACTTCTCAAAATTCTTCAATTGAATTGATTTCATTTTCTTTTATTATTACACACATAACACAACATCACGCCTGTTATCCCCGAAGGGTTAGGCAGAGGTGTTATATAGTACACCCACATTTTGCCAGTTATGTTTTAAGTCCAATGTAGTAGGGGGCGAACCTATTGCCATCAACCGGGCACAAATCCAGACTCCGGGCTGCTACTGAGAAATTCCTGATGGAAAAACCCAATAACACTTTGCCCGACCTGGGAATTGAACCCAGGACCTTATGTTCAGCAGTAGCGCTTGTGACCACTTGACAAAAGGCAGTCAAAATCAGTCGTAATGATGTCATTACACATACATACATAATGCCTGCCGGCACAGTGCCGGCGGCATGGCCGCCGGAACTGCCCGCCGGCTTTGCCGCCGGCCATGCCGCAAAAAGCCGCAGAAACAAACGCAAACAAAGTGAAGGAGCAAAAGCCGGAGGCACGTGCCGCGCGGCAAAAGCCGGCGGCCATGCCGACGGCACTGTGTGTAGGAGCCATAAGCAGGAGTACAATCATGAGCATAAATACCTTACACTTGCGCAAGATTCAAAAGCGATTTTCTCTTGATGGATATCTTATGGTGTTACGAATAAAGTAAAAATACAATAGAGTCTATTGTATTTTTACTTTATTCGTAACACCACACACTATAAATATATCTACGTCTATTGAATAGACGTGGATATATTTAGTAACCTATCCCTAAAGAGTCATAAAAAACCCTGTAAGAAATCGACACGTGTTTCATCTCTCAACGAGGCATCCTCAGGATGACGATTGACTTCATACTGTTGCTTTGATATAGGTAGGTCTTTTCTCCAAGTTGCAATTTTTATTTCACGAGTGTAAAGCTGTTTTCAGACCAGCGCGACACCGGTTATTGTTATACCGTGAAGTTTTGTATTGTTCGTGTCGCGTCGCGCGACAAATTGCGCTGGTCTGAAAACAGCTTAACGCTTCTAAATTTTGCGTAACTGTACGATTTTTATGCTCGTGACTGTAAATCGATCATATTTACCTTTGTATACTTTAACAGGGAAGTCCACCAAGCTAAAACAATGATGTTGATGTAACTTTAAAATCTTGAAAAAAATATAACAAAAAAAATAATCTTAGTTATTATTTTTAACAGCAACGCGGCAGCACGTTCTAAAAGCAAGATGCCTAATCAGCCGATCAAGGTATATTATCTGCCGCCGTCACCAGCATGCAGGGCCATCATAATGGCTGCAAAAGTGATGGGCGTGGAACTGGACCTGGTGTTAACCAATATTATGGAAGGAGAGCATATGACGCCTGAGTTTCTCAAGGTATGTGATAGTTGCTATCAAAGGAGGACCGGACAAAATGGTCCCCACGACCAATAACAACCACACATATGTCATTAGATAGGCATTTTAATATAGAGCAACAACTACTATGGCGGCTCATTTCGAATCGCTGTGTGAAAAAAGTTGTGGCGATTTTTCGCAGGCCTGACCTGGACGGTAGTTAACGGAACACTTGAATATTAATCTTTTCTGGTGGTCTAGTTTGAATATTTTAAAATGTATGCGTGGCCACTGGCGATGATAATACAATATTATGGTACCATCGAGCTGATCTGATGATGGACCTGGACGCTAGATAATGGAACTCTTGAACAGCTTCTAGTAAACCCATCAAATGTGGGCTCATTAGAATTGTCTCAACGAGTCCTGTTCATTTTACCAGATAACGAGGACCTGATGACTGATCTGGACGCTAGATGACTGATGAACTCTTGAACAGCTGCTAGTAAAACCATCGAGTGTGGGCTCATTAAATGTGTCTCAACGAGTCCTGTTCATTTTACCTGATGACGATGACCTGATGAGGCACCATCTATTGATTATCCCTATATACACTATGTAGGTGCACCCAAGGACAATCCAAAATTCAAGGTGCAATAATCCTGCACCAACCGGGGACATCGCAACAAAGATTATGGATTTGGGTGGCTAAAGACAGTGTACTGGTTACCTATAACTATAGAAGCGGTAGGTATGGCCCCTGTTTGATAAACAGCAGATGTGGGCTGCCCAGTTTCTTTTTAATTTGACGGCTGGGTTGCCTACGCCGATTTGTGTTTTGTGACGAAGTATTGGTAATGTTTCTTATACGGTTAGTAAGTTTCACTCCAAGAATACCTACTTCGTCCCATTGCTCGCTGACCCCAAGTGCGGATTTATGACGATTAATTAATGACCACGTTTGTGGTCCCTTATAAGCTCCACGTGAGGGCGGGAATGTCCAAGTCCATGAGTTTTCTTTTGATTGAAAGTGGAAGTGGTCCTTTCATTAGGCGTTTCATTGACCAATAACTCTTCTAGGCGTTCTCTTCTCGGTGCGTTAAGCGACATCTTTATCTTGTGTCATCTGAAAGGACTATTTGGCCGAGGTATATGTTACTCAGTACTCATGGACAAATTCAACCTCCACCATACCCCCTATCTACTTTGCGTTTGGTGCTGTTGCTCATTAGTCTTTATAATAAAAAAACAAGTGCAATAGTAAACAGTTTTATAATTACATCCATAATAATCGTAAAAACGTATTGATGTGCAAGGTAAAATTCAGAACTTCGTTATACACCTTCCAGGCCAACCATAAAGTGCTTTACATACTGTACTCGTTATGAAACATCTAATAAGCCGATAGGTGGGTTTACTAGTAGCCATTCAAAGAATCCAGGTCAGTCATCAGGTAAAATGAACAGTACTCGTTGAGACACATTAATTAATGAGCCTACTCGATGGGTTTACTCGTAACTGTTCAATAGTTCTATTATCTAGCGTCCGGATCAGTCATCGGGTCCTCGTAATCTGGTAAAATGAACAGGACTCGTTGAGACAATTCTAATGAGTCCACACACTCGATGGGATTAATAGTAGCTGTTCAAGAGTTCTATTATCTAGCGTCCAGATCAGTCATCAGGTCCTCGTCATCTGGTAAAATGAACAGGACTCGTTGAGACAATTCCAATGAGCCCACACTCGATGGGTTTACTAGTAGCTGTTCAAGAGTTCCATTATCTAGCGTCCAGGTCCATCATCAGATCAGCTCGATGGTACCATATTATTGTATTATCATCGCCAGGCATACATTTGAAAATATTCAAACTAGACCACCAGGAGTGATAATTATTCAAGTGTTCCGTTATCTACCGTCCAGGTCAGGGCTGCGAAACATCGCCACAACTTTTTTCACACAGCGATTTGAAATGAGCCGCCATAGTAGTTGTTGCTCTATATTAAAATGCCTATCTAATGAAATATGTGTGGTTGTTATTGGTGCTTGGACCAGCTTCCATACATTTTTGCCGATCATCCTTTGCAATCTTACTAAACTTACCTATCCCCAATGCCAGTTTTCAAAATTGGACAAGGATTTGCCTTTTCTTCGCCGTATCAATGATTCCATTCTTCTCTTCTTAGCGTGTCGATGGCAATTTAAATAGACTCGGCCCAGAATGAGGCTACATGTTTAGCACCATCACTAGCGTCCATCAATTCCTGTAGCGTGCTGCTTACAGGACACGCAGGACATGATATTAAGTGTCCCATCGTTTGTGGAACAGCACCACATTTACACTCCAATGCGGAGTCGTCTATGAATATCCACCTGAACAGCTTTTCCTTGCTTCGGCCAACCTGGGTCCTGTAACGGGTGATTTATCTGTTTTAAATAAGCTTCGACCAGAATTCGGCCACTTCGACAGCGTTATCGTTGGCATCTCAAAGGTCTTCCATAGTGTAGGTGTAATTGCACAGAGAGTATGACAAGAGGTGAGGCATCGCTCGCGATGTGGTTCTGCAGTCGCACTGAAAATTAACTCATAAATAGGCACTTAAACTTATACTCTATTTGAAATAAGATTTGACATTTAAACAAACTGTTTTACTGTTCTTTTAACCGATTCTGACTTCTATACCGTAGATATAAGGATGGCATTAAAAGCAAAAAATTGGTCACAATACCAACTGTTTACTGCAGCTGCCGTTTGAAGTCAGTAGTAACGGAATACTCGTAGAAGTCAAAATCGGGTGAACGGACTATAAAAAAGGTTTAGTTAAATATTATTTCAAATTGAGTATAGGTATATTACTTGAACAATGCCATTTTTCAAGAAGGAAGCAAATCAATTCTCAGTGCTATGGGGCTACTAATGATGTTAATTGATGATTGAGTTGATGATGTAACAACCCAATCACGTTACAGTGTTCTTGTTTTGGCCCGAAATGGCCTAGAGATGAATATTATTGTAAGTTTCGTACAAGATCTGGACGGGGTCTGATAATATCAAATTCTAATCAGTCCAAATTGCAATATTGCAGATATACTGGAAAACAGATTGTCAACATCGCGTGTTAAGCTCACATTTTTATTTGTGCTAGTAATAAATCATGTTAGGGTTGCCTCTTTTACGAAACTACGGCTGAAATAACTTTAATGTTTGCTGGTTGATGCTAAATACGGAGTTTACGTTACGACATTTTTTTTAGGGTTACGTTCCCGTAGGGGGCCAAACGAAACCCTATTACTAAGCCTCCGCTGTCCGTCCGTCCATCTATCTGTCAGCGGGCTGAATCTCATGACCCGTAGGTGACAGTTGTTTTCACGGATTGCGCATTTCTATTGCCGCTATAACAACAAAAATATTAATAAATTAAAGATAAAAAGTTTTGGTTTTTTAAAGTAAAAAATGTAGTGTTGAGGCCAGTAGTACACCTCCGCCGCGAAACCATAGCAGTGAAATAGCAGAAGTTCATATCTAAAATACTGCGGTTTCGCTGCTATGGTTTCACGGCTGAGGTCAGAGGTGTGCTATCGGCGTGAATATTGTACGACTGCGGAACCCTCCGACTGCGAGTCTGATTCGAACTTGGCCTATTATTTTGTTAATTCTGCTTGAAAAATATTGACTTTACTTTACTTGGTTCTTTTGCTTCTAGATGAATCCTCAACATACAATACCGACTATGGACGACAGTGGATTCATTTTATGGGAAAGGTAAGTTATTTTAGTACTATATTTTTGACGATATGAGGAGTAAAAACGTCATAAAAATGGCGGTCTTCATTCTAAATAGGCCTTATTAGAAACTTGTTCAATTTATTCAGTAAACCTACTCTTTCTTACTTTATATTGAAAGTTCAAGTATGATTTTGGTGTGTTCGTGTTGCGAGTGTTACCTACTGACCAGTGATTTCAATAGTCTTCTATTGTCCGCGTGCGACTGCTAGTTACCGCCTTGGAAATTTGGAAAGAATGATATGACTGAAAGAAAACATCTTCTATACATATAATAAAATTGTAGAAAAGTGGTGTCTGTACAATGGAAATATATGAAAAAAAAGTAGCAGGGGTTGTTATTATATCGATGCTGAACGCGAGATTGTAATTAAATTTTTTTTTGTCTGTTTGTCTGTTTGTCTGTTTGTCTGTGTGTTTGTGCACGCTAATATCAGAAACGGCTTTTTCGATTTAGATGCGGTTTTCACTAATATATTGTAGTAAGCTTCACTTAACATTTTGTGTTTATTTCATGTCAATCGGTTCATAAATAAAAAAGTTATGTCAATTTAAAGAATCACATCGAACAAAAAGTTATGTCAATTTAAAGAATCACATCGAACATTTGTTATGGCATTTCTTTCCTTGATTTTCGGTATACTTATCTTAATTTTTATTTAGGGTTTGTATCTAAATATTATAAGTATTTGGTATAGGTTAGGCATTTCTTTTCTTGATTTTCTTTATTAAGTATAAGTTTATTAGCTCAGGTTAGTAATAAATTTTTCTAGCAATTCTTTTGTTTTATAAAGTTAGTACGTTTGGTTTACACGTCTTAACATTTATTACTTAAACTGTGATAATTTTAGATAAGTACTCCATAATTGTATAATAATCTGTAAGTATTTATAATTTAATTGTTTACGATAGTACGTGTTTACTAAATAACTGTGTGTTAAGTAGTAAGTACTATTTTATTGTAAGAATGCCTCGAAGAAGATCCAACCCCTCCCAATGTAGCAGAAATGCTAAAAGGATGAGATTAGTTCGATCACAGGAATCTGAGGAAGGTCGTGAGGCAAGGCTCTCTGCAACTCGGGAACATCAGGCTAGGTTTCGTGCTGCAGAAACTTCGACTCAGCGGGAATCTCGACTGAGTTCAAATCGTTCTCGAATGGTCGAGGTCGCGAAAATTTTTTTTCATACTAATGGGGTCAAGTCATGAAAAAGGTTGAAAAACACTGCCCTACATTAATCCTATCCTACTAATATTATAAATGCGAAAGTTTGTGAGGATGGATGGATGGATGGTTGGATGTTTGTTACTCTTTCACACAAAAACTACTGAACGGATTTTGATGCAACTTTACAATAATGTAGCTTATACATTAGAATAACCCATAGGCTACAATTTATAAAGATTTTATGTGATTTGGCCATAATATAACGATAAGTATCAAGTAAGTCGGAAAAATTCCTGCCCTCTGAGATCTATCTTTGCGTGCGCTGCCTTTTTTTTTTTTTTTTGGGTGTTTAATCATCCAATGACTTCTTCCGCTCTGGGCGGAGTGGAAGGGCGTGTCAGACTCTTACTGACTAAACCCCACACGTGTTCCTTCGATCCTTGATATCTCTTTGAGGCGCGCGTGGAACACGATGCGCCGTCGACCCGGGCCTGGTCCTTATCGGACGGCGAGCTGCCCGTTGCTCTCCGCCGCAGGCCCGCGCCTACGGTGGCTGGAAATCGGCTATCAATTCCCGACGCCCGGGACGTCTCCTACGGCGCGGCGGCGGCGGCGGCTAGGGCTGGTAGGGCGCGGCCTTTGCCACTCCCTCGCGCGCTCCACCTTCTCTTTCGCGAGCATTACTGCTTTGCAGAAGGAGGTGACGGCTTGCCATGCCCTCTCGCTCCGCAACATGGCCTGAACCAGGGCCGTACGACGATCGCCTCCACGACGACACGGCGGTGGTCCACCCAAGCCGGACAGACCTCCACCGTATGCTGCGTGCGCTGCCTAAACCGTTAAGAGTTACATGAAGAAAATGTATTGTGGGATTGTTTGTCTTAAAGAGTTCTAAATAAAAGTCCGCGACAGCATCTATCTACCTTTTATGTGGAAGCCTTTATAACCAAAATAGTGAGCAATAAATACAGTTAAATTGAATACTTTTTTTACATTGCATTTTTTAGAGTATTTAGTTAATTCTTATCAAAATAAATACCTTCATCGCTTTTGGTATTTAATGTAGATAAAGTTTGTCTTTTACACTAAGTAATTTGGACAAATAGTTTAAAAGTTAGAACGATAAGAATGACCTGCGATAATGAGTCGACGGCGCACAGACCGAGGGTGGAGGGGCGGGCCAGCTAGGGGATGACGCGCCAGAGCGCCAAGTGGAAGCTATTGCTTAATAATTATGTTCGAGAAATAACTTAAATAACGCAATTAATTGTTGAACTGTCAAAATGAAACCCATTGCTATTGTAAGTGCTACGCAATTACCCCGCTGATTTAGGACATGTTACACGTTCCTGTGGGATAATTTCCGACATCCACGCGGGCGAAGCCGCGGGCAGAAGCTAGTTAGAAAATAAAAATCGCATGAATCACCCCTGTGCAAAAGGATCTTGAACATAGTTCCAGGATTTTTCTGATAGACTTGGAATACCTTTCAACTCTTCAAGCATCTCAGGATATGTTGCCCCCTTGTCGCATCATCACTATGTGCTAGCGATAGTATTTGGTGTTCTCTATTATATAATTTAAATCCTTGCTTTCAGCCGTGCAATCCTGGCGTATCTGGTGAATGCTTATGGTCGTGACGATACCCTGTACCCCAAAAACCCTCGTCTTCGAGCTATCATAGACCAGCGCCTCAACTTTGACCTTGGCACGCTGTATGCGAGATACTCCGCTCTTTACGTAAGTGGATTTTCTACTGATAATTTTAAAGAATTGTCTTTTTATTTTAGAGTTTTGCCTAGGGTTTGTGCCCGATTGATGGTAATGGGGAAAAATATAGGCTTGACGGCGTTATGCTAATCATAACATAACTAATAAACATATGCCATAGAGGGAAGGATAAAGTTGAACAACCTCATAATGTGCCTGTAATTTCAAGCCGGAAAAGATCAATGTTGCTAAGCGGCAGACGTTTGATGGGGTGTGATGATACTTTACAATATAATAGGAGTATGAAACATCGTGCAGGAGCAAGCAACCCGACATGTTGAATTCAAGTGAATATTTTCCTGTAGTTGTACAACATGTCTCACTGAAGTATTATTTACACTGTATTTTTTTCAGGTTTTTTTTTTGTATAAAATACATAGGTACCTACTGCAGCTACTAATGGCAGCAGAAATACAATAGTAAAATAATGTAAGAAACGGTTTGGAAGACTAATAAAAGTTGCAGAAAAAAAAAAATATCAAAGGTTAAAAAAAGATAGACATTTCTCGTAGAAAATTTTGCCAGTCATCACAAAAATAATCGTGTTCCAGATCCCGATACTGTTCCATGGCGAGGAGTACAATGAGGAGCATGCTGCCAAGCTGGACCAGGCACTGGCCTGGCTCAACACTTTCCTAGACGGAAAGGCTTTTGTCGCCGGAGACGATCTCACTATCGCTGACATCTCTATCATCGTTACTATTACTAATCTGGATGTAAGTTCCCTTTGTTTTTTTTTAAGAAATTTCGTAAGGGAAGGGGAGTATGAATGTGGTTGGCGATAAGAGTGGGAAGACCAAAGACACGATGGATGGGTCTGTAAAAGATGATATGTTTAGAAATGTGTAACTGGTTGACAACTGTGAGAACGGTTAGTAGATGTTTAGAAAAAGACACGCTGTGTCCACCCCAAAGACATTGGAATAAGTGCAAAAGGATAATCAATGATGATATATATATATATACATAAATAGGTAGGTAAATAAATGTAATGCAGAACATAGGTGACACGCAACATTGTACCAATATTCTCATACTCACCTTGCTTGGTTTTGGTCTCCTTCCCAACTTGGATGAAGCTACCCATGTACCCATCTCCTTTGTATCCATAAAAGGAGATTATAGTCTGCAGAACCATGTCAAAGGGTCATGCATCAGCATCCTTATTTTGTTCTGTTCAGTAATGACATTCATGTCATTCAGATTTAAGAATGTTGAATGGTGGAAAACCTGGAGAAACAATATACGTGAATTCCGTGTAAAGAAGAAGAATATGTGAACAATTAACGTTGTAAGAACCGATTGTTGATGTTTTACAAAATTCTTGGTAAGGATTGTATCAGATGAATGAATAGTAGATGCCAAGCAATCACTGGCAACATCCGACTGCAAATAGCTTTGATACACGTCCTGTGATGTTGAGAAAACATATGCTATGGTATTTATCTTTGAGGAAACGTTGGTTTATGAGACATTTTCATAGACTTTATAATAATAAAAATGTTCGATGTCTGGCTTATTGGTGTTATAACTAGTTATTGAGAGGTCATCGCGCATTATAGCAGCACGGCTCCGACACGGCAAATAACTTGTCAATCAAGTTTTAAGGGATTTTAAGTCAAATGCATTAAAGTCTATTTTACGATGGCTATACAAAATAGTGGACAGCTCGCCGGCCCGCGAGCCACACGTCGGGCCGACAGCGCGGTTCAAGCGAGGTGCCCGCTCGCTGGCGCCTCACCGTCCGCGGGGTGACGCCTCACCGTAAGCGCGGTGACGCCTCGCTGGCCGCACGGTGACGCCTTGCTTGTGAATAAACAATAAACTTTTCCCTCACCGCGCGCCGGTGGCGTGCCGGTAGCGAGCGGTCGCCTTGCTTACGGAACGTTGGCGGCTGGCCGTCGCCTTGCTTCCGGCGCGTTGGCGGCTAGTCGTCGCCTGGCTTACGGCGCGTTGGCGACTAGATTTTTCGAGGCGGTGCCGGGGCGCTACCGTGCTGGAGCGGTGCTGTTATAATGGGCGATGACCTTTAGAGTGTATTTATGTAGAACGATGATAATTGGCGCCTATATGCGAGCGTTCTCGGCGCCGACAAGTGCTGGCATCTAGGCGTTGGTTGGCGCAGGAAGTTTTCATACTTTTTTCCAAATCAGCACAAACCGTCGCCGATGCGCCGACAAGTTCCTATCTGATTAGTTGAAGCCGGTTCCTTTTTTCAGATAATGAAATGGCTAGGTGCTATAACACCTGCTTCAATATTTATGGAACTACTGGCTATTTGATTTGACGATAAATTGATATTATGTGAAGTACCTGAAGCTTCTCAGTACTAAGTATTGAAGTACCTTTCATAGCATCTGCGATTTCTCAGACAACATAGTTACCGATGCCATAAAAAATGACCTGGAAGCAGAGGAAGTATACCTAAACTAAAAAAGTTGCAAGTCTTTACAAAGTACTTTATTTAATGCTGAAGCAGCAGCAACTTATCAAGATAAAAAAAGTCAGGGGGTGCATTGTCCCCAAAGTTAGATTGAGCACTTTTCAGGGCTTACACTGATACGTCTATCCAAAAGGTCTAATAAACAGTCTACATAAGACATTCCTATAAAATCATGGCATGACATCCATTCCTTATGAACCCTAGGCTGTATGTAGAGTAGACACGTTTAACGGGCGTTACTTACCAAAAGTAAGCTATACGTTTTAATTTTTTTTAAGTAAGATAAGAACTTTTGTATTTTCAGGCTTTCGGATACGACATGAGTGCCCATGAAAATCTCACGAAATGGTTCGAGAGGACCAAGGTGGCTTTGGAACCATACGGTTACAACGAGGTGGATGCCGCCGGTGCCAAAATACTGGCTTCATTCTTGAAGAAAGATTAATTTAAGACGAAATTTGATTTATTTGTTGTTTTTTAAATTAGTTTTTCACGGATAAACAGGTTGAAATATTAGATACTTGTACTTAATTGTGTTGTTTTGTTTGTTTATCTCGTTTGTATTATTAAAAGAGATCTGTATTACTATTATTTTGCTGTTTTATTTTAAAAACAATTTAAGTGTTGTCAACGGTCATCCATTTAAAAGTGACATAATTTGAAGTCATAAAGCCTGGAAGTTTTGGGTACCTTCTACAGTTGCATTAAAGTAACTGCTAAAAGCACTCTAGGAACCTATGTTGTGTTGTCAGAAACACGTTTAGGTACGTTACAATTACAAGCTTTGTTACGTTAACTCGTAGCTAAAACAATGCTTGGCAGTTTGTTCCGACATCACGTAAGTCCATGTAGTGATGTAGTCAATATGACACAATTATTAATCGAGGTATTAACCGTTCGATAAACAAACCACGATAATAAGGAGCGAGCTCGGTGAGACCCGACAACGTCCGGTCGCACGAAACCACACCGTGGAGCTATTGAATTGAGGTAGGCATTTCTATGTGGCATAACAATGTGCCGGCGCATGCAAGCGGGTCGCGCGCCGCGCTCTTACCGTTCTACGTTTTCAAAACAAAACAGCCGTTCGATTGTTCTAATTTGAAAAATCCACCACAAAACGATCAAACACATCGCAGTATTCACAAACAACCAGTAACAAGTGAAACAGAGAGTGTGCCTTCGTCTTGTCGTCTCTTAGCGCTGGTTCGCGTTACACGGCAGCTACAATATTCTACAACAGAGTCTGGAACTGAAAATGTGGTGGGTGCAGTGCTGCGGTTGATATGTGTTGTACAAGTTGACACAGCTGTGGATTGAGCTACCAAAGTACCAACACAATGATGTTCACAGTGGGTATTTTAATTTTCACAATGCATTTCGGCATTCCTACCTTTCCGATTCATAAATATAAAGTGTGGTTTTACAAGACTGTTCTTACCTTGTTAGTGTATTTCTCGTGATAAGGCAGGTAGTTGCTATTAAAACTTCCGTTTATAGTGCACTGCTATTTAAAAACTTATGTAGGTTCTTGATAAGTCGAAGTAAGTATATAATATATACTTTATTGATGTGATGGATTTTAATAATTCTTCTGCTGCAGTTCCATATTATAGTTCTAATTGATAATTATTAAAGTTGAAATGAGGATAAACTAATACTTTGTAGTTGGTTAGTATGTTGTAATCTTTTAATCCAATATTCGTCAGTCTCATTATGAGATCATCTAATTTCATGAGATAATAGTGTTATACTTACCCAGATTTTTCAAAAAGTTTATAAAGATAACGCAAAGATTGTTCTTAGTCACAATAAATATGAAGCAATATAGAAAAATAGTAATATATACGAGTAACATTCATAAGATTTAGAATTAGTTGTCACTTGTCATGGACACTGACCACCGGGCGACATAGACAAGAGGATATGGTCAATATTCAACTACGTTATTGCATAGGCTATTGTCGAATCGTTCTCATCTCACACGATATCTGATACGGCAGTTACGTCTAGTATAAATAAGTCTAGCGACACATCTACGGGAAATACGCGGCGAAAGTTCGGCGTGCTTGCATTCGAAGTGTTTTCACAATCCAGTATCAGGCCGATGTTACGTCGAGTTTTGGCGTAAGTGTAAACATTGGTTGGGCGGAAGTTCGCCAACAACCAACTGTGTTTTGTATGGGCCACGCCACATCGAACATTAGGGTTTGTTTGTATTGTACTCTTCTAAAGTCTATATCATTTGTACTATTTTAAAATAACCCATATTTTGGCCATCTGGCGCAAACCAGTAGCGAAACAATGAACTTCATGTACCTAGTTAACGCAAAATTATTTATGTTCGACATGTACATCTTATTCTGTCGTAGCTGGTCAATGACCATAACAAACCAAGGCAAAAAAAAAACGGGGCAGTTTGGGACTGCCGATTGAAGTGAAAACTAAGTAACGCCATCTACCGAAAATGTCAGGAATTTATGTGGCTTGCTGTCAGTACAAGAACGAAAGCTGTAGCTCCATTAAAAAATATCCAAAAAAATAAAACAGAGTGCGCTGTCAACAAAAACTTGTAAATTAACGTTGTGCAATTCTACTCTCCTTCCGTCTTACGAATTTTCGATCAGGTCACGTGTCCTGACGCGAGTTTAACATTTTTTACCCATCCCAAAAAAGTGCACCACGCCGCTAAAGAAGTTTTCACTTAAAAAATGTCATAGCCAGCTACCGAGTTCCGGCGACGTAATTTCGCTAGGTGTGGCCCTACACGTACATTGGCCTTACCATTGAACTGTATCGTGGATAGTATTATGTCAGCCATACATCCTGCCTTCAAAGATGTGTTGTTCAAGACACAGACGCTAGTGTTGATAAATAATACATCAGTTTGATGACAATAACGAGGTTTGTTGTTACAGCGATTAACATGCATTCTAATAATAGCTACAACGTCAATGGCTGTACAGTTTTCTCCAAATCCCACGTCAGATATGTCCGCAGATGAGAAGACGCAGAAGAGTAATAAAACATTGGAAGCGTCGGAAGAAAGCGGCCATGAAATAGAAACGGATATTGACGAAGTTAAGGAAAAGAAGTTCTTAGATGACGCCATGAGAACAGTACTAGATCCAAATACGTTGATCGTAAAGACAAATGATATAGTAGAAACATTTAAATATCAGTTAGAAGAATTAGACAAAGTTAACACAAGTCTCGATGTGTTTATGGAGGAGATGGATAAGCTAAGTTTGGATGTTTGCAAAACATCACAAGATGCACTTTGGTCATACGTCACAGATATAAACAATGAAGCTAAGAAAAATAAAATGGTGAGAATAAGACTGAATATGTCCTAATTGTTAATTCTGCAGTTTGTATGAGAGGAGTTCTTGGGTTTAATTGTTTAATGTTGCGATTTTCAGGTTCGAATAGCAGCCGAAGAAGATGAAATAAAGAAACACTATTGGAACATACTGAAAAAGAAATATTTGAACGACGAACAACTGATGAATGATACGAAGATGAGAAGGAAAATTAGAATCATAAAGGAACGAGGTACCAATGTGCAGATGCCACAAAGCAAGGTATTTTGTCATCTAACAGTTTTGAGTCTACCCATTTTTTCATAGAGCTCATACGCCATTCCGGTGATACATATTGCAAATTAACCCTCCAGGAGGGTCACCGGCATTACATTTGTATTAAAGTTAACCCTCGAGGAGTGTCACCGGCATTAGATTTGAATCCGTGTTATAAAACACTGTAAAACGAAGTAAAATAGTGTTTTCAGGGGTCTTGCCGCTATACTTAGGACATTTCGGGGTATTTTCATGTACTAGTGGGGCTAGGACGTGAAATAATAAAAAACCTAAAAGATAAGAAAAATTGTAACAGAATTACGGACAGACAAACAAAGTCGCACCACAATAAGTGTTCCTTTTTTACCACTTTGATAAAGTTAAACTTATTTCCTCTCCTGAACTACGGGCCTTCTGACTGAATTTTTTGACAATAAAGCTTGAATTTTAAAACCACGCGTATATGAGTAAATTTTGTTAAAATATACAATTGATTTTATTTTCACACTTTATAATTTGGTATTCGCTAAGAAAAACCTACATTTAAAATAAGCCCTCCAGGAAGGCTCCCAGTATCCCATATGCGACTTGAGTGAACCCTCCAGGAGGGTTCCCGGCACTGAACATGTTAAATCAAGTATACGATAATACAAACACCTATGCATTGTTATAAAGGACAATGCATAGTTGCTGGAAAGCATATTATTGGACATAGCAGCTAGATCAATAGGTACTCAATTTTTATTGAGATCATCCATTGCATGACATGTATTTAGTTGTTTTCTATACTAAATAAAGAGGAAAAATGTGTTTGTTAGTTTGTATGTAAGGGGTAATCTCCGGAACTACCTGTCGGATTTGAACAATTCTTTTTGCATTGGATAGTTCAATTCTTGAGGAAGGTTATGAGCGCCGCCGACGTCACGGGAAGAAGATAGTATATTATATTATTAGCATCGTGAATATGAGAGTGCTACATACCTACAAAACTCGAATAAATTCTGAAATCGAATATCAATTTATGAGTCTTTGTTAGTTCACTTCTGCCTCTAATCAAAGGAATGATATATTTCTTTTACTATAACTTTCTTTATTTTATAATGTTCCAGCAAAGAGAAGAAATTGACACAATGCAGAGGATTTGGAGTCGTGTCACTGTGTGTGCTTACAACACAAGTTGCAGCTCGGAAGATTCGGTACGAACGATGAGTGGTCAGTCAGTATTATTTACTTTTTATCATCGATGTAATGAAATTAACAAAATTATTAAGACTATCGATATGATTCGAGTCTTAATTATTAAAAGTACTTAACATCTTTCATTAAGATAACTGATAACAGCTTACACAATGTTACTTATCACTTGGTTAATGTACTGATTAAATAATTTTCATCATGAATGTTTCCATTTGATGTAATGTGTCATAAACTCATTACATTACGCTATAACATAAATTGTAATCGAATTCGAATCTGTTAACAATGAAACAATTTTTCCAGACGTAATATCGATCTTCAAAACAAGTAACGATACAAAAGAATTAGCGTATTATTGGAAAGTTTATCGCGATACGACTGGAAAGAAAATACGCCCGATATTTAAAGATTATGTAGTGAGAATGAACAGAGTGGCAGAATCTGAAAACTTTACGGATGCTGGTGATATGTGGCGATACGCATTTGAAGATGACGATTTTGTTGAAACGGTTGATAGAATCTGGAAAGAGATCAAACCGTTCTATGATTTACTCCACGATTATGTTAGAGCAAAGTTAAAACTTGTTTACAAAGACATTCTGAAGAGTAACGATAAACTAATTCCAGCTCACATTTTAGGTAAGTTTCAGTTTTTAGAGACGCCTGACAAATAATGAATGGCAAAATGCGTGTAAAAATGTTTTATAAGGTTTTTCTTGCTATCTATGTTTTATTATGACTACATAGATGCCTTAAAAATATTTCAGGTAATTTATGGGCTCAAGAATGGCAAGCAATCTACCCGAAGGTAGTCGCGTACGCAGATCACATGAGACCGAAGCTTCCAGAAAATGAAACTATACTTTCCAAAGACCTATTTGATGCAGTCGACGAGTTCCACCAATCCCTTGGTTTCGATAGCGCGAAGGATTCCTTCCAAGATATTAAAGACACGATGACGACGGCCAACTGTTTGCCGTCCAGTCATGACATGTGTGATGGAGTTCATTACAAGTAAATTGATATTATTTATACCTATCTAAAATATTATTCTTGTAAACTGTCATAGAGCAGTGGTGGCCTAGTGGTAATGGCCCCGACTTACGAGTTGTATGTCGTGGGTTCGAATCCAGGCAAGCGCTTTACTTTGTGTAAATAATTTCATCACCACTGCTGTGCCACTGCTCTCAAAACGGTGAAGGAAAACATCGTGAGGAAACCGGCGTGTCTTAGAACCAAAAATGTGTCTCAGCAGTGGGAACATTAATAAATGAAATGAAATGAATTCATTATCAACATGACGGACCAAAAAATATTTTTTAGTCATCTTCGTATTCTGAAATCAATTGAAAACATCTATTGATTTCATAATTTTTTAACCTTGATTGCATGGATCATAAAATTCCTGAGTACAAAACGCACAGATTAAAAAGATAAGAAAGATGTATTTGTATGTATTTTATAGAGCAAAATTACCCATTGCTTTCAGCAGGCGTTGACCCACAGCTACGATTATAAAAACGGGATAATTGACACATAATATTATTTTTTCTTGAGGGAGTCGCCCAAAGTTAATTTATCTGTAGGCGAATCGAATTATGGAGTTGTCGATTCACCTACAAATAAATTAACTTCATGCGAACGCCTCAAGAATTAAGAATTATTATTATTTAAAATTGTCGATTCGCCCATTTCGGGCAAGTAAATTTGGGCAAATCACTAATAAGTCATAATATTTATGTTTCATTATCATTCGCCTGTCCTTATTCCAATTAATTTGGTTTCAGCGCAACATGTCTGTCTCTTCCATATTTCTCTATTAGTCGTCATCTCGGTAGTCACCTAAGTAGTTAGTATAGTTTGTATACTTATTTTTCTCAAAAATTTAAATTAAATTTAAAATATTGTGCCTCTTAGTTCATTATTTCTATCAAAATATTCAAGTGTCGATGCAGGATATAAAAAACTCGTTCAAGTCAAGTTTTTTTTGTAGAAATCATGTAAAAGTTAACCTTTATACTAAACCGACCTTCAATCAGATATAAAATTCCACATAGTATGATTGATTAATATCTATTTAGCAAATAGGTACAGTACGACACAACTTAGATGTAGCATCGACAAAATTCGTAAAACCGATCACCATCCTAACTCAGTGCGCCTTCAAAATCACCAATCTTTATTACTGCTTGTTATTATTCAGGTGAAAATGATCTTTCGAAAACGCAATAACGTGTAAAGTCTCATAGCCAAATACATTCGTAAAATTGAAATAAATGAATGAAAATTTTCAAATCCATGCTACATCTAAGTTGTGTCGTACTGTACGTGACTTTGCTTAGAACTACCTTTGTTTAGAAGTTTTTGCATAAGCAATGTTTTTATTCACTTCTTCATTTTGCGTCACGTTGTTATATTTTTTCCTGATGTGTTTTTTGTGTTTGTTTGAGAAGTTTTATTTTCTTTAATGATGATTTAAAAAGTGTATACGGGGTGTCCGGGACATCGACGCGAAGCCGGTTACCATGGATTCAGTACATGGTTCTGAACGCCCCTGCGTTAAAATTTTTCGTCGGTTATATAAAAAAAAATCAGCTGTTCCATACATTTTGACCGCGTAGGTATTGCACTTTTCTATGAAACAGCAGATTTTTTTTTTAATAACCGACGAAAAATTTCAACGCAGGGGCGCGCCCCTGCGTGGGCGTTCAGAACCATGTACTGAATCCATGGTAACCGGCTTCGCGTCGATGTCCCTGCCGCGTAATTACAAAAGGGGATGCAACACAGACACCCATAGTCTGTGCTGCATCATGTCGCGTATGGCTTAAAGCAGTAATAGTCCGTCCGAACCCAGCTGCAACACAGAGCGGTCTGTAGTGCAGCCGCATTTGTTTGTATAAGGCTATACAAAGGCGGATGCAACACAGACACCCATAGTCTGTGCTGCATTATCTTGTGAATGGCTTAAAGCAGTATAATAGTCCGTCCGAATCCAGCTGCAACACAGCGCAACGCATTTGTTGTGTTTTTGTGACACCCATAGTTGCAATATGTTACGAACCACTTGAAGCGTTATTAGTACGTTCGAATGCTGCTTCAATACAGTAATCTGTATAGTAGTATAATTTATTTGAAGAATATAATAAAAAAGACAAATACGGTAAAATTACGTTTTATTTTTCATGTACTAAGTATACTTAGGGCCTGTTTCACCACCTACGGTTAAGTTCCTATTAACTCACTTGGCAGATCATTTCATACAAATTCTGTTCTATTTTTGAATTTATTCGGTAAGTAGTGGCTATTCGGACATCGTGAAATAGACCCTTACTCTACTAGTAGTTTCAGGAACACATAAGCGCACACAACACATAGGTCACACATATAGGTCGCATAAACGAGAATATGGCAGCCAAGTTAACGGGGATGAAAATGAAAATGAAAATTTTCGTTATAACGTATTACACTCTTCTTGCCGCGTACCGAGTGCTGGCAATTCACATTGAATTTTGGCGTTAAAAGATTCTTCTTTTGTGGCTTCGAAATTTAATATCGTGTACTCCAGTTTACTCCACACAGTATTTATTTTAAAAAGTCATTAATTTGTCTTTATTCAACATTTTACAATAAGATAGGTAATTCACGCACGCACGCACTGCACCGACTCGTCGCTAGGTCAAGGGCAAACTAACATCAAAAAATTCAAAAGTCATAAATAATTGTGTCTTCCGCGATCGGTCTGTAAAGCCGCCGCATTTGTGCGACGTTACCATTCCGAACGCGATCATAGTACAGACACTAGTTACCTAGGGATCTGCAGTGTAGACAGAGCGAGTACTTACCTACTTTTATGCTGTATTGCAGCCGCTTTTGTTAGAACAAAGTCTTGCGGAACCGATCACATTGCAGACAGTCTTCAAATCTCTGTGGTGTAGTCGTGTTTGTAATGCTTTATTCATACGGACGCGGCTGCGTTACAGAGCAGCTCCTGTCTGTGTTGCATCCCCTTTTGTAATTACGCGTCCCTGCCACCCTGTATATTGGGGAATCCGACCTTAAATATTCTTTTTAGTGTGTCGATGGCACGAAATATTAAAACGATTTTTTTTTAATTTGACTGATCCAAAATTCAGCAACGCGAATACCGTTTGCTGAAGCAGTCATTAGGTCTCCACGTGTGCAGGTGATAGACATGCGGTTCATTTTCCTTAATTATGTTCTAATTATTATTTGAACATAATTAGGAAATACGAAAATTTTATCAGCCTATTGAATTATGTTTTTTTTTAAGTTAATCTAATTAAATGCATATATAGGTATTAGATATATTATAATCTTCACTTACATTTATCATTACTTTTCAACTAAGTTTCTATGATAATGCTTTTTTTAAACTAATACTTTCTGTTCTATAATATGTATATGCCTTACAACGCGGATGCGCCAACTTATTTAGTCTCAACGAATGATGTCCATAGGAGCTCGTGGCTAAGTAATAACAAGCCACACGGGTCGATCCATCAGGTTAAGCTACGCTTGCCGGGGTTGGTCAGTGGATGGGTGACCATCTTTACATACCGAGACTCCTTCGTGCCTCAGAAAGCACGTTAAGCCGTTGGCCCGGCTGTCATTTGTGGATCTTTGACAGTCGTTACGAGTCGTCAGAAGCCCGAAAGTCTGACACCAGTCTTACCAAGGGGTATCGTATTACCCAGTTACTGGGTTGTGGAGGTCAGATAGGCAGTCGCTCCATGTAAAATACTGGTATTCAGCTGCATCCGGTTAGACTGGAAGCCGACGCGACCCCAAGATAGTTGGGAAAAAGGCTAGGAAGATTGATTGAACGATGTCCATGCATTTGAACGCAACAAATGGCTCCTTAAAATCATACAGTTTATTGTACATTATTTTGTTTCATGGCAATGTTCTCATTCATTGCTTCTGAGGTAAAAAAAAAATGTTATGAGGCTTTCATGTTTTTGGAAATAAGATACATACCTATTTCAATAATTGTTAAGAGGAAATTAATTATTTAGCGTATGCTAGGTACTTGCACAATTTCGAATTTTACACCCTGTTCAGTTTATTTTTTTTAAAGTTTAAATTGAGTTTCTTATTTGTTGTTTCCAGGATTAAATGGTGCGGTGAAAAGGTGACGGATGTCGTCGTTGGTTTGTCACGAGCCGCAAGACTTCTGGGACACGTTCAATACTTCAAGCATTACAGGAGTCTACCTCCGTTGTACAGAGATGGACCAAATCCAGGTACCTAAACAAAGTGTTCCTTTCCTTTTCCATAACTCTAATTTATGATACTATGTCAAAGAATCAACTGGCATTGTGAATTATTGCTCAATAAAAAAACGGGTTTCTTTTTTCTCACGATTTATACTATTTTACACAATGTCACGATTATTTATGTAAAACACCTTTAAGTTAAATATCATTCAATTCAGAATATTTTTGTTAATAAAAAAAAAAATTAAATCGTCGCATTTTCTTAGCTTTAAATATGAATGATTGGTTTGAATGAAAATGGTTTACTCGTACTTATCAAATACACACATCGAGAGTCAAGTGTTATCTCAAAATAAAAGAAAATAGTTTGGAAAATCCAAAAGTGCACGCCTCATACATAACACTCATTCATAAACGAAAAAGAATTTCAAAACATAGTTTCTAACAAAAATGAACAATTTATAACTTTTCATGAAGTCGTAATGTCAAAGACTGACAAAGATATTTACTTGGCGGTTGCTAGGCAACATCAAGTCAAAGGTAGGAAATATTTAGATAAAGATATTATATTTTAGTTAGTATTTTATTAATTATAATTAAACTACTTTGAATAAAAGAGCCATTTTCAATAGGGTTCCTTCTACGGCTGAAACAAATGTATAAAAAAAAATTGACTCAATTAATTGATTTTATCGCAAGCTACAATGTTTTCAGGGTTCATATATTGACGGACAGGATTTTTTTTTAACTATTTTGATGCTTTTTCCATTTCTGCTGCATTAAATCAATTGTTAAAAAGTACAGTATTAATCTCCATTTAATCATCTATACAATGATATATAAATTAAGTAGGTTCTGTGTACTAGCAGGAGTGTAACAATAAAAACAGTTACAGAAATGGGGCAAAAAATTTTTTTCGATCGTAGAGCACACTCTAAGGCTGCCTGTCCACTGGAGCGGAGAGGAGAAAAGAGGAGCGGAGATGTGCCAATATTAACCAATAGAATCTTGACTCAGGATCACTGATCTATACTCAGGGGCGGAGTCAAGATTCTATTGGTTAATATTGGCACATCTCCGCTCCTCTTTTCTCCTCTCCGCTCCAGTGGACAGGCAGCCTAATGCTTCGCATTAAGAGTCGTGCAAAATAATAATAATGTCAGTTGATTCTTTGGCATGTTCTCATTAATACCCTAGAGTTATGGGATATCAAAAGGCACCCTTTGCACATTCGCGTCCTACTTAGCTATTTGTTCTTAAGCCAAACGTTTGTAATTACTTTGGAAAACGATTACTGGGGAAAAACGTTATAGTAGTAGCTTTTAGTCGTGTCGGCTTATAATATCTTTCCTACTATTTATTTAACTTTTGACAGCTAAAGTAATGATGACAAATTGCATTTCAGATTCGATTTCGGAATTCATGATGAATTTAAACGAAAATTATATAACATAAAAATTAAAAAATAATAATAATATTAGCATCGAATTCATAATTCGATGAAAAAAACAAAGTGCCCATAAAGCATTGCATTTTTTCACTTTGGATTTTAATGTAATAATTACGGAACTTCATAAGCGTGTATATGTCAAAAGTTAAATAAATGGTTGGAAATAGTAGTTTAATGCAACCAAGCTCATAAATAAATGTTGTAACCTATAGTTCTAGGTA
Organism: Conistra vaccinii; assembly: GCA_948150665.1. Lineage (NCBI taxonomy): Eukaryota > Metazoa > Arthropoda > Insecta > Lepidoptera > Noctuidae > Conistra > Conistra vaccinii. Next base: position 10,182,474 of record OX411328.1, on the reverse strand, counting down.
CTGTAGTTGGCTACTAAAATTCTATAGTAAGACAATCCGAAACGGTCCGAAAATCTGAGGTTCGTTAACGATACATTCGATTCGTTAAGTACCTACACTCTCGAGTGATCTTTCAAACTGATTTTGGCAATAGTTTTGCCAAAGTTGCATGTGAAAACTTTCGACTCGACAAGAATTAAGTAAAGCGTCAGTAAATCGGAAGTCTGGCTTTGAAATTGGTAAAATTTTCTTCACATTAAATACAGGTACTTATTACAAGCAGAAGTAATTCAGTGCTACTGTGGACTGGCATGCCATTATCAAGTTCAGCAAAAACATGGCTGGAGCTTTGTGTTGTCAAAAATACAATTTAGTTTTTTAGTCCGAGATCCAAATATTTTTCTAGCCTCAACAAAGGTGACAACACTAGCTCGGATCCTGCATGAGAATGGAACATTGTTCTATGCCAATCTTGAATGTATGACCTCAGTTTGACCTTTCAAGGATCAGAAACGTGATGGTTTTGAAAGATAAATAAATTATAATTGAATAATTAATTTCGATCGTGTTACAGCGTTCCACGATGCAATCTCCGACATCGTCGCCGTTCAGTTGACCTCGCCGGAACACCTACAGACCCTGAACTTGGTGAAGGTTGTAACAAGCCCCGAAGTGACTTTGAACCATCTCCTTTGGGTCGCTTTGGAGAAGTTTCCGCTAATGGCCTACGCTTACGTTCTGGATAAATGGCGTTGGGATGTCTTCGGAAATAGCAGTTTGGAGGATTGGAATCAGCATTGGTGGGATCTCAGGTTAGTTTTTCTTGCTAAGGTTGGTGTTGTCGGAACTTAAAGCATTGATATTATACATAATTATTCATATTAAATAGATTAGATTGCGGACGCGAGAAGTCACGGGATATCGTGTCTTGAACAGAACTTAGCACCATATCCTTGAGTTGAGCATGCAGTATCTACATACTGCATGCTCAACTCAAGAATATGGATATGGATATGGGGTATGGTATCTACATACCATAAGAATGATCTGTTGCTACGCTTCAACTAAGAAGCTATTTTAGTTTCAAAATCGTGTACTTTCATTCATTTGTGCATAAACCAATAAACCTCTATTTTAATCCGCAATCCATCTCAACGTAATAAATAATAATTATCAAATGTGTTGAACAAGATAACTTAAAAACCTTAACATAACATCACACCTATATTCCAAAACACGAAAACCTAAAAAAAAAAAATGGAAGCCCTATTAGATTATCGTAATTATATAAATATATTGCAGTCCTTATAATATTTACGTACATACCTGTCGAATTGATAAGCTTTTTTTTAGTCGGTTATACAAACCTCCTTTTTTTTGAAGTCGGTTAAAAATAAGCAATCGGTTTCTCTTATTTTACCTTTGGCAGTAGGTACATTAAGAGAATTTTGGCGACGGGTCTAAAATTTACACCTGAGAGCAAATTGTTCTTTTTTTACTTAAAAATATTCAAAATCTTTGTCTCTCGGCACGTGAAATGAAGAATGCAGCAATAGAATGTGCCATCCCGAATGTGCCGAACCGAATATGTGTGTAACACCCCACACTAAATGCCAAAAAAATCGTTAATTAAAAATGTGTAACTAATACTGTTGGCATTTACTTAAGCATGACACGGAACTGCCCTCAATTACGTAACATCATATTATATACTATTAAACGAGCAATATTTGTAAATATATCTATTTGTTGACTCCGTATCAAAGTTGCGACAAACAAATGCGCGACAAATGCTAGAGCGACAGCACGATAGGTCGACCATCAGCGGTGCGACAGCACATCAGCTCGACGAACGTTAGCGCGACAGATTGTTTTCACGAGTTTTCACGACAAACGATGGCACGACGAAACTTTTGATCGACGAACGTTAGTGCGACTGATTGTTTTCACGACCATCGATGGGACGACGAAACTTTTGATCGACGACCGATAGCGCGACACAATTTTCGCTCGACAAACTAAAGCACGACAAACATTGCTATAATATTTTATTGCTAATAGCAGATAAGAAAAAAAAAAAGTTTTTGGTTCTTTAATACATGGTTTTCGCCTACCTTGCTAGTAACTGCACTCGCACACTGCAGTCATTTAACATTGACGATAAAGAATATTGCCAATAAAAACATTTATAAACGAAAGTACTTAGTACTTTACATTTTTTTTCTTATCTGCTATTAGCAACAAAATATTATAGCAATGTTTGTCGTGCTTTAGTTTGTCGAGCGAAAATTGTGTCGCGCTATCGGTCGTCGATCAAAAGTTTCGTCGTCCCATCGATGGTCGTGAAAACAATCAGTCGCACTAACGTTCGTCGATCAAAGGTTTCGTCGTGCCATCGTTTGTCGTGAAAACAATCTGTCGCGCTAACGTTTGTCGAGCTGATGTGCTGTCGCACAGCTGATGGTCGACCTATCGTACTGTCGCTCTTGCATTTGTCGCGCATTTGTTTGTCACAACTTTGATACGGAGTCCTATTTGTTACGTTCTCGAAAACAGCTGTAACGATTTCGATGAAAGTTGCAATATAGACGTTTACGGAGGCAAAAAATCGATCTAGCTAGGTCTCATATATGGGGAAATTCGTTTTCTCCGTATTTTCTCCCGAGCACAGCTCGGTCGCCCAAAGTTTAGAACAAGTTGGCTACCTTAGAATAATGACATGGCAGCATGGAATTAGTATGTACCTACTATACAAGGAAATGAGCATTCTCTATTTTCACTAGAGCAGTACTGATTCGGTCGCTCAGGTACTGATTTATTATTGCTTCTAGTCAAAATAAAGGACAAAAAATAATTATGTAAGGATAGGAGGTTGGCAATAAATTAAACAAGCCTATAAAAAATAATTATTCCAACACATGGCGAAATAACCTACATACGGTTTTCCTTAAACCGTACTTCTACTCGTACCTAGTCGATCTCAAACTGAGAGTACGCGGAGACTCGGAAAGGTCACGAGACAAACTCACGAGATACAACATTGTATCAAAACATAAAAATAATGTGGTACTTATACTTTTTGCAATAAAGTTCTGGTTTGCTGGTTCAGTTAATAAAAAGAAAAACCGCTCAATTACGAGTCGCTCTCCCATGGAAGGGTTCCGTATCGCATTAGATCGAGAAAAAAACTCCAAAAAAAGACACGTTCCTTGTATGCGGACGGACCCCGTTTGATTTTTAACTTTATTATATTTTTATTCGATGTTATAGCGGTAATAGAAATACACAATCTGTAAAAATTTCAACTCCCCAATTCAAAAAATCACCAAATCAAATTCCCAATATTAAAAAATAATAGTTATTAATTCTTTTATTTCATTTTCAAACGCATAAATTACATTTTTAAATAAAAAAACATGATTACCTAATTATTATAATTATTTCTCAATTTCAAATTTCTACCTATTACGGTTCATGAAATACAGCCCGCTGACAGACAGACAGACAGACGGAGAGCGGAGTTTTAGTAATAGGGTTTCGTTTGGACACTTTTTTTTTTTTTTTTGGGTGGGAATCATCAAATGACTTCTCCCGCTCTGGGCGAAACGAAGGGCGTGTCAGACTCTTACTGACTAAAACCCACCCGTGTTCCTTCCCTTGCCTTTCCAGGGGCAATTTGCCAAATTTAAGGATAAACGTTCTTACATGCGGTAGTACAAAAGGTGTTACGTAAATATTCTTGTGCGATGACACATTTTGCCGTATTTTGGCATGCATGCTAAGTTAAATAAAAAAATCTATACATTGGCTATAATTCCTAAAAAATAAACTATCTAAAGTAGGTACTTAAATCTTCAATTTACACACAGTAAAAACACACTGTTAAAAATACGCTTTTGACACAACATAAAAATAATAAACTACTTATACTTTTTGCAATCAAGTTCTGTTTGCTGGTTCACTAAAAAAGAAGTGCCAAAAGGCTTAGAAACTTTGATAAATTATTAATTCCTGTCATACCTCTAAGCAGTGATTGCTTATTAGCAAGTCAAATCATGTATCTGTGATCCATTTAAAGGCACAAGTTAACTGTGAATATACCAGTTTATTTATTTATCTTCTATTGCCATCATCTGCACTAGGTCACTAGCCGTAGTCATGGTAAACTACTTAATAAAAGTTGCAATTAAAAACAAACGATTTATTACGTCGGTACATTTAGTATGTCGGTACTATGTATTTTTATTAATAAACCAAAATACTGCTATTTAGTTGCTTCGATTTAAGGTGCAAGCGTCAGGGAACTCCGCGAAATTAATATTTTCTAAAGTTTTTTGCAATTTACAGGTAAGTATCAGTTTGTATGTGGATCTAAATATGATTCGCGGCCGTATCAAATGTTTATTTATAGAATTACAATAATAGAAATCATCAATACAACTCTATAATATATGTATATGTAATCCAATTGAATGACTATTTCATGAAACCATGACATTTGGGGATTATGCTATCATGAGGACTTGTATTGCTAATTCAAATAATTATAATTCTTAAAAGCCATATTAGTTACGGTCGCGAATCATATTTTAATCAACATACAACCTGACACTGACCTGCAAATTGCAAAAAACGAAAGAAATTTTGATTTGGGCTGCCTTAGCGCATCCCCCATATACTGGAATTCTTTTTTTTTTGTTCCGATTTGGAAAGTGCTCATGGTTGTCCTCGGCCCTGGTGTGGGCCGAGGGGTCTGTCAGACTCTTACCGACTCCAAAATAAAGATTTTGGAAGTCGGTTGTTTTTTTTTTGTAAAAAGTTTTTATTTTTAATTTTGTAGTTGTGATACCTACCCCACACAAGTTCGAATATCACTACCTGATATGCAAATAACAGTGACAAGAAGTTATCATCATATCATCCTTAGAAACTAAGTGAGAAAAATACGTAGGTATTCTTGAAGCTAACTCAAAAACTATCCAAGCAAAGTTAATGAAAGGGGTTCCGACTTTTTTGTATGGGACCTGGCATACCTAACCGTCCGCCATTTTGAAAACTCGCGTGAGGAAAGAAACATTCGTGGACTCTGACAGAAGCCGTATGACAAACATCAAAAAATATGACGGTTGGTGCAAGGACACTAAATTCAAAAAATAAATAATTTAAATGCTTTATTTTTTCACGTTTTTTATCTCAAATATCTCAGGAAGTATATCACTTACGAGATTCATCACTGAATATGTTTTGTTTGCAATCACTTACTCTACCGATTGACACTTGTTTCATCACTGACCGCCAGGTACGGTTGGTAGGTACTTAGGTATGCCAGGTCCCATACAAAAATGTCGGAATCGTTAGGAATTTCCTGTCTCAGGAGCCCTGACCACCGGTAGCTAGGACCCTGCTCCTGATACCGGTGTGGTGTACTACGTTTTTATAAAAATATTTAAAAATGTAAATTTTTTTTACCGGTTGCTTACAGCAAGGACGAACTGTGCTGACTCATTTGAGAACCACTAAATTAAAAAAAAAAAAAATAACGCTTTATTTTTTTCTCATGTTTTAACTCAAATATCTCAGGAAGTATATCACTTACGATATTCATCACTAAATATTTTTTGTTTGCAATCACTTACTCTATCGATTGACACTTGTTTCATCACTGGCCGCCAAAATCAGTTTTTTTCAAAATGGCGGACGGTTAGGTATGCCAACGAAGTCGGATGTTTTTTATAGGGGACCAATTTGGGAGCATGCCCTTTCAAACAAAAAATAATTTTCAAAATCGGTCCACAATTGACGGAGATATGGGTGGACATACATAAAAAAAAAAAACGAACATACGCGACGAACATATAACCTCCTCCTTTTTTGAAGTCGGTTAAAAACTAGAGTCCGACCGAAACAGCACCCTAATTACGAAACGCAAACTCAATTTTAAATTGAAACCAATTGAAAAAGATTGTCAGTCCATTGCTTCATAAGTTCGACAAAAAGAATCTGCTTAATTTTTTTTGTCGAACTTATGAAGCAATGGACTGGCAATCTTTTTCAATTGGTTTCAATTTAAAATTGAGTTTGCGTTTCGTAATTAGGGTGCTGGACTTTCTACCGAAACCGAAAACGAATCTTCGGTATCTACCTCAGACAGACGTCCCGTGCCAGTTCGATCTTACCAAATCAGTTTAGGACAAGAAACAAGAGACTGCCAACTTTGTTTCTAGTAGCAATCGTTACGCAATACGACGACCTTAGCGGTTACTACAAGAAAAATGCGGGTAAAGCCAAAGTCAAATCACCGGTGTCAATAAGACCAGTATTAGGCACTTTTGAATGTCACAAAATACAAGAAAAAAAAGAATTGAATCTAGTTGCCCCTCCCAAAAGATAGTTTCGTATGGAGAAAAATGGGCAAGAAACTCCATGGATACATCTTAAAGGCGTTACATCTAAAAATGGGATGGATTTCGGTGACGTCACTTAGATCTGAAGGTAGAACAGACCTTATTATGCTAGCCTTAAGATACTAGTTAGTTAAAACTACGAATCTTAGCTAGACGATAGATAAGTATGAAGATGTTGGAAAAGAAAGTGCAGAACAATGTTTTGGTTTCAGAATAAAAGAGACGGGAGTTTCACCTCCAGTATCTAGGAACGAGACCGACCTAGATCCAGCGGCGAAGTACCATGTTGTGTCTCACGTACAGTACATTACGTAAGTAATATTATATACGATTATTTATGTATTTATCCGTGCTAATGAGTGGAAAAATGAGAGACAGGAAGATATTGTACACGATAAAGTACAATGGCTATGGTAACGACCTTTTCACTTATGGGACAAGGATAAAGGAGATATAAAATAAATGTAGGTATGATAAACAGATTCTTTTTGATTCAGCTGATGGACTTTATTGAGGACAATACAACTAGACTCAGTGCTAATGATACAACTGCTGGAGGAAATCCATACTTAATATTCTAAATTCAAAAGTGCCTAACTATATCTGTTTGTCTGTGTGTGTGTTAAATTTTCACGCTTTAACGGATTGGCACACGGATAAACCATGACTCCCTCCACGCGGCGAAGTCGGGGGGGAAAAAAAGCATCATTCGCCATAATTATAATCTTTTCAATTCGTGAAAGCGCGAAGTGTGTTAGTGATTATCTTTATCCCGATACTGAGCGACATTCAGTAAGGTTTGAAGTTTGAAAAGTGAAAAATCTGAATCATACTGCCAGTGTCAACTTTCTCCTTGATTACTTTTACTAGAGTTTTTCGCCCGCGGTTGGTCCCGGATACTGCCTACCTTTACTCATTATGATTCATAGAGAAAATTATCTTTTTTTTTCAGATACCTGATATCACATGTTCTAGAATTTCAAATACTGTTATCTCTTTGCAAGAGGGCGAATCATACAGGACCTCTTCACGAATGCTCCATATACGGTGTAAAAGAAGCAGGAAAACTTCTCAGGTACTCTGTCTGCCTAATTAAAATGCTTGAGAAAATAGTATCATTGACTCTTTGTTAGCCAAGGATGTGAATGGCGCAATTAAGAGATGTGCAGATAGGATATGTCGTATTTATAACTTTTATTAATTACGATGTGAAATTACAACATGTCATACAATGTTTTCTTGAACATCTTTTATGAAATGAATCAATCAATGAAGGGAATCCCCATTGGGAACGAAGTGCCTTTAAAAACATGAAATACGTAATGTGCTTATCCGAAAATTCAACAACCATAGTTTGTTCTTTTCATCATCACATTATAATATTTACTAGTGACGTCACGTTTTCGAAGGATCAGTCTAAAACTTGACTATATTATGCACTCCATATACCAATTACCATTCACTATTTTAATGTCATGCACGATCCTGATCTTTGATCCTGAATGCTGTAAGTGGCATCGAATGCTGTCAGCATTTTATTACGGATACGCTTGAGAATTGCTAAATTTTCCTCTTGACGCAACTAGGGGCAGACGGTCAAATAAGAACTGCAGGCATTTGCCCAGGCAAGACTTAACAGAAATCCTAAGGGATTAGTCAATTGACAATCGTTTTCAAAGTGTTTCGTATCTATAACACCTTTCAAGCAACAGGATTGCAAAAAGCTTTTTGATAGCTCATATTCAAACGTTATCACTGATAGAATATAATTTTGTCTAGCTAGGCCCTCTGGCCTTTAATTGGTCGAAATACAATTCATATATCATATTTGTATATTTAATCTGCCTAGCCCTTTTCTAACTATGTTGGGGTCGGCTTCCAGTCTAACCAGATGCAGCTGAATATCAGTATTTTCCATGGAGCGACTGCCTATCCGACCTCCAAAACCCAGTAACTGGGTAATACGTTACCCCTTGGTAAGACTGGTTGTCAGACTTTCGGGCTTCTGACGACCCGTAACGGCTTAACATGGTTTCTGAGGCACGGAGGAGTCTCCGTATGTAAATTGGTCACTAATTCACGGACTAACCCTGGCAAGCGTAGCTTAACCTGATGGATCGACCTGTGCGGCTATTATTACTCCACAAGCGCCTCATATTTGTATATTTAATGATTATCTTTATTTCAGCGATGGCATGGCTCTTGGTGCAAGTGAGGACTGGAGAACAGTCCTTAAAGCTATAACTGGTGAAACAGACCTATCAACAGAGGGCATACTACAGTACTTCTCAGAGCTCCAAAAGTACCTGAAAGAGGAAAACGTGAAACTGGCAAGTCTAGCAGAAGGAGACATGGACCAGAGTGCACCGATCATTGTAGGTGCCATAGTAGTGTTATTGACAATATTAATAGTAGTACTTTACTGTGTAAAGAAACATGATGTTGGTAGCAAAGTGTTTTCCGCTTGTGGTTTGAGTAAAAACGGCTCTTTGGACATAGTGACAAATGAACTCCCACATGGAAAGAACAATGAGGTGGACGGCATAAGCGAAGATAAGGTTTGAAATACAACGTCGTATAGATCTGAATGTGATTGCACTTATGTTTATTTTCTAAGTGAAAGTATTGTAGAAATCTAGTACAGGACCAATAGAGATAAGACAAACAATTATTTAGCATTTATCATGCCAGTGATTATCAACAAGTTTCGTTTTGATTACATCATAAAGATTAATTTTTAATGTATTTGTGTGAAAGTTACGGAATATTGTTTTATGAATAAGTTTTATTGCCATTGGGTATGTTATCTACGAATAAATATTGAATGACTATTTCTTTTTTATGAACGTAACATAATATAACATCACGCCTGTATTCAATGGAATACAGGCAGGAATATTACCTACACCCACATTTCGTCAATTAGGTTTAAATCTCATGTAGTAGGGCCAAATTCAGACTCCGGGCTGCTATTAAATTTCTAATGGGAAAACTTCCGGGGTCGAACATAGGATCTCATACTCAGTAGTCATTTATTGCTACGTGTTTTTTACGGCCAATGGAGTACCATATCAGCCAAATAGTTAGATGACGTGAACTGAATTACGTCTAAAGGTAATGAAGTGAGTGTTTATACAAATAGGTAGAGGCCGTCTAGCGGTGAATGGTCAGCCTAAACTGTTACAATTTGTATGAAAATTAAACTGCATGGTATATTAAACACTGCAGTAAAGTATTCTCGTCATGCAAGGCTGCCGCTTGTAACATGTTTTGTGAGCTGTATGTGTTCTGCTTTGAAAAACGTTATGGGCTACTATTTGACCAATCATAAATTGAGGCAAGCCTTGGGCATTTGTTTGGTAGTTTCACTATTTAACCGAATCCTTCATTCTAGCTTCTTCTTTGTATCGATGTTGACAGAATGACAAACCAGTACCTATCAGAATATAGCTATGTCTTTTATACTGTTGATGATAGCACATAGCTAGGAGGGGGTTCCTTATCTCATAAAGCAGGTTAATATTAGACCTCAGAGTAATAACTAGTAGACATAAAGTGAAGTGTCATGCGTAGAGTCCAGAGATATTGGACCATTTGCGGAGCAAATGTCATCGAGTAGCAAATAATAATAGTAGGGTCTCTGGCCTCGTTATTATGTTTGGTATGGCTCAAATAGATAATGGAGAGGAATCATTACCATCATCTACCATGCCTTTTCCCAACTATTTTGGGCTTGGCTTGTCTAACCTGTTGCAGCTGAATACCAGTGGCTGTTATCACAGCTATCAGTAATGAATTGGTGGTGTGCTCAGGGAGATGCAGGCTATGTTTCATACTCTTGACAGTAAATACCTTTGGTGGACTTTTTCCTCGATTTGTTCATACAAATCGACCAACGCACCAACGTCGAACTTATTATTAAATCGTTGAAGAAGTCATCTTCTTCAACGATTTAATAATAAGTTCGACGTTGGTGTCTTCCGTGGACTCCGCGGTAAGTATTAAGGTAAATCTAAAGTAAAGATATAAATCAGAATCTACATTTCCAATCGTCAATGTCCTACATTAAATCGTGTAGCGATATACTGTTGTTATCAAATTACAATTTACTTGACAGGGACATAGTACAATAATATGTCATGGTCTAACAGTTTCGATCATTTAAGTTGCTCTATTAAATTAGAGCTTGAAGCAAGGATACTTTAGTCTACAAACAGTTCGAAGTCAGACTGTGTTACGTGGTCGATACAAAACATTGTACAAATTGGCACATTAAGGCCGTGAGGCTCTACATAAAAATGCTATAAAATTGGGCAGTAAAATTACGTTGGAATAGCAAATTGGTGCGAACCAGCGCAATCCTAAAATCGAAGATAATAACACACATGAGTACTGCAAATGTGAACGTAACTGCCATTCCACGGGTCATGGACGAAGGTAATTTTCAGTTGGAATTGCATTTAATTAATCAAAAACCTCTAGTCAAATCGTGGAATCTTTTGATTTGTTTGTTTACCGGGAATCAACAGTACTTTCCGACTTTATTGGATCAAGTTAGTGTTGTAAGAATTGAAATTAAACAATCGATCGTTGCTCGAGTTCGTACTATAAGCAAATGACTGCTATTGACGGCCAACGATGTCCGCGACTGGCTGTGGACATCCGCTCATAGCCGAGTTGTCGAAATGGTTAAGAATGTGAGCCGGTGTGAACTAACTGCAATCACCTAACCGTTACCGCTTGTGACGAACGCGCGCACCTAGGATCGCAGCGCAGGAGTTCGCGCGCTATTTGCATATTCAAAAATCGAACACTGCGGCTATACGTTAGGAACTGATGTTTTATTTATAATAAACAAATAGAATTTTAAAAGTAGAATATTTAAATTAAAAAAATAAAACGGATTTTTAAATACACTTTACAATAAATATAAACACGCAAGGGCCACAACAAATGAAGCTTAAGTGAAGTGATGATACATGGTTGTGAATAACTTTTAATTAGAAGGTAAGTTTAGTCGTAAATACTCTTCAGGACTTCTTAAAAACCAATATATATTTCTGCATAATTGTGAATGATTTTCTTAAATTACCTCGTCGATAAAATTATAAATAGTTAAAGACAATAATATATTATACTGAAATTCAGTAATATATTATAAGTTAGAACTACCTACCTACCAACATAGTATATGGTCGGACAAAGGCCTTCGCATACAAACGTCAAAATAAGCTGTCAAGAAATTATAATGAATTTAAAATTACTTCCTCGCCAATTTCCAGCAATCACAACAGTTTTTTTTATTGCAGCAATCACAAAAAGTGGATAAATAGTTAATCATTATTACCTATGACAATTTACAGAATACATGAAGTTTTTTCTGATTATTTTGCCAACAACATAATCACTCGTTATGCTGTTCACCAAATAATTTGGTACGACGTATTTTTCTGCAAATACTTTTATAATATTTTTTTGAACCATTATTTGCGAATACCTAACATAAACCTAACACTTATAATACCTATGTTATTTTATGTCAAAATTTTATTTGAAACACATAAAATTGCGTCTACATAGCTATAAAAAATATCTTTAGTAGAAATAAACAAAAATGGAAATGTCTGTTTGTAATTTCAAAATACAAGTTTTTTATGAAATGCTTGAACGTATTATACGGTAATTATAAAAGAAATCAATTTTTTATTTTTTTGTCTCTTTGTCCGTTTGTTTGTTCCGGCTAAGCTCCGAAACGGCTGGACTGATTTTGACGGGACTTTCACGGGCAGATAGCTGATGTTATAAGGAGTGACTTGAGTTACTTTTATTTTAGAAATATAATTAGAGTCCACGTGGGCGAAGCCGCGGGTAGCATCTAGTCTATTTATATAACAGTTTATTATTTAGTCAGCTGATTTTTAATTCATGTGAAGAAACCAATAAAAATAGTACTAATAAAAATCATAACCCTCTTTTTGGCTTTGCCGTAGTTGGGTAAAAATATGGTTTGTCTCACAATTCACACACTGCAAAATAAACAAAAACATACTTTAAAAAAATTATACAACAACAAGTTTTTGCAAAATGTTAATTACACGTCATTATAATACGTATGTTAATTAATGCCGGATTTAGCTGAATACGGCTGTATTAACAAACGTGATGACTTTGGTTTCATAAGAAGTGTATTTAGCTTGTAAACTTGCAGGTCAAAAAACTTGTATAAAATTGGCCCAAAATAATTATTGTTACCTCATTGAATGCATAACAAATTTCGGTGTGTTTATAAAAATAAACATGATGTGTGCTTTCACAGAAATACAAAAATTTTCTATTTTCAAATAATATTTGAAAATAGAAAATTTTTGTATTTCTGTTTGTAATTAATAAACTTAAAAATGACTGGACCGATTTTAAAAATTATTTCACCAGTAGAATGCTATTTTTATCGGAATAAAAAGTATCTTAAGTTAGGACATAGGATCCGTTAGGTTCTGTGCCAAAGCTGAGTCCCGTGTGTGTCGTACATTGAGGATGCTTAACGCCCTCCTGACCACCTATCCTGAATCTGATCTGTTTGCTGATGAATGGAGCAGAATTATGCGTGTATGTCTGATGTTTTGCGAGAGTAAGTATGCTAGGTTGTCCTCTATTGTATGTTAGTTTTAGAAAAGTTTGTGTTACCTGTTCAATCTCTATGTTAATTAATATAATTGGTGTTACCGTTTTAATAAACAATAATAATAATGAGGATACATTTTATCCCATGACCAAGGTCATGGTCTACTCAATCAGTCTAACCGGATACAGCTGAACACAAGTATTTAAGCCTTTCTGACCTCCACAACCCAGTAACTTGGTAACACGATACTCCTTGGTAAAGCTGGTTGTCAGACCGGGTTTCTGACGACCCGTAACGATTGTTAAAGATTCACGAATGACAGCCGGCATCAACGGCTAAAAGTACAGATGGTCAACCATCCACGGGCCAACCCCGGCAAGCGTAGCTTAACCTGATGGATCGACCTGTGCGGCTGTTATTACTTAGCAACGAGCTCCTCTGATGAAATAGGTTTTTTCTCTCAAAATTGCAATTTTCATTTCACGAATAAAACGCAATTTATCATCTTTTTTATTCTTCCATACGTATGTTTGTCACCTAACTCGAGGAGCTCGTGGCTAAGTAATATCAAGCCGCACGGGTCGATCCGCCAGGTTAAGCTACGCTTGCCGGGGTTGGTCAGTGGATGGGTGACCATCTTTACATACCGAGACTCCTCCGTGCCTCGGAAAGCACGTTAAGCCGTTGGTCCCAGCTGTCATTTGTGGATCTTTGACTGTCGTTACGAGTCGTCAGAAGCCCGAAAGTCTGCCACCAGTCTTACCAAGGGGTATCGTATTACCCAGTTACTGGGTTGTGGAGGTCAGATAGGCAGACGCTCCATGTAAAATACTGGTATTCAGCTGCATTCGGTTAGACTGGAAGCCGACCCCAAGATAGTTGGGAAAAAGGCTAAGAAGATTGATTGTTTGTCACCTAACTCCTCCTAAACGGCTGGACCGATTTCGATGACATTTTGTGTGTATATTTGAGTGTGTCCCTGGATGGTTTGAAAATACAATTGGAGCCGGTAGATGGCGCTGTTCTGGCAGGACAACGCCTGCAGGTTCATCTAGTATATGATACTATTGTGTTGTTTTTTTTTTTTTTCATGATATGTTAGTTGTCTTTTTACCCGACTGCCCCAGAAGGAGGGTAATGTTTTTCGAGAGTATGTATGTATGTATGTATGTATGTATGTATGTATGTATGTATGTATGTATGTATGTATGTATGTATGTCTATTTCTTTGGCACGCTCTGTAGCCTAAACGGCTTGATGGATTTTAACATATGAGGTGTCGTTAGATTCGTCTTAATTGTAGAAGTGACATAAGCTATATAATATTTATATATTGCATCTACAAATACAAAAAAAAGGGAGGGGAAGGTTTTTTTTTAAATAAATTACAACAATATTGGTATCAAATAAAAGCTACTAATGAGTCAATTCCAAATTAAGATATATTAATAAAACTAAAAAACTTGAAATAAAGAAAATTATTCAAAAAACAAAAAAACCCGACTGCAAAAACACATAACTGAAAAGAGAAAAACAAGCATTATAATCTATAGAATTTTGGTATCGCAGGCGGGGACAATAATAATTATAACAATAATAACCGGAAATATGGTGTAACTTTTGTTTGTGCCTGCGATACCAAAATTCTATAGATTATAATGCTTGTTTTTCTCTTTTCAGTTATGTGTTTTTGCAGTCGGGTTTTTTTGTTTTTTGAATAATTTATATTGCTCTTCAGTGTGTTATGTAAAATGCAAAAGGACCTAGGTAGTAAACACAACTCACACATGATCGTGTCACGCTAACTATAATTTTCGCAATCAAACGTGGTACTGCACAAACACACGACTTGCAGTACGTAACTGGCATAAAAAATTTGTGTCGAACGATCCATCCGCTAGATCCAACACAGCCGAATTTTGACTGACGTGACGTGACTACAAATTAGAGATGAATGTGATAACGATTTCTACATACCTACTGACAAGAAGAAAAAATTATAATATATTCTACCGTAACAAAAACGTTTTCAAACTGATCGCAAACTTTTTTTTATGTGTGTACATCCAACATTGAACTTAAGAGCGTTAAGAGGGTTTTTTTGTACGGCATTTCATACAAACTTTCAAGCCCTTATTTTTCGAAATGACTGAACCGATTTTAATGAAACTTCCTACACATATGCAGGATACAAAGGTCTAAAAACTTAGTTAAGAACATTTTTGAACTGTCTTATTTATAAGCAGATAACTGGAATACTCTGTTTCTATGGAAAATTTAAAATCGGTCTAATTTGGCTGTAATACTATTTTCCGAAGATGTTCTTAACTAAGTTTTTAGACCTTTGTGTCCTGCATATGCGTATGAAGTTTCATTAATATCGGTTCAATAATTTCGAAAAACAAGGGCTTGAAAGTTTGTATGAAATACCGTACGATGTAAACCCTCTTAATCCAAAAAGTCGGCAACGTCGCAAATAGCTGTCAAAATTTACCTGTTTTGATTAATTTAGCAATATTACTGTATGGAAATAAGAAACGTGGCTATTAGCGAACTAGAATATTAATAATGAATTGCAATTATAACATCGAATTTGATGTTGTACCCGTTTTAAGTGTAAAAAAGGCGTTTGAAAAGTTTCCAAATACTTTTTTAAAATCTAAAATTAAATATTCGGTGTTAAAATATTAATTATTGCATTTCATAATCAATAT
This sequence comes from Conistra vaccinii, assembly GCA_948150665.1. Classification (NCBI taxonomy): domain Eukaryota; kingdom Metazoa; phylum Arthropoda; class Insecta; order Lepidoptera; family Noctuidae; genus Conistra; species Conistra vaccinii. The sequence goes on along the minus strand of OX411328.1, from coordinate 10,166,755 downwards.
TCTAGTTCACTAGTTAGCCACATTCCTTATTTCCATACAGTAATATTGCCAAATTAATCAAAACAGCGAAATATATGTCATGCTATTTGTCGTTGCCCACTTTCAGAATAATAGCGTCTGATATTGGCTTTAACGCTATTCATTAAAATCTGAAAAACCTACATGCAGAGGCGTAGCAGATGCAGACGTGTCGCAAATGATACTGTTATTTTTCATAGGACTAAATAATAATTATAATTTAGTCCTAAAAATTACACATTGAACATAATTTCCTATCTCACACCATTGAGGTATTATAGTACTAACGTACTCTCACACCCACAATTCGCACTGTCATGGTCACGGTCAGTTACGCGAACTAAGTTAAAAATACACTATCGCCATTCACTATTTAGTTACTATCACAAAACCTTACACCAAACTACCTTATAGTAAAGGTAATTACTTAACAATGTGACTTGTTTGAAGTATGGCAATTATTATCCTGTACAGTAAACAAAGATACAGGCTTCACTGTAGGTACCTATTTAACTGAAAGTCCTGTAAATTTTCCATTTGTCTAAACGCCTAAACTTACGGTATAATATTTTCGGCAACTGGGGAAATGCAATTACGAGTATCAAACGGTTGTAGAATTTTTAATTTATTTATTTATTCATTCTTTCTGTTTAACAAATACATTTATACATTTTAGTTGAAGCAATCTTAAACTTATTGGAGTTTTGCCGACCACCAAAATCATCGACCACATAATTTACAGAATAATAACTACTTAACATCTTAATTAGAATTAAACAAAAAAACTGAATTTTAAATAGCCACAAAGTAGAACGGAGCAGATTAAAAAACAAAATAGCTGAAAATAGCCTAAGCCACCTTAAGTTACAAAAGTTATAACGATTTGATGTAATTAATTTTGTAAGTTAGTGAATTTATTTGATACAACATTTTCTGAATTTCTATATTCGCTAGGCGCACGTGCGAGATGTCAAGGAGTAAAAGTATTTTTTTAAGTAATAGTTAATTTTCATAATATTTGTTTGTGTTATAATATTGTTAATGATATGACACGTTATCAAAATGGATTACCATTTTGTTGTCTTCTGTAACGAATGCATTTCAACTTTGAATTTAACTTTCACGAAGTTTCGTTTTCTATATATAGGACTTCTAACCTTTCCTCGGTTCACGACTTTCTAACGAAGTTTATGAAGACCGAAACCGCACCATCTCATATAACGTGCCGTTGCCTTTAGGCAAGAAAAACAACGTTATTATAATTTTTCATGTAAGGCATCTCACAAGTCAACCTAAGAAGGTTGTTGGCTGCTTAACTGAGCTATCCTTTGATGCAAACACTTACAAACTAAGCTGCTAGGTACATGGTAAAGGCACCTCCTGTGGGAAATGGATCTCGGCTTAGGGCGCCGCTGGGGGGAGGGCAGCAAGTGTAATTCTTAATCGGATTTAGATTTTAATTGCGACGAATTTACAAATGTTAGGAAAGGTTAGATAGCTAGTCTATGAAGGCCGGACGAAGCGTCTCTATATTCTGCGATCGCGTCAAAGTCACAGATTTTTTCATATTCTTTCCGCTGAAAGATCTGTATACGGTTTGATAGTGTAGTGCGTAGTTATGCTCTTAGCACTTCTGCGCTATAGTTTCCTGTGTGTTTCCCATGAAAAGCTTTTTGAAACTGTTTTCCCATGAATCTTCTCTATTTGCGTGCACTGCGCGCTGTATAAATCATTCTGCTACGCTCCGTGTTAACATGTCACAAAGGTAGCTAGCACGTTTGTGCGAATCTACTCGAATATCGGAAATCCGTTCGTCAATCCTTGAACATGGTTTTCTGGTCGTTTTGTAGCATTGTGTCCATTGTTTACAGACAATCAGTCTAGTCTATCTATTCGAATACCTCATCTTTGCTTGTACCTAATGACAAGGAGATTAGTGGAATAATCCATTATTGTGGACAACTATTACCGAAATACAGCAATCAAAGATCGCAGTTACCAGAACAATCAAACTTCGTCATGGGAACCCCACTAAACAAACAACTGAAGTTATTATCATAGATGTCAAAGAATTTTGAAAATTACACAAAGTTGGCAGCGCGAGACGAAGTAAATTAGATACTTACTACCTATGTAGTTTTAATGAGGCAGCTATTTTTAACATCCATTAATGCGTTTTCACACCCGTGCGTGACGTTTTAGCAATTTTGGATATTAATAGTAATTTTAACACAAAGTCGCTTTTCGTATTTTTGTCTATGTGACTGCGTTGCCACGGATTTTGATCCAGTTTTCACCGACTTTTAGAAAATTTATTTCAGAAGATTGTGTGTATAAATAAACTTACATAATAAATTCTGGTTTTTAGTCAGTTCGCAATGTATTTGAATAAACATTACCCATTAGATACAGTTTTATGAAGTATTTTTCTGTATAAACAAAATTATGTAAATAAAAATGAAATGCTATTCGTTGCTAAGCGCGTCATTTTACAACGGCTGAACCTTTTGGCGATTTTTTGTTTCAAAATGTTCGTAATAGTCCGAATAAGGTTTTAAGGGATAGAATAATTGTAATGGCTACTACACACAGTGCCGGCGGCATGGCCGCCGGCTTATGCCGCGCGGCACGTGCCTCCGGCTTTTTCTCCTTCATTTTGTTTGCGTTTGTTTCTGCGGCTTTGTGCGGCATGGTCGGCGGCACTGTGTGTAGCAGCCATAAAAGTTTCCCGGAAAATTCGGAAAATCTGGAAAGTTCTTTTTGTATGAACTATTTTTTGGACAGGACAAATTCTGTGGGGTCAGCTAGTTTTTAAATAAAAAGGCCGAACGAAAACTAACGTTAGCTATTAAAATTCTTTCAGTCCTAACACCTTTCTGTGGAACTGTAAAAGCCCAAGGCTTCATGAGAATTGTAACTTATTTTAAATTAAGTCTGAATAAAGCCGTGTGTTAAGTCTATCAGAAACTTAAAAACTTATACTCAACCACGACAAATAAGCATTAGAAATAATATGCACAGCCTAAACCACTGGCCTAAGAAAGTTGAAATTTTAAACAAGAGTTCGTTATTATAATGACGGACAGCACCAAGATTTTTTTTTTTTAATTCACTACATAAATGGGGATGAAATTTTTAATGGTGATGTATGGAAGTTCGTAATTTTTGTCGAAGGAAATTCCCATTCTTTCAGCATTTAATTTTATTGACTAACTAGCTGTGTCACTCGGGGGAATTTCATGTCTTTATTTTCATACAAAAATACTATCCGGATCCAAATTTACCGGTGGATTTTCCACAAAAAATATTTCATACTATCAGAATACCAGCGCTGCTATATTTATTATTAAATGTCACAGCACGTGCTGAGATAGGAGCCTTTTGGCCTCGCACAGGACTCTGCTTCCTTTTTAATTTTACATTGATCCTTTTTTTTTATTGTTTTTGATTTTTGTTTGTCTCAATTGTGTCTTAATTAGTTTAATTTGTGATCTCCTGTGCTTGTCCCAATAAATACTTTTTCTTTCTTTCTTAGAAACCTTGTAAATAAACAAATAAAAAAAGCGCACATTACAACACAATGACATAAAATACGCACATACAAAGTAGCCAAAAGCCTCGTATTGAAGCAGTAGAAGTTTGTCAATATTCAAATCAGTCGAGCCGTTCATTCAATCTTTCATGGTATACTCTTTATATTATAAATAAAATCAATTGCTGATTTTATTTATAAACATATTAGTCAACCACCATATTATAATTTTGTATAGCGAAGTCACAATGAATCTGAAAACAAAACGCATATGTGTGTTATTTGTTATTTTCATTACAAAAAAAGTGCGTCAATAGACATAAACATTAGGTAAACGTCTCTTGTCTTTACCATAATATTATATTGTTTTATGCTTATTACAAGCCGGTCTACACTAAACATTGAAAACATTAGGTAGGTATGGAATGGAAAATATCTATTATATTTATAGCACGTATTTTAGATAATTCCAAATTACACGCCTTGTTTTTGAATACTTATTTGCAACAAAGTAAAATACAGAATGGCCTTTAACCGAAGTAATTTAGAAATATGAAAAAGCTAACTAAGTGGTACTTTATTGTAGGTTCCGTTATTTGTACTAAAGCTAATATATTTAACAAAAGCAGATCCTTGGACTGATCTTTTTCTAAGTATGACAGTATTTAGTATGCAATAAAGCATTTTATTATAATATTAAGGTACCTACTAATAGATCATAATTTTATTTGGAAACTAGCTGCGCCCCACGGTTTCACCCGCGTAAGTCTCGATGCCGTGGGAATATGGGGATAAAAAGTATGCTATGTGTTAATCCAGGTCATGGTCTACCCATGTGCCAAATTTCATCCAAATCTGTTCAGCCGTTTTAGCGTGAAAGCGTAATAAACAAACAAACTCACTTTCGGACTATAATTATATGTACATATATTAGTTAGGATAAGTCATAAATAGGTATTTACTATTGCATAGTATCTATACTATATTCTCTAGTTAAAAAGTAATTTATAACTATCTACGTAGGTAATAGGATATTAATTTTTAATGAATGTAAAAGCAAATAAATATAAATATAATAATATAATATAATAGATTCATAGATAGCGCAAGTTTGCACGTGTTTAGCTGAAACGGGATCCCCCCGTTTTGCCTAAAGGATTTTGACAAATTTTCATTATCCAAACAAATTTTAGCAACCTTTTTTTATACCAATGCAATATTTGGAATGATTTTAGTACGCACATTTTCATTTGGTCAAATTTTTACTTGGCAGACTATTACCAAGGATAATGTCATTAAGGCATTTGGTCTTTAATCAAATGATTTATTACAGCAAACTATCTTTAGACAATAAACATTTAGTCAATTGATTTGTTATGACAAAAAATATAAAGACATAATTAAGATTTTTTGGTAATTATATAATTCAAAAATGCGCTTTTATTTTAATATAATCATTTATATGCGATGTTATTTGCGTACTTTGTAAGTTTATGTAAGGCTAAAAACGTCTTGGTAATTTTTGTCTCCGACCAACTGTTTGTCGTAAAACAAATACACAGAAACGAATCGCTGCAAAACCGACTCCACGTAGTCTTGTCTGCCCCACCCCTAGAGTGTAATTTAAACCCGCGTAGGCGCGAGGGGCGAGGCGGCCCGCGAGCTGAGGAGTGGTGGTGAGCGTTAAAACCATCTGCGACGATAAGCTCGCGTGGAGCCGCCCAAACCCCGCAGCGCCGGAGCCGTGACAGAAACAATGCTTGCTGCATGTTGCTTGCCTGCTTGCATGTTGCATGCCTGCTTGCATGTTGCAGGCGCTTGCATGTTTATTTGCATGCTGCTTGCCTGCTTGCATGCTGCATGCCTGCTTGCACGCTGCATGCCTGCTTGCATGCCGCATGCCTGCTTGCACGCTGCATGCCTGCTTGCACGCTGCATGCCTGCTTGCATGCTGCATGCTTGAAGCAAGCAAATCATGATATTGACCTGTTACTGCTCCTGAGAATCGCGGATCTTGACTTTCAGAATTTTGACCTAGGTCAATAACATCAAGGTCAAGGACAATGCCCTTAAGGTGTCCCATGGTGTTTCCCCACCCTACTACACCCACTTCGTATCGATTTTTTTTCGTAAATTGAAAACTAGCGAAATTAAGTATTTGGCTTATTTTATTTTGCGTAAAATATGTTATACCAACTGAAATATGTGACTAAATTAAAATTGGTAAAAGTACTAGTTGGTAAGCAAGTTATTGTTTAAACGTTCACTTGCCAAAAATTAGGTTTGCGTTACAATTATTTGTGAAGAGTTTATTTGCTAAGTAATAATTTGGCAAATGAAATTATGCAGAAAATTGTTTGGGAAGTGATAATTTGTCAATTTCTTTTAGATGAAACAAGGGAGACCCAGCTGAAACACATAGATACATGAATAAAAACTGTTGGTTTCGTTGTTAGCATTTCGTTTGCTACGACAACGCTAGGTAAATGCCGCGTAGAAGCCAGGTAGACTTTGCGTAGAGGCTGTGTGGAAGCGACACACGCGAACTAATATAAACTTTTGATTTAAAACGAATGGCATAAAACTCATACAAATAATATAATCTGATAAGGATGCCTTGATCTATGGATTGCGAGCAGCTGTAGTCTGAGACGCACCTAACACGATTTTCAGTCTTAACCCAAAATATTTTAAAAGGAATTTCATTAGACAGCCCTTGCTGATCATATCATTTTGGTTGGTGGTAGGGCTTGTTCTAAGTCCGCCTGGCCAGCTACCCACCATCTTATCTAAGTCTGTCGCCATAACAACAATGTTAACAGCATTGTTGTGTTTCGGCAGTTATAGATAAGATAGCCAGTTCCTCTGTGATTGAGGATTCCGGGTGAAGCTCGCTTCCATCTTCGGCCTGATCATCACTTACCATCAGATGAGATGCAGGCCAAGAGCTTCCACGAAGAGGGTAAAAAAAAAAAATACTGGCCAAGATTTATTTTCATGACGTATTTTCTTGTGACTCTGAGATGAACTCGTTACTCTGAAACGAGTCTGTAACACTTAGGCCGTAATCTATAAACGTTACTTAGCACTTATTCTACACTAATTTTCCCACTACTGATGCTGGTATGCGGGCCTTCTCTCTGTGATACGGAGTGGGGCGTAATCTACCATAAGTGCCCAGTGTGAGTTGGTAGATGTCACATGGCTTCGAATTTTTTGATTCTAGGACATGCCGGTTACCTCACGATGTTTTCCTTCACCATCTTAAGAGCAGTGTTGATGAAATAATTTATACAAAGTGAAGCGCCTGTCAGGGTTCGAACCTACGACCTACAAACTCGTAAGTCGTGGCCATTACCACTGGGCTACCACTGCTCTGCAACAACTGCTGCTGTACAACTGCCAAACTACAATGGCAAGGTAGAGGCGCGAAAATAATAAGTCAAAGCACGTGACACGTAACGATTATTAGACATTGGCATATTTCTTATGCGTGTTATAAAGAACAATACTAACATTAAGTACGGAGCTATAAATGCAGTATTAAGAGTAGATTCTGATGGTATCTCCACTAATGGCGACGACCTTGTCAGTACTGTCATTCTATTGTTGCCCAACTTAACATATCTATCATCTAGTAATTACTGTGCAGGATAATTGCCTCCCGGATGATGCAGTATTCTTTTGTGTGTAGTAAAGTATTCTTCATCATAATAGTTTGAAAATGTCAGACACGCTTTTGGTATGGGCCTCTCAATGACGGTCAGAGGATCTCATTCGGTAAAATTGTTCAAAATAAAGTTAAATTCTTCTATTACCTATTGTACTCGTATAGTAGCCTGCAACTACCCTATAAAGGCACCGCAGACAGGCGCGATGCGACACCGTTAGAACAATTTCCGTTAAATTTTCATACAAGTTGTTCCACCAGATTCCAGCCAGATTCTTGCCTTAAAGCGAACTCACAAAGGATTTGAAAACAAAACGCATGCATGTTGTTCTTTTCATGAAAAAAGTGCGTCATTAGCTGACAATTGACACAAATAATAGGAAGTATCTCTTTTTATTTACTTTCTTTTGAACAAAATTGTTACCGCTAGTGTAACTAATCCTTACCAGCTGGACTATACAAAACATTCGTTAGGAAATCTTAATGAATTCCATGAAATTCTTTGCCTCAGGATTTGTAACAACTTGCTATAGTTGGGATTCCTGAATTAAGTAAGGAAAAAAAAAGAAGATAATTACTACATACCTGAAAAAAATGAATTCATGTAAACCAAAGCATTATTCGTTAAGAAACGATTAATCTATAATTTGGTCCTTTTTGGATACTATTAAAAGAGCAATATTTATATGTTTGTCAGTGTCACGCGTTCTCGGAAACGGCTCTAACGATTTCGATGAAAGTTGCAATATAGGGGTTTATGGGGGCGAAAATCTATCTAGCTAGATCTCATATCTGGGGAAAAAATCACCCCAGCAGAGTTCGGTCGACGGACTACTATTAAAACGAGTACATACCTAACAATGAGTAAAAAAATTGTTGTTTTTAAAGCTCCAGGATTTAGCAACTCAAAAAGATAGCTCTTCTAGCAAAGCCGATTTCAGCTACCTACATAGTAAATTGTACTAGGTAGGTAGCAATTACAAGAGTTCCTTCCAATCGTAAAGTTGTGGTAAAGTAGGTAGTTGCGAAATGGAATGGCGCCAACATAACGAGTAAATACAAGACATAACGATGTTACGTCTAGTCCTGGCTCTCGGCTCACGGTGGCAACCGAAGAAGGCCCGTCGTCCACGATATACTATTTATTAGGTTGTTGCAATATTATGGTTGGAGGATTATTTTTTATTAATTTGAAAAATTATATGCAAATTCATTGTCAGTCACAAACGTCATATTAAAAATATTTTGAACTACATAGATGACCCCGGTGAACTTCATGCCACGTGAGACAAAAATTTCCATATTTTAGATTCCTCGGCTGTCCCTTTGAGTTTTTCCTAAACAAATAAAAAATAAAATTAAAATGTATCGATATATTTTCGAGTTTTTGTGAGACTCTTCGAGGCAATTGATTTTTATCGATACGAGTATAGATATCGAAATACTCTTTCCTAGCCCGATACAATTATAAATGATACTTTAACTTTAACACACGATGCTATTCAAAAGTACTCGTAACCAGTAAAGCTAGTGTCTGCGGTGACCGCTACATAGCGTCCGCAATTTCACGTCGAATGATGTCACTAAAACGTTATTGTTTAAATGGAATACAGGAAAAAAAAAAGTTGAACTTGATTATTATCATTATGAAAGTAAGTTGTTGTTTTCCTAGACAGCGTTTTTTGACACCGTAATTTCAAACCCCGATGCCATAATTTATATGAAAGCCGTCACCGCTGTCTTAGGAAACCCAATTTTTACAAACTCAAATCCCCAATTCCATTGCAATACTAGTTCTGCGACATTCTGACTACTCATTGGTGAGTTAGCGCCCGCCGTGGACGATGGGCTTTAGTATACCTACAGTCTATGTCCTTATGATCATCTATCGCTATCGTATAATAATTATATTATTTCCATGAATAACTAGTCAAGTACACTTTTTTCTATCAAGTTACACCAGGAAAATGTACGGCATAAACAACATACTTGATGGTACCTTATTTCAACGGAATTCATCGTGAAAACATCATTGTGACCCCGCATTGCTTTTAGTTAATTTTCCGCTGAAAGTGACGAAAAGATAACAATTTTCTGTACTTACTTTACTAGGCACGGTATTTGACGATTTTATCATTAAAATATTTGTTTTGTTACACCTTGTGATTTTCGTGTTAGTCACTTTTACAGCTGTTTTAGGTAAGCCAGTAAACAAATGCGCTTATGTGTGTTACCTACTGAGTAATGCTTGATAGTTTGTCAAAATAAATAAAGCATAATTTTATAAAATATTTGCTTCAGCTGTACGTTAAATACTTCGTGGAATGTATAATAAAATTATTCAAAGACTCAAAAGACTGGTAAGGAAATTGATTGTTTGTACAAAAGTGAATTTTCCGGTGACTTTGAGCAAAACAATTGCTTTGTCACCGGATAGTATCAAACTCTCATTAAGTTTTTAATTAAGCATTCGTAAAAAATTCAAGAAGCTGTTGTAGTTAATACGTCAAGAAGGTATAATTAATAATTATCTAAAGAATTTTACTTAACATTTCAGTAAGCGGGAAAACCACAGTTTCCATGATTAAGCGATTTATGAAATATATTTTTTGCTCAAAGTACGTCTGTTTAAATTAGTACCTGTAGTTCATAGAGCAAAAAGCAAAATGATTATTCATAATTATGCAAATCATATGAATTAGTTAACTCTATGTTTTATATCTTGGCCAATTGATAATTAATGCGAATTTGGCGTAAAAAGTTGTTAACTGTTCGTTTCAAAAACATGCTTTATGAAATAAGTAAAAATAACTTATTTAAGAGGTAAATGCTCCCACTGACATCTGAATGATCACTAAATTGGAAGTTATAATCACATTACTTGCCTGATAATTTAGTGATTATATTTGTACAATGATCACTAAATTATCAGTCAAGTAAAAATACAGATATTCTTAGCTGATTATCGTGATAAAATATTAGGTACTAAAATCATCTTATTCAAAGTCTTAGTGACATGCTTACATAATAACTTTAACTTAGTTCAAGAGGCGTTTTTTGTCGGTCGTCATTTGTTTCTCTTTAATGGGGGATTTTGTTTCATTATGTTTCTAAAGCTCTTTGTAAAGATTTAGGACAAGGCTAGTTCCTTTTGTTTCAAAATCATTTTCGTAATCTTACCAACGATGTTAATTGTACCTGCCACAAATATTAGAAGTATAGGGCCTTGTAGAATGTGGCCAGATATTTCCTCTGCTTTTCGTGGGAACTAAATGAGTATTAAGAGTATTTAAAAAAATCACAGTTTTTTTAAATTCATTATTTCAGCCTAGTCCTTTATTTGAATTATGGAGTAAAGTCATTATCCATTATGAATGTGAATGGCTATAAGAGTAGGGGAAGACCAGAGAAACGATGGATGGACTCTGTGAAAGAGGATATGGCTAAAAAGGGGGTGCCTACCGAGATGACGACTAATAGATTAGTATGGAAGAAAGGAACATTTTGCGTCGACCATAATTAAATTGGGATAAGGGCAGGAAAATGAAGATAGAGTAATGCATGCATATTTCCCATACAGGCGCTTTACTTTGTGTAAATTATTTCCTCATCACTGCTCTAAAACGGTGAAGAAAAACATCGTGAGGAAACCGGCATGTCCTAGAATCAAAAATTCGAAGACTTGTGACATCTACCAACCCGCACTGGGCCCGCGTGGTGGATTACGGCCCACTCCCTCTCACCGACAGGAGGCCTGTGTCCCAACAGTGGGAACATTAAAAGGCTGATGATATGTATGTATGTATGCATGTTTTGACATTTTACCTACATTATAATTATTGCTATGACATGCATTTGCTTTGACATTCAAGATTTTGATGATCAAGATGTTTTGAAAACAAAATTACAACTGAAAACAAACAAATTACTGCCTTCAGGCACCGTGTCAATTGTGTTAAGTTTATTTTTGTTATTTCTATAATTATTTTATCAAAGATGTGCAACTATCATAATAATGATGTGTTTTGTTCAGAAAACTACAGCACAAAAAGCAATTTGAGTTCTGAGTTGAGCTCCACGATTACTGACAAATGCTTGCACTGACTGGACAGGTGCATTCAAATTTGTGTGGTTCTTTCCTCAAAAGACCATTTCAGACACTAGTCTATATGGCCTGAATAAGATTATGTCTGGACTTTACAAGAGACTTTGACCCCTGAGTTTGTCATTTCTTCTTAGAGGTAGTTAGAGAGGAAATGTCGACTCTATCTGGCTTATATTTTTAATGCCTTATAAAAGTGATTCCGATATCGTACATAGAATAAACAATTTCATTTAATTTATTACGAACTTTTTTTTAAACAAAAAATGTTGCGCTTTACAACGGGCCGCATTTAAATTTTATTTATTTATAGAAGATGATTTTGTTTGATTATTAGCATAAGTACAATCATCATTACCGTGTACCTACTCTGTAAGTACCTACTTCAGTTCGTTTCGCAATAGTCTTGATTTTTTTGCGAAAAACATTGTGATTTTCTCAGCATCATTTCCGTGTATTGAAATCAACGGGGATTCCATCTTACAGACGTAATGGCGTGCAAGAATGTAACGCCACATATTTTGTGTATATTACGTTCATGTTAATTAGTTGAATACTGAAATAAAACAATTTTCGTCGAGTCTATTTTTAATAAAGCTACACACAAGAATATATTCAATTTAATAAAAGAGTAGTTTTTTTTTTCTTATTTTATGACACTAGTAAAGTGTTCCTGGTTACGTTTCGGTAGTTAATTTTTGTTAAAATCTTGCGCATTACTGTATAATTAATTAGTAATTATGAAACTGTTAACGAAGCTTATCGAATAAAGGAACAAATGTGCCGACTGTTACGAATCTGTAATCATCTATTCGCAGACAGATAGGTTTTGCTAACAGATATTTTTCTACTAAAACAATATTGATGTTGACTAAATTTGTTTTTGTTTGTCAGTTACATTATTAAAACATATTGTACACGTATATTTTTTTTTACGTAATCAAAAGATTACGGCAATACACTGAGTTAAAATACGGCATGACGTCACTCCCGCGTAGATTTTATACTGACTTCTGACGTAGTGAGCCCCCACTCCCCAACTTTAACGCGTTTTATTTAAATCATTTTTTATTAATATGATAAAGCAAAAAATACGTGTCTAATATTTTTTTATTATCTGACTGACGGACTAAATAGTTTTTTATTCCCCTGTCAACATCCCTATTCTTGGACAGAATTTTATGCTGAAATAGTATTAGATTGCAAACAGCTCCTGCTAGGGCGATGAGATTTAAAAATAATTCCAATGAAGTCAACAAAAAATCTTACAAAGATATTGCTGGATCAAATTAGAGTCTTAATCATTTTAATCTTACCGATGTGAACACAGTGTCCTAACCATTGAGTGGGATGGCAGGCTAGTCAACCATTATAGTCCAAGATTCCTTGAACAGTAATGCCAACTTCCGTTCAACTCATCAGTGTAATAAACAAGCTTCGACGGAATCATACACTATAATACTGTTCGTAGAACATACAATCTGACATTAAGAACCGACAAGTCGCGGGCTCGAACTCACTGGTGGGCGCGGCCAAAAAGCACGCTATCTCATCTGGCATCTGTGCGACAGAGATAGTATCAGTGATGAGCAGTTAGACGCTAGTCTAGCCGCACGTCTAGTTAGCGCGCACACAAACACCGTTCCGAACTGAAACGATGTTATACGAAGCACACAATAGTGCACCGCCCCGCCGCGCGCCGCCACAGAGTACTTTATAAGATACCGCCGCCGCCGCTGTGTCGCTCGCCGCCGCGCCGACGAGAATTATAGATATGTACCTATGTGTACCTAATTGTTATAGTTGACTACGGTCTATAAATTGTTTACAAAATTACTACTATCTTCTTATTTCTAGGTAAGTAGGTACCTACTTACTTAGTTACCTATTCATGGACGTACGCATAAGGTAGGTAGGTACCTACTTACCTACATTTTAGTGTTCACGACTGTTTGTGATATTTTTGCTTGTATACCTAACCTTCATACAAGCAAAATTATCACAAACAGTCGAGGTAATTATTTCATTAGGTACCTACTAAGCAGAATGCAAATGTGACGAAACTGTTTTGTTTTTGATAAGATTAAAAAAAAAAACCAAAGAGATTAAAAAAAACGACAGATAGATTATAGACTAACCAGGTGCGAACTTAGACCCTCTGATTTCGCAAGTGCCACATTACACCGCTCGACCACGGAAGCTATGAGGACAATAATTAAAACAGCAAACCTATTCGCAATTTTTTTTCGCGTATCAGATTTTCGACGCTCTGCTTAGCGCCGAGAGTTGAATATCCAACAGAGCGCATTCAGCGCGTATCCCAGTGCGTCAAGAAAATACACTGTTGGATATTCAACTCTCGACGCTAAGCAGAGTGTCGAAAATCCAATCGCGAACGTCGCGTCGGCTTACGAAGACGCTATCACGCAGCTCGAACGAAAGCGCGAGGCGAAGACGCGACGCGACGCGGCGTAGGTATTTTCCTACCTCATAATCAGCTGCTGCCAATTTGTTGATTTAGTAATCTATAGATAGGTACTATACTAGGTTTATCTAAAAATACTAATATTATAAAGCTGTACAGTTTATTAGTTTGATGTTTGAATGCGCTAATCTCACAAACTAGGTAGGTACCTACCAGTTTAATCATTTTTTTGTAGCCTTTGGTTATGTTTTAGGCTATAAAACATCACACTGCTGCTCATGGGAGCCGAGCAGTAGGATAGGTTCCTACGGGAACGCGGGTAAAAGCGTGGGGAACAGTTGGTATAAGTATGTACCTACCTACATATAGTACATACCTACATAAGTTATCAATAGAATAAAGTTTTACCCGACTGCCAGAGGAGGCTTACCTATATATATTTTTTTTTTCATATCGTTGTAATATTGATTTACGATAAATGTTATAAGTACCTACATAAACCTTTATAATACATATACAGTAGCTTCTGCCCGCGACTTCGTCCGTGTGAAATTTCGTCCCCCGACCCACCGCATCGCATCCTATCGCCCCGCCCGCGCTTTTACTTCGTTATCGCTTAGCGTTCTTTCTGACTTTTTTCTTTTTGCTCGGCTCCTAAGGGTTGTAGCGTGATGTTAGCGTGTTGTTGCGTGGTGGCCTACAGTCTTTCTCAAGAATGGAGCTAACCAATGCAAAAATATTTTTTTAAATCCAGATAGAGATAGGTACCTACTAAATACCTACTACTCGAGCACTCCCCCCCATTTCCACGACCACAAAATAAAAGCCATAGCGCGCCGTCGTCGGCGTCGGTAAAGAGTGTGAATGCAAAGAGCGTACGTCTTCTCTTGCCTACATAGGGTACCAACGTACCTACACATCGCGGCAACGCCGCGCCGCGCCGGTCGCTAAAACGCCTGCTACACGGTCGCCTACCGCGACCCGACAGCGGTGACCTTGGTGGCTTACAACCGTGAAGATGATGTTTATACGACCAAACGTTGAAACAACTTTGCGGGTCGCTAACCAAGGTCACCTCTGTCAGGGACGTGGTTGGCAACCGTGTAGCAGGCACTTTAGCCTCAAGCAAGTCGTGGCCGAGCAGTAAGGTAGAAAATGTAGGTACCTATTGTAGGTATTGGCCAAAAGAAGATATAATTATATTATAATTTATAACAGAAAATATGCTCGAGGAGGTAGGTAGGTACCTACGAAAATAGATTACGTATAATAAATTGTACAGACGCCCCAGCACATCAAGTTACTACAATCTGTCAAATTTCTTTAATAGATTTTCAACTTTATGTCTAAAGAATAAGGTTCAATGTTGATTGAGAAAATTTGACAGATTGGAGTAGGTTGGTGTGCTGGCGTCTGTTACACAACACATTTTTGTAAACGATTCCGACTAATCAGTTTCATTTTGACCGTTCAATAATATTCATTGCGTTATTTACGTTGTTGAGCAGATCTTTTTCCGAACATAGGAAGCAATGGATTAGTAATATGTTTCAAAACGATTCAAATTTTGATGGATCGTGTATTACGTAATTACGGTACTGTTCTTCAATCTTCTGAGGAGCTCGTGGCTAAGTAGTAACAAGCCGCACGGGTCCATCCATCAGGTTAAGCTACGCTTGCCGGGGTTAGTCAGTGGATGGGTGACCATCTTTACATACCGAGACTCCGTGCCTCGGAAAGCACGTAAGCCGTTGGTCCCGGGCTCCCGGCTGTCATTTGTGGATCTTTGACGACAGTCGTTACGAGTCGTCAGAAGCCCGAAAGTCTGACATCAGTCTTACCAAGGGTTATCGGTACCGAGGTCAAATAGGCAGTCGCTCCATGTAAAATACTGGTAAGTATTCAGCTGCATCCGGTTAGACTGGAAGCCGACCCCAAGATAGTTGGGAAAAGGCTAGGAAGATTGATTGGTAGGTAGGTACTGTTCTTCAATCAACCAACACAAATTCACTGACACAGCAGCGTCCACTCAAACCAACAATTTTATTCTAATTTCAAACGATACCTACGATAATTTTCTCAGGGCGAAGTCAAACAGATAAAGTAGGTAAAAGTGGAAACACTACAACACGCACGTGTGTGCCTGAATCAAACGAAAGAGCTTCAGGCGTGTGACATTTCGTGCATGTGTGCGCGAGCGTCACCCTCCGCACCGCGCCACCCGCGCCGGGGGAACATTATTGAGTGAAACGCACAATAGTTTATAGTAAAACGAGCGCGTCAAAAATTACGAAAAGGCCTTTGGTAAAAAGGTTTTTCTGAAAAAACCACTGCATAAATCAATTACAAATAAAATTTATTGAAATCTTCGATAATTTTGCTGTGTCGGTACGGATTTCGTTTTCGAGATTTCACACTTCTTGTATTACTTATTTACGCCCAAAGTTGCGTTAAAATTAGCAAGAAAAACGAATCTTTGTTGGCTCATAACTTTTTAATGGCTTTTTATTTTACTATTCTGCTTCCGTACAGACAATTTTAATAATGAGACCTAACTATACCATGTTAAACTTTGAATGTACGATGTCAAACAGTGGAGTAAAAACCCTCCGAAGTTTGTATGGAAAAAATATCAAAGTGTTTCACCTTAAAGTAACTTTTCCTCTAGGTACTCTTGAGACTTGTAAATAAACATGGTCCAGTTAACCTTGGTTTCGAACACGGAATCAGCAGGACAAGGTCGATGTGATGACACTGCCGACTTTTTGTCACGGCCCCGGTGTATTGTCGAGTACACAACAAAAACTCTTGTCAACATATACCAGTCATACCACAATTACATTACAGAATTCAAAAGACGAATAGGGTTAAAGGACCAACCAATAGATCAAATTTGGTCCTTCAAGACGAAAACTCTCGTTGTTCTGTTTCGTTTAAATCTTCTAGAATCGTCAGGTTTACTAGAGCAGCAATTTTTCTTATTTATAAACAGTAAGTCATCGTACTTGCCACAGTTCAGGAATTTTAATTTCTGATTGATTCAATAAAATAAATCTATTAATAGTGTCGAAAAGTGCAACGAGGCAAGAAATGTAATGGCTGTTTTTGTAGGATTCACTGAAAAATAAACAACAAAGTGATTAGATCGTTGTAAAAAGATCAAATAAAACCTATAATAGATAACTCGATTTGTTTGCGAGAGACATTAGAATATGCATAACTCATGGATTCAACAGCTGACTGCATTTCTGTTTTGTACTGCAGGACCAAAGAATAAAATGTCGCGTATATACCCTATACCCATTGTTGATGTACCGGAACCACAGTACCAATTCATTTAGTGATGTATCACAGACTTTAAATTCACAATTGTGTAATGTATTGTGCACAAGAATCATGCCGTAGACTAGGAGGATTGGATTTAAAAGTTGATATATCTACATAAATAAACACTGATGTGTCATGAATACGGGCGATACAAATAGTTGTACTATTGTTGAATACAAGCCATACATGACATGTGTATACAAATGTAAGGTACAGAAAAAAACATATGTTCCTGGGATTTGTTATTACAATTTCCTTTATTCCATTTTGTATATATTATTTGCATATTCAAATGAACGAAAACCGTTAAGGTATTAACGGTGTTTGTTAATACCACAAAGCGTAGCTGAGTCTTTACTGACTACCTACACTGGGTTATTTTACCAAGTCCACCTAGGATATGACCTACATTGCATCGCACCCGTGACACAAGGACAAAGTTGAACAAACTCGTAAATGCCTGTGATTTCATTGGCACCTATATCCTACCAGCCGGAATAGATCAATGTTGCTAAGCGGCTGATCTTCTATATTCATTCATCTATCCACTTACCTACACGTTATAATTTCTGTAGACCATTTTTTTTTTGTTAGTGGGTGTGATAATTATCATCAAATGACTTCTCCCGCTCTGGGTGGAGAGGAAGCGTGTCAGAATCTTACTGACTAAAACCCACCCGTGTTCCTTCGGTTGCCTGTATGTTGCCAGGGGCCACGGTATCCCTTTAGGACTTTCCCGCAACCCCGGACGCATCGACCCTAGCGGACCCCGTCAGTTGTATATCTGTAGACTTGGCGTTTCTATACACTTAAAGAGAACTAGCGTCCACCTGCGGTTTCGCCGGCGTCGTATGTCGATAAAAAGTAGCCTATGACCTTTCCCAGGGCTTAAACTATCCCCACACCAAATTTTATCAAAATCGGTTCAGTCGTTTAGCCGTGAAAGTGTAATAAACAAACTCACATTCGCATTTATAATATTAATATATTTAATTATATATATAGAGAGAGTTCAACTTGTTCAATATTTATTACCCTAAGGTAATAAATATTGAACAAGTTGAACTCTCCATATTAAAATGCTGTGTTTTCGAATCTGATATGTTACTATTACTGTGACGGTAAATATGTTTTTTCATTGTTATCAAAAGGCATTGATGTCAATTGAGGCTCGTACGACGATTCACTTGCTGGATCCAGTAATGTCGCGTGACCACGACAGTATTCTAATTTCTTCCTTCACATAGCTTCACGCGCGTATTCACCCAAGAGGTAGGCTGTTGTTTACAAGATTCATGAACAGTAATGTTTAACGAGGAATTCATTCATTTACCGGGCAGAAATTCGAACTGGGCAGCTACTGAGAAAATCTCGATGGAAAAACGCAACAACACTTTGCTCGACCTAGGAATCAGACCTAGGACCACACACATAGAAGTCGTGCTTAGACCACTCTATCAACGGAGTCGTTCTTCTACTTTCTGGCATGATGTACTTACTGTAACCTTAATGTGAAGGATCATCGGTTCTGCAGATGATCTACCGAGGCGTGGGTTTATTTTTACCCGACTTCGGCGAAGCAAAAAGGAGGGTTATGATTTTGACCGGTATGTATGTATGTATGTATGTATGTATGTATGTATGTATGTATGTAAGTATGTATGTATGTATGTATGTATGTATGTATGTATGTTCATCTGTAACCTCATAACTTCTAAACCACTGATCATAATTTGACAAATGAGGTATCGTTGAAAGTGTTCTGATCGTCCGCTGGTTATAGGCTATAAGACGTTACATTAAATTCAATATGGCGCCCTATAGAGGACATAAAGTGACGAACGAAAAATTTTTTTTTATATAATCATACCATGTTTGGTATCAAATGAAAGGGCTTGACGAGCACATTACAAAAATGTATATATATCATATTTTCAAAGTAAATAAATATGTTTAAATTGTTAAAAACATGCAAAAGTGAGACTGTGCTACGTACGGCGCAACTGTAAAAGTAATACCTATTATACAATTAAACCTATACAAAAAAATTAATAAAGCGGCTCTGCAAATACTTTATTACTCAAACTCAAAACTCAAACTCAAAGCATTTATTTCAATTAAACCATATACAGGCACTTTTGAATTGTCAAGGAGTCGGTCAGTCAGAAATATGAAGCTAGTTTCCCATTCCAAAGCGTAGTAGGTACCTATGGAGAAGAACGGGCCAGAAACTCCACGGACACTCTTTTAAATAAATAATTGTTACAAAATAGTGGTTAAATCATTCATGTTTAAATTATACATGTAAGAACAATGTAAAAAGATGCGCACGTTAAAAGCATCCGTAATAAAAAGATAAAAACAATTCAAAGATTAAAATAAATTAAAATAAGTTACGGCAGCTAAGAGATGACCAGGGGGCCTACCACCACCACTAAAAGCAGTATTATTTTAATCTTACTTCAGTGGGAGAAAGAGATGGTGCTTTACGTCTTATAGAGCTTCATCTCTTTCCCACACTAAAGTAATATTAAAATAATACTGCTTTTAGTGGTTGTGGTAGGCCCCCAGTCCCAACTGACGGCGCCCGTTCACGAACATGACGCATGTATTAGCACCATTCAGCTCAACCATTTTGAAGGGAGCTAAATGATCCAACACACACGCCACCATCAGCGAGACATCTGAGTGAGCATGACATACTCTCAGCTGTCAGGGCACATTCAAGTCAATGAAAGACATAATACATAATACGAAATTATAACCCCAAAACAAATGAAATAAAAAGCAAGTTTAAAAACTAAAACCCGACTTCTGAAAAATCACGCTCTAAAAAGTATGAAACAAGAAAATATTTCGGACAGAAATCAAGACATATGTACAAAAATGGTCAAAGTAAAGCCGTAGTCGCATGCCTGTCGGCTACAAAATTATAATGGCATGCGACTACGGCTTTACTTTGACCATTTTTGTACCTATGTCTTGATTTCTGTCCGAAATATTTTCTTGTTTCATACTTTTTAGAGCGTGATTTTTCAGAAGTCGGGTTTTAGTTTTTAAACTTGCTTTTTTATTCATTCTCATTAGTGTGGATTTATCATATTATGGGGATGTAATTCAAAAAGATTGGGCTTGCTGATAATGATTGACACTAAATTCGTTGCGATAAAGGCTGAATCGCTTGCCGGAAAACTTATTTCCGTAACACAAATTAACTGTAGCGAACCGTAAAATTAAATTGTATTGTTAAACATTAACTATTCAATCAATATGAAAATCCGTGTCGTATCACTGTTTTTACTGCAACGTGTGCAAAAGTACCAACCGCTTCTATAAACATAGATAAAAAACCTACGCAAAAGTAATTTGCAGAAAAGATACATAAGTGCATTGTACTGTACTCCGTGACTTGTAATGAAAAGGATTCAACAAAATGATAAAACTATTGTTAACTGGGTAAAATTGATTCAGTCCAACAGTTAGAGACGATTACGTTAAGCATGTAGGCAATCATGGAATGATTACCGCATCCGGTACTTCATTTACCAATCAAATGTACAAAGCCCAATGAGAAAAACACAACGTTCACAATTATACAGATGTAAATTGTAACCATAACCTTTAAAAAGTAGAGACTGTAAAATTGAAATCCTGCTCGAACATCGAATGCAACGGTCGTAAAGAAAAACTTATAATTGATGTTTCTGTTTCAGATACGCGTGACGTAGTCATGGCTGTGGATAGCAAAAATGCGGAGAATAACAAAACTGCTGATAAAACTCTTAATGTTAATGGTGGTGACTTAAATGGAACTAATGTAATTAAGAATAGGTTAAGTAAAACTAAAGAATATGACAATATGACAAACATTAAATTGGATAAAGAACATGAGAGCAATAGAAACGAGAAAGACGAAGAAGAGAGTTGGGAAGGACTAAGTCATTTTCAGAAGCTAAGACGCATGATCTCTCTCATTACTGTGGAACCCATTTTGGCTTGTTATGTGATGCCTTCAGTCTTGTCTGTATTGGCAACACAAAATCTATACTTAGAGAAAGCCTGTCGAGTGAATCTACAGTTTGATCATCATATTTGTGACGCTTTAACTCGAAGAGAAACAGCAAATTACACTGCAGAGGAAGAAGCAGTACAAACATTAGTTGCGTCAGTAACTGGTTGGAAGACTGTACTACAATCATTCTTACCATGCGGGATATTAATATTTCTCGGAGCATACAGTGATAGAGTTGGACAGAGAAAAATTTGTATGCTTTTACCGATCGTTGGAGAATTTTTGACCAGTATAGGCTTGATTATAAATACTTATTTTTTCTACGAGTTACCAGTGGAAGTAGCAGCTGTGACGGAAGCTATATTCCCCGCCATGACGGGTGGTTGGTTTACAATGTTCATGGGAGTGTTCAGTTACATAGCAGATATAACGACAGAGGAACAAAGGACGTTGCGGATAGGGATAGTGAATCTGTTCCACTCAGTGGGTGTGCCAGTTGGGGCGGCTCTCAGTGGAATATTGGTGCGAAAGATTGGCTTATACGGTGTGTTCTCAGTGAGTGCAACACTGTATGTGTTGGCCTTTATCTACGGCTTCGTTCGCATCAAGGAAGTGAAGAAGTGCGATCCGTCTGTGGTGAGTTTAAATCTTGACACTTTATTTCCATAATCGTGATGTTTATTTTCCACGACTGTTTATGTCAATAAGTTGCTATTTATTGTGTTCAATGAGGTCTGCATCAGTATGTTAGACACCTTGGAAGTGAGTCTGGATTAAACGGTTCATTGAACGAGACAAGAGACTTTGTGTATTTATCGTAATTACTGGATCGATAACATAGATATTCACGGTCTAATTGACGTTTGCAATTATTTATAGTGTCGGTTTAATTTAAATAATTTGATACACGGGTAAAGCATTCACACGATGAGACAAATAGGACTTTGTTAACATGAATAGTCTTTTTGTTGTGTGTAGTCATTGTATTAATAACATTTCCGTTACTTAATAATTATAAATAGTTCGCCTCCATGGCCTTTACCGTTCTAAGCTATAATTATAATTGAAAAGCTTAATTGCACATTTATTAAGCACTTAAAATGAATATTGGAAACGATTTTATTTAATATCTTATTTGTGCTTACAACGGTAGTCATATTAACATTGGTTCAGTGTAAGTACACAGTACACCTTTTTCGAATGAAGCCTTAGGTAGAAGGTACTAATTTCTAGACTTACCTGTATGTCTGTTTGTTTGTTATTCTATTACCTGGAAACAAACGGATTTCATTGAAGGTTTTGTCATTGTTAGCTGACCACTAGAAACTGAGGTGCAGTTTATTTCGTTTAGTTAAATAGATCCTCCTGTGATATAGTTTGACTCTCTTATTATAAACAGGCCTATATGTATAAAA
The DNA here is from genome assembly GCA_948150665.1 of Conistra vaccinii. Taxonomy (NCBI): domain Eukaryota; kingdom Metazoa; phylum Arthropoda; class Insecta; order Lepidoptera; family Noctuidae; genus Conistra; species Conistra vaccinii. The sequence continues at coordinate 10,144,254 of OX411328.1, read as the reverse complement.
AGCACGGTTTATGATTAATTGGTTATTAACAATATGATCTGGTTTTGGTATCGATTTCTGGTTTATTGGTAACAGGTTAATCGTGATAGGCGTTGCTTCGCGGTGATTGGCGATAGATAAATGACGATTGATAAAAGGTTTATGCCCGTTTTCACCTTCACTAAGTGTACTTCACAAATAAAAGTGCACTGTTGGATTTCCAACGCTATTAGGCTAAGCTGAGAGTTGAAAATCCAACAGTGCACTTTTATTAGTGAAGTACACTTAGTGAAGGTGAAAACGGGCATTAAAGTAGCAGTGAATAATGATGATTTTTGGTGATAATTCGATACGGACACGGCTATTATTGAAATAATGTTGATACGTTTTCTTGGACTCTTCTGACACCAGTCTTACCAAGGGGTATCGTATTACCCAGTTACTGGGTTGTGGAGGTCAGATAGGCAGTCGCTCCATATAAAATACTGGTATTCAGCTGCATCCGGTTAGACTGGAAGCCGACCCCAAGATAGTTGGAAAAAAGGCTAGGAAGATTGATTGTTGTTATGTTTTCTTCCGCGTAAAAAAGATCATAACGTCAAGGAAACATTACATTAAAAAAGTTTAAACATAGGTCCGCATTAAGCTAAAACCTGTATTTTAGCATATGTATATCAATATCAATCCTGATTCTATTTTGTGAGGCGGAAGCCCAATTCGCATTAGGTGGTTTTTGTAGAGAGGAATAATGTCTAATTTTATCGTGACTCACCGTAGTTGTACCAAAGGTTTAGCTAAAATTATTCACCTTTAATAATCCTACGAATAACTACTTACATAAATATTAATCCGTACATGTAGATAAATTTATCAAACTGCACCTGACCTTTTCATCTATACCTACAAATTAATTTTAGCAATATTACTTCCTATATATAAATAATCTTATCTCGTATCGTAAACCTTGTTATATTGGTCTTAAGCGATGCGCCTCTGTGCTCCTCAAGGCTGGTTCTACAATTATGTCTAATACTCGACAATCTTCGTAATGTCATCAACCTCCACCTTTGTCCTATTTGACATGGCCTCGGGTTTTGAGACAAAACAGCATGATTCAGCCCAAAAACACCCATAACCCTTACAGAAGACATTCAATTCAATCCGCCTAGCCTTTTCCCAACTATGTTGGGGTCGGCTTCCAGTCTAACCGGATGCAGCTGAATACCAGTATTTTACATGCAGTGACTGCCTATCTAACCTTCACAACCCAGTAACTGGGTATTACGATACCCCTTGGTTAATACTGGTTGTCAGACTTTCGGGCTTCTGACGACCCGTAACGATTGATGAAGAAAATAAGTCAGCTTTTTAATTTATTAATTTTTATGTCCCAATAAGTCATTAATTTTAATGTGACACGGCTAAACGTGCTTTCCGAGGCACGGAGAAGTGTCTTGTATGTAAAGATGGTCGTCCATCCATGGAACAACCCCGGCAAGCGTAGTGGTTCGCCCCGTGCGGCTTATCTTAGCCACGAGCTCCTCACGCGCCATGAGCTCCTTAGCCTCGAGACAGTATATCGATATCTATAAACACGATAAAACAACAAAAAAAAAACAGATTTTCTCAACTCATACTAAGTGGTCTATCAATCTTCCTAGCCTTTTTTCCCAACTATCTTGGGGTCGGCTTCCAGTCTAACCGGATGCAGCTGAATACCAGTATTTTACATGGAGCGACTGCCTATCTGACCTCCACAACCCAGTAACTGGGTAATACGATACCCCCTGGTAAGACTGGTGTCAGACTTTCGGGCTTCTGACGACTCGTAACGACTGTCAAAGATCCACAAATGACACCCGGGACCAATGGCTTAACGTGCTTTCCGAGGCACGGAGGAGTCTCGGTATGTAAAGATAGTCACCCATCCACTGACCAACCCCGGCAAGCGTAGCTTAACCTGATGGATCGACCAGTGCGGCTTGTTATTACTTAGCCACGAGCTCCTCTACATTACTAGTGGTCGTTGGCCAGATATATGAATGTAGAATTTACACATTTTACACATCTTAGACTTTTTTTTGGGCTCCGCATTAAAATGGTAAAAAAGAACCCATCGCGATCGGTGAGACATCGTTCGTCTGTCTGTCGCAAAAACGGATGCAATCGACTTGGGTATATTTTTAAATACTGCTGGAGAAATATTATGGACACAGCGACATTATTGATAAAGAATGTACCTAAACGATTCAATGTTAATCTTACATTAGTAGACAATTTTGCCTGGCTTATCTAAACATCACATATTATTTATTTTAACTCTTCATTAAGACGTAAATTATTCATAAAGATAATAAAAAGCATGATTCTTTAGTACCTATGCTGCTGATGAGTTGGTTGCACCTCTTCTGCTACCCAGCTAAAGCACTAGAAAGTGGCGAAGGGTAAGCGTTTTGGGGGTAGTCTTATGTAATTTGGCGTTCGAAAAGTTATTAGCCTAATTTGAATAAATGACTTTTGATTTGAATGATTGAGTGATGCCAAGGCCCAAGGATCTATAGCGAATACACCGCGATACGAACTACATATCAAAGACGACAAATGACGTCACAAGATTCCTGCATCGCGCAATTAGAGTTTACCGCACGAACGACATAATATACGACTATCCGACATCAACCACCGGGCAGTTGCCCGCCAGATACAACACCCGTCTGGTCGGAGGATCTTCCCTTTTCTAATAGAGGATGAGTGAACTTTACACCTTGTTCCTCATACCTCTAAAGATCCATGACCAATGAAAAAGCTTTCCAAACAGAATTTTGATAATTTTTGTACCTTTTCATCTAAAAATATTGCTTAGGAACCTACTTACTAAGTTTAGTAAGTGCCATGTTATCAATATACGCAGAAACGGTGTCAGTGCGTTTATGTCAATCAATCCTTGTAAGTCAGCCTCAAGTTCTCGTAAACATGTCTATAACCTCAAACTAGGCCTTCCAATTAAAAACACGGCCGATTGACTAGTGTAAATCAAAGATTTAAATCATTAGATTAGCCCGCCCGACCGCATCAAAAGATCGGTGAAGAGAGCAGCGGTGGCCCAATGGTAACGGCACCAACTTACGAGTTGTAGGTCATGGGTTCAAACCCAGACAGGCGCTTTATTTTGATAATTTCATCACCGTTGTTCTCAAAACATCGTGAGAAAACCGGCGTGACCTAGAACTAAACATTCGAAGACATGTGACATCTAGGAACCCGCACTGGGCCCACGTGGTAGATTACAGCCTCTCTCTCGAAGAGAGGAGGCCTGTGTCCTAGAAGTAGGAAATAATAGGCTGATTATGTGTCCAAAAGATCGTCACGTTCCCCTTTCGTTGACAATGACATTTAAATTCTATTGTCTCGCTCACTCATACTGAATTGTTGCATGCGGTATGTGTGAGCTCACTTTTCTCTGTATGGACAGTTTTGCGCACGGTGAGGGCAAATCTAATGATTTAAATCTTTGGTGTAAATGAAAACAATTTAGTTTACCTACGTAGTCATGCAGTCTTGTTTATGAAAACTTCGAGCCGTGTAGAACTGCAGATATAGGTTTTACTTTATTACGAACAGTCAAACACGTTGACGTTATCAGCGGTATTGTCTTGTTTTCCATAAAAAAATTGTAATATTATTGTTTTCCATAATCGTTCCCCCTCAGAATATTTACTTGCACTATTATCATTTATACTAATGACGCTTGTCATAACTTTTATAACTTTAACTTTTTTTTATAAAAAACACATTACATAATCGATACTTGACATAAGCAACATTTAACATAATTTTGAAATGTTTATTGTTTTGGACAAAAAATTATGTCATTAAGGCATTTGGTCTGTAATTAAATGATTTATTACAGCAAACAATCTTTAGACAATAAAGAGTTTATCAAATTCGAAACGGGTAGGTTAGGTTAGGTTAGAACTGTGAACTGATAAGATACAGAAAAATTGTCTGCGTGTCCTCGAAGAAAAACATCTTAGTACCTATAACGAAAACCCAACAAAATAAACACAGTAACTAAAAGCTGTTTAAAAAAAAGAGCCTAATCCAGCTATAATTCTTCTACTTGTTTCGAATTGACATATTACAACATTATCATAAAACAACGCTCTCAAAACGGTGAAGGAAAACACCGTGAGGAATTCGGCATGTCCTAGAACCAAAAATTCTAAGAGGGAACATTATAGGCTCATTATGATAAGACAATGAGCACATACTCGTAGGTAGATAATAATATGTTAGTCAGGGAAATTATATATTATAACAACGTAATTTGTCCATATATTCTAATACATCATCATCTCATTCTTTGAAAGTTGTATGAAATGGCTGTAGCACGGCAAAAACGTGGCGTGTAACGTTTTCGAAGAGAAACCTTCTTTATCGGCGTTGTGCACTCTTTTTGGGATGGGTAAAAATTTTAAACTCGCGTCAGGATGTCACGGTAAGATCCGTTGCCTAGCAACCGATAAAGTAAATATCAAAATAAATAGTCTTTGACATTACGTAAAGATTGCGAGGTAAGAAATTTTACCCATATTGATGGGTAAAAAAAACCAGTCAAAACATACTTCATGAAAAGTGTTAAAAAAATACATTGTTTATTTTTGTTAGACTATATTTTGAAAATAAATAAATATACTACTACTACTAATGAATATTGTATTTAACCACTTAAATCATAGTACTTTTATACTGATAAATAAAGCAATTCGTGCGAAATTATTCCCTTACCATTCCAAAATATTAAAAAATTAACAACATTAATGTTGAAGTTTTCACTTCTGCCGGCACTCCCGCCGGAGTGCAACCCGTTGTTTTTTATTTGATTCAAGGGCTTAATCGCTTAACGAATACATCGCCTGACTTTCACTCTTAATTAAACATGTCCAATTACTTCTTTGCCTTTCGTAGAAAATATTAGACCGCAAGGTCCTTCCTTGCAGCAGAGTGTGACACCAATTTGGGTCAAGTTGACGGACTTTTTGTACTGTTACGCACGAATAATCTATTTTAGTCATTGAACTTGCTAACTGTTATATAATTACGATTTCATGGCCAATAATCAATTATTTGTATCTATTATTTTAAATAAAAATTTTAGTGCAAGAAGTTACTTAAAAAAATTTGAAGACTTTTTACGCGCACTTTTGCGGAAGGCTTGTTTTAATAAGGGTCAGTTCACATGACATCGTACGATAAAAACAAATCGGTTATAATGATAATTTGAATAGTTATTTACGAATACAAGGTTTAACTAAATAACCTTAATCTATTCGATTGCTCTTGTCAAAAGTAATCAAAGTGCAATAATATGCAGTTTGATAATTGAACTTTGTTTGGCTTAACGTGTTTACAAAATCGTTCTGTTTCTGTGAATCGTTTGAAGATGACAGAGACATAATGACATCACTATATATTATTAAACAAAGTCCCCTCCGCGTCTGTCTGTCTGCATGCGATAAACTCAAAAAGTACCGAACGGATTTTCATACGGTTTATTTGATACAGGAAGAAGGTTATAGACTAATTAAGAACAGCCGAGCAGACAAAAGTTACGGGGTGTCCTGCGTGAGCGACGAATACAACGCGACACGTCACGATGTAATGGTTCGTGGTGTCGCGTGTGGTCGCCCTCAAAACAAATACGTACAAATAAGTCGCGTCGCATCGCATTCGTCGCTCACGCAGGACACCCCGTTAGCGCTGCCGGGTGATGAGACGCGGTGGCTCGGGGCCGAGGGAGTTTCATAAAAATGTGGCTGTTATTTTAGTATAATATGTTACAGTACCTTACGACTTCCTCGCGAACAAATTCGCGGACAGAAGATACTTTTAAAAATGCTTAGCACGAAACGCATTTAGTGACTTGTGGTGCAAACAAGCCATAATTTCATAACGTCAAAAATTCACACTCTAAAACCTCTTTTTACTTTGCAGCTTTATTACTTTAAAATTCTGAATTCCTCTTTTTTTAGAGCTCCAAGGGACCGTAGACCTACGTATTTGATATTAATTTCTATTTGATACCTCCACGAGCCCGAGCTCTTCTAGAGTATTGATGACTCAGTGGTAACGACCCCGACTTACGAGTTGTAGGTCATAAGTTCGAACCCAGGCAGGCGCTTTACCATGAGTGTAAATAATTTCATCACCACTGTTTTCAAAACAGTGAAGGAAAACCGGCATGTGCTAGAACCAAAAATTCGAAGACATGTGACGTCTACCAACCCGCACTGGGCCCACGTGATAGATTATATAGCCCACTCTCTCTAGGAGGCCTGTGTCCCAGCAGTGGGAACATTATAGGCTGATTATGTATGTACCTCCACGAGCTCCTGAGAAAAAGGGTCTTGACAGACTGACAGACAGATTCAATTAAACCAGTTACAGGCACTTTTGAATTGTCAAGGAGTCAGTCAGTCAGAAAGATGAAGCAAGTTGCCTTTTCCAAATCTACACTCACAAGACTGTTACAAGACTAGTGTTGTCAGATGTCTAGCCACTTTTACTTTTGACGACTAGTTAGCATATAAATTGGCATGTCAATTTTTAGCAACGTTAATCGATTGAACTGTAAATGTTTTAATTTATTGCCAAATTTACCTACATTTTGACCCCAAACCATTCATGCTACACGAAGTTTATAATTGTACTAGCTCTTGTCCGCAGCTTTGCCTGTGTGGAGTTCTGAAGTTACGCCACGAGACCGTACTACCACAGAATAAATAAGTAGCGGTACTATATCTCAGCAGTTGCCTTGAAATAATTACCTACTACGGCCGCTCGGTAGTTAAACCTTTCGCGTCCGTGCGTAACTGCCGCTTACTCGATACTATTTGTGTACCTACTGATATACACTTAGATTTCTAATTGCTTTGTTTCGGCCGTTTTCTATGGAGATAGAATACTGTACTTATTTATACTGTGCTACTAACCACATAAAAAGTATCCTCTCTATCTGGGCTGAACGGATTTTTTTAATTTGACACCCAGATAGTTTATAACCTGGATTTTAATGTCTGGAGTATGTTCCCGTGGGATATTTTCCGACATCTACGCGAGCGAAGGTGCGCGCAAAAGCTATTTTATAATATTAGTATGTATTCTACATAGGTACTGAAACCACAAGTTAGTCCGTATTCCCTTCACTAGCCTGCTTTGCCGTGGCCCTGCATGTATGTCTCGATTGGCAATACAATCACTTCACGTGTGTGTTATGTAATGAATAATCTTCAATGACACGGCTACAGTACTAATATTTAAACCTAGACGTAGACATTCAATCATTCGAAATTTACTTAAAAGTATTTTTTTTAGTTCACTTGAAATGTTTACTCTATGGTTTAGATTACGAAAAACATGAGATTAGTAAGTATACAGGGTCAAATTATCAGCAAAATATGTGGAACTTCTTATATTTAAGGCCTTTTATTTACCATATTTTATGCAAAATAAAGAAATTCCAAATTAAATTAGCTAGCAAAACTCTGCAGACTTGATAGGTATTGTAAACATCTAAACATGATAAAACAAAAAAAAGAATAGTGAAAAAGAATAGTGATGAAAAAAAGATATATAACATTAGATCGGAGGAAGATATGAATAAGTTTGATGAATGTAAATAAACACGCGTAGGTACATGACGCGGCGAGTACACACGAGGTGATATCTAACAGCAACATTCGATCGTATGGATAACTACTCTAGTAAATTCAATTTTAAAAGATACTATGATATAATAGCTCTAAGTAATGACCTATTGCTGAATAATTGGAATACCCACATATTACATTTTAACATAAGATCACTTCGCAAACATTTTAACGAGCTATTGATATTACTTGATAAAAATAAATATAACATAGATATCTTAATATTAAGCGAGATAAATATAAAGAAGGAAGAACTATCTTTTTATCAAATAGTAGGATATAATACATTTATATATACTAGAGAAACGAGCAGAGGAGGAGAGAAATATAGGCAGGAACAAATAATAAAATGTAAGGGAGATTTTAGGAAAATATGGACAAATATAAACATATGGCTGGGTCGAAGCAAAAATAGCCTGGATGATGTTATTTTAAGGTATTTAGGAAAAACAGATTGTATAGAACAGATTTGTACTAACTTCTCTAAAACGTTTACGGAGGAAATAAAGGAAATTAAACATGTATGTAACTTAAAGTTTTTAGATAGAAATGAATATGTAAAACCGAGTGAGGTAAGCTATAGATACAATAAGGTGACCTCATCAGAGGTAGAAAAGGTCATAAGAACATCGTCCTGTGAAAAAGCACCCGGTTCAGATGGAATACGGGTGCAAGACATTATATATTTACGTAAGCAATTAAGTCCAGTCCTAGCCGCTTTGGTGAATCTGTCTTTATCTAACGGTATTTATCCAGACTAACTAAAAAATGCAATTATACGTCCTATATACAAATCAGGAAGTCATTTAGAATATGGTAATTATAGGCCTATCGCAATATTATCTGTTATAGATTAAATAGCCGAAAAAAATATTGTAGGACAGATTAGCGCGTTCTTAGAACAACACAACATATTATGTGATACTCAGCACGGTTTCCGGAAAGGGCGCAACACTGTCTCTGCCTTGTTTGGATTTTCAGATTCTATTAATGACTGTTTAGATTCTGGCAAACAAATAATAGCGCTATTCATTGATTATAAAAAAGCGTTTGACACTTTAGACCATGAGATCTTATTACAGGCAATGGACGAATGCGGAATACGCGGCCCCACAAATTATTGGTTTAAAAACTACCTAACTAATAGGAAAATAAGCACAATTATATCCCGGGTGGCTGGGAAAGAGGCGGATGTCGAATTGGGGGTGCCTACTGGATCGGTGTACGGCCCTGTAGGATATATAATGCATGTGAACAGTGTATCAAATGTCGTACGTAATTGTGAGGTATTCATGTAGGTACGCTGACGATATGTGTCTTGTTCACGCCTCCAAAGATATGGCTGAGGTACAAAAGTGTATTCAAGGTGACTTTGATAATATCAACAAATGGGCACACGACAATGGAATTTTGTTGAATCTCTCAAAAACTAAATGTATGCATATACACTCGCCTTATAATCGAAATGCTAAAACTGTAAGTAGTGAATATCTCACAGTGATAGGACATACATACGAATGTTTGCATAGAAATAAATGTAATTGTAACTGTGCAAAATTGGAGTACGTAGATAAATTTAAATATTTAGGTCTAACAATAGATAAGAACTTTAACTGGAAATTACATGTAAATGATATTTGCAATAGGCTAAGATCGGTACTAAGTAAGTTTTACCAACTAAAAAATGTATTGAACAAACAGACGTTAAGAATTGTGTATTTTGCACTTGCCGATTCGCTGATAAGCTATGGACTCCTTGTGTACGGGCGAAGCTTTTCTACATATTTAAGAGATGTTAAAGACATACAAGTAAGACTATTAAAGTTTCTGGTCAGTAAAAATTTCAAAGATAAGTGCAACAAAGAGTATGATAAGCTATTTCCCATCTGTAAAGTTTTACCCGTTGATAAAAAAGTAGATTATTTGGTAGGTCTGGAATACTATTATAATGAAAAATATAAAGTTAATGTTACCAACAAGTACAACACACGTAGGGTTAGAGAGAACAAACTGGTTCAACCACAGATAACCAATTATTATGGTAAGAGAACATCTAAGTATTTGGTACAGACGCCAGCACATCAAGTTACTACAATCTGTCAAATTTCTTTAATAGATTTTCAACTTTATAGCTAAAGAATAAGGTTCAATTTTGATTGGGAAAATTTTACAGATTGGAGTAGGTTGATGTGCTGGCGTCTGTACCTAAAGTGTTTAACAAAGTAGAATTATTAAGAGAAAAAGCAAAAATTAGTAAAGGATCACTTAAGACAAAATTAAAAAGCATTATACAAGATAGCAAATAGAATTAAAAATATTGTTAATATATAAGTTGTTGGTATGTGCGTAAGGTGGTGAATTGTTAAGTAAAAGAGCGCCTCTCGCCATCAAACGTAAAATTTTGGCGAGTTTAGAATTAAGTTACACCTCTGTATTATAACATAATTAAATAAATAAATATTAAAAAAAAAAAAATGATGAGTTTTTTGGGGTTGCCAACCACAAGAAGTACTTGGAAATTTAGTTTAAAAAATATATATTTTTTGTGTAGACTTCACAGACGTTTTCGTTATCTAAACACGATAAAACAAAAAAAATAACAGATTTTCTCAACTTATACTTCAAGTAACCTCAATAAAAAAAGGCGTTGATCCCAAAAAAAAATCATCAAATCGTTTTCTATTTTATTTGTTCGTATTTAGATACCAATTACGTCAGCGGAGTTTTGCTAGCTAATTTCATTTGACCTTGTATAAATAGTAATAGGGTCGCCCCCTATTACATGGGACTTAAACATAACTCGCGAAATGTGGGTGTACTACCTATGGGTACACCTCTGCCTTACCCTTCAGGGAATACGGGCGTGATGTTATGTTATATTGCACGACTCTTAATGCGAAGCATTAGAGTGTGCTGTACGATCGAAAAATTTTTTTTGCCCCATTTCTGTAACTGTTTTTATTGTTACACTCCTGCTAGTACACAGAACCTACTTAATTTATATACCATTGTATAGATGATTGAATGGAGATTAATACTGTACTTTTTAACAATTGATTTAATGCAGCAGAAATGCAAAAAGCATCAAAATAGTTGAAAAAAAATTCCTGTCCGTCAATTTATGAACCCTGAAAACATTGTAGCTTGCGATAAAATCAATTAATTGAGTCAATTTTTTTTTTATACATTTGTTTCAGCCGTACCCTATTGAAAATGGCTCTTTTATTCAAAGTAGTTTAATTATAATTAATAAAATACTAACTAAAATATAATATCTTTATCTAAATATTTCCAACCTTTGACTTAAGTTGCCTAGCAACCGCCAAGTAAATATTTTTGTCAGTCTTTGACATTACGACTTCATGAAAAGTTATAAATTGTTCATTTTTGTTAGAAACTATGTTTTGAAATTCTTTTTCGTTTATGAATGAGTGTTATGTATGAGGCGTGCACTTTTGGATTTTCCAAACTATTTTTATTTTATGTACTACTAGCTGCGCCCTGGGGCTTCACCCGCTTAAGTGTCCATCGGAATATTGGAATAAAAAGTATCCTATGTTCTAACCCAGGTCATGGTCTACTTATGTGCCAAATTTCATCCAAATCCGTTTAGCCGTTTTCACGCTAAACGCAAACAAACAAACAAAAAAATCCAATCTTTTCTCTTCATAGTATTATGCGTCTCCGCAGGGCTATTACCTATCTTGCAGAAGCTTTGCGATAGCGATAATTGCGCAATAATTGCAAATATTGCGCAAATTGGTATTATGTATCAGCGATAGCGACACCGTAGCAAAAAAGCGGTAGTGCTGCCTCTATGGAACAATCACTTAACTAAAATGTGCATTTTTCTCTACTGATCGCATGGTAATCGCGATTATTTCGTATTACGTATCGTTTTTGACAGCAGAGCAACAGTAATCGGCGAGCACATTTGGCTGTCAAATTGCGATAACCTTTTCCCTTGTCACTTTTGCTTGCTAATTACAAATTAGTCTTATAATTCGAAGAATTTTACTTAAAATTGTGTACATTTGAATCCATCGTGTTTCGTGCGTGTGCTAGTTAGAATGAACTGAGTGTACCGTAAAAGATCGAACTATATACAAAAAAAAATTTTTTGCGTCTCTATTGAGGTATTCGGTAAGGATTGCTCGTGCTGTTCTCTTGCTTGAAGCACATGAGGTCGAGGCCAGAAGGATTGAAAGCCATAACACAGCACGGTTGCGACGTAACCTGCAAGATCAAGTCAAAGCTTTGAACATAAGTATCTGACGCCGAGTTGCTCGGTAAGCTCGAGTAAGCTCATTACAGACTTTCCAAAGAGCTATTTATGAATTTGTGCACTGAACTAAGACCGTTCATAGCACGAACGAGAAGAAGAACGAAAGTTAGTGTAGGATGTAGTGGCTATGATCATAAATGCCTGTGCTGTATTGCATAACATCTGCAACAAACATCGGTTGCCAGTACTGAAGGTGATCTTAGCAACGAAGTCACACCACAACCACAGCAGGATGTGGGTGCTGGTATTGAACTACACCTCCTAGTTAGAGGCCGACAACAACGAGATCGCATTGTCCAAAGATTATGGTAATTCTGGAGGCTAATATGACATTTAATACATGCTATATTACCATCATAATAGTATTTTATTTACATAAATTGTGTAATAAGCTATTAGTACGGTCTACTTATATCGAGACCATACTATACTTTATTTACCACTGTTTAAGTTGATCTATAGTCTGATATCCCCTTTAATTAAACAAAACCAGCCAAGTGCATGTAGGACCACGCACAACGAAGGTTTCCATATTCGGGATGAATTTATCCCAAGAACAAACTTAACATTGTAGTTGAAAAACATAATTATTATTCTCTTTTATATTCCAACCGCAATAAAGTTTGTACGCACAATATTGAGAGATTTACGTAGACTTCTTATAGATTGTCCTGTAATCTATGAGTAAAGAATCATTTTCTGTATTTTTTTCAATATTTTAGGCTCAGTAGTTTCGGAGATAGGGGTAGGTAATTACTTAATGGAAAATTTTCACAAATTTTCTCTGAAAGTAGGTATTTATTTTAAAATGATACAATAATAATATTTGAAATACTCACAATAAGCCCTTTTATTTGATACGAAAAGTAACCCGCTTATTCAAAATTCATTTATTTACATTACACGTCCGTGTTTGGGTCACGGAAATTCATGTGTACGAAATTTCAACTAAATCGATCCAGTAGATTCGGAGCAAATTGGCTGTGACAGACGGACAGCCACACAAGTGTTCCTATAAGGGTACCGTTTTTTCATTCGGAGGTACGGAAGCTTAAAAGCACTAGGCTAGTGTTAATATTGGGATTAGTATGTAATAAGGTGATTTCTTTATTGGGGTTCTAAAATTATGGTTCTTAACAATAAAAAATCAGTACACATAGTATAGAAATAACAATTATTTAATTTTATTAATGGCTGTATTTACAATTCTTTGATATTATATTATATTGCGCACAGGATTGGTTCCATACGAGTTTCTTGCCTGTTCTTCTCCATAGGAACCTACTACGCTTTGGAATGGGCAACTAGCTTCATGTTTCTGACTGACTGACCCCTTGACAATTCAAAAGTACCTGTAATTGGTTTATTTGAAATAAATGCTTTGAGTTGAGTTTGAGTTAGACGAGAGATGTCCTCAGGGATCAACAGCACAGGCACGAAATTTTCAAGTACCTATTTACGCTATAAATCCCCGTCGTGTTTGATTTCTTGCATATGTATTGATGAGTGCTCTAGATGTTGTTCAGGGTTTGATGATGAAGCCGGAAGATGGCCTTATGAACTTCTCAAAAAAATTTGATAGCAACATTGAGTTTGAATTTGCACTCATTAGCTTTGTATTAGCCCAAAGTACCTAATATCTAGGGTCTGATGACAAAGCCGAAAGCTGATCATAGGAACTCCTCAACCAAACATGATAGTATGTTGTGTTTGGACTCATTGGATATGTATTGACAAGTGCTTTTACATTATGTCGTGTTCAGGGTCTGATGATGGAGCTGGAAGGTGGCCACAGGAACTCCTCAACCAAACAAAAAAGCCCTTTGGCTAAAGAAATTTAAGATACTAACTAAATAGTAGTAATTTAATGTCTTTGATGACATGTGAGTGACAAATGCATTCCCTTCATAAATAATGATTCCATAGTAAAAAAATATAAAAAGTCTTTATTAACTTGTGCTAACAGTATAAGAGGTTCAGTTAGTTTCGATAGATAGTAATTGTGACATTATGGACAATTAATGCGCTGATGCTCTGGCCAAAGATGCTTACTCATCAGCAGTAGCTGATCTCACCCACAATAGTCATCAGGGATAAGACTTGCTGAGTCTTGACAAGTTAAGCTCCAATCTTCATGGCAGGAACAGTGGAACATAACACCGCGAGAAAAAAATGGGCAGGTTTTATAATGTAGTAGGCAACCAACCATAAAGTCAAAACGCTAGTTCTACGGCTATAATTTTTTTTTGTTATATCTGTCATTTATCGTATTCGCCTCTAGGTTTTTGTTGTACTCCCGTGTTTTTGTAACTCCTCTCTTTGTGTCTGTGAGTGCGGGTTGGCAGAGGGCAATCTGGATCACTCATCTTCTATGAATGCTCAAACAACGCCCCACCTCTATAGCCATCTCCCTAAATTTTAAATCCCTCTTCCGTTTAACTTTAACTGCTAACACATACTTCTCCTGAACTGCTCGTAGCGCTGATGACTTTTGTCCGCCACAATTACATAAAATCTATGTACATACCTATATAAAAATGAATCTCTATTTTTCTGGTCACGCACTCACGCCGTAACTTGAGTACAGTGCAGCCGTTCTCAAGTTGGATAATTATTTTTTTGTGCAGACCAGCGCGACAGTTTTCCACTTAAACAAACATCAACTTTATGCAATAGTGTAAATAAAGTTGATTTTAGACCAACTATTATTGTAGAAAAAGTCATAAAAAATATGAAGTTGTAGCGCAAACTGAACCTTATGGGTAGGCATTACAGTTGTTTTTCCCAAAACTCGTGTTTGATTACATGTTTGGCAAAAGAATTGCAAACGCAGATTAGGTATCTATGCAAGTAGGTAGGTGTGTGAGTAGGTATGTAGGTAAATAGGGTAGGCTAGGTAGATAGGTAGGTGCGCCGTAGATTAGTAATTAGTGCTACCCGTGTGAAGCTGGGGCTGGCATCTAGTTATAAATAAGTTATTCTGTCTGTGTGGGGTTTATTTTTGAATCATGCAATCTTTTTTTTTCCATGATAAGAACATTGTAGTCATTGGCTGGCAGAATGGTCGACATTGATTATGCTTGCCATTTTTAAGACCATAGACTTCTTATAGGTTTTCCTGTAATCTATGAGTAAAGAATCATCTTCTGTATTTTTTTAGTTAGTTAGTTTCGGAGATACGGGGGGGGAGGGATGGTAAAATTTCATAAATTTTCTTTAAAAGTAGGTATTCATTTTAAAACGATTGAATACAAATATTTGAAATACTCACAATAAGCCCTTTAATTTGATACAAAATGTAACCCCCTTATTCAAAATTCATTTATTTACGTTACACGTCCGTATTTGGGTCACGAAAATTCATGTGTACGAAATTTCAACTAAATTGGTCCAGTAGATTCGGAGCAAATTGGCTGTGACAGACGGACAGCCACACAAGTGTTCCTATAAGGGTTCCGTTTTTTTTTTCATTCGGAGGTACGGAACCTTAAAAACACTAGGCTAGGCTTAATGTTAATATTGGGATTAGTATGTAAGGTGAATTCTTTATTGGGGTTCTAAAATTATGGTTCTTTACAATAAAAAATCGATACATAGTATAAAATTAACATTTATTTAATCATTTTAATAGTGGCCGTATTTACAATTATTATGCAAAATGATGATATTATAACTATTATATTCGCATTCATACACCTGTCTGCTGCGCCCAGGATTGGTTCCATACGAGAGATGTCCTCAGTGGTCAACAGAACAGGCACGAAAGTTTCAAGTACCTACTTACGCTAAATAGCCCCCTCGTGTTTGATTTCTTGCATATGTATTGATGAGTGCTCGAGATGGTGTTCAGGGTCTGATGATAAAGCCGGAACCTGATCATAGGAACTATTCAACCAAACATGATAGTATCATTGTGTTTGGACTCATTGCATATGTATTGACAAGTGCTTTTACACTAAGTCGTGTTCAGGGTCTGATGATGCAGCCGGAAGCCCTAGGAACTCCTCAACCAAACAAGATATCCCTTCGGGTAGTAATTTAATGTCTTTGATGACATAATGTGATTGACAAATGCATTCCCTTCATAGATAATGATTCCGTTGTTTTAAAAATTAAAAAGTCTTTATTAACTTGTCCTAGCAGTTATAAAGAGGTTCCATTCGTTTGGATAGATAGTCATTGTGGCATTAAGGACACTGAATGAAAGGCTCAGCAATGTTACGACATTGCTATAATGAAATATGACTTAGAAAAAAGAATGAAAGAAAATACATTTATATAGCACAGACAAAAAGGCACACAGCAAAGCAACATAATTATAACACAAGTAAAAAAGAGATAATTAAAAGGAAAACAAATAAAAAGTATAAAATAATAATTTAACAGGAATGTGTGCCTCGCGGCTGCGCCAAATAGGCCTAGTTCAGCAAAAATGCCAGACAACTAGTGCCTGACGCTGGTTTTGAACTGGACCTGGCGTGTGAGGTGACGGATGTAAATCAGTTTTATACTGCAGTGTGCGTGTATGTAAACTAAAATAAAATAAATGAGTATAAGATAATAATAATAATATGTAAATATTTAAAAATGTAAACTATATGTATAAGAACGAATAAACGGAATAATAATATCAAGTAATTTGAATAATACTGCAAAATGTGTCTTTATATATATAATATACCAGTGTAACAATAATTAATAATATTTCAATACAATATTGTGTGATATCAGATAAATTGCAAAACAACAAAATAAAAACAAAAACATTGCCGAAAAATCACTGAAACATACTTAAAGTAGGTAGGTACATATATCATATAATTGAGACATTAAGTGTGACCATATCCAGCTTCCGTTGCGCATCTATGAGGTACTGTCGCAAGCGTCGTCTGAAAGCACCTATAGTGTTAATAACTCTTATCGGTGGTGGCAGGTTGTTCCATATTTTGGAGGCCGCATAACGTAAACAGGCAGTTTACGTTATGCGGCCTCCAAAATATGGAACAAGCGGCTGTTCCCTGAGACTGAGTCGAGAATGGTTGCGAGCATTGCCTTCTCCCGCATTCCCGTCTACTCGTAACCCAACTCAATTTGTTGTATAAGTAGTCCGGTTTCTGATATCTAACCACTCCGAACAGAAGGCAAGCCAAGTGGAGTTTGCGTCTGAACTTCATTTTTAGAGTACTTGATATTGCACTATGGCTCTTACGCCAACGTGACATAACTTGAGTCCAGATAGAGTTTAAACTATTAAATAGACAAGATAAGGGCGTAAGAAGCATAATAAAATCCT
The DNA here is from genome assembly GCA_948150665.1 of Conistra vaccinii. Classification (NCBI taxonomy): domain Eukaryota; kingdom Metazoa; phylum Arthropoda; class Insecta; order Lepidoptera; family Noctuidae; genus Conistra; species Conistra vaccinii. Next base: position 10,126,988 of record OX411328.1, on the reverse strand, counting down.
CACGACATTGTTACGGTGAAGTGTAACTTGTTGTCACACTATGCCACTTAGGCCAATATGATGCAACTTGAGTCTATTGGACTCAGTTCGTACTATGAAATAAATAGTATAGGACCATTAAAAGTAACTCATATATTCAGTTTTCCTCATTAAATACGTGTTATAGATTAGGGCGCATATCTCAAGACGGTTGTACTTTAGAGCTGAGCTGCCAACTATTGTTTGTGTGGAAGTGCCTCTACACATCTAACAAGGTGGCGTTAGTGGGTATCGTGTATCACACGATAACACATTCTGCTCATGAACTGCTTGTAGCGCTGATGACTTTCATCCGCCACAATAATATAAAATTATCAATAAATATTCTGTCTGAGTTTTTTTTTAAATCATGCAAACTTGTTTTTTCAATGCTAAGTGCATTTTAGACATTGGCTGGCAGAATAGTCGACAACGGCTTTGCTTGTCAAAAATAGAATAACATAGACAAATGACATTGACACTAAATTGACTTTATAAGATTAGTTCCGAAGACTACTACTTAATTGTTTTTGGCGCTAATTAGCAACAGCGAGCGATTGGCAAACGATCTAATAGGTAATACCGATTTTTATGACGTTTAGCGATTGATCGCGCAGTGAACCCGCGATGTCTGCGCAATAATTGCTGATTGCTATTTTTAGGTAATCAGCCTGCCGATTTGCGATTGTGTTTCATTCGGGCGATTGTGTTTTGTTCGGGCAATTGAAAGAGATTTGTAAGCAAAACTGATTTAATTAGAGACTTCTTCAGGTTATGAAAAATATTTCCTTAAAAAACATCCTTCCGCACTTGATAACACATATCTAACCAACGTTTTGTTTGCGTACAAGATTTCGTGAACAGTATCTACATTGGGACATACTTAAAAAATGTTATTTCTTTTCAGGAACATAACAAAATGCGACATAAAAATTTAATCTGAAAAGACGATAAAAATGATTGCTTTGAAAACGTTTACATTACATACACGGGCTAAAGTCTGCAGGTTTTAAAGTTTTCCCACGTTATAAAAGACAACAGATAGTCAGATTTGCGGTTGGAAGGTTGCTCAATACTGTTTCATGTCTTTACTGAGCCACTTTAACCTGATTTCGTTTAAATGTCATAGAGTACCTAGTTTATGAGGAACTATGGTTAGGAATTAGTTCAGCCCCCTAATTACGTAATGCACGATCAATTTTAAATTGAAATCAATTGAAAAAGATTGCTAGTCCATTGCTTCATAAGTTCGACAAAAATAATTGAGCAGATTTTTTTTCTTGCGGTGCTGGAGCCAGCTGTTCAGTTTGTTTTCGACCACTGCTTGTACAATCATGTTTAACTTTGTGGTTTTCACCTTCCAAACTGCATTAAAGGATCTTCCGTTTTGTACAAAATTTACTGTTATCTATTGGTTGCAGGTACAGCTACTAAGATAGATTGAATCGGATTTAATAATAAAGGTCCTGGCTTTTTTATGTATAAATGCGCTTAATTTTGTATTTGCAAAATTCCAATTTTTTTACGATTTTGCAAACGTGAATAACATTTTATTAACTTAAACTTTAGTCTTACAGTTAGGCCGTTGAGAAAATGCGTTCGTGACACCTGTCAGTTGGACAATTTCTAGTAGTAATAAGGATCACATTCGCAAAACACATATTCGTTAGTATGGAACGTACAGGTGTCAAGAACGCATTCTTTCAACGGTAAGACTGTAGAGAATCTTATTTAATTTTCAGTAAGGGAACTCGAATTCTTTTAGACATTTAGAGTAAATATTATTTTTATTTTTCTCAAGAGTAAGCCCACGTCCGAACGGACGTAATAAAATCGCGGCGATTTTTTTTCACGTATTCGATTTTCGACGCTCTGCTTAGCGCCGCGAGTAGAATATCCAGTGTTTTCTTGACGCGCTAAGATACGCGCTTGATGTGCTCTGTTGGATTCTCAATGCTCAGCTTCATACCGAGAGTTGAAAACTCAGTGTACGAAAAAAAATACGCTTCGATAAAAATACGTCCGTGCGAACCTGGGCTTACAGCCTAGGTAAATAATTATCTAAGCCACGATTATGTGAAACTGTTGAGTACTTACATGACTTTCAAATGGTTTTTGCGCTTTCTCTTCAGGCCAGGAAGTTCTCAGTTGCATGTAAATAATCTTTTCGTAAATCTTGCTATTTCTGAAATTGCTAGGAAAAGGCACATTATGGCACCCATAATTTGTGTTGAATTTAGAGGTATGTGGAACAGGGTGTGATGGGGATTCTCAATGGGGATTAGTGGAATAACCCGTGTAAAGTTTACTCATCCGGGTGTGTCTGGCGGGCAACTGCCGACCTGATGTCTGGAGTTTGTACCTATATGTCGATCGCGCAGTAAACTCTAATTACGCGATGCAGGATTTGTGTGACGTCATGTCTTTGATGCGTAGTTCGTATGTGGCGGGATGTAACCGCTACATTGAATACAAACAATTATTAGGTCTGATTAAAATCAGGTGATTAAATCCTAAAAATTGTTATTTTAATAATACTGAGCAGATCAACACCCTGGCGTAACACACTTTCAATCATAATCTGAATGAATTTGAAGGATATTGCTAATACATTGCTTCATATTATGTTCGAAAAATTTGTCTGCTCAACAACGTAAATGACGCAATGAATGTTGTTGAACAGTCTAAATGAAAGCCATTGCTACTGTCAGTGTGTTATTAATGTATTACACAATTTCCGGTACATTACTTTACTAAGAGAAATACTCAAAGGTCTGCCATAAAATGATCAAATGAATGAAACAAACGTATTTATAAACGTAATAACGTTAGCGATAACATTTTCGTATCTTCTTTCAAATAGTCTATGAAGTTTTCCATTTCATAAACAACTAATCAAAAGATTACGGCTATACATTGAGTTAAAATGTGACATGACGTCACTCTCCGGTAGATGTTATACTGAATTGTATAGTGACGGACGGACGAGACGTAGGAGCCCCCCACTCCCCAAATTTAATGCGTTTTATCTAATTTTTTTTTATTAATATCATAAATATAGCAAAAAATACGTGTCTAATATATTTTTATTATCTGACTGAAGGACTAAATAGTTTTTTTTCTCCAGACAACATCCATATTTCAGATGGAAAAACCCAATAACACTATGCTCGAATCGGAAATCGAACCGAGGACTTCATGCTCAGCAGTAGCGTTTACGTCCACTACACCAACGAGGCAGTTGATCTTAATAAAACAAAAATTCGTACATACTTTCTTCCTTGTGTCTTTTAGGGTACATCTATAATATATAATCTATAATCATTATGCAAGAGTTAATAAAAAATCTGTAGCTACTGTCCAACTGCGAAGCAAATGACTCCCTCATATACTTCCACATAGCCATTTCTGCTCCCATCTCTAGAAAACCCGACATAAATGAATCCGATAGTTATTTTTAATTCAAATATTAACTTTTCAGAATCCTCCGGCCAACTGCTGCGAATGGCTGCGAACGTTCTTCGATACTAAATACGTGAAGGAGACTCTGTTGGTGGCGTTCAAACAAGGACCAAACAACCGGAGGCTGAGGGTCATCATGCTGGTTATCGTCATGTGTGTTATAATAGGACCCATTTATGGTGAGTAAAATGCGAATTCGAATTCCAAAAATTCGAAGACATGTGACATCTACCAACCCGCACTGGGCCCGCGTGGTAGATTACAACCCACTCCCTCTCACAGAGAGAAGGTCTGTGTTCCAGCAGTGGGAACATTAATAGGCTGATGATGATGATGATGAAAATGCGAAAGCGAGTATGTATGTTTGTTACGCTTTCACGCTAAAACGGCTGAACGGATTTGGATAATATTTGGCACATGGGTAGACCATGATCTGAGGAGCTCGTGGCTAAGTAATAACAAGCCGCACGGGTCGATCCATCAGGTTAAGCTACGCTTGCTGGGGTTGGCCAGTAGATAGGTGACCATCTTCTCATACCGAGACTCCTCCATGCCTCGGAAAGCACGTTAAGCCGTTGGTCCCGGCTGTCATTCGTGGACAGTCGTTACGAGTCGTCAGAAGCCCGAAATTCTGACAACAGTCTTACCAAGGGGTATCGTATTATCCAGTTACTGGGTTGTGGAGGTCAGATAGGCAGTCGCTCCATGTATAATACTCAGCTGCATTTGGTTAGACTGGAAGTCGACCCCAAGATAGTTGGGAAAAGGCTAGAAAGATTGATTTTGGGTAGACCATGACCTGGGTGGGGTGGAACATAGGATACTTTTTTATTCCTACGGGATCGAGACTTAAGGCTTTTGCAGACCAGCGCGACTTGTCGCGCGACGCTACATGAACAATACAATTTCTAAGAAAACTTCACGGTATAACAATAACCGGTGTCGCGTCCCACGACAAGTCGCGCTGGTCTGCACAAAGCTTCATGCTGGTCAAACAGCAGGGCGCAGCTACTACGGTATAATATAAACACAACTTCAATATTAATCGCCGCTTCAAATTATCTTTTATCAATTTGTTGAACGTTTGAGATTGCAATTTAGTTAATTTGTTTCGACCACTTGTAGATAGATTAGCATTGACCTAAATTATGCATAAATTGTAGATTAAATAAATTTTAATAGTCATAGCTTGATAGAATAATAAAAAAAAACCGGCCAAGTGCTTGTCGGACCACGCACAGTGAAGGGTTCCGTAGTTGGGGTGGATTTATCCCGAAAACAAACTTAACGTTGTAGATGAAAAACATGTTTTCCCATACATTGATATAAGTCACAGTTAATTCTCCAACTGCAAAAGTAACAAAGTAACATGGATATCGCAAAAAAAAAGAAATTGTTTGATAAAACTAAAAAGTAACCATTTTCGGACTTTTTCCTTTACTTGTGCTGTGAGACCTTGCTTCTTGCCAAACCTTCTATTTTTTTATTTATTTGCGAGCTAGATTTTTCAAATTCTAGGTTTTGATTTATTTGCGAGTATCAAAATCTGAAATGGCCCTATTTTTTTATTGCGGTGGGTGATAACTTGTTTTTTTTTGGAGTTTCAAGGGATTATAGTTATAGATCTACGTATTTGATATTAATGTCACTTAATGTTGATGCCTCCACGCGTTCCCGAGAGAATGAGTGCTTTGATCTCAAAAGAAAAAAACGGAACCCTTATAGAATCACTTTCCTCACACTTCTTCACTTCACTCGTCGTCTTTCTTATTGACCTCACTTTTTACTTTCCGTACCTTAGGAACCCTAAAAATTTGTTGGTTCTCCATCAATCAAAGTACGAAATCAATAACAATTTTAATGAATAATATTATTTTACGGTTAAATCAATAACAATTTTAAAGAATAACATTATTTTACGGTTAAATCTTCCATCTAGGATTCGATCTCGGGCAAATCAATTTATAAAATATTGTTTTGCATAATCTATTAAATTGGAGATTTATATTGCTTTTTTATAAAAATAAATACTAATTAAAGTAAAGTAAAAAATACAGGTTTGCGTATTTGATAAAAATAGAAATAAATTGCAAATCTAAATCAGTCTTCCGTATAAGTCATTGAAAATAACAACAGAAAAACGGATATTTGGGCGCTATCTCAATCGGAGTAAATTGAGATAGCGCCCAAATATCCGTCAAAAGTCAATTTTCTCAAAAGGAGTAAGTTTTGAGAAAATTGACTTTTTGCAAATTGTAAATTAACTAAACTTAAGAATATAAAGAACTTTTGAGTTGTTTTTTTTCATGTTTTAAATAAGATAACGGTACCAATAGTTGCGAAATTATTGTAGCTAATAAATGGTATAAAAAAAAACTAAAAGGGCGTACCTATCTCAGATATAGCGCCTTTCGGCTTAGCTGGGCAGAATAGGCAGTTGATTTTGTTGCAAACTATCTTACTTATCGAGGTGATCAGAGAAAGTGGAGAGCAGTATCCTGAGACCGGATTTACTTGGCATTATCTCGCATACGGTACGCCCTTGGCATTGAACTGACGTTTCCATCGGTCGCAGTTACGGGTTAGTTACGCCACTGCTTTCACTTCGTTTCGCTTTCTATAGAGCCAGCAGTACTAATGGCAACGCAAGGCATATGCTTGATAATACCTGCTCTGTAAAATAGGATGAAAAAGACTTTACTACGTCGCCGTTTCGGTTTCCCACAGGTCCAGAATGATCGATGTTGAAACATTTTTTGGTAAGTTATTTTGTTTCACTCCTGGGCAAGATGCACACTCTCCAATAAATTGTCATCAATAGCACTTACGCCTGTACTTATATTATCTGTTCAAAAAGTATCTGATGAAAATGTAAACAAAAATGGATCAGACAACGTAGCTGATTTGCTAATTTGTTTGTTTTATTTTTTTATTTGTGTTGCTAATTTGTAGTGCCACTTACAGATTGAATGCTTTTATTTGATTATTTGAACACTTTAACCTGTACCCTAATTGCGTAATATACGATCATTCAGAATCTGAATCATTTTGAAACAGATTGCTTCATAAGTTCGAAAAAAAATCCGCTCTACAACGTAAATAACGCAATGAATGTTGTTGAACTGTCAAAATTAAACATATTAGCCGTACTCGCTTATGCAAATGTGTTGCGTAATTCTTTGAAGTGGTTTAAAATTAGAATTACAGTTATCAATTCTAATTTTAAATCACTTCAAAGATATTTTTCATGGGACGATTATTTAATTAATTAAGTGGAGGTTAATTGTACAACTTAAATTTTTGTCAATAAGTTTTCAATTAACAATTAAATAATGTTATTCAAACAGCGATTGTTGGAAAATTCGTGAAGTATAAAGGTACAGGGCTAAATACATGAATCCGTTACTAATTCCCTTTAGTGAGTGATTGAGCAAGAATTCCTGTACAGGGTTTGTTTATACTTTCATCAGATATTTTAGAACAGACCACAGCCACTGGTTGTTGATGTTCTTGCGAGCCTACTCTACCTACTAATAAAAAATAAAAAATTATAAATAAATGATTATGATAATGATAAAATTAATTTAAACATTGTTACAATATTATCATAATAATTCTATCTGTAACTGTTGGTGACATTCATTATGTTCGGTGGTCCCCAAACTAGGTAGTGCTTGTATCTTGGGGACCTGAGTTGTGATACATAATTATATTTTTTTACTAGTGTTGATATGAATAGGTACCTAATTAATAAAAATCTAAAAATTTGAATGAGATCAAAAATAAATCATAAAACTAGTTTTAACAAAATAGGAACTGTATTGGTACGTAAACTAGTTTTAACAAAATAGGAACTGTATTACGTATGGACTGCTTAGGTCTGAAATAAAGAAAATATTTTTTTTTTTTTTTTTTTTTTTTTTTTTTTATTGGTCAAGGCTAAAACTAGAAAATATTAAACAATAAAAAAAAACGGTTTTTGAGACATCCAATTTGTCCTGGTCCTTAGTGGCGTATAAAGTTTGAACGACCCCAGCAGTAGACTGATCCCGTTGAGAACCTACGCAGGAAAGTAAGAATTTATGATCCCGGTACACCAAAAGCAGTAGCTGTTGTTATGTAACTAGTTTACTATTACCTAATTACCTTCGATTGTATCATGTTCCGCAGGTTGTTATCTAGGGGAAAGGATAATTGGCGCTTAATGATGCGCCCATAGAAACATAAGTATAGTGTACTGCAGTCACGAGCATAAAATAATAATATATATTACTATTAAATTGACAGCATAACATTATATCACGCCTGTATTCCCCGAAGAGTTCTAGGCAGAGGTGTACCTGTAGTAAACCCACATTTCCCCAGTTAGACCTGGAATTGACTGAAACTGGATTTTGCAGTTGAAATTGGAACTTAAATATTCCATGTAAAGGGGCGAGCCTATTGCTAAAGTAATGTCAGATATATTTTTATCATAACGAGGAAACACTCTTCTGAATTTATCTGAGTATGCAGATATTTATAACGCAAGATATAACCGATATTATTGCATTTTAAAAGGTGACACACATCTTTTTGAAGCCGATGTACAGCCTATATTTTGGCGTCGCTTGTCTCGTCAGATAGTTTTGGTTTTCCATCGATGTCACATATTTGTGCTGCCACTTGTATGTATATGTCTCCCACAAATGATCACTATGTATTTGCCGCCATCTTGACGACAGATATTAATGGATGAATTATGAAATCAGATATTATTGCCGAGCTATCCATTAGTAATATATTTATGCTCGTGACTGTACTTATGCGTGTTTGTTTTTTTGAATAAGAAGCACAAAATATGTAGTTGAACAAACCATGAGGACATTGTTTCGTAATAATGAGGATAAGAATATGAGACAGACCTAGACACACATTAGGCAATTGAGGTTTGAAACGTCATCGTAACTTACTAACGTTTGAACGTCATTGTCATTCAGCATCATCGAAATGAGAAATCCGTGGAAGTATTAAAATCCGCCAAATCTCAGAAAAAAACTAAGTTTTTATGACTTGTTGCGAGTTTTTCTTTAGTCATAATCTCATGGCTGTGAAAAACTGACATCATATGACCAGTCAAGTTACCCCTGAGCATAAAACTGCAGGGTAGTCGCATAACACATTAATATTATTGCAAGGTTTTCCATTTTGACAATTCGACAACATTCATTGCGTTGTTTACGTTGTCGAGCAGACGAAATTTTCAAACATTAGAAGTAATGGATTTGGAATTTCTTTCAAAAGCCTTCGGATTGTGACAGAAAGCATGTGCAAGAAAGGTACTTTGTACACGGAACGGCGTATAAACCACGATGTGTGCCGTAGAAAAAACATGTCTCTCAACAAGCTTCAATAGTGATCCATACAACTCTACCGTCCGTGCCTACATATGGCAAATAAACCGTAGTTTTTCACGGCAAGAAAAACAAAGGGCCTTACATAATTGGTGTGCTGGTCCAAAGCTCGGAAAGTCAGGAGACCCCACATGAACTTGTATATCAGTCACAGGTCAAGGGAAAGATGTGGTTTCGTCATAAAAAACCCGGATTTTAATTTATTATCCAAAATCACCAACACGTGTGAAGTCAGCTGAGCTGAGACATGATTAACACTACTAGTTTCTTCTGCTAAGGAAAGGTCTTGCCCTAAAGTGAGGGAATAATAAGCAGAGCGTAATGGCAGAGACGCTGATGGAACAGTTAGACCAGATGCTGCATAGTCTAAATGGAGCCTCTCGGCACCTCGGCATGAATTTGGAGAAGACAAAAGTCATGTATAATTCACATGTCTTGCCGAGCCCAACCCACATCGAAAGGGTCGCTTCTTGAAGTTCTGAAGGAGTATATCTATATGTCTACCTAGGGCAAGTCATCCAGCTCGGTAGACACAACTTTGACAAAGAAGTCGATAGAAGGATCCAGTTGGGTTGGGCAGCGTTCGGAAAACTTTTTCAAGTGTTCTCGTCGCCTATTCCGCATAACCTTATGCGGAATAGGCGACGAGACCGCTGGTTGAAGACCTCTTCAACCAGTGCGTCCTGCCAGTCATGGCATATACGGTGCTGAAATGTCGACACTGACAGCCGGGCTGATCCTCAATTTCAAGGTCGCTCAACGCGTTAGAAGAAGAACGCATTATGGAGCGGGCTGTGCTCGGAGTTTCTTTGAAGGATAAAATCAGAAATAAAGTCACCCGGAAAACAACTGGAGTTACTGACATAGCTTGCAGAGTAGGTAAGCAAGCTGAAGTGGCAGTGAACTGACCAAGTTGTCGAAGGGAAGGACCAAAGGCCGGTGGAGCAGACGAGTCCTGGAGTGGAGATTGCGTATCGGCAAGCGTAGTGTGGGGCGCCCTCCAGCCAGATAGACCGAAGACCTTAAGAAAGTGGCTGGGACAGAGTGGATGCGGAAGGTGGAGGACAGGGTGTTGTGGCGCAGCCTATGTCGATCAGTGGACTGCGATAGGCTGAGTTCAAATAATTTGATAATAATCTGAGTATTGTGACCACAAGGTCAGGTAAATTAATTGTTTATGAAATTAACACCGTGTTATAGCCATTTTATACAACTGTCATAGAATGACTTGTAATTTGAATATAATACGAACAATTTCAGTTGGTAGTCAATTTGTTTAACAATTAATTTCCCTGATTTTACCTTAGTTTCAATCTTGTGATTGATTATAAAACAAATTAACAGCGTTCATTCAATTGCAATACTGCGCCGCAAATGTTTTCTAGTCATTATCAAAGTCGCATTAATTAATCACAGTTGATTTAGCTCTCACATACCTATTTGGAAAATCAATCTTATGAGTTATGTAATACTTGACGTAGGTACATATAACTGGGGTACCTACCGTAGGTACTAGTTTCTCGTAATTCAATCAATCTCCTTTTCCCAACTATGAGGTCGGCTTCCAGTCTAATCAGATGCAGCTGAATACCAGTATTTTATATGGAGAGATTGCCTATCTGACTTCCACAACCCAGTAACTAGCGACGATACCCCTTGGAAAGACTGGTTGTCAGACTTTCGGGCTTCTGACCACCCGTAACGAGTGCAAAAGATCTACGAATGACAGCCGCGATTCCAAGACACGAAGAGATCTCAGTATGTTACGAATGGTTTCCCATCTACAGACCGACCTCTGCAAGCGTTGCTTAACCTTGAAGATTGACCCGTGTGGTTGTTATGATTTTAGCCACGAGCCCCTCTTATTTTGTGTTACCTAGTTGGTATTGTAACCACTTTTTTGCTTTTAATGCCATCCTTATTATATATGCCATCCGTATAGAAGTCAAAATCGGTTAAACGAATTGTAAAAAAGATTTAGTTAAATGTTTAATCTTATTTCAAATGGAGAATACATTGGTTGAAACCGATTCTCGAGGCATATCGTTTTATTACACGCACGAGCACGGAACGTCAAATCGGACTCACGAGTGTAAATACAATATACAAGCTAACACTAAAATAATAAAGGAGGTATCTATACTAATATTATAAAGAGGAAAGTTTTTTTTGTTTGTTTGTACCGAATAGGCTCCGAAACTACTGATCCGATTTGAAGAATTATTTCAGTGTTAGATAGCCCATTTATCGAGTAAGGCTATAGGTCCTCACGCTAAGACCAATAGGAGCGGAGTACCAATGAAGAATGTTTCAAAATCGGGGGTTTTTTTTTGCGTTAGCCCAAAGTAACTATTCCACGCGAACGAAGTCGCGGGCAGAAGCTCTAGTATACAAAATAAAAGGGAAGAGCTCCTTGGAAATCAAAAAATTCGTTCGCGTCGCTGTGAATGGGGAATGTGCCCAAAAAGCTGGCAGCTTGTGACGTTGCACGTAGCAACCCAGTAGCAACTTTATAACAACGAGGATATAGATTATTGTAATTTTGACTGCGATGCAACATCAGAGGTAAAATAACTGATTGTAGGAGTTTTATTTTATTTTTTATTTACAACTTTGAAGCTCTTGGCCTGCATCTTACCTGATGGTAACTGATGATCAGGCCGAAGGTGGAAGCGAGCTTCACACGGAATCCTCAACCACAGAGGTACTGGCTATCTTACCTCTAACTGCTGAAACACAACAATGATGTTAACATTGTTTTTATGGCAACAGACTTAGATAGCCAGGCGGATTTAGAACAAGCCCTACTACCAACCAAATAAGGGTTTTCTCTAATAAGGGTTTGTTATTGTTTTCTATTAGATTAAAAAACAATAAGCAATAGATCCAAAAAGTGCGATCATGACTTGCAGCCCGAGGATACGGTATCTGCAGGGTACAAATAGATAACCCAGTCACAATCACCTTGAACATCTTACCTTTAAAAATATATTCTTATATGGTTTTTTCCATACCTTGCCAACACTGTCCAGTAAAAAATAGAAAAAATACTACGCTATGACGCAAGTAGGTAGTACTATTTTTATCCTTTTGAATGTATGAGTGTATTATCACAATCTATACAGGGTGACAGGGAAACTCCATTCTGATACCTAAATAGGTACCTACTATGCAGTATTGTGCATATACAGTAGAACAAACTATTTGGTATACGGGCAAAAATATTCATCTTTTCACCCAATCAATCAACTCAGCCTATTGCAGTCCACTGCTGGACACAGGCCTCTCCCAGGTTGCGACACAACAGCCTGTTCACTTCCTTCTGCATCCAGTCTGTCTCTGCTCAGCCACCTTTTTAAGGTCGTCAGACCTTCTAGATGGGCGTCCCATGCTACGCTTGCCGATACGCGGTCTCCACTCAAAGACATTCATTTGAGCTCATTTTTATTATGTGCTTAATGAATTTTAAATCTTATGGCATACTTAAACGAGTGATGTAAAAGAATGGACTGCTAAGCACACTCACGAAATTGTTTAAAAGTAGTTACAAGTTAGCTGTCTGTATACCAATAGCTTGTTCGACTGTACGTAGCTTGGTACTTTCGGTTGTTAAATATCTACAGCAACTAATAATATAATAATAGTTCTCCAGCCTGAATTTCCCTCATGGCGACCAATCTCAGCAGAGACCAGTCTTCGACGCGGGAGATATAATAGTGCCCAAGTGTGTGGGCAGACACAGGTGCACTGTTCCCTCACTCTCATAGTCCGATGGGACGGCAATCCGACATGACTGGGGAGATCAGGCGCAGGGACAACGGCTTCGCGTGCTTTCCGAAGCACTATTACACCGCCACCTTCCAAATTCCGGGCTGTTACTAAGAAATTCCTGGAAAAACCCAATAACACTTTGCCCAACCCTGGAATCTAATCAAGGATCCCACGCTCAGCAGACGCACTAGGTAGTGCTAGAGATCTTCAAATTATTTCAGGAGTGTTTACGTTTTTTGAAGCAAAAACTTCTTAAGGCGCACTGCGGTGTGGTGACTTGCGGTGCGTTTTGTTCGCCGCAACAAATAAAATCCTGCTTTGTTTTCGTATGCGTTTTTATAACCGCAGTACGCAAGCTTCCACTGTGTTTCGAACTTCACAGATTTTGCCACGCTAAGCTTACAAGTCACCGCACCACAGTGCGTGCTGGGGCTGAGGCACTTTGAGCGATTTTTGGTACAGAAAAATTTTATGGGCACGCTGTAATAGCAGTACCTATTTTGTTAGCTATGAGAGCGACGTGTTGTGCAGCATTAGTGCTGTTTAATTGCGTATATCTAGCTAGACATATAAAGTTAATTTCAAAATTTTTTGTTCTACATGTGTGTGTGTTTTTTTTCTTATTACATGGGACTTAAACATAACTGGCGAAATGTGGGTGTACTAAAGGTACATCTCTGACCAGGCCTTCGGGGAAAACTGCTATCTAATTACGCAACACATTTTCGTAAACGATTCCGACTAATCCGTTTCATTTTGACAGTTCAACAATATTCATTGCGCTATTTACGTTGTTGAGCAGATTTTTTTTTGAACTTTTGAAGAAATGGACTAGCTATCTGTTTCGAAACGATTCAAATTCTGATTGATCGTGCATTACGCAGGTAATTAGGGTACAGGTGTGATTTTATGTTGTGTTAAGGTTTTATTTCTGTCGGCATGCCCCATGACTGCCAATGTTTTATTTTCATTATCCAATTCGTTTTATTTCTAATTTCAGGTGAAATGTCAGTACTGTACCTCTTCACGAGATACCGGTTCAACTGGAACGAGGTCGATTTCAGCATGTTCTCTACTTACGCCATGTGTACTTCATTAGTAGGTAATTATCGTTTAATTATGGTTATTATAATCCATCTTGTTGGCGAATCGTGAACAGAAACAGGCATTGTATTGGATAGGAAAACTACTGCGCAAGTGTTCATTTGTATAAAAGAAATTTCCATTTTATTAACATAGAAATCGACAAAGGATGCAGTCTATTACCATTATAAAGGTAAGACCTAATTATGATGGTTACCATTTACCACATGTCGATCGTAAAAGCTTCGAGAGCCTCAGCACTCATTTGACGCAAATAAATGACTTTGATTTGAAATAAGACCGCTTAGTGTCTGACTGTTTGAGAGTACAAAACAAAGGAAAGTGGCAAAAGGAAGAAGAGGAAAGTAATAAAACTAATTAAAGATGTCAACAGTTTGATAGTAGATAATGTACTATCGCGGTCACGCATATCCGGCCGAGCGCTGCAAGCAAGAAAAGTCCTTACCTACGGTCGTCCCCCTGAACACCGAAATAATACTGCTTTGAAGTGTTGGTAGGCCTTCTGAAATTCGTGTCCGCGATAGTACACGTAGATGCAAGTTCCTTTACACTGAATCCAACTGGATAGTAAAGAATCCATTCAAATAATAAAAGTAATAACTTAACTATAGACACACATTATAACAACATAAATGTTACAGTACGTTTTCCGTCTGGTGCATTTTCATAGGTAAATAAACAAAACAAAGAATATAAAGGTTAAAAAAAGCTGAAAGCAAAAAGAAAAACGGTCACCATTGTTAATAACAATGGTGACAGTTTTTTCAGTTTTTAGTTTGTTTGTTTGTTGTGTACCTATGTGTGTATTTACAGTTAATTAAATTGTGGTTTTTTCAGGTACTTTATTTTCGGTGGGTGTATTCAGCCATCTACTGAAGTTTGACGACGCCATAATCGGTGTCATATCGTGTACCAGTAAGATATTGGCTGGAGTCATGTACGCATTTGCCACGAAGACGTGGCACATTTACATAGGTATGTATTGTTTCGAGCTCAAAAAACGCATCTACTCAGTCTGAAACAACTAGTGAATTCAGCCTATTAGAAACTGTACACGTACCTACGCACGTGTGCAGTGTGCTTAACACCACATCAGCTCACGGAGTAGCTGCGTAGCTGCTGTGGAGCAATGCCAAAACTTCGGAAACCCGTGTTTTGATAAATTTCTTTACCAACTTTTTTGCCATCGTCAACGGTATTATAATCTTCTTTTTTTTATTACAGCTCCATTGATAGAAATATTCAACGGAACATCGTTCATAGCTATGAGGTCGATGGTCTCCAAGTTGGTAGACAAACATGAATTGGGTAAGAATTATTTGTGTTTAGCGCCATCTATCTTACAAAACCATATCTAGATCAAAGTTGGCGGTCGTTTTCAGCGACTTCCAACGTGTAAACGCTTGCGTCAGTGGACTTCTGCAAGTTTTAGTGACTTGCCAAACTTGCTGCATTTCCCACCTGTACCTACTTATATGGTTTTTATGACCTTGCAGCAAGCCTTGTAGTCTATATGTAGATCACACAAAAAAAAAACAATCGCCAACTGACTTCTGCAAGAAATTGCGGAAAATACTTGCCAGTAGACACTTTCGGATACAATAAGTACGATAAAATATTTTTATTTAGGTATTCTTTTTTTTTTTATTCTAGGTAAAGTAAATTCGTTTTTCGGCGTGGCTGAAGCGATGATGCCTCTTATCTACGCCCCCATGTACACTACGTTGTATACCAAGACTATCAAGACCTTCCCCGGAGCGTTCTTCCTTCTCGGAGGAGGTTTGACCATGCCAGCCGTTGCCATATTCTTGTAAGTGATGGTTTTATTTTTCGTAGTGGTGTATGTACCATCAGAGCAGTTCATAAGTAACCACCGTAAGGACTATTCTTGCTTGCAGCACTCGGCGGCTATAGAACCGTAACAGATGTACCGTGTTCAAGGGATTTTGTTTTCAAACTGGTTAGATAAGAACTTCTTTGATGGTACTGCACTGCTGTCTCAGTTAGGTATCTGCCAATCTATTCTGTAAAAATCTCACCGTCAAAACTAGGTGCAGTGAGCTTCAAGTGAGCTGTCAGTAGTGTAAAGCTGCCTGTCCACTGGAGCGGAGAAGAGAGGAGAGGAGCGGAGATGTGCCAATATTAACCAACACCTCCGCTCCGCTTCTCTTCTCGCTTCTTGGCTCCTGTGGACAGGCAGCCCCAGCATCAAGCAAATTAGCCGCTCCGATTTAACTGACTTAAAAAATTAGAGGTGGTTTAAAGTTCGTCGCCATCTTTTTTATTTTTTTATTCCCCGTTTGTTCGAAGACGGGTAGACTGAGTTGGAAAATTCTTTTTTTGTTTGAAAGGATTTACTTGCTAGGTGGTCCCATATAAATTTATTAACTTGCTTGGGTAGTTTTTGGGAGAAACTTTGGAAGATCTGAATAGATCACCTGTTATAATATATTACGCCCCCGGACTGTAATTTACCGGTACGCAAACTCAGGATAAATCAATCTTCATTTAATAAAAGAATTATAATTTTACTGAAGTTTTGAAAGTGGCTGATATTTCGCACACTGACAATGTATTTATCATTTCAGATGGTTGTATCTGGCAAATAAGAAACACATTCAAGCTAACTTAGACAAAGAAGCTGAAAGAAGAGCCAATACAGAGAAGATCGGCATGGAAAACAAAGCGTACGAGACTGATGAAACAGAAAAGAAAACAAATACAACAGATGACAAAAATGATACTGTCATACAATCACAAATAGAAATAGGATTCATAGAAAGTATTGTAAACAATAGTAAGGTACAACACTAGTTTAGAAAGAGACATGCCTAGACTGTAACTAATTTAATGGGAATAGTTACTTTTATAAACAGAGATAAATAAATATGAATATAAGACAGCTTAATAGAAATCATTGTCAGAAAAGTCTAAGTATGCAAAGCACAGACTGTACTGGTTTAGCGGTTACCTACACCGCCACATGAACTACGCATCAAAGACACAAAAATATACAAACACAAATCCTGCATCACGCTATTAGAGTTTACCGCGCGATTGACATATATAAGACTATCCGAAATCACAGGAAAGTCCGGTTAAGCAGCCATGACCTTAGTGGTCAACTGCGCGACGACTGGGTAAAAAAAAAAACTTACTTATGGGCAGTTGCCCGCCAGACATAACACCCGTCTGGTCGGAGGATCCTCCCTAATCTATGGTGGATAAGTGAACTTGACACCCTGTTCGTGAATGAACGTCACGCTGAAGTAGTTGCACGAAATCTGCGTTGACGTCATCATCATTATCACTCCCGCAAGCTTTCGTGAGGCGAGTCACACAACGGATATCGTGACCACCAGCATGCAGCGAACGCGCATTCCTGATCATCACCCTGAGCCTCATCAGCAATCTTGGCACAGCACCTGCACTTTCAGCCGGTCTCACAAACAGAGCCCATTCTACCCTCTCCTGGTCGACGCCAGCAGTCAGCCACAACCCGGCGCTGTACCACATCCGACTCACTGGATGTCGACGCAGCGCCACTTCGACTCACTGGGGAATCACCGTAGGCAGTTCCGATTTATCGCGAATTATGCGGCACCCGGTTCCGACTCACTGGAACCTCAGCTGGCACTGTGAAGCATCGCAAGATACAAGACTCAACCCACTAACGACCTCTAGTCTCCGGAGGGGAGTGATGTAGCGGTTACACCACCATATAATGAACTATGTATCAAAGACAGGACGTCACACAAATCCTGAATCGCACTATTAGAGTTTACCGCGCGATTGACATATCATTATAAGACTATCCGAAATCAATTTACGCGCAGTTGCCGTCCAGACACAACACCCGTCTGGCCGGGAGGCCGGGATGATCCTCCCTTTTCTAATGAGGATGAGTGAACTTTACACCCTGTTCCTCATACCTCTAAACTGGCAGTAAAATCCGGAACATGTTCCTAATAAGTTTTGCACATCACTGCACTTTAGCCCTGTTCCCTAAATCGTCGATTAAGGTGACGTGAATCATTACTAAGGCATCTGCCCCATCGCCGACGAGCAAGCTACTCACTATAAATGATTTTCTCGCTCACGAAAAGTACACAAGATTGTAGGTCCCGTGTAAGTAAAAGAGATACATTATATTGATAGTTGGCCGCCGATTGATCACACTTCGGAGTACTCGTTTGTCGCAGTGACTAGAGGTACTCGCTTGATGGGCAGAACACTCGAAATGAATTTGTTTCTGTAAATAGGATATTAAATCACTTTTATAAGTCATATTAAAAATAAACTAGATGAGGCGTTTCCTACCTGACTATCCTCTGAGAAGAAAGGTCGAAACAAACTCGGAGGTTGCAGCCTCTTCATAATCTTGCATTATGAGGTCCATGTAGAATAGTGTCTGAAATGGTCTTTTGAGGAAAGAATCACACAGATTTGAGTGGACCTGTCCAGTCAGTGCAAGCATTTCTCAGAAACCTTGGAGCTCAACTGACAACTTAAGGAGCTCAACGACTCGACGAAAAATACCAAAGAAAGGACATTTGAGTAGGCTGCACTCGCTGAAATACTCACGCTTGGTATATGCGCATACCAGCGAGTAATTGCTCGTCGGCGTCGCTACTCGTTAGTCGCCAACTCGTTTTTGGCTGCTTGCTCTATTCTTGTGGGAAAGGTGCCTTAACACTTTGAAGGACAGTAAATACCCATAGGCGTCATAGAACTTCTATTGTCTCGTTTACAGCCCTTCAAAGTGTTAAGTAAGGAGGTTTAAGTACAAGCGGACATTGCCCTCACATTTTCCTAATGGGTGGTTTCCTCACATTTGTGACTTCATAAAAATAAAACACGTGCAGTTTCTCTGTTCACGGGACAAGTGGGACAGTTTAAATTAAGGCATTTTCTGCCTTATTCGTTTCACAGAGTAACTTCACTGTATACTTGTAGGGATTTTATTTCAAATGGAACTACAAAATTATTAAGGCTCAGCTAAAAATGTCTGACAGAAGTGAAAATTATAAATACTTACCTACCCTTTTCGATAATTGTTGAATGCAAAGATAAAATTTAAGAAAAGGATTTTTTCATACAGAGTTTTAGATTTTAACGCTATAACTATCGCTTGAGAGACTGAAACAGTACCTACAGCTGATATAACTTGTGAAAGATTTGCCTAATCCAACTCAATAAATGTTAAAACAATATAGGTATAGAAATACCATACAAGTTACCATTAAAAGCACAATTATGACTCAAAACAATACAACAATTTGATTTATATAAAAGATAAGGTAATACACGTCTGACTAAAATAAATCCCAAATTATAAAGACCGACCGATAATTAAATCCGTAGAGGTATAGATAGGACCCTGTTTAAAATCTGTATTATAGTTTAAAATCTAGGTCACATAGTTTTCTGCAGTCTGCAGCAAACCTCAGGACAAGGCATCGGTTTTAAGCAACTTATTATTTATTTTGTACATTTACAATAAAATATATCTTTTCTAAAATATTGTTGATGTGGTGCTTTAAATTCCTATTCCGATTCGGAGATGCTTTTGTTCTTCTACTAAATAGCAAGACAAAGTTTTGCACACCCAATGAAGTGATATAGTGTACTAAGTATAAGTTAATGTACGTAGATGTATGTTATCCTAATAATTATGTGTGAGTACTTATTTGATGAAAATAAAGAAATATTTTTAAATGTTTAGTTTTTATTTTGATCTCGAAAAATCTTTTTCCTAAAACTTTAGGTGCAATCTTGTAAAAAGTATGTAAGCACGTAGTAGAATTAATTTTACGAATCATCTTTGAAAAAGTTTTCAGATAAATTCCAAACACAAAGGTTCCTAATTTGTTAATTCAAAAAAAAAAAAAAATCTCGCACCTTACTAGAAACATGAATTTATTCCTTACTCATTTAAAATATAAACACATCTATGTCTATGAGTAGGCATACTAATTACAAATATATAACGTAAAAGTTCCAATAATATATTTCCAAAACAGTAGAATATTCAAACGTATAAAAATATAACAAACAAAGAATACTTATTGAGACTGCTGCTACAGATTCATTTAAAAGATCTTTCAACTTTCGTAAGCATTATAAAATTCATCCATTATGTTCCTAGGGAAGCATTTAGACCATTTTTATTGTCTTTCGACAAACCAGTCTTAGTCCTTGTATGCACATAATTCATTTAAATCTAGTACAAACATGTATGACAATTATTATTATAAAATCTTAGACAGAAATCGAAGACATAGTAAAAACATTTATACTGTGCACAATATTTCGTACACTTTGTAAGGGACTTCTTTTCCTGAGAACGAGATGTACAGCGCTTGGTGGCTGGGATGAACCTGAAAGTATAATTACGAGATTAAATGTCGAATTAAATTATAGAGTGTGTGACAGCTTTAAGTCCTCATTCAGGATTTAGGGAAAAGTACTGGTGAATTTGTAGCAATTGCCAAGAATTGTGCAATTGTAGTTATAGTTCGATTCAAACTTAATGGCGGCTCGGAAGTTAGTTATTTGCTGCGCAGTACCCCACCCCTCACCCCCGCTGATCCATGAATTCGTTACTGCGCAGCGACTCGCCTCACGTTCCGAGCCACCATTAAGTTTGAATCGGGCTGTACCCGTGTACGGTGCAGTGGCAGTAGGTACGGTAGGCCGCACGTCAGTGGTAATATGCAGAACCAGTATAAACTGGCCTCGAATTCTATTGAACTCCATACTACATAGGCCAACTCAAGTGTTCCCACTGACATGTGGATTACTGTACGTAGGGTGCATGAGTGTGCACCCGTTCATTCGTGGAATACGATGCTTACCTTCCCAGGGGTCAATGACCCTTGTTCCTTAGCCCTGCCCACGTACAGAGGTTCTCCGTTGGATGTGTTGCCACCGACCACCGCGTTCGGAGGTATGTTTCCATCACGGCATTCTTGCCATCTGATCCTTTCGGGGCGAGCGCACAGTACCTGTAATTACAACGAAAATTCTACCTGTTACTTTGTTATTTTATTATACCTAATTGTATTTTCCTCCTTTTAAGCTCACGAAAGGTTGGATAAGTTCAATACATATTTTTCAAATTCGAGTAGAATATGTTGGGTACATTATTAGCAGGGTGACGCACAATTTTTTTTTTAAATTAACCAATAGACACTCACATGAAAACATTCGTTAATAAGTAGGTACTTTATAAACTATTACTCATAGGTACACTGGCATAACAATAAGTTAATTATTAAATATGATAAATAGATACGACATTCTAAGTACCTACTTAATAAAAAGAATGAGTAAAATTATTCGTCACACATAATTACAATAATGGCAGAAATAATTTCACAATACTTAAGCACGAATGAGTCAATCTCTGAAGTGGTGGATATTTAAATAAAATAGAATGATTATTGTGCCACGTAGTCGCCAACAGGAAGTGCTGATAAATACATAGGGTAAACCAATTAATACATAGATATTTCCTTTCTTTTGTTAACAATAACGAACTAACAATACTACACCACTTTTCCTGCCGATTTCCGGCCACCGTAGGCGCGGGCTTGCGGAGGGAGAGTGATGGGTAGCTCTCCGTCCGATCAGGACCAAGCCCGGGTCGATGCGACGGCGCGTAGTGTTCCACGCGCGCCTCAAAGAGTTGTCAGCGAAGCTGAAGGGGTCCGTTAGGGCCGATGCCTACCACTAGGGTTGCGGAAAGTCCTAAGGGGAAACCGTGGCCCCGGTCTAGGCAAGGGAAGGAACACGGGTGGGTTTTAGTCAGTAAAAGTCTGACACGCCCTTCCGCTCCGCCCAGAGCGGGAGAAGTCATTTGATGATTTCCCACCCAAAAAAAAAAAAACCACTTTTCCTAGTAATTATACAATTTGTAAAAAAAACCCTGTTCGATCCGTGACTCGTGAGGGTGTTGTTAAGTATCGTACTGAGAGTTTATTTATGAGGTAATTTTAAGAAAAGTGAAAAAAAAATTATCCTCCTTTTTTTCTTATGGGGATTTCACCGGGTTAATACATGGCGCGCACAAATCACAATTTATAAAAAAAATAGATAATTTTGGTAATTAAACGTGAATTTTAAATAGCAATACTTTAGTAACTTTTTTGGTAATGTTATTGCAGTACCTATGTGCCCTTTTCGGATCGGACAGGGTTTTTTTTACACATTGTACACGGTCTAAATTAGGTTATAATGTGCCTATTTGTCTTGTGCAGAACAGATGTAGGGTCCCGTGGTACTTCTCGTTGGATTTTGTGCGCTGAATGAAAGCGAGTATAATAACCTAACCCGATATGTTTAGAAAAATAACATAGGTATTTTTTTTATTCAAGCGGAATGCCAATGTAAATTCAAATTACAACCTATAATTCTTTGACAATCGTATGAATCATAGCTATACCTACTGACTAACAAGTCAAATTCGCGTAGTGTGGGACAATCTGCCAAACAATTCATTTCCCTGAATGCGGCAAAGTAGGTACTTGGATATTTAAAATTATGCGTGTGAAAATTTTATAAAATTATTATTTGTATAGGTTTTATTCTGAGATCTTGAATTTGAATATCATATTGTATGAATCGGTGTAAATAGGCAAAGGTCATGGGTCATGCATTCGTAGCGTTCCTTTTTAATCTATGGCGATCAACGATTGTCATTATCTTTTTTCTTTCGAAGTGTATAGAGTGCCGCGAGTTTCTTGTGGCACTCTAGTGTCACTGCCTCGGCCCGGCTAGGGTGCCGTGAGCGTTGCATTGTCACTGTCACTTGTTATTTAGGTTAGGTTAGGTTAGAACTGTGACCACACAACGCACGAGCCGAGCGAGCGTAGCGAGCGGTGCCGCGGTAGCGGCCGGCGAAGTGCCAGGGTCCGTTTAGGCACAAGAGAATGTAATGTTTTGGGAATGTGGTGTTTTACAGCGATCTAACCTCGACAATCAAACAAAATACCAAGTGACGTGACATAGTGACAGTGACAATGACAATCCAATGCTTGCGGCACTTGAGCCGGGCCGAGGCGGTGTTACTAGGGTGCCTGTAGTGGCACTTTATCCGATAGGGATAGAGTGCCAATGGTGGCACTCTATACACTGCCTTTTTCTTTTTGAAATAAAGTTACACATTTAATTAAACTGTTTTTACAGTCCGTTCAACGGATTTTGACTTCTATTGCGTTGGTAGCATGACAAATGACAGCTGCAGTAAACAGTTGGTATTGTAACCATTTTTTTGCTTTTAAGAGCATGTACCTATCCGAAAAGGTGGCAAGTGGCAACGTCGTAAGGTATATGCGACGTGGAATAGAGGCCACAAGGGCGATTGTGATCGGTTTGGACCAGTAATTCTTGGATTAATCTCATTGGTTACGATATTCCCTCGGCGCAAAGAACGATCATTAAGTCAGATAATAATAGACAGCGTTGAAAAATATACTCAATTAAGATTGCACCTAGCAGCGGCAAGTGAGCACATAGGTATTTCCATAAATGTTTGGGAATGGCTAGTTGGACACACGTTACTATGGGGTTTTCCTCGAAGCGCACCAACTTTGGAACGCTCCAAATTTCTGCTTTCCTGGTAGTTATGATAAATAAACAATTAGGACAGTTGAATTATAAACATCTATCGATATAGTATTACTATTATAATCCTTCATGCTCTTCACTACTTTTCACCGTTGGTGCGTTTCGAGGAATAAAATTATAATAATTATGTTTATGAGGGTTTATTCTGAAAGTTGCCAACGTCGCAAATACATGTCAAATATTTCGCTGTTTTGATTAATTTTATAATATTCTGTATGGAAATAAAAAATGTGGCTAACTAGCGAACTAGAATATTGATTATGAAATGCAATAATTAATATCGTAACACCGAATAGTTAGTTTTAGATGTAAAAAAAGTATTTGGAAACTTTCCAAATGCCTTTTTTTCACCTAAAACGGGTACAACATCAAATTCAATGTTATAATTGCAATTCATTATTTATATTCTAGTCAATTAGCCACATTTCTTATTCCCATACAGTATTATTTCCAAATTAATCGGAACAGGTAAATATTTGACAGCTATTTACGACGTTGCCAACTTTTAGGATGCACCCTCTTAAGGCGACGACAAGCTACTTTTAATGATTTTATACCGGAAATTACGTCTAAACGAGTGGTGTTAATGATTTGGAAAAAATATATGTTAAATTAGAGCATTGTCTTAATAATTTAGTCTACGAATATTTTAGATTATGTTTACATTACATTGTGAAATTAATTTGTAAAGTTGTGTCTAACGCGGATAAAAAACTAATAATTACTCAAAAGCTGTCAAGCGTATTGTTCTGAAACCTGCACCATTTTAAGGATAATTAAAATATTAATCTTTTAATCTACGAGTTTTATTAAAATACCTTCTGTTTTTTGTGTAATAAATTAATAATGCGTCAAATTGGTGACAGCGCTCCTTGATGCGCGAGTTCTATTACTGGCTGGATGTACGACGCGTTGCGTGCGTGAGCTCAGTACAGAACACGCAAGCTACCCACTCAAGGTCACTGGCATGTATCTGTCTCCTAATTTGATTTTGTTAGCGCACCTGAATGGTGCCTTTCGAGGAATACTTTTGGTGCGTTCCAAAGTTGGTGCACTTCGAAGAATACCCCGTTACTATAGGTACTTGATTCGTCAACGTTCAAAGGTCCCAGCATTTATCTTCGGAAGAACAGCTATCTAATTACGTAATATATTTTCGGAAAAGATTACGACTAATCTGTTTCATTTTGACAGTTCAACAACATTCATTGCGTTATTTACGTTGTTGAGCAGATTTTTTTTCAAACTTATGAAGTAATGGATTAGCAATCTGTTTCAAAACGATTCCGATTTTGATTGATCGTCTATTACGCAATTGGGGTACAGAAGTTAGGCGAATAGAATAAGTGCGTCAACCTATTGTAACATCGCTGTCGCGCGCTCATTTACTGAACCATTATTGTTCCGCTGTGAAAATGGGATAGTGCTATTTATGCTGTATAGCTCGGTCTCTCTCTCGGAACAATTATGGCTTTAACACGTCATAGTACCTACAGTCCCTGCACTTTGGCGATGCGAAGCGATATCGGTGTCGCACTCGGTTATAGCGATACTGGTTATCGCTACCAAGTGCGACACCGATATCGCTTATATCTGAATAGGCCTTTAGGTGGGGATTTAGGCTGTCTGTCCACTGGAGCGGAGAGGAGAAAAGAGGAGCGGAGATGAGCCAATATTAACCAATAGAATCTTGACTCCGCCCCTGAGTTTAGATTTGATTGGTTAATAATGGCACATCTCCGCTCCTCTCCTCTCCGCTCCAGTGGACAGGCAGCCTAAGGCACCGCTCGACAGTGGCCCGCGGCTAAGCTAGGAACGAACTCACTTAGATTCACTTTCTATGAATATGAAGGCGGGATCGTCGATTGCGATTTACGGCCACGCCACGCGCGATTGCGAGGCCGGCAAACAAACGCTTCGGTTACTCCGAAGTTACACGATGGAACCTTTGAACGTTGACTAACTATATAACGTTATCTAAATGTGTTTGTGATGACGTCCTATTATTAGGATAGCATGACTCATCTATACAAAGTTATTTTTTGTTTAATTATACTAAACTTCTTAACCTCATTGTACTCATCATTATGAACAACTTTCACTATGGGACCAAAACTGACATCCCGATAAAAAAATCTGCTGTTCCCTACATCTATGTTTGCATATCTCGTCAAAATGTAGGGAACAGCATATTTTTTGTTTTTCAGCTAAAGGCTTGAAGTTTTCATAGAAATTGTTCTACTAGCTAGAGCCGCGTCGCGCTGTAACGTCGTGCCCACAGATATAAATCGTGCCTGTCTGCGGAGTCTGAACTCTCATAACTACATTATAAATTCAAAATGTAACATGTATTATAAAATGCGGTTACTATCAGCGGCACAAAAGTTTGAAGATAACATTCTGTGAATGCATTGGGATACGTGAACAAAATAAAATCCACAAAACCTTGAAAAAAAACCCGTACTGATTACACGACAACCCACTCAATACATGAGCGTTTAACATAATTAAAACCGTTATTAGTGTTTCGTCATTAACATACAAATAGTACCGTTTTAAGAATATACCGTACAATTTCCTTACTGACTGAACAGCTGACAACGTTCGTGGCAGTCTCGGATACAAAAGGAGAGAAAACACGAGATTTTGTGCAGGATTTTTATAAATTCCCTTCACCGTCCTACTTGCACGTTATACTGCCAAAAGTCTAGGCGTTTAGTTTTTCATATTGTTCGTCGTTAAGCAAATTACATAAAGTGCCCGCTACATGGTTGGGAACCGCGTCCCCGTTAGGTGACCTTGGTTGGCGACCGGTAAAATTGTTTTAACATAAACATCATCTACATGGTTGTAAACCACCAAGGTCACCTCTGTCGGGACGCGGTTGGCGACCATGTAGTTTACGTTTTACGAACCTCGATACTCCTTACAGCATTTTCATTCCCTCCCCAGGGTACGTAAGCTGCCTTATGTTTCAGGGCCAGTTTGCCGGGTATGAGGTCTCCTTCAAACCTGGCCCGGATGACCCAGAGAGGGCTACCGTCGTAGCCTTCATAACCACCCACGACTGCGCGATCGCTGAGCATGTGAGCATCGTTCGGTGTTGTAGCAACCCATTCCACTGGACCTGGAATTTAATAAAAAATAAGTTCTATCTGCCCATTTTATGCTTAGCATGACCACAAAACAATCGGGTTTTGTCAAAACCCGTAGAAAACCGGGTTTCTATGGTTGCCGTTGTTATGCTACGCGTGCTGGAGAAAGGCTTCTATTCACGCTTGCTTTTTATGTGATATTGTAATAATGGACGCTGACCAATATTAATTTATAACTATATCTTCGTACTTATTAATGTGATTACATTTGCATTTGAAAGCAAAGAATTAGAATTACAAGTGTGTGCTGCTGCCAAAAATATCTGATGGGATTTTTCCTAGCGTTTTGTATGCGTCATTGAAATTTTTAGAATTCTAGCTAGTCGCCAGGAAACTTATTGCATATAACTTTGAAGATTTTGATATTGGCTAAATAATTAAAAAGTTACGTAACACGTTGAAGAATATCGGACAAAAATACTTAGTTTGAAACATTGGCCTCCGAAGTAGCGAACAGAGTTATTCGATGGGACAAACCAGGTTACGTATTAAATGGTATAAGACGGGCTGGTTGGAAAATCATATTATCATCTTTCCTGGGTCAGTTATCAAAGCCCCATTGATCAGTATCAAGTTGCAATATGATAGCAACCACATACAGCGAAAACAGTCGTTTTAGAAAAAACTTGGACTAAATCTTTAGACCTTATAAATAATTGTACTTATACCAATATAACTTACCTCCGTAAGCTGGAGTAGGAGATACATTAGGGTATCCAGGAGCGGGAGCATAACCGAATCCTGGCCCCGCGGGTGCTGAAGGATAGGACATCGCCGATGGCGGTTGTCCAGTTTGACCAGGCTGGCCCGGTTGGTACGGGTACCCGAAACTAGGTTGATATTGTGGTTGGTACTGCGGCGGGAAACCGGGTTGGCCCGGCGGTGGGGCGCCAGCATTTACAGGGTTATATATCTGAGGATATATTTGTTGACCTTGTGGTGGCGGGTATTGCTGAGGGTTGCCGTACGGATCTGAAACGTAAAAAAAATAATGAATACAAATTGTTAAGGGTGCTAATTAATGCAGCTTCTTTAAAATGTCATTCTCGTCTTCAAATATATTTAGTTGTCTAATGAATTAATAGGTCAGCGACAAACTTTTAGCGTCTAATAAATGATTTTCAAGCGACCATATATTGTAAAACAAGCTACTGTTAATATGACGCAGCATGGTGATAATTCTTAAGCAACAAAATTTTTGATATGTCTACGCATTGCCAGCTTCTAATAAGTGTATCAACTGCATCTATAAAATAATATCAACGTACTCTAATTTCTTAAAGTCACCTTTATTTTTATACGTTAGCAAATTAATTGATGACTGAATCTACTATATTTGAACATAAAATTACCGTGTTATTGTCATCAAATAATGGTCAATGAAAGCTCTAATTTCATGTATTCGCCTATCTATTTATAATGTTACCATATGTAATTGATGACTTGACAATAGTCAAGTCAGACAATATTTTTATATTGTCATCAAAAACAAACATCTGCAACTCTGTGTTTGTTTGACACACCTTAGGGAAAATTAAAACTAAACAACCATTTTATTTATAAATCAGATAATTTTAAATGGCAGTAGCATAGGTTTACCTACCTAACCTAACCTCAAAACAGTAAGTTGCTTCTGCATCGTCTCCGGCGCTGCGGGAAGTGCAACCCCTTCGCCCTTACGTAACAAAGGATAGGCACCCATGCTCACCTCCGCAGCTTCGGCTTGCTGGTCGCCTCCAGCGACCAGCCTCAGCCGCTACGGCTCGCACGGGTGCCTATGCTTTGTTACAGCGGGCGGGGGTTGCTCTCCCTCCGCGCCTCCGGTTTTTATATACACTCTAGGGGTAGGAGCCAAAAGACTACGTAAAGTCGGGGTGCCCCGATTCGGTTTTGGAACAGATTCAACCTATTAACTACAAGCCGGTGTATAATGAGGTTGTCGCCTTACGTAATTTCTTTTTAAATTTTATAACTTTAGCGTGTGCACAGTATATTCTTTCGCTTGTGTTGCTAATTTTCACGAAAAAAGAATATGATTTATTAATTTAGTTGTTGAATAAAAAACTTTGATTGCTAATTTTGAGGCTGGAATTTGATTTTATTAGCAGACAGATGTTGAATCTCTAGAATATATAAAGTAGCTCACTTACAACATTAGTCGCTGAGTTATCAATTCAGAAGTAAATACATTTATCGGTAGCTGAGTCATATTAATTTACTTTTGTAAATTGACGCTGGTTTTTTGATATTCTGTTGGAATAGTAAAGATGATGAATTAATATAATTGAAGCTGTTCTATTAACTCGTAGCCTACATATAAAAAAAGACGCTAGGTTGCAGGTGCTAAAGAAAACTTTTGTTGCTGCACTTATTATTTCCCAATTGTTAATAGCTCACCCGATTTCAATATTTTTTATAACTTTAAGGGTCTCCACGACGTTTATTATAGATAAATAATTTGGCAGATAAGTAATTTAATTCCAAAGCTGTTCCATCTTAGAATTTATAACGGACCTTCTATAAAAGACCCTTGAAAAGTTTAATTACAGTCAAAAGTTTTAATCGACTTTTCACAATAGTTCCCTACTATATATTATACAACATGGTAAAAAAACCCTGTCCGATCCGAAACGGGCACATAGGTAGGTACTGCAATTTTTCAACAGGGGTCTTAAGTTATGACTTGTAGATACCCGCGAATTATTTTTTTTCCTTTTTTCCTGGAAAGCCTGGAAATTACCACATAATTAATGTACTCTCAGTACGATACATAAAAACACCCTCACAAATCAGGGTTTTTTTTACATGTTGTTTATACTTCTGGTTAACCAATTAGATTGAATTTAACTCACCTACTGGGATTTCGAAATATGAGACTTATCCATACGTGAATTCCAAAAGCCCATATACTCACGAAAACATTTATCGCTCTGTGAAGCTTTATTTCATTATCTTAGCTAAAGTGTAGTAGTCAAACGCTTCTATTCGAATTGTATAAACATTGATGATCTCATAGTTCCAAATATAAAATGATATCGAAAGTATTCGGCGGTATAAATGGGTGTAACGTAATGGTGTGCGTACATTCCATACGTAGTGCTTGTGATAAAAGATTTTATTCTAAAAACATCACGCCTGTAACTCCTGAAGGAGAAGGCAGAGGTGTAAGTACCATCGCAGAACTTCATATCTATACACCGTAAGGACTATTTCTGCTTGCAGCGTTCGGCGGCTATAAAACTGGGGCGGTAACAGATGTGGTCATCGTGTTCAAGGGATTTTGGTTTCAAACTGCTTAGATATGAAGTTCTTCGATAACATCTAATTTTCGCCAGTTATGTTTATGTCCCATAAATTAGGGGGCAACCATATTGCCAAGTCCCGTTTTTATCCTAAAAATATTGCAATATTTGTCATTTCCTGCAACATTAATGATGTAGGCAAGATTACTAGTCCTAATATCTACTATCGGAGTAGTTTTCCGTATGCTTCTGTGTGAGCAGGAAATCAGCCCACCAGGAAATTTCCTGGTATTTTAGTATATCAATGTGGTTAACTAACTAGGAAATTTTGCTTTAGGGAACTTTGTAGGTTTGTACTTTAGTAGGTTGCGATTCAATTGCATCCTACTAAACACGGAACAGATAAATCTAAAGTAGATACCCACCTGGGTACCTACCCAGCTGCCTGTTTGGTTTTGTATTTAGGAATAAATTATCAAGTTCCCTGCC
Source organism: Conistra vaccinii (assembly GCA_948150665.1). Lineage (NCBI taxonomy): Eukaryota > Metazoa > Arthropoda > Insecta > Lepidoptera > Noctuidae > Conistra > Conistra vaccinii. The sequence continues at coordinate 10,096,724 of OX411328.1, read as the reverse complement.
ACTCTACGGAGACGACCAACTAGAAAACTGTCTTAACATATAAAGCTTGAGGCAAGCCCCATCTGGATAGATTAGAAAGAGGAGCAGAAATAAATCAACGATAATCTGCATAATATAGTGTTTTCACGGCTGCGAATCATTCACCAGGCCTCCTCTCTATTAGGTCCCCCTTACAGAAAGGAGGCCTAATGGATGTATCCCGATCGAACAATGAAAACTGCCCTTACTAAAATCGTTGGTTTGGTTGGTTGGTTGGCTGTAGCTATGTCACTAGCAGTGTAAATCACCTAAATTAAAATTGCAAACCTCTTTCCACTGCTTGGTTCTTTAGTGGAGGGGTGAACAATTTTAGATAAGAAGATCTGTACAAGCTCGCCTATGCTGAGCTTCATCTTCATCATTTGTATAACTAGAGAACTTCGTGAAGACTAGCCCGACGCGACACCGGCTATTGTTATACCGTGAAGTTTTCTTAGAAATTGTATTGTTCGTTTCTGCACGAGCCTTTAGGTAGCTACAAAAAATGCATTTAGGTACAGTCCGGCCGTCAAGAGAATGCGTTCTTGACACCTGTCACTGTCAGTTTCATACTAACGAGTAAGTGTTCTGCGAATTTGATCCTTATTATATTACCTACTACAAATTGTCCAACTGTCGGTTTACTAACGAATATGTGTTTTGCGTATTTGATCCATAATATTACTAGAAATTGTTCAACTGACAGCTGTCAGGAATGCAATCTCTCGACGCCCGGACTGTTGGTATTCCATTTTCAACAGCCAGATTTGTGGAGGACCTTCTAGAAGATCGCGGGGAAAATCTGGATGAGATTCGCACGGATCTCATCCGGAAACATGGCACAAACGGGAGGAGGCCTAAACTCAGCAGTGGGCAAAACAAGGCTGACGCATGATAATGAAGATAGCATGTTTATAAAGACTCTCATTTTATTAGTTTTAATACCATTTTTATAAATACTTGATTCCAGGTAGGTATGCGCATTTAAATTCAGCCTGTACCCTAATTACTTAATACACGATCAACCAGAATCTGAATCGTTTTGAAACAAATTGCTAATCCATTGCTTCGTACGGTTCGAAAAAAAAACTGCTCGACAACGTAAACGACGCACGCAATGAATGTTGTTGAACTGTCAAACTGAAACAAATTAATCGAAATCGTTTACGAAAATGTGTTGCGTAATTAGATAGCTGAACTCAAACGACTTTCCCCACGAATTATGTTGTAAAGATACCTGCGAGCGCCTTTTTTATATTTAGACAATCCAAATCCAATATTTTATAACAATCCGAATATTTACCTACTAAGTAGGTTTAGATAGAGCCATCCACGAAGAGGCGCCCCACTCCGCTTCGCTCTGTACCAAAGTACAGCTTACAGAAAAGTAATCGCGTAGTGGGGTGCGTCTTCTTGGATGGCACTATTTGTCTATCTGTAACTACGTCATACATAATACATAAGACTGTTACCTAACAAGAATTCTTTTGGAAAGTTAAAGAAATTGCGAGGCTATTGGATGTTGAATGATAAACAGAACAAAAGTAAGTAGGTACCTATTTTCCTAAGCAAAGTAGATAATTATTATGTAAGCACCTAGCGAAGTAGGTTTCTTATTTGTGGGCGTATTCAACACACGTAATGGCTGATTCTGAATATATTTTCTATCTCAGAATCCCAAAATAAATGCTAAGATAGATAGCGCTATGTAAAAACCAAACAATAAACAAAGTAGCTATAAATAAACAAAATACTACGCTCCTCAGATCATACAAGAATTATTATTACGTATTATTAAATACGTAATAATAATACGGTATACAAAAAAAAAATGATTTCAAGGTCAACGTCCTTTTGACCCACCCACCCAAGTGTCTCCATAAAAGAAATAATGCCTTCGTCGGTCGGGATGGCATCAGTGTATAGCTATGTTAAACATTTATTTACTATTAAGTACTAAAGATTCAAATTAGGAACATGACAATCAAAAATTCGTTAACTAACCTACTTAGTTAACGAATTTTTAATTATCTAGGAACCTACATAGATACGAGTAGTTATGTACCATACATATGTGATGGTACCGTAATGACAAACTATCTTAACGAGCTATCATAAAGACAAGTGTAGACAACTATTTCATATCGATTAAATTACAGATACCTACGTAAGTGAACACAACTGGTGTAAAATTGTGCAACCGGCAAGCATCATTTTCGATTAACAACGGAATCACATGACAACGTGTTTGTTTGGCATCTATTGCGTTAGTTCATAAACATAACCTAAGTAAATCGCAAATACTATCATTAGGTACATCTTAAACGTAAAGAAATGTTATAGAATACTTACACCCAGACATGTTGGAAATGTTTTAGTAATCACAGCACAAATAAATTAACGAACCAACGTGAAACAGCACACAAGTACTATTGCCGACTGCCGGGTCGCGGGTGATACGCAACAACAAAATAAATAGAATGGAATGACGCGGCCTCTGCCGGTGTGCCGGAGTGTCAGCTTCGAATTCAAAATGGCGGAGCTGCGAAGGGAGAGGCGTCGGAGCGCCGCGGGACGGGGAGGAGGAAAGTCACAGATAAAGTAATAGTATGTTCCGTTAGGGTTAGGGCGCTTGCAGACAGCGGATTATAACCAACTACCTAATTCTGTTGTTTAATCTGTCTTTTGTGCCAATACGGAGTAAGACATAGGGATACTCAGGGGCAGTACTATGACGTGTAAAAGCCATAATTTGTTCCAGTGTCAGAGAGAGATTGAACTATACAGGACGAATAGAATTATTTCTTTTTCACAATAGAACAATGATAGATTTAACACGTCATAGTATGGCCCCTGTCATAGGGCCAGTTTCACCCTACTCTTTTAGATAATTAATGTTATCAATCATCCTAAAAAGTATTCTAACATTCTTAACGTACCTATCCACAACAGTCAGAAACTGCTCCAATGGCTCTCGCCTGTGGTGCCAACTCTTCTCTAACCTTATCGTTTAATTGACATACATCATCATCAGCCTATTAATGTTCCCACTGCTGGGACACAGGCCTGTTCTCTGTGAGAGAGAGTGGACCGTAATCTACCACACGGGCCCAGTGCGGATTGGTAGATGTCACATGTCTTCGAATTTTTGTTCTGAGACATGCCGGTTTCCTCACGATGTTTTCCTTCACCGTTTTGAGAGCAGTGGTGATGAAATTATTTACACAAAGTAAAGCGCCTGCTTGGGTTCGAACCCACGACCTACAACTAGTAAGTCGGGGCCGCCGTTACCACTGAGCCACCTGCTCCACTGTTGACCTATGTACGTACATAATAAAATCTAATACATTAATATTAGATTTTGTTCAGAAGACTGATTTTTTTCAAAGCTTCCTCTCTCCTTCTATTTTGCTGTGCCCGACAAGACAAGATCCATTCTCAGACCAAATAAATATTTGGTCCGAGGGTCTATAATGATCAGTTGATCACATATAATTTACCACCTAAATACACATTGTGGAATGCAAATAAAGTATTGAATAATAATTTCAGGGTTGGTCACCTTTTACTCGGCTGTAATTTTACAATAATATTTTTTTACTTTAAATTGCACATGTGCGCCATCTGTTCTCTATGATAGGACATGCTTAGTGTTCATTCAGAATATGAGCTCTCATAGGAATCTTGATATGGAACATTGGCATCGTACATGATTCAAGCAGCTGTTTCTAGATGGCGCTATAATTTTTTACATATTTGTGATTCAATTGTGAGTTTGTGAGTGGTGTGCCTTTTGTTTATATTTTTCTTTCTTTTTTCTTTCTTTCTTTCTTTCTTTCTTTTTTGTGTAAAAATTGTGTAAAGGATGACATTGACATATTTTGTCTTCATTTTGACAATGTGTCACTTGCCTCTGTAGTCTGTCGCCTTTCAACAATTTGATTATTGATAGAAGGTAATAAATAAAACACCAGATTATTTTTTATTACTTCTTTGATTAAAAATCGGTCTAGGACCGAACACAATAATAGGAGACAATGTGAAACTAAAGTTAATACCTAAAGACTAACTGCAGACGTGATGAGTATTGAAATATAATAACGATAAAATAAAATAATTTAAAAAACTCACTATGTAGATACCAGCGGCCGTTGACCCCGTAATCAGCTGGAAAACTTGAAATCATATTTTTTGTTTTTGTTCTATCTTCATTAGCTATTGATATTATACATATAATCTCTGTAAAGTTATGCCAACTAATTTAATTTGACCTTGTACAGGGTGGGGCAAAAATAATGTCATAATGTGAACGTGGGCATAATTATTGCAAATGGCGTCATAATGTCTAATGGGTTTATTTATAAACGTTGATTAAAGTTAAGTGACGTTCAAACGTCAAAAATGTATGGTTAAACAGTCGCTAATCATTACTTAACTTTTGTTGTGATAAATATTTTATAGGCAGATAGATAATTAGTTGACAATGCAAAGGAGTGATAGACACACAGTCAGTACACACAGTCACACAGCTCAGGCAACGATGAAGATATTGAAACACCAATTTCCGGGTTTTGTGATCTCACGTTTTATCGATTTGAACTGGCCGGCCAGATCGCTACATGTGCGCCTGCAGACTCTTTTTGAAATCATGCGCTCACCACAACAAACCACAAATCTTGCAAGTCTCTAACATTGAAGCAAACGTCCCCACAATTCGGAGTTTGTTTTGATTCAAAATGCCGTACAACGTGATAAATGGTTTATTCCGAACCTGACCCGGTAAACCTAACCCGGTCGCGGGTTAGGTTAGGAACTTGAAAAAAATGATAATATTTGTTGCGAACGTAACCCTCTTCCTAACCTGACCCGACATACGTAGACCCCCGGTTCGCACGGACGTATTGTTATCGTAATATTCAACTCCGGCGCTAACCATAACGTCAAATATCCAATACTTACTCGAATAAAAATAGCCGCGATAAAAATAATGCCCGTGCGAATCTGGGCTAACCACCTCCTGAGTTGATGCACATTTATCAGGTTTATTCGGAACCTGACCCGGTAAACCTAACCCGGTCGCGGGTTAGCTTAGGAACTTGAAAAAAAATATAATGTATTTGTTCCGAACGTAACCCTCTTCCTAACCTGACCCGACATATCGTTCCTATAACCCAAATTGCTATATAGATAGGTTTTCGCCTTTAGAGTTTAATAGTTATTATACGTAACCAAAAGCTATGCTGGCTAATTTTTACTATATACCTACTTATTATTTTTTTCGTTAATTATTAGTGTGATTTTTTGATTACGTATAGTAAACATCACGGATATCGGTAAACATTAAACTCTGATTTGACACATAGGTACCTACTTTTATTCTAAGAGGAAGGGAAAACCTATCTATATCGCAATTTGGGTTATAGGAACGATATGTCGGGTCAGGTTAGGAAGAGGGTTACGTTCGGAACAAATACATTATATTTTTTTTCAAGTTCCTAAGCTAACCCGCGACCGGGTTAGGTTTACCGGGTCAGGTTCCGAATAAACCTGATAAATGTGCATCAACTCAGGAGGTGGTTAGCCCAGATTCGCACGGGCATTATTTTTATCGCGGCTATTTTTATTCGAGTAAGTATTGGATATTTGACGTTATGGTTAGCGCTGGAGTTGAATATTACGATAACAATACGTCCGTGCGAACCGGGGGTCTACTCCGAAGCGATAAATCCGAACTATCGGGCCGAATGTTCGGACGTTTCCTACTACGAAATTCATTTTATTTCGTTCGGTCTCGGTTCGGATTCGATCAACCGAACTTAATTTTGACGTTTGTTGTAACCTAAACCCTACTCATTTCAACAAAATGACAGCCAACAGTCAATTTCACATTATGACATTACTTTTGCCCCACCTTGTTTATAAAAGTTAATATTTTTTTATTCTAAAAATACGTGGCTATAAAAGTACTGAATCATGAGAACAGTGTAGGATATAATTCGTCCGGCGAAGTTCATGACAGTTCGTACATTTATTGTAAACACATTCGCAGATATATCTAGTTTGCGCGAAGTTACCAGTGTAATCATAATTTTCACTTGACTAAATGGTTGATTATCTGGAAAGAAAATTTATAAATCACATTGTGGTATTATGAGAGTTTATTTTTAAAATATTTAACTTAATGACGATAAATCTCAAAAGATATTAAACAAAATTGAACATAATACAGACATAAAACTTCACTTATACAAAAGAGTATTTCCTGAAAACTGGTAACTGACTTACGCTAAAAAGCACTGAGAGTATATCCAACATGCTGTTTTTCATCGCTTATATATAATTGAAATCACTTTAACTATTGCTTATTTAAGAGTTAATAATTTTCTTAGAATAAGAAATATTTTTTTTAGAGTAAGCAATTAGCTTTTTCTAATATCACTTTAAATCTATTTAAATCTTACCTCCTTCAATTAATTGTAAAACATGCAGTAACAATGCTGAAGTTTTCTTCTTTTCCCTCATGAACATCTCACACACGGTCGCCAAAAATAGAGGACGGAAGTTAATACACGAATAAAGAAATAAATCACTCAGGAATACTTCGGAATACTGCAAAGAAAATATCCGATTATTCTTTAAAAAAATATAAAATATTGTACTATTTACACTCGGGTTCATGACAAACAAAAGTCGCAAAACATTGTTTCCACACACATTAAAATGTTTCTGGAAAAAATATTATGGGCTGATTTTCCAACGTTACCATAATAATTATGGAACAAGAAAAAAAAGTGTCATATAAAAGATATTTAATTATTATCTTTTATATGACACTTTTTTTTCTTGTTCACTGGCGAAATTAAAAAAAGAAAATATTATAGGCCATCTAGATTTTAATTTATTTATAATATTTCAATCGCCGAGGAGATGGCCCATTTGACAGCTTTTTTGGAGAAACTATGTCAAGCCGCCATATTTATTCTCCAGATGTGAAAGTTGATGAAACTTACCGGACGATTAAAAAATCAACCCATATACATGAGGTATTTCCTCAATGCCCATATAGGATTAACGTTAAACCACACTGATCCGAACTGCACAGCGGCGGAACGACATGACCATCGGCAGGCGGTTGATTTTTTCATTTAATTGAACTAATCAGTTAGTTCAGTTAAATGAAAGAATTGATTAATTTAACAAACTGAAATTTTATTCCTCATCATCATTTCAGCAGAAGGGGGCCTATGTCTAACAGTGGACGTCTTTCTGCTGAAATGATAATGATGAATGAAACAAGCATCGCCACATCAATCGGTCCTGTGCGGTTCGCATCCAGCGAATTCCCGCGGTGTTAATAATTAGAAATCTCATTACTTAATTGTTAACAATTTCTTAAATGTTATAATATTTAATACAATTACCGTTAAAGATGGAGACAAGGATCGACATATTGTCAGTAACGTGCATAATAACCATGAATTGTACATCGCAAATACCTGGAAAAAAGAAGGGTACTTTAAACAGACAGAATATTTAAGATAAGCTTATCAAATTCATGTGATCCATTATTACCTGACCACAGTACATTACATTAAAAAGATGAATGCAGTCGGCCATTTTGTCGTATATTTGCATCAGCTCAAACCAACAACAGTGCAGTTCCTTTTCTTGAATTACTGTAGGTTCAATGCAAATATTCTGCAATGGAGTAGGTAGTTTAATGCAGATCAATGTAAACTTATTGAATTATATTATTTAATTTAAATTAATTAACACATAAATTGGGCTAAGGGCAGGGGAATGATGAATTGAAATTAAGTAATTAACCTTTCTTCGCGGATCGCTTAAACACGCTCACTTTTAACCACCTTCCTGCAACATATACACTAATATATAGTGTATATGTCGCAGGAAGATGGTTCAAATCATGATATAGTTAAATCCCTAGGGATATAGCTATACATTATGACGTAATATAGTTATATGATAGCGGTTCATAAATGTCGGAGTGCTCTAATTTTGTCACTGCGACAAATTTTGGCCGCTGCCGTGGCACCGCTCGCTTCGCTCGCTCGTCTCGCGCTTAGTTAGTCAAAGTTCTAACCTTACCTTACACATGCCTTACCTTAATAACAAAGTCGCAAATTGTATCTTGGAATATGATCTTCTTTTGATTTGACATCGTACTTTTAACTGCTCTCAACAGCAATGTATTCAACATGACAATTCTCAAGTAAATATTAACAACGACGAAGTATAAGATCGATCCTTGCAACATGATCAAAAAGAAATTTATATGGGCACCAATATTTTGTAAATGAAATTTTCTTAACCAAAATGTGCAAGACACTTGCATGATTGGTAATACGACCAGTATTATTGAAATAAGACGTCTTCTTCTGAATACTGTTTTAGTTACGCTAAAATGTGTATCAATATTATCGAGTTTATTAAATAATTCAACATAGTATTTAGTGTTAAAAACAGCTATGGCGAAAACTGAATAAACCGCTTCAATATTGCTCAACGTGCCAAAAGTTTTTGTCAAGATGTTGAGCGGCACGTCAGACTTCGTGTCATGCCAACTGAGTGGTCTTATGATCACCAATGATACCACAAGGTGAGCTATGATAATAAACAATGAATAGAACTTGCTAAAGAACTTTGTACTGACAACGTAGTTCTTCTGGTATGAAACCAATTTTGATCCAAATAGAGACGCGAAATGTATTAATGGTTTTGCAGCAATGACTAGTGAATACGAGGACACTTTTTTATTTACTTCGTTTTTGGAAAAGACGTTATCTAATGGTTTCGCGTTAGAAAAAAATAAAACATTTTTCGAGGTCTGGAAATCGTTAACGTAAAACATCGTTATTTCTTTCTCAGTGTCTATCGAGTAGTATTTATTGATAATGATAGATACGCTTTTATATCAATTTTTTTTAATATAATAAATGGATTCTATACCGTTCTAATAACTCTTGAAATTCATTAGACTATAGTGCAATCTCATGTTTTGATTATTCAATTTAATTCATATATAATTATTAGGTGCGCGTAGGCATCGAACTGATTCGATATCTACTATCTATTTAGAATTAGGATTCTGCATGTCGAAACAGAACCCTTTTAAATAATTTCAATTATTATAAGACACTAGATAAACTAATTGAAATAAAGTATGACGCTGATTGAGAGCAGTGGTGGCCCAGTGGTAAAGGCCACGACTTACGAGTTGTAGGTCGTGGGTTCGAACCCAAGCAGGTGCTTTACTTTGTGTAAATAATTTCATTACCACTGCTCTCAAAACGGTGAAGGAAAACATCGTGAGGAAACCATGTATTAGAACCAAAAATTCGAAGACATGTGACATCTACCAACCCGCACTGGGCCCGCGTGGTAGATTACAGCCCACTCCCTCTCATAAAGAGGAGGCCTGTGTCCCAGCAGCGGGAACATAAATAGGCTGATTATGTATGTATATTATGTATTACGCTGATTTGTATTATGTGGGCGTTAAGACAAGATCGTGACTGGTAATATAAAAAAATGTATTTAGACTTTGGATATCCATCTTTTGGTTTAATTAAATGCGAAGCTCAAAACACAATTCCGAAAATAAATACACAGAAATAGCAAAACAAAAATCAGCTGTACCATATACATACATACATAAACTCACGCCTTCTTCCCATGGGGGTAGGCAGAAACTACAGAACGCCACTTGCTACGATCCTTACATACTCTTTTTGCCTCGTTTACGTTCATACATCTGGTCATACACGCTCGCCGGTTGCGAATACTACGCACCTGTCCTTTCTGAAGAACATCACCAATAAGGTCAGTATATGTCCTTCTAGGGCGTCCCCTCCCGGCGTTTCCAGTCACATCTGCCTTGTAAATACATTTTGTTAGCCGCCTTTCATTCATCCTCTCAACATGACCAAACCATCTCAGCATACCCTTTTAAATTTTTGTCACTACATCGTCTTTTAACTCACACCGTTGTCTTATCACATAATTACTCAGCCTATCATTCATAGTCAGACCACACATATTGCTTCGCAAAGAACGCATTTTCACAGCATTTATTCTACTTTCATGCTTCTTCTGCCACACCCAGCATTCACTTCCATACATAAGCGTAGGCATCAGCACACCATTGTGAACAGCCAGTCGTGCCTTTTTGGACATCAACTGGTTGGTCACAACCGCATGTATAGCACCATTCACTTTATTTCCCACCATTTATTTATATGATTTAGCTACTCCTACCTATATTGCGTCGCGTACGATCTTCCTCCCTTGTCGTGTGATTAGTGACTATCCTGGTGTCAGAGTTTTTATGCCGCCCATGGGCTTCTGACTTGGTTTCACATGTCATCGAGAAATATCTCTCAGGCATGCAGGTTTCCTCACGATGTTTTCCTTTACCGTTTTTGAAGCAAGTGATAATTATACAATTCGCACATGTATCCGAAAAGTCAAAGGTGCGTGCTTTGGGTTCGAAACTTTGAACTCGAGACCTACGACTTGACAGTCCGTCGGTCACACGACTAGGCCATCACTGCTCTTCATTTGGTTGCTTTTGTTAATAGTGTGTATTTGGTGACCTGAGTTGTAAAAAAAAAAGTTGAATTCATTACCTATAGCAATTGGATCTGTGATTGATGTATTTTTTACATTTTCACAAAGTTCACATAAATCGACAAAATATACGGAACAGATCATGCTGATCATGATTCTACTATATTTCGTCGAGTACGATAAGTAAGTATTATTTCTATGCGTATTAATTTTGTATAAAATCAAGAGACCAGCTGATCTGAATCTCATCGTGAAAACTTAAAAAAGTGACCTTGAAGTGAGCCTTGAAGTGACCCTTGAAGTGACCCTTGAAGTGACCCTTGAAGTGACCCTTGAAATGAGCTTGAAGTGAGCTGTCACTAGTGTCAATTCCTAGCCAGTGGAATGACAATAACAGCAACAGTTCCTATGGCGGGCTTCTGGCTCTATCATCTCTATCATCCTTCACTTTGACCTAACGTACTTTATTGTCAAAACAATACAAAATAGCCTTTATACAACGGGGTTCTCTTCTCTAATTGAGGAGTTCCTATGGTGACCTACCGGATTCCTTCTCCACCATCAGACCCTGGACAACACCTAGTGTAATAACAATTGTCAAGAAAATCTAACACGAATCTTGTTTGGTTCAGTTTATCGGTTTTTGTCATTCGCTGTACATTCGCTGTATAGAGCTTCCGAAAAGAACTCCGAAGGTAACCGCAGACCACAAACCGTATCCCAACGCTTTCAAAACGCTTTTGTAACGCTTTCTTATGCAATATCGCCATCTACAGAAGCGTTTTCATAGTAACATAGAAACCAGTATTGTCGCTGCAGTCTGTCACTACGTTTGGACGGCTTTGCCATTGCGGTTTGCGGTCTGCGGTCGTCTTCGGTATTGTATTTTAAATTTCTGGTCGTCAACGCTCAAAGTATTGGGGGCGGTCGCCGATGCTTAACGTCCCTGATTCATAACATCTCGAGAAGCCAAGAAAAATAGAGCTTTTACTTTGACTTAATCATATAAATATTTTGAATATATCATGCAGCTATTTCATTCATAGGACTGTTTTAATTAATCAGTCTATGATGTTCCCACTGCTGGGACACAGGCCTTCTCTCTATGAGCGGGAGTGGGCCTTAATCCACCTCACGAGCCAATTCCGGGTTGGTAGATGTCACATGTCTTCGAAAATTTAGTTCTAGGACATGCCGGTTTTCTCACGATGTTTTCCTTTACCGTTTTGAGAGCAGTGATGATGAAATAATTTACACAAAGTAAAGCGCCTGTCAGAGTTCGAAACTACGACCTACAACTTGTAAGTCGTGGCCGCTACCGGGTGCGCCAAAGTTCACCTAAATTTTCAACTCCGATAATTGGAAATCCGAAAATGTTCTTCCTAAAATTTTTCATCCTAACAATCACAATTCCTAACTACTCTGTCTCTGATGTTCATAATTCCGAAGCATTCAACTCCATAATGTCAGTAGCAATATACATCTATTATACTTTTATTTGTTTTCCTATATTTTCTCAACATAACCATCTTTTACACTATTATTCAAAGTCATTTCTTTTTTGTTTAGATTAGGATTAGGTTAGGTTAGGTTAGGTTAGAACTGTGACCAACTACGCGAGCGCTACCTCGAAATTGGTCGCGAAATTTTTCTAAGTATTTCTTTCATAGTGCCCCCAAGACGACACTTTGACCTGAATTTCATTCATTTAAGACAAAAATCAGTGAAACGACCTTTAATCATTCTAAACAGTTGGTTTTTAGACATAATTATCTCAGGTATAGTTATAGTAATAAAAAACAACAATAACCAAAAATAAAATTGCTAAATGTAAAAATGTGAACAGTTGTTTTGTAATCACAAGAAATAGTTTAAAAACAAACCTTTTCCTTTAAAGCATCTGGTTCATGATTATGTTCTCTCAGTAGGATAAAAGCGTTTTATGATAAAAAAACAGTAGGAGTTTAAATATATTTACATTAATGATATTATTAATTACAATTTTCGGAAACATGAGTGTTATGAACATCGCCGGTAGCACTACAAATAGTATGAATGAAAACTTTAGGATGAAAGATTTTAGGAAGAGTGATCATTCGGATTACAAATCATTAGGAAGAACAATTTCGGGTAAAGAACTTTAGGTGAGCCAATATGGACCCGCCGCTACCACTGGGCTCCTACTGCTTTCACACTGCTCTCCATAGGGCTGTCATACTTTAAAAATAAAATAACGTCGTATAGTAAATCATTATAATTTATTCACTAAAGCTAGTGTTTGAATTCATGTTAATTCTTAGGCAATTCTTAGTTCTTTTTAATAACTTAGACTTAAAATCTAAATATCGTTCTTGATTCCTGAAAAGAGGTTATTTACATTAATTTAAAGTTTTCAGTAGCGTATAGGCTACATTAGCTACCGCAGATAGGTAGGTTTAGTTGTGGTGAAACCCTATACTACTTCAGCTACTTATTATGTGGACGGTGGATGTTTTAGGTAAAATGCATTACGGGGGTGGCGTGAATTTAACGAATAAAAAGTTATTTTACACCGGCTGAAATCATACTATAAATAGTTTTTCCTTAGTGCAAAAGAGATCTGAGCGTATGCTGCTCCAGTATAGGGACTCATCCAAAGTTGTTAAAAAAAACTTTTATAACAAATGTATTTTCATGCCGTGTCAAAACCATATGGGATGGTTTTTGGGATCATGAAAGTGGGGGGAATATATTATGTCAGTCGCGTACATGAACTTGGTTGTTGCGATGGCACATCAGGGTTAAATTCGAAACTATGGTTTTCAATTGGTGTAGCCCAGAGGGTTTTTGAGTAAGTATATTCAGAGCGAAAAGTGACCCATCACTAGGCCGCAAACGATCATGTGAAAATCAATGGCTCTGAAGATCACTCTACTCAGCTACTACATCTAAGTTGTGTCGTACTGTACCAGAGCTGAAACTGCGTTTTTTGTTTTTTGAATAAGCAGTTTTTTTTTACAAGGGTGACATGCTGATTCTCACATTTATGAATATTGAATATTAAACAACTACTAGGAATTAAATATAATCAGTATAAAATTGGTCAAAAAAGTCGCGCAGCAATACCTCCCCTACATACATAGGTCTCACTATTACGCCTGAAAATTAAAAAGTAGGAAAATAAATTACTTACTCTGAAGTAATTTAAAAAAGTCGTTTGCTTCTACGTTTATTTAGCGAAACATATAACTAGAAAAAAACAAAATAAAGACTCATTAAAATCTATAACAATACAAATTTTTATAAACTAGAGAAAAGTAACTTTGTCTGTCTGTCAGTCTGTTACCTTTTCACGTCTAAACCACTCTTCTGTTTAGCGTAACGCTGCATGGAAAATTTGAAAGTTGTTGAGAAAGTTCAAATATTATGATTTGCCCAAAAAGCAGCCATGAAAGTCCGTTCGCTGACGCAGTCATAAGATCCTCAAGTGCACAGGTGACAGGGCATGCGGTGCAAGATGGAAGGTGGACCATTGCCTGCGGAGAGGCGCCGCATATAGACTTGAGATCTGTGTCGTCCATAAACCCAAATCTATGGAGATTGTCTTTGCTACGGCCGACTTGGGTTGGAGTTTATATAAATATTATATAAGGCCGCAATAAAGCCCCGACGTCTCTCATGAGAGTCACTGACGTCCCAAACCGTCAAGCCCCGTTGACTCTCATGGTCACCTCTGACTCACATGTGAATCAACGGTATGAGGAACGGTATACGGCGCGTGTGTCAGGTGACTAACGCAGCTCATTTTATTGCCTGATGATATACTGTCAACTAATCAACGAAATCATTCAAAATCTAATAAGAGTAACATATATTTTTTTAATGTCAATAATGACGTAAACGCGCGTCAATGTCAAACCGCGGGGCTTGACAGTTATACCGTTACAAAATGGGCGGAGCTTGACAAGGACTTGGATTGGATTTCCAAGTCGGCGTAAGGCGTGCCCAAGCCCAAGCAGAAGGCTCTTGGTGCGCAAACAAACTTACGGGCAACAGTTAGTCAACTATAAACTTGATCGAAGGTAAAATTCTAACAACTACATTCGAGATTATTATGAGTAAATACTTACAGGAGAACAACCATAGTATTATCAAATATACGATATAAATGGCTAAGATTACGCACAGACCGCCCTTAATCAAGCTGCCTATCTGACAAATGATGGTGACGACGAAGCTGTAAAAATAATTGAGGTTAAAGGAGCACATTCACGTTAAAAAGGTGAAACGTAAAATCATTACTAAGTCATTGCAATGTTACCCATAGATCATAGTTACAAAGTATAAATTTGAACGATTGCCGAGAGTTGCATCAAACTGGTTTAAGTATTTAATACATCTAATACCTTTAAACGAGCAATTCTTGTATAATATATAATCTGAATCTCGAAAACGGCTCCAACGATTTTCATGAAATTTATTATGCAGGTGGTTTCGGGGGCTATAAATCGATCTAGCTAGGTTTCATTTTTAGAAAACTTACCAAAAAGAAAAACCCAGATATTTAATATTAAACTGACAAATTATACATAAATCTCGCATGCATCATCATCAAGCATGCAAAGCACTCGATAGTATTTAATTAATCACTATTACCAACCGTTACCAACGCATGAAACATCGAAATAGAATCTTCCGCGACCAGTTGGCTATTGTTTACATATTATTTATTTACAGACTCGCTGTGAACTTGTTCTGTTGTATTTTATATTCCCGAAAATAACGCATGTTTATGATGTGCTGTGGGGTATGTTATATTCTATACACAAGATCTTATAGAAAGGCAAATGTTCTTCGGAATTACGCTTGTTTAGTAACTTTTGACCTTTGTATCCTGCATATGCGTATGAAGTTTCATTAAAAAAAAAGGGCTTGAAAGTTTGTATGAAATGCCGTACGACGTAAAAGCTCTTAATATCTGTTTAATTAGCTAATAAACAAAACGACGAGAAGGTATGGCAAGTAAAATGTGATAACCTACCACATTTCTATGTGTTTGACTTATTTACATATAGGAATATGTTCCCAATACAAAATCGCCTGTTGCTCTCGTCATCAACTTTTGTTAACTCATAAATAAACACTCAAATTGAAATATTCTGTGCAATAAGACTACTAATAAGACCCAGTTAAAGACGTACATTCATAATAATGACTTTGACAATCTGTCTACCTGTAGAACTTGAGAGATAAATTGTTTATGGTTAATTAGATGATAAAAATAATAGACAAAAAAGTTTTTACTTTATGATTTTAACTTATAAAAGCACACTTGGCTCCTTTAACGTGTACGTAAATGCGGTATTGGGGAGCGTTATTTCAGAGTGGACAAACTATACTTTGGTAATGGCTCCGTCCGAGTCACCTGCAATCACGTTGTTCATTTGTGTTTAGTTCCTTACTTTGCCACCAGCCAAAGTTTACAAGACACGCTGCGAGGTGAATATACAAGCGACCGAAGGTTGGAAATATACGCAGGTCTAGGACTCATAGATATTTTAAACCTACAAACTAGGTATACGGCTAAAGCTTCCCCAATATACAGGCTGTAATTTTTGAACGCCATCTGGAGGGAAAGTACTCTAAATACTGCAGATAGCAAACTTTACTCAAAGGAAACATATCTTCATTTTTTATAAGAAATACATCTGCATTCAAAGATTTTCGAAAATTCACTTGCCACGCTCGGGAATCGAACCGGCTAAAATCTGAAAAAATAACACCCTGCTGTACTTTTATGGCATCAATCGATAGGGTCAATCATAAGGATTCTCTCTAACAAACATGATAAATTAAATGAAAGGAAAACCATAAAATATTAACTTATTTTAATTTAACGAAGAAAATGGAGTTAGGTTACCCTTTATTTTTAACCGACTTCCCCAAAAGGAGGAGGTTCTCAATTCGGTTGTATTTTTTTTTTTTTTTTTAATGTGTGTTACCTCATAATATATCTCCGTCATTTATGAACCGATTTGGAAAATTCTTTTTTTATTCGAAAGGATATACTTCCCGATTGGTCCCATTTTTATCAAAATTTAGTTCTGATGATGGAATCCATGACAAATTGAGGGAACTCCTCAAATATTATAGGCATACACATAGCGATTTCGGTATTTTCAGCAACCAGTTAAGCATTTGCATTCAGAAAGTATCATTTGGTGAAGTGGAACTGATGAAGAAGTCCACAGATGGCCACCGGAACTTCTCAATGATAAGTATTTCACGGGTGGCGTCATTTATGAACCGATTTAGAAAATTATTTTCTTATCTGAAAGGTATACTTTCAGATTGGTCCTATTTTGATCAAAATTCAGTTCTGATGATGAAATTCATGACGACTTGCGGGAAATCCTCAAAACAAATTATAAGGAAACCAGGATCTGTTGATGGCATCCCAGACAAATCGAGGGGAACCTTCCAGAATCGTAGTGGCGACTAGTGCGTTTGTAATTTTTTTTCATTAAGCATTTTAAAGCACTACTATTTAATGAAGGTCTGGAGTCGATCTGGTGATGGAGCCGAAAGACAGTTGAGGGAACACCTCAACGATTTACAGCAATTACCAGGTGTTTGGGCTTGATTAATTTGTATTGATGAGAACTTTACACCTAGATGGGTTGTGATTGTGACTGTCATTAGGGGTTTGATGATGAAGACGAAGGACAGTCAAGGGAAACTCCTCAACGTTTTACAGTAGCTACCTTGTGTTCGGACTTAATTCATTTTAAGGATGATAAGATGATAACTTCCTGTCACTGTTAATTGTGTCGCTGGTAGTGTTATTCGAACTTGTGTGGGGTAGGTAGGTACCAAAACTAAAAAGTGAAAAATAAAAACTTTTAACAAAAAAAAAAAACAATCGACTTCCAAAAAAAACACTACAAAGTGAAAAATACCTAATTTTAATTTCGTAAGTCGGTGGCAAAAAAACGAAAATTCAAAACCAAATATACCGACTTCCGAAATTAAAATTATTTTTCACTTTGTAGTGTTTTTTTTGGAAGTCGGTTGTTTTTTTTTTTGTTAAAAGTTTTTTCGTTAAATTAAATAAATTATGATTTTACCGTTTCCTTTCATTTAATTTAAGAATTAGTTGCTCGAAATGAGCTTCATTTTTTAGGTGACACAAATTTATTCTTTTATGGAATTCATTTGTAGTAACTTTTAATAGCTAGTTGTTATGAATATTGAGAATCGTAGTGTGACGTCAGTTCTTATGGTGTTCCTTTCATTTAATTTATCATGTTTGTCAGAGAGATTTGATCCTTATGATAGATCCTATAAAAAAATACAGGCTGCAATTTTTTCGGATTTTACCCGGTACGATTTCCGAGTGTGAAAATATTTGAATGCAGATTTGTTTGCAGTATAGAGTACTATCCCTCCAGGTGGCGTTCAAAAATTCCAGCCCGTATAATTGCAAGCACTGACCGTGCTTATTACCGGACGATATAAGTAACAACTGACATAAGAAAACCGCCCTTATTGTAACAGAATAAAGGCGCTCTCAATGTTAAATTGTTGTTACCATGGACGAGCGGTTAGCTGTATAGTACTTTGAAAGGTTAATAAATATAAAACACTAGCTACGCCCTGCGGTTTCACCCGCATAAGGCTCGATCCTGTAGGAATACCAGGATAAAAAGTATTCTATGTCCTAACTCAAGTCATGGTCTACCCAGGTGCCAAATTTCATCCAAATCCGCTTAGCCGTTTATCACTCTCAGCGCCAGGTGTGACAGGTGTGACAGGCCCGGGCTTTCTTTTCTGTACAATATACAGGGTGGACAAAATAGTGACGTCATAAAAAAAAATATTCCTCATGTCTAGGTGTATCCGAAAATACCCGATGTATGTTCCACGTTTTTTTGTAGTTTTGCATGTTATTCGATTTAAGATTCGTTCGATCGATACGTTCCACGATTTCGAGTTTTCTGCCGGTGGAGCTTCAAAAAATCATATCTTTAGTTAAATAAATAATTGCAAGAACGGTCAACCGCACGGCATTGGTACGTACGAGTAACCCCTGAACTATTAATACTATCGTTATTGTTACAGAATAAAGGCGCTCTCAGAGGCACATAGTGACCATGGACCAGCGCAGCTGTTGGCTATATCTATTTATACACCTTGGAAAAGTTAATAAATGTACAACATTGCCTGAAACTGAAACTGCACTGCAAAGCGTGACAGGTCACGCTTTGCAGTGCTTTTTTTAATAAATAATGCTTTCTTTTAAACTTTTTAAGTAATGTATCGGACTTTAAAGCCCCATTTCCACAAGAGGAATCAAATCATTTATTTCAAATAGGCACATAAAAGGTACTTTTGAACGTCGAAAGTGAGGCAAGTTTCTTGTCCATGGCATACAATAAAATTTAAGCGACAAATGACTTGCATTGTCTAAACAATATTTAGACTGTGCAACTTTTATTCTTGCTTCAACTTACCGTATGCCACTGGTAATTAAATCGCACCGTGTAAATCAAGCTTAAAGTTCAATTAATTGAGTGCTATTCGAGTCTATCTAACATTGATTTTAGTATACATAATAATTTGTGTCTAAAAATCTGGATGTAATATAATTATTATAATATTACATCGATTTTTAGACACTAGGTTAGCAATATACCTATTTATATAAATTTATAACTAGCGGTGATGACTATAATAAAATAATATTTAGTTATAACTGAACGCTGAAATAACTATTCATTTACTTGCAATAAAAACTAGAGCTGAGAAGGAATGATAGAGAAGAGTATGTAGGTACAGTATGTTTGAAAATGGGTAATAACTTATACTCTCTTTAAAAAGTCACAATATTATCTTGGAAAAGTTCATTTGAAAGAGCTCATTTTGAATATTGATTGACCGTTAAAGCATGGTTTTGTTCTAAATCCTTGCTGGAGGCAAACACATTGTTTATTTTATCTTGCCTAAAATCAGTCTTATTTATCTCTTATTATAGTCCAATAGCTTGTACCCGGCGTCTTGCTGCCCCAGAAGGAATTTTGTACTATGCCCTTTATGCAAGTGCAAGCGATAAGTTGAGAAAGTTTTATCGCAATCGGATTAACCGGATATCTATGGGATTAACTATAAGGCAGCTTATAAAATACAAACAAAAAAACATAGATTTTTTTTAATATAAGAAGAAGATAGAGTACACATAATCTTAATAATAAGGAATTTTAAAACAACAGGTAAGAGAAATTGTTTAAAATGTTCACTTTGATCATCGTTAATTGACATCGAGACAGATATAGAATGAATTTTCGACGTATAGAAGAAGCAGCAGTACGAAGTAGCTTAAATTACATTGGTTTCGCATTATTGTAGGTAATTTCGTTGAATCTCAGCGCTCTAGTGCTTTCTCCGTCATGATCTGTTTAACAAAACAAATTATAGAAAATGTTGTTCCAATTAAAACAATTGCTAGGTATGTACTTGATCAATGTATATTAAATTATGTCGTGGCCAGATCTTAAAATTGATCATTTCATGAAATGAACATCGACCACTGGTCACATCATGATGTGGCCTGGCCAGATCATTGGATACTCAACGTTTAACGATATGAACAGTTAAACGCACGGCTACTTCATGATGTGGCCAGACATTACTGATCATATCGTAAAATTGTTAGATTATCCACCGGTAGAGGCGTTGATGTCGCTTGATTTTTGTTCTCCATCATGGCGGCGACATATAAAAAATCGAACAAAGTAGGGTGATCACGCAAAAAAATCAATGGACTTTTATTGCATTTCCAAGCATGATATTATGGAAAGCGATCAACTTGGAAGTAGCGCTCGCCGACCGCTGCCGCGGCGTGAAATGCAACATAGCAATTAAAATTAGGTTTAAAATATTAAAAATTTACGCCGCTTATGTGGCACCCCGACCAAACGGGTTAGGTTAGGTTAGAACTGTGCGCGCAACCGCGCGGGAGCCGAGCGAGTGTAGCCGCGGCAGCGGCCGGCGAGCGCTACTTCCAAGTTAGTCGCAGTTACTTGGCTATGTTTCATACACCTTACACCATGGATACCCTACATTAATGATATGACCAAACGTCGACTGCCATATCATTAAACGTTGACGTTTAAATGATATGGCCAATGTCAGTTGGCCATTTCATGAAATGGTCAATTCTAAGATCTGGCTACGACATACAAACTTACGACTAAAACTAGGTTTAACTAATGAGTACATGACCCTGTTTCCGTGCATGATTAGGTAGTACAGATTCAATTTCGTTCTCATTGCCCCTTTATGGCGAAGCCAAATTAAGTGTCAAATCTTATAGGCTTGTTTTATTAAGTAAAGCTTGGTCTCGTCATGCAACGGCCGCAAAATGGCCTATGTCCATGCATCACCATAAAGGGAAACACCGTTTCTGTCATTTCTATAGAGGTTATCCCTGTCTTAGGATATTCATGCTTAAAACATCTCGAGAGGTATTCAAAACACGCGCTAGATGGATGAGAGCTGCTACTCTTTAATTAGTTATTCATTTTTGAAGACTTAGGTATCATGATCTGAATGCTTTATACAAATAATCAAAAGTAAGTACTTTTCGACTATGGTTTCGATGCCCAATGCGATGAGAAACATCACTGCAAAAATGCACAGCAGGCACATTAGACAACTGAGGATCTGGCAAAAGATATTAAATATACAGCAGCTGTAAAATACAAAAACCGATTTAAATCAAACGAAATGGAGATATATGTGGCGACATTTATGCCTCCATTTACGAATTACGCATGATATCTGACGTCACACAAATCCTACATCGCACAAGCAAAGTTTACTGCAAAATCAGGATAGATGCAAATTCCCAACAATACCGATCGGGTCTACGTCCAACAGACACAACACCCATCTGGTCGGATGATCATCCATTTCAAAAGGTTATTTTACATAATATAGGTACATTCATAAATAATATGTATATACCAAAAGGAAAATATTGTAGAATCGTAGCAGGTGATGTTCTGTAGTTGCTGCCTACCCCATGGGAAAATGGCGTGGGATTATGATTAATTCCTTCTAATCCTCAATATTCGATCCTTCTATCTTCGATCGATCGAGATCCTTACTTATTCGTGGTAAGAACAACGAATAAGCATGACTTGACAGAGAGTGCTGTGACTGTCATTTTTAAATACTTATGTTTAGCATGTCTGGTTTTCAATGGTTTTCAACGTTATTCAGTAGGTATGGTAACATTACATTGTCTTAAAGATAAAGATCAAAAGATAAAGATCATTTTATTTGTGAAACATCTTAATAAGATCGGTATTATTTCCGTTCACTAACGTTCACAATTTTTCGACAGTTTATAATTACAAATAGTTTGGAAGTTCCAAAAGTGCACGCCTCGTCACACATTCATAAATGAAAAAGAAATTCAAAACATAGTTTCTAACAAAAATTAACATTTTATCACTTTTCATGAAGTATGTTTTGACTGCTGTTTTACCCATCAATATGGGTAAAACAGCAGTCAGTGGTTTTGATGTTTTTTTCATTTCTCTTGCATTAAATCAATTGGTAAAAAGTACAGTATTAATCTCCATTTAATCATCTATACAATGGTATATATTTTAAGTAAGTTCTGTGTACTAGCAGGAGTGTAACAATAAAAACAGTTACAGAAATGGGGCAAAAAATATTTTTCGATCGTAGAACACACTCTAATGCTTCGCATTACGAGTCGTGCAATTGTCGAAAAATAG
This sequence comes from Conistra vaccinii, assembly GCA_948150665.1. NCBI lineage: Eukaryota > Metazoa > Arthropoda > Insecta > Lepidoptera > Noctuidae > Conistra > Conistra vaccinii. The sequence goes on along the minus strand of OX411328.1, from coordinate 10,074,330 downwards.
TGAACTGGATGAAATGGGTTAGGTTAGGTTAGAACTGTGACCAACAGTGTGTTACGTCTCAAGCAAGTTTGATACCAGTTCACAATTTGTCGGTTTCTACTATAAACAGTCGAAAAATAATGCGTTAAATTGTAAATGGTTTGTTGCAGTTAACAACTTTTCGACAATTTATAATACATTATATCGGAATGAATACCGATAGATTATAAACAAACGAAATGCGTTATAACTAGGGATGCTTCGATATGCCTTTTTGCCGATACGATACCGATACTCTTATAAAATATCGGCGATACCGATACCGATACGCTTATTGAAATAAAAAATTAAGGTAAAATAAATAAAACACAAGTTTGGTTATTTTTTTAATTAATATAAGAATAACAAATAACAAGAAAAACTAAATATAACCGTAGAAAGGTTGAGATTAGACTCACGACAACAGTCAACCTAGCGAAATGGGATATTTAAGCGAGTGCGAGGCCAAAAGTGGAGGGTGAAACAAGACACTGAATAAATCGCGGGGTTTCCCCGAGCATAGTTAGTTTGTGCCTCGTTTACAACGAAATAGACGAGACAATACGTGCGTTTACATTTAAACATTTTTCAAGCGCGAATTTTGAAAAGTATCGTTGTATAAGTCAGAAAAATATCGCCGATGCCGATATATCGGCAAATTTCGAGTATAGCCGATATATCGGTATCGGTATCGGTATCGGATGCATCCCTAGTTATAACTATACGGTGATTGACGGTGCTGTATATACTTTACTCTAAATAAAAGATCGGTAGATACATGCATATCACATGAAGCTGACGGATTCTAGATACCAAAAACTGTTGGATAATAATATCTTAGCAAAGATTTAAATCTTTGCCGCTCACCTAAAATAGCGACGAAAGAGTAAGCCAAGTAAAATGTGATTACGTACCACATTTGTATGTGTTTGGCTTATTTTTACATAGAAAATTATGTTCCCAATACAAAGCCGCCAGTTGCTATCGTCATAAACTTTTTAAACTTAAGAATTAACATGCAAGAAAATCACTCTGAGATAAACATTTATCATCTTCGACATTTGTCAAAGTCACTAACCTTGACAGATGTCCATTAATAGAACTCAAAATAAATAAATTATTGTTTATGCTTAGGCGTCCGAGTTGCGCGTCTTGTATACGCTGCGTTTCGGGCGGTCCATAAAATAAAGGGCGCCATCAAACGCGCGTCGAACGCGCGTATGTAGTGCGCCCTGGACGCGTGGACGCAAGTTCCTTTTTATATTTCCTTGTTGTTTTCTCTGCATCGGTAGTAAAGTTAAAAGAAAAACAGTTATACTGAGATTACTGAGCATGTTGAAGGTTCAAAAGTTACAGCAAAATGTGGAAATCTGGTTGCGTTTGACGAGCTTCCAACAGTCCGAGACCGCACGCTAGGCGCGTGCCCAAAACGCAGCGTACTGAGCGCGCGCCTCGTGTAAGATTTCCACATTTTGTTGCAACTTTTGAACCTTCAACATGCTCAGTATAACTATGTTTCTTTTTGTTATGTTGTTATTAATGAATATGAGGGTGGCTGCGATCCATCCTATATAACTCATGTCACATGTCGATTATACTCAGTGTGCTACTAGCTAGCTGTCGTTTCGGGTACGTATTAAGGTCATCGCTCATTATAACAGCACGCCTCCGACACGGCAAATAACTTGTCAATCAAGTTAGGACTTTAAGTCAAATTTATTAAAGTCTATTTCACGATGGTTTAACAAAATAGTGGACGGCTCACCGGCAGCGGGCGGCCTGCGAGCCGTCACCCGTCGGGCCGACAGCGCGCTTCAAGCGAGGCGCCCGCGCGCCCGCTCGCCGGCGCCTGTCCGTCCGCGGGGTGACGCCTCGCCGTAAGCGCGGTGATACCTTGCCGGCCGCACGGTGACGCCTTGCTTGTGAATAAACAATAAACTGTTACCTCGCCAGTAGCGTGCCGGCGGCTAGCGGTCGCCTTGCTTACGGCGCGTTGACGACTAGCCGTCGCCTTGCTTCCGGCGCGTTGGCGACTAGTCGTAGGCATGCTTACGGCGCGTTGACGACTAGATTTTTCGAGGCGGTGCCGGGGCGCTGCCGCGGAGCGGTGCTGTTATAATGGGCGATGACCTTTTAAACAATACCGAAATTTAAAAAACCGTATTTTAAAATACCTATGGATGAAATCCCAAAAAATTAAACGCCGAATGATTGTGCCTGCTTGCATGCTGCATGCCTGCTTGCACGCTGCATGCCTGCTGTATGCCTGCTTGCATGTTGCATCCTTCCCCATGTATAATCCCCAGTGTTATAATTCGCAATATCCTAATTAAGTAATTTCATAATAGGGATATTGCAAAAATCCGGATACTTAGAAAATGGTGAAATAAATTCTGCGAGCAACTTGGAAGTAGCGTTTGCCAGCCGCTGCCGCGGCACTGCACGCTTTGCTCGCTCGGCTCACGCGCGGTTGTCACTGTTCTAACCTAACCTATTTCACCCACTGATCTACTACTTCATATAAATAGCTCGCAAGTGATGCATCATTTTAGATATTTTGATCATCAGAGTCCCTACGTACGCATACATATCAGTGGTGACGAAAAAAAATAATCCGGTCAATAAGGAGTCGGACTCGCGCACCGAGGGTTCCGTAAGGAGCTTCATTCGTATAGGTACCTAAATTATTCTGAGCCCAGAAACTAGACCTCTAAATTGTATGAGCGCCCATACAACTCAGAGGACTATCTTAATTGGTGCCAATTATGTATGTATATAAGGGGACACTCTTTAACTTTCAACTTTTTTATTTTTTGGAATTTTGGCCAAATTTGTGCTTTTGGCCAAATTTGTAAAAGACGTGTACCGACGCAAACTTATTTTCAAAAAATTGAGGGTATTAAAATAAGTTTTGGAGATTTAGATTTTTGTCTACCCAATAATAATGCGCTTTAGGAGCACTCAAGAAACCTCACTACACGGTATATTTTGTATTTTATTGCTATACACTTAATTAAAAACTTTTTAGACACTGTATCCTGGTTATTTTATTTTGTTCCCGTAAAAAAAAAGGGTTCCTTTTTTACCTTTTGAGGTAACGTACGGTACCCTAAAAAGAAGATAATGTCTTACTTTGGAATATTGTCGAGTTTTGACCATGTAACTCACACGAGCCAAAACTATATGCAACGAATTTCACAATGGTTCATTGCGAACGACATTGACAATGTAAAGGATCCGAAGGGGGTGAAAAGACGGGCAATATTGCTGAGTGCACTCGCCGACAGCACTTACAAACTCACGGCTGATTTAGCGTTATCGAAGGAACTCACACACTTCTCGACAGCCATTTTACGCCAAAGAAATGTGGATTTGGCGAGCGGTATCAATTCTATGCGGCAACTCAAGGTCAAGAACAAGTATTCTTGCAGTGGGCTGCGAGGCTTCGTGGGCTCACCACACATTGCTAGTTTCTGAACGTGGAAGAAGTGCTTCGTGACCGGTTTGTTAAGGGTATGCTGTCGGGACCGGAGAAGGACAAACTTTTCGCACGTAACCTTCAAGACTTAACACTGGCAAAAGCAGTGGAGTTGGCGAAGAGTGTGCGCAGTGCACGCAAGGGAGCCGCTGTTCAAGATCGCGTCCACCACAAGCGAATCCAGTGCTAACAAAGAAAAGCGTTTCGTGTGCGGGAAACACACTCAATGTGCTACTAGCTAACTGTCGTTTCACTTGTTCGTATATCACTTTACTGATGCAGAAAACCGACAAGGAAAAATATAAAAGGAACTTGCGGCCACGCATCGAGGGCGCTCTAGGGCGCCCGAGAGGGGCGCGCACCGCGCAACCGCGCGTCATTCGCCCGTTCGACGCTTGTATGACTATGACGCGCGCACTTTGAAGGCAGCGCTTGTTAAAATTCGTTACATAGAAATTCATACAATAAAATTTTATTAAGATCCCAAAACGCAGCGTACCAGACGCGCGCCTCGGGCGCTTGTTATGAATAGGGCCTTATTAGAAATAAAAAATAATAGACCATAAGAATTTAATTCGTACTTTTTATTATGTCATGATTTTGACGTATAAAAGCATACTTGGGTAGCCCGAGGGTAGCCCCTCAGGTAGCCCTGTTTTCTTGACCGGCAGGTTAAATGTTGCAAAACTATGAACTATAGTCGAAAAGAATAGACCTATAGACCAAAGGTAGGAGTACTACAAGGATCTTTTGGCGCCTGTGTGTCAGGGTCATCAATCTTCTAACCACAGAGTACTTTTACTATATGGGCATAGAGACCTAACTTCACGGGTTTTTCGAGCAATGGAAACCAGCGACATCTAGTTTTCTCCGATGAAAACTTTATCTAGATATATAATTATAACCTTGAATCTATAGTGCCTACTATAGGTATTGCTCGGGTTATTAATAGCTTGCTCATTCTTTTTTTGTGTTTTAAATTAATGTATGGATTAAATAAAATGTTTTAATTGTTTATTAAAACCATTACTATCGTAATCCATACATTATTAAAAAAATAAAACATCATAAACTCAATTAATAATTACATTTATTTATGAGGCCTTTTACAATGTTTTTTACAGTAATTTTTTGCCATTACTTGGTATTTATCGGTGTCGCTGATAGAATCTTGCTTTCCAGTAAGAATTTTATTGATTGTTTTGCAATAATTAAATATAAAAAATCTTATTGACAAATTTGTCATGTACTCTTGTAATTTTTCTTTGTGTTTATCGCATTTTAAACAATTAAAATCTGCTGTGATATAAACTAAAGTTTTTATGTATTGTCCAATATTTTTTATTTCCAAATTTTCTTTGGACATGACAGAACACTGACATAACGACAAAAAATGTGAAAATTAATGTTACCAGTAGCCGTGATTCTAGAATTCTACCAGCTCCGTTTGGAAAAAATTGTATTAATATCGAAATATGGCATGCAACTGTTTCATAAAGGATATAACATCATTAAACTAGAAACGTAATAAAATTAATGACAAATAAAAGTATTAATTGATTTAATCTTTAAACTTAAATAAGTACCCACACACACACACTAAACTACCATTATGGTAGTAAAGAATAATAAGGTAATGGTATTAGGCAAATAACCCGTCTAAATTATATTGTCCGTCAAATACTGAACAAATCGTACAACCCAATATCCATTTTAATATGTCTGTTTAATGTTATAGTAGCGACCTCTGTATGCATAAGATCGAAACTGTCGCGATATAATACTACTAAATGAAAAAATACTCCAATATGAAGATTTTTAAGTCACATTTGATACTCCACAATTTTTCAGTATATTGATCCAACTTCTGCCAGACTTTTAGTTAGAAGATTGATGACCCTGCTTCTAACTAAAAGTCTGGCAGAAGTTGGATCAATATACTGAAAAATTGTGGAGTATCAAATGTGACTTAAAAATCTTCATATTGGAGTATTTTTTCATTTAGTAGTATTATATCGCGACAGTTTCGATCTTATGCATACAGAGGTCGCTACTATAACATTAAACAGACATATTAAAATGGATATTGGGTTGTACGATTTGTTCAGTATTTGACGGACAATATAATTTAGACGGGTTATTTGCCTAATACCATTACCTTATTATTCTTTACTACCATAATGGTAGTTTAGTGTGTGTGTGTGGGTACTTATTTAAGTTTAAAGATTAAATCAATTAATACTTTTATTTGTCATTAATTTTATTACGTTTCTAGTTTAATGATGTTATATCCTTTATGAAACAGTTGCATGCCATATTTCGATATTAATACAATTTTTTCCAAACGGAGCTGGTAGAATTCTAGAATCACGGCTACTGGTAACATTAATTTTCACATTTTTTGTCGTTATGTCAGTGTTCTGTCATGTCCAAAGAAAATTTGGAAATAAAAAATATTGGACAATACATAAAAACTTTAGTTTATATCACAGCAGATTTTAATTGTTTAAAATGCGATAAACACAAAGAAAAATTACAAGAGTACATGACAAATTTGTCAATAAGATTTTTTATATTTAATTATTGCAAAACAATCAATAAAATTCTTACTGGAAAGCAAGATTCTATCAGCGACACCGATAAATACCAAGTAATGGCAAAAAATTACTGTAAAAAACATTGTAAAAGGCCTCATAAATAAATGTAATTATTAATTGAGTTTATGATGTTTTATTTTTTTAATAATGTATGGATTACGATAGTAATGGTTTTAATAAACAATTAAAACATTTTATTTAATCCATACATTAATTTAAAACACAAAAAAAGAATGAGCAAGCTATTAATAACCCGAGCAATACCTATAGTAGGCACTATAGATTCAAGGTTATAATTATATATCTAGATAAAGTTTTCATCGGAGAAAACTAGATGTCGCTGGTTTCCATTGCTCGAAAAACCCGTGAAGTTAGGTCTCTATGCCCATATAGTAAAAGTACTCTGTGCTGTGTGTGTGCCCATGTCACTGACAGGGGGGCGTTGTTGGTAAACATTTGTGAAATTGTCACAGAAAGTGTGTTGAATAGGTTGAATACGAGTAAAACAAGATACTGGCATTAGTTCCAATTTTGGCCACGCCAAATAATCCTTGTACCGTTGTACTATTGCTTTGGTAATTGCTCCGTCCAAATCAAAGGCAATCATGTAAGGTGTCGTAAATTTGGATTTAGTTGCTTACTTCGCCACCAACCAAGGTATACAAGACACGCTGCGAGGAGAATATACAAGCGACCGAAGGTTGGAAATAAACGCAAGTCGAAGAGTCATAGGTACCTGAAACCCACAAACTCGATATACGGCAATATATAATTGCAAGCACGGTCAACCGGACGTCATAATGAACAACTGACCTAAGAACCCTTATTAGTCTGTCTAAAGGCGCTCTCAATGTTAAGTTGTTACCAATGGAGGACCGGTTCGATCTATATACCTTTGAAAAGTTAATAAATGGGATGTATATGTAATAGGTATATAAAACACGACTACCTAAACCCTGGCAGGGTTTAGGTAGTCGTGTTTTCGTGGTAGGGCAAATAACATTTTTTTTTTTTATAAAAATTATTTTTATAAACCTTTCAATAATGTGTCGGAGTTTAAAGCCCATTTACACGATTCAACTTTCTTGCTTGTGGCATACAATAAAACTGAAGCAACAAATGACTTGCATCGTCTAAACAATATTTAGACTGTGCAACTTTTATTGTTGCTTTAACTTACAGTATGCCTCTGGCAGTTATATCGCACCGTATAAATCAGTTCAATCGATCGAGTGCTATTCGAGTCTCACAGACTTACATTGATTTTTGTACGTAATTATATTACATTGATTTTTAGACGCTATATTAGTAATATATTAATATATATTTATAACTAGCGATGATGACTATAATATAATTATATAATATAACTTAACGCTAAATTATCTAGATAATTAATTATTTACAATTAAAACTAGACTAGAGAAGGAGTGAAAGAAAAGAGTAGATAAAGCATGTTTGAAAATTATTAATAGCTTATACTCTATTTAATAAATTATTACAAAAAAATTGCATCAAGTCACAAAATTAGGTAAGTATCTAAGAGTTTCAGTTCATCTTGAATATTGATTGACCGATAAAGCATGATAATGTTTTAAATCCCTGCTGGAGACAAACACATTGTTTATTTTATCATGTCTAAAATCGGTCTTAGAAAAATTGAATAATAAGGAATTTTCAAATAATAAGAAAAATTGTTTAAAATGTTCACTTCGGCCATTGTCGCTCGTTTGAAATTGAGAAGGATTGGTAAAATGTTCGTTTTATAGGGGAAGAAGCAGCAGTACGAGGTAGATTTAATTAAATTAGTTTCGGATTATTGTAGGTCATTTCGTTGAATCCAAGCGCTTTAGCTGTAGTGGTTTCGTCGTCACCATCTGTTGGACAAAAAATTTAATTAAAATTATTGTGTCAATTAAAACAATAGGATACCGGGAGGATTGAGATTGAGACAGGGCAAGAGCAGGTACCATAACCGTTATAACTAAAGGAAAACGTTCTTAACTTTTTTCAGTAATTGCTAATGCGTTCCCAGGTTTAAGAAAAATGGTAGGTATACCTAGTCATCTTGAAAACTAAAAATTTTTATAACGCCATTCGATATGTTTCAAATATGGAAAAACATCTTTTTCGATACATTTCATCCTTAATACATGATTCAATACAATTCAGTAACAATATACATGATGATGATGATGATGATGATGATTGGGTAGTAGAGTTTCAATTTCACCGTCATTGTCCATTTACGTCGAAACCAAAGGATTTTTAAAATCTTATAGGATTGTTTTATTTGTAAAGCTTTGTTTCGTCATCTACGGCGGCAAAATGGCCGATATCCATGCATCACCGTAAAGGCAAACTGGTTCCATCAGTTCTATGGAGGCCTTCAGGGCTTAGGAAAATCAAGCTTAAAACACATCGAGAGGTAGTCAAAACTATCGTTAGAGGGATGGGAGAGTTAGTTGACATTCATTAGGACTAGGTATCATAGATCTGAATGCTTTATACAAATAATCAAAAGTACTTACTTCCGAATATGACTCCGACGCCCCATAGGATGAGAAGTATCACTGCTACGATGAACAGTAGTGACACTAGCAAACTGAGAATCTTGCACAGGAGATTACACACACAGCAGCTGGAAAATCAAAAATTCAGACTAAAATAAAATAAAACGTAAGCCTGTGGCGACATCTATACAATCACATCAAAATTATGAGTAACATCTGATGACACACCTACACCGCGCAAGTAACGTTTACCGCGATATCAGCGTACATACAACTGCCTGACAACATTAACTGGGTAGGAGCCCACCAGACACAGTACCCGTCTGGTCGGAGCATCTTCATTTTCAATGGAGGTTGAATAACGTTCCACCCCGTTCCTCATACCTCCAAAAATGAACCAGTCTCTCAACTGACAAAACCAGATGGAGAGAGATCGTGAGGCGAGCTACGACTACATAATATGCGATTGGGCACACTTCATCGTGATTTCGTGACCGCTCTGTCAAGAGTGAAGCGAAGAAGAAAAAGAGTACCTATAATCCAATTCAGCTGTTTCTGCCTAACTCTATGGAAAAATGGCGTGGGTTTATGATGAATTATTTCTTTCATTCAATATGATTACGAATCTATTCGTATGATTCGTAAGCACGAGTAGCTATAATCTTTAAATTATTCTGTTTAGCATGACTGGATTTTAATGGATTTCAACGTTATTCAGTAGGTACACCAACAGTATAATGTCTTAACAAGCCTTTTGTTTATTTATGTAAAACCTAGTCGTTACATTTAATTATGTCTACTTGCCTTTTGAATGAGCTCAAGGACTTAAATCAATTCACGGTTTGTATGTTATAACAATGTAGGTAAAACAAATTTTATGTCCACTGCTTTGTTTGTATTTGTACACTATTTGAATTTTACGACAGTTCAGAACTAGAGTAAAATCGGTCAAAATACACTTAGCACAATTGCCAAATACAATGGCAATTCAATTGTTGGTAGATTTGTTGCAGTGTCGTGTCAAGAAATCAATAAACTCTATTCGCACATTTTGCACTCATGGAGTGTTTTGATTTGAATTCTCATTTCTTTAGAACTTCCAATTTCGAATATTATGTATAATTATCTTATGTCGAAACATTATAGCTATAATAATTATATCTAATAAGATGTATTTTCTGTTGATTTAAAGTAGATAGTCACATCCTTACATACATATTATAAAACAAAGTCCCCCCGCCATGTCTGTCTGTTTGTCTGTCTGAATGCGATAAACTCAAAAACTACCAACGGATTTTCAAACGGTTTTCACCAATAGAAGGAATCATGAGAAAGGGTTAGGTGTATTAGGCATCTCGCGCACTATCTAGTGCGACACCTGGGGGCCAAGTCTACTAATTTACAAGCGTCACAATGGTCTCTCGATGGTGAGTTTTTGACAGATTTTGTATGGCAAATCTGTCAAATACTAACAATCGAGATACCATTGTGACGTTTGTAAATTAGTAGACTTGGCCCTCTGGTCGCCGTCCTGGCCGTCTGGTCACGACGGCAACCAGGTAAACTATAGAAACACTTGGTCGCAACGGTCAATTAGCCGCTGACCATACAATACCACTAGAGAGACACGACTGGCCGTAGTCATCTATGGCCAGTCGTGGCCATCTAGTGTTATTGTATGGTCGCCTAGTGCGCGAGATCCCTAATTCATCAAGGTTTTGTGTAAATTGACTGAAAGATGTCAAAAAAATTCATGCCGTCTGGGAGCTTTACTGGCGTGCGCTGCGTAAACCGTAAGAGAAACATAAAGAAGGATGCCCATTTATGGCCCGAGAACGCCCACCAATTTACGTTTATGTAAAAAAAACATCGTTATTTCTAGTTATCTAACAAGATATTCATTTATCCGAACAAGATGGGAACATTTTTGCACAAATAAAAAGTACCGAAACGATAAATACGTGAAAATAATTCCCTTTTGTGGATAAAATCAGCAGTGTTGCCAATAATTATTAATTCCGTTCACGAAATAATCGATTATGTTTTCATGGATGTTTTACTTATAATATCAGATCCGTAATGCTTATTATTCGATGTATTCAAACAAATACGTTGTTATGTTTTTACTATTGATACTAAATGAACAAGCGAATTGATAGTTGATATAATAATGAATGCATAGGATCATAACAAAAACGCTACTACACATTTTAATTACATATAATTCTTTAGCTGTTCAGCACAATAAAGATAGAATATGTTAAAGAAAACATATTTACAAAGACGTTCATAACTTCTTAACCTTTAAACTCCCGAGGCAGCCGCAAGGCTGCCGCAAACTATTTGTCCTTCAAACCCCGAGGCGGACATACGGCCGACGCAGGTACACACGGTTTAAATCTCTATTTCTACTATGAAATTAGGGCTAAACTGGTCGGTGAGCAATTTAACTCTATGGCCTGACGGATATTCTCGTCAACTAAATCATTTAATTATTAAATTCCCGTTCGTCCCACCAGGGGGACGACGGCAGTGGGACGAACGGGAATACACCCTTTTTTAACGATTTTTATCATAAAAACCAATATCCAAAAATATCAATAGCCAACATTGGAAAAAAATGTTGAAACTGACTGATGTCGCACGTCACACGCAGGTAAAACGTTATAGTCACGAGTGCGCGCTCGGCATCGTATTTCGTTATTTTTTATTATTTTTGTGTGTAAATCGACGGGAAGTGTTGTTATTTCCATAAGTAGTTTCTACATACATCGTGGTAGATAAATATTTGCACTAACTAGCATCGTTTATTAAATACCTATTTTGATCCGACCAAAAAAAACGTCGGGAACCCGTGAGTGAAAAAGTGAATGTGATTATTTTGAGTTTTGTGTGTGTTTCGTGTCGTGTAATCGCTGGTAAGACTTTATTTTATTTTTTAATATTAGGTACTTAATCGTTTTATTATTTGAACTAAAATACACTGTTTATCCATTTTTTTTAACCAAATAATGTTACGTCATCAGAGTTGACGTCGTTAAGATTAAAGAGTCACAGTGGCGATTATAATTTTGTATTAAAATTAGGATTCGATAAAAAAATCGATATCGATCTATCAATTTTTTGTGTGTGGTGTGGCAACATTGAATTATGCCGGCCGGCTGTCAAGTCAATGTCAATGTCAAATCACAAATCGACTTTCTTTGTTTTCGTTTGCATAACTTTATTTTCTTGCGAATTTGTTATTTTAACCATCGAATACGCTTATTAAATGGACTCCGAAGATTCTTTGAACCCAGAGCCCTGACGACCACGGCCTGAACATGGATTCCGCTCCCGCTTCTAACGATAACCTCAGCACGAACTTTGACTCGATATCCACAAATTATGAAGACCCCGGCATTGTCGCTGGCCCGAGTACTTCCGTTCCCTAAGTAATTCATTCAAAAGGTCATTTACGCTGTGTTAATTGTGGTTTAAACGTCACGAGAATACGAAGGCATTTCTTGGAAATAGCAGAAAGAGCAAAATGTTATACAACAATTCGACACAACAGGTGAGTATCATGTCTTCCTCTGAGAAATGATTTTTAAATAAATAGACAGAGTACCTACTATCAAAGTTAGTGTTGTTTTAGGATATCTAATAATTATGACTTGTTTATTAGGTACAAGTGTCGAGTGACAGTTTAGTGTGCGAACAACAAAATGTACAGATCATGGACAAGTGTGCATCAACTGCGTGCGGCAGATTGCTTTTGAGAATAAGATCACATACACTCAGGTCTGATTCTCCACATGAACAACTCGAAATGATTGCCTGTCAGATTGTACCAAGAGCGGTAAGTTATCAACAGTTTAGAATTAATACAAGCGTAGTTCTGAGATTTGATACTGACATACTTCTGAGTCTATAGTGTAATATTCAACTTCTTTCGTGTCCGCACAAGTTATATTTCACATAGTACAGATTGTCTAGAAACTTGAGAAAGATTTTTTAGAAATTAATTAATAATAATATAAAATGTGATAGATATTTTTTTGATTGTGTATTTATTTGTACCAAAACCACAGTAATTCACGTTTACTGTCTTTATGCACTGAGCTTTAATTTTTATTATTATTTCAGTAGCCATCATCATCTCGTTAGAGCAGTTTAGAGCAGCATCATGTTCAACTACAGAACCGGAATCTGAACCATCCAGTCTGCCTATGGAGCAATTTGAACCATCCAACCTACCTTCGGTGCAATCTGAAGTAGCTGACAGTGCATAGCAAGCGGGACAAAGCTTGAACACATCCAACAGTATACTGCTGCCTTATTATGTAAGAGCACCAAACACTCAAAATCAATGTTTCTTTCCTGGCTGTAACAAGACCAATCGGCTCGCTGTCCCGTCAGCACTGCGGGTACATCTTTTTTGTAAGTACAATTACTATGTACCGCTGGATTGTAGAATCTGTTATTACCATTTAAGTAGTACCTAACCCCTGGAATCTACTTTTAGAATCAATATATAATCATATTAAAACATTTAGTGCAGCACAAATTGAAGATTTTGCCTCATTGAAAAAAACGGTTTTATCTAAATAACCCCAACTTTTTTCTAAACCAAGACCTTGACCGTTTCATTATTTAAATCGCATATTATCCTATCCATATACTTTGAATTGTGTGCACTTGAGGCCGAAGTGTCTATGGAGAGTTGGCATTCCCCTTTAATGTTCGAATATGAATAGTACATCTAAAAAAGTTCGACAAAAAAGTCCTCATTAGCGTATTATGTTTATCTTCTAAGTATGACCCACAGTAATTATTTTTATCTTTCAGAATTTGATAAAAATGTCATAGTTATTTCCGAAACTATTTTGACCGGTATAATTTCCTACTAATATTATAAACGCGAAAGTTTGTGAGGATGATGGATGTTGTTACTTTTTCACGCAAAAACTACTGAACCGATTTGGATAAAATTTAGCACACAGATAGTTTATAAGCTGGATCAATGCATAGATCCATAGATCGAGACTAATGCGGGTGAAACCGCGGGTTACTTAAAAAATCAATATCCAATAAAATAATGTTTCTTAAATTGAGCTTTTAATTTAGATTTTTATTGTTGTAACTTTATATTCAATTTTTATCTTGTCAAGTATTTGTGTTTCACGAACTGTGTCCAAATAAACTTTATTCTTTCTTTCTTTCTTTACAGTAAAATAGGTCTTGACATCATGTAATCAATACAAATCTAAATCAGTAAATAATTATGGTAGACGGCGGCGGCGCAACGCCAGGACAGGAGTCATTGACCTTTTCCTCGGCTATTAGTTATAATGCGATCATCGCTTCGCTTCCTTTTAATCCTGGTATGGTAGTAAGTTCCCAGGGGTTATTTTCCGACATCCACGTGGGCGAAGCTGCGCGCAAAATGCTAGTATCTTTATAATTCATAATCCTCCATTGAAATGACCAGATTTCCGACCAAATTTGATAATTCTGGTAGGCTGCAGTTTGAACGTTGATGGCACAAAGTGTTTGTGTACCTATAGTTTGTTGCAGAAGTATCTAATGAAATGGTAAACAAACCCTGTTTAAGTTATAGTCTTACTTAATAACTCACTAAAGGGAATTAGTAACATGTTCATCTGTATTTAGAAGGTTTCAACTTTATATATCCCCACTTTTTTTAAATAACGTTCGGGACTAAAATTATTTTAATTGAAAAATTATCGATGAAAATAAAATTGAGGTTATAAATTCAATTCTGAAATAAAACATCTTTTAAGGTGAATTTTGGGTTGTATACAAATAATCAAATTGAAGCACTCTGTTTACAGTTGGCACTACAAATTGGCATCCACATGTACGTTTTCTGACCCATTTGTTTAAATTTTTATCAGATACTTTTGCAGCAGACCATATAATACGCCAATAATCTTGCACGATGTAGAATTCTATGAAGGTAGGGGTGGCATTAACTTGAACTACGTACCACGTTGGCTAGTGTCGTAGTTACAACAAAGCTGTATAGATGTCGCTACAATATACTCTCTCAAAAGTATTTTTTTTACTCTAGGGGACATTGTAGTACTTATCGTTTTAATTACACTGCATTTCAAAGAAAAACATTAATCAAAGTATTGTTAATCTCTAGATTCAATAATAATATAACTAGTCTTATCTAAATGATCTTGGAAAGATTACCTATAGTTTTACGTATCAATTTAATCAACAGTTTCAGATTACGTCTGGGGAAATACATTCCTATTAGGAGGCTTTCCACTACTTCGAACAGCATTAACTGAATTTACTGACAAAATGGTAGGTACTGTCAAGAGGTTCATTAATCAACAACAACAATAATAAATCAAAATATTTTTTTTTTTTATCAGCGTTTGTAATACTTTTTTTGCAGTCAGCTTTGTTAATACATTATAATATATTTTACACAGAAAAAGATGCGTGCTTTAGGTACTTAATTATGATTCTGTTCTTATATTTCAGAATTTATTTACCATCAAGCTTCAGATTAATTTAGGGAATGCCTACATAAAAAGTGTAAGTCAAAAAATTTAACTAGTTTCTGTTGAAAGGTATTATTTAGGTTCTATCTAGGTCCTTTTTATAAATGTAGATATTTTAATGCAACTACAGATGTCGCCATTATTAAAAGGTCGTCTTATGGAAAACGCCAGCAGAATACTTACTAGAAAGTCGAGGTCGTCGGCAGCGACGAATAAATTAAGTACTTGTTATAGGTATGAGTAGCAAAAAAATATGCAATTACTTATTTACTCATATTTCTTGTTAACAATTTATAGCAAAGAGGTACCTACTTGTGGCTAAGAAATTAATTGAAAGAAATGCATTCCACCAGATCCCAAATTTTATTTGGCTATATGATTCAGATGTTGTTACTTTTGTATGTAGTAAATAATTGAATAAAGAGCCCTACTTATGTAAATTTTTATCTAAATCTGTTCAGCAATTTCGATGGGATAAAGTCAGAAACCTGAAATTTTTTGCTTGATTCGATCATCGGTCAACATATAGGAAGGCTGATTGAGTAAGCATGGATTTTTCGAAAATAACATACATAACATCACGCCTTGTTTCCCCGAAGGATTGGGCAGAGGTGTACCTGCTTGTAGCAGGTACACCCACATTTCGCCAGTAAAAATAGCATTGAAATATTTATAATTTTCCTTACATTTTACCAATGATAATAGTGTAGGCTTATAATTATTATCAACCTTAATTTGTTAACTGATATAAGATAAGATTGTTTTATTGAAATGTTTGTTTTTGCCATTTGTTATCTTTTGCTTACTTGTACATACTTATCGATGGAAAAACTACATTTCCTTACAGTATATTTACATGATACAGATAATATTTATGCTTAACAACGGAATTCTTAGAAACGTGAGATAGTCAGTTGTTTAATTTATAAGAAGTAAAGTAAACATGTTTCGTTAGAAGCGTAAAACAAAAGTAATTGCAATGAGTTTATTTTAAATGATTCTCTTGGTAACTGTACGTGCGCTCGTGGCTCGGTTGCATTATGACGCTGATTGGTCAATGCTGTTTACGTCACGAATGTACCAACCGGAGGCGAACATACTAAGCCAGTGCCACGTTCTGACAGGCCTCGCATAGACGGATAATAATAGATTCTTTGACGATAACCATTTATATCACAAAAATAATTAAAATCTCTGTTGATCTTAATCCAAAACACGTGATTATTTAGAAAAAACTACATTTTTTTATTTTTGGCCTTGTCTGAATATTTAGTAAGCTATAACATTTTGTGTCAAAGTGGTGTTTATTTGCGGACAAAAGACAAAAATAATGATTAATATAGAAAATGTTATTACGACAATTTGCTTCCTTGCCTTAATTGTCGTATATTTTAAAATAGGTAATAGTAAGATTATTTGTTTCCTTAAAACTTTACGCACAGCTAACAACATAATTGCAAGAAAATATTTGCGTCGCGTGTATTTAATTGAACTGTGCACAACTATGTTATTATTGCTCATTTTTCACACAAACTTATTTAGTAAACAAAACACAGTGTTACATAATGGAAAACAAAAAACGAAACAATGATAACTTACCACATTTTGATGTTTTAATGGAAATTATTCGAATCACTGATTGCGAGACAGGCAGTTGTCCACGACTGAAGCGAAGTGACCGTTGTTACTGTTTAAAACTACAACAAAACTTATCAGCTGTTATCGAAATTTATCTCTACCGATCGATACAATATTTCGGTACACTAGATAAGCTTGTACCGGAAGACACCTGAGCGTCTAGTTATAAAAAAAAACGTATATTTTTAGTTATGATTTACAGAGTAATAATAACTTGTACTGAATTACGGTGTAGTAATAGGATATCCTCACTTTTTTGGCTTCACAGAGAGTTAAGATTGTTCTTTTTTTAAATGTAACTAACTGAAAGTGATGCCTTGCCAGCAATAGCGTCTAGTGAATACTGAGCAGTTGTTTAATATTGATTGACATAGATATCCAGGAGAATGCACGTCAGTTTCCCAGATTTCGTTAATATAAATATTTTTTTTGGAAATCACTTTTGTTTTAAATTCAAATGGCTTTGTATACCTTCAAAGAGTTTAGTTTATTTTTAAAAGCATTTATTAAACTCAAAACTTTCCCGGCACAAAATGTAACTTTACTCAAGTCTTTATAATTATCATTGGTTGCATTATATGGATATTAATTTATTATGTACAGGTAACTTAATTAGTTAATTGTGTATTACTCATTGTTACCATTATCTAGACATTATAAACTTTTTATCCATTACAGGGAAGTTCTTATTTTGTACTCAAGACTCGGCTTATCAAAAAAATTGCTAAAGATTACGGTTATCGATAGATAAACGTACCGATATAATTTGCATTAGGTTATATCCTGTTTCAATTTAATTATGGACCTACCATATCAGCCGTGGTGGCCCCAATGGAAAGGACCGCGTCTTATAAATTGCAAGTCCAGGTTCCTGGCGGGCTTTACCTTTTGTAAGTTACGTCATCACCACTGCTCTCAAAACGGTGAAGAAAACATCGTGAGCTGATCGGTATGTCCTACGTAAAATTCAGAGACATGTGACATCCTAGCCGCACTGGGCTCGCGTGGTAAATTACGCCCAGTCTCTATGACAAAGTGGAGTCCTGTGTCCTAGCAGTAGGAACCAGGGTTGTTGCAAACATCAGCATCAGCATCTGCAGAACTTCAGCATCATTTTCAACATCAGCATCAGCATCAGCATCTGCAGTGATCGATGCTGATTATTAATGCTGAAGTTCGAGTCGACATGACCGCAATAATATTGGAAATACCTAGACTATGTAGTGGTATTACATATTATGTACTATGACTTGATACTTAATTACTAACATAGTAGGTACTAATTATTATTAAACTAGATACTTTGTTTGATTTTATTTTTTATTAAAATTCACAAAATTATTGTACCAACCTTTTATTTCTATACCAAGGAAAACTGTGCAACTTTTAGGTATATATTTTTATTCATAATGGTCACTGCTTTTTTAAAGAAAATAATTAAAATCAGCATCAGCATGAGCATCCGCTGATGTCAATGATAAAACATCAGCATCAGCATCAGCATCCGGTAATGTGAAAAAAATATGCATCAGCAACAACCCTGGTAGGAACATTATAGGCTGGTTATGCGTATCAGGCCAGTATGCTGCCATCACAAGGACATCATATTGGTCAGTGCCTTTCTTATATCTATGGTCAACGCTCATCAGACCTCCCAAATCGATATTATTATGTCACACAGATTGAACATATATGTAAGAGTTTAGTTTTAAGCCCGTCACAGACGTAGCTATTATATATATTGCTTTTTTTTGCGTAGTTTTTGGTGCGTACTAGAAATATTTATATTATAGCTCCGTCTGAGTTCACTAGAACATTACTATGGAAAATATATCTTATGTCTTACTATTATATGTATATATTATAGCCACGTCTGTGGTGGTCTTTAAACGATCTTTCCCTTTATTGACTTTGACATGACTTACTTTGGCCTGAATGAAATAGTTTGGTCAAAGTTAGATAGTACGCAAGGCGTTTCCAAAGTTATCTAGTTAACACATGGCATTTAAGGGTTAGAAGAGACGCAACGCGACGACGATCGATTTGACTACCTAGTTCTGCCATGACTAACCCACTCAAGTTGACAATCAAGTCACTTAATTAATTAAATTAGATTTGGGTACCTCCCAAATCTAATTTAATTAATTAGGTACTATGTAGGCACATGTCTGTGAAGGTGAAATTTATTTTATAATAATATGTACTAATTTCTCTCACTAGCACATGTGTGACTTGTGTGAGTAATATGTTCCTACTATAAAGCTACCATTTAAGTACGGCGGTACGTCTTTCATTGACTTGAATGTGCCCTGGCGGCTGAGAGTATGCCATGCTCACTCTAATGTCTCGCTGATGGTGCCGCGTGTGTTGGATCATTTAGCTCCCTTCAAAATGGTTGAGCTGAATGGTGCTAATCCATGCGTCAGGTTAGTGAACGGGCGCCGTCAGTAGGGACTGGTCATCATTTTGCTGCCACGGCTTATTTTAATTTAATTTAAGAATTGTTTTTATATCTTTTTGTTACGGACGCTTTTAACGTTCTGCATCGTTCTCACATGTATAATTTCAACTAACCTCTCATTGCACGGAAATCCTAAACAATGGGAGATCAGCTTAAGCTGGAAAGAGTAGCCGTGTGTACAGTCAACTGCGAAAGTCGATGATTTCTTTGGTACCTATTTACGTGTATTCCCGTTCGTCCCACAGCCGTCGTCAGCCACTGGTGGGACGAACGGGTATTCGTAGATATCAATAGAGACAAAGATTTTTTAAATCTTTTTTTTTCTTTAATCTAACATTAGCAATTAGTGTTCATTGAAGCATTTGAAGCAATCATAGGTGATAATATATCTAAGGTGATAAGGGTCGTTAAAATACACATGATACCTAATCAAAACTTAAAGATAAAAACTAAAGGTTCCTATCTACAAGTATTTTTTCAACCTTTCCGCATGATATAATACTACTAATACTTATTGTGATATATTTGAAGGGATAGGAAATAAAAATATAGTACCCGGGTGTTAGTATGTATATCTTACAATAATTATTCAAACCTCACCAAATCAGTTTCAAAATAGAATGTTGAAACTCTGATAATATAACAACTAAAAACATTTTTGGCAGAAGAAATTAATCAATCCTTTGTTACAACAAACTCAATGTATCCTTCCTTGACATATTTTGCACGGGTACCATTCTTCTTGGCTCTTTTATAGACTCGTAATTGGCTCTTTCAAAACATTTTGCATAAAAAAATATAACCTCAAACGACAGCTAATTTACCTCAACATCATAACAATAATATTTACGTAAAATAATACCAAATATTTATGGATAACAATACAACATAATTATTCATTTTGTCAATAAAAAATTAGACCCAAAAATACTCACATTTTGCCTTAATAATTTTCAATGCAGTCCTACGATGCTATTTGATTTCTTAGAACTGTCAAATGTCTGTGGGTGAACCCTGTCCAGTGTTGATTTATAAAGAGTAAAACTTGCACTACAGAAAACGCCCTTACTGCTACGTCATAAAAGTGCTGTCAATTCGGTTGACTGTACCGATGTGAATAGTACATTACATTATGTAACACGGTATTTCATTCGCGTCCTTAAAACTATGCCGAGAAACAAATGAAAAACTAATGTGAGCTAGTATGTAAGTATAGTCGCAGCCAAAATATGTTCGTTTTGTCTGCTGCACTGTCGTTATATCAATACCGCAGAATGACATTTAACCGTCTTCTTTACATGTCAGACGCACTGTCGGACCGAATAAAAATGTGACGCTGACAGAGTCTGACAATTAAATAAATATTTTTTTATTTATTTTCTTTTATTTGTATTTTAAATAAATTTTATTTTAATTTTTTTATTTTATTTGTATAGTTAGTTGATCTTAGTGGAAATAGTTAATTATGTTAAATGTAAATTATGTAACTTGTAAAAAACAAATTAATTACAAATAAATTACAAAATGTAAAGTAATGTATAGATAAGTTTTTCAGAAATCAAGGTCTCGCTTTCTAGAAGAACATTTATTTACTTGAATCTGTTGGATTTTTGAACCGAATCGTCCGTTAAATTATCTTTTACAAATGAAAAAAAAAACATATTGTCAGAGTCTATGCCAAGAAACAAGTGGAAAACTAATGTGAGATCTGACAATTAAATAAATATTATGATTTATGTATATTTCTTCAAATGGCCAGGCCATTAAGATGGTCTTTGGTTGATGTCAACTGGACGTTTCTTAATCAAAGGTGTATGCTATTTTGATCTTTGTTATCAAGTAATTACATAACTAAATATGATTTTCCATGCAATAGTCTACTCAGTGCCGTAACTTGAAAAGGAATGATTTGCCCTGAATTGATAAAGGAAAGAATTTGAAAATTGAAAGATATTAAAGACTTCACTGTACATATATAAAAATGAAAAATTACACCGCGAAAGAATCTAAATAACTTTTTACGCAATATGGCGACGCTCAAAGACATTGTCATGAAATTGGTTCTAGCATTTAACTACCATCATTGTATTACGTATTACTATGTATAATGTTACTATTGTTTGAAACAAACCAAACAGACATTTCTTCTATTAAATTAAATGATTTACGTTAAATTCATTTTCATCGACAAGGGCTCAATCATCTTCATCTTGGTCGAAGCAGTCGGGGCACAACAACAACATTTTTGAACTAAAGTTGGGGTGGAATTGATTAAAACATGATTTTGTGACATCAAGGTACCGAAACATAAAATGTGGGAAGTAAAGATACCATTCCGTAGTCGACCGAAGGCGGCAGCAGTAGGCGACGGTCACGCATGACACGACTGGTGTAGTATTTCTATAAAACCAGTCATGTCGCGGCGACATGTTGCCTACTTAATGTTAGTGCTCATTCGAGCGGCACTCGTCTACGGCAGAGGCAACTGCAGGCGTCGACAACGTGCTGCTCGTATATTTGAGTAGGTACGGTGCTTAAATACACGAGCGGCAGCCGTAGACGTGTCGGCGGCGGCCGTCGACGAGTGTCTTCGGCTGCCGTCGACGCGTGTCAACGGCTGCAGTTGCCTCTGTCGTTGACTCAAGCCGATCATGTATATGACCACTTAAATACGTAGTCAGAGAGAGTACCTAACTCACACATAAAATAAAATATGATTGTCTGCGGATTGGAATAATTTCCTTTTGTTTTTAAATATTTAACATCCAGACAAGATTATTCTGAACGGAACAAAATACAATGATTCCATTAGTGACATATTAAATCTATTCTAGTCTCGTAGTTTTCTTATAGTTGCTATGTATTTATGTGGTATAGTTTTAAGTCCAACGGCTTTGTAATAAAAAGTTTTGTATATTTTTTTAACTTTTTCCATTAGAGCGGATTCCCCGGAGTGAGGCGGCGGCCGTTCGCGTGAGAATGAGCAATTTCCTCCCGACCGCCACGATTTCGATCTGACTTCCTGTCTGGGCAGCGATTTTAAAATTTATAGAATCGCTTTACATGAAATTGAAAATAAGAACAAAGGTGGCTCGTGTGTGGAAGAAGCGATATTTTTTGAGGACGATTCGCGTGATCCGAATATTCATCATTCGTTTTACGATTTAAAAACACAATATTTCTCATTCACGAGCCCGTTTTTCAGTTTCTCAAAAAGACGACTGTAATAGATTTTAAAGGAATGAAATGAATTTCAGAGCGAACTACGTAGTAGACATTCTTTAAAATTGGAAACCGTTCTTCAACATTAAGATATAGAAGCAATTTTTATAGCAACAGTGGCCTTAGTTGGTACTTTCTAAAGGCTATAAATCAGGGTGATTGCAGATCGGGGCCGTAAGTCCCTATTGGCTGAACAATGCGTCGTTGGAATAACGAACTCAATTGTGTTAAGTCTGTTGCACCTGAGCGAACCGAGCTTTTTCGTAACGATGCTCCTTTAGTTTTATTGAATGACGGATACCGGAGACTGGAGGTAGGTAGGTACTTTTGTTGAATGAAACTTGACGTGGTACCTACACGTCTTTGTTTTAAGTGAAAACTTCTTTAGCGGCGTTGTGCACTTTTTTTGGGATGGGTAAAAATGTTAAATTTGCGTCAGGACGTGACCGTAAGATCCGTTGCCTAGCAACCGACAAAGTAAATATCAAAATAAAGTTCTTACCTCGCAATCTTTACGTAATGTCAAAGACTATTTGACATTACGTAAAGATTGCGAGGTAAGAACTTTTACCCATATTGATGGGTAAAAAAAAGCAGTCAAAACATAGGTACTTCATGAAAAGTTTTAAATAAATTGTTTATTTTTGTTAGACTATATTTTGAACATACTGAATATTGTATTTAACATAAATTATAGTACTTTTATACTGAGAAATAAAGCAATTCGTGCGAAATTATTCCCTAACCATTCCAAAATATTCAAAAATGCACAACGTTAATGTTCAGGGTGTTCACTTCTGCCGGCACTCCCGCAGTGCAACCCGTTGTTTTTTTTTTTTTTGGTAGGTTCATTTGGAGCGGGAGGACGTGTCAGACTCTTACTGACTAAAACCCACCCGTGTTCATTCAGTTGCCTGTATGTTGCCAGGGGCTACGGTATCCCTTTCGGACTTTCCCGCAACGCTGGCATCGGCCCTAGCGGACCCCGTCAGTTGTGCGTACCCATATTATGTCTTGGGTACTTATTAACGAAAAGACTTACTTACGGTTTTGAGGTTTGAGCTTGGCTAATGAGCGTAAGACTTGCTTCAACTTGATGTATTCCGTGTATGTAGTAAAATGGTTAAAATAACATGCGTGATAGGTTTGTGTGGGTTCTACCAAGTTGAATCAAAGTTTTATCACTAAAGGTAGATCCTCTGTGACAGTCAACGAAAATAAGATAATTATAAGTACAAAATATTTTGTCAAGACCCCATAGTAAAGCCTCTTGCAGACTGGCGTGACAAAAAATGCTACTTTTAGAACTGCTGTACTGGGTACTAACCTCCAATCTCCCCTGGACCTGAGCGCGTCATGAACGTCTGGGTCGAAGCGACTGTAACAAAACAATTTATTGGAAAACTTCACGGCAGAACAATTACCGGTGTCGCGTCGCGCCAGTCTGCACGAGGCTTAATTGTAAGCAACATAATATTACCCTCAACCTTGGCCTCAACAAATATTCGCAAAAAGTGTGTTTATTTTCTTAGACAATGACAGTCCATTGGTCCAAAACAAATGATAAGATAACAAAGTGCTACTTATACCGAAACCACCTTTACTTTGAAGAATATATTATGATTAAATAAGAAGGTAAATAAGTACTTGGTTTCTGTCTCACTCTTTATCTTAAACAAGATAGCCAAAGCTTGATGTCAAAGTTGTCAGAACTGTAACATTATCTGAGAGAGTTCACGTTCAATTTCCTTTTGTTTAATTAAATTATTAGGTAGATAAAACAAGAAAATATTGAAGCTTTTAAAAAACATTTTATTTTTTGAACTAATTCGATTGAAAACGAATCATCATCATGAGTTACATTAGTCTGAAAATGTCATCTTTTCGTGTTTCTTCAATTGAAATATTAAAGATTTGTTTAAAATAAAATTACTAAAGAAAGAGTTCAATCAAACGTTCAAAAACAACAGAAAATTCCAAGTCATTTCATTTTAGCTGAAACAGCAGCAGATATTTTAAAATGAACTTCATTGGCGAGTTTTAAAATTTCATCAAAGTCCAGAAATGAAAAAGACTTCGCTGGTCACAAGTTCGATTCGGAACTTTAACTGCTTCGTTCGAACGGGTCCGTGATTGCACTCCATCTTGAAAATTTCGAGCAAATACTTTACAAGCTTTAGTAAAGTTTCGGAACGCACGATGAGACTTTAAATGAAATATTACTTGTGGGTCAGTTCGTCGGTTTGCTAAGTTCGTTTTGTACTGAATTGTAAATGTAGGTAGGTACCGTACGGACCTACCTACTAATACTGTTAGTGTCAGCAATAGATATGCAACGTATTATTATAACATAACGGACAATAGATCGACTATCGGTACATCGATGTGTTAAAGTGTCTATACGAAAACGCCACGACCAGACCTCGAAACCTATCCTTCTGCAGCGAGGCGTGAGACAAGGAGACGTTATCTCTCCGAAACTGTTGACCGCTGCACTGGAGGATGTCTTCAAGGTTCTGGACTGGAAAGGGCTAGGCATCAACATTAATGGCCAGTATATCACTAAACTTCGGTTTGCCGACGACATAGTTATCATGGCTGAGACCATGGAGGTCCTTAGTAAAATGCTCGATGACCTCAGTAGAGCCTCCGAAAGAGTGGGTCTTAAAATAAACATGGACAAGACAAAGGTCATGTTAAATGCCCATGTAAACCCACTCTCATGAAGATCGGAGACGCTATGATCGAAGATGTAGACGAGTATGTTTACCTAGGACA
The DNA here is from genome assembly GCA_948150665.1 of Conistra vaccinii. NCBI lineage: Eukaryota > Metazoa > Arthropoda > Insecta > Lepidoptera > Noctuidae > Conistra > Conistra vaccinii. The sequence continues at coordinate 10,049,101 of OX411328.1, read as the reverse complement.
AACTGTCAAGCTAGGTAGATCCAACTTCGAGAAAGAGGTCAATCGTCGAATCCCATTCGGCTGGGCAGCGTTCGGGAAGCTACGCAATATCTTCTCGTCCCACATACCGCAGTGTCTCAAGACCAAAGTCTTTGACCAGTGCGTGTTGCCCGTGATGACCTATGGCACTGAAACGTGGTCGCTCACAATGGGCCTTTTCAGAAGGCTAATAGTCACCCAAAGAGCAATGGAGAGGGCTATGCTTGGAGTTTCCCTACGTGATCGAATCAGAAATGAAGAGATCCGCAGGAGAACCAAGGTAACCGACATAGCTCGAAGAATTGCCAAATTCAATAACAAAGTGGCAATGGGCAGGGCCCATTGCTCGCAGAACAGATGGCCGATGGGGCCGAGAGGCTCTGGAGTGGCGACCGCGTACCGGAAGACGTAGCGTTGAAAGGCCTCCCACAAGATGGACCGATGACCTTGTAAAGGCCGCAGGAATCTGCTGGACGCGGGAAGCACAGAATCGGTCGAAGTGGCGGTGCTTGGGGGAGGCCTATGTCTAGCAGTGGACGTCTTTCGGCTGATATGATGATGATGACGAACGAACAATAAGTACCTACTACAATAACAATAAGTACATACTAACAATAAGTTACTACACTGATTGAAAAGAGATAATTTTATTTTGTTCCCTACGTTTTGACGAGATATGCGAACATAATGGTATGGAAGGCAATTCTCGCGCATCTACATTCGTTATTGTCACTCGATTCGTACTTTTCCCTCGTAAAAATCATGTTTTCACTCGTAAAAATCATGTTTTCACTCGTACAGCTATTCTCGCCATATCGATTCGAGCATTTGTCGCAGGAAAACCACGCAAAATGCATCGTTTACATGCGACTTACAAAGAGTGGTCGGTACCAGTCGAAACGTTCATGACGTCATTTCGAACGGCGTACTAATGTCAAACAGTTGTGTCATTCATGATAGTCAATGCGGAAAAAAATAATAAATATTTTTTTACAAAATGTGTTACGAGTTCATAAACATCTTAGAAAACGCTGCGATCGCCACAACAAGGAAAAATACACGAAAAATACTTCACGCGTCCGCCAAAGTTGTCAACTATCCACTGCTTGTGCGGCGTCGATTGATAAGACACACATCTGAGATATGTTTAGAAGCGGAAGGCTTCTAAAACCAGTCAAGTGGACGACGATGGCTTTACTCTAGTTGACGGCAAGAAAAGTCGATCACGGAGCAGCCACAAGAAACACCGTACCACTCCTGCAAGCGAGAATTTTTGAGCTACAGCGCTAGTGCTCACCATCGTCATGCATATTTCCCGGTTGTACCTACAGACATTGAGAGAGAAGGAGCCATGGTCTAATCAGTGCTAAAGCAAGGGCTTTGCTGAAGCTGACGTGAATGAAGCTGTACCTACTATCAATTTTAAGTCTTTCATCCTCGAGGTTCCCGCGTTGCAAAAGCCTGCCGTCCATACACCCGAATTTCACCAGGCGGGAATGGCATGTAGATGTTACAGGGAAGCATTACCAAACCCAAGTGTGGTGTGATAATAATTATGTGTTTGTGGTGTAATATAAACCCAAGTCTAATTAGTCTGTGAAGTAATTATGTAAAGGGTCTTTTGTCACCCAAATTATTATACATATTGCTATTATTATTGTATTACAACAGGTCCAAAAACATGATGCAGAATTTCAAAAACATTCAAACAATAAAGATTTCAAACAAGTATAATTGTTTTTCAATATCAAACTTATAACTAACAAAAATACTATGCTTATACATTGTAACTTTGGATTATAAGAATCACTAGTTTACACGATTAGTCGGCATCATGTGTGGCGCGCTGTTTAGTAGCCAGCATAGGAATCGTCTTCATGAATTTTGACAGACGTTGTCCAGAAATTTCACCACAAAAAAAAACGTGTTGTAACGAGACTCCTACTGCTTGACCCTCAGCTGCGTTGTTGGAATGGTAGGTCGCAGGCGTCGCAGCAGCCATTCTGAGAGTATTCTGAGAACCGGTGATTCGGTCCGGTCTTTACGACAATCACGCTTCCTCTTCTCTATCTTCATAAGCCTTGATATTATTTCGGTATTCATCAGTTTACTCAGTTTAATCATTGGCAGGAATTCTGTTTTCATTATTTGATTACTTAATTATGACGTGACAAAAATCGTTGACATTTTAAGTGTAGCTATTATCTATGACAGTGACAAATCAGCATTGCATTCTGTTGTAGCTTATTACACATAAAAGAGAGCTTATTACAATAAATATTCATCTATACTATATCTATGGTAATAATGTATAAAGCGCTATCCACACATTTCCGGGTTTGCCGTGTTCCGTCAGGGACGGGGAAAAAATCGGTTACGTACAATTTGTACGAACTTGTTCACATAGCTCCGTGTCAGGCGCATCCGGATCGTCAGTGTTCAGGAGCAAGCTCGGACGCACCGACGCTCTGACAGTGCTCTTTGGTTGACAACAACATGAACACAGAACGGTTGATAGAACTTGTTCGACGGAATAATATACTTTACGATCTTTCTAATCCACATTATTTGAATTCTAAAAAGAAAAACAGATTACACTGATACCGATTTCCCTGATATGTGTGAACACAGGTGAGGGATGGCACGTCCCTGATGGGAACAATGAAACGAACAACTCGGAACACGGGTAGCCCTGACCCGGAAATGTGTGGATAGCCCTTTAGTCTGAATGAAAAAGTTTTTATTTTGTTTATGTTATTCACGGTGCGGCGCGGCGCAGGCGTTGAGTGTATGTTCCGTGCCTCGTCGTTCCTTACATTTTGTATGAATATGAAACAGGCTTACTAGAGAATGGGCAGCAGTCTTCTCTATGCATTTTTAACACAATACTGCGATCGCCAACCCACCTGCCAAGCGTTAAGCGTGGCGATAATGGCAAACCCCCTAAAAATTTACAAGCACCAAAAACGCCCCGACCTCGTCACACCCGACGATGAGGTGGAGACCATATATGAGGATATTTCTAGAGCCATGCATGGCTCTAAAACTCACTTCACCGTTGTCATGGGGGTCGTCAACGCGAAACTGGGCAAACGAAACGATGATGAGCTGCGAGTGCAATTTGGAGTTGGACGTCGGAACCACCGGGGTCACCTACTGGCCAGTTTTATGGAGAAAGAAGGCCTCTTTATGACGAACTCCTTCTTCAGAAAACGTCAGCACAGAACTATATAAGACAACTTGTTACGGAATCTATAAAGAATTATTTTTCGATAAATGTTTATGTAATACGTATAAAGTGATGCTCCAAATTTTTTTTTTTACTTATAAGTCATTTGTCAAGATTGTCGACTCCTTAACCAGTCATGTGGACCAGGAGGGTTTTACTTTGGTTGAGGGCAAGAAAGGATCGACCTTTCTTGCCCTCAACCAAAGTAGAGAAGACAATCCTGATGTAGCCGCAACAAACGCGGTGCCCCCCACCTTGCTCCTGAACATTTCCCGGTTGGATCCACAGACATCGAGAGAGCTAAGGTCTAATCAGTGGTGGTTTTACTTGGATGTATACTGAATTTACAGAGTCGATTATTTTGTCACTAGAATGAAATGATATGACCTACGCCCCTATTATTATTGTACCACCAACACGGTGCAGTATTTCAAAAGCATTTCAAACAATAAGATTTCTAATGTTTTATTTTTTTCAATGCAAAACTTATACATCTAACAAAACTACTATACGTAAACAATACATTATAATAATCACAAGTTTACACGAATAGTCAGCGTCCTGTATCGCCAGCTGTCCGGGAGCTTAGGAATCGCCGGACCATTTCCCCTCTCGCCCAGTCTTCATGAATTTCGAAAGATGTTTGTGCGGTACTATGACCACAAAGAAATTTGAATTCGTGTTGTGACGACGCGAAATTTGTTTTCACAAAATTTCCCAACTATCTTTTGGGCTTTTATAAAGTAATATAACCGGGACACGTAGGTATAGCAGCGTCGTTAGAGCAGCAGGACGCTCCAGTTGTTGCAGTACCGCACTCTTTACGACAACCACACTTTCTCTTCTTCTTCTCCATCTTGATAAGTCTTGATGTTATTGTGGTAGTCCTCAGATCACTTATAATATCATTGGCAGTCATCCTGTTTTTATTTAATTACTTATTTACCAATGTAAACAAACAGAAATTTTAACTTTAATTTGACATGACAAATATCGTTGACATTGACAAATAAGCATCAGCCATGCATTCCGTTGTAAGAGAACTTATTTTAATGTTAATAATAAAATATAAATGGAGTTACGAAATCAATAATTATGATGGTAGGATTCATAAACGTTTATGTAAGTAATAAAAAGTTGCCCAAAACCTTATAAACGCTTATCATTTTTAATATACTTCAAGAAGTACACCTGTAGTTGCGTTTGAAAAGTAGCATCGTTTTGTGGAATGGATCGCTTCGCGCGACGTATAATGACACAATTTTTTTCCTTCGACTCGACCTACTGTACGAATGACTAGAATACGGAAAGTCACCATTTTATAAGCGACTTAGGAAGACGAGCGGCAATAACGAATTCGACTAGAACGAGCGTAAACGCGAGAATTGGCCTCATGGACCAGCAAATTTTTTTTCGCGATTTTTCGATAGCTAACGCTGTATCACAAAGTTGAACACAATGGAAGGATAATTGAAAATTCATACCATAAAAGGATTAAATAGGGGCATGAAAGTTTTTATGGAAGTTCGCAAATTTTTCCGATGGGAAATCCAATCGTTCACACTGCTTGTCTTTTATAAAATCCAAGATGAATGTTCTAATGGCAAAAGTACCTATGTAGGTACGTACTATTCGGTCATTAACAGGTGACTCTGCAAAACAATAGTACATAAATATTTTGTATCGGCAGGTAGATAACGAGTTGTCATTATGTTTCATCCAATCGAGAAATCATAAGTTAATGACAATGATTCACAGGAAATACTTAGGTATATGACGCAATTCAGAAGACTGATGATTACTTTTACATAATATGACTCAGTATGAGCACCATGTATCTATCACATAATTAATTTGTTTGCGGCGGCGCGTGTAGATTGTTTTTATACTATAATGCGCAAACGCGCCACATGATGGTGGCACGAGTCATGGCCAGCCCCAACAGGGTTCTGAAAATGATAGCGGACAGAGTGGACTGTCCTTATATAGTTCACTGTTGTCAGTTACATGTGTCACCGTATTGTGTTGTTTACTAACACGTAGTTTTAAGAACATTGTTACTAACCTTTTATGAGTCTAATCTTGGCTCGAAATAAAGTTTTTGAATTTGAATTATTTTATCAGTCGTTTTTTTATTTTTTATTCTTTTAACCTATTGTGGTACAGCTCCCTCTCACAGAGAGGAGGCCTGTGTCCCAGCAGTGGGAACATTAATAGGCTGATTGAATGTGGTATAGTTATTTTATTCTAGGTGATTCGTCTTCACATATAATTACATAAGCCTACATAAATCTGGTCAAATTTTCCCAATCAACATTGAACCTTATTCTTTAGCGATAAAGTTGAAAATCTATTAAATAAATTTGATAGATTGTAGTAACTTGATGTGCTGGCGTCTGTACTTAGACAAAACATTGTAAAATATTTTAAAAGAGTTAACGGTGGAGTTTCTTGCCCATTCTTCTCCATACGAAAACTAACTTTTGGAATGGGCGCGACTAGAATCAATTCTATTTTTTTGTAAATGTTGACATTTAAAAGTGCCTTACAAGGCCTATTTGAAATAAATGATTTGACTTTGACTTTGAGCAATCGATATCTTTCCGCATTATGCAACACGTTTATGAACTCCTGGTCCAACAGCTAACTGTATCATTAAGCAGTTTTGTAGAGCCCCTTTAGTTGTAAGGCTCGTCTGCTTTATACTACCTACCACAACACCTTTATGTGCCAAGTAGTAAGGGCAGTTTTAGTGTTATGCGGAAGCGGAATTAGCCCGCAAGCGGGGCACCTGTAATGCACCTTTTCATGTTATGTCATTTCCATTAGGCGTATGTATAGAGCACATCATAATAAATGCCCGCATGCAGGAAAATATCGCATGCGTAAGCGAATCCGCATGATACTAAAAACATTGTGTTATATTTCATAGATAACTTGTTCTATATTTTTACACACGTGTGTGCATGTAAAAATAAGAACACACACGGTTATAAAGACCAGCTGCTCCATTCTGTAAAAATCTTACCATGCAAACTTAAAACTTGAAACGAGCTGTCTTAACCCTTTGGAATGACAGTTCTAGAATAGAATTACAATTCGTTACAACAATTATTTTTTCAAAAGCTAACTTTATAGACCCTGTAACACCCACTTAAACATATATAAAACATAAAAACCATCCGTTCAATAAGCTGCTCGATAAACAAAGTGCACACCCATACCCACCAACTCCGCCAAGTCTCTAATTCAAACACTCTAGAACTCAAACTATAAGTCATCCTTAATACCTAAGTAACTACGTATTTGTCTTTGAATAGAACTGAGAGCATACGGCTATAAAGTTTTCACCAATTAATATTTGCTAAAGGTACTTTAGTAGTTCCAGAACTTAGATGCAGTTCCAAACTGCTGAGAGGCAAACACACACAGATCTCTAATTAAATGCCTTTACGATATATCGATGTTAGGAATGGGACATTCTGATTAGGGTTGCCAACTTTTTGTACAAGAAATAAAGTATTTATTATGGTCAAAGTGAGACAATAAACAGTATTTCAGCCAAAAAAACTTTTTTACAAAAAACAAAACAACCGACTTCCATATAAACTGAACACTTATGAAAAAAATAAAAATGACACACACATGATCCATAAAAACCACGATTAAAAAAAAATAAAAAAAAATTTACAAAATTAAATTAAAATTAAAATCAAAATTCTAACTCTCATTTCGGAAGTTGGTGTCTTTGGTTTTGTATTTACGTTTTTTGCCACGGACTACCTTTTTATTCAGGTATAGCTCTGGATATCAATGAAAACAGTATATTCATATTCTTTATTTTTGTTGAACAGTAAACAGTATTTTAGAGTGAAAAACAGTGTAATACTGTTTTTAAAAGTATAGTTGGCAACCCTCGTTCTGATATTCATCGTCGTCGCGGATTATAGATTTGATAGAATATTAATATTTTTATCCCAGGTTCGAGAAAACAACTAGATTTCGTTCGTGGATCAACCGTTATCAGCTATGCACTCAAAATGGTTAAGCGTGTTTTGATTGATAGCAGACTAATCGGTGAGTCGGTATTATTTAAAAAAAATCGCTGGACAAAAATATAACATTAGTCACCTTCATTTATAAGGAAAATAATATGATTTTGGCATTGGAAACAGCCTCAATCTGGTATATTATTTAATGTAGCCTACGTAAGAGATATGGTGATAATTTGTAGCTACCTACATAGCTTTTGCCCGCAACTTCATCCGCGTAGTTGTCGGTAAACGTACAAGCATAACCATCTGTGTTTTCTGGTAGCTTATTTAAAACCAATAATTCAGTTTCTTCTGGGCAAGCGTGTACCATCGCTGACGGCTTATTATTAGGTGAGGTACACAAGGGCCAACCGCGAAACTATCCATTTATAAATATACATAGATTTCTGCATCAGTCCTTCTGCTGTCACAAATTCATAAGATACGACAAACCTATTTATTTGTTTTGTCTTTTTCTGATTTTTCGTGAAAAGCTGTTCAATATACAGAATTTAGTTACATCTACCATACCTAGTAGGTATGTATATACATATAGAGTAGATGAGTCACATTGTATTTAGTTATCAATGAAATTTATGATTCATTAATGTGCGTAGGTTACGTGACTGATTAAACAAATAATAGCGATTATAGCGAAGCATGTAGAAATTATGTATTATGTATGTTAATAGCAAAAGCAGATGATTATTCCACTTTTGTTGCTGAAAGAAGGCCGAAGACACACTTTTTTTAACTACTACGGCGACCTCTTGGAAAATGATTAGGCCGAAGGTGGAAGCGAGCTTCACCCGGAATCCTCAACCACAGAGGGCACAAACAAAATGACACTAACACATTAATAGGACTTTTTTTCTTGATTATTGTACATTAAAAGAATGTGAGAGAAACAATACTCTTCATCATTTTCATAGAACTCGGATAGAAAACAGAACTAAAAAATAATAGACAAGTACCTATTTGATCATTAATTACACAAACCCAGTGCAAATACATAGTCAGTCAAGTGCCGTAAAGTCAATAATGCTGTGTTGACACTTAACAAATAGAATCGTATGCATACATACAACTAATTACGTGTCTAACATCTAATTAGTGCGATGGGCATTCAGCCGTACACATCAGATAAAGGTTAACCAATATTAATAGAGTAACTAGATTAACTACAAAATTAGTTCGAATTTCAAAGGCAGATTGATTGATGTACTCGTGTGATAAGTACTATCACACGAGTAGCGAGTACATCATCAATCTGCCTAGCCTTTTCCCAACTATGTTGGGGTTGGCTTCCAGTCTAACCGGATGCAGCTGAATACCAGTATTTTACATGGAGCGACTGCCTATCTGACCTCCACAACCCAGTAACTGAGTAATACAATACCCCTTGGTAAGACTGGTGTCAGACTTTTGGGCTTCTGACGACCGTAACGACTGTCAAAGATCCATAAATGACAGCCGGGACCAACGGCTTAACGTGCTTTCCGAGGCACGGAGGAGTCTCGGTATGTAAACATGGTCACCCATCCACTGACCAACGGCAAGCGTAGCTTAACCTGATGGATCGACCCGTGCGGCTGTTATTACTTACCCACGAGGTCCTCACGAGTACATAATAACCTTAATTATTATTGTAATGTTCAAGAGGTATATACAACGCGTAGGTATAGTAAGAGAAATGAATAGCCATTTCATACAGCGCCTCATACAATACGAGAGCAAACTGTAGTAGGAATGCCAATAACATCTAAGGCGTCGAAAAAAATGCTCGTCAATTTTCACTAGAAAAATGACGGGAGGTCGAGGGCACTGTATTTCACAATAAATCTGGCATATAATGTTAAATGCGGAGGGTGTCTCAGAGGGCAATATGGATGGAGCACATAAATTCTTCTTTGCATCAGTGATGCTGGCCGCATATGATGGCGGTTTGAGCGTTAAAGATGTCCGTCGTTTGTCTTGCCTTCCACGCTTTATGAAAATTACAGCCGATGACATTGTGAGTAAGTACCATAGATATCCGTGGTAAGTACTGAGGAGAGGAAATAGGATCGGAATTTACGTTCTAGTTACAGTTGTATCTTCTATTTTTATACAGCGTGGCGATTTAATAGTGACACACACGTATACAGTTTAGCGTTTTCTTTTTATGAAGATATTTTTATTTCATTAAACGATATTATTTGTTGATTTATTATTAAAAAAAAAAACATTTTGAAGCAACCTGTACTTAACAACTGTAGCGCAGAGGTTGGTTACGGGGTCACGGATCATAACATCGCATCAATGAAAATAAAACGAATAACGTGCTGGAGAAGGCGACGGAGAGCCCTATGTCGGCGAGCGTTTGAAAATTTTAATTTTTCAACTATGAATTCTTTTTTCTTGTTATTTATTTTATGATTACTGGCATTACTGGCCACTAGCCCTACCCGTGTGGCCAATGAAAGTCACCATTGTAGCGGCACGTTGTATAATGATGATTATAATTTATATTATTTATTTATTCCTACTACTTTGCCATAGGAATTCAATATTGCCTAGAACAACAACAACATTGTTGGACTCACATAATATCCTCAAAATACGCACTTGGACGTGGAGTTGTAGCCACCAGCCCGGTATACAATGAACTTTGAGTTTGTTACGGTATTTCTTGTCAGGGATCAGTAAGCAAGGAAAAGTCACCGCCATCTTGTAGTTTAAAAATTTTGACCCAAAATTACCTAGTAAAAGTGTCTTACAGAAATAAATATCATTTATTTTTATTTCATTATTTCATTTCCATGCATTGTTGAGAAGATTGGTAGACTACAGATCACTAAACGAAGAACATTGACGATCTGAATTGAACTGACAACAGATCAATTCAGATCGTCAATGTTCTTCGTTTTGATTGGTAGCATTCTACCAATCAAAACGAAGAACATTGACAAAGTAGAAATGAATGAAATGTAAATATCGGTCGGTATATCATTAGATACCGACCGATATTTACATTTCATTCATTTCTACTTTCACGTGTCAATGTTGTGAGTGCTAGTCATAATGATTCATTACATAACAATTGGTAGGTACCATTTCATTAATAAACTTAATCTTATCAAAGTTTAGTCATCTGATAAACCTTGTAAAAGATAAACAGACCATCCAAAAATATTGTTTGCAAAAAAAGGTACTAATATATTGGTGGTTCATAATCTTATCAGAAACAGTATTACGAGGGTATTATTTTCCTAGTCACGGTATTGATAAAATATGAGACCGACAACACTCATTTATCTTAACACTCACAGTTAAAGCGGATATATGTACAATCTTTCCATTCATGTTTTAAGTATGTCTATTCTGGTATGAGGTATATCTCTGTTTCCAAATCGAGAGGAAAATATCAAGAAAATACAGGAAACACTTAAAATTACTGATAAAAGCTAATGGTTCTTCTAGTTAAGTGATTAAATTTAAGAAATTGAACCACAAAGGACCACGTCAGGGGAACACAAAGTGGTTATAATTTTGAGGCAAAACCACTCGTAGTCTTTATAGAAACTGAAATAAACATTAGGTACTCAAGCTGATACTCACTTTTTATTCAATCTCTTAATCCCAAGAAAGGTCAAATAAATAAATCATATGGAAGCTTCAACAAGAAACTCCATGAAAATACTAAACTCGCTGATCACAGCAACAGTTACCTGCTCCAAACTAAACAAATACAACACTGCTAAGCTGTGTGATCTCAAGCAGAGCAACGAATGCTTCGGAGCGATAATTGTAAGCAGTTTACTAACGCGCAGTGGATATCAGATCCAGCTTAAGCAGGAGCTTCCGTCCTTGCCGCCGAAGGACCGTTTCCTCCGGAAGCCGGACGTGGGGTGGTGGAGGGTGCAATAATGCTGGGCGCTCACTGACCGAACGGCTCGGAACGGCATTTTTAGGTAAGTAAATAATATTTATGATATCGCTAGCTTTCATTCGCGGCTTTGCTCCCGTGGTTTATCCCACGGAAAACGTGCTTGCTTCGAGATTTGGAGATAAAAGTGGTCTATGTCACTCTCCGGTCCAAATAGATAGTTTATTACGCAAACAGCAGAAAATGCTGTTTGCGTGAAAGAAAAACAAATCAAAAAATACTTTCACAATAAATCTGGGGGCACGGTAGTGCCCCCGCCAAGACGAGCCAAGCGAAGCGCGAGGGCATTGCCTTTTATCGAAGAACTTATTCATAGGATAATATGATGTCAATAGTGGACTTATTAAACTGTTATACTTTAGATTTTATTGATATCTAAAAAAAAAAACGATCTCGTCACTGACTCTCTCACTGATGATCATCGAAATACTTAGGGTACTTCCTGAAGTCCTAGAAAGCTGAAATTTGGCAGGTATGTTAGCTAGTATTAGCACACAAACAACAAAAAAAAATCTAAAACTAGAAACTTTTACCTCCCAATCCTTTAAATTAGGGGATGGAAGTTTGTATGGGTTTTATTAAGTATCGCCCTGATCTATCGCTTATTATAAACAGTTAACACATAAAGAAAAAAGACAAAGATAGGGAGTGGGCTATGAAAAAGAGGCACTACTGAGAAAGAAAAAAATAACATAATAAAAAAATATTGTCATAATTAAGCAACTTACTAAAAAAATATTTTCATGTAAAATGTTCCCAAGACGAGACAATATATGGCTCAAAATTTTACGTGCAAATGTGGTTATTATTTCTCAATTACTACCAGCATGCCAATTATTTCTAAGATTTTTGTGTTAATATATTTTACCAATTTTATTTTTGAATAAATATTTATTGTTATAAATGACGGCACACGGTAAAACCATCTGTATGGGCTTACATCTAGGGATTACGAAGGAACGACTGCCGTCCCCTCGATGAGTGCCAGGCCTAAGGGGATTCCAAACAGATCGCAGTATATTTAGGTGTTTCCTGTAAAATAATAATAATTATTCAACATCGAGGTTGTTCGTGAGGATTAGGTGTGTGTTGGAATGTGTGAGAATTTTGTGACCCCCGTACAAAACTCTGAATCCAATTTAACGTAGGTACTTGCACAGTCAACAGAAAAATTGTTTATAATAATTAATTTAATTTATTATTCAGTTTCGGACAACAATACAATCCATCTTGTTAGTGAAAAAATACCTTATAACTAATGTTAGTAATACAAAAAAAAAAACACACAATCAACACGCACACATAACAAATTAAATTAAGTGTCCGAGGCAGGTTGGTCAGAGAACGATCAAGCAAGAGAGCTACTTAGTTGACCATCCTCTCCACAAAATGCCTCAGAACAGGGGAGTAAGGACTCTCCGCCACTACTTTCAGGATACTATTGTTACTGACCCGCGTTCGATGCATCAGGGAAGCAACTTTTTTGCGTATGACTGCGTGGAAACCGTCAGTTTGGTTTTGCGAAAACATCTCTGATGCACTACAGAAACGGGGCAGTCCCAACAGCATCCTAAAAACATTATTATACTGGACGCGTAAGGCATCTAGCGATCTTTTGGCGTAGCTGACCCATAGACCCCCCGCATACAGACCCTGACAGAAAGCCTTGAATAGTGTAATCTTGACTTGGTCACTGCAACGGGAGAATCTACGGGCCAACATATTACCTCGGACCGCTAGAGCCCTACGTTCCCTCTCAATGTCTACATTGTCCTTAAGGTCGTCGGTAAGTATGTGCCCCAAGTACTTAAATTGATCTACTTTATTTATGCTCATGCCATTTAGGGTGAAATTAGGTGTATGATTAGGGCACCTACCGGCGGCCTTAAAGACCATGTATTCGCACTTCCTGACATTGTAAACCAGGCCATGCGTACCAGCGTACTTCTCGCATACCCTCAGCATATCTCTGATAGATCCCTCAGTCGGGCCCAGCAGCACCATGTCGTCCGCGTAGCTAATGTTGTTAATACTAACACCACCAACCCGGCAGCCGACACGCATACAGCTGAGCTCGTCTATGAGATCATTCACATACAGGTTGAAGAGCCTGGGAGACGTCAAACCTCCCTGTCTCACACCACACTCCAACCCATACGACTCAGAGAAAGTTCCGGACCACTTAACAGAATTTGTCTGGTTTGTATACCAATACCGCAGGATGTTTAGAACTTCCGCCGGTACATTCCTGTCCCCCAGCTTTTTCCACAGCACATCATATGACACGAGGTCGAAGGCTCTGGAGAGATCCAGGAAACAAGCATATACCGGCGTTTTGCGGTCTGTGTAATATTGAACAGTATTCCTTAAACTCAGTATGGCACTTTCTGTCGATAATTCAGGTTGGAATCCAAACTGTGCGTCGTGCAAACACAGGTATTTTTTCAAACATGAGTCAAGTACACTGTCCAATATTTTAGCAAAGGTGGTCGCCAGAGAGATCGGACGGTAGTTTCCCCGGTCCGAGATGTCCCCTGTCCTGTTTTTAACAATAGGTACAACTATAGTTTGCATCAACTCGACTGGCAAATGAGAATGACTTATGCACATTGTATAAAACCAGGACAGGACCCTCGGCAGGTGAACCCCAGCATATTTGAAATGCTCAATGCTGAGTCCGTCGTGGCCGGGGGATTTACCTCTACTCATGTTTTGAATGACAGCTTTGATTTGTTTAGCCGGAAAATGTATCAGTGGTTTCACCCTCTCACGGCCAGACTCAGCATCACCCACGGTAACAGAAGGACCCAGAGGCGACTGTACCTTGAAATGTTTCATAAACATATTCGCAATCCCCCCAGGGTCACTGATCCCTCCTATGCTCACCGGAAGCCCAGGCCTAATATCCAACCTACGAGTTGATTTCCAAAATTCATTAAAACATTAAATTTATGAACGTTTTATTTTTTTTAATTTATAAGTTTGGTACGTACTTTTTCATGTTTACAAATCTAGGTTATAGTATTATACTTACTTTTAATAACGTTTTTAACAAAAACCGATAAAGACCCACCGTTACCAATTAGTAACGGTAATGCGTCATTACCGTAAAGCCCCACTGTTACCATTGGTAACGGTGGGGCTTGCTTTTTAATGCTAAATAATGACTAATAACGTTTATGGGCTGTTTCTCTCTATGGCCTGACGGATATTCTTGTCAATTAGAAGTAAAATTACCAAAAAATTATAGGTCATCATCATCATCATCATATCAGCCGAAAGACGTTCACTGCTGGACATAGGCCGCCACTTCGACCGATTCTGTGCTTCTCGCATCCAGCGGATTCTTGCGGCTTTTACAAGGTCATCGGTCCATCTTGTGGGAGGCCTTCCAACGCTACAAAATTACAGGTAACAGCGAAAAACTCTGAAAAATGTCGAAAGTAATGTAAAGCTCGTGTCAATGTGAAACCGCGGCTTGAACGTTAAAATGTCTCATTTTTTGAAGGCCAAACCGGTTAATTATGATTACCAAGTTTTCATTGATAAATAAAATTGAAGTGCCAATCATAGCTTTTAATAATAATACCATATATTTCAGGTGACACAGGCTGGTGGGAGGTGGCTTTTGATGTGGTTTAATGTTAAGCACACTTAAGCATAGGGCACACACATAGCATTATACCTATAATGTTCTCACCGCTACACAGGCCTGCTGCGGCTGCTGCACAGGCCTCCTCTCTGTAAGAGGGAGTGCCATAATCCACCAAGCGACGCGGGCCCAGTGCGGGTTGGCGGATGTCACACGTCTTCGAATTTTTGGTTTGAAGTACAGCATGCCGAAGTAGAGTACGTCGAAATTGACTCGTGTAGGACTAGCATTATCGTAAAAGTCGCATGTCGAAGAAACGCTTTGTAGGAGTCCAGTAGTGTCGGACTTAAGATATTTCGAACTAAACTATTGTCGAAATGAAGACATGTCGAAGTTCCTTTTTTTAAATCAGTTTGGAAGTCTTAAAAGAACCTCTTCAACACAACTTTGAATAAAAAAGTATGTGCGGCGCAACCTGGGTAGTCTTGTAGTAGCTCATCTGCTAACAGTGAAGTACCTACTTTGCTGACTAGCCAATATTTTATTTTAATTACTTTAAAACATGAGCCACTCTTGTCTCTATAGTTATCAACAAAATAGCGTATTTTGTACAGTAAAAAAAACAGGATGCAAAGGCAAAATAAAAATTAAATTGTACCCCCCTAAATGGTAAAAAGTTGAATAAAAGCTTTAAAAAAATGTTAGCTACTTTCTCTTTTGTAAGACGTTACCTGTGTTATATCACACTCATGTTTTACAAAATAAATATATGTTTATCTTATCTTACATTTCATGCATAATTATGTTGGAGTGTTGGTGTTGGATACATGAAAACGTTAAACTTTTTAAAGAGACTTCACCTTTGTCTCTGAAATGGCAACGTATCTGTAATACCTCAGGTGTTCCAAATGTCCGTAAGGGGTCCCGTTACCATCAGGAGGGCCGTCGGCTTGTATGGCATCCAATAACATAAAACACAATGTTGCTAAAACCCTATGGTACATCAAACGGGATAACTACCATGCCCATAGGTCCTGTGAAACGTATTGCAGATTATCTAGGCAGCCTAGACTAATAAACAAAAAAAACAGTAGCCTGCACAACAAACATACATTACTTACCCAATAGCTTTACCAAAATTACAGTATGGTACTTAATCTCATCCAAAACTTATGCATTAGCATGCTAACCGCATTTACATAAGACGTAGTTAACATTTACGGCTTAGCGGCTTTAACGCAAACGCAGACGTAACGTGGGTAATCACGTGTGAGAAATTGAACGAATGTACATACTACTAATATAATTATTAGTATTCATATTTTTGATGGTTACTGACTATGTGTGAAGGTTTATGTAAGAAAAAAAGTATAGGTAATTTCGCACTTACTATGATTTCAACCTCATGTGCTAATATATTAGGAGATAATACTAACATATTTAATTTTAGCATTCATTCCACAAAATATTTAACTAATGCAGTTAATGAAAAATGTTAAACCAAGTTTTAATTAGGAGGAACTCAAACTGAGTTTGATAAAATAATTTACCTTCTGAGAAATTCTGTTTACCAAAATTTATCAACTTCACCTTAACAGAAACCTTAAAACTACATTTCCTCTTAAACCAGTGTTACTTTGTAACGGAGTAAAGTTGAAACTTAATTTAAATAAGTAATAAACTCATAGGAACCAGAGTGGTTCGGCACTTTTATAGCAAATTTATATTTTGAGGAAATAATGTACACAAGTTTGTATTTACACTGCAGGTATCCTAGATCAGGATTTTGCTGCAAGTCGTTATCGTGCTACGTGGCACTTACAACTTCAGAACAATATGAATAACAATATACAAACTTTTGTTCATTGAAAGTCTTCACGAAGCCACAAGCGTCCTTGTCAGAGCTCGGCCGTAAATAAAATTTCGTAGACAACTACAAGTTTTAATAAATTCGTCACCGAACTTCGAGCCGAAAGCCTAATTAAGATAACGTCCTTGGTGGTAGGGAATCCGGTACCCTGCGGAGAGAACTTCAAGTTTAGCAGTTTCGTGTTTGTCTTAGACAACTTGGACAGTGAAGTAAGTAGTCAAACAAACTGGCGCCCGTCGTCGGCACCGATTTAAGCCCAGCTTAACATCCAAATTAAATGCTGCTACACGAACAGTTTTACGGATTGTTGAATGCTTTAGACACATCCACGCAGCCCACAAAGTGGTATAAAAGCAGACTATGTTTAAACTTTCCGTTTGCGCAGGAATTTTGTTGAATACTTACATTGTGGTGTAAAAACGCGAAAAACATTTTCATTCGCCGCGGGCTGCAGAGCTGCATCAGTGGTTGTGAACAATAATACAAACAGAATAATGACGTCGTCTATTTTATTTTGTGGTGTTGTATGGAGAGAGCGAGACTGTTCATTCGATGTTTCAGTGAAGCGTAAGCGTGTTACACTAATTCGACGCATTTCATTGTTCTGTGCTTTCTGGCTTTGGTAATCAGATAGATTGTTTGTACAGCTAAGTTTTTGAAAGTAGTTTTAATACTTGGCTTTGGATTTTCCTTATTAAATGATCCGTGTAGCTAAAAACATCAAACCATTGCAGATTGCAAGAATCCACCAAAAAGGCATTTAATACTCTGAAAAGTGAAAAGAAAACGATGGCTTTAGTCGAAAAAAGATAACATAGTCAACGATTGTCATTATGATGCAAATAATTGCATTAATTGCTAATATTTCTATCCTTCATTCATCTACATAGTATAAAAAAATTATTATAAATGCGAAAGTGAGTTTGTTTGTTACGCTTTCACGCTAAAAAGGCTGAACAGATTTGGATGAAATTTGGGTTAGGACATTTAATACTTTTTATCCCGATATACCCATGGGATCAAGACTAATGCGGGTATAAAATATAGTATATATTATTCCTTAGCATGAATCCGTCATTCCCACAAGATGAACACCGAAGTACAGTGACAACTTACACTTACCCGGAAGTAAATTAGCTCTGTACAAACTTAAACACATCTCGAACGTTGGAAAGTTTGTAAATATGTAACCGAATGCGTATAGTAGCGATCTAAGTTATACGGGTTCCAGTCCCAAGTTTCATATTAACTGTGAAACTTAAACATCAAAGCAACAACGCGAACTTGCTGCGAGACCTCATACCTGCTGACAATTTCAATAACTAACTTTGTCATATCGCTTTACTAAAATACTTGCCGTAAATTAAACCTTTCGACAGTTGTTGGGACTATCGCTTTGTATTGTTCGCTCATATTACGTAACCTTCGTGTTTATTATTGTTTGAGCAATTATGAGCTTAGTTTCTAGGGGTTTCTTGCCAGATCCTTGAAATTATGTAAGTTGCAAAACGTTGAAGACATAATTACGCAGAGAGAATGCACAGGCGTCACCCAGATTAGAACAGAAACCCTCGGGTCACCCAGATCTTACACTGATGTTCTAAACAAACCAGGAGCTTTAATTAACTTCTGGAGGGAGGTGGGCTGGATGGAATAACCCCCCCAAACGGCCGCCATGGCCCACGTACAATGGTTCATTTGACGGACTAAGTGCGGAAACCAAACCCTATAACATAGAACATAATTACGCAGAATACGGCGGTAAAAGTTCGTAGGCAATTAAACAAAACACGATTGGCGATTGAAAAATCCGTACCCTAATTACGTAATACACAATCAATTCGTTTTGAAACAGATTACTAATCCATTGCTTGATAAGTTCGAAATTTAATTCTGCTCTGCAACGTAATTATCGCATTGAATTTTGTTGAACTGTCAAAATGAAACAAATGATAGCTATCGCATTGCTTCTGCAAGATAGGTAATAGCCCTGCGGATCTCTAGCATGTCGTCAGAAACGCAAGTGGTCAAATACGCATTTCGCCAGAAAACGTATGTTGACAGAAACGCATCTCGTCAGATACGCATCTCGTCAAACACGCAGCTCGACAAACACACAACTTGTCAGATACGCCACTCGATAGTCATTAATAAATAGGATTTAAACGCTTTTAGCCATATACATACGCAATTAGAAAAAAATACTCTAAGTATTATTAACTCTTTTATTTGAAAAAAAAATTAGAAATACTAAGTATTATTTACTCTTTTATTTGACTAATTCTTTTGTTTACATTAATCTGGGTGGATGGTTTCAAAAACCTGACGAAGTGCGTATCTGTCATGTTGCGTGTCTGCCGAACTGCGTGTCTGTCGACAAGTTGCGAGTCTTTCCTGAGAGATGACGAAATGCGTATATGCGTTTCTGACGACATGGTAGTGATCCGAAAAATCAAGTTGTACAAAAATTTATTGTTGTCAGGATGTAAAATTGATGTCATATTTTACGTACACTTCAGTGACTAGTAGAATATAATTATTATTTTTATGAAAAAGCTCTAGATTTTAGTCATACATCTTTTGCGAATATCACAACAGAATGTAAATATTAAATTCACGATACAATAAAGGTATAAAATTATGAAAAACAAATTAGAGAGTGAGTGAAGCGTTCTCATTCAAGGGATTAAGTATTTTACTTAGAGAGAAATAAGTGATGAACATTTTCTCCTGATCTCTTTGTTGGGAACACGTTCATTAATTCCAAAGCCTCAGGCTGTTGTCTTTAAGCCATCTCTTCAGTCTAATGAAAAACGAATTTATAATTGAGTATAGAGGTGAAACTTGGTGGGCCGTTTTAAGCATTCCTCTTCGTTTTAAATCACAAAGTTCTTTCAATGTCAATATGATAGATCTGCGTCTTGCGAGTCTGGTTATTCTCTTGAGACCATTTTTTTAAAATATACTGTATAATTTATTGCTATTATAAAAAGTTTAAAATATACACTCTATAATGTAAGTACAAAGAAGATTACTAGAAGTCATGAAAAGTCGGGTAATAAACAAAGCTTGTTTCAACACTTTCACTATTAATAAATAGGATGTTTATATCAAATTTGTAAACTACAAATTTTCTAACAAAATAATGGATTTTCCATTTATCCAAAATGTTCTATGAACTAAACAATTCAAAACAAACAACAATAAACAGAGTAGGGTTAAAATCTATTATAAGTTGTATATACACGGTTTGAACCAGGGATGTTGCGGATGCAGATTTTTGGTAACTCAAATCCGCGGATGCGAATGCGGATGCCGAACTCAAGTTTTTTTAAGGGGTTTGTCAAGGCAGCAAGGCGAAATTCAAAATTTCTTACGTTCCTTGAATTTTCAATTTGCAGGACTGTTTCGTTGTATGTTGATCATAATTCAATTCTCGTTAATTTTAATAAAATAATTACGAAAATACGAGTATAATCATTTAAAAATCTATATAGCTCTCGAAATTTTATGTGTTTGATGAATGTAAGACTATTTAAAATTAGTGAAAATATATGTGAAGATTTAGAGATAAATTGATGATTTAAATGATTATAATTTCCATTTTGTTAAGTATGATTTTGCTTATATTCACCTTTTTCCACCCACATCTGAGATTAATTTACCTGGAGCGACTGCCTATCTGACCACCACAACCCAGTTACTGGGTGATATGATAACCCTCGGTATGACTGGTTGTCAGTACCCATCTTTCAAAATCTTGAATACTAACTTCAATAATCTATACAATACAGCAGACTAAATAACTCCCGCAGAAGTTAATTATAAAATACATATGCCGTCAAAAATACACAACCGAGCCGTTAATGTTGAAGCAACATTATATATGCAAATTGTGGTGTTCCAGTGAAATATTGCTTTTAATAGTATGCGACTGTTGATGCGGACAGATGCTGATAACATTAATATCATGCGGACGAATTCATCATGTCAGTGTTACGGATCTGTGGAGCCGAATTTATTATGATGGAG
This sequence comes from Conistra vaccinii, assembly GCA_948150665.1. Classification (NCBI taxonomy): domain Eukaryota; kingdom Metazoa; phylum Arthropoda; class Insecta; order Lepidoptera; family Noctuidae; genus Conistra; species Conistra vaccinii. Next base: position 10,028,398 of record OX411328.1, on the reverse strand, counting down.
ACTTTGTATTGTCATATTTTGGACTGTCATGAAAGTGCAGAATGGAGTCAAGATAGCATTTCTTTGTTTATAATTGTCATGGCATGTGATGCGGAATCCCACCCAAATACTCCGAAATATTTTATTCCGAATTTCGATGTTCCGATTTTCAAAAGCCCGAATTTCATAATACCTAAGAGTTATAATGTCTATTATTAAAAAATCACGAAAGCTATTTTACCGAAAGTCGTAAATGCGATTTGTTTGTTTTCCGATTTTCATACGTTCGAAGAATCAAATGCTCGATGGGTTCTCGGTCCGAAAAACGACATTCCGATTTTCAATACTTCGAATAAACTGCTAAAATAAAGATTCTGATTCCGATTTAATGAATTATTATTCAGTTACGAATTGTGACCATTAAAGCGCGAAGGCGAGCGACCGCAGGGAGCGTGCCGTGGTAGCGGCCGCCGAGCGCCAGATCCCCTCTATTGTTAGGTTAGGTTAGAACTGTGACCATTAAAGCGCGAAGGCGAGCGACCGCAGGAAGGGTGCCGCGGTAGCGGCCGCTGAGTGCCAGATCCCCTCTATTGTTGGTGAATCATTTGGGTTAGGTTAGGTTAGAAGTGTGACCATTAAAGCGTGACTTAAGGCGAGCGACCGCAGGGAGCGTGCCGTGGTAGCGGCCGCCGAGCGCCAGATCCCCTCTATTGTTGGTGAATCATTTGGGTTAGGTTAGGTTAGAACTGTGACCATTAAAGCGCGAAGGCGAGCGACCGTAGGAAGCGTGCCGCGGTAGCGGCCGCCGAGCGCCAGGTCCCCTCTATTGTTGGTGAATCATTTGGGTTAGGTTAGGTTAGAACTGCAACCATTATGTTTATTTGTCTTGCTATTCAGTTTTACATGGCGTTTTTATTTAGGAATTCTAATTAATCGGTACTTTAACAATCGGAATGAGTATTTTTGATGTTTTGAATTATCATTAAGTCGGACTTTTTGTTATTCGATCTATTGAAACTCGGTATTTTGAGAATAGTAATTATAAACGTTAGGAATATTGAAATTTTGGAATTATTAAAATAGGATAAACGATAAATCGGAGTTGTTATATTAGGAATTTTGAACCATTCGGAATAATGAAAATCGGTATTTTGAAATTCGTATTTGTGACTGTCGGAATAAAGTTTTTCGTATTTATGTAGTGTACCCGATGTGGAGGAATGAGGAATATTTTGAATGGTTATAACAGTAGGGGAAGACCACAGAAACAATCGATTGACAGTGTGAAAGAAAGAAAGAAAACTAGAAAGGTGCGAACATGACGACGAATAGAGAAGTATGGAAGACGAAGCAATTTTCCGCAGACCCCAAATAAATTGATCTATGGGCAAGAAAATAGTGTTAATAGCCTAGCCCACTAGCCCTAGATCGCAATAGCTGGAATTCATAAAGCCTTTGCCCAGCAGGGGGGCAATGCAGGCGGACAGCAACCAGTAACAGTTTTTTGCTCGGTGTCGCCTTGAAACAATCCAGAAAAGAACCGGAGCTAGGTACGTCTGAAAGCCAACTCCCACGGTGCGCCATATCGCGGACGCGCACCAGCCCGCACGAGGACGCACCGCCACGCACGCGTACAACGCGCGTCTGCGCTACCACGCACGCTAGGTTTCCCACGGTGCGTCGTGCGCGTGCGTCCGCGATATGGCGCACCGTCGGAGGGCGGCTTGACAGTTTTAGCATGCAAAAGTAGCATTAGAATGCTGCTGCCTACGTCTGCCGTAGATATGATGATTGTTGGAGAAAAAGAGTCGTTGGGCAAAGACCGCAAATAGGTAATTCTAGAATAAGACCCCACTGGATGAACCAAAATGATGACTTGAAGAAGACTCGGAATTATTGTTATATTATGTAGGTACTTGACAAAAATTTATTTTCAACTATTATAAATACATACCTACCTTAAACATGCCGAAACTAGCCACATGGCGTTGTTAACCTTACCTACGGACTAAAATGAAAGACTCATCTGCTTGTTATATCAACAGCATCCCAGTGGGGCTGCGTTTCCACCAGAGATGTGCGAGGATGCGTAGCGAGGGATGTGTTTGTTAAGAACCAATAGAATCGCTTCATTTACGTAGTGTCGCTCAACGCAGCTCCTGTGGAAACGGCTTAGTGGAGCGAGATTTTTGTACGTACAAAACAAGCGAGGGATGGTGCGAGGGATGTGTGCTAGGGATGGACGCGAGCGAGTAAACTGCTAGCACTTACTAGACGGTGATTGTTAGAGGTAGATGTGTATTGTGTGTGTTTTTAATCGCTATAAATAATGTTTCGTCCATTGTGTCTCACAAACGTATAACGATGAAACACACGTACCGAAACACTCGACAATTGAACTGAGACGCAAGCAGCGGACACCGGCGCACGGACTCCGCTCCCACCAAACCTCTCTCCGCTCGCGCCCGCTGCACATCCTCGCACCGCTCATCTGCGCACTGCGTCGCTAGACATCCTTGCACCGCTCAACTACCTCGCACATTTCCGGTGGGAACGCAGCCGAACCTGAACAGCAGAGCGGTTTGGCGACAAAAGATACGGTGTGTACCTTTTAGCACAAGACAAACTTTTCGAAAAATATCGTACTATACTCGTACTACTATTTCGACTAGAAGGTTTGCATTCAATGGAAGTTATTGTGAAGGTAGCGAACGGGATATCCATCCAGCACACACATTTAAACGTGATCTTCGGACCCCTCACGTACCTAAAAGCTTAGCTGTAGGTGTACGTATATTTGGCGTTTCATCCACCGAATTCTAATGGCATACGACAGGTGAATTTGAATATGTAGGACACAGCATATTTTTATTTATTTGCTGCTACACTTTATTTTTACGTTACGTTTTTACATATTTTACTTTACGCAAAGAAGATGTACAGTTCGTTAAGGGTTCCGTGCGCTGATGCTTACGTGGACCCTTAAGAAACTGCCAAGATGTTGCAGCGTCTCGAGCATGTTTGCCGAAGCGAGGGTCCTGGACTTTTACGCCATCATGAGGTCGAGGGTCGCGTGTTTTTGGCAAAGTTTGAGACGCTCCAGTAACAGCATTCTGAGGGTTCTCTCGTGCACCCTAACAAGTCCCATATTTGTGCACTGGATTTCTGTTCACCTAAACGAGAATAATACATGATGAAAGACTATGTATGTTTTTGTTGACTATGATAATTTATTATGATAATAATTTGTAATTATAATTTTTTAATGATAATTTTTAATGATAATCCGAATAATAATTCGAATGATAATTGTAATGATATTTTTTTATGATAGTTTTTAGAATAGAATAGAATAGAATAGTTCTTTATTTGCACAGAAAGTAGGTACAAGTTACAGATGTTAAGTTTAATAAAATGATCCATATACTAACTACCTTAACTAAGGCATGCAAACAGTTTAAATAATAATAAAGACTGACTCAATATAAAAATTATTAACAAATTCAATCAAATCAATACAAGTTTACCATGTCAAGATGAAATTAAGAATATAAAAAAAATAAAAAATAAAATTGAAATAGGCAACACAAATTATACATAATGTCAAGTTTATAAATTCGTCAAAATCGAGTTCGAGATCAAAGCATAAGTTAACAAAATATGATTTAGTAAAAGTCAGGAGTACAGAGATGTCATATTATCAATTTAAATTCTTATCGGTCAAAAATTCGTTAATCGAGTAATAACATTTATTAATTAATAGATCTGTCAACTTCTTTTTGAAAAGTGGAAATGTCTCATTTTTTATTACATTAGGTATTTTGTTAAATATGATCGGACCCATACATATAATACTTTTCTTTAATAGGGCGGTATCTGAACCGCTAACAATTAACAAATCTTTATACTGTCTCCTGATTGGCCGGTTTCTATTTTCAGAAACTTTATTAAAGAGATGCATATTTGATTTAACAAAAACTGCCACCTCGAAAATATAAAGTGATGGGAATGTTAGTAATTTTAGGGACTTAAATACAGGTACGCAGCTATCTGTTACAATTAAATTGCACATAGCTCTTATACAGCGTTTTTGAGCCTTGAACACCTGTTCTCTCAGACTGCAATTTCCCCAAAATATTATACCGAATCTCAAAATCGACGCGACTAACCCGTGGTATGCAATTAACCTTGTGGCCATATTAACTTTTTTAGACAAGTTAAAGAGTATATATGCATGTGCACTAAGTTTTTTGCATACTTCTTCTGCTTGTGGCTTCCAAGTTAATTGGCTATCTATCATAATGCCAAGGAACTTTGCAACTTGTACTTGGTCAACTTTTTGTCCATTATAGTGTATATGTAAGAGTTCTGGTGGAATCCGTTGATAAAAATGCATTACATTAGTCTTTGATAAATTAATCATTAAATTATTTTGGTCAAGCCAGCGTATAATGTTTATTAAAGTATTATTTATGTCAAGTTCATATGTTTTTTTGTCAATACATTTAATCAAGGCAGTACTATCGTCAGCGAATAAGACCATAGGATGTTCAATGTGGCGAGGTAAGTCATTAATATACAGCAGAAACAATAAAGGGCCCAGCACACTACCCTGCGGTACTCCAAATCTAATAATTCTAGCCATAGATAAATATTTTTCTTCGCGCTTGGTTTTTAGACATATTCTTAATATTTCTGTGTGCTGCTTACGATTATTAAGGTATGATTTTAAGAGATTAAGTACATTTCCTCTGATGCCTATGGTGTCTAGCTTTTTTATAAGAATTTCGTGATCAACACAATCAAAAGCCCTCGTCATGTCCGTAAAAATTGCGCAAACTGGTACTTTTTTATCTACATTTTGCAATATGACATTTATCAAATCATAAACGGCCGTATTTATACCTTTATTTTTTCTGAAACCCTTTTGTTCCGCACTTAAAATATTATATTTGGATAAGAAGTTATTAACGGCGTCATAAATTATTTTTTCTATAACCTTAGAAAAAATGGGTATTAAAGCAATTGGTCTATAATTTGCTGGATCTTCTTTATCGTTTTTTTTTAAAACTGGCTTCACTATAACTATTTTTAACCTATCCGGAAATACTCCAGTACTGATACATAAATTAAGTATATGACACAAATGTAAGGCGATGTCGCCTGATACGAATTTTACAACCTTTGTTGATATACCATCATATCCAGTGCTACTTTTATTTTTTAATGATTGTATCGCTCTCATAATATCTTGCGGTACTACTGGATGCATAAACATTGATTTGGGGTTACTTGTCAAGTTCGTAGTGTCCGGTGGTTTCGTCATGTTATTTTGTGTCTGGTCAATGAAGTAGTTGTTAAAAGCGTTAGCAATGTCTGTCGGATTACTAATGGTAGTACTTTGAACTTTAATTTGGGAAATAGGCTCAGTGATTCGGTTTTTGTTATCTATAACCTGCCATGATGCTTTCGATTTATTGCTTGAGGTGTTAATTAAATAATTATTTTGTGCTCTTTGCGTTAATTTAATAATTTTCCGAAACCTGCGCGAGTAATTTCTGAATTTATTTTTATTACAATTTGATGGTTCGCGTCTGTATTTCCATAGTAAATGTCTTTGTTTTCTACTACACACTCGGATGCCATTTGAAACCCATTTAATATTCTTATTAGACTTAACTGTTATTAATTTGTAAGGAAAGCAAAGATCGTACAGCATGCGAAACTGCTCCAGAAAATGATCGTATGCTTCATTAGCATTTTCGGTTTCATAGATTTCAGAGAAAGAAAGACATTTTAGATAGTTTTTGAATCTAGTCATATTTTCACTCGATAAGTCGCGTTTTTTAATCCGCCAGGAATTAATTCTATAGGATTTAATAACCTTAATTTCTAATAGCTGAGCAGTGTGATCAGACAATGCAAAGTCCAATACGTCGGATTTACATTTTAATTTAGAATTGCATGCAAAATTATCCAAACAAGTATTACTGGCCAGCCTGGTGGGCTGTCGTAGTTCTAATTTAAGATTGTAGCCCAAAAGAAAGTATTCAAAGTCTAGTGTCAAGTTATTTCTTTTAAGCGTATCTATATTGAAATCCCCACACATGACTATTTTCTTATCAAATTTGGTACATAGCTTCTTCAAAATAATATCTAACTTTTCATAAAAAACGTTTAAGTTATTTAACTTTGGTGGCCTATAAATACAAATAATAATTACATTTTGGTGCGTAAGTTCTATGCCGCAACATTCAATAACATTAGGTATGGAATGACGAGAGACATCCAAAAGCTCTCTGTATTCAATACAACTTTTAACTAAAATACATGCTCTTCCTCGTTTCTGAGATGGTCTTGAATAAATCGCTCCTAACTTGTAGTTCGTTATATTTAATAATTTCTCATGTCCGGCCATTAGGAAGTGTTCTGTGATACAAATTATATCTATGTCTCTTTTCTGCTGAGATAATTCTTGCAGATGAACAGTAAGTATGTCAGATTTATTTAACAGCCCAGCAATATTCTGATGAAGAATCTTTAAACTATTATAGACGAAAAAACACACTGTTGTCTGACGTGTCCTGTGTTGTTGTTGATTTGTCTTCAATTACGCTATTTGAGGATGGCAGCGTTTTTTGGTCAATATTGTCGTTTGTCAAATCGTCTTGAGAGCAGAATAATCTGTAGTCTATCAATATGTTGGACATGATTTGTTCAAAAATGTTCCTCCATCCATATTTGTTCAGTTTTCCTGTACTACTGGAAAACATTTCAAGTGATAGGGTGCGATTGCTATCGAAAAAATACGCGTATTGATTGTTTTTATGTCTAAACATAGTAGGTTATTAAATAACTCGACTTTATAATTGTGGATTAAAGCACCTGTTTTGTAAATCGGAGCGCAGATAATAATGTTTGTGTGGTTGACATTTTTCATCGAGCTTTTTAAGTTGTCAAGTATATTCAAATAGTCTCCATTGCTTAGATCGTTTTCGCCAATGAAAAACAGGCAGTAATCGTTCATTGTGAAATCTTTTAATTTATATTCAATAGAGTTCAGGAAACTTGTTGTGGTGACTTCTGGCAGTACATGATGACAAAAATTAAAATGTTTCGAGAAGATTTCTTCGATTAGGGGCAGCGTTCCCTTTGTGCAATTGCTGCTTATTACAAATAATCTATTTTTATGTTTTGGAACATACATAGCTCCTGGTGCATTTTCACAGGCAATATTACACACTTGTGAAGTTGTTGTCAATTTTTGTTGAGTTTGTGTCAGTTTATCGCTAGTCAGATTGGATGTTTGGGTTTCTTTATTACACATTTCTGTTTTTTTGTAAGGAGTGTCTCTAATCTTGGACTCATTATTTGAGATAATCGGTAGAATATTTTGATGCTTAGAGTTTTTTTTGCGAGCTGATGATGGTGAGCCATTTTTCCTATCAGGCGTTAAACAAATCTTTTTACAGGCTTCGACGGTCTTTAAAGATTTTTGTAGATCAGTTTTTAAACGAAAATTTTCGTTATTTAAGTCGTCTATTTCTTGATGAGCACTCATTAGTTGCGTCTTAAGTGATTTTATTTGTTCATTTAAGTCGTGAACTATGTCATTATCACTATAGTTATGTAGACTGTCCGGTATGCTCAACATTGTGGTATCAAATATTGTCTTTTCGTCGTCATATTTTGTCATATCAGACAAGTTATTTAGAGATCCCGTTTTGTGCGGTTTCCGATGTGTTACGTTAATATCTGCATCCATGTTTTTACCCGACTGCCCCAGAAGGAGGGTAATGTTTTTATTATATGTCCAGCGCCCTCTGTCAGCACCACGGTTAGCACTAGCACGTATTTGACTGTGGATAAATGGTGATAAAACATTCACAAAAAGACAACGGTAGTGTGCCTGAGATTCGAACTTGGTGTTCGTGGTCACATTTATTACACATGTAGCTGTCACAGCCCCTGAGCCATGAGGTATCTTGCAGATTAAATTGAAATTAAGTAGTGCTTGTCAAGGGTTAAGAAATTTGAATTTTGTAGCCGTTGATTTTTTCCATATAACGCGGGTAAAGTTTTGTTTAAAACACAAATGTAAGCACTTTTATAAATTGAGTTGGAATAATGTCTGTTGGGTTGTTTTTATTGATTTTGATTGGTATCACTGTTTATTTGTCGCTTTATATTGTCACTGTTATGGTTTGTTTATAAGTTCGTGTTTGCTATGTTAACACCAATATTTTGAACACTATTGCTTGTATTCTCACTTTGATAACGTTCACACCTATACATTAGACCTTTATACACAGTTTTTTAATATGAGACGCACATGATTACGATGATTAATATTTTTGATTAAATTATAAACACGGAGCTCTTTTACTTAGATGTCAAGCGAACAGCGCCACCTGGACGCTCTTTTAATTTTTTTACTTTTTTTTTTAATTTTTTTACTACTTATTTATTATATTTTTTGTATATGGGTATTTTGCCTGAAATAAAACACTATTTATTTATTTTATTTATTCATTCATGTTCATAAATAGTATAAAACAGAGCCATGTGTCTGTGTGGTCGTTTAGGTCGTATGAACTACACCATGGATTTTGATTACAAAGGTATTTATTCCCAAAGGTTAAAGGCAGAAGAAAGAAAAAAATATATGTTTATTTGTGGTATACAAATAAACATATATTTTTTTCTTTCTTCTGCATTTTCATGACGCAAAGAAAGACAAAAACACAAAAAAGAACAAGTAGGGGGAAATTCGCTAAGCATAATGCTGCTACCCTATGCAAGACAGAGCCCCAGCGCTGGTTAAATGTAAAATATTTTACTTAGATAGAGCACAGACCCCTCGATGTTTTGACATTTTCATTAGTAGTTTGCACCTGTGAGAAAGATGAGCAAGTGTAGTAAAAAAAAAAATTGGATCAGGTCATATGGGACGCGAGTTTAAAAATTTTTACCCATCCCAAAAAAATGCATAACGCCGCTAAAGAAGTTTTATGAGAGTCAAAATGGCGGGTGTACCATAGCGAATTAAATTATATCAATTACCAAACAAGTGTACCTAAAATGTACTATTTTGTACCTAGCTCCAAAAAATCTGTACCTATTTCAGAACGAAATTAAGGTACACCCGCCATATTGACATCAAGATGGCGGGTGTACTATAAAATTTTTTTTGTTATTTAACCATTACTCATAAAATGTAATTACACTAAAAAATTGTACCTAAAATGTACCTCCAGTAAATAGAAACACACACTTGATCAGTGGGATAGTTCCTGAGAAATGAAACAACCGTGTCTTGTGTATAAGAAAACTCGATAATTATCATAATATATTGATATAATTATACAGGGTGTGACAAGACTCTTAACGAAGTCGTCAACCAAGCATTATGTACATCAAACTAAGTAACTTTACGCAAAAATAATTGCTGGGGAACTAGTTTTTTTGTGGGGTGTTGATAAATCATGTTTTGCGGTAGGACTCAATGTAACGCACTCAAAACATCGTGCTGATGGATGGATTTAATAGTATGGGGGTTATAGAAGTGTTTATAGTAAAAATTTTACGTTAAAAACATAATGAAATATAATATATATATACATAAAAAAAATAACATGTGAAATAGTTGGAATTTTGACTCCCAATATCTCCGTAACTAGAATGGTCGTTAAGGGTCTTGTTACACCCTTTATATACATTTATATTTAAAGGATATTTTTTAATTAAGAATTATTATATGCACACGAATAATTCAATCTTCCTAGCCTTTTTCCCAACTATCTTGGGGTCGGCTTCCAGTCTAACCGAATGCAGCTGAATACCAGTATTTTACATGGAGCGACTGCCTATCTGACGTCCACAACCCAGTAACTGGGTAATACGATACCCCTTGGTAAGACTGGTGTCAGACTTTCGGGCTTCTGACGACTCGTAACGACTGTCAAAGATCCTCAAATGACAGCCGGGACCAATGGCTTAACGTGCTTTCCGAGGCACGGAGGAGTCTCGGTATGTAAAGATGGTCACGTATCCACTGACCAACCCCGGCAAGCGTAGCTTTACCTGATGGATCGACCCGTGCGGCTTGCACACGAATAATTATTATACTAATAAGTTACTAGCAACCGTCCGGAACTAGCTTTGTAAATGCACATTCATGATAAAGTATGTTGCGGGTAGTTGATACACAATTAGCAATTTGCACTAGTATCCGACCGAAGGTTTGGTTTCGGTTCCGGCAAGTTTCGGCAAAAAAATCTAGTTTTGTGATCAGTTTCGGTTTCGGCAGAAAAAGTGCCGAACCTTCGGCCGCACCGAAACTCTAGGTACGTCAATAATCATGATAATTATCGTGTTTTCTTATACACAAGACACGGTTGTTTCATTTCTCAGAAACTATCCCACTGATCAAATGCGTGTTTCTATTTACTTGAGGTACATTTTAGGTACAATTTTTTAGTGTAATTATATTTTATGAGTAATGGTTAAATAATAAAGTATTATAGTACACCCGCCATCTTGATGTCAATATGGCGGGTGTACCTTCGAAATAATTTCATTCTGAAGGAGGTACAGATTTTTTAGAGCTAGGTACAAAATAGTACATTTTAGGTACATTTGTTTGGTAATTGGTATAATTTAATTCGCTATGGTACACCCGCCATTTTGACTCTCATAGAAGTTTTCACTTCAAAAATTATCCATAAACCAGCCCGTTCGGTCACTACTTTACTAAACCAGCCCGTTCGGTCGCTACTTTACTAAACAAAACCGTTGTACCATCAACAACGATTGTATTACGTGACTCTGTTTTATGGCCAATGCATTTCGAGTTAGCATTGGGTGCTACACATTCTGGAACTATGTATTAGAAAAGAATTGAAAGTAGGGGAAGTACGTCCAAAATGACATACGGTTTCGTTTTTTAATCATTATTTTTATTATATATGTTATTTTTATTTAACATAGTTACAATCAGTGTTTAATTTTAATAATCAACTTTAGTTCATTAGTTGTAACCTACGTAAACTTGAAATTGAATAGGAACGATGTAAAAAATATAATTTAAATTATTGACAACCTCTAATGATGATACATATTAAACACGAAAATTGTGAAGTACATTATTAAATAGACGAAGTTTTGATCTTCTTGGGTACAGTAACAATTGTTGCACCGTGGCTAGCTTGGAACGAGAAAAGAGTTAAAGCATGTGCAGTCATCGCCCACACCGTTCGACGCAGATGGAAAATCTTTTACGTCTAAGTCCTCATCGTATTGAGTCTTCTGTACCTGTCTTCTTAATTACCCTGTCTGAGTTTTGGGATCTTTATCGTAGTCTGAGCCATCAGCATAATATGTCGTTTTGCCCCGAATATAAGTATGTCATTTTGCCCCACAGGTTATCAAAACAAATAATAGTTCATAATTTCTATAAACACAAGATATATATTAATACTTATATATAATGCAGTATGGTGTTGCACGTCTAATAAAAACCACGTAAAATTCACCAACAACAGGACTAAATTCGTCAAAACAAAAAACTTTTACGTGCACAAAACACGTTCGTACCAGTACCACCGGTATGACTAAGCCAATAGCGCTAAAAACTTCACAGGTATGCCAACATGGCCGAGGGCACATGATGATAAGACAACTGGAGCATTGTAGCCCGCCAATTTCGAAAAAAACCCAGTGTGTCATTTTGTCCGTAATGTCATTTTGGACGTACTAATTCCCCTAGGTGTTTATTCAGAGGAAATTGTCTTTGTAAGAATATTATTAAATAAATATTTTATACAACACAACATCATGCCTGTTTTCCCCGACGAGGTGAGCAGAGGTGTACCTAATAGTACACCCATATTTCGCCAGTAATGTAGTGATAAATATTTTATGAGAGCGTCTCATGCACGAGGTAGTGGGTTCAAATCCGGGCAAGTACCAATGTGACATTTTTTATTCATATTTACTTTCTGAGTTTATCTTGGACAGTACTGACATTGGTGAAGGAAAAACAATGTGACGAGACCTGGACTTGTCCTATAACGCGCCGATCAAGGAGCGCTGTCCCAAATTAGACGCATTATTAATTTAATATACATAAAACAAAAACTATTTGAATAAAACACGTATACTAAAAGATCAATAGTTCAATTATCTTTACAATGGTTTTGGTTTCAGAAAAATACGCTTGATAAATTTTGCATGATTCTCAGTTTTTTATCCATGTTAGACATAACTTTACAAATGAATTTCAATATGTAATATAAACATAATCTGAAATAAATTCCTTTATTATGTTATTAAAAAAATGCTCTAATTTAACATAAAAAAGCTCTAATTTAAACAATTTTTTTTTTACTATATCAATAGGATATAAACTTCAAAGCAACCGCATTTCCATCCAGTTGCCTCGTCGAAAAAAAATGTTATGACCTCCCAACACCATATCTCCGCCCCCGCCCATTTGGGGTCCATTCGGACGGTACGGGGTGATTCGGTATCACTTCAAGACCCAGATTCCTAATCGCCATCCGGTTGCCTCTCCGATGAAATTTTACGTGCCATTGCTTTAACTACTAATCCTACTATCCTACTAATATTACAGATGTGAAACTTTGTATGTTTGGATGTTTGTTACTCAATCACGCAAAAATGGCTGAACGGATTTAGATGATCTTTGGCACACAGATAGTTTATAACCTGGATTAACATATAGGATACTTTTTATCCCGATAGTACGTTCCCGTGGGATAATTTCCGACCTCCACACGGGTGAAACCGCGGGCGAAATCGAGTAGTTTATGTAAATCTGAAATCACCAACCCGGCTTGAGCAACCGTGGTGATCAATGCTCGTGCCTTCTCTGTATGAAAAGAGGCCTTTTTCCCTGCAATGGGACAATAATAAGCTGGTGTTACATAACATAGCATGCCTGTAATTCCCCCCAGGGTGAGGCAGAGGCGTGCCTATAGTTACAACCACATTTAGGCAGTTATGTTTAAGTACCATGTAATAGGGGGCGAGCCTATTGCCATCAACCGGGCACAGATCCAGACTCCGGGCTACTACTAAAATTCTTGATAGAAAAACCCCCTTTGCCCGATCTGGGAATCGAACCCAGAGCCTCATGCTCAGTAGTAGCGGTTGCGACCACTAGACAAACGAAGCTTTTTATTAGGCTGGTGTTATTAGACCATAATGACCTGCTTCCATAACAAGTTGACAACAAGCTTTTAGCATAATTAATTTATCTGTCGTTTGCTCCACTTTAAATTCTTTTACTTTATACAGTAATTTTATTCTAGGTGCATCGTCTTCACATATAATTATATAAATAATGTACTAATACAAAATATTGTAAAACATTTTAAAAGAGTAACGGTGGAGTTTCTTGCCCATTCATCTCCATACGAAAACTACCTTTTGGAAGGGGCGGTAGAATCAATACTATATTTTGTACATTTTGACGTTCAAAAGTGCCTTCAAGGGCCTATTTGAAATAAATGCTTTGACTTTGACTTTGACTTTGACTAAGGTATTACTTCAAATACATGTTTTCATACAATTTCTCTGGTGAACTTTATAAATTAAAAGAGAACATTAATTGTTAAACATAATAAAACATTTAATATTTATTTAGCGTGAAATCGGATACTAATTAAAATAATAAATCATCGAAATAACACTGTGAACTGGTACATAAAACATTATTATTTACATAATAAAACATTCTGCATGAGGTACAATTGGGATGATACATTATGTTTAATTGAAAGTTAATACCAACGATTTACCCTCAAATCCTTTTTTAATCAAATATTTAATGTTATTTCTGAAAACTGTTGGATATCGGAAACCTGAGAGATTTAAAATTCTTTGATTTGAAGTTCCGGGTAAGAATAGAATCCTATTGAAAACACACACACAGGGAAACACATTGTTATGCAGGCAAGATGCTGTCACATCGAACGAACACATTCCTGAATCAAACACGATTTAAAAGTTTCCTCATCGCCGTACTTTACAACAGATTTCAGCACTAAGAAAACTCACACGAAAGACTGAGAATATAGATATTCGATTTACTCGTTTTGCCAGCAATATTCAAATGGGGTCCACCCCGGAAATATTGCCCCGTAGCCTATATGCAAATTCTATTTGAAATGCGAAAGTTTCCACAAGAGCGTCGAACCTTCAATCGTGAAGGCAAACAGTTTCTATAAGATTAGTCGTGAGATGCTCCTTCTGCAGTCAATATTGACTTAGGCGGCCGTTGCAGACGGCGACTCGCTTTAAACATGGAAAAATATACTCAGTAGTGTAACGTTTCTTGGCTTTCACGTTGATTGTGTTTCTGGCATTTTATTTTATAGAATGAAATGGACGCAGTAGGGTTTAAATTCGAGTGGGTGCAGTCATGTTTAGTTTTTACAATGTTGTTTGTGGAGTGTAACTGTGTTTTGAACTTCGCTGGGGATTCGACTGGGTTAAAATTGTAGTCCAATTTCGATGTAGTGCAATTTGATATTGGAATGGAATTGTGTTGCACAAAGAGCTATGCATTTGTGACACAATCAACAATGCATGGTCCAATAATTTGCGGAGAACAATTTCGATGAGCAATTTTCATAATTATACATTCTATTTTCTTTGTAATGCTTGAACTTCAAAGTGCTTGTTTTAATTTCAGAAAATGAATTCACTTTAGCGTTCAGTTTTGACTGGTAGTCTATCAGAATCCATATGATATCGTAAAAGGTACTACTACGTAAACTTTGGTATCACTATAGTTTTAAGACTTCTGATTAATTCAAATCTCAAAAGATTTTCTTCAATACACAATCCAACCTCTTGTTATCAAAACATGACCTAATAAAAATTTAAATAACTTCCAACATCGTCTGTAAAGTGCTCTTTCAATTTCTTACAGAAATTAAATTTCCTTTCACAGTACTCTGGTATTACTGTGCATTTTTCTACTGAGCTTTGCAGCCTCCATTGCAGCAGGTTTTCTCCTTTTTTTAAATGTGTGCGTTTCCTTCGCTTACCGACTTATTGTCTAGCGGACGGCCAGCTGTTTGCATTGCGGCTCTAGCATTCCCGCATTATGTTGCTCTACGAAATGTAAAGAATTATTGCGTTTTGTGAGACGAGATGAAATGTGCAGGACGTCTGTCGGGTACTTGGATTTTTGTAGTTTAAAATTGGAATACAGTTGTACAAAGAGAATCATTATACTGCAGTAACATCAAAGATTATATAAATACTAATATTATAAAGAGGTATTTGTTTGTTTGTAAGTTTGTATGTAGGGGGTAATCTCCGGAACTACCAGTCGGATTTGAAAAATTATTTTGCATTGGATTGCCCAATGCTTGAAGATGGTTATAGGGCAGAAACGAGTCTATAAGCAAAGGCTCGCGGGCATAAGCATGGGTCAGCGGGGGTGGGGTACTGCGCAGCGAGCAGTTACCTTCCGAGCGGCCATTAACTTTGAATCGAACTATAGTAGTCTCCGGAAGTACCAGACGGATTTAAAAAATATTTTTTCTTTGAATAGCCCAACTTTTTAAGAAGGATAAAGGGCAGAAGCTAGTGGATGATAAAAATGATTCTTCTACTTTTTCTTACAGTTGGGCTATACTGAAATGGTCATCAAAAAGTACCATTATATATGATAATGGTATATACTATATTATAAGAGAGTTGAACTCTTCTGAATACCTATGACCGTTGCGATTTGGCGAATAAAAGATTGAGTTGTGCAGTGGCCTCACATCAGAAATACAAAACCAGTATAAGCTGGGATCTTATTCTATTCAAGTGGTGTTTATCTCCAAGATGAATATGGCTAGGACCAATGGTCGTTGAAGCAAACGAGTTCTTGGTCTCCAAACCACGAAGCGGTAAGCCTAACGTGGCTGTGCTATGCTCCAAGGCTTGCGTCAAAACGTGTAGAATATTATCCTCGCAAGCTAAAGAAACCGTATGCATTAGATGTCGCTAAATTTACAAAAAAACCGAATGTGTCGAAAAACAGTTTTAGTGCTACTGTAATCGGTCGTTGTACTCAAATGAGTATACCACTTTATGGGGGCCAGAATTATTTTCCCCCATTTTTTCTTGGTCCTGGCTCCCATTCGTGGATCTTTGGCAGTCGTTACGGTTCGTCAGAAGCCCGAAAGTCTGACAACCAGTCTTACCCAGTTACTGGGTTGTGGAGGTCAGATAAGCAGTCGCTCCATGTAAAATACTATATTTAGCTGAATTCAGTTAGACTGGAAGCCGATCCCAACATAGTTGGAAAAAGCCAAGCCAGATTTAGCCTAACATTTTAGGAGAATAAGCATTTCTTAAATAAAACACTTTCCGTCTTATTACAAAACACGGTCTAAATTTGGTCCAAGCTTAATCCTTCCAGTCAGTTGTTTTATTTCGAACCTTATTCCGACTGGTTTAAAGTTCTAAATTCAAAATTGACAACTTAGACTCGGATTTAAAATCAGTTTTTGTATTTAGAACTTTAACGATGTCAAAATAAATTTCGAAATTCAAAAATGGCTCACTGGTTTAAACCTGGTTCTAAAGATAAACCTTGTTTTGTAATAAGGCCGTTTTAGTTTATGTTTGGAGTTTAATGGGTTAAGAATACTAAGGGACAATGCCGGTAATATGTGACGAACAATAGAACCTAGGTAGGCAATATGCAAGTTCTGTTTTCATCAATCTGCCCAACCAGCGTGGTTATTATGGCTATAGTTCGCTTTAAAGTCATTGTTTCAAAACAAAGGGTTGTATTCCGGCCCCAGTACTTAGCTTGCACAGCTAAAAGGCTGGGTTTGATTGCCCAAGGTTCGTTCTACTAAGCTATTCTGTCTGTAGGTATTTCAGTAAATCTAGATGTTGTGTGAATGAAGAATTTGTCTGACAGTGTTAAAAAGCGTCTGGTTTAACAAACATGATTGAAAATGTTCTTTAACTACAATCTATTGTATTGCTTCTAATAATAACAAGTGCTTAAACTAACTGCACAGGACACAATGGGACTGTAAGGTTTTATCGATTAAATTAAGAGGAATGTATAAAAAAATCTAAAACAACTAACGACTACAAAACTAACCGCCTCTGTGGTCTAGTGGCTAAAGCCAGTCTCAGACCCAGAGGTCCCGGGTATGATTCCCAGTGGGAGCAAAATTTTCTGCTCGGTTTGGTTGGTGGTAAGGCTTGTTCTAAGTCCGCCTGGCTAGCTACCACCATCTTATCTTAGTCTATCGCCTTATCAACAATGTTAACAGAATTGTTGTGTTTCGGCAGTTAGACAAAAGATAGCCAGTTCCTCTGTGGTTGAGGATTCCGGGTGAAGCTCGCGTCCACCTTCGGCCTAATCGTCACTTACCATAAGGTGAGATGCAGGCCAAGAGCTTCCCCGTTGTAGTATTGGACAGAAATATTCATTTTTAATATAAGTAGGCTAGAATTAAGTTGTCAAATGTTTATAAAACGAATAATTTACCATTCAACGCCATTTTAATGCAGTGATTATTATCATAAATAACTTTTAATCACATTAGGTATTAAATTATAGTTAATGCACTAATTTAATCTTATATTAGCATAACATGAACTGATTGCTATTAACGCACTAAACCTATTGACAACAATAAACTAACTACTGTTAGTTGTTAGGGTAAGTTGTATAATTATGGTTTGTTCCAAAAGTATCGGATGAAGATGTAAACAAATTGATCAGAAAATGCAGATGCCAATTTGTTGTGTCATTTACAAAATTGAGTGCTTTGGTTTGATAATTTGAACCCTATTACAAATCATCTGATGGATGTTTTTCATTTAACAATAATTGAGGTAAATTTTATAAAACACGTTTTATAAATAACAGCTTTTTCAAGTGCCTTGTTAATTCGCAGGTGGACAACTCAGGAAGACATAAATAGAATACCAGTTGTAATGACATTTTTTATCTTGTCTGTTATAATAAGAATCTAAATATAAAGTACTAGCTGTGCCCCGCAGTTTCACCCGCATAAGTCGCGATCCCGTGAGAAACGAGATATAGGTCATGGTCTACCCATGTGCCAAATTCATCTAAATCCGTTCAGCCGTTTTAGTGTGAAAACGTAAAAAACAAACTCACTTTCTCATTTATAATGTTTAGCTTGGAGTGATATTTAATTAATTTACTCTAGAAAACTCTAACTATCTAACACCGGTCAAGCAGCGTTTGTAAAAAAGTCAGCGTTATTTTTTTAATAATAACTTAACCTTCAAAATAAAAATAATTTATAAGATAAGTAATAAAAATGTATACTATAAAATGAAATATTTTTCGTTAAACTCGAGTATTAATAATTTACTTTATCGTAAAATCTGAAATATTATAATCAGAGTCACTAGAGACTTAAACAGTATATCAAAAACTTTTCTAAAGTAACCAGACAATCGCTTTAGTGGTTGAGAATTTTATGAAAAAGCTTTGCCTCACGTTTTTGATTATGTTTTAAGAAGTTCAAATTATTTAAAACTAACTGACCCGACAGACGTTGTCCTGTCCCAATTTTAATAATTCATATAAAATTCCCATAAATTGCACTTTCAGTTTGCCCGAATTTCCCAATTTTCTCGACCACTTTTTAATATTATCAACAACTCTTCAATTTTTTTTCCTTCCGTTAAAACCAGATTCGGACTATATCGAACATTTTAAAACAATAATTTGCCAAATCAGTCGAGCCGTTCTGAAGTGAAGTGCTTATCAACGAACAGCACTTCATTTTCCGGCGAGCGCTACTTCAAGTTGCTCGCAGAAATGTTTTCACTATTGTCTAATTATCCGTGTTTTCGAAATATCCCTAGGGTAACCCTAGGGTTTTCGCTAAAATTCGAATTATCAAATCATCCTACGACACATATACGTAGATCATTTTTTTATTATGATTGAACAAAAGATGTGCTTATGCAAACAATTTATCCTAACCAAATACAAACTCTTTGTAATGACGAGTGTACAATTAGCATCGTCCTGGCCGCTGCAGTCGGCTAACGAAGCGCGACGCCGCTCTTCACATGCAACTTGACTTCCAACCTTTATTAGAAACTGACTCATATCAACCTTAACACCCCCAATCAAAAACAAACTTTAAGTGCCTAAAGATACGGCTTAAATTGGATTGAAAATTAAAGGGAGGCATGGGTGAGATTTGTGGTCACTGAAACTTGTAGATGTTGCACTTGCCTAGCTCGCGATAGTGGATATAGTGAAGGGCTCTCCAGTGAAGTAGGTATACATACCGCAACTTTCAGGCACTGCTAGGATTTCGGATTGGTTCTGAATCGTTATAATGAAGATGATACTCGTTTGTTCAATGTTGTTCGCGGTTTGATGTAAGTATTTGTGATAGTCTGATGTTTTTCTTTTGATAAACGAAAAACATTCTTCATTCAAAGTTTTTGTGTTGTCCTCAAGGAAAAACGGTCATCATCGTCTTTTATAAGACTATTTTGGGAGATTTTACTTAAAAATATATTTAATAAAAATAAACCAAATTTTTGCTCCAACTGACCCTGCATTTAATCCTAACCAAAGAATAACTGCCACAAGTAGGTATTTATTATACTTTGATATAAAACAAAGTAACTTTTTACTTGAGTAAACATGAACAAGAGCCAAGCGAGGCCAAAAGGAAATCAAGTAGCTGCAATAAAAGAAAGCAATGGAGTCGCCTTTTGTGCAGCGCTACAGCGCACAAAGTTGCAAGCGCGAACTGAGGTATCAAGTAACTTGCAAAGTGTTTCACTTCTATATTTTATCTTTAATCAGCTTCAGTCGATGGGAAATTTGATAACTTGGGTGTTGAAAGAATAATGGCGTTTAAATTAAAAGCATTTTCCTTCGGTTGAGAGGGTAACTAGGTAATGATATTTTATGAAAACATAATTTAATCATTTCTGTATGTTTGATCCCGTGGTGACAATATTAGCCAATCAGCAAGTTTCATTGGAACTAATTGCTCAGTAAGTTAATATCGACAATCGTTATAAACTTTTCAATGCGGTTCTTTTTGCTTTCACGTTGTTAAGTTGGTTTAGAACAACGCACACTTTATGTCCATGGTCCTTGGTCAAGCAGTATGCTTATAGTGCCACAAGATCTTTTGGCGCGTCAATGACATTGATAGGGGGGCGTTATCTATACGTATATATTTATTATATAAATGAAACCCTATTTTTCTGGTCACGCCATCTTGAGACCAGCTGCACTAAATTGGATAATTATTTTTTTGTACGAACATACCTACGTGCCTACTTAGGGTAGGTAGGTAGGGTATGCAGGTAGGTAGGTAGGTGGGTGGGGTAGGTAAGTAGGTGGGTAGGATAGGGTAGGTACCTACCCCACGTATCTAGGTAGGGTAGGAAGACCCCTAAAAAAAAATAAAAAATGATGCAGTAGAGAAGTACGTAGTGCTACCCATGCGAAGCCGGGGCTGGCAGTTAATTGGTAAATATTTTTCAAATTGTCAAAGAAATTGTATTGAAAAACAAGATGGCGGCGTTAGACCCCATTAATATCAAGGATCTTTTGGCACGCGCTAAAAGATCCTTGATAAATAGGTATGAATTTCTCTTTTTACTTATCTGTATCTCACTAAAACTGTTCCCAGTTTCCTACTTGCCTTCATTGTGGCAACATTGACGCGGATGTACGAAGCTTCATTAGTAAGTTTATAAATCAAACATACGGAAGCTGACGCGAGGGTAAGTTTTAAGCGGAGTTACAGGAAACGGATAGTGTTGTGCGCAGGAACTAATGAGTCATCTGTTTCTATGTTTATGCTGTTGTTCTAATAATATAGTGCTGTGGTGTTATCTGTTATGTTTTTTATGTCTAAAGGCGCAGTATAGCCTTTAACAGAAGTGGTAATCATATCAGTGGTTCAGCAGCTTCAGTATCATCAGAAATGATGGACGCTAGTGATGACGCCAATCACGTAGCCGAATTCTGGTCCGAATTCATTAAAATTTCCATCGACACACTAAGGAGAAAAATATCAGGATCGTGCCGGAATAAAGCAGTTCATTGTGGACATGGTACGACAGCGGCTCCCCTGACATCCTCTCAGTCATCAGAAAGTCAGCGGCTACGCCACCATCGATGCGACGCTCTGCTAGAGTGACTGCCACCAGTCACATTTATCCAACCTGTTCGGTGATTTATCCGACCTGTTCAGTGATTCCAGTAACTTCGTAACAAGACGAGGCCGCGGGCGGACGTCACTAGCAAACATAAATAAATCGCAACTAAAGGTGGTTTTTCACCGGCGAGGCGAGGATGGGATAGGCGAGAATGGCAAAAAAAAATATCCACGCCCTACCCATCTTTGGTGTTAGAAATTTTGCCATACAAATTTCAATTCTCGCCCATCCCATTCACGCCTCGCCTCGCCGGTTTTAAACCACCTTTACTCATGTTACAAAATAATGATTCTATAAAATAATCTTTCGCAAAAGCAAATGATAGTCCCATTCAAACTTTGTTAATTTATATGAGCCTACCAAAATTTTGTTATAATTTATCATTTAAGGTTCGTACAAACTGGCGCGACTTGTCATATCGGTTATTGTTCTACCGTAAAGTTTTCTTAGAAATTGTTTTATTAGAGTCGCGTCGCGCTGTCTCGTCGGGCCAGTCCGCACAAGGCTTTACTGGGAAAAGTAGCTAGTGTAGATACATAGAGTCATTCACATGACGTGATATAGCTTCAATAGAAAAAAGTGAGTAAATATCAAACGCAACTAAAACTTCAGAGCATTGGTACGTAGATTGTCATTTGTATTGACGTCATGTGAAGGGACTACTAAGCTACTTTAAGGCTAGGTTTTCCGGGCCTATACGCCTTTGAAACACTACCTCCGCCTCCCCCAATTACAGAGCGACGTATATATTTACGATAAGTTGTCAAACATTTCGCGGAAAATCCATGCCACAGCATAAAATATTTGCAGTTGACCAACTGCACTAGCTTTTTAGTTATTTTTTTTCCCTTAGGTTTCCATTATATGGTACCTACAGTGTAGTGAACTAAAATAATTTTTAAAATGTCCTGTGTACCTAATGGGCGTTTTCACATTATCAGATAACGACACCAACCCGATACCGATATCAATTCCATACCGATATAATTATTATCGGCCCGATGATGTTGGTGAATATCGATGACCATCGTGACGCATCAAACTTCCGCAGTAGGTACCTACTAAGAATCAACGTGTCGAAGTCGGCAGTGCTAAAAAGTGTATTCAATTGAAAGAATGCCCCCTACTCTCACACCATATTGTGTCTTCCCCGGTAGATATCGTGCCGATATCGGTAACGCCCGCTGTCTGCGACGATATAGCTGACAATAACAACACAATGTTAAATTGTTTCGTTTGTAATCCCGTGTGTACAATGTGCTCTACGATCGAAAAAAAAATCTTGCCCCATTTCTGCAACTGTTTTTATTGTTACACTCCTGTTAGCACACAGAATCTACTTAATTTATTTACCATTGTATAGTATAGATGATTAAATTGATATTAATACTGTACTTTTCAACAATTGTTTTAATGCAGCAGAAATGAAATAAAATCTGTCAAGTGCGAGTCGGACTCGCACACGAAGGGTTCCATACCATGTCGTACAAGATTTAACACTATGAATTTTTGTAATACTTTCGTAAACGTAACAACAGAGGCGCTATAAAAAAACAAAGATTTATAAAGAAATTGTCTAATTTTAATGAGAAAATGTTGTTGTGTTAAAATATAGGTGTAGGAGTATATTTCATTTATTTTAAGAGAAAAATATTAAGTTAACTTTATCCAGTAACATGCATTAACTAAACTCAAAGTTATTTATTTGCTACTAACATAGTATTAGTAGGTATAAATAGGTATATATGGTAGGTAAGCAGGTAGATATGTAGGGTAGGTAGGGTAGGTTAGGTACCTACCTACCCTGGTAAGAAGGGTAGGGTAGGTAGGTAGGGTAGGTAATTAGGTAGAAATAGGTAATTAGGAAAGGTAGATGCGCCGTAGATAAGTACTTAGTGCTAACCGTGTGAAGCCAGGCCGGGTAAAGCTAGTTACTTATAAATAAAAGGATTTCTCTTGCTACATCAGACTATATTGTACAAAATAGAATGTAAGTAGTACGCCAAATTTTAATTATAACTGTGCGTTTGCACTGGCGAAACATTCATAACAAAACATGTTGGAATCTCTATTTTCTGTCAATTTTTCATACAATGTTTGAGCTAAAGATTTCAACATGTTTTGTCGTGATGTTTCGCCAGTGCAAACGCACGGGTCAATACAAGTATTTATTTACGTTATTTTTGATAGTCATACAGAAATCTAATATTTCTTACTTATTATTTTTACACATCCCATCGGACTATGAGAGTGAGGGAAGAGAGAGTGCACTCGTGTCTGCGCACACACTTGTGCACTATAATATCTCCCGCGCCGAAGGCCAGTCTCCGTTGAGATTGGCCGCCATGACCGAATATTTTTATACCAATAATTTTTCTCAATATGAAATTGTATCCACAACGGTTTAAGCTAGGTAACTGAATAGTACACTGTATGTGCCAGCATTCATTTCAAAAAGCATCAAAATAGTTGAAAAAAAAATCCTGTCCGTCAATGTATCAAACCTGAAAACATTGTAGCTTGCGGTAAAATCAATTAATTCAGTCAATTTTTTTTTATACATTCGTTCCAGCCGTAGAAGGAACCCTATTGAAAATGGCTCTTTTATTCAAAGTAGTTTAATTATAATCGACGCCGGCTCGACGCCCGCTATTTGGAAAAGAATGTTTAAAAAATTCCTTAACATTTTCGCACTTTGACCATACATAAAATCATTTTATACTAGCTGTTCGTGCTGGGCGGCGCCCGGGTGAATCCAAAATTATTAAAGTACTAATATCGCTACTTAAAAATAGGGGTTGGTGGTAGAAGGGTGAAAATTTTGGGTTGTATGTATTTTTTAATGCCAAATCATAAAAAAATTACAATAAAAAATAAAAACAAATAAAGAAAAAAAAACTTAGGGGTGGACCACCCTTATCACTTAGGGGTACGAAAAATAGTTTACATCCTATTCTGATACCTACCTAAAAAAATCATGACAAAAAAATTCATAAAAATCGGTCAAGATAGATATATAGATTAGATAGATGAGCTAAGTGGTCGGACTGTTATGCTTATACTGTAACCATATTCTTTTGTTTTTTGACGTTTGCCCCCGCTCATGAAGGTCCGTAAATATTCGTAGCTAGTATGAAGAAAAAATTGCCGTACTTTATTTTCAATAGTGTCGTACCTACTGCTACGGCTATAATTTATCGAATCTTTGTTCTAAGACAAAACAAACAAAAAAAATTGTTGATCCCCGGTCAATTCGGTTTGCCGTTCCTTCAGACTATTTACCACCAGAAAAATGGCACATAACATAACATAAATTCACGCCTGTATTCCCCGAAGGGTTGGGCAGACGTGTGCCTAAAAACGGCACAAATGTTTCCAATCGTCCTAAACAGACTGTTTTTGTTTCATAAATCCTGACATCAGCTCATATACTGATATCCTAGGATTTTTACAAAGTTTCGTTTTTTCTAATCATCCTCAAAAAAAAACTGCCGTTCCATACATTTTGACCGAGTAACTATTGCAATTTTGAATGAAATAGCAATTTTTTTTTAAATAACCGACTATACATTTTTACTCTGGGCGGTCCTATCATCATGCGCTGAATTCATGGTAACAGTTTGCGAGTCAATGTGCCTGCCATCCCGTATACCTAATTAATGTAGGAGATTATAGCAGCGACGATGACAGCTTGACAGAGAGTGAATACACAACCCAAAAAAAAACTTCTGTTCCCTACATTTTGACGAGATTATGCGAACATAAATGTAGGGAACAGCAGATTTTTTTTCGCGGTTCCAGTTTTTGGTCCCATAGTGAAAGTTGTTCATAATGATGAATACAATGACCCCTTAAGAGGTTTAGGGTAAATAAAAACTAAGCTTGTATAATGAATTTGGATGAATTGTTATCATGTATACAACATGTCAAACAAAACCCTGTCTGATCCATGAGGGTGTTGTTAGGTATCGTACTGAGAGCCTATTTATGTGGCAATTATAAATAAATAAAAAATTGTTTTTTTTTTTTAAATAGGGATTTTTACCGGGTTATGACATGGAGCGCGGGCGGCCGTCCGTCGCGTCGTATAGCGGGTGTCTACAAGTCAACTATAATGATGCCTGTTGAAAACTTGCTATTTTTTTATTGGATTTGGGGTATTTTTGTTACCAAAATGTGATTTTTAAATAGCAATAACTTTTTAATTTTCAATATTAGTAAGATTTTTTATTACTTTTAGGTAATTTTATTGCAGTACCTATGAGCCCCTTTCGGATCGGATAGGGTTTCTTTTACTTTTAAGGTATAAATAATAATAGACGAATTTAAAATGTGCTTTACTAAAACGTCTTTATGTAACAACCTACTTAATCGTACTACTCGCAAAGATATATATGACTCACACTTGACTATAATTTTATCGATAAAAATTTGAAATGAAAACACTAATGTCAGATGTCAAAAAAAGTCATCACAACGCATAGAAATATTTTCATTTTTGAAAACAATAATAATGAATTAAAACAATAATATAATTACGCGATGTTTTGTCTGATCTTCCGCAATTTAGTATATGTGTTTTTCTTCCTTTTGTTCTTTTTATTTGCCATTTTTTTTAAAGACGGTGGGGAACTAATTTTTTAAAATAAATTGACACAGGTCCAATCTCGACAACGTCCCGCAGGACACTGAGCGCGAGCCGATTTAGCCCGATTTACAAATATTGAGTTTACTTAATTTTTTTTTATTAAACTCAAAAATTCAACCAATAAATTCCCTCCAAAATACGATTACCTCATCGTACATGCAATTTTCATATTATTTTGTGCTGTAATTAGGAAATGAGATCGAAAATGGTTTTGAAATCGACCCTGTTTCGGATTTTTTTTTCATCGAGCGAATTACAATTTATCGTGTTTTGAACCAATAATTTCCCTCAAACAAAGATGTGTCCATCACATATATTTTTTTCAGGACCTAATACACTAATTTGACCATTTTAAATAGATTCTAAAACAGGCAAATTTTGGAAAACCCCCCGTTAATTAATGATGCTGTAATAAATATTAAATATTTACTTAAAATTAGTCGTGTAATATAAACCCAAAAACTAAAAAAAAATCTTGACTAAATTCAAAGACTACGCACATAACATAAATTTTTCAACTCGCCACCAAATTAACAAAATAATTTACACAACAAAAGGTTGTCCAAAGAATACGTGTCAGACCCTTTCACTTTAAACGTTTTATGATTTTAATACGAACAAACTGTCAAAGTCAAAGTCAAATCATTTATTTCAAATAGGCCCTTGAAGGCACTTTTGAACGTCAAAATTTACAAAATAAAGTATTGATTCTACCGCCCCTTCCAAAAGGTAGTTTTCGTATGGAGAAGAATGGGCAAGAAACTCCACCGTTACTCTTTTTAAAATGTTTTACAATATTTTGTATAGGTACATTATTTATATAATTATATGTGAAGACGATGCACCTAGAATAAAATTACTGTATAAAGTAAAAAGAATTTAAAGTCGAGCAAACGACAGATAAATTAATTATGTGGTAGATACATGGTGTTCACATATTCACAAACATTGTAAAAATAGACGAATCTACTAAAAAATTACAATTAATAAGTCAGTGTGTGAGGAAGTAATCACAGGATGTACTCGTAAAATCAATGTCATATAATAAAAAACAAATACAATTAAGTAAGCAACCAGTTTGATTTTGTCTAGACTCTAAATTGTCCTATGGAGCAGGACCAGCATGTTTCCAAGCATTCTTATCTTGGATATAATCCTCTAATCTGTAATATGCTTGTTTACAAAGTGTACTTTTTACATGAGTTTTAAATTTTCTTTCATTTAATTGTAATATATCACAAGGTATTTTGTTGTAACATTTAACACAGTACCCCATTAAAGATGTATGTACTTTAGATAATCTGAAAAATGGTTGATCTAGTTTATATTTATTTCTAGTATTAAAATTATGTCTATCACTTATTTTATTAAAAAGATGTAGATTTTTCCTTACATACATAATATTTTCATAAATGAATTGGCAAGGAACGGTCATAATATTAATCCTTTTAAATAGTTCCCTGAGAGATTCGCGACGACGGAGATCATAAATGGCTCTGACAGCTCTCTTTTGCAAAATAAAGATAGATTCAATGTCAGCAGCCCGACCCCAAAGTAAAATGCCATACGACATAATGCTGTGGAAGTAGCTAAAATAGACCAAACGCGCGGTTTCTACATCTGTTAACTGTCTGATCTTTCTAACAGCATAAGCGGCCGAGCTTAGCCGCCCCGCAAGAGATGTTATATGAGGTCCCCATTGTAATTTCTCGTCTAGCGTGATTCCCAGGAAAACCGTTTGATTAATAAATTCCAGTTTTTCTCCATTCAATATGATGTCACATTCGCTACTTCTAACATTAGGTAATTTAAATCTAATGCATTTGGTTTTATTTTTATTCAGTACCAAATTATTTACCGTAAACCAATCTTGGACCTGAAGAATAGAGCTATTCACGTCGTCAAGATTTTGCGATCGTCGGTTGATTTTAAAGATCAATGATGTGTCATCTGCAAATAACACCATCCTCGGTTGATTTTGAAGTAATTGGGGTAAATCATTAATATAAACTAAAAAGAGGAATGGACCCAATATCGAACCTTGAGGAACGCCCATTGCCATTTCAGACCCTAATGAGTTTATGCCGTTTACTTGAACTTTAACCTTTCTATCTTTCAGGTAAGATTTTAGTAAATCAAGGGCTGTGTTCCTAATCCCATAATGCTCCAGTTTCAGCAGAAGTGTTTCATGGTCTACGCAATCGAACGCCTTCGAGAGGTCGCAAAAGATTCCAATGGCATCTTGTGCTTCTTCCCAAGCGTTAAAAATGTTCTTTATTAGGGTGACACCGGCGTCAGTGGTGCAACGCCCTTTGGTGAAACCGTATTGGTGTTCGTGAAAGATGGAATTTTTATTAAAGTGACGTAACATTTGATTGAGCATCAACTTTTCAAACACCTTACTGAGAACAGGCAGTATTGACACAGGCCTATAATTGTTGGGTTCTTTACTATCACCGGATTTAAATAATGGGACTACTTTACTGTGTTTCATGAGATCCGGAAAGACTCCTTGGTCTACACTAGTATTAAATATGAAAGCTAAATAGGGCGCAATGGTCTCGATGATAGATCTACAGACTTTTACAGACATTCCCCATAGATCTTCTGTTGGTTTAATTTTAAGATCTTTAAAAGCTTTCGTAACAGCCTGGGGGTTTGTATGCTGAAACTTAAACTCTAAAGGGCACGACTTTACATTCTTTCTAAGTAAGGCAGCAGAAAGCGCGGGTGAGGAATTTAAAGCTTCAGTCGTTTTAAGGGGAATATTAGCAAAAAAGTTTTCAAATTCTTGAGCTATTTCTACATCCGAGTTTATGGGGCCATGTGCAGTCTCTAAGTTAAATTTAGTATTACGCTGTTTTTTCCTACCTGTTTCATTATTTATTATTTGCCAGGTACTCGAGACATCGAATCACAAGCGTTCTAGTCTCATGGAATACATTTTCGTACAGTCGTGATACCAGTCTCGTTCGAGGAAATGCACATCTGAACATCAACTACATAGCTTCATATGGTTGCCAGGATAAGTGGCTATTTAAACGACTTTAGAAAACAGTGGACACATTGGACAAAAAGTTTTTAATTCGATGAGATTTTTTATAATAATTATGTTAAAAATATTACCCTAAGTTCATTTAATTTTATAAGAACTGACGGGCTAGCTCGAACACGCGGACTTAACGTAGTATATTCGAACGATTTTTAAATTGAAAATACTCGGTTCTTACATAATTATATATATGTTTTATTTTTATTTTTAAGGTTTATTTTCAATTTAACTTTTAAATCGGTGAAGGAAAATATCGTGAGGAAATTGATATGTCATAGAACCAAAAATTCAGAGACATGTGACATCTACCAACCCACACTGGGGCCGAGTGGTGGATTATGGCCCTCTTCCTCTCACCGGGAGAAGGCCTTTGTCCCAGCAGTGGGAAGCGATACGGCCGCCGATTGTGTATGTTTTGTTGTGTTTTGCTATATATTTTCTGAAGTAAAATAATAAATAAACATTACAAGCTGATTGTGCTTATTCAAATTTAAACCAAAATGCTATGAGATCGTTGTATTTTCGATAAAAAAATCGTTCGAATTTACGTTGAGTTTACAATGCGCGTTCGTCCTGTCTCCGACATTATTTTTCACTCTCTGCCTTCACTTTTTGATGTCAAAAACCCTGCACCACACACGTCACAAAGCAAACAAAAAATTTACAAAGAGAGAGTTGATACAACATTATTCAGAACAGAACAGATAATACAATATTTACCGACCAACCCGTATGAGCTAACATTTGTTTCTCATTATGTCGGCTATCCCAGCTATTCGTGCCTACACCAATTATTTAAATTATATTTTCATTGAAATTTCAATGTTTGGCCTCTGTAATTTTTGCATTAAAAGTTGGATTATACAGGTTATTGAAATGATTTTGTAAATATCATTTCAGAATGTAAAAACGTGTGTGTTTGTACCTACACAATTATATTGTTGTTCATTCATTTCAAGTGCATAATTCCTTTGTACCTTTATTCCGTACAAATTTTAATTGTTGTTGTTGTTTTTTATTGTTGTTGTTTTGTTTGTTTTATTGTTGTTGTTTGTTGAATTTTGATTGACACTTTGACAGATGAAGAATATATAACGCAATGAAGTTTATCGTAGCAGTGCCGAATAATAAATTAATTGATCGACAAACCACGATGATAATAACAAGAATACACAAAAATAAAGAAAACCTAAACAGAAAATTATTGCTTTAGTGTCTACGCTGCAGTAACAGGATTCGCCAAGCGAATATTCATGACCATCGTCTCAAGCAGCCAGATGTCTGAGAAACCACTGAGCACGTGATCATAGCGAAGCAGCTAATGAGGGCATTTCCTTGCTGTTTGGCTGGCAGACGCGTACAGACGCATTTGCTTAGAACACTTGGAATAAGCTAAATCCCACCTTGAGAAAATGCTAAGTTGCAAAGGAAGGATAAAAGAACGAATGGTACAAACTTAACGCAAATAAAATGTTAACGTAGCATTTCGCTTTTGTCCAGTAAGTATCGAGTTCAATTAGTACAAGAAATAAATCGTTATCAAGACCCAAGTGATAGTTTTGTGCCTGTGCCCTGTATAGAACGATTATATATATTAGGTACATCAGACGACCTAAGAGCTATGGGTAGCCACGAAATTATATAGTTCTTACTTGATTTGTATGTTGTCATAAGCTCTGAGCTCTTTATTGATAAGGAAAACTAAATTATCGATGCGAAAATTACGTAGAGGTAAAGTTACTAACTCTCAAAGATTTGTGTATATTTCACGCTCATTGGAATCCAATATTAGTTCGCAATGTTCCTATTTCGGCTGCAAAATAAATTGTATAATCTGTAAACTAAACATAATTATTTGTTCAGTATTAGTAAGCATTCTCAATAGAGAATTGTTTAATTATTTAATACGAACTTGTTTTTAGGGTTCCGTACCTCAAAAGGAAAAAACTGACGGTCTGTCTGTCAAGATCCTTTTCTCAGGAACGCGTGGAGGTATAAAGTTGAAATTTATGTCAAATACGTAGGTCTAAGGTCCCTTGGAGCTCTAAAAAATCAAGCTTCTAAGTCAACGCAATAAAAAAATACGGCCATTTACGTGATATATTTTGATATTTACTTAGCGTTGACCTAGAATTATAAAATTTGGTAGAAGCAAGGAATCACAGCAGTCACAGCACAAGTAAAGGAAAAAGTCCGAAAATCGTTAATTTGTAGTTTTATTACATTAACAATTTTTTTTTTTGCTTTTCCAAACTTATATTTGCAGTTGCAGCGTTCACCATGGCGTATATCGATGTATTCGAGAACATGTTTTACAACTACAATGTTAAGTTTGTTTTTGGTATACATTCATCCCGACTACGGAACCCTTCATTGTGCGTGGTCCAACACGCACTTGGCTGGTTTTCTATTTTACTGTGAAAGTTTTGTTTAGATAAGACCATCTTATTCTATAAAACACACGAGCTTTATGTTTCATATTTTGATACATTTTCTTGCGGCTGTCACGTTTTTTTTATGAACTTGTTCGTGAAATGCTGAAAGCTTACTATAATTTCATAATTTCGTGATGGAAATAAGCAGTACCTTTGTGCTCTTCTATCTTTATGTTATCATTATTCTACCTACCTGTTTTGTGTGTAAACAAAATATACATAAAAAGTAGCAAATGCAATCGGATGCATGCTTTGTAGGTAAATGGCTTATCAACCCAGGAATTCTTTCATATAATAATTCTTTGAAATCGAAATATTACTTCATGCTTCATGATAAAAAAGGACCTTTTTTTTACATTTTAAAATTAAACTTGCTCTCAGGGCACGTTCAGAGCCTCATCACAAAGGCTTCGTTGCACCACTCTACGCATTCTAATGCAAATTTCATTGAAATGCCCTCCCATTGTTATCACTTCCAGTCTCCAAGGAGAACTTGGTACTCACACATCTGCGATCTTTATATATGCGACTTTACGAGATTATTAAAAATGTAATTTGAAGGGAGAAAATTTTGTGGAAACGGTCACGGGAATATTAAGGATGAATTTGTATAAATTACTAAGGCAAAGTAATGAGACCCCATGTCATATCCTATACTATAAAACGAGCAATATTTGTATGTATATTTGTAATCACGTTCTCAAAAACGGCTCTAGCGATTTCGATGTAAGTTGCAATATAGGGGTTTACGGGGGCGAAAAATAGGTCTAGTTAGGTCTCATATCTGGGAATATTCGTTTTCTCCGTATTTTCACCCGAGCAGAGCTCGGTCATGCTGGCATATTAGTATGAACTATCCTATACTATTGAATGAACATTCTATAGTTTCACCCGACCAGGGGGCCAAGTCTACTATTTTACAAACGTCACACTGGTCTCTCGATGGTGAGTTTTTGACAGATTTTATATGGCAAATCTGTCAAAAACTAGCAATGGAGAGACCAATATGACGTTTGTAAAATAGTAGACTTGGCCCCCTGGTACTAATACATTGAAATGTCAAATTTAATTTTTTAAATTGTGTAACTTTTATTCACTCCAATAGGAACCCCTATTAATGAGGTGATAACACAGTGGGATCACATTTGTCTGTCAACTATTTAAACCCCACAACGTGATTGGTTCTGAGCGACAACCATGAAAAGCATCTGAATGGTCTATGAAGTTCAAAAGTATTATAAACTTACATTACATATGTTAACTGAAATAATGTCAGTCATAACTACCAGTAAGAACACATCAAAGCCTTTTTTATTTTAGAAATCAGAGTAGACATCCTCATGAAAATAATATTATAATGGGTAAAAACTGCTTACATAAAAAACATGAAACAACTTCGAATTTTATGGAACCAAAATGAAAATGGATGAGTAATTACGTACATCCGTCGCTAAACATACGCCTAAAATAAATCTAGAAAAACAACATATTTACAAACATCTTGTTTTTTCCTTAAATTACGAAGTAAAAGTGGAAATGTACAAAGTTAGAGAGGAAAATAGTTTCCTAATAGCATAATAGCAGATCACATTTGTCTGTCAACTATTTAAACCCCAAAACGTGATTGGTTCTGAGCGACAATCATGAAAAGCATCTGAATGGTCTATGAAGTTCAAAAGAATAGTATTATAAACTTACATTACCTATGTTCACTGAAATAATGTCAGTCATAACTACCAGTAAGAACACATCAAACCCTTTTTATTTTAGAAATCAGAGTAGACATCCTCATGAAAATATATTATAATGGGTAAAAACTGCTTACATAAAAAACATGAAACAACTTCGAATTTTATGGAACCAAAATGAAAATGGATAAGTAATTACGTACATCCGTCGCTAAAAATACGCCTAAAATAAATCTAGAAAAACAACATATTTACAAACATCTTGTTTTTTCCTTAAGTTTCGAAGTAAAAGTGGAAATGTACAAAGTTAGAGAGGAAAATAGTTTCCTAATAGGTGTTCTTTTTGTAAACGAATGAGGCAGCTTTGAGGTCAAAGGACGAGGTAGCAATGTATCTAGATCCGTAAATAACCTCCTTTTATGAAGTCGGCTAAAGAAAGATACAGAACTTTTAGAATTTATTATGGAATATGTGGCAATTAACAAAGAAGGTTAAGGTCGTATTTATGTTTATGTATCTAGTAATTTATGGTAAAACGTAGTCATTCCCTGCCGATATTTTGTGAATATTGTCGTTTATGTAGCAGACGAATTTTAGATTTCTACTAATTAAAACTCACTCACTGTACCTTTGAGCCCCTGCTCACATCCGAAACAATAAGGTACCTACCGTAATAATTTTCATCGTGATCACTTCATTTCAGTAAGTACAAACAGTGATAGATAATTATGTCATGGCTATATTTACGGCGAATATTAAATTTGGCAAAACGACGACGTCATAACGAATTAGCAATTGGACAACAATGCCAAATAATAATCTATAAATATAAAAATCAATTGCAATGCGTTCGTCTCGCAAACACTCGAAAATGGCTAGACCGGTTTGATTTTTTTTGTTTGCCTCAATACTAGGGAAATTTAGGAAAAAAGAAAATTAGGGTAAACCTAAAGGCACAGCCGAAAAATCGATAATTCACCGGGTCATTTAGTAGGTTCATGCATTTCACTGCTCTCAAAACGGTGAAGGAAAACATGGTGACGAAACCGGCATCCTTATCCTTACATATTATAAAACAAAGTCGCCCGCCGCGTCTGTCTGTCTGTCTGTCTGTCTGTCTGTCTGTCTGTCTGATAATATATATAAACGCGCGATAAACTCAAAAACTGCCGAACGGATTTTCAAACGGTTTTCACCATTGGACGGAGTGATTCATGTGGAAGGTTTTAGTGTATAATTCATTAAGGTTTTGTGTAAATTGGCTGAAATATGACGATTATTGTTGAAGATGTCGGAAAAAATCATGCCGACTGGGAGCTTTACTGGCGTGCGCTGCGTAAGTCGTGAGAGATAAATCAAATTTATGTTCTAGAGTATTGTATATCTTAAAAATTGCAACAAAAAAGTCCGCGATGGCATATGTCTATCTTTTAAGGGTGACCCACAATAACCATTTTTATCTTTTAAAATTGTATAAAATTTTCATTGTTATTTCCGATGCTATTTTGACCGGTATCTTAATCCTTCTCCAATTAAATAGGTTATTTAAATTGGGCATTCAATTTCGATTAAAATATGCCTTTACATCACATCATTTAAATGAATAGTTTAAGAGATATCACAGTTTCAAAATTACGCGTAACAAAATAATTATGGTTGACCACGCGGGCGCTGTAGTAGCCTACCACTGCGTCCGCTGAAAGTTAGTCAATGATCTTTTCCTTGGCTATTAGGTATGTATTCCGGTAGAACGTTCCCGTGGGATATTTTGCGACATCCACGCGGGCGAAGCCGCGGGTAAAAGCTAGTGTATTATATAGAACCAAAAAAATCGAAGACAATGTGACATCTACCAACCCGCACTGGGCCCCGCTGGTAGATTACAGCCCACTCCCTCCCAGAGAGGAGGCCTGTGTCTCAGCAGTGGGAACATTAATAGGCTGATGATGATCTAGTAGGTTATAAATATTAATGTATTAAAAAGACAACTTTTATAAATTTTTAGTCAGTCGTTGATAAGTCTTCAAATAGCCTTTGTACTCGTAGTAGCAAAATTTTTGGTTTTTGAGCTGCAAAAAATTATGGTATTAATGGTAATAAGGGTTAAACATTTTTTTACATTATAACTGTGACAAAGCAACCTGAATAAAGTACATAAATTATTTATAACGTATCATAGTGGCAAAAAAAAATTACAAATTTTATGGCGTGAATATATGACGGGTTATCGGTGTTTTTACAGCATTAGACACGTTGGACTTTATTATGACATACTGACTTTTAGTGCGGTGCTATTTCAGTTTATAACTTGGTGGCAAAAAGATGCGTGTCTGTTCTTCAAACACATTGTTTAATATTTACAGGTAAATCTGTATCTACTACACTGACGAGCAATATAAAAAAGCCACTTGCAATGTGCCAAATAAATCTAAATATCTCCTACCATACCAGTTAACGACATGAATTTAAAAAAAAAAACTTGAAAATTTTTTATAGGTGTTTTGTATGCACTATTAAATACACTTGAATGTTGCTTTTTACTTCAATAAGCTATCTTGCGTGGTTTCGGAAATATATCATTATAAGTTAGTGGCTTTTTTATGTTGCTCGTCAAGTCGTCAGTGTATATTGGATTAAATTCATATCTGCATTGGCTGTATGCGTGTTTATCTGTGCTTATGTTTAAAATAGGTTAGTTTCTAATACTGCTACTTGGTGTCGCCATTTTATTAATTCTAACATGTTTCAATTAATTACTGTGTTGTGTAGGTTTGTACGAGAAAATAAATTCTTTTAATTAATTTAAACTGCAGAAATCTTGTTTATTATTTTGTCTCAAAGTCTTTATAGGCGAAGCTACAATCCAATATGAATCGTGTGAGTCTCTCCTATATGAACTGTTTTAAGCTTGGTTCAGTATTTCATTGTTATATAATTAGTAAAATTATTTCACAATTCTGCTGATTTACAAACATTTCAATAAAGAGTCGCTGTCGACAGAACAGTTTTAGACATTTGTTATTCTGTAAGACAACA
This sequence comes from Conistra vaccinii, assembly GCA_948150665.1. Taxonomy (NCBI): domain Eukaryota; kingdom Metazoa; phylum Arthropoda; class Insecta; order Lepidoptera; family Noctuidae; genus Conistra; species Conistra vaccinii. Next base: position 9,992,323 of record OX411328.1, on the reverse strand, counting down.
AACAGACTTGAACTGATATCATTAACACATTCGTGGTATATAATACGTATAACCACGTATTATGCTTGATAGGAAACACACTTTTCATTTGAAAACTTATAAGTACCTACGTAAAAGCTGATGTGAGATAGTATCTTGTAAAATAAACAAATACTTTATGTTTACACTTTAAACAGCACCCGTTTAAGTTTCTAAGTAAGAACAAGTTGCGTACCTACATACATTGTTGTAAAGTCATATAGGTACATCGGGAAAACAAATAAACTTCCAGTTGGAAAGTTCGTTTCGTAGAACACTCGTAATTTTCTCTATCTGTCCTTTCATCTTGTTTCCTTTTGGTAAATTAAATTCCACTTAGATACCTACTTACTTTATAATTTACCAACTGTAGCCTGGTCCTGTATTGTTTTAAATTAACTATGGTAGGTACCGAATGGATATTTTGTTAGGTACTTCGAATGAACATATAAAGTGAGTTGAACTTTACAGGTTCTAGTACCAGCTTGCATGCTTGAGATAACTATACTCCATTTGAAATAAGATGAGACATTTAACTAAACCTTTTTTATTACAGTCCGTTCAATCGATTGTGAATTCTTTTGCATTGGTGGCATGACAAATGGCAGCTGCAGTAAACAGTAGGTATTGTAACCACTTTATTGCGTTTAATGCCATCCTTATAACTACGGTATAGAAATCAGTCAGAATCGGTTGAACGGACTGTAAAAAAGATTGGTCTAAATGTCTAATCTTATTTCAAATGGAGTATAGGTGAAATGTTTATTTATTTATTTAAGGATTACCAACGACATACATTACAATCATCTTTTACAATAACATAAATTAAATAATATAAATTAACCTGTAATGCACACTCAATTACAGGTAACCACAGCTTACATAATTATCGAGTACACATGCCCTGAATGCATAATTAATTAAATTAAATTAAGAATACATAAAAAAAATACATGCTAATACAAAAGTTTAAACTTATACGGATACAATAAAGTAAAATTAAGCATTAACTTGGAATTATTATATATAAAAAATTGTATGAATAAAAAAAAAGTAAAAATTATTAATGAATTGTTTAAAATTGAATTACTTATATATTCAATGAAATTTGATATAAATTAAATATACATTATTTAATTATTGGAATGATAAGTCAAATTATGTCCTCTAACCGAAAGTTCTTATATAATTTATTTTTAAAAGTGTTGTGTTATTAATATACTTACATATTATTATATATACGTGTTCGTTTCACAAATGAAATTCTTAAGCGGCATTTTTCAACAAAAACCAGATTAAATAAACGTGGACGACTCATGGGATAGCATGTGGCCATCTTTTCTTATATTTTCTGTTTCTTATTTTTCGTAATCCTACACAATAATCAGTCAAGATTGCTTATAAGATGAACGCATTAATAATATTTTCACACACGCTCATAAGTTATTAATAACTTTAATATATTTTTCTCACGCACAACTGAGATACCTCTGGATCATTTCGTCTACGTAAACAAGAAGAATGATTATAAACGAAAAATCCGAAAATATATTCCGTAATAAATGTGGATTTATTAGCGAGCTATTCGAGGCGGAATGCGTGACGCGACTGGATTCTAGCACAGGAATCTGAAACGTGAACCTTTGTATTTTATACTCCATTGCTTCGTTCTCAGAGAAGTGTATTGCAATCCAAACAACAAGAGCAATGGAGACAGAAATAAAAAAAAACGAAATACTCACCTTTGTAATTTCTCTTCAGGCCCGCTACATGGGCTCGGTGGGAATTATTCAATAACACTGACGAATGGGTTTTATAACGGAATTGATTACGGGCCAGATAACGAGATGTAATCGCACCGGGGGGAATAGAGACAAATGTCGTATTGGTTGCAGATTTACAGCGCGGCGCGCGCCATCTGGCGTGCCAATTTATGAGTTTAATCAGGACCCGGCGTTGCCACCGGTTTGGGATTGTAGCGAGAACGGGCGGCGGGTTCGCTGTTCAAGCTTGCAAGCCGCACGTAGGTTTACCCGTTTATATACTGCATTGGCTTTTAGCTGCTGCAAATTGATTTTAAGAGGTTTTGCTCGTTTTTAGGGTTCTGCACCTCAAAAGGAAAAAAACCGAACCGATATAGGATTCGTTGTCCCTCTGTCTGTCAGTCTGTCTCTTACCATTTTTCTCTGGAACGCATGGAGGTATCAAGTCGATCGCGTGTTCAATGAGCATTTTGATTCTGCGATTATAAGAAATTGGTAAGTACTCGTACCTACCACGGTAACTTCATATGAAGGCATGAATTTTAATTGAAGTTTGTTGAACTTATACTCAGTAAATCCACTACGTACATTACGATTAAGATCGCAATTCTCTACGTGTAATGGCAAATTGCTAGTTCATCGCTAACGATCTCTGGAATAGCCCATTTCGGTTGAGCCTTACAAATTGTACGGGCAGGTCCACGATACGATTTCTCGTGCCGTGGTAGCCATTAAACACGCAAACATTCGGGCTAGCAACAGATATCTGTATTGAACTTACATCTCTAAGTACTGATGCCATTACGTTAGCAAATGGGATCTTCTTTCGTGTTGGCGAACGATATATGTGTACAACTCTCATAGTTGTAAATTATTAACTCTCGCGCACTAGACGGTCACAACCATGACTTTTGAAAGAAAAAGAAAGAAAAGAAAGATAAGAAAGAAAAGAAAGAAAAGAAAGAAAAGAAAGAAAAGAAAGAAAAGAAAGAAAAGAAAGAAAAGAAAGAAAAGAAAGAAAAGAAAGAAAAGAAAGAAAAGAAAGAAAAGAAAGAAAAGAAAGAAAAGAAAGAAAAGAAAGAAAAGAAAGAAAAGAAAGAAAAGAAAGAAAAGAAAGAAAAGAAAGAAAAGAAAGAAAATAAAGAAAAGAAAGAAAAGAAAATACATATATTTAGCACAGACTAACTACTGACTTTTGGACCTATAGAAACCGATACGAATTGCGCACTTGGTCGCAACGGCTAACTAGCCGGTTTCTATAGTTTAGCTGGTGGATGCGACCAAAAGTCGTGGTCATCTCGTGCGCGAGGACCCTTGGAAGGGTGGTAGCGGATCTGACTGCGTAGATTTATAATAGACTGCTCTTGAAATGCATTGATTTTCGGGTCGTTTTTAAGGTTTCAACCTAAAAAAGAAAAACGTTCACGTTTTTGTCCGTCTGCTACAGAAGATTTTCTCAAGATCTATGGAATTTGATGTTTTGCACGATGTTAGGTCTCGACGACGACGCCACAGGAACCAGCCATTCAAGAACGTTTTATTTATTTTTGGTATGTTCAACCCATATCGGTCTTAAGAAAAAAAATAACTTTTATGTAACTAAGTACATAAACTGCTGCACACTGAGCAGTACCGTACCGTAACGGTACTGCTCAGTGTAGTTTGGTTCGTTTAAGCCTGACTCGCTCTTGGCCCGTTTAAGTGGCTATAAAAATTTGGATTCACACCTCATGCGAATCTATCTAAATGCAAGACAACATAGTGGGTATGCGTTTTAGATATGCTGCAAATGCACTGTATGCATTGTGACCACGTAGTAAATACAACATGTCCCGGAGATAACGCACACCACCACTATGTCATACGTCACGACAGGATTCAAATTTCAATGTTTTTTTAATTTAATTTTGTTTTTTTAATTTTTAACCAACATAGAATGACTAATGCTGAAATAGACAGTTGAGGAAGTGGTGATGAAGTATTAATTATCTGAGATTATGAATTCAAGTACCTAATTAATTTCTACTTTTTTTTTTTTTATTGTACTTATTTTGTTGAAACTCTGTTATTAACAGGTTTTATGACGTGCAAGTAACATTCAAATCAATAAACTGAGTTCTGAGTTTATATTTGCTAACAAAAAATAATGTTGCCGATATTAAGGTGAAACACAATAAGATTTTGGAAGTGAAAAGTTCTTTAAGCGTGTTGAACGATTTTTGGTAGGGGATAATAAAATTATATGTAGATTCGCGTCACCAACATGCTCGCGCCCTAGTGCTGTACTATAGAAGCTAGATGGCGCTGATACCAGTTTTAAGTTTTCCATTTTTTTTTGGCAGCTGCCTTTTTTAATGCCGTCTCTAAGGTTGTCAACGCATTGAATTATCATAAAACACATACCGTAACATCAGGCCTATTTTCCCCGGAGGGTTATGCAGAGCACATTCGCCAGTTATGTTATGTCAATTGTAATAAGGGCGAGCCTATTGCTATCAACTGGACGCAACTCCAGCTGCTACTGAGAAATTCCTGATTCAATGCGGAACGCATTGATTATAGATTGATTACGTAAAAATCATAAAAAACTCATTATCTCGTGCCTATAACCATACCTATTTATACGTATCTATAAAGGGAGTATCAAATAATAACTAAACAAAAACCAATAAACAATGTTGGTAAAGTAAACAGCACTTTCATTAGTTTCTAGCCCGGCCGGGCCGGGCCTGCCCGAGCAACGTTATAATTTCGAAACTAACCAACTAGATATTAGCACATCTAACTTTTCTAATCAAACTCGCGTAGACTTATATGATAAAAATGTATGTGGAACACAGATCTAGTGAGGGGATGAGAGGGCAAGCGGCTGCGCGTACCCCAAATCATGGGTAAAAAAATGTTTAGATTTTATCTGATCTAGGTATAACGTCACTTAGCCAGTGCTTTGACTTAGGGTCGGGCCACACCTGCCGAACGTTCCGCGGTGGAACGCTCCGTCGCGTCATATTTCTATGGACGTAACGTTCGGCTGATGTGTCATAAGTAACTTGAAAAACATTAGGAGCGTATTCAACCGAACGTTCCGCCGCGGAACGTTCGGCAGGTGTGGCCCGACCCTTAGATATTATGTTTCCAATTGTTTTTCACTTTTTGTTTGATAGAGACAAGAATACCGCTTATTGAATTGCGTTTTTTTTCTTACTAATTATTGCCCCGTTGCTGCACAAAAATAAAATAACAATCGCACCTTCCCATGTAAGTAACATGTTAAATCTCATTTCAGTCACAATAGAGAACGCGGTAGTCGAAGGCTGTGTAGTATTTTACTTTATCTACAATATTTGATGTGAAACCTTCACAAGGAAAAAACTTTTTCATTCGGTTTATTGAATAGAGTATAGATGATAAAGACACAAAGGCTGCGTTAGGCATAAATATAGCATAAGTTATCGCTTATAAGATCTATGGAGGTTGGGCGGCTGCTTATTGTTCGCCTGACAGTTATTGCGTTTTTTATGCGTGAAGTTTGGAAATAATTTTCTTTATAGTAAGAGATTCCATGTAACAAGGTATTTTACCTATTTGCTTACCAAATAAAAAGTGAAAAACACTTTTCTCTTTATTTAAATTTTGCAAGGTGTAGGAGAGGAAAAGTCATGAAGCTGCCGTACGAGCCTAATACAAAAAAAAAATCATTTAGGCAAACCATTTGCTCGTATTAATGCAAAAAAAACTTTTAGAACGAAGTTCCCTTTCGCACGTTGCGAAAGGGGGCTAGACGGAAAAAATTAAGACCAAAAGTTTTTTTATTATAACGCCATCTGTGAGCGACCACAGGTACTAATTAGTGGCATGCCTTTGTGAGGTTCATTCCATAACTTCGTTCCATCCGGGTGTCCCTTGACACCTCTCAGCTTTTTTTATTGAATATTGTGTATAACGAGTGTATTGTTTTTATGTTTTATTTGGTTTAGGTTATATGAATCCGCAATTGAAACCTATGTTTGTGCATAGTCCTTTTAATACTTTACTTATTGCACGACTCTCAATGCGAAGCATTAGAGTGTGCTCTACGATCGAAAAAATTTTTTTGCCCTATTTCTGTAACTGTTTTTATTGTTACACTCCTGCTAGTACACAGAACCTACTTAATTTATATACCATTGTATAGATGATTAAGGGTCCGGCGAACACAATATTCCAAAATGCGTTTGGAATATTGTTATCTCTGTTCTGTTGTGTTTTTGTGTTGTTGTTGTTGTCTGTGTCTGTTGTGTGTTATGTGTGTTGTGTGTTGTTAGCGTTGTTACTAGCTATCGCAATTTATGATAAATTTGGATGTGTTTCGTAATACCAAAAATGATGAATGAAAACCTAATATTCTTTCATAATTTTTTCTATACTTTGTAACTTGATAATATAAGCTATGCTTCTGCCGAAACAATATTCCAAATATTGTTGTTTATAATACAGAAAAAACAGTACGAAAACATGTCATTTAACTCTAAAAATTGTGCGAATTTCAATTCGCTTAAACTTTATTTTAGGTAAGTTTTTTTGGAAAAAAAAGATGTACAAGCCTAGATAAATACTGTCTAAATCCGAATATTAACATAATATGATGGAAATATGCTCAAATTGCAAATGATTTAGGTATTACGTTTGTATGGAAAATTCTAGGGTCGCCGCGGTCTTAAATGGAGATTAATACTGTACTTTTTAACAATTATAACGCGCATTTTCGGGTTGAACCATGTACGGTGCGCTGCCGCAGGGTTAACTCAACATCAGCCGAGCGCCGCGCATGCGCGCTCCCCGCGCGCCTTCAGCGGCGCCCCTCCTGGCTCGCCAGAGGTAGACTTGTTCTTGCTCGGTCAGTGAACGGAGCGCTCCGATCTAGTACAATCTGTGAAGTGTACTAGTTCGGACTTCTAGTACTATTAGTACTTTAGTACACTGAATGGCGAGGGAGTTTATCTCTCAAGTCCGATAGACCGATAGACGCAGCGCTAGTGTCTTGTAAAAAAATGTAGTTCCACAACTTTTCCGCCGGACTTCAGTGGTGGCGCGGTCCTCTAACAACGAGTGGTTTTGAATGGTATCATAGGCACAGATATGTTAGTAAATTCCACGAAGTCGCTGGCAGAAGCTGTTATAAATAATAACATATAAAATTATAGTAAGCGAATGGCAGCAATATACATATTTTAATTTTCCTTCATACTTTGCAGGCTTAGGACTGTCATTCTAATAACCGTTCATTTATTTACAAAACAAAACAAGAAAGTCAAAGTACGACGCCAGCACATCAACGTACTCCAATTTCTCAAATTTTCCCAATCAACATTGAACCTTATTCTTTAGTGATAAAGTTCAGTGTGAATTAAAAATCTATTAAAGAAATTTGACAGATTGTAGTAACTTGATGTGCTAGGTTACTTCATGCATTAGGTTATTTTAGAATGGCGTATTTAAAAATCAAAATATTTACAATATATACAACGATACTAAAATATACATAGGTTGATATTGTACATATATTACATTAGGTATAAATATTAGCCTGGAAATATTTTAAATATTTACAATTAAATTAAATTTTAAATATTTACAAAAAATATTTTAAATATATACACATAAGTAAGTAGGTATACATATATAGAATAATTAAAAATGTACAATATGATTTATTTACAAGTTGCCATGCAAGAATAGCAACTGCGAGACTTTATCCGGCTTTAAAAGCGTTCTGCGTTGATTTAATATTTGACCCGCATTTGAGAACACCCTTTCACAGGACACTGAAGTAGCCTGTATGCACAACCTTTTTAACATATATTGATACAGGTGTGGATATATATGTTTCCTGCTGTTCCACCACTGCAGCGGGTCCGCTTTTCTATTTACATATTCTTCATTTAGATATTTATCGAATTGTCTAATTCCCGCAGCAACAGGATTTTCGGGCCTTATGATTTTATCGGTTTCACTGTCGAAGTGATCCCAAATACTTTCTGAGGTTGCTTCTTCGGCATTTTCGACTACTTGCGAAGGGTTCTGAGTAGAAGTTTCATTAGGTAAACGAATTTCGCCTATCCTGCGCTTCAAGCTATCGCAGGCTCTATTATAAGATTCAATCGTTCGGAAGCCTCTCCTTTTGAATCGAGGGTCCAAAAGTGTGCACTCTGAGTAAAGGGGTTGTTTTTCCAGGTCGTGGAATCTGGTACGAATCTGCGTGTTCAATATTTCGATAAAGCTCCTTACTTCCTGTTCATGAGGCTCCGACATAATAGATGTTATGTGTCTTGACAGCAACTGTACAAATATGAGGACTTTTGATAGCGATACATACTTTTCGCAGCTCAGCTCGTTAGTTATTTCATAGAACGGTTCAAGAATTGGAATGACCCGTTCAATGACCACCCACTCCTGTGGTTGTAAAGATAAATCGTTACGCAATAGTGCCAAAGTGCTTATTACGGCATCTTTGACACGCACGATTCGGTGCAGCATGTCGTAGCAAGAATTCCAGCGGGTTGGGCATTCTTGCTTCAACTTCAGTTGCGGCAAACCCATCTGTTTTTGTATTTCAGTTAGTTTAGTTAGACCAACCGTGCTTTTTTTAAAATATTCTACTATGCTCTTTACTTTGTTGACTATTTGGCTAATATTATTTATTGCCTGTTGAACCACAAGGTTCAAAGAATGAGCAAAGCAGCCAATTGATCTCCACTCCCCTAATCTGATGGCTGCTAAAATATTTGCTGCGTTGTCACTGACAATACAAACAACCTTTCCCAATAATTGCCAATCACTAATCATTTGCCTTAAAAAAGCGACTAGGTTGTGGCTAGTGTGCCGTTCGTTATAATTAATACATCCCAGCAGGGCTGAAGTTAATTCGCCTTTAGTGTCAATAAAATGCGCCGTAACAGCTATGTAACTTTGGTTGGTAACAGAAGTCCATCCATCAGTGCCTAGACATACATACTGTGCTTTCATTAACTTAAGGCGAATAGCCTCAAATGTGTTTACATACGTTTTAGGAATTAGAGTGGTCGACAGAGTTTTTCTAGTCGGAAGTTTGTAACCTGGGCAATGTGAGACCATTTCTATTAATTTTCGCACTTCTGGTTCTTCAACCAAGCGGAGTGCATGGTGACCTTTAGCCACCACCCTAACGACTTGGTTATCTATTTGTTCAATTTTGCGTGATGAAGGTGGTTTACGCATGTAGTTCGTAATAGGCACAATCATAGTTGGGTGTGGTTGCTCTCTACTGGCACTGGGCGTAGTGATCGAAATACTGCCTGATGTACCAATTTGCGATGAAGAGGCACTCGTTGACGGTAAACATTGATCTGCTAAGTTATTGTCATCTTCACTAGGCGCAGTTTGTCTGACAACGCACAAAGAAACTGTGGGATGTTTATTTTTCAAATGTCTATTTAAATTACCTAACGATCCACTTTTGATACTCAAATACTGCGAACAATAGTTACATTTTGCCCTACATTCATTTTTCTCCTCCGTATAATGTAACCAGATATTGCTCCTCTTACATCTATTTGGCGCCATTTTTGTTATTCAAACGTAATCACAATAAATTAAAACTCACTTTGTTTGTCCAAATCACCGTAGCACATAATATATATTTACATTTATTTACAATATTTACACTTAAGTTCTTATTATGTCCATTCATAAGTAAACACCAAAAACCAAAACGAAAACAAAACTTTAAATTAACAATTAAATCGCATCTACTACCAGTCACAAAGAATAAGATCAGTGTACTAATAAATAAATTCAAAATTCAAAATAACTAGAAAGTACTTACTTATTATTTTAAAGAAATTAGAAAATAATGTAAAAATCGGCAACCTCGCATACCTCCATGTTTCAAAAGATATAAAGCAAAATAGCCTAAATTTCTATCGTAATAAAGATCTAAACACCTTGGCAAATCAGAGTTATAAAGTTGTAAGTTGCACTCAAAGTGCAACAGGAGTGAAGAGTACATCGTACATCTCGTTCCTTCGCCTTCGGTCGCGTGTCGGCGCAATGGCGGACGGCGGTTATGGCGGGCGGGCGCGGAGGAGCGCGCTGCGATGGCGCGAACTCGCCGCCCGCGCCCCCCACGCCGCGCCGCTCCGTGGCGACGCGACGCGGCGACGATCTGTTTCCCGCTCGATCCAAGAATCGAGAATATGCGTCCGACATCTTTTAGTCTGTGGATCCAAGTCCGAGCGGCGAGCAACCGGTCGGACTGAACGTGATCGAAATGAAGTACTAATTGACCGAAGTACTATTAAGCTTACGGAATAGTTCATTCTAGTACACTGTCATGAATGAATTCTTAATAGTTCATAGTACATGTACTACACAAGCCTAGCCAGAGGGTCGTACGACGCCCGCTCCGACGCGCGCACGTAACATATTGTTCTGTCCGCGGCTCTCGCTCGGTTCCCGCCAAAACTTGTAAAAAGTAAAGATTGTGTTGCTAAGGACCTTTAAAATAAGCTGTGACGTATTAATAAACTGTTGTTCGTGATTCAAGTATCGTGTTTCTGTCACTGATTCACCCACGCCATCACCGTGCTTACAGTGACGCCCAACTCGCGGCCTTGTTTTAGATAACAGTGGCAAAACGAACCCAGTGAAGTGCAGTGAATAGATCTTCAGTGACGACAGAGAAATTATCATGCCACGAACGACACGAGCAGCCCGAGCAGCGATGGTCGGCAAGGCGGAGGAACAAGGAAGTGACGGTTACTCCGACGCGGACTGCGATTCGGTGGTGGAGGAGCCGCGCGCCGGTACTGATGCACGCGTCTCAACCGACGCGGCCGAGGAGATGCGCGCCCAAGCAGGCGCCGCCCTCGCGCACACGCTCGGCGGGGCCCACACCGGCGCGCCCGCCGCAGCACTCAACACCGAGCGGCTGCTGTCCACCATGATGGAGTCCTTCGCGAGGATGCAGGCGGAGACCAACCGCACACTAGCGGAAACGTTACGATCTCTACATCATGGCAACCAGTGGAATCCAGTCGCGTCGACACCGGCGGCATCGCCTACGGCGAACGCGCCCGCGACCTCCGGCGGTAACTTTTCAAAGTGCACCGCGAGGTTCGACGGGCAGTCACGCGACACCGAGGTGCTGGAGGCGTTCATCGATGCAGTGGAGGTTTACAAGGAGTGCGCCGACGTGACCGACGACCACGCGCTACGCGGCCTCTCCATGTTGCTGAGCGGCGACGCGGCGGTGTGGTGGCGCGGCGCCCGGGCCTGCGTCGGCTCGTGGCCAGACGCGCTCGCGCGCCTGCGCGCTGCCTACGGCGTGCAAAAGCCCGCGTACAGGGTACTGCGCGAGGTATTTACGCGGGAACAAAGTGAGTGTGAACGCGCCGAAGTTTTTATATCAAAGGTACGATCTTTATTAGTTCAGTTACCCTATGTTGTACCAAGCGTGATGATAGTGGATATTGTGTACGGCTTATTACATCGTCGAATACGTAAACGTTTGTCACGAGACACTATTAGCGATATTGATAATTTGTTAGAGAGAGCGAGACTCGTGGAAGATTCGATAACGGAATTAAAAAACTCGATCGTTTCCGCGAATAACCCGAAAGTACCTACCGCTCCCGACCGCGGTACTACGAGTCCGAGCGCAACCTCAGGTTCCAAACTCGCCACTAACTCGAACGAAACCTCGAAACGAAATCGCAATAGATGTTCGTTTTGCAAAGCGTTCGGTCACGCGGCTAACGAATGTCGCAAGGCCAATAAAGTCGATAGCAATAGTGACAATAAAACTAATAAAGTAGGTACTAGCGATGGTAAATGTATTAACCCGATACGTTGTTATGGATGCGGCCAGCCAGGGGTGGTCAAGTCGAAGTGTGAAACTTGTTCGATTAAACCCGCGCCCACCAAACCGTCCGATTTTAATGTCGTAAAAGGTGACTTCTATGCGACATCGACGCCACATCCTTTGATACCAATAAGCGTAGTAGGTAAGGAAGGGGTAGCAATAGTCGATACCGGGGCTACGCACAGTGTTGCTAGCCCATTATTGTATTCGTTGTTAGTGAATAACGGCGTTCAATTCCAAGAAACGGAGCGTTATATCGGGCTCGCCGATGGCTCGTGTCATAGGAAAATGGTGAAGACCGCTACCGTACCTGTCACTCTGGATAGTCGAAGAGTCGACACCGAGTTTATGGTACTTCCTGGTGATGACACCAGAACACTTTTAGGTCGTGATTTTATTGCTAACGCGGCTATTGTTTTAGACATAGCCCAGGAGTCATGGCATTTTGCAGATAGTCCAGGAGACCGGTTCCCGTTTTTGCGATCTTATGTATTGAACAGAGCGGCCGTGATGCGAGCAGAGATCTGCGACGTATCACTGCGCCAAGATGAAGGTACGAGCTTGTCACCGGAGCACAGGGCCGCACTCAACGAGTTCTTGCAAAGCAGAGTCGCTCAGTTCGCTTCGGCTGGACCTCCTATAGACTTCGCTGTCCATAAGATTAAGGTAAGCGAAACACAGGAACCTTTGGCTTCTCCTTTCCTGGTCGATCCAGAGAAGACCGCAGCTATCGTGGACATGCCGACGCCTCAGAACGTAAAACATCTGAAATGTTTCCTGCAGACGTCCAGCTGGTTCAGGCGCTTCATCCCTGACTACGCAGAGGTCGCCAAACCGTTGACAACGCTGCTGAAAAAGGTAAGTATTTGGAAATGGGGCCCGGACCAGCAGGCAGCTTTCGAGAAGATCAAGCAACTGCTGCGTCAGGCTGATGCGACGTTGCCTTTCGTCCTCAGAACCGATAGCAGTGGGTATGCTCTCGGGGCGGTTCTCCTCCAGGGGGAGGGGACCGACGAGCGCCCAATAGAATACGCCAGTCGACTATTAACCCCGGCTGAAAGAAACTACAGCACGACGGAGAGGGAGGCTCTAGCCGTTGTCTGGGCAGTTTCCAAGTTTAGGGGATATATAGATGGCGCTGAAGTCGTATTCAAGCTCCAGTACAGGAGAAACGTAAGAGGGGAAGGCCTCGTAAACGCTAACCCAAACACGAGGGCGTTCGTTCGGGTTAGAGGGGGAGACTATAACGCGCATTTTCGGGTTGAACCATGTACGGTGCGCTGCCGCAGGGTTAACTCAACATCAGCCGAGCGCCGCGCATGCGCGCTCCCCGCGCGCCTTCAGCGGCGCCCCTCCTGGCTCGCCAGAGGGTCGTACGACGCCCGCTCCGACGCGCGCACGTAACATATTGTTCTGTCCGCGGCTCTCGCTCGCTCCCGCCAAAACTTGTGAAAACTAAACTAAAGTAAAGATTGTGTTGCTATGGACCTGTAAATCAAGCTGTGAAGTATTATTAAACTGTTGTTCGTGATTCAAGTATCGTGTTTCTGTTCACTGATTCACCCACGCCATCACCGTGCTTACACAATTGATTTAATGCAGCAGAAATTGAAAAAGCATCAAAATAGTTGAAAAAAAAATCCTGTCCGTCAATTTATGAACCCTGAAAACATTGTAGCTTGCGATAAAATCAATTAATTGAGTCAATTCTTTTTTTATACATTTGTTTCAGCCGTAGAAGGAACCCTATTGAAAATGGCTCTTTTATTCAAAGTCGTTTAATTATAATTAATAAAATACTAACTAAAATATAATATCTTTATCTAAATATTTCCAACCTTCGACTTGATGTTGCCTAGCAACCGCCAAGTAAATATCTTTGTCAGTCTTTGACATTACGACTTCATGAAAAGTTATAAATTGTTCATTTTTGTTAGAAACTATGTTTTGAAATTCTTTTTCGTTTTTGAATGAGTGTTATGTATGAGGCGTGCACTTTTGGATTTTCCAAACTATTTTAAACTAGGATGCGCCAGCGGTTTCGCCGCGTGATATCTTTATAAATGCTTATGTTACTCAGTGAATTCTATAGAATTCTATTCGTGAAATAATTTTTTAATCAATGGAGTTTTTGAGTTTTTACATTACAAACAAAAATACAAATCATTTCTGTTTATAATATTAGTGTGGATGTAGAGGTAGACTATTTACCAAGCTTACCAAGGGGTATCGTATTACCCAGTTACTGGGTTGTGGAGGTCAGATAGGCAGTCGCTCCATGTAAAATACTGGTATTCAGCTGCATCCGGTTAGACTGGAAGCCGACCCCAAGATAGTTGGGAAAAAGGCTAGGAAGATTGATTTTTTGATTGTAGAGGTAGACTATTAATTCTTTTTTTCTGCATGTACAAATTTGTACATACTTAAATAAAATGTAATGAAACTGTATTACACAAAGGTAATCACATCGTTTTGCTTTCAGACTATTAAAACGGAGAGTTTCTGAATACTGTTGAAACAACTTCATTTGTTATTGCCATTTTATTTCACGTAGAGCACTTTTCTTTACAGAGAAATACAAGGTAGTCAAAAAGTCTCACTCGTCCTAGATCTTGAACAGTCCGTTGAACGGTAATTGTGCTCTACTTTGTATAGTCTACAAAGTAACCATGCAAGCAAGTTACAAAGGGAAATTCACTTCCCTCTCACCTCTTCAGTTTCAAAGGAAGAACTGGGTCTGAACAATTTTACTCATTGTGTACTTTACAGTTAGAGTCCGAACGGTTTCAAGTTAATTGCACAACTTTAAAGCTAATGTTTCGAAGTTCGCCATAGTTCGTAATTATAGTTATCTAAATAGATTGGTCAAGAAATACGGCAATAAAGTAGGCGTGCCTTATTCCAGTGGAACAGCCAAACATAAAAAAAATACTATTGTTTACGAAACCGAGCAGATTTTTTTAATATAAAAAGCCTGGGATAACTCTAAAATATGATATTGCATGTATGCGCTTAAATATTTCAAAATTTCTTTGAGCATTGCTAGATTTTTAAACTTCACTTCAACTAAATCGAAAATCAATCCAAATCTCTGTCATTTACCGAGCCTGAAAAACATAAATCTGCTCCATTTTATCTTCAAATATATACCTACGAATAAGTTAATGCTTAATGTGGAATACATAGATAGAATGACGGCACGGTTGGCGCAGTGGTTAAGAGATTGACTGCTGCGCTGCGTGTCGCGGGTTCGATCCCCGCACGGAACAAACATTTGTATGATCTGCAAGTAGTTGTTCCGGGTCTGGCTGTTTGTGTATGTGAATTTAAATGTTTGTAAACGCACCCACAATACAGGAGAAATTCCTAGCGTGGGGCAACGTTAAAAAAAAAAAAAAAAAAAAAAAAAAAAAAAAAAAAAAAAAAAAAAAAAAAAAAAATGGAGCCATTAAAATGGACATTCTCGTGAATAACTTATCACAATAACACATTATGGTAACATAACACTTTCTTGTTCTATAGCTTATGTAACCATTTTGTTCGTCTAATCGGTACTTTGTAACCCTTCGTAACGCATAGTGGATGATTAGAATGAAATATTGTATTTTAACGATTCATAATATGGGAGTTCGCAAGTTTTTGACGAAGTTAGACTTCGTTATTTTTATCGGTGTTTGTAAAGGGAATAAACTTTTCGTTTGCTAGATATAACACAAAAATAATGCACCGAAGTATTTTTTCTTTGTTACAGATTTTGATTATTTATATGTCTATATAGACGGTGTCGGTGTCGTGATGGCTCAGTGGTTAAAGCCTCGCCTGTCATGCACGAGGCTGTGGGTTCAAATCCGGGCAAATACCAATGTAACTTTTTCAATTCATATGTACTTTCTGAATTCATCTTGGACATTACTGACATTGGTGAAGGAAGAACATCGTGAGGAAACCTGGACTTGAAGTTAATATAAGTCTGAAATCGCCAATTATCAATGCTCTAATGCTCTTGCCTTCTCTGTATTAGAGGAGGCCTTTTCCCTCAGTGAGACAGTAATGGGCTGGTATTATTATTATTTTAGACAGACCGTCGTACTGCAAGAGAACTAAATAAAACAAGCCATCTTTGTTATGCTGGTGCATGACACTCGTGCCATGTCATTGTGCTTTTGCGGCCAACAGTTGACGCAATTTTTTCCGACGAGTTCTTAGCTTTGACTCTCTATTTAGATATTATGTAATAATATTTATAAATGTTTGGTTACTATGGTTACACATGATATTTTTTGTTTAGAGATACCTTTTATGGTCTCGTTTCACATCAAGCAATAAACTAAGTTCGACAAAATGGGACAATTGAATAGCCATTAAAATAACCACACAAGCAAACATGCATGTACAGGCCTGTAGTACATAACCCTTTAATCGAAATACCAAACCGAAACATAGTCGAAGTTCGCTCGTAAACGTCAACGTAAACTCTCGCGCCGTAAACCGATCAGTGTTCATTGTGATCACGCGTCTGGCTAACTAATATTCAAATTAGTGACGTCATCGGATTAGGCTCAACGCCGCTCCATTCCTGTTGATTACTCCGCCACGGGTTATTATGGAGGAAATGTATGCGTTCATTAAAATTCGACATCTTGTGACATTGTAAATTCATTGGCTTATTATAATTGAAGTGGGTGGCGGGATTAAGTAAGGCAAGAATATTTTGGGCGTGTGTGATGCGTTTACAATTTTGAACATTATTTTTTTAAATTTATGAAGGATAACTAGTGGAGTAGCTCGTGGCTAAGTAATAACAAGCCGCACTGATCGATCCATCAGGTTAAGCTACGCTTGCCGGGGTTGGTCAGTGGATGGGTGACCATCTTTACATACCGAGAGTCCTCCGTGCCTCGGAAAGCACGATAAGCCGTTGGTCCCGGCTGTCATTCGTGGTTCCTTGACAGTCGTTACGAGTCGTCAGAAGCCCGAAAGTCTGACACCAGTCTTACCAAGGGGTATCGTATTACCCAGATATTGGGTTGTGGAGGTCAGATAGGCAGTCGCTCCATGTAAAATACTGGTATTCAGCTGCATCCGGTTAGACTGGAAGCCGACCCCAAGATAGTTGGGAAAAGGCTAGGCAGATAGATTGATGAAGGATAACTAGTGTTAGTTATTTAATAAATTCTGTAATTTTGGCTCCATTCTCATTAAATAAAATAAAATGTACGTCTTGTGGGAGTCGTTCATAAAAGCGCGGGCCTGGCGCAAGCAGTCGTCGACTAGCTGTCAGATAGATAAGTTGTGTTTCAATTTGTACTTTATTAATTCTGTAGTAATGTGTCTATGAATAAACTTTGTGTCTACTAGTCTTCGTGAGTATAATTTACAACAAGAACCCTGGGAATACATAAAAGATAATACTAGCGGTTTTTTAATGGCATAGTGTTCTACTTATTCCTATTTTGAGTGACATAATTCAATTTCAATTTAGGGACATGCACAGGAACTAAGGAAGTGACATCTAATGCCATGTCGGACCATCATGATGGATTAAATTGATTATTCAATGCTTATCTTAGTTGGCACTGTCATGTCACATAGAGAACCCAGTTCAAGCCATCCGACAGGTGAAATGTCATAGGATTGATACGAGATACTGGAGGCAATTATGTACATGATGACAAATATGATAATAATAATTAATTGACAATGAAATCGATCCTTTTGCATCTCTGGACTTTACTCGTGATTTTGTATGAACTGCTTTTTATGTCGCTATCACGCTATTGCCGCCACGCGTTACGTCCGTTTATGGCCCGTGTAGTATGATCGATACAATCAGGGTAAAAAAAAAGAATGTTTTTGTTTAATATTCAGTGTATTAATTTCATTTATTTTCTACTTTTAACTAAAATCACATTATCGTCTCATCATCGTAGCGTATCGATGCCAAAAAGCCAATAAGAAATAAATATATAAGCTAAAATTATTGGTTTAAAATTTACGTCAGCTCGTTATAGTAAATATCCGTGTATTCAGAAATGGCTGACGTCGTTGGCTACCGTGACTGAATGCGGGTACTTATATTACGGGCTTTGATAGGGACTGCCGATCCAACGCAGCATCATTGTTAGTTTTCCTGCCGGAGGCTCTACGCGGGGGTCGTGCGGTCCATGGCCCTTTACGGGGCGCCGGTGTGGGCGCCAACCTTGAGGCTGCAGCCAACCCGCCGGTTGCACGCGGCCCAAAGGGTCATGGCCACCCGGATAGTGCGGGGATACCGCACGATCTCCGGCGAGGCAGCGAGCCTCCTTGCCGGAACGCCGCCATGGGATCTGGAGGCGAAAGTCCTCGCCCACATATGGGAGTGGCGCGAGGAGATGAAGCGCCGGGGTGTAACTCCGCTGCCGCGACAAGTCACGGCACAGCGGACAGAGCTCCGGCAGGATCTCATGGCGGCTTGGAGAGTGCGATTGTCGCAACCCAGATCTGGGCACGCCACAATTGCGGCGATAAGTCCCCTCTTTGAGGAGTGGCTAGAGAGGCGCCACGGCGCCCTCACCTACCGCCTGACGCAGGTCCTCACCGGACACGGTAGTTTCGGGAGGTTCCTGTTTCAGATCAGGCAGGAGGAAACGCCCGGGTGTCACCACTGCGTGGATCGCCCGGAGGACACGGTGGAGCATACGGTGGAGGTCTGCCCGGCTTGGGTGGAGCACCGCCGTGTCCTCGTGCAGGCGATCGGCGGCAATGACCTCTCACGTCCGGCCCTGGTCCAGGCCATGGTGCGGAGTGAGAGGGCATGGCAGGCTGTCACCTCCTTCTGCGAAGCAGTAATGCTCGTAAAGGAGGAGGCGGGGCGCGAGAGGCAGAGACTAAGGTCGCTCCCTCGAGCCCCTAGCCGCCGCGGTAGTAGACGCCCCGGGCGTCGGGAATCGATCGCCGATTTCCGGCCACCGTAGGCGCGGGCTTGCGGACGGAGAGTGATGGGTAGCTCTCCGTCCGATCAGGACCAAGCCCGGGTCGACGGCGCGTAGTGTTCCACGCGCGCCTCAAAGAGTTGTCAGCGAAGCTGAAGGGGTCCATCAGGGCCGATGCCTACCACCGGGGTTGCGGATAAGTCCTAAGGGGAAACCGTGGCCCTGGTCTAGGTAAGGGAAGGAACACGGGTGGGTTTTAGTCAGTAAAAGTCTGACACGCCCTTTCGCTCCGCCCAGAGCGGGAGAAGTCATTGGATGATTTCCCACCCCAAAAAAAAAAAAAAAAAGCATCATTGTTAGTTTACAAGCTCTGGATTTAGAATGGCCGCTTCGGTTTTACAAACTCGAAATATGGATTTAAATATAATGAAAAACTTTTTTGCTATTTTACTATAATTTATAAACTGTGTTCCTATGATATAATTATAATAAATACATCGCTAAGCAATTTACATTAATTAAGTAGTAAGTAATCCGCCTTTTTAAACTTTACCCTGAAAACGGTTTTGTATGGCATAGTTTTAAGTAAAAGACTACTGTAAGTTTTTTTTTATACATTTTTAATGTTATTATTCAGTAGTACACATACATTAATAAAATAAAAATATAATATCTTAACCTAACTAAAACTATTATATGGCGTACTTATACTAATATATTAACAAACTAAAATATGGCGTCGAAAAATTCCTCCGTATCGCTTTCGACTGGTAATCTATCCAAAAGACTGGCGGTATTGCCACGTTTTAGGACAATGCTTAGCTTTTGGCCAAGGTAAAAGCCTTGGTCACGGGAAGTGTCAACTATAAATAATAACCTTAATAACTATAATAATGCTTTCTATTTCTATTTCTATAAATAATTAAACAATAATAAAACAAAACAGAATACAGTAAAATATAAAAAAAAGCCAACAAAATTGAGATTAATTTAACCATGTCATTCACTTGTTTCGGAGTGAAACGGAAAATAACCTTACATTGCAGCGACGACTATTCTTGTATGTAACTTACCTGTAAACTATTAAACTTCCTTTAGTTAGAAAGAAAGGAAGAACGAAAAAGTATTAATTGAGACAAGCACAGGAGATCACAAACTAAACTAAGACACATTGAGGCATCTTCTCAGCCTAGTTTGAATAAATGACTTTTGAATTTTGTTTTTTTTTGACTTCAATAAAAACATAATTCAAAAACAATAAAAATATAACAAAGTGTATTGTAGTGTGTCTGTGTATAGTAGTGTAGTTAAAGTATAAAGCCTCGTGCAGACCACCGCGAAACCGGTTATTGTGAAGTTTTCTTAGAAATTGTATTGTTCGTGTCGCGACGCGCGGCTGGTCGCGCTGGTCTGCACGAGCCTTAAAACGATGTAATGATTTTGATATTACACAAAAAATGCTAAGTAAGTTATATATCGATTTATTTTAATTTAGCTTACCATTGTTTACCATACTATGAACAGTACAAGTCTGTACAAAGTACATTCACAATATTTTCATATATTGGCAATATACGACGGGAGGAAAGTTTACTTTCTCCCTCAGTTTTCATAAGATTGAACCAGCAAATAAAGAAGCATACAAATCAAACAAAAGCCAAGTAAATATACGAAACATTGAAACGCATTGTCTCATAATACAAACTATGAGAAGCAGACGGCATTGCAAAAGATTCAATTTTCTTTTCATATTTTCTCTATGTTTTATTCAAATGGGCCCTCCAATACTTTTACATCAAAATTTATATCGTTCACACAGCTCTGTGTCTAGAATATTTGGTTAATCCGATTACTTTCAGTCAGAACGCTGAGATAGACGTATACCTTTTAAGAGATTTATGATCATTAGGTTTGTTAAGAAAAATAAAGCCGTTTTCAGCACGATCTTGGAATTACTATATCTTTTTGTTTTTTTATTTCTGTTTTTTTGCTATCATGGATCTCGTTATCTTGAGAGGTAATTAATGCCAGCTGTATTCTTTCTTCGCCCTTATTTGGTACGGTAAATAAGGATGTGACTTGTGTTTTACTTTTACTTAAAATTTCTTTATAATTGATTAATTTATTTTCATTAAAAAGTACAACAATTTATATACAGACTTAAAATAATAGTAATAATATGTACAAGTATATAAAAAAAGGGGGGGGGGAACAAATAGGGCATCAAAAAATTCGTCTTTATAATTTAGTACATTTTGTGGTTTTTTATTTTAATCTGGATTATTTTAACTAGTGTGAACACCTGAGAGGTCAAAAGCATTTCCTAATTTTCGCACTAAATAGATACTTAGATAAAGGTGTTTTATGAAGCCATTCAATGTTTGTTAATTTGATAGGAACATTGAAATGTTGCTACATAAAACACAGGCTCTACATCATTCAAAATACTATGCACGTCGTGAATTTATTGCAAAATTCCAGATTTCCTCCAATACTTTACAGCCTATTTAGGATCATAAAACTTTCCGTAAGATAATTTCAAGAAAGGGTTTCCACAATTAAAACAAAAACTTTAGTGACAAAAGAAGTTAAAACAAGATAACCGGCACATCAACCAGCCTTTTCATTTTCACTTTGAATTAAGATAAAGATGGCGTCGAATGCGCGGCAAATTGAAATGGAAATACCTCGCGGTGGTCGTTTTTATTCGTTGCGTGGCGCGGGTGTGCCGGTCGACGAATACCCGTTATTTCACCTCAAGCAATTCTCCTGCAGATGAAAAACTTTGACTTATCAATTCCACTCGCTATTCTGTATGCAGTCTTTAATTTTTCCCGTTTTGCACTGAGTTTTTCATTATTAAAGCAAGACGCTCGTTACCTCCATTTAGTTCTTTGAAAAGAAAAGCCAACGAGGGCGGTTGTTTCAGTTGGAATGAAAATAATAAATCACGGGGTAGGTAGATCGTAGACGGCGCCTGGTCTATTTCATGCCCTCTGCATATATAATGGATCCTAGACTAAAGTGTTCGAGATTTATGTGCTAGTTTATTGTTTAAAACGTTAATTTAATTTGTTTTACTGAACAAACACATGGTTGAATTGAAACATTTTCTTTTGTTCGTAACCGAAATGTGTTCGCTTGACAGACCAGCTTAATTTATTTTCTTTTTATTTCGTTTTGCTTGAGTAAATGTTTCGACTATTTTCCTTTCTTTCAGATACCAAAGAGTAAAAAATCTGTGAATAAAGCTTCGTCTGCAGTTGCGAGTATGATAAAACAAAGCCTGTAATATGACTTGGTAATGTTACAAAAGAAAAATTAAATCGCTGGGGAGGCAAGTCGCTGGAATTCAGAATAAAATAGATGGATAAAGACTAGTTATTCCTTTTGAACCTCTGCTGTTAGAAGATAAGTAATTCTGTCTTTTACATTCACAAAGTCACGACTAAAACTTTTAATAGTTGCTATGATATTAAATATTACTAGTGTAATAAAAAGTATCTATTTGAAGGTATATTTATATGAGTAACATTATAGTGAACAGTCCATGGATAAGTCTTGTTATAGTCGAGTTTATCCAAAAAGTTGGCAACGTCGCAAATAGCTGTCATAAATTTACCTGTTTTGATTAATTTGGCAATATTACTGTATGGAAATAAGATGTGGCTAACTAGCGAACTAGAATATTATTATGAGTTGCAATTTTATACCATTGAATTTGATGTTGTACCCGTTTTAGGTAAAAAAAGACATTTCCAAATACTTTTTTACATCTAAAACAAAATATTCGGTTTTTACGATATTGATTATTATTGCATTTCATAATCAAAATTCTAGTTCACAAGTTAGCCCCGTTTCTTAAAAAATTCCATAC
Organism: Conistra vaccinii; assembly: GCA_948150665.1. NCBI lineage: Eukaryota > Metazoa > Arthropoda > Insecta > Lepidoptera > Noctuidae > Conistra > Conistra vaccinii. The sequence continues at coordinate 9,969,874 of OX411328.1, read as the reverse complement.
AGTAATATTGCCAAATTAATCAAAACAGCGAATTATTTGACATCTATATCTGCGACGTTGCCTACTTTCAGAATAAACGCTCTTAGGGCCTGGCCACAGCCCTGCTGCTATCAGCGGTAGCGGCGAAGGGCACGGCGAGCGGGCGCGTCGTGGCATGTTCCTACACCGCGCCGGTCGCCGCACCGCTTGCCGCGCCCCCTAAAGCTGTGGCCAGGCACTGTGTCATTTTGAACCCTTTAATAGTCACTGTCAGATAACAAGTCATTTGAAATAAAAGTGTTTGTCAATTTAATAAGTTACAGACATCATTCAGTCACTCCGGTGCTTCGTATAAGGGCACCGGAGTGACAAGATGTAAGGTTAGTAAAAGTAATGTTAATTGTACAGAACTGTAATATTCAGTAATTTATAATAAAATTAATATTTATTTGTTTCTTTTAAATTCTATTATTTCCTTCTGAGGTAACTTTACACTAGAAATATTATAGTGTAGGTATCTATTAATTATCCAAACAAAACCATAAAAAAAATTAGTTCAGTTAATTATACGCATTATGTATCGTCTTTGCAAGTGTAACCAGTGTGAAAATAAGACGCTTATCTCTTTAATAAGTAGATAATAGAACTGACAAAAAACTAAAAATAAATAATACTTGTAACAAGATTATTTATTATCAAATATTTTGTGGATCAACAGGACAAGAGATGTAGTCGTTAAAATCACTTTTCCACGAAACACACATTACCTGTAGGTGCGAATTCCTTTCCGTATATTCAGTATAATTCCGAGATACCATTTCATATTCAAGTTCTCTTATATATTATTCAAAACAGCTCAAGATATTCGTTTAGAAGAACAAAAAGCATACAAAAATTTCCGTTTCATATTTTACAGATTGAGATTGACGTATGTTAGTCCTAACTGGTTTTGCCGAAATTTCGGCTTATTGGGTGCTCAAATTTGACGTGGAAGAGACAGAGGCCCATCCGCTATCAGATTTGGCACTGAGTTGCTGGCTGTAGCTGAGTCAGCATAATATTATAATATTGAACCAAATTCATTGCAAAATAAAAAGGCCTTTACGGTTTCAATTACGAAAGAAAAATGGGACAAAGAAGGTAGGTAATTGTTGTCGGGGAAGACCGTGGTTTAAATGAAAATTGATTGCCTGTTAATTACAGCGTTGAATAATGCTATTATAAATAAGTATTTATTCTTTTGTTAAATTACTTCATAAGTTTTCATTTTGTTTGCACAAATATTTTTGTAGAAAAAAGCGACTGTGGAATTGGTAACAGGCAATGAAATTGCTTGTTTTATAACGATTTTTCCACTTTTTTTTGTTTCAAATGGTGTGGTAATCCTGTTGCCATATAAATTGCCTGTCGTTATGTGGGTATTTATATAGGAATGGTGCAAGCTATAGCTTTATGGGAGCTACAAACGGCGCATAAATACCGCTTAAAGCTGCGTATACCGCATGGGACTTGATAACGTTCATGATTCTGACCAATTCTAAAGGAACCGCGTACACCAACACAAGGCTATTATTTATTTATTAATTATGTACCGGGCACTGTTAACTGATTTGAGATCTTTCTACACAGCCACACATTGTCTGTCTGTCTGTCACACTACAGCTTCAGGAAAATCATCGTCCCCGTTTGTTGTTCTTTGATTAACATACCTACCTACATAATACTTTGGGTAAGTACCCGGTGTTAACATATCAACATCAACGACTCATTTAAACATCAGAAAGACTGCAGAGTAAGCAAGCTTAAGTGGTTGTGGGCCGGTGAAGCAGACGAGTCAGTGGAGACCGCGTATCGACAAGCGGAGTGTGGGACGACCCCCAGCTAGATGGACCGATGACCTTTAAAAAGGTTAAAAAGGTGGCTTGGATAGACTAGATGATGGCGGATGGCGGAGGATGGGGTGTTTTGACGCTGCCTAAGAGAGGCCTATGTCTGGCAGTGGACTCCGATAGGCTGATTTGATTGATTGATTTAAACATCAAGAATACTGAAAGAGCCGTTGATGCATTAGTTAATTAGGTACCAAGTTTGTATTTACATAACATAACACAACATCACGGCTTGTTTCCCCGAAGGGTTGGGCAGAGGTGTACCTGTAGCAGGTACACCCACATTTCGCCAGTTATGTTTAAGTCCCATGTAACAGGGACAGCTTATTGCCATCAACCGGGCACAAATCCAGAAAAACTCAATAACACTGCCTGACCCGGGGATCGAATCCAGGACCTCACGCTCAGCAGTAGCGCTTGCGACCACTGGACCAACGAGGCAGTCAAATGTTTGTATTAATTGCGATGAAAACACAACATGACATTCTAACTAATATTATAAATGCGACAGTGAGTTTTTTTTTGTTACACTTTTGCGTCTTAACTACTCAACCGAACGCGAGCGAAGCCGCGGGCAGAAGATAGTAATATCATAAGTTTATAAGTACTCCCCGAAGGGTACACAGAGTTGTATTGTCCACCGACATTTCACCCCTTAAAAGTATGCAACTAGTATGTATATAATATATGTATAGCAACTCCTTATCAAACAATCTCACCTAGCATTAACGAAGGTACACTCACATAGTATGAGGAAACATCCAGTGATATGTCATAATTGTGGCAGGCCATAATGAGGCGACGGCGTACAAGCCTCCATGGTTACACACAAAGCCATGATTTATAGCTCCGGGTGCCATTGTTAGCTTAATGAGATTGCACCGTCAGCACAATCGGTCTATAGCCACTGTGTTTGACTGTACGGCGCAGTAAGATGGTTATTGAATCAAATGGTTGAATGGAATGTTTTTTCGACGTCATTAGATAGATAGATTAGGTAGATTTTGTTTTGTTGAGAATTTTTTTTTTGTCCATAACGTATATTATCAAAAAAAAAAAAAATGGACACGTAATTTTCCTTTTTTTGCTGCGTAATCATTATAAGATAACGAACGTCATGTCACATTTTTACTCAATGTACTGCACATTGAGTTTAACTCAATGTGCAGTACATTGAGTAAAAATGTCTCATCATCTGGAATTTCTCAGTAGCAGCCAGGTGTCTGGATTTGTGCCCGATTGATGCCAATAAGCTCGACCCCTGTTACATGGGACTTAAAACATAAATGGCGAAATGAGGGTGTACTATTGGTACACCTCTGCCTCACCAGTCGGGGCATGCCGGTGTGATGTTATGCTGATTAATATTTGTAATAAACCCCATATTTTTTCTTTACAGCTTCCATATTCTACTTAGTTAGTAAGTTATAAGGAAACGTATTAAAAAATTTCACGAATGGTCATTTCGCAGAAAATTGTTATATGGAATGATAAAACTTTAAACGCAAGGGAATAAGAACTCACCAAGGCAAAAGGAAATTTAATTAAACAACTAATGAAAACGCGGAACCAAAGTTATGTGTCCATAAGTCTGGTCTGTTTAAAAATGTATTAATTTATGCGGATTGAATTTTAAGAATTCATAGAGATATTTCTGTTTATAAGATTAAAAGAATTTTGAGATCCGTATTATTGTTACAACTACTAATTCTAACTGTTTATTGTAAAACCTAATGACAGTTTTAGCCACAGGATTTGCGAATCACAACGGAAAGGCTTTTGAATTCGTTTAACACCTCATTTGTGTAACACCTCACATCAAGCAATTTTCCTCGATCTGTAAAAGGTTTCCGACAGATCATAAAATAAAAACACGAATCTCATACTCCTCCTCTTTTCGAGTCGATGGTAAACCATGTATCATGTTAAACGAGTTGGGCCCAGTAGGTGGCAACGCCTATCGCGGTATCAGTAGCATTTTTTAGATTCTCAGAAGTGCAGGTGAGCGGACACTTTGGACTCTCCAGCATATGGGACATGGTTTGGTCAGGAGCACCGCATTCACACTGGTCAAAACACGGATATGTAATAAATGTATTACATAACATAACACCTTTATTCCCCGAAGGGTTAGGCAGAGGTGTACTTATAATATATACACCCACCTTTTAAGTTTTCTGTTGACCTTAAATGGTCACACAGTAAAATAAATCAAAACTCTGATTCGTTGTTTTGGTTGTAGCTTGGAGCAAAAGAATCGATGAAGCAAGTCCGCTATTTCCTACAGAAACTCGTAGCTTGCTACGTTGCTACGTCGTAGCAAAATTGTGACCAAGTTGGTAAAAAAGTGTAAACTTTTCGCAATTCCACAAAAATTGCGTAGGTTGCTGTTTATCTCAAAAAGGAAATATAAGCGTGAAAATACCTTCTGCATTGTTAAACAAACACCGCCTCTACTTATGCAAAAGCCACGACTCTGTAAGTAAGACCGGCTGTTTCAATTTCGTCACGTACCGTTTGCTTTCATTTTACTCGTAATGGCGTCGTAAAAATAAAACTTCGCTAAGTAAAGGCAATTGTCAACGTGCTCAATTTTAAGACAAAACATCTTGTAGATTAACCATTTCACTCAAGTTGTTAAATTTGTACGAAACGAGTAGTGTTACGAGTAGTCATATTATTTTCCTAACTAAACACAAAGCTTTCAAAGTTTCTACGTCCGTAAATGAGAACACAGAATACCCATTAACGAGAATATTATTTCTAATTACAAAAAGGTGTGGAAACAAAAAGTTTGATAACTTCTTCAGATATTAAAGCCAAGGAGCGTCTCCTTGGGGGCACATTGTTGTACGAGCATTATCAGAGCGCTTTCTAAGATATATGAGTGGCGGCCCCGCCTTCTAACTGTGCAATGAACTTTAAATCCCCTTTACACCTGGGCCCGCCCACCAAATACAGTTGTTGTGGAAATAAATGCGATAAAATCGTACTTTATACGACATGCAAAGCTGAACTTAGTTTGTTCTGGTGTGAATTATGGTTTGAGCGTGTGAGAGCTAAGTGTAGTGCCCTAATCGGCACAGTTCGTGAACTTCTTTGTTCCTGGCACAACTGACGGAGACAGACACTGCATTCACTCAACGTTTTCCGTCACGAACAATAAAAACTCCTTTGACGTTATCTGACGTCTTCTGGTGGTGGTAAACGGTTAACGTTTGCTTAACCGAATTAAGCTGTGGTTTGACTGTAAGCGATTTTTATGGCTTTTTATAAGGGATGGACTTGAACATAGGTTAAGTTCTGTGATGTAACTGTTTGGGTAAAACCAGCATATTTCTATGGAGTTTCTGTTTGTTTAATTTCCATATCCCATCTGGATAAAATTCCTTTTAAATGGTTTTTTTCCCCTCTCAAAAACTACCAGAACTATTACACTATAAATTATATTAAAGAATTAACTCCTTAATGTTACGTATTTTAAGAGCTCCTTCTAAACAAACAAACAAATCGCTAGAACTCTAAACGTTTCCTCCTTAAGGAAACGTATTAGCATTCCCGTCGGATAGCGTCGAGCGCGCAGGAGTTGAAACCAAACATAGCGGCCGCGCTACGAATCGCTTCCTTTACATTCAAATGCCGGAACAACACTTTCCGCTGTACAAATCACTCCGTCACTCCAGTTTTATTCCCACACTATTTTAGTTTTTATGTACAACGTTGTTTAACTAAATTAGATATTCAAATGTTTTAGATATTAATAATGTGGGAACTGTAGGTTGTAGGCTTACGTTTAAACGAATCATTTGATGTAACGAAATTACTGTGGTGTCTAAGGATCTCTCGATGAATGACTGAAGAAGATCAGATTACTACTTTATATACCTTGATACCTGCAGACTTAAACGTCACAAGATCCCCGATTGTGGGCCCGTCTTGAAAACCTGCCAACGCGATAAAGAATCCGAAGACTTATCAAATCGTATACCATTAAAAAGTATCAAATAGTGAAACAAAATATTTCTGTAAAGTTATCAACGGGCATATTGCCAAAGAGTTCACCGCACTGATTGGATCGCTTGTGCCAGATATCTCTGAATTTTTATAAGAACCTTGAAACAATGACTCAGTATATATGTATATACACAAGTAGAATTCATGCTGAAATGAAAAGCTCTGCATATTTTCTATTCAAATAAAAAAGCTGTTTGAGAGTACCTTCTTTTTGTATTACTGCAGACCGACAAATGAAACAGTACTGTTCTAATGAATGTAAGAAGCAAGTTCTTCGCAAAAAAACTAATTGAAACTAAAACTACGCTTTTCTTTACAAAGCTATAATATCCTGAACAAAAAAGCTACTACAAATACAAATTAAACACTATCTTAGTCCCCGTTCAACAGGGATTATGCATAATAATTTCTTTTTAAATGCAAAAAGCTTAATAGGAGGGGAAGTTTCCACGTGAAAGTGCATTAACATTTCTTGAGCAAGGCTTCAGGAGAACAGATGTTAAAGCCACAAGTCAAATAGACGCTGGAGAGAAACAAAGGCGATGGTCCGTAACACTGAAACTTGGGTGGGATTATACAAAATTGAATATTACGTACTACAGTTAGGAAACTGTTGTACATCGTAGTTATTTTACCTACATTTTGCTTTGAGGCAAGAAGACGTTGAGATGTAAGCGTAGACTATTAGGTAACTACACACAATTTTGGTAGGACATGGACAGCTACTAAGTCAGTACATGCTTAATTAGAGGCTTATGACTTGCTTTAACGTACGTCAGACTGTGGAGTAGATTTTGAAGCTTAACACTGTCTGGCTAAATGCCTTGAAGGCCTACAATTTAGTGTTAATCCTGCGAATAAATTTCATCATCTTTATTTAGATTTGCTACCTGCATATTGAACAGTCTTAAAACGAAGGTTATTTCTTTCCTAAATTAGTCTGGACAGTATTAATTTAGTATTATACTGCTTAACTTTGTGCTAAGAATGGTCATGAATCTGTTTTTCATCATGTTTGATTCAATGAATCATAACTTGACTTTCTCCTCAACCTGAATTCGTTCTTAATCTCATTCATATTCCTGTTCACCAACCATAAGTATTAACATCTCAAAGGATTTTAGTCCTACAAAAGTAACCAAAACGATTCAAGTTTCAGGGTTGTCTCATAAATAATACCTGAATGAGTACAACGTAGGCCGTACAGCGGGATTAATCTTATGTAATATGCCAGGCTCATACTTGTACGAAGTTGTAGGACAGTGTACCGGGGTATTCATAGCTCTTAGTTAATTATAACCGCGTTTGGTACGATATTGTACGTCGGCATTACCTTGGAGCTGTGTGAGACAAGGGCTATTAGCAGGGCTGCTAGTAATATGATATTTCATACAAGCCTGTTCTGTTATGTGATTAAGGGAACCACGGCAAGCGTTGGGTTTGAATTATGTATAGTTTTTGGTACTTGTGACTATCCCTTAGGACATGATAGCAGGGGTATGAAAGAGGCTCTGCGAAGTGTGAAGAAAGTGTAGCCGAAAATAATCAGTTTCCAAAAAAAAAAAAACAATAAAATAACGTTCCTAACCTATGGCTCGAACGCACAGCTGTTTTTATTGCAAACAGCAGTCATAGATGACTAGACCAACGGGGCAGTTCAATTACATTTTAGTATCAAAATAAGTAATAAAGAAAATGTCAAAAATGAAAATATAAACCTAATCTGGTCTTCTTTTTCGCAAAAAAGAACAAAAATATATGGAGGGTTCTAGCTATGTATCTTTTTGTGTTACTTATTAGAGTCAGCTGAAGTAAATGGGTGACTTAACCCAGAGTCGTTGTTGTAAGAAATTGCTTGTGGACATTGAAGAGGGTCGTTACGACCCTCTGTTTTTAATTTAATCTGTTTCTCAGATAACAGGTTCCGGTAATGTATCGTGAAAGTGTGTTTTAAATATGCAATTTGGTCACTTATTTACTATTTTTTTTTAAATAACTTTTGGGTGATGGGTGTGTTCACCATCCTAACTATTATAATAAATGCGTAACTGAGTTTGTTTGTTCGTTTGTTTATTTGTTTGTTACACTTTCAAGCTAAAACTTCTGAACGGATTTGGATGAAATTTGGCACAGGGGTAGACCTTGACCTAGAGAAGGACATAGGCTACTTTACATCCTGGATCGCAGACAAAGTCGGGGGCAACGGCTAGAAATAAATATTTTAAGTTGGGTTCGTGTCTATATACCAACCCGCACTGGCCCGGGTATGTGGATTACGGCCCACTCCCTCTCACCGAGATGAGGCTTGTGTTCCAGCAGTCGGAACATTATAGACTGATTATGCATGCCTATGTATAAATAGCTACACTGTTGACGTCATAGCAGGTTTAAAATAGCTTTTAAATACGTAAACGATAAACCTCCAATGAAACCTAAATGGCTGGCAATTACGCTAGACAATCATACAAAAATAAAACCAGTTATTTAAAACGTAATAGCCTATATTCTCCCTTCAACTTAGTGACAACCCTACCTATTACCAAGAAGATTGAGTGAAGCACTATTACAGGTATACGTAACCAAGGGAGATGGAAATAATAACAATAAGAAGGAATTAAGTGGTCTTAATAACAGGGTTCTGTCGTTCAACAGTAATGGCGAGGTAAGTTTGTGACGGGACCTAATTGTTTCAGGGATTCTTACAAATAATAAAAATACTAGCAGCGCCTCGCGGTTTCATCCGCATTCTCGATCCCGTGGGAATATTAAAAGTATCTTATGTGTTAATCCAGGTTATAAAATATCTGTGTGCCAAATTTCATCCAAATCCGTTTAATCGTTTTTGCGTGAAAGAGTAACAAACATCTATCCATACAACCTCACAAACTTTCGCGTTTATAATATTAGTAGGATGGTTGGTACCTACTTGGAAGGTATGTCCATAGTTTTGCTAGTTTGTTCATTTTGAAATGAGATTCGGTGAGCACTATTATGATTAAATTGGAAGAAATAAATTTTTTAGCATTTTTTTGTTGAGGTTGTGCTATATATTAAATGACTGTTAAACCAAGGCGATTTCGGCGCGGGATGCGCGAGTGAATTTCGTCCCGCATCCTGCACGGAATTTCCTCAGTTTGATCAGAGCTTAATACCTACAAGTAAAAAACTGTGTAGTAGTAAACCCATGTGAAAGAGCTCCACTGTGGAAATTACTACCAATAAACAGACTTCTGTTGCTAAGCGGCGTTGCTGTGTTATTGAAGATGGGTGTGTAGAGAGTTTTATAGCATTTTACGGTTTTGTAGGAGTAGAGTAGTATTTTTCAATTGATACAAAAAAGGCCGGTCAAATATTTAAATAGTTTGGAAAATCCAAAAGTGCACGCCTCATAAGTTCATAACTCTCATTCATAAACGAAAAAGAAATTTAAAACATAGTTTCTAACAAAAATTAACAATTTATCACTTTTCATGAAGTATGTTTTGACTGCTTTTTTACCCATCAATATGGGTAAAATTTCTAAACTCGCATCGATATCAATCTCTCTCATATCGACCTCCGGTCTCCGGAGGGGAATAATGTAGCGGTTACACCACCACATACGAGTTACGCAGCAAAGACATGACGTCACACAGATCCTGCATCGCGCAGTTAGAGTTTACCACGCGACCGACATAGATAAAACTATCCGAAATCAACTTACGGGCAGTTGCCCGCCAGACACAAACACCCGTCTGGCCGGAGGATCCTCCCTTTTCAAATGAGGATGAGTGAACTTTACACCCTGTTCCTCATACCTCTAAAGTTTTAAACTGAAATATGAACAAAATATTTTACGGCGCCATTCGCCATAGACTAAAACATTCAGAAGTGAAGTGTAGGTACAAATAGCTGCCGTTTGTTTTTATGGCGGATTTTTTTTTATATTAAGTATCTAATATTTTGAACGCTGATAATAATGTTTGTTTTATTATATTATGGTTTATGGTTATTTGTCATCAAATAATTATTACAATTTGTGGCATTTTTCGCTTTAAGATTTCCACGTCCGAGCTCCAGGAAACAAGGGAAAAATGGATAACATTTGTGCAAAAAAATCGTAATGAGCAAACGTGGTTGCCAAGTGAACCTTCTCACATAATGTTCATCATTAATACAATGGAAATTAGAATAATGTTCTGCAGTTAAAACTGTGTTAGGTATCAAGTAGGCAGAAGAAGCAGACTGTGTCGCATCTGCGGGTGCATTACTCTATGAGAATCTCCTCGCAACGCGCATGCACCGCAGTAGTCAAACGTCAAAGCATCCAAGGGACACATTTTTTGTTCGCGGTGTCTTCTTTGATAGTATATTTTAGTTAGTATTTTATTAATTATAATTAAACTACTTTGAATAAAAGAGCCATTTTCAATAGGGTTCCTTCTATGGATGAAACGAATGTATAAAAAAAACATTGACTCAATTAATTGATTTTATCGCAAGCTACAATGTTTTCAGGGTTCATAAATTGACGGACAGGATTTTTTTTCAACTATTTTGATGATATTTCCATTTCTGCTGCATTCAATCCATTATTAAAAAGTACAGTATTAATCTCCATTTAATCATCTATACAATGGTATATAAATTAAGTAGGTTCTGTGTACTAGCCGGAGTGTAACAATAAAAACAGTTGCAGAAATGGGGCAAAAAATATTTTTCGATCGTAGAGCACACTCTAATGCTTCGCATTATGAGTCGTGCAATAGCTTTTTTGGTATTGGTAAAATTTGATTTTTGTATAGTATTGTAAAGAAAATGTCAAATATTACTGAAGACAGTGTAAGATAGAAAAGTAAACAATGTTGTCACCTGTAAAAAAGGTATGTTTGCACTTCTTGTGTATGAGTGATGAACGACGGTAAACAGTTTTACTAAATTAAAGTATTACTCGAGGATAGACGCGTGGAAAACAGTGAGCAAATGAAATTCAACAATGTAAATCTCACCGTAATATCTAACACACATTATTTTCATTTTAATAAATGACAAGGATTACGAAACAGACTGAGCCAAGGTTAACCGCTAAAGTCCTACCCTAGGTACATACCTACTAGTAATTGATAACATCAGCTTACCTTAGAGAAACATATTCTCTAAGGTAAGCCTGATGTTATCAATGAAGAATGTCTTAGATATAACGGTGACATTTACATAGTTGAATTTCATTTTCTCACAAATACATACATACAAATAAATAAAATTCATGTGTTTGTTTGAAATATCAAAAAACACCTTTTTACTAAATCCTTATGACAGTAATATGAACCTTATAAAAATAAAATATCTGTCTGTCTGTTTGTTACGGCTAATATCTGAAACGGTTGGACTGATTTTGACGGGACGTCCACTGGCAGGTAATTGATGTTATAAGGAGTAACTTATGCTACTTTTTTTTAGCAATTAGCGTCCACGCAGGCGATGCCGCGAGCGGCAGTATGTATTTATTATACAAGCAAGACTAAATCATAACCCTTTGTCATTGCAAACCAACTTACACCGAATCCACACTACCACAGATCATTGTGACAGATAAATCAAACCGTCCTAATTCGTCCTTTACAATTGGCGAGCATGTACCAGTAATCCATGATCACGAGACGACCGGCTTTTGGACCCCCGAGACTCGTGTAATAAAGCTTACCCCGGTTCGATTAAGCCAGTAAATCAGACTGTCGTCTCGCATAGATATAGGAGGGTTAACTTCTGATTTCACGTGTTCCTGACTCCTATCGCGCAGGACGGAAATTGCCGAGAAAACATGGCGACCACCCGAGGCCTGCTGCTTCTTATTTATTTTTATTTCTTCGGACCGTGCCGGTATTCGGACACAGCGGTCGGTAAATAAATTGTAGTTTTAGGGCGTTTTATATTGCCATTAAAGACGAATAGAGCCATAAATCAATTTATTACCGACGTTAATGCTGGGACGTCGCTAAATAGCCGTTTACCTGATTATAGAGTGCCTAACTGCCGTTTGTACATAAACTAGCATTAAGGGAATTAGAATAGGGTTGTCGTTGTGTTGAGAAATAGCTAATTGTTTTTCAATAATAAGCCATTTTTTATGTTATTTTATTTAACTAACTTCTGTCCTACCAATGATTAAGCGGTTTGAAATTAATATAATCTTGGTTTTGTTAGCTTTTACTGGCTTGACCTAGAAGACAATGTTTTTCTTAACAATACCTCAAAAAAAACAATACCCTTAAGGTCATCGCTCATTACAGCAGCACAGCTCCGTCACGGCAAATACCTTGTCATTCAAGTTAGGATTCTAAGTCAAATCCATTAAAGTCTATTTTACGATGGCTATACAGAATAGTGGACGGCTGACAGGCAGTGAGCGGCCCACGAGCCGTCACACGTCGGGCCGACAGCGCGCTTCAAGCGAGGAGCCGGCTCGCCGGCGCCTCACCGTCCGCGGGGTGACTCCTCGCCGTAAGCGCGGTGACACCTCACCGGCCGCACGGTGACTCCTTGTTTGTGAATAAACAATAAACTGTTACCTCGCCGGTGGCGTGCCGGCAGCGAGCGGTCGCCTTGCTTACGGCGCGTTGAATACTAGCCGTGCCTTGCTTACGGCGGTTGGCGACTAGCAGTCGCCTGGCTTACGGCGCGTGGACGACTTGATTTTTCGAGGTGGTGCCGGGGCGCTATCATGCTGGAGCGGTGCTGTTATAATGGGCGATGACCTTTATAGGATCACTCGTGTGTCTGTCTGTCCGTCTATCACAGCCAATTTGCTCCGAATCTAATGGAACAATTAAGTTGAATTTTGGTACACACATGAATTTCTGTAACCCAAACACGGACATGTAACGTAAATATGTAAATAAATTTTGAATAATGGGGTCCCTTTTGAGAAGCAAATAAAGGGCGTCCGTGAATAATGTTAATAGTATTATAGTTATTTAAGAAAATAAATTAAAATTGACGTTTCCCTCTCATACCTCCGAAACTAATGAGGCTAAAATATTGAAAAAAATACGGAATATAGTTCTATACTTATGGGTTACAGGAAAACCTTTAAGAAGTTTATGGTTTTAAAATACCATGGCAAATCTCTCAATATTGTGCGTTCAAATTTACATTTGCAGTTGGAATGTGTGGGAGAACATGTTTTTCACCTACATTGTTAAGTTTGTTCTTGGGATAATCTCATCTCAACTCTACGGAGCCCTGCATTGTGCGTGGTCCAACACGCACTTGTTCGGTTTTTGAAGTGAAAACTTCTTTAGGCGCAAATCATGGAACTCGCGTCATCGTCACCTAACGCTCGAAGGAAAGACATTAAAGCTAGAATGAAAAAATTACTTAGTTTTCACTTCTATCGGCAGTCCCCAAAGACTGCCCAATTTAAGTTTTTTTTAAACTCATTGCTGTAGTACTCAATTCTTACACAAACAAACATTCATTAAGCAGTATCCATCGTCTTTATTGTTACGGTACCTATATTAGGTATGGGTCGTTACGTGATTTTCGCGAAACGTAACGTAACTAGTGACTTCGAACGCGTCACCTGTTTTGAAAACTAGTGATTTTAGTAACTAGTTATTTTTAATTCTATTCGATGATTCAACATGGTGATTATGTCGAAGTGTTACAGTTATTGGCGAAACGAAAATATAAATGGTTACTAATGTAATACGTTACATTACGTTACGTTAGCTTTCTGAACGAATAAGTTTTTGTAGCTACTTTTGCACTCGCAAATTACTTTTTTTCGTTTCTCGCTTTTCATTCGATCACTGCATTGTAATGTAACTAGTTACAAAAATCACGTGTTTCTGTGTGACTCGAAACTAGTTATTCGGTTACATGCCCTGTAGCCAGTTATTGTAACTAGTGACGTGAAATAACGCCCATACCTAACCTATATACGCACCTACTATTGGAATAACTATGAACCTACGTTAGAGCTGCAGTAAAAACTGCATTATGGCGGGTTTTATGACCATATGAACACTATTCTAGTGCATGCCTAAGTTTATGGTCTAAATGTCTACCTTTATAACTGAGTTTATAGTACCTACCTACTTCACGTTTGAGTAGAATGTTAGTACATTTTTTATATAAAATAGAACCTCATAACGTTTTTGTTTACTCGGTGGGCAAATTAAGGACGTTGTCATTTATTTATCTTATTTTTATTGAATACAGTGGCTAAGTAATAAAAGCCGCACGGTTCAATCTATTCGGTAAAGCTACGCTTGCCGGGGTTGGTCCGTGGATGGGTGACCATCTTTACATACTGAGACTCCTCCGTGCTTCGGAAAGCACGTTAAGGTGGTACCCCGACCAAGCAACCTTGAGCATTCGTTCCCTCTTTGCCGCACCCCACCTCTACAATACTTCGTAAAACATTACTAGCGCCATCAGGCGAACAACTTACGAATACAAGTAAAAATCACTGACCTTAGAATTCACAGACATCACACACATTCATAAAAAGTACTCTGTGCACACATTCGAAAAATATTTTTTTGGAACGAAGTTATAATGCGCTGTTTGTGGTAGCTAGTAAAAATCGTCACGCAAAAAAGCGTTGATACATAAGCTCCATGCGACTTTCTTCTTTCGAATTCACATTGTGAACTTCGTCAAAATGTAAATCCAAGATGGCGGCTCCGAAAATTTTCTCATTTTTCGTCTTGGGTGTCGTTTTATTAGTTTTCAGGGGTTCTAAAGCCGATAGTAAGGTCAAAATGGAAATCCAAGATGGCGGCACCGAAAATTTTGTCATTTTTCGTCTTGGGTGTCGTTTTATTAGTTTTCAGGGGTTCTAAAGCCGATAGTAAGGTCAAAATGGAAATCCAAGATGACGGCACCAAAAATTTTGTCATTTTTCGTCATGGGTGTCGTTTTATTAGTTTTCAGGGGTTCTAAAGCCGATAGTGAGGTCAAAATGGAAATCCAAGATGGCGGCTCCGAAAAATTTCTCATTTTTCGTCACGGGTGTCGTTTTCGTACTTTTCGATGGTTCTAAAGCCGATAGTAAGGTCAAAATGGAAATCCAAGATGGCGGCTCCGAAAAATTTCTCATTTTTCGTCACGGGTGTCGTTTTCGTACTTTTCGATGGTTCTAAAGCCGATAGTGAGGTCAAAATGGAAATCCAAGATGGCGCCAGCGAAAATTTTCAAATTTTTCGTCATGGGTGTCGTTTTCGTAGTATTTGAGGGTTGTAAAGCCGATAGTGAGGTCAAAATATAAATTCAAGATGGCGGCAGCGAACATTTTCTTATTTTTCGTCATGGGTGTCGTTTTCGTAATATCTGAGGGTTCTAAAGCCGATAGTGATATCAAAATGTAAATCCAAGATGGCGGCTGTGAATATTTTAAACTCGCGTCAGAAATTTTACCTATATTGATGGGTGATGGATGGATAAATTGTTTATTTTTGTTAGACTATATTTTGAAAATAAATAAATATACTACTAATGAATATTGTATTTAACCACATAAACTATAGTACTTTTATACTGATAAATAAAGCAATTCATGCAAAATTATTCCCTAACCATTCCAAAATATTCAAAGATGCACAACGTTAATGTTCAAGTTTTCACTTCTGTCGGCACTCCCGGAGTGCAACCCGTTGTTTTTTTAAATTTTAAGTACAAGTATATATACGGTATATAAAACTGTACCTATTGGTATAAAATAAATTAAATTAAGTGTCGGCAACAACTTTTTGAAAAAGGAAATAGGGGATGAAAGTTTGCTTTAGAATCTGTAATTTTTTAAATGTTAAACTCGCGTCAGGACGTGACCGTAAGATCCGTTGCCTAGCAACCGACAAAATATCAAAATAAATAGTCTTTGACATTACGTAAAGATTGCGAGGTAAGAAATTTTACCCATATTGATGGGTGGATAAATTGTTTATTTTTGTTAGACTATATTTTGAAAATAAATAAATATACTACTACTACTAATGAATACCTATTGTATTTAACCACATAAATGATGTACTTTTATACTGATAAATAAAAGTTGGTATCGTTTTCGTAGTTTTAGTTAGATGGTTCTAAAGCTGATAGTGAGGTCAAAATGGAAATCCAAGATAACGGCTGCAATTTTTTTTTCATTTTTCGTCGTGGTTGTCGTTTTCGTAGTATTTGAGGGTTCTAAAGCCGATAGTGAGATCAAAATGTAAATCCAAGATAGCGGCTGTGAAATTTTTCTCATTTTTTGTCATTGGTATCGTTTTCGTAGTTTTTTTTTCACCCATAACGAAAAATGAGAAAATTTTCGTAGCTGTCATCTTGGATTTTACATTTTGACCTCACTATCGGCTTTAGAACCATCGAAACCTACGAAAACGACTCCCATGACGAAATAAGAGAAAATTTTCACACCCGCCATCTTGGATTTACATTTTGACATCACTATCGGCTTTAGAACCATCGAAACCTACGAAAATGACACCGATGACGAAATAAGAGAAAAATTTTACAGCCGCCATCTTGGATTTGCATTTTGACATCACTATCGGCTTTAGAACCATCAAAACCTACGAAAATGACACCGATGACGAAATAAGAGAAAAATTTTACAGCCGCCATCTTGGATTTACATTTTGACCTTACTATCGGCTTTAGAACCCTCAAATACTACGAAAACGACACCCATGACGAAAAATTAGAAAATGTTCATAGCCGCCATCTTGGATTTACATTTTGACCTTACTATCGGCTTTAGAACCATCAAATACTACGAAAACGATACCCATGACGAAAAATTAGAAAATGTTCATAGCCGCCATCTTGGATTTACATTTTGACCTCACTATCGGCTTTAGAACCCTCAAATACTACGAAAACGTCGCCCATGACGAAAAATTAGAAAATTTTCACAGACGCCATCTTGGATTTACATTTTGACCTCATTATCAACTTTAGATCCGCTGAAAACTAATAAAACGACACCAATGACGAAAAATGCAGCCGCCATCTTGGATTTTGGTTTTGACCAAATTCATTCAACTTTCTTGTACTTTCGCATTTTGTGTGTTTACAGTTTACCTACACAATAGTAGCGTCTTTTCGCAAAACTCAATAGTATAAATACAAACTTATATTATTATCTACTGAATCGACTGATAATGTGACGATGTGTGTGTGTGTGCTCGATCACGTGACCGACGCGGTGACAAGCGATACGTGTTTCCCCCTCGAGACCTTGCGGCGCACTGAATCCCGGTATGGGGCGCATGAATTACAGTAGTGAATACGCCCAGATTTTGGAATAAAATCTTTATAAAATCAAAATTTGGTCTTTTGAAAAAAAAAAAACGTTGCAAATGTTCGTTATTAAATTGTCTATCCATTAGTGTCAGTAGCAAAGTTAAATAATGTTTACTTTACGAGTAGATTCATATTATAAATCATTATTTCTCATTTTTAAGGTTTCGTTGGAAGGAGATTAATTAAACTTATACATATTAAAAAAAAAAAAAAAAACGATCCGTTTGGACTCAAGATTATGTAGAAATTTAATGTATTTTTATTAGTTGATATTTCTTTTTAAATAAGAAGTAGTTCGCTCCTAAAAACTGTACAAAAAACGGCTAGCGCGGCGTTTTGGTCAGGGAGCCGCCTTAAGCCGTTGGTCCCGGCTGTCATTCGTGGATCTTTAACAGTCATTACGGGTCGTCAGAAGCCAGAAAATCTGACAACCAGTCTTTCCAAGAGGTATCGCTATTACCCAGTTACTGGGTTTTGGAGGTCAGAAAGGCAGTCGCTCCATGTAAAATACTGGTTTTCATCTACATCCGGTTAGACTGGAAGCCAACCCCAAACATTTTTGGGAAAAGCTAGGTAGATACAGCATTTATTAAATATTGTTTTACTTCTTCTTATGCTGATGTATGAGCATAAACGAGGCCAAAGGAGTATGTATGTAGCGTTCTGTAGTTTTTGCTTACCCCCATGAAGGCGTGACTTAATGTGTGTATGTTATTACTACTTAAAAAAAAAAACTTTACAAATCTATCCTCAAAAAAGCATTCCTAAACAAGGTTAGCATAACAAGGTTACAATAAATCTACAATAAATACAGATTGCAACTCAATAACAAAAAAAAAGCCACCTTGCCTTGCACCCGGCAACACAAAGTCAGTAGTCCGTTGCACTTGTAGCGGTTACTCCGCCACATACGAACTACGCAGCAAAGACATGACGTCACACAATTCCTGCATCGCGCAGTTAGAGTTTACCGAGCGAATAACATAGATAAGACTATCCGAAATCAACTTACGGGCAGTTGCCCGCCAGACATAACAACCCGTCTGGTTGGAGGATCCTCCCTTTTCTATGGTGTATGAGTGAACTTTACATCCTGTTCCTCATACCCCTAAACACTATTTAGTTGAACCCACTCCTATCTCAAATATATTTGGTTTAGTTTGAGGGCCGCAAAGGTTTACTGAGCAGCCACGGTGTACTGCTCTAGACTAAGAAAGGAGATTACGTAGAACATTTTAACACATACCTACATCTCGACAAAATGTGTTTGCAATTTCGTAAACGCTATTTAAAACGAGCATTAGGATATCAGGTGGTTATCTTCCCACGCAAGTCAAGCATCCCTGCGACGGGGGGAGACTTCTCTTTTGTTATATAAAGCTCTGTATTCATGGCAAAAAAGGTGAGCAATATTTCCTGAACGTTGTTTTCCGTAATATTAAAAAATATTGTTGGAATCAATGTTTTTAGCAATATAAATTCTGTCCACATAGTGAAGATATTGCTCTTGGTTGTAATAATAACATATCCCTTGGTGTAACCAATTCTTAAACTTCATGTTCGTAAGAGGAGTCCGCTGTTGCCAGCGGGAAGCGAGCTAAACCGAATACGAATGTTTTTTCTTGGTATCGGTTTTGTATCCAAATATTACGCATAGTGGGTGGTACTTATTCACTATAGAGCAATTAGCTACAATCTGTTACAAAAATATCTGTCGAAAATGTAAACAAACCCTGTTCAGGTTAAATTCTTACGCAATCACTCATTCAAAGGAATTAGTAACACGATTCATCTTCATATAGAACGTTTCAACTTTAAATCTTTTGTTCATTATCGTTTTTCCAACAATTAGGTATTGTTATTACACAAGTACGTTTTCTGACCCATTTATTTACATTTTCGTCGGATACTTTTGGAACAGACCATAGTAAAATACCTTTATTTTAACTAGTTAAATGGAGCAGCTTTCATCGTCTCATCTTATTTACGGCTATATACACACAGGTAAACAATTTAAGACCACTAGGTTGACGGCTGAATAAGATATGAGGCACTGTCTCTGAGCACTGGATCGACATTACCTCGTAGCGCTTGTAATTCAAAGAGACAAGTGTCGGTTACCTGTCACTGTTCCCAGAACTTTATGTACTAGAATGTACACTTAGTATATACACCCCTCTACAAGTATTCTTGGTAGTCGATATAAAATAGGCATTACTGTAGCGTTCACCACAAACGTATGGGCCGTCGACTTCGAGCGTCAATGTTAAAATGTATGAAAATATAACCCGATTTTTATAACTGTGCGCCTGTCAACGTCAACAGTGTATGTGGTTTAACTAATAACAAATTAACGAGTAATAAGACAGAACTGTGGAGACGATACGAGTTGTGTAGACCGTATTAAGAGGCATCGGGGCAGTATAGAGGTAACCGGGCGGGTAAATTCAATACTAACAACCTACGATTTTGACAGCTCCAAGCGCACAGTAATAAAAATCGATTTATACAACGTCAGACGCCAACTGACTGTCCGTTGTTTTTCATACACTCTTACAGTCGGCGGCCGATTGTACGTCTGGTGTGAACGTGCCTTAAATCTCCTAGATGCAGTAACGTAGTTTTGATCTGAATCTCAAAAATATTATTTTCCTTGCTGTATTTTCCAGACTCACCACATAAGACTCTAGCTCTATTTGAAATTATTGGGTGAATAGATTATTTACTTGAAAATAATACATAGACATATAAGCCATAATTATTATATAGAAGTTTACGGGCTGGTAAGATGAGTGAGCTTACAAAAGGTTATTTTATCTAGTACCTAAATGTACCGGTAATCTTAGCTCACAAACTAATCATAAATATAATGCTTTACGTATTAGACACGTTCTCATTACATAAAGGAGGACACATCGCTTAGCAGATAATTGTGATGTCGTAAAAAGGCAAAGATGGTATCAGAAGCAGTAAATATTAAAAGCTCACCCTTAAAATTATAGTATAATCGACCACGTAATTTCTGTAACACCTTTAACAACAATCCTAGTCAATTGCAACTTCATTAGGGTTCAGTGTTGTTCAGGCGCAGCGTTAACGCTGCTCCCACATCTCCGCCGCGAAACCGTGGCAGCGGAACCGCTGAACCAATTCCGCTGCGAAACATGTCCACATTATGTCGCGAATCTATGCGGAACAAACGCGCGCAGTCCGCCGGTTTCTTGCGGTTCCGCCGCAAAAAACCGGCGGACTGCGCGCGGAGGTGTAAACGGCTTCCCAGCAGATCGGCGAAATCAAGCGAGAAAGAGATAAAATCATAATCAAATCTGTACGATAGAGCAGGCAGTTTCGCTTCCGTTTCGCCTTTCGTACAACGGACAAGTCATGGCGGAATTTTTGCGGTTCCGCTGCCACGGTTTCGCGGCGGAGATGTGGGAGCAGCGTAAAGAATGAGCGGCGGGACGCTGCGAGTGTCGACGAGTGAGCGGTCCCGGTCAAACTATATCTTACTGTGCATATGCAAATATACCTCGTCGTTTTATGAAGGGCAATTGACATTCAAACCTTTGGGTGATAAAGCAATTTTGAGGTCAACTTTATTTAGCTCTCACACACATGGACTTTGATTGAATTTACCTATGGTTACACAACATCAAACTCATTGCAAGTAGAACCTGTAACTTTAAAACAAAGTACCTATAAAGCGTCTTAACATCATCAGCTTCAAAGTTTTTGAAATCGATCCGTCTTAATTATAAACGTTCATCCAATGTGATTAACAAATGGCTTTAATCCTGAGTTCGACAAGATAATTAATTTGAAACGTAAGAAGAGTCGGAGTTTAGGCAAACGATTTTAACTTGACTGATTGTCTTCTGCAAATAACAGCAATTTCGGGAGAGATGAGGATTACTTTGTCTTTGATTATTACGTGTATCTATTAACTACGCAGAATTAATATCGTTAAGATACATGTAAACAAAGATTCATAGATCTACGCAATATATATATATCTGTACCTCTACCATGAGTTGCCATCGAAAATTTACTCGCTAGCGCTAGCGTATTAACCCGTTCAGTGCCGGGAGCCCTCCTGGAGGGTTCACCTAGTCGCATATGGAATACCGGGAGCCCTCGCGGTGGGCTCATTTTAAATGTTGTTTTTTCTTAGCGAATACAGCTGCATTATAAACCGTGATAATAAAATCTGATATTATAATTTATAATTTAATTACTCGTATCAATAAAAAAATTGTTCACTGTTACAAATATTCACACAAATTAACTTCGTTTTACAGTGGTTTATAATACGGTTTTAAACCTAATGCCGTAGACCGTCAGCGATGGTTAACTTTAGCGCAAACGAAATGCCGGTGAGCCTCCCGGAGGGTTTACTTCCAATATGTATGGCGGCATGACGTATGAGCTCTATGAAAAGCGGGTGGAGTTGGAAGTGTTGACGTAGATCAAACTGATTTCGATAATGCTCGCACCATGAGTTTTACGGAGTCTCATGCAGGCGCTAAGGTAAGCTCGATAGATCGTGTCACCTACAGTGTGACAATTTCATAAATGGCGAATCTGCCACAGACTGGGTAAAAAAACTGCCAAAATCTGCCACACTTGGCGCCAAGAATGCCAAAAATATGCCTTCATGGAAACGGAAAAAATACACACAAATTCAATGAAATATCATTAATCAACAAAAATATTTAACAATTTTCTTATGCATTATTATACCTAATAATAATAAAAAAAGGAAAATTCTAATAAGGTTATGTGAATTTCCTTGAAGTCTTTTAAATCTGCCAAAATCTGCCACTTTTGTAAATCGTCAGCAGGATCTGCCACAGACAAAATTTTGGAGCGAAATCTGCCAAAATGGTAGAAATCTGCCACACTGGTCGTCTAGCTAACTTCACTCTTATGTTTTGTTTCTATCTTTCTCAGTAATTAGAAGAGGGAACGGCTCATAAGATCAAAACGTCACATAAGTAGTGATGGGAGAATATTCTCGGATCGAGAATGTTCTGCAATATTCTTTTCGACGGAGAATATACGAGAATTTAAAAATGGAAGTAAAATTGCTAAATTTTAATACAATAAGTTTCGATTTCAAGGTCTAAAGTAAACTTCTATTGTTGTTATTTAATACTTTTCTCGAAAAAACGTTACTGTATTATGTTTCGGACTGGAAATGGCGCCGATTCTCTTGTACACCGAACTAAACTAACTAAACTATCACTAAAATTCCTTACTTTTGGCTATGAGAATCTTAAAGCTATTCTGACAAAACCAAAAATCTGTAAATTAAAAAAATATTTTGACACATCTAAAATCGAATTTGACAATCGCGTGACGACTCCACATGGTACTAGTTTACTCTACCCTGTGAATGATTTTAGAGCGGGGGGTGCAGCCTCGACGAGTTTTATAAGAAATTTTTCCATTTTGTATGGAAAATATGAAAAATTATTACCAACTTGTTGGGATATATATAAATGGGTCGAAAATTTCATTATTTTTGCGATAGGACGCACCATTTTCGAGATATAAGCAAAAGAAGAAAAAAAATACAGTAGATAGATAGAATATTCTTTAATATGTACACCATAAAAATTACAGGTATAAATGTAGAAATTTTACGTAGGGTGACACAATGAGCGGTCTTATCGCTAAAAGCGTTCTTTTACAGACAACCTTATGTGTTGTTAGGTACTTGTTGTAGGTAGGTACTGTTTTCGCACTGAAGTCGAAGTGTTGGTGTGAATTTTAGTTCATGCCAACTAATTTTAAGCACTCGTTTTTAATCGCGTTAAAAATAGTCAGATTTAGATGCAGACACCAAATTATTAGGTGAAAAACGTCAAATTCAGAATAGCAAATCCGCCATTTTCACTAAACTAATAACTCAGTGCAATTTTCATGCTGTCAAACTAAAATATAGTTCAAGTTGTGTCACTTTAGTCTATTTCAGAATGGGAAATCCTCGTTTGACAGGACTAAACTAAATTTTGGTGATTTTTAGTCTAGTTTAGAGGCATTTGTGACAAGAAAATCGGCACCAATAGCGACTCCACGTGGTACTTATTTGCCCTACCCCGTGATTTTTTTTAGAGTTGGAAGGGCGCTGGGCGGCACTCTCGACATGTTTTTACGTAAGTTTTCATTTTTTGTATGGAAAATATGAAAAATGTTTGCTTACATGATGAGTTTTAAGGGTTTATGAGTTTCATAAAGGGGGTTGAAATTTTGATTATTTTTGCGATAGGGCACACTATTTTCGAAATATTAGCAAAAGAAAAGAAAAAAAAGACAGTAATGTTTTTGCATCCGAAGTCGAGGTGTTGGTGTGATTTTTAAAACCCATAAACCCTTAAACTCAACATGTAGGTAATCATTTTTAAAATTTTCCATGATATTTTTCATATTTTCCATACGAAAAGTGAAAAATTTCATATAAAACACATCGGAAAAAACCCCCAAAACTCAACATGTAGGTAATATTTTTTTTATATTTTCCATACAAAAAGTGAAAAATTCCATATCAAAACACGTCGACGCTGCCCCCCTGCGCGCCTCCGGATCTAAACAAATTCCCAAGGTAGGGCAAACAAGTACCACATGGAATCGCGATTATCAAATTCGATTTTAGTTGCGTCAAAATTATTTTTGATTGTTATTTTGTTTTTAATTATTTGCACCATAAACCTTTCTTATAATGTTGTTTTCTTATTCATTTTATTAATGCTGATTATTTTAAATTCATAAAGTTCGTTTTAATACAGAAATCATACTTTAACAATTTAAGAGAATTTATGAGAATTTTCTCGAAAATATTCTCGGGAATGTTCTCGCTCAGGAGAATTTACTGAGAATTTAAGTTGTGGTGTAGTTTATTTTAAACTCAAACTTCGTAAAACGTTCAAATGCACTAAAAACTATTAGTCTAAAAAAATACCGATTCAATACAGTCATCCAATTTTTAAATTCTCATAAGTTTCCTACCAAAAGAATGTTCTCGAGAATTTAACAGCAAAGTTCTCGCAAGGAGAATATTCTCGAGAATTTCCCATCACTACACATAAGGTATCGCTATGGTAACAATGTTATGACAGTCAATAAGTATCATGAAACAATCCGGCTAAATAGAAAGGTTGGCGGTTAGTGCACCTTTTTATGGTATTTAGGGGTTGTTGAATTTTTATTCCTTATAGGTAATAATTATTTACCTCTATTCAATTTGTAATTTTGTTGACAATGTGTGATTTTCGGCGTTATTTATTTAAATTTAAAATGAACTATGTTTACAATAATAGTGTTGCTGACGGCAGAGGTACCTACAGTACCACAGGCAACCTGGGACGATCTCCCACTGATATTTGATGTGCGCTCCCTGCTAACTGACCCTAGGTGAATCCGCTGGCTGCACAACCACCACGGACCCCTGAATACCTACGTACCTAGGTTGGGTACCATAACCCACAGTGACCACGATGAGGACTATCTTGAGGCAGCGAAATAAAACACTGATTTACTATCTTGAATTATTCCGGAGAATTCGGCTTTTCTTGGTATGTTTCTTCTTTGGTGGCTGAGCTCCGTATTTAAGTGTATTATCTATGGCTGAACTGCGACTGAATTGCCCACAAAATGGTACGCCTTTTATAGTAGGTAATACGTTAGGATATTGTGGTGTAAGCCGAATTCTTGGAATTGTGCATTTATTTATTTCTTATTAGAATTTCTTACAATCTTTGTAGATTATTCATATAAAACACTATACAATTAATTAACTTATGTAGTTAAAACTTTTAGAACAAACACCAAGTGCACGGATCCCGTCGGCGTCGCCGGCAAATAGAATATTTTGTAAGAGAACTAAATAAGATAGTTTCTTGAAATTTACGTTCTTCCAGTCGTTGGCCTCCAAATTTTGGGGCCACTAACATATTTCATGCTAAATAATCTCTTCCAGACATTATTTTGCCTTTAATAGACTCAAAAACGTATATAATTTGAATGTAAACATATTTCACACGTCAAAATGGTAGTGAGCAACGTAACTACTATCGCAAGCGTATTTTTCGATAGCGTCTGTCGATTTAGTGACTCATGGTGCCGTTTTGTATGGTGACAGCTGAAAAACGTTAGCGACTATCGAATAGATTACGTTAGGTTTCTTACCTATCGAAAACTATAGTGCTCTTGGAACAAATTTTAATTCTTTCTGTGACCGCTAGGGGCGCTGTACAATATCTTTTCATATAAATCATTTACGGGGACGCTAGCAAGTTTTGACATTATCGAAATGTATTTGATTAACGTTAATACGCTAGCGAGTTTAACGCTAGCGAGTAAATTTTCGATGGCAACTCATGGTAGAGCTACTGTTTGAGAATATAAAAACGTAAAAATCGTAATCCCTATTACACATACAGGGGCACATAACTGGTGAAATGTGGGTGGACTATGGTGCATCTGGAAATACAAATGCCGTTATGTTCAACGTAAAAAAAAAAACGAAGGACGCCCTCGGAGAACCTAATATATATACTGACCTTGGAGGTGTTTCAGAAAGGTCAGGTGCGTAGTACTCGCAACGGGCGTGCGCGTATGACCTGAACGTAAACGAGGCAAAAGAGTATGTAAAGGAACCATTCCATACCCAACCGCAGGAGTAGAGTAGAGCAGGAGTGTATGTGTGTAAGTGGAAGAAAGGGGAAAAAAAGCATAACTGTCGGACTATTTAGTACATTGCATTAAAGTGTAGAAAAACTCTTATTTTCGTGGAAATACCAATGAATGGGAATTTATTACAAAAACCAGCACAGTTGCCTTTCATCCACCTGATACCTCGCTCGTTATAAATTTTTATTTCGAGCCAAAATAAAGCTGAAACCCGATTCACTGGTGTGACGTAATGTGAATCCGCGATTTCGTCCTGTCACATCACATTGACTAGCGAATCGTGTTTGTCTCGCGTTGGATACAGCGGCATCAAGGCGAATTAACGCGCGTTATTTCGCGTTAACGCGAAATAACTCAGTGGTTGCGTTAAATGTAACATTAATTACTTGTTATACAAGGTTTAAGCGAAATCGAGGCTTTAATATGTCCCCGATAACTTTAATGGTTTGCCGATGCAAAACTTTCCTTTGTACGATGTAGTTTGCGCGGTAATTGTAAGTATCGGGGCGATATATGGTTTTGTGGAATTATTTTGGTAATTTCAAAGCAGAGATTCTTCTAACGTCAGACTGAGCTTATTCTCAGACGAAAGATACCTAATAACTTACTATGACGTATACTTTTATGTAAGTTTCAAAGTTCTATTATTATACCTATCAGTTCTGTTATTATACCTACATGTCTCTACAAACTCGATCAAAAAGTTATTACCTAGTATTACCTAGGATCATTTGTAAGGTTTATTAAAAGAGACATATTGAACATAAAATAATTTCATGAATATTACTGTTGCCAAAAAAATAAATCAGTTCATATTTGTGCTGTATGAGGGCAAATCCTTTCCATTTTCTATTCATTTCTGTTTGATGCTAACATGAACCTGTCATTCCGATTGGACTTAAACTAGTCCCAACGCTATGGCGAGATAATCTGGGCTTTAAACGAGTATCGCGTCAAATATACAGGGTTGAAATATTTCGATAAAATTTTACTGCTCTGTGCATCATTGCTTTTTAAATGGGATGAACCATTGTTAACGGGGGAAATTTTTCTGCGCGGTTTCGATGGTGGTAGGGTTTGTTCAAAGTCCGCCTGGCTGGCTACCACCCTCTTATCTAAGTCTGACAACATAATAAGAAAGTTAACAGCATTGTTGTGTTTCGGCAGTATCTAAGATAGCCAGTTCCTCTGTGGTTGAGGTTTCCGGTTGAAGCTCGCTTCCACTTTCGGCCTGATCATCACTTATCATCAGATGCGATGTAGGCCAAGAGCTACCCGATTGTGGATTTAAAAAACTATACTGTTGTTTTTTTTTCTATATTAAAATTAGCTACTTAAATAATTATTTTTTTTCATCATCATCATCATCATCATTTCAATCGAAAGACATCCACTGCTGAACATAGGCCTCCTCCAAGCACCGCCACTGACTGATTCTGTTCTTCTCGTATCCAGCGGATTCCTGCGGCCTTCACCAGATCATCGGTCCACCTTGTGCCGGCCTTCCAACGCTACGTCTTCAGGTACGCGGTTGCCACTCGGCCACGACGGCCATCTGTTCTGTGTGAGTTTTTTTTACTACTATTAATTTTCGAATGATATGATTATGTTTTGTTTTTGTACAAACAATATTTGTATGAGACCTTTTGCTACTGCTACTCAGCGTATTTTATGTTACCACAACCGTAAAAAAACTGCCATACTAAAGCAACATTTTATTACACAACAAATGTCAGAACACAAAAGTATGACTTGTAGTCAAACAACAACAATTGCATTGTTTTTATTTCAAAGAACTTGAATCCCGGGTCATAAGACTGGTCCTTCAGACAGAATAATAAAATCCGGGAAATTTCCGGGATGCCGACTTCGTGTAGGTCCACTTTAATATTTTATTTCGGTTCCTTGTAAGGCAGTAACTTGGCCGGAATGTAGTCTGTGATTAAATGTTTATTGTAACATATTATGTAACACGATGTCGTTACGAATTCTCTTAATGTTGAAACTTTTGGGGAATGAGTTAAGGAAAACAGGAAGCTATCCATATTCTAAATTTCGAACCATTACTCGGAATTTGTGTGTAGCTTCAAGGACATCCATTATTGCAAAGTGGATATTTATATTGCGACTGCCTCGTTGGTCTAGTAGTCGCAAGTGCTACTGCGGAGCATAAGGTTCTGAGTTTGATAGCCAGGTCGGGCAAATGGGTTTTTCTAAGCAGTAGCCTGGAGTCTGATATGTGCCCGGTTGATGGTTATAGGCTCGCCCTCTATCATGGGACTTAAACATAACTAGCGAAATGTGGGTGTACTTTAGGTTCACCTCTGCATAACTTTTCGATGAAATTGAATTTTATATGGAGAAAACATTTGATTTTTTCTATGTTTGTATAGTTATTTTTTACGGTGTCACGCCAAAGCAGCTGAACAAATTTCCAAGAAATTTGACACATGGGACACCATAACCTGGTGTAGTATTATATTATCTGTGACCTGGGATAGGACATTGGATAATTTTTATCCGGACATTGTCACAGGATCGAGACTAATGCGAGTAAAGCCGCGGAGTGCAGCTAGTTGCAAAATAAAACAGCTTTCTGACCGAGCTGGAAAAAAAAACATTTCTATTAAGTCTCCATTTAAGAAAAAAGAAAAGCTGTATTTTTCTGCGCCAATAAGAACAATCGAGTTGGTTGCAATGAAGTTTATTTTCCTCCTTCCTTTCTTCTAAGATTCCTAAGCTCAATGGACCGACCATTGAGCGTGGTAAGTTTTCCTAAGTGTGAGACGTTTAAAGACATTTAAGTAGTAGAGGTCACTGCACGGACGGATATCTATGGGTCTCTCAAGGCCATCTTATGGCAAGCCCCCCCCTCTGGGCAAACAATAATTTGGGCCCAAATTCTTGTTTGCTCTTGGAAAGTAAAAAAAGTGAATGACCAAAAACATTTTTCTGTTATGTTTCTTTCGGGATTTCTGGTCTGCAAAATCTTCTATTATAATATATCCTCAGTAATTTTTTTGACGATATCACGTTCTATGACAAAATAGTTAGTCGTTTTGGTCACTGCCATAAAAAAATACAAATAGCTCTTTAAAATTCACCTTCAATTGGATTTATAGCTACAAAGTAATTTAAAGCATCAAGTCTGTTTTTTACGTCCATACAAAAGTAATTAAAAAAAAAGATTTATGACTATTCGATATTTTTAAAAACTATTTTGCGTGCCATTTTAAAATTATAATTATAATTTATTTTATACAATTTACAAGTACGCTAATTAATAGTGCCGTGCTTACCTATAATTTAGGTACATGCGAGATCTATAGGTAATTAGAACAAAAATGTGGGTTAATGCTGTGTATGTAGTATTTAGTTGGTTAAACTTTGTATAAAAAAAAAAATTATACTGATAAAATATGAAATGGGAGTTGAGGCAAGAGTGATATATTCCACACTACTCATGTCCGCAAGCATGCATAGCAATGCACAAGTTGCAATGCCTCATAAATTATTATTTTGCGAGATTAACGCACGGCAATGGATTTTTACATATTTTACATCAAGAAGCGCTGCAGTGAGATGAAGATCCACTATGATTTAAAAATAATTTTCTTCAGTTTTCTACACGTTAAAATAAAGAATAGTCGCACTGTTGAAACAGGTGGCTTTCTGTTAACATGAATATAACCAATTAATCGGAATAAAACTGTCTAGAAGAGATTACACACTATTGACTACGAGAACACTATTGTACACCACTTAAAACAAATGAAAAAACTGTATAGTGTTATGTAGGTACAGTAAACCGGATGCTTAAGAGGGTGCATCCTAAAAGTTGGCAACGTCGTAAATAGCTGTCAAATATTTACCTGTTTCGATTAATTTGGAAATAATACTGTATGGAAATAAGAAATGTGGCGAACTAATTGACTAGAATATTAATAATGAATTGCAATTATAACATTCAATTTGATTTTGTACCTTTTTTAGGTGACAAAAAGGCATTTGAAAAGTTTCCAAATACTTTTTTTACAGCTAAAACAAACTATATTCGGTGTTAAGATATTAATTATTGCATTTCATAATCAATATTCTAGTTCGCTAGTTAGCCACATTTTTTATTTCCATACAGAAATATTATCAAATTAATCAAAACAACGAAATATTTGACATCTATTTGCGACGTTGCCAACTTTCAGAATAAACCGTCTTAAATACTACCAATACCCATACAGGCATTGGTAGTATTTGGGCCTTCGGTTCTTTTGTAAGCTTTCTATTCATTATTATATCATTGAAAGGACTGTTGTGTTTGTTTTGGTGAGAACTTTTCAGATGGACTGAGGTTATTGCCTCTTGTAGATATGAATACACAATACCCTCGTACCGTCAAGTAGGTATCCACATAAATCATATACACTTCTACGAACCAACTGAATAGCGTGCCAGTATTCGGGCATCGAAGTATTTCACGTATAAGAAATAAATAATATTACTCGGAATGGTCTTGGTCTGTCGAACGGTTTATTTATTTAATACTTCAAGCACACAAATGTACAGAGTCAACCTTTGGGTGCAGAGACAAACAGTGGTTCCTAAGTGCAATTTCGAAAATAGAGGGACAAATACTATACAATGTGGAGACCACCATACAACAAAAAATTTAAATACTGGCACTACTAATGCATAAGAGTATTTTGGAACTGTCAAATAAATCCTAGCTTCGAAATAAAAAAATGAGTTTTTCAAACTTACTTGCAATGTATGCCGGATCCACCCTAAGCCTATAAATTCCGTTTATACAACTAGGCCGTGGGTGAAATTCTCGGGCATACATTTCAGAATATCCACCTTAGGGTGGATTTTTGGGGTGGATACACGGAATAGCCCGAGCCGACTATGGATTTTGCCGAGCTATAATGACTAAACTATTGAATATATTCAATTGAATTTTTGTATACAGAATGGGAACGTCACACACGGACACGCCGTTAAATTTTTTGTTGTATTGTCGTCGCCACCTTGTATACAAATTACTTATTTAAATGATTTTTTGAAGTTCTCGATTTGTTGTATTTTAATAAGGTTGACATTATTTAATGGGTTTCGTACATAAGACAGCCAATGTTTCTAAAGAAAAGCGTTTCTTTTTTTCTGCCTACTACCCAAGACGAGACTCGTGGCGGACGGAGAGCCATGGGCCGCTCGCCGTCCGATAAGGACCAGGCCCGGGTCGACGGCGCGTCGTGTTCCACGCGCGCCTCAAAGAGATGTCAGCGAAATTGAACGGGGTCCGCTAGGGCCGATGCCTACCAGGGTTGCGGGAAGTCCTAAGGGGAAACCGTGGCCCCTGGCAAAGCAAGGGAAGGAACACGGGTGGGTTTTAGTCAGTAAGAGTCTGACACGCCCTTCCGCTCCGCCCAGAGCGGGAGAAGTCATTAGTTGATATCCCACCCAAGCAAAAAAAAAAAGACGAGACTCGTAATTTTCCAATTCATGATAAAAATCTAAAAGCAAATACTCAGGTAGAAACTCTTCATAAATACCAACATAACTGTCAACCGTTATATCCGATATTAAATAAAAACCCAACACTCGCGGTATCGCTGTACCGTTAACAACGTTATCGCTCCCGTCAAAGTATCAAGCCCTTCCGACTTGTGTACGGATCATGATATAACACAAAATAATTAGGTACAGAAGGTCGACTTCACACAACGAACGAAAAAGGCGCGTGCACATATAGACACGTACGTTGAAGAAGGTATTATTCAGGTAGCTAACTATAACCTATTTGATGCGGCAGTGACGCATACATTTTAATTTTATTAGTACATTTTAATTTTGGTTAAATGTGTTATATATGGTATACGCTCCTGAGACAATTTTTGTTCTATATTTTTAGTTTGCAATTCCTTTGAAACAATATTGTGTACAATCAAAATGAATATTGGCAGCGTAGTGGTTTTTTTTTCGTGTGTACCAAATATTTTGTTCGATAATCTCAAAGTATCTCACAAGAATGCCAGTCGCACTCGCGAGTGCGCTTGCACACGCTATAAGTACTTGAATCGTGTCTAATGATTGTGTGTGTTGTATGTAGCTGACCTTCTGAACCTATCTATTTTGTTCTTCAACTTGTTTACGGATCATGGTATAATGGAAACGCGACTGGAATTACAACTGATACGGGTGGTTTTTATCGCGTAATGAAATGGTTGCTGATTTAAATGATCGGTGTGCTTGTTTTTCATTTTTGCTTTGTTGCTATGTGTTATCGAATTAAGATTATAATTTTGTGAATACCTCTCTCGGTAGACTGATACTTTTATATAGGGTAAAATTGTATTCATGGGCATCCTCATTAGAGGTCATTGTACTCATCATTATGAACAACTTTCACTATGGGACCAAGCCTGAAATCGCGATAAAATAATTAGCTGTTCCCTACATTTTAACGAGCTTTGCGAATATAAATGTAGGGAACAGAAGATTGTTTTTCTGAAAGATGTTCATAATGATGAGTACAATGACCTCTAATGAGGATACCCATGAATTCAATTTCATTATTTCATTATTCAAATCTAATTATGATTGTTGACGACGTTAGGTTGATTATGCGTTGTATGTGCTTTTGGGTATTTTAATAAATAAAATACGCGACTGTTTGCAAGCTCTGTATTGAGACAACTAACATATTGTATAAAACGATCGGACATACCGCCCACCAAAAGGACCCTGTGTCCTTTTACAAATACTATTACTGCTACCTTATAAATTGGGCTTAATAACTAACTTATTGTTTTCTTCGTTTCAAAACTGATCAAAACAATATAACATATTATTATCTTACAAGTGGACTGTATGTAACAAAAAATTGAATAACAGATTATCCAATGATAGTAAATAGGTAAGTAACCTACATGGCAGTTTATTTCATACGGCGAAGTAAACAGCATGACTCATTAAGGTAAGTACCTATCTTCTTGTTGACAACATCATTAGTTATTAGTTGTACATAATTATAGTTATAAGCATGCAGGTGGGAAGTTACATTAAACTAGATTAGGAACATGAATCGTTGAATGGTAAGTATGTATGTATGCGTAGGCACACATATCTCAGTAGTAATTAAGTAGTTTATGTAGTTAGAATAACAAACTTTCTTTGATAATTGAATGCATAACAATATTATTTATTTATTTATTTATTTAAACTTCTCGCACACATTGAGGTACAAAGGCGGACTTAATGCCTTAGGCATTCTCTACCAGTCAACCAAGGGTGGTGAAGAGATAAGATGGCAGGTGCTCTGAATAAGAGGAGAAACCGTAAAAAAAATTATTAAAAAGATATCTAAATGCCTTATAAATAAAATAGGCACACAAGTACATATATAGGTTATAAGCTTAAAATACACATACATACATATTAACTATAATATATACCTACATTATAATATATACATATATAGGATACAAGTAAAAAAAAGAGGTAATTGAGATGACTCTACGCTATTTGTTTTGAAAATAACTCTGCAATTTCCGCTTAAATGCATACCGACTGGTGGCCGTTCTGATATCAAGAGGAAGCGCATTCCATAGAAGAATGGACTGAATATGAAAGGAAGAATGAACAAAGTCAGAAGTATGAGAAGGACAAAGTAGAAGAAGATTGTTGGAAGAACGCAAATTCTTAGCGTGTGAAGAACAAAGATATTGGAAGTGAGACATAAGATAAGAAGGTGGGGTGGGAGAGTTAAGAAAGGAGAAAAGCGTGGTCAAAGCGCGTAAACTTCTTCTTTGGCGAATGGACATCCATTTGAGCTCAGACCTGTAGCTCGACACATGGTCATATTTCCTCAGGTTGAATATGAACCGGATACCATTGTTGAGCAGTCTGTCGAGTTTATCCAGCAAAACTGCATTCAAGTCAAAGTAGCACACGTCACCATAGTCGATGATAGGGAAAATTAAAGTCTGCACAAGCATAGCTTTCGTCTTAGCGGGCAAAAAGCTCCTCAGCCGATACAGGGATCGCAGAGTACCGTTGACCCTTTGACTGACATTAGAAACCTGGCGTTGCCAGCTAAGCGTCGAGTCAAGATGCAAACCGAGATCCTTCACCGTGGGAGTAATGGGTATGACGGTACCATTAAATATAAGAGGAGGAAGAGAGCTAAGTGCCACCCTACCCATCATGCGCGAGCTTCCAATTACAATGGCCTGACACTTTGTGGGGTTTACTGACACCCCAAAACTATCAGACCACCTTTTGATTGAATCAAGATCTCGGTTTACATCTGCTATAGCGTCCGATAAACTTTCCACCCGCTCAGCTGTATACAATTGTAGATCATCAGCGTAAAGATGATACGAACACCGAAGACAGTGAGTTATGAAATTAATGAAGATTGAGAATAACAATGGAGAAAGAATACCGCCTTGTGGAACACCAGCATCTAGGTCGCGCCAACTCGAAGAGCTCTCGTCAACGCGAACCGACTGCTGACGTCCCCGAAGATAAGAGGAGAACCATTCCAGGGCCTCGGGTGAAACCATAAGATGGGAAAGGATAGAGAGGAGAATATCATGACTGACGGCATTAAAGGCATTGGAGAAATCAATTAATACCAAAACGGTAACCTTGGTATCCTCCATCGCTTCTCTAATGTCACCAGTCACTTTAAGGAGAGCGGAGGCTGTACTGTGCCCAGGCCTGAAACCGGACTGAAAGGAGCTAACAAGGTTGTTGCGGTGAACAAACCCCGCAAACTGCTTATGTACGCAGGCCTCAAGCACTTTAGACAGGAATGGAAGAATGGAAATAGGTCGAAAGTGGCTGGGTAGGGAGGGATTTGAAATTTTAGGAAGTGGGCGGACAAAGGCCATACGCCACTGGGAAGGGAATTGTCCGGAATCCAGAGAAAAGTTGATGATGTGGGTAATCGGAGGGAGAAGGCTATCTAGGATCCAAACGACCATACTACGACTGATACCGTCATAGCCCACAGCCTTGGATTTTATGGACAGGATGATCTTTTTAATTTCATCCAAGGTGACCGGAGAGAAATGAAATGGCTCTATGATCGGACTAGCTAGGCCAGTAATGAAATCGACCGTCTGGGATAATATTTGGGAATCCAAATGGCAAGTGGTTGTGAAGTGACGGTTGATATCATCAAGGCCAATCGTATTAGGAAAATCCACATGACGTGGTCTGCCGATACCAAGAGTCCCAAGGAACTTCCAGATATCAGCAGGTGAAGAAGAAGATATGTTCTCGAGAATATGGCGGCGTTTAGCGTTGCGTATCATCTGATTACACCGATTTCTAGCAGCTTTGAAAAAGTTACGGTTTTCCTCACAGCGATCCTTTTTAAATTTTCGAAAGGCCCGATCCCTGCGCCTCATCGCCATCCGAACCCCTGTCGTCATCCAAGGAGCAGGAGGACGCCGAAGTTTAATCTTCTTAACAGGAGCGTGTTTGTCGTAGAGAGCAAGGACCGTCCGATCGAAAATACGTAGTTTTTCGTCTACCGTAGTCGCCGTTACAAGGTGTTCCCAACTGTGTTCAGACGCATCCTGACGAAGCTTCTCAACATCCATGCGCGCAAAACACCGCATGTGCAGAACTTTTGGGATAGGTTTAGGGGGTTTTAGGATATACGAGAGGAAAATGAGGTCATGATGGGAAAAACCAGGAGCAGGGCACTGACCATGAGAGGAAACAAGAGAGGGAGTGGAAGTAAGGATAAGGTCGAGCCAAGTGTCCTCGCCGGAGATGTTGAAATGGGTAGGTTGCAGTGAAAGAACATGGAGACTAACGGACTCGATAATGTTAAGGAGTTTACGGGATCGAGGGGTGTGGTGAGCAAGGTCAGTGTTGAAATCGCCCATGATGACGCAATGTGCATAATCTGACCCTATGGATTCCAGCGCAAATTCGAGATTTGAAAAGTAGTTAACGGCGGGTGGGCAATAGACAACACCGAGTAGTGTCTTAACACCTTTGACGTTGACTTCTAAAAACAGGTACTCAGCGGAAGCATGGTATAGTGAAGGAGATGAGGCAATGATTTTGAAAGGAAAATCGCTACGAAGATAGATAGCTACACCACCTCCTCCCTTTCCAATTCTATCATTGCGGATGAGGATGAAACCTGGGAGAGAGTAGGTGGTGGAAAGAAGATTAGGTTTGAGCCAACTCTCAGAAACCAGAACGGCATGAACATTAGCATCAGAAAAGGTGTCCAGCAGATCACTGTGGTGACTTGGCAGACTTTGCGCATTTATATGGCAGACATTGAACAAATGCCCCTTCTGTTGACCGAAACTCCGACGGATAAAGTCACCAAGGGAGTCAGTCAAGGAGCTAAAACTTGCATTGGCGGAAGAGCTAGAGGAATCAATGGCAGAGTAGAAAGAATCATCATCAGTTAACATCAAATAAAATAAAAATAATATAAATAACTGTTAAATATACAAATAAAAATGGCAAAAAATTTGTTTCGCTTATGGTGCAACACCACTATCTATGCACCACCCACCAGCAGCACCAGCACAGTTGCACAGGCACAGTTGCACAGGGATCCTTTGGCGCGTGGCTGACATCGGAACTACGCCGCCAAAGTGTTGTTTTCCAAAACACGAAATAAGATTACAAAGTTATACAAGCCCCAAAAGATCCCTGTAAGACTTTACAGTACAATACAATAATAAACAACAAAAAAAAACATTAATTATAGGGAAAACAGTATTACAAATTAAACACAAAATATGAACAAGCGAATAACAAACGATACATGACAAAATTACGTGAGCAAAAACGGAACGCAATTTACGAAACAACACAAACGTGAGACGGAACATGGGACGACAACGTCAAAAAAAATTGAAGATTGACAGTCAGGTGACAGCAGTGACAGTGACAACCAATGACGAAACATTTATTTTACAACAAACAATATTGAGCAAAATAGGTACCGGTAGAATGTGATTAATTTAGTTTAGAGGTGAAAATACGAAATAGTAAGCACGTCTACCTGCTGATGCTAATGTACGATAGCTGTAATGATTACGTGAACTGACGTCCCCGTTTTTTTTTTTTTTTTTTTTTTTGTTAAGTCGGAGAAACAAATAAACACGAAAGGTTACAAACACGTTAGTTTTTACGCACTCCACTATTAGGCTTGTCCCCGGTCTTCTTTGGGTACTTAGCCAACAAGGGATTGAGTTCCTCCAAAGAACAGATCTTATGCCGTGTACCGTCGGGGGACCTGATAATAATAACTCCGTCCTGAGTCCAGCATGCCGGCATCCCGAAGTGAAGGCGCGCCCTGCTGAAGACGGCTTGCCTAGATCTGGTCAGGAACTCCTTGACCGTGACCGTGGAGCCCCTCAATGCAGATTTTGCCTTCCAAACTTATATTAACATTATAAAACTTAGACATACTAGGAAGTAGGTATACATAGTAGTAGCATTAGTATATTAACAATCTTCGTTTCAACTATCGTACATGATTGTATTAATTAAGCATCTTTAGGTAGGAATATTAGCTTAGATAAAGGTCTTTTTAACTCACTTTGTCCTTTACACTGCACTGTAACCACTCTAATTAAATTATCTTTTCCAGGATGCAACGTTTTTATTTTTCCCATGAGCCATCTAGTGGGTGGCAGGTTTTCCTCTTTGATGACCACAATATCTCCCACGGTAGGTGACTGGATAGCTGATTGCCACTTCGTCCGTTGTTGCAGAGTGTTCAGGTATTCTGAATGCCATCTTCGCCAGAAGTCTTGTGTCATTCGCTGTACTAGTTGCCATCTAGTTAATAGGTTGATGTTGGATTTTTCATAGTCACCATCAGGAACACTAAGCAATGGCTCACCAATTAAAAAGTGCCCAGGTGTGAGTGGTGACATTGTCTCAACAGTGTTGTCCAACTGGCATAATGGACGGGAGTTAAGACAGGCTTCTACTTGTGTTAGCAATGTCGCCATCTCTTCATATGTAAGCTTTGTGTCTTTGCTAACCCTTGCTAGATGTTTCTTTGCAGATTGCACTCCAGCTTCCCAGAGGCCCCCACAGTTTGGCATTCGCGGCGGGATAAAATGCCACGTAGTTCCATCGGTTGCTAACTGTTCTGAAATTTCTTTAGAAATGCTGCGTTCACCTGCTTTGAAAAGGTCTTTAAGTTCTTTTGCAGCACCAACGAAATTGGTGCCGTTATCGCTGAACAGATGAATACATCGACCTCGACGGGCGACAAATCTCCGAAATGCAGCCAGGAATGCTTGAGAAGTTAAGTCTGTTACGGCTTCTAGATGTATGGCACGGGTAGCCATACACACAAATAGGCAGATGTACCCTTTAGTAGCATGATGCCCTCGCCCCTTTGATGTTCTTAACATTACTGGACCCGCATAGTCGACTCCACTATTCAAAAAGGCCCGCTGTTGACTCACCCTTACAGCTGGTAATTCGCCCATTAACTGGTTGTTTATCTTGCCTTTATTGATAATGCAAACCTTACAATTTCTTATGCATTTTCTTACTGCCGATTTTAAGTTAATTATCCAATAATTACTTCTTAGGTACGTCATCATAACTTGAATACCACCGTGTAACGTTTGTTTGTGTGCTTCGTTGATCAACAATGTAGTGATATGTTGATTACTCGGTATTATTAATGGATGTTTAGTTGTGACTGGCAAATTAGCGTTTTGTAAACGACCTCCTACTCTCAGCAGATTGTTTTTATCTAAAAATGGTGTCAAGCTAATTAGTGAACTTGATTTTCTCACCTTACCATTTTTCTTAATGTATTCTATGTCTCTTTCATACACTGTCTGCTGATAGTAATTTATGCAATTTTGCAAAATTGTGTTCATTTCACCAGTAGTTAAATACTTCGTTTTGTTTTTATTGTACAACCTTCGGCAATAAGCGAGTACTCTTTTCATTCTAGTCAGATTAGAAAATCTTTCCCAAATTGGTTTTTCTTCATTTTCTTTATTTTTAGTTATAAAAGTACAGCTAGTTACTTTTAACTCTAAATCTGTCTCTGTATTTTCTGATCTTCTCAAATGAATTTCTCTTTTTGATAGCCATTCTGGCCCCTTCCACCACATAATTTCCTTCTTCAGGTCTGTTAAGAACATTCCTCTAGATGCTATGTCAGCTGGATTTTCCTGTGATACAACATGATGCCACTGTATGTTGTTTGTATTGTCTTTGATTTCCACCACTCGGTTTGCTACAAAGGTCTTCCATTTTTGAGGTTCTCCATGAAGCCACGCCAGTACAATGGTTGAGTCTGTCCAGCAGTGAGTTTGATAATGAGGAATTCTCATGGCTAATGTGACTTGTTTTAAAAGCCTTGACAACAATAGAGCTCCACACAGCTCAAGACGAGGAAGCGATATTGTTTTTAATGGAGCAACTTTGGTTCTTGATGCAATTAAATTTGTGGCTACAGTACCATCCTGTTGTTCCACCCTGCAGTATACAACGGCTGCATAGGCCCGAGTTGAGGCATCGCTAAATCCGTGCAGCTGTATTGCTTTTATATTGCTGCGGTACGAGTGTAACCATCGGTCTAGAGAAATCTGGTTGATATTCTCGAAATCCTTTCTTAGCTTCAACCAATCTGA
Source organism: Conistra vaccinii (assembly GCA_948150665.1). Classification (NCBI taxonomy): domain Eukaryota; kingdom Metazoa; phylum Arthropoda; class Insecta; order Lepidoptera; family Noctuidae; genus Conistra; species Conistra vaccinii. The sequence continues at coordinate 9,930,354 of OX411328.1, read as the reverse complement.
GGTTAATTCTTCGGATAATGGCTGATCCCATTGTGTGCCAACTAACCATAGTCTTTGAATAAGCATCTTAGCGAGCACAATGCTTGGTGATATCCATCTCAATGGATCGTAAAGTTTTTGTACATCTGATAAAATGTTTCTCTTCGTAATGGTAGATGGAGGTGAAGAGAGATTGATTTTGTAAAGAAATTGATCAGTACCAAGATTCCATGCGATACCCAACGCTTTCACAGTACCATCTAGGTTTATATCAAGTTGAATGCTTGAAGAAATGTTACTTGGATCCATCGAATTTATCAACTCGATGTTGTTTGATGACCACTTCTTCAACTCAAAACCTCCCTTGCTTAACATTGCCTTGAGTTGATTACTAGCTTCTATGGCTTCTTCAACAGTGTCACAACCCGACATTACGTCATCGACATAGAAATCTGACAAAGTAATGTCAGCAGCTACTGGATAGCTATCTCGTTCTTCATGTGCGAGTTGGATCAAGGTCTTCACTGCCAGGTAAGGTGCTGAAGTAGTCCCAAAGGTGCTAAGGTGGTAAGTAATCTATAATCTTTTATTTCTTCATTGCTATCATTTCTCTACAGAATTCTTTGAAAATCCGCATCTTCCTTGTATATCATGACCATTCTGTACATCTTTTGTATGTCTGCAGCGAAACAAATGGCGTGCATTCTCCAACGCATGATAATAGAACGTAGTTCTTCTTGGAGCACTGGACCAGGTAAGAGTTCATCATTTAATGATATGCCATTTGTTCCCTTACATGATGCGTCGAAAACTATGCGGGTTTTCGTGGTTTCCTTTTCTTCACGCAGGACTGGATGATGGGGTAAGTAAACTGATTTTCGTGAATATATTTCTTTTTCAGGTACTTCTTCTAGGTGACCTAAGTTTTTGTAGTCTTTTATAACTTTTTCATATTCTTCTTTCAACTTAGGCTGTTTTTTAAATCTTCTCTCTAATTGTATCAATCTTGTTTTAGCTATGTCTTGTGTATTTCCTTCAGTTGATTGAATACAATTTGTTTTAAACGGTAGTTTCACTATAAATCTTCCTTGTTCATTCCTTGTGTATGTTTTGTCATAAATGTCTTCACATATTTGTTCTTCTTTTGTATTCTTTCGTCTTGTTGTTGTGTCTATTTCCCAAAGTGTTTTTAACATGTTATCGACGTCTACTTGGTGATGCATGACAAGAAATGAATGTTCTTTTTGTGATGTATTTATTTCTCCAAATAATATCCATCCTAGGGTTGTTTTCTGTGCACATGGTGACCCTGGCGGACCCTTTATTAACTCTTGTTCGACTATTCGTGAATACTCCTTAACACCAAGCAGCAAATCTATCGGGCCTGCTTTGTTGTACTCTGGATCGGCAAGATCGAGACCCTCCAGGTGCTGCCAGTTGTGAACAGTCATTGTGTGGTGTGGGATTCTCGTGGTCAGTTGCCTAGACATGACGTAAGCTTCGACGTGCATGTTGAATTCTTTATTTCTTGAAAATATGTTTAGCTGAACCACGTGTTTAATTGGTGCTTGCATAGAACCCACACCTGTTACAGTACCTTCAATTGATTTTCTTTGGAGCTTCAATAATTGAGTTGCCTTTTCACTTATGAAGCTCGCTTGAGAGCCTTGATCTACAAGAACTCTTAACAGTGTCGCATGTCCATCCTTTCCTTTTGCTTTGACTAGTGCAGTTGCTAATAATGCTCTTCCAGATACTCCGATACCAACATGAAGAGTTGTTATGGCCTCCTTGTTGGCTTCTTGTTGAGATGTCGATGGTTGCGTTGGTTCTGTCTCTGAGGTTTCCTTCGACTTCTCTGATTTGTGAAGTAAGGAATGGTGACGTCTTCTACATACGCGACAAGTAACTGGTACCTTGCATTTGTAAACCGAATGACCCGGAAGCAGGCAGTTAAAACAAAGCTGTTTTTCTTTCACATAATTGTTACGTTGTGTAAGATCCATTTTAATAAATTCCTTGCAATGACATAAGGTATGCTTTTCATTACAAAGTGCACAGCTTTTATCTTTAACAACATTCGCGGCATGGTAGGATCGCTCTTTGATTGTACGATCTTTATTTGTTACGGGTTGTATCATTTCCAGTGTTCTAAACTTAGATTCCAAAAATCTTTTCAACTCTTCCCAAGATGGCACTTCGTCTGACTTTTCTTTATAAGCAAAAGTTTCCCACTCTTTATGTGACTCCTGGTCCAACTTCTGAATCACCAGAAATATAATTAAAGGATCCCAGGAATCGGTGTTGATCTTCAAGTTTTTTAGGTTATTTATGCACTCTGTCGTAGTATCTAATAAAGTCTTCACACTATTAGCTGTCTGTGTTGTGATTTTCTTTTGATTAAAAAGTCTTTTCAAAACAGAGAACACAATAACACGCTTGTTCCCGTATCTGTCTTTTAACAATTGCCATGCTTGTTCGTAGTTGCTGTCCGTAACTTGAATGTGCTGTAATATTATTTCTGCTTCACCAGTAACACTAGACTTTAGGTAATGCAGTTTTTGGACGTCACTGATTGATGTATTTTTATGCACAAGTGATGTAAACATGTCCTGGTATGTCGGCCACTCCTCGTATTGTCCCGAAAACGTTGGTAATTGTATCCGAGGCAGTTTTACCGCCGAGCATTGCCCTTGGCCACTAAATACTGATGAGTTTGAGGTTTCCATTGCTGTTTGTTGATGTTTGCTCAACATATCTGTCAAGTCCGCTTGTAGACAAAGGTACAGGTCTTCAATGACAAAATAGTCCTCATTGAGAAAGTAAGAAACTTCTCCACGCTTGTCTCTCGGAGTACACTGTGTCAACAACTCATGAGCTTGCTTAAAGGAACTCCAATACTCTTCAATGCACTTCACTCTAGCCCTTATGTAACCGTCTGTAAGTCTCACTTTAGGGCATTTTTTTAAGTTCGTTTGTGTTTTTTGTATCAATTTTGCCACGTCTTCTAGCGTATTCAAATATTTTTGTTGTTCCGAAGTGAACGACATTGTAACTTTCTATTATGCTATTAAGTATCACTTGTGTTATGAATTGCCAACCACACTATCCACACTTTGTTAAAATATTCAACTTCATAAAAACTGAACAATTATAAGTAAACAAGTCGTCTTATCTCTGGAATGCGGCTGCCTTTTGTTCTCAACTCGCTCGGACTCCGATTCACTAATGACCCACAGGTGTCCGAGTAGTAATTATCCGGCTCGATTTGCGACCATATGTTGACGACGTTAGGTTGATTATGCGTTGTATGTGCTTTTGGGTATTTTAATAAATAAAATACGCGACTGTTTGCAAGCTCTGTATTGAGACAACTAACATATTGTATAAAACGATCGGACAATGATTATGATTTTGTGAATACCTCTCCCAGTAGACTGATACTTTTATATACCCAATTTCGTCCAGTAGTAGATAGGTGACTAGTTTTAGTTCGTCATAATTTCCTTGATATCATTAGATACAATATCAGTCAAACTCAGTCAATGTTTTTGATCGAGTATAGGATACCAAATTAAACAGGAAGAATTTTTCTAAATTAATTTCTTAGAAGGGTTAAATAGGGGATGAAAGTTTGCATGGTTCGTCACTTTTGCTGATGGGAAATCCCTTAGGACGCACGGCTTATAATAGGAATATTGACAAAAAACTTGTTTGTTGTTGTTTTTTACGTAATCAAAAGATTACGGCAATAATTCGTATACGCAATAAAACGTCTACGATCAACGGTGTCCGTAGACGCAGCAGTCACTGCATATCACGGATACGTATCGTCTGTGCTATCATATGGTCTGATACTATGGGGAAATTCAGTTGAAGTTTTAATGGCATTTCGGGTACAAAAGAAGTGTGTTAGGGCAATATCTGGCGTCTGGTTTTTGGACAGCTGTAAACCTTTATTTAAAAAACTAAACATATTACCTTTACCCTGCATGTACATCAAAGAACTATGTATGCTTGTAAAACAGTATCCGCACTATTTTCGCATGCAATCAGAAGTCAGTCACAAGAAGGCTACTGCTAGAAATAAGTACAAATACGAATTAAATGTACCTCAATGTAGATTGCAATTATTTAGAAAGAATGTATATGTTAATGCCATTCAGGTGTATAATAAGTTACCTAATTCATTTAAGGAACTTCCCATCCCGATGTTCAAGAAAAAGCTGACAAGTTGGCTATTAGAGCATTGCTTTTATGACATTGGCGAATATATGGACTATTGTAAAACTCTAAGATAACATAGACTTAACGTTTATGACATTGGCGGATATAGGAATACTGTAAAAATCAAATATGACATGCACTTAATTTTGACATTTTAAAGTAACGATTACCTAATTTTAATAATACTAATTCATATTGGACTAACCTACTGTAAATCGCAAATCTTATAATTAATTTTGTACTTATTTAAGAATGACAAGTAAATATTTGTACACCATATATTTTGTGGTAGAATGTATAGAACTAACAAAAATATTATTAACATCATACTATGTAAAACTACATTCTGACAAATAAATAAATTCTATTCTATTCTTCTATTCTATTCTATTCTACATTGAGAAGGCAAAATGAAATGCACGTTAAAATGTAGCATGACGTCACCCCCCGTAGATTGTGCTAGATTTTATACTGACTTGTTACGTAGCGAGTTCCCACTCCAACTTGAATGCGTCTTATCTAAACATTTTTTTATTAATATGATAAAACAAAAAATACGTATCAAATTTTTTTTTTTTATTATATGACTGATGGACTAAATATTTTATTTTTTCCCCAGTTAACATCCCTATTATCTATATCCGTCAATTCTGACCTACTTGATAAGTTTCAGTTGGTCATTTCCCGCTAGTACAAACAAGAACAACCAATCAGATTGTCTTAATCAGTATCTACAATGCTACTCCTGCAATTCTCGCTGTCTGAGGATCGTGACCCAATTCCAGCAGCTGCCTAGCTATCTTAGAATGCATTACGAAGCTGGGTTCTAATGCATTCGATGTACTAGAAAGTGCTAACACAAATATTGAGCACTGATAATGAGTTTGAATAATGCCCTATTCAGTTATTCACCTGAACTAAATATTTAGTAACTATTCTTATTAATGTAGTGTTTGTTGATACAAAGTTGTGTCTTCAAAATATATGTCCATGAAAGTTTTTCTTTCGTTGTTTTGCAAATTGCAGTAACGCTTAGAAACAGAGCTGCAGTTTCAACATTTCCTTGACACGATTCTTCACATTATTTAATTTAGTGAAGTAGGTACCTGCTCCGAAGGTCTCGTGGTTGCAAGCGTTACTGCTTAGCGTAAGCTCCTGGTTTCGATTCCCGGGTCAGGCAAAGTGTTATTGGGTTTTTCCATTACGTTTTTTTTTGTAACAGCCTAGTTTGGAAGTTGGCGGTGTGATAACCCCATGCCTCGGAAAGCACTTATAGCCGTCTATACCCTGCGCCTGATCTCTCTCCGGTTGTGTCGAATTGCCGTCCCAGCGGACTATGAAAGTGACGGAAAAGTGGGTCCACCTGTGTCTGCGCTCACACTTGTGCACTATAATATCTCTCGCGTCAATGGCTAGTCTCCGCTGAGATTGACTGCCATGGGCAAAATTTGTTCTGGGGTATTATAGTAGGTACCTAGTTAGGATTAATAATTTAATTTTCTTTATGCCACATAATTCCCGGCTTAACAATAAAAATTGTTGAAGTGTAGGCGTTTGTGTAGGCAGTCTTTTCTAATCAAGATGATCAAAGTAAAATTATTCTAGTCCAATTTCGCTTTTAGTCTGGATTGTCACTACAAAGTAAAATCTTTAGGAAAAAATACAAAAGCGGTGGTTTTACAGCAGACTCTCAAGGTGGATGAGAACAAGCTAAAATGAAATGAGGTCGACTACAGCGTTCAATTGCGTAGTAAATAACACTTCAGTGCGGTCGTTACCCTTACTATTGTGCCATTCTATGTGTCAATGACCTGTCCTTACTTCTAAATAGACCATAAATAAGCAATAAAAGATAATGTTCGTGACTACTTTGGTACGAAAAAGTTACTTATCGTGTACATTATCACCACCTAGAAAGGGTATATAAGTAATTGTTGGATAGCCTTCATAATATAACAAGCAGTTGCTATACAGAACTGATTTGTACCTGGGCAATACCTGAAAAAAAAAATACCAACAATACTCTGAGTTTGTTTTACCATTTCTTCGTAGGGGTAGACAGATAGGAAATGTCGACTCCATCTTGATTTTTTTTCTTGTTAAATAAGATATCGGAAACACTTTGACACGTCATAATAGGTATGACGTGTCAAAGTGTAAACAATTTCGTTGTCCTGGGTTCGATTCCCGGGTCGGGCAAAGTGTTATTGGGTTTTTATCTGGAATTTTTCAGTAGCAGTTCTCCGAAGTCTGGATTTGTGCCCAGTTGATGGTAATAGGCTCGCCCCCCTTACATGGAACATAAACATAACTGGCAAAAACAAGTTTTACAGACAAAACAAAATAGAAATCGTAAAGTTATACACGTATAGTTGTAGTTAGGTATGCTTCAATCTAAGCTAATATTACAAAGATAAAAGACTTGTATTTTTTTTGTAATGAGTACTCAAAAACGACTGTACCAAATTAAAAAAAAAAACAACGGGTTGCACTCCGGGAGTGCCGGCAGAAGTGAAAACTTGAACATTAACGTTGTGAATTTTTGAATATTTTTTAATGGTTAGGGAATAATTTCGCACGAATTGCTTTATTTATCAGTATAAAAGTACTATATTATGTGGTTAAATACAATATTCATAAGTAGTAGTAGTATATTTATTTATTTTCATAATAATATAGTCTAACAAAAATAAACAATTTATTTAAACTCTTTTCATGAAGTATGTTTTGAAATTTTACCCATCAATATGGGTAAAATTTCTTACCTCGCAATCTTTACGTAATGTCAAAGACTATTTTATTTTGATATTTAATTTATCTATATCTAATATATATGGGTATTGATATTTAATATATATCGGTTGCTAGGCAACGGATCGTCGGTCACGTCCTGACGCGAGTTTAACATTTTTTACCGCTAAAAAAGTTTTCACTTTAAAAAAACACCAGTAGAATGCTATATTATTGGTGAGTTAACATACGCTATAACTTATAAAGATATCATGTGGGCGCAGCCGCTCTGGCGGACGCTAGTTTTTAATAAAATTAATAACATAGCGAAACAAAACAAACAAACCGGATTTATTTAAAAGCAAACAAACCGGATTTATTTCAAAAACATAAATCCAGTCAATAGCAAAAATGCAACAATATTATTTATAACAGTATTCCGATTTGAATAATTTAAACTACGGCCTGCAGCTATCTAAAATTTTAGAAACCTAAAGCTTTTATTCGTTTCACCGTACCTATTAAACATTGTTTTAAAAACCAAATAAACATACATCCTGCTAGAAATGCTTTTACGTATTCCCAACATTGATAAAAAATCCAATATATTGCATTAGTAAGGAATCATTTATTTTGTGCATATGTATGATTCTTATTTTCCCTATATATATTTTCCCTTATTTTCCTCTGCCTAGCCTTTTGGGGATTACGGGCGTGATCTTATGTGTTTACTTATTAATGTAGGTAAAATAATCTCCATCTCAATTTATGAAAGGTTGTTGTTGGTGAAAAAGACTTTGTTTTCGACTTCTTCGTCGAAATGGGGTCAAGTATTCTGTAGCCGGTCTCCAGACCTGATGCAGTATGATGACATAGTCCGCATTGCAGGGAAACTTTAGTTGGAAATAATATAGGGAGAAAGAAAAACCTTAGGTCGTAGCAAATATTTTTTCCCTCATAATCATAATTATTTCATCTACTGACGAGGCCATGAATAAATCGGATATACCTACAGGGTTAATTTTTTATCAGTGCTCATTTTTTAACAGATAGACAGCACTAGTCAATACTAAAAAAAATACTAGAGGATAAGAGGAGTGCCAGTCATATCGCGAGAAAACATCAGGTCGAGTAGGTATTAAACCATTGTATGGAACAGCTGATTTCCTTTTTTTATGACTGGTGCTCCCGAATGGGACATTGTGCGAATGGGACTTTATGCGAATGGGACTTTGTGCGAATGGGACGTTGTGCGAATGGGACATTGTGCGAATGGGACCTTTTGAGAATGGGACTTTTTGAGAATGGGACGTTTTGCGAATAGGACGTTTCGCGAATAGGACATTCGTTTTCACAGTGACATTTTGCAAATGGGACATTCTGCGTCAAGACCACGTCGAAGAGCTAAGAAAACTGATGATTATAATGAAGCAATCTAAAATACCATTTTTATTAATAAAAACGTGGAAAAAGCTGAATTAATTCTGTAGTGTTGTAGTGTGTGATATTCTGATCTTTATAAGCATATTTTCTGTTACTGTACCCTTTATAATGCACAGCAATTCGTATGATTTCGAACACATTCTTTTCAAAGGTCACTAATTAAAATTGAACTTGACATTGTCACACTCTCTAACTTCAAAATGGCCGCTATTACATCACAAACATGTTAATTGTAGCGTCTATCAACGAAGCATTAAGCGAAGAGCGACAATGAAACAGATTAAGTCGCATTCAGATGGCCATTTCCTCTCATTCGCCATTCCGATTGTGTCAGGGCAACGGTCCAAACATGTTGGTTTTCTCAGGCCATTAGTTATGCAAGGACTATAGCCATTCGGTTACAAGTGTCTGTTAGTAATGGAATGGTGGAGATTGCTAGTTTGAATTTAGGAGTGTTGAATTTGTACACACGTAGAGATACAGTTTTATCCCTACCTACGTAAATAAGAAGTCAACACATACATACATAAACTCACGCTTTGTACCCATGGGAGGTAGATACTACAGAACGCCACCTGCTATCCTTTTACAAGAAGAAGAAGTGAAGTTATGCTGCAATCAAGTAGTGGTCAGAAAAATCTGATAGCATTTTTGTTTCGTTTACTCGTTCCCATTACACATTAGCCAGCACAAATGACCTTCTCAAAACTGTCAACTTTAATCCTATCAAGAAAATAAAAGTGCGTATTTACGAGTATGTTCAAAGTTAAAAGTTTAAAAGTCATTTATTCAAAGTAAGCTGAGAATCAGCACTTTTCGAACGTCAAACGTATGTACATACGTTTGACATTCGAAAAGTGCTGATTCTCAGCAAGAAGAAGTGAAGTTATGCTGCAATCAAGTGGTGGTCAGAAAAATCTGATAGCATTTTTGTTTCGTTTATTCGTTCCCATTACACATTAGCCGGCAAAAATGACCCACTCAAAACTGTCAACTTTAATCCTATCAAGAAAATAAAAGTGCGTATTTACGAGTATTATTATTTGTAGCTCTACCATGAGTTGCCATCGAAAATTTACTCGCTAGCGTTAAACTCGCTAGCGTATTAACGTTAATCAAATACATTTCGATAATGTCAAAACTTGCTAGCGTCGTTTTATTTATGTATCATAAACAAGGTTTATAAAAACTCTTAACTTACACTTACACTTACTATTTACAGTGTAAAACCTAAGACGGACATCAGGAAAACACGATACACGTCGGAGAATTACTATGTATTTCAAACTGCACTAACTTGTTTAGCACCCAACACGTGCTAGTGAATTGTTAAATCGGACCCGACTCAGCTTAAAGTAATTCGTAGAAGGTAGACTACGTACTATTTCCAGGTTTATAGTGGCCGTTTCTATTTTACACCGGTTTTCGTTGAGAGTATACATACCGACTTCCGTAAAATTGAGTGTGGGTTGCGATTCGAGGTGAGTAAACGTGAAATGTTTTGATAATACAGATTCCTATAATTTTTACCCGACTGCGCGTCAGCTAGGACAGGGTTATGTTTTTCATGTGTATATGTAACTTTATATGTGGGATTCTTAATATCCTCGAAGCATCGTGACGGGTGTATTTTAAGAGCGCGAACACACTGGGACACTATGGCTACGTCACTGGTTACGGAGTCATGGCTACCGTAGCCAAATGAGGTTGCCAAATAAGTAGCCAGTAACACGCTGGTGTACGTCCTGGCGATCAGTTGGTAACTGAGTAAGGGAGGCGTAACTTACTTGAATACAAAATACTGGTGACTTGACTACGCGTCGCCAGGTCGTCTGAGTATCCAGTCTCCAGTAGAGGCCGGCGGTCGTCGATACGCTTCCAAATAATAACGTTGCGAGACCGTAGCCAAGTAAGTTAACTATCACACATTTCAATATATATTGTTTGGATACGTAGCCGGCGACGTTGCCATGGCGTCCCAGTGTGTTAACGCTCTAATTAATGAGGTGGTGTTCGACTCATCTGGGTCGCGCGATAGTTATAGGCTAAATTGATCTAAATACCTACCGTCAACTGCACCAGACTGCATGAAAAGTGAGCTTGTTTTGAACGTTTTAGTTGTATTCGAATTTTTTGCGAGCACCAAAGTCAAAGAGACCAAAACGATCGTCGCGCGATCACGTGACCTTTGCTGCATTAATTTGATATGCGAAACCGAACGCGTCGTCGTATAAACAAAAGCATGGTTTATGAGCGCGACAATCACGTAGTCGCGCGACTGATCGCTACAGTTAGGACACGGGTTCAAGCTCAAAAGTTTCTTCACGACATGAACCTGATTCCTCAGCATCAGATGCCTACTGTGTCAACCGATTTTGAGACAACATCTCTGTATATTTGTACGGCTTTATTAGTACGTTTCAACTCGTAAACCTTGACCGAGTCGTTATATTTCACGGAAATTTTATACGCAGCCTTGAGTCCATGATATTAAATTTCTAAAAATATTGGCTTTTGTGGACGAGCAGGAGCATTCACTTGTTGGTATTAAAAATTCCTCATGCATTGCAGTTTATGTGATGTATACATATAACTATACGTCAAGCGACCCTGTTGTTTCGCATGGGTGCAATCTACTAATTTCGCGGTTAAAACATCCGTGAGAATTTATAGTTTGGCAAAGCATCGAGATTTCTTATACAGGGTGGATTTTTGAGATAGGGCAGTAAGGGCAGCTACCTTAACCATTCTAGTTACACGAAAACAGTCTTAGGAGACTGTCCTCTGAAAATTTTTGATCTGCATTCACATATTATGAAAAAAAAATTAAGTACAGCAAGAAAATGGGTGGTTTTCAGAAAATCTTGTTTTGATGCTAATCGATCGTTTCATAAAAGGATAAAAAAAGTAAGTAAAGTTGGAGTAATAGAAAAGTCAGAAATCGTAAAAAACTTTTCCCGTACATTTCGTAAGAAATGAGATTCCAACCTACTTTTAACGAGGGATAGACTCTGGAGATCTAGTTCCAAAATGTATAAAAAGTATTATCACGAGTCACAGTGAAAAAATAACAAAAGACTGTTACAGTTCGGGTTCACATATAAAATTAACTGTAGGTAAATTATCTCCTACCGATGAGTTGGTACAGACCTAGTAACAAAATAAAGCTATGTTTAGACTATTGGAAAAAATACTTTACGTTTTCAAAATACCAGTATTATGTCATGTTGTTATCTTTTGTGCCAAGATGAAGTGTACTATACAAATGTATTCTGAATAATCTGGAACTACGAATTTGGAAACTATGCGGAATAGGAACGAAATTCGAACAACCACGAATGTCAATTCTTATGTCCGTTTGGCGCATCTTGGGAAATGACCTAGGCAATACCTTGTTGTCTGAATATTCATAACGGTATACAAAGCTGAATACAACACAGATTACCAAAATTGTTACAGCTAATCGCATAATACCAATATTGTACGAGTAGCGGCTCTACGAAATAACCGTAGCGTTCGTAGCGAATATGCAACGTGGCGTTGCTACGCCACGTAGCATATTCGCTATGACAGCATGGCGTGCTGTATTTAGTTCTAAGCGTTAACAGTACTGATACAATAGTCCGAGTTCGCGCACTAATGCGTTTACCGTGTTTAACAGGGCGTGGTCACGATGTACACAAGAGATTGTTATTAATAAATTAATTTGTGGACTGTCTGTGTAGTTAGCACTTGCGAGATTGAAACTTCAACATTCAAAAGTCATTTAATCAAACTTGGCTGAGAATCAACACTTTCGAACGTCAAAATTATATAAGACATTCCTCAAAAAACGCCAGCCCTACAATAATTTTAAGTTTTTGAAGTAAAATTAAAATGAGGTTGTTAAGGTATGTTTGCACAAGCACACGTCGATGGCTTCCACGCCATCGTCAGACAAAAATCTGCCTCTTTGCTCTCCAGAGTGCGGGGGAGCTCCAACTCTATCCTGAAGACCATAGCGGGGAGGTACGACTCTCCTTTGTTAGATGATGTTGTTCGAAGATGTATTTCGAACAACAATCTTGTTTCTAAATAGATATAAGTTTACTAACATAGATATAAGTTATCGTTTGTTTACTAACCCATATGGATGTTGCTTATCCGAAATAAAGATTATTTTATTTTATTTTATTAATGTGACAATTTAAAAATAGTTGAATAATATAACATTGAAAACGCTTCATTACAAGCAATTGTGCTGCATGATTAATATTTTTTATTTTATTTACAACACGCCCCTCCTGCGTAAGGTTTTACGACTTGACAAAATATCGTGAGTTCTTTAATGCGAGTTTTTTAATAGTTTAATAAAAAAAATCTGAATAAATTCTCTAAATTATCGTGAAAATCGCATCAACATCCGTTGCGTAGTTTAGAGGAACAATGAGGTCACACAGACAGACACGAAAAGAAAAGTGACTTGAATTTATAATATGAATACGTAATTACATATTATAGATTAAATAAACTTAACAACTTCACGTGTGTTTAGTTCCAAAAATAGTCGCAACTAGCTGCTGCCTGCTAATTATGTTCCTAAAATAAATGTAAGTTACTCCTTATAATATCTGCTACTCGTATCTGCCAGTAAAAGTCCCGTCGAAATCCGTCCAGCCATTTCGGATATTAGCTGGAACAAACAGACAGACAAAAATTTTAAAAATAGTTTTTTTGTTATAAGTACCGTATTTATACTTTCATATTATGCATTTAGAACAAATCTGTTCAGGCATTTAAAAGTTATGGTGGAACAAAGAAACTCACATACATACATGAACCCTGAACACATTACACTCCTTTTTGGGCAGTCGTGTCAAAAGCTGTTATTTTGACATTAAAAAGTAAAAATAAGAAAGTAAAATCGTTTATTGACCAAATAAAGAACTTTTACATTTCCTTAAAAATAATACAAATTCCTAAAATGTTTGTTATACCTATAACATAGGAAACTTCCCTCCCCCCCCCCTTCCCCTCCTCCCCTCCTCTCTTCCCTTCCCTCTCTTTCTTCTTCCTTTTTTAACGTGTGGACTCCATTACAAACAGATGCCTCAATTTTATTTTTTTGTATAGATTTAGCCAGAAATCAGATACGACTTCTAAATAATTGGCAACATTGATATGTGTCAAAGCCAGTAATTTCTTTGTTCGAACATTGTCAAAGGAGTTTGAGCGATGGCTACATTGATACCTGAGGACAACCCTACGACAACCTTATTGTTTCTGCCGAACGTCACTACGCATAATGAACGGTTGAATTTCACATGCGGGTTGGTAAATACCTACTACTGAAAGCTGTTCTCGCTATCTGTTTGTAATTTGCCGTGGTGTTTACATACTCACACAATCGGTTATATCGTATTCCGAGATAATGAGGAATGTTGTAATGTAATGTTTCGTCCTATTGTCGCCGTTTATTTACATGGTGAGGTCAACTTGAATTTCAAATTCAAAAGTCATACATTCAAACTAGGCTGAGAATCAACACTTTTCGAATGTCAAAATTACATAAAACAGTCCCCCAACCGCCCGCCCTTCAGCACTTCTCAGTGCTTTAGCTGGGAAGAAGAAGTGGTTCAGTTAGAAAAACTTGATTCTGTACAATAGTACTTATGCAAAATAATTTACATTACGCAGCACAATACATTACATTAAATTATTTGCTATATGTCAGCTAGCACACGCCAATATACCAACAAAAAACGTCGAAATATAATATTACTGAAGCGAAAATTGAAATTGAGGAAACTGGTGTTCATAAGTCAAGTTTAGGCCATTTTTGTCCAAGGATTTCCCAAATGTCTTATTATATTGGAAAGCATGAGTTGAAGGAAGATAAAATCTAAGAATCGGTTACTAGTACGAGGTGTTTCAATTGAGCCGCAGTTATGTCATCGAACCAGTAGCTGGGAAAAACTCAAACAAGTCTCGTCTGTTTGCATGCGCTAACTAAGTGGTATCTGAGTAAACTACTGCTTTACACCGGTTGTAAAATTAATATTGGAACAATATTGTACCATGTTGCCTCAGCTACTTCTCGTGGGTATCGTTATAGTAACTTAGGGATTATTACAGGAGCGTGTGCACCAGCGTCCACCTGTGCTCTAATAACAACGTAATATCTGGTCAACTGAGCTCTGCTCGGGGTGAAAATATAAACATATCGTCCAGGTACAGCAACGTTTTATCAGATTTTAGTGGCTGTGAAAATAAAGAAAACGATTTTTCCCAGATATGAGATCTAGCTAAATCGATTTTTCACCCCCATTAACCCCTAAATTGCAACTTTTAATCGAAATCGTTGGAGCCGTTTCTGAAATTCAGATTATATTTATAATACAAGAATTGCTCGTTTTACAGTATTAGATTTGGTAGTAGACTGCCTAGCTTATGCTACATGAGTAGATAACCTGCAGAGACTAAACTTCACACTCACTTTTCATACAGCTGTACAAGGCTCTTGAAAATTTCAACTAACTTGTTTTTTTTACCTCCTATTAGTCTCGTGGTCCGAAGCGTGACTGCTGAGTGGTGTCCTGGGTTCGATTCCCGGATCGAGCAAAAAGTTATTGGGTTTCCCATTAGGAATTTCTTAATAACAGCCCTGAGTTTGGAAGTTGGCGGTGTGATACCCCCACGCCTCGGAAAGCACGTTAAGCCGTTGGTCCTGCGCCTGATCTCTCTCCGGTCGTGTCGAATTGCCGTCTCATCGGACTATGAGAGTGAGGGAAGAGAGAGCGCACTTGTGTCTACGCACACACTTGTGCACTATAATATCTCTCGCGCAAAGGCTAGTCTCCGTTGAGATTGGCCGCCATGGCAGAATTATAGTCTGGAGGATTATATTCAACACATTTCTCAAAACAATTTCACAAATGCTTACCAACAACGCCATCCTGTCAGTTTCAATCAACACCGCACCATCCAAGGATGGTGCGGTGTTGTATGTCTGAGTGTGTGTGTGACCAAAGAAGCACATCTCGCCAATGGGGCCGATTCTCTTGTGCACAAGCTTATCTTAATTTAGGCTATTTTCATATTTGCCTCTCTAATAAACCAAGAAGAGAACAGCTATGTTTATAGCAACTAAGTCCACCTGTCCATGAGTAAATAACCTGCAGAGACTAAATACACTTGCATGGCGCGGTGAGTGATGTCACACTGAAAAATCACATCTTGACAATGTCTCCTTACTAGGTGGATATATAATATGTATGTGGCGTGTACAGTCGGCCAAGAAAGTAGTCTTACTGTTTTGACAACAATTCCTAGATATGAAAACAGTCATTTTTGGTTTATGCACTGAAAACGAATTTCAATCTTAGAGTAGTAGACTACTTTCTTGGTCTCTACCGTATATTTAGCATCTCATGTTCTTCAGTCATGAAATAATAAATTTAATTCTTCTCGGTTTCGGTACATTGTATGATGGGCCGACAGAAATTATGTAGGTATATGCAGTCTCACCACATGCCAGTGGCGCACACCACGCTACACGGTGTCAAAAACTTTCTTTCACAGAAACAAATCCAACTCGTTAATTTGAACTGACGAATGAAAAAGTATAAATAGTCGCTTCGACTCGCTAACTAGGGTTGCCGAATAACTGAATATGTATCCAACTGCGAAAGCAAGTTCTGAATACAATTGCATCTACATACGAGTGTTGTTTTTTCTTTCATATCGGTCGGTCGGTGCGGGTAGTATGCAAATATTTCTATCAATATTCATAGCTGGCGGCGTCATCGATAATTGAGTCTTACCTGACAACGTTGCCTTTGATTTTCATATTCGTTATCTAGCTTTTCGCCTGAAAAACTTTATAACTTTATGAAAAAATAAATGAGGTGATTTACGTGTTTGCCAGACTTTTTTACGTCTAGGTAAAAGTAAATATCGAAATTTTAACGCACATATTCTTTTGGGACGTGTTAAAATATTGAAAATATTTTAGTCACGTTACGTGCCTAAAATAGGCACATATATTTTTTTCAGTGTTTCAGTTTTATATCGAACGAATCTTTACGGTTTTTTTTAATGTTAATGTCAGGGCACGTGCCAATATTGGTTTTTATAAAACAAATATTTTTATAGCTTTTTAAAGACAAGTAAAGATGGAAAATAAGTAGGAACCTACTCGCATTTTGAGACGCTACAAAAAAAAACTGCGTGTTATTATTGTCTAGTTTCGTACTTAAGCTCCTTAAGCTAATTAGTAGGTACTATAAATCTTAAATATTACGTTCCGTTAAGAAGTTTTAGATAATTTTTGTTATATTTTTCTCATGATTTATGATAATATATTTTACAGTAAGAGATTTATTTAAGGCAGACCCATTCTCTAGGGAACACAAATATACACACAAATACACAGCAATATTCACAATCCGAGCTCAAAGAATATCTACAAAATCTCAGTGGCTCTAGCGTTTTCTTCTAGCTCGTAATGAATTTTTATCAACGAAAATGTGGCACAAAAAATAAGGCTTCCGCTGCTTAGAGACGAGAGGCAGCCGAAATAGAATAAGGTCTGACTTCCAAGGCAATCTAGATTGTGAAAGCGAATATCTTTTTTTTAAATCTACTTTCATTTCGTCGAGAAAGGTGACCCAGAACCATACAATTGGACCGAGTAAAGGATATCTTCTACAAAACATTCAAAGCGAAGTACAACTTTACATCAAGATGATTAATGTTTGAAAATCTGAATACCATCAAGTTAAATAATGGACCACAAAAGGTCGCATATTGCTCCTTTTATCCGCTTGCATTCAAGTAAAAGTTGCGAAGTAATAATTCATTTCCGACAATGATCCACTGTTATAGCTAGGAACTGAATCCATTTGCGACCATTTAGCTGTAGTGCTGCACAAAACATCGTGTTTTTTTTCTTTCCACTCCACGTACATCGCTGACGCAACTTTATGTTACCGCAATCTTCATAAATCTCAGCCAGGACGACCTTTTGTCTTTGTCCCATTCTCTTAGGGTTTACGCAAATTCTGATCCCCGCAAATTGGCCACATTGCGTCCCAACCGAAACGTGCATGTTATATCTTTGAGAGACCAGTGCCGTACAGGTAAATAAAAGTGAAGAAAAACTTGGGAACTTATGTAAATCGGGTTATGTGTGCCTTGAATAAGTAACTCGGTACACAATAAGACAGCCATTTTTCTTTTCTTTTTACCTCTCATAAAGAAATTTTTCAAGAACCTTCATGAATATAGGCATTGTTCCCAGTTGTTAAAGAGTGTTAGGCGAAACTAGAAACACTTTTTCATAAGTTAAGGCCAAGTTTATGAATAATCAAAGCAAAGCTCTTTCTCTCTCGCGATAGTCTGCGTTATATTAGTAATAATCCTTAACGTGGAGGTGGGTGTATTTACTGAGCCTAATTCATTATGCAGGTTTCCTCGAATTGTCCATAAAGGAGTTCTTTGAATATCGCCATTACATTAAATTGTTATCTGCGACGGGGCCCTCGGCGCACGGTTTTTTAATTAAAACAGGCAATTTGGCGCTGACTTAACCCAAGTTTTACAATTATGTTTTTGTCGTCGCGGTTACAAACTTTGTGTACTAAAGGAAATTTATATTTTAAGAAAAGTTTCGTGGATTCGAGATAAGGAATTTAATAATGAATTTAATTGTTGTTTAAGAATTTATACTAGATTAAATTGTGAAGGTTTGATGGTTTATAAAGTTTAGCGCTGTGCCAAATTGTCTGGAGGTGGACGTGGGTACTGAACGTGATTCCGATCGTTCGTTGGCCGACGATTTATCGAGTGGCGCGTGCTACTGGCGTGTTCCACTACTCTCGTCCGACGTTGCTGGCAAATGGAAAAGTTCCCCCGAAGTAACCCCCGGCTATCGAGGCCCCGATGTGTTACAACAAATTTTATACCAGCCAACGCCGGCAAACTTTCCGCGTACTGCTCAGCAATAAATAATAATGCCTGAATATTGGAAGCGATCGATACATAATATTTTAAAGTTCCTGTTTGTAGTTGAAGCGGACTCGCCGAGAGTTCCCGCAGTATATTTTAATAGCAGTACTCTTGACAGCGAGCGTTGTGAAGCTTTAATAAACATAATACAACGCAGAATGAACAGCCAAATAAGGTAGGAATATTCATGAACGAAACTCGGTTGAAAGTTTTTGATAAGAAATTATGGTAATGATTTTAAATTGACCTAATCCATATTGCGGGGGCCCGAAATTTGGCCAACAAAACTTGTTACAGCGGCGGCCTGATGCGTCAACTCAAACTCAATTTTCTAATTAATTTATACTCGCTCACAAAAGTTTGTTTGCAAGAATCGTAAAGCTTTTATTGCTCTGTAAGATTTGGTAAACTTCTTAAATGGGTCATTAAAGGATTGACAATATTAATTTCAATAAAAAATACGTTTTTAACTTAGATGGCTCTAAAAGTCGTAAGCGTATTCTTTTAAAGAAGATAATTAAATTGAAACGAATGATAGTCTATCCAACAAAAAATATGCTTTTTTCATTACCGATTTTCATGGCGTCGGTGTCGGATAAAACCGTCAGTAATACCTATCCCACGTGTTTATATGTAACGCGGTTCATTTTAATACGCCACGTTCGCGCTTAAAAGCTTTCATGATATTAAATTGACACTTTCCACGTCTGTGCAAAAAATACGACGTGGAAACGTGTCCGCGTGAAAATGACAACACGTCACTACGTCAGTTACCTAAGGCCGAAAACACATGCTTGGTAAGTAGCTTAGCTGAAACTAATGACTAATTTATTCATGCAGAGTGGCACCAAGCGTGTAGCCGTTGCTTTAGTAAAAGCTTGCTTTTATGGTTTGCTATAGCATGTCACCTAGCAGCTTAGCTCTAAGCAGCAAGCAAAGCCCCTGTCTGTATGGCTTTGCCCTATAAGTAAAAGTGACCTCGTAATTACTTTATCACCCTAAGGTTGAGTGTTATTTGCACGTCACAAAACGACAAGGACTATTTGTCTATGTGACAGCTAGATAGTTTCAATTTCACGTTCTTTTTGGTTAAAAAAGGTATAGCAATAACGAGGTCGACTATACTGACGTTGATTCGTGACTACCGCCATTCAGGCCAGAAACAGGGTATAAAACAATCGATGATATGGTTCCAAGAGCTGCGTATCTTTACCTACCACCAGTTGAATCCCCCCTAGTATTTATGTTTACGATTAGTAGCGTTGTTAGAGGGTGTTGTTTCGTACATATTATACAAATGCTGGGAATTTGTATAGTTTTTGGTAGTAATAGAATGGGTTTTGTATTGTAATGTTTTGGCATGGAACCATAGTGTTAGTACAGTCGTTACCACGAACGCGCGTCATCAAGTGTCTTTTATCGTCATTGAAATATACTAATAGAATATTGTATGTCGCAGATGGATTGCTGTTTTACATAACCGCTAGCTGTTTTACAAAACAGCTCCGTGTTGTAAAACAGTTGAACGATTTTCAGCTGGATTGTCATTGCGTTACGTTTAAGAATACTACTACCCACGTTTAGACGTGTTGCAGAATGGCTTATCTGCAGTCATAATGAGCGTTTGGTGTGGTTTCTAATTCCGAATCAGTCCCAGTAACTAAGTTAGGGTACCCTGACCAATTTGTTTAGGTTAGGTTAGAACTGTGACCTACTGCGCGCGACTGGTGCCACGGCTAGATAATGCTACATATTACCAAGTTGATTGCAGTTACTTGACTATTTAATATGTTTAAGTACAAAAAAAAAACTTGTCGTAGGATGATTTGATAGTTAGAATTTTCGCGAATATCCCTAGGGATATTCCGAAAACAAGACTTTGAAAATAGTGAAAACATTTCTGCGAGCAACTTAGTTCAAATAGGTTAGGTTAGGTTAGAACTGTGACCAACCGCGCGCGAGCTGAGCGAGCGCTACTTTCAAATTGCTCGCAGAAATGTTTTCACCATTTCAAAATTTTCTGTGTTTTTGCAATATCCCTAGGGTTTTCGCGAAAATTTGAATTATCAAATTATCCCACGACATATAAATTTTGACCGCGTTGGCACTTTTGTTTTTTTTTTTTAATTATCAACTGATAATTCAAGGCATTGTCCGTGTGGTGCCGGACTTAAAGAATCGCACCACCCTATTTCTTCCCATGGGTGTCGTAAAAGGCGACTAAGGGATCACTAGAGAATGGGCAGCAGCGTTCTCTATGCACTATTAACACCATACTGCGATCGCCAACCCGCTTGCCAAGCGTGGCGATTATGGCAAACCCCCCCCCAAAAAATGACAAGCACCACAAAGAAACGGCCCCTAGTGCCCGGCGGCCTACCTACCCTTGGCTACGGTAGCGGTCAAGGTCACGGTGAGGCAAGGGGTGCTAAGAATCCCCGGAAGAGATCCGGCTACCACAACCACCGGAAACTGGACCTGGCAACGTATAACACGCGTACACTCCGGACCGACGAGAAGATCATCGAACTCGAGGAAGAATTGAGCAGGTTACGATGGGGTATAGTAGGATTATCTGAGGTCCGAAGAGAGGGAGAGGACTCGATAATCCTTAAATCCGGAAACTTGCTCTATTTCCGGGAGGGCGACCAGCAGTCCCAGGGTGGTGTCGGGTTTATTGTCCACAAGTCCCTTGTGAGCAACGTGGTGAAGATCGAGAGTGTGTCGACCAGGGTGGCGTACCTTATACTCAGAATATCCGCAAGATATTCGCTGAAGGTCGTACAGGTTTACGCCCCGACCTCGTCACACCCCGACGATGAGGTGGAGACCATGTATGAGGATATTTCTAGAGCCATGCATGCCTCTAAAACTCACTTCACCGTTGTCATGGGGGACTTCAACGCGAAACTGGGCAAACGTAACGATGATGAGCTGCGAGTGGGGCAATTTGGAGTTGGACGTCGGAACCACCGGGGTCACCTACTGGCCAGTTTTATGGAGAAGGAAGGCCTCTTTATGATGAACTCCTTCTTCAGAAAACGCGAGCACAGAAAGTGGACCTGGCAGAGCCCTGATGGTGCAACAAAAAATGAGATTGACTTCATTATGTCGACGAAGAAGCAAGTGTTCAATGATGTCTCTGTGATCAACGCGGTGAAAACCGGAAGCGATCACCGCATGGTAAGAGGCACATTGAACTTAAATATTAAGCTGGAAAGATCTCGACTGGTGAAGTCTACGCTCCGTCCAGCACCGATCCAAGTCCAAAACCCCGAGAGCTTTCAGCTCGAACTTCAGAATCGTTTCGAGTGCCTAGGGAGCTCCGTGGACGATTTTAACGATGGGTTCGTGGAAACTGTCCATACGGTCGGGTCCAAGATCTTTAAGACCCGTCGTACAAGTAGAAACAAGAAGCTCTCTGATCCTACTATACAGCTCATGAAGGAGAGGCGCGAGATGATCCTCCAGTCTCCAGACGATGCGTTCAAGTACCGGCAGCTCAATAGACGGATCTCCAAGTCCTTGAAAAGCGACCTTCGTCGCTTTAGTACGGACCGCATTAAGGACGCGATAGAGCGGAATAAGGGCTCCAAGGTCTTTGCAAGAGATCTGTCTATTGGGCAGAGCCGGCTTGCAAAGCTGAAGACCGATGATGGCAGGATCGTATCCGCCAAACCTGAAGTATTGAGAGAGATCGAGAGGTTCTATGGACAGTTATACACGTCATCCAGTAACCCCGTTACGAATCTGGCAAACGACCCAAGAGCTAGATTAACCCGACATTATACCGAAGATATCCCGGACGTCAGCTTGTACGAGATTAGGATGGCTCTAAAGCAACTTAAAAACAACAAGGCTCCAGGTGATGACGGAATTACGGCCGAACTCTTAAAGGCCGGTGGGAAACCCGTTCTGAAGGCCCTCCAGAAGCTGTTCGATTCCGTCATACTCGAGGGTAAAACGC
Organism: Conistra vaccinii; assembly: GCA_948150665.1. Taxonomy (NCBI): domain Eukaryota; kingdom Metazoa; phylum Arthropoda; class Insecta; order Lepidoptera; family Noctuidae; genus Conistra; species Conistra vaccinii. The sequence goes on along the minus strand of OX411328.1, from coordinate 9,908,021 downwards.
CACAGGCATGGAACAGAGGTGTGGTGGTACTCTTCTTTAAAAAGGGCGACAATGCCCTGCTTAAGAACTATAGGCCCATCACACTTCTGACCCATGTCTACAAGCTGTTTTCAAGAGTCATCACGAACCGTCTCGCGCGCAGGTTTGACGACTTCCAGCCTCCCGAACAAGCCGGATTCCGTAAAGGCTTTAGCACCGTGGACCACATACATACGCTGCGGCAGGTTATACAGAAGACCGAAGAGTATAACCTGCCTCTCTGCTTAGCGTTCGTGGATTACGAGAAAGCCTTCGATTCGATCGAGACATGGGCTGTACTGCAGTCTCTTCAACGGTGCCAGATCGACTGTCGGTACATCGAGGTGTTAAAGTGCCTATACAAAGACGCCACTATGTCAGTCCGACTCCACGACCAGACCTCGAAACCTATCCTTCTGCAGCGAGGTGTGAGACAAGGAGACGTTATCTCTCCGAAACTGTTCACCGCTGCACTGGAGGACATCTTCAAGGTTCTGGACTGGAAAGGGCTAGGCATCAACATCAATGGCGAGTATATCACTAACCTTCGGTTTGCCGACGATATAGTTATCATGGCTGAGACCATGGAGGACCTCAGTATAATGCTCGATGACCTCAGTAGAGCCTCCAAAAGAGTGGGTCTTAAAATGAACATGGACAAGACAAAGGTCATGTCAAATGCCCATGTAACACCCGCCCTCATAAAGATCGGAGACGCTACGCTCGAAGTTGTAGACGAGTATGTTTACCTAGGACAAACTGTCCAGCTAGGTAGGTCCAACTTCGAGAAAGAGGTCAATCGTCGAATCCGACTCGGCTGGGCAGCGTTCGGGAAGCTACGCAATATCTTCTCGTCCCACATACCACAGTGTCTCAAGACGAAAGTCTTTGACCAGTGCGTGTTGCCAGTGATGACTTATGGCACTGAAACGTGGTCGCTCACAATGGGCCTTATCAGAAGGCTAAAAGTCACCCAAAGAGCAATGGAGAGGGCTATGCTTGGAGTTTCCCTACGTGATCGAATCAGAAATGAAGAGATCCGTAGGAGAACCAAGGTAACCGACATAGCCCGAAGAATTGCCAAACTTAAGTGGCAATGGGCAGGACATATTGCTCGCAGAACAGATGGCCGATGGGGCCGAAAGGTTCTGGAGTGGCGACCACGTACTGGAAGACGTAGCGTCGGAAGGCCTCCCACAAGATGGACCGATGACTTAGTAAAGGCCGCAGGAGTTCGGTGGATGCGGGAAGCACAGAATCGGTCGAAGTGGCGGTGCTTGGGGGAGGCCTATGTCCAGCAGTGGACGTCTTTCGGCTGATATGATGATGATGATGAATTCAAGGCAGATCTAGTACCACGTACTGAATCCATGGTAACAGGTTGTGCGTGGATGTCTCTGCCACTCTGTAAATAATGGTATGACCGACCATCAATGGAATGAAGGCAAAATATAGCTTGCTATAATATATATTTTAGCAAAGCATATTTATATATATTATACAATATATATTATTATAGCTACGTCACAGAATACCTAATATTACAAGTACAGATGATGCACTTCGCAAAATCATTTAAATAAATAGCGACTCTTGCGACAACACAATAAAGTGCAATACAGATCTCACAGCGTTAATTACCTACAGTTATATTCACCTAGAAGTTGCCTCTCTATCGCGTAACTCTTATATCTTCTCTATCTCTTATCATTGACTACGTTACGCCCACTGAATTAGCCCGACAAGTCAAGCACGCCGCGTACTTCTAGCTTCATACCTAAAATGCTGGACGCGCCAGGCGTGGCTACGTCTGTGCTGGGCTTTATACCTACCTACTTTAGCATGCCAACCTCACTGAGGTACTATAGGCCACACGCCAGTGGTAATAAAACCGTAACACAAAAGTAGCTGGTCTCCTATACCATTGAAACTCCGTGCTATACTAGGCCATCTCAAGATCAAAGTGCTACTACTGACACTGACTGAAAGTGTTCGGCGTACTGTACCTTTATCACACCTTCCAGTACCGCGTTATTCAATGGTTGATCCATTTAATCTCAACACGAACCGCACTAAAAAGGAGAAACAGCAACTTTTTCTGCGCGCTATCGATCTCATAGCGTATCATTCAATGTTGTTATCTAAATGATCACGAGAAAGGTCAAGTCCTGGCTCTGCATCGGTCAGCTCGGACCAAAATACAATGACGAAAAATATTAAAATTCAGAAAAATTCATTTAGTATTTGGAAAATTAATAACTCTGTTGTGGTACAGGATCCTAAATACCAAATGAGATTTATTATTTTAACGCCATCAGTATTATAAATTGGTATTCACGTAAATGAGAAGTACCTACCCAATAAAGCCGACATAATATTTTGTAGGTACGTACGTGCCTACACGGCGTATGTACCTAGAATAGTGTTGTGAAATATTCAAAATTCCTGCGTGTGAAGTATAATCCGTGAAATTGATATCAGAGTGCGGCGTTCGGGCGCATCGGAACGTCACGCCGCGTGAAATGCCAATGTTTCAAACCAAAAACATATATCCATTCTTATTCGAACATCAAAATTTTTGCAGTACCGCGTTTTGTCTGCATGAATGCCTAAACTATTTCGTTTACATTTTAGTATGAAGGCCTTTTGGGATTCCGTAGCCAAAGGGTGTCAACGATTCTATTCCAAAGCATACATTTGTCTGTTCGTCTGTCTGCCAGACACAGAATAAGTAATAGCACTAACGTACCACATGGCTATATCCTAAAACGTAATAGGTAGCCAGTTGAAGCTTTCAAAATATGTATCTACAATGTGGAGACAATACAACAATAAATGAAAACACTGGCACTACTAATGCATAAGAGTATTTTGAACCTGTCAAATAAATCATAGCTTCGAAATAAAAAAAAGAGTTCTATGTTAGAGGGTTTGGTTTCCGCACTTAGTCCTTCAAGTGGACCATTGTGCGTGGGCCATGGCGGCCATTTGGGGGGGTTATTCCAACCAGCCCACCTCCCTCCAGAAGTTAATTAAAACTCCCAGTCTGTTTAGAACGTCTGCGAAAGATCTGGGTGACCCGAGGGTTTGTGTTCTTATCTGGGTAACGCCTGTGCATTCAAAGAGCACGTGCTCGACGGTTTCCTCAGCCTCCATGCACGCCCTGCACAGAGGGCTGTCCGAGCAGTGTCCCGTGATGGTCCCCGTCACCAGGCGCAGGCCGTTCCTGTCCAGGCGTAGTAAACGTCTGGTTAGTACGCTATCCAAGGATGGCATAGCTTCCTAGGACTGTCTGCAGCCGGCTGTCGAGGTCCACCAAAGCTCCGCTTGTGTGTGGGTGAACTCTTGTAGCCACCTGCGTATTTGGTTGAAGGGGATGGGTACGATAGGCTCGGGTCCACAGACTGCTGTGCTGGATCCTCGTCTAGCGAGCTTTTCTGCTGCGTCGTTGCCTAGCGATCCGCTGTGTCCTTTTATCCATTGTAGTGTCACCGTGTTGCGGCTAGAAAACGTTAAGTGTTCTAGGGCATTGTGACATTCTAGTGTTAACTTTGATGTAATACATTTTTTCTGTAAGGATTGGAGTACCGAGGCGCTGTCGGAGAGTATACGTATATGTGTATCCGTAACCCTCCTAGCTTTTAGGGCATGGACCGCTTGTATGATGCCCACACACTCCGCCTGATAGACGGTGTTGAACATTCCCAGCAGGCTGGATATATTTATATTGAAGTCGTGTGAGAAGACTCCGACACCAGTGCCGGAGTCGGTCTTTGATCCATCGGTGTATACTCTCATCTCTTTCGGGCCTGAGTAGTCACACTGTTCTTCTGTAAGTACAATGTTGTAGTGTCTTTGAAAGTGGTGTGTTTTCGGGGCTTTATCACAAGGTGATGCCATCATTGGTCGTCGTTTGATCGCATCTTCCTTTATGCGTGTGTGCTTAACTCTGGAGTCATTGCTTAGGGTTCCTGATAAATGGAGCCTAAAGGCGGCTAAAGCCGCTTCCTCCCTCACAATGAGGTGTAGGGGCGGCAGTCCCAGCATTGCTTGTAGAGCGGCGGTGGGTGTGGTTCTCATACTGCTCGTGATTGCGACGCAAGCAAATCGCTGCAGTTTTTCGAGATCTCTTTGGGCTGCGCTCAGGTCCGTCCTGGGCCACCAGACCAGTGAGCTGTATGTGATGGTTGGTCGAATGACTGTAGTGTATAACCAGTGGGTGACCTTGGGGCTGATCCCCCAATTCCTGCCAAGCAGTCGCTTGCACTGCCACAGGGATATGCTTGCTTTTGTAGTAATGTAGTCCGTATGTTTTGCCCAGTTCAGTAGTTTGTCCAAATAAATGCCCAGGTATTTGGTTTCAGTTGCAAGGCTTAGGGTTGTTCCAAAGAATCGTTCACTGAGAGTTGGTGCTTGTTACACCATTCCTCTACAATTCTCAGGGCTTGACGCATGAGGTTGCATAGTGTGTTTTCGTGGGTTCCATTTATTATTATGGTTAAGTCATCGGCGTAGCCTACGGTGAAGTAATCTTTGTCGTTGAGTGTTTTGATGAGGCTGTCTACTACCAGGTTCCATAGGAGCAGCGAGAGGACGCCCCCTTGCGGGCAGCCTTTCGCGACGATGGCCCTCGTAGTGTCATTTACTGTGACTTGTACAGCTCTCAGTTTGAGCATGTTGGTGATCCAGCCACTCAGGGTTGAGTCTATGCTGTGTCTGTCGAGGGCTATGTTTATGCTGTTAAACATGGTCTTGTCAAAGGCGCCCTCGATGTCAATGAAGGCGGCCAGTGCTGAACATTTGTGGTCCACTACGCATTCAATTTAGGAAACCACGCTGTGCAGCGCGGATTCTGTTGATTTGCCTGTGGAGTACGCATGCTGTTGTTTGTGCAGTGGTTTTACTCGGAGAGGTCCATCTCGGATGTGCCTATCACAGAGTCTCTCGAGGGTTTAGTAAGAAGGATGTGAGGCTTATAGGTCTATAAGCCTTGGGTTGTGTATAATCGGTCTTGCCAGGTTTGGGTATAAAGATGACTTTCACCTCGCGCCATGCGAGAGGTGTGTATCTGAGTGCTATGCAGGCTCGGTAGATCTCCACTAGCCATGGTGTCAGGTAATCTACCCCCCACTGCAGCAGGGCTGGGAAGATTCCATCCAGCCCTGCCGACTTGTATGGCTGAAAGGTGTTGATAGCCCATTTTATTCGGTCTTCTGTTACTATATTGCGGGCTCTTGACCAGTCATGTTCCGTTGGGGTCCATTCTGGTTCAGCCTCCCACGTCCCGTCCTCCAGGATTTTACAGTCTGGGAAGTGAGTCTCGAGAAGGACCTTACTGGTTTCATAGTCAGTTAAAGTGTATGAGTTGGCACGTTTTTTTATTTTTTATATTTTTTTATATTTATACATAAAAAATGAGTTTTTCAAACAAAGTAAATATAGTGTCGGCATCCAACTAGGCCTAGGGTGAATTTTTGGGCATACGTTCCCGAATATCCACCATAGGGTGGATTTTTGGGGTAGATAAACGGAATAACCCGAGCCGACTATGGATTTTGCCGAGCTATATTGACTAAACTATTGAATATATTCAATTGAATTTTTGTATACAGAATGGGAACGTCATTAGAGACAGGTAGTTAAATTTTTTATTGTATTGTCGTCTCCACCTTGCTTAAGGCTGATTGTAGCGTGCGTCCGACTTGGCCTTGACTTGGTTTTTTCAACTGTATTACAGAAAGAATTACATTTATCACGTTTAATGCGTGTAATAACGACGTGAAGATACATCCACATGAAGTTTAATCCGTGAAATTGATATAGGAGAGTGTCGCGGTGTCGACGGCCCCGTCACGCGGCGTGACACGCCAATGTTTCACAGCTCGAAACGCGACTCCATTCCATTCTTTTATCCGCGCATCAACCTTTTGTTCTACAAACCTTTAGTTTTGATATTGAATTCGCTCCACGTTCGCTTCTTTTTCAAGATTTATTGGATTACGGTACGCGCTGCTCCGTGTTAGTGGTGGTGTGCAGTGGGTTATTATTTAATTTCTCATTGTGATGTAAAAATTGCGTGAATAAATCTTTTATATTGTAACTTCGGAATAAAAACAATAAAACTGTCAAAATAAGCATTTCGCGATTATTTAAGGCCTGGTTGCACAAAAAATCACGAAATAGGTTTAACTCTACATAATTAAATAGTGAAGTGAGTTATGCAATTAGTGAAGAAAGGATGGATTTAAAGTGAGGGCCATAGATGAATCACGAGCAAGTGAAGGATTCTAATGACTGAATCACGACCATAGGGACTGATTCATGATAATCAAGATGATTCAAGTGTTAGAATCCTAAGCGACGCGAGTGATTCATGGCCCTCGATATAAATCCATTTTATTCAAGAGTTACATACTATACTTTATACCATGACTACGAGAAAAAGAAAGATTTTAGATAAAATAGACATTTAATGAAGAAAAAATGAAGGTTAACACGTTCAATGCCGGGAAACCTCCTGGAGGGTTCACCTAGTCGCATATGGGATGCCGGGAGCCCTCACGGGAATTTAGAGGAATGGTATAAACAACATTTTGAGAGACAGAACCCATTTTCAAACGATTGACAGGAACATAGAACGATGTAATAATATAATTAATATTATTTTAATATATGTATAATTATTGACATGTCGTTTTGGTCGACGCAAATGAAGTATATATGAATAAGTATATTTTACTCTGAGACGACCCGAATACGTATTTATTACATCTTATCTTATAAATAAAATTCTCGTGTCACAATGTTAGTTACCTTACTCCTCCGAAACGGCTTTACTGATTTTTACCAAATTTTATATGCATATTCAGTAGGTCTGAGAATCGGCTACTATCTATTTTTCATACCCCTAAGTGTTGCGAAAACTACTTTACGCGGGTGAAACCGCGGGGCGCAGCTAGTAATTATATATGTTGCCATAAATTGGTTAACCCTGAGAGCATAATATCATAACTTCATACTTGGCAGGCACAATGGTAAGCGCAATACGTATGTAAGTATGTATTAAATATAAGTGCAGGTGTGCAAATGGTCCTATGATATAACTATGACCAATGACCATTGCTTATTGTGACATTAACAGAGGGAATTATTAATAATGGTCCGTTCTAAACTGAAACTACACAGTTAGTAGTAATCTTGCTGATTGCTCCTGAACTTAGAGAAAGTTTCCTGAAGAAAGATCGTGGATAAGTAATAACAGCCGTACGGTTCGATCCATCAGAGTAAGTTACGTTTGCCGGGGTTGGTCCGTGGATGGGACCAACCCCGCAACAACAACCCGCAACATCTTTATTTAACGAGACTCCTCCGTGCCTCAGAAAGTCCCGGCTGTCATTCTTAAATCTTTGGCAGTCGTTACGGGTCGTCAGAAGCCCGAAAGTCCGACAACCAGTCTTACCAAAGGGTATCGTATTACCCAGAACTGGGTTGTGGACGTCAGATAGGCAGTAGCTCCATGTAAAATATTGGTATTCAACTGCATCCGGTTAGACTGGAAGCCGACCCCAACATAATTGGACAAAGGCTAGGCAGAATGATTGAACACAGAAAAATAAAAATACCGATTTATTTTTATTTTCAACATTCCACAGAAAAACTTATTTGTACTTAATACCTATTTCATTTTTGCCACTTAATTTACTAGGACGTGATGCATGTTGTTCTCTTCTAGTCTACATTTTATTTAGATTACTTAAATAATTTACACATGACTGACTCCTAATGGGTCCTACACCACATTAATAGTACAACTTTGACTTCCATCACCACTAAATCCACCGCACTTAAGAGCGTGCATTCTGAAAGTGGGTAACGTCGCAAATAGCTGTCATATATTTCGATGTTTTAATTAATTTGGCAATATTACTGTATGGAAATAAGAAATGTGGCTAACTAGCGAACTAGAATATTAATAATGAATTGCAATGTAATATTGAATTTGATGTTGGACCCGTTTTAGATGTAAAAAAGGCATTTGGAAAGTCTCCTAATACTTTTTTTACATCTTAAATGAAATATTCGGTGTTACGATATTAATTATTGCATTTCATAATCAATATACTTACTAGTTCACTAGTTATCCACATTTCTTATTTCCATACAGTATTATTTCAAAATTAATAAAAACAGGTAAATATTTGACAGCTATTTACTGCGTTGCCAACTTTGTCATGCACGCTCTTAAGGATGCACGCTCTTAAGCACATCCAGTTACATCTAAACCATCACAAGAAATACAGACAGACCAACCACTAACTATATTAGTGTTGACGCAACCATTACCTGTGCAGCAACCGTAAATCTAATATTGTTGTATTGGCCGCGTTCCCTTTGGCACCGCTAATATTAGCAATTCATAGATTAAGTACCTACCATCGCTTGTCCCGACCAATTATCGACTATTAATCATACATAGTGTAAACACGAACGCCACATTAGTTTCTGACTGAACATAATATACATAGAGATTATATTTGCACCAATAATTACGATATTGGCTGCGATGTATTAGGTGCCATAAATTATTTGCGGTTGTTCAATATGCATTATGGTATGGGTTATCGTGGATTTGGATTGGTTGATGTTTACTACGTAGTGTAGGGTCGTTGACATCGTGAGGAATAGCAACTTGATGGCTAATGTAAATAGGTATATCGTCATATCAAAATATTAATTAAGTACCTGGGGACCGCTCTGGTGAAAATAGAGAATGCTAAATTTAATAGTACCTATAGTAAAGTTTATTCTAATTCCATGCTGCTATGATAGTGTATACTAATTCCATGCTGCCATGAAAGTAGGTACTTACTAATTCCACGCTGCCATGATAGTTGGTACTTACTAATTCCATGCTGTCATGTCATTATTCTAAGGCAGCCATCTTGTTCTAAACTTTGGGCGACCGAGCTCTGCTCGGGTGAAAATACAGAGTAAACGAATTTTCCCAGATATATATGAGACCTAGCTAGATCGATTTTTTGTCCCTGTAATCCCCTATATTACAATTTTCATTGAAATCGTTAGACCTGTTTTCGAGAACGTGATTACAAATAATAAGATGATAATAGTAAGATGTTTTGACTTCGCCTTAAAATAAAAAGTGGTCGAGCATTATCGTACCATACGCGGACATGCACACAAAAAACTCAACTCAAATTACAAATTTTTTGTAATCTTGAAAAAAGTAAGTTACGTATAGCAATTTATTAATAGCAAGCTTGTTCGTGTCTCTAAAATACCTCGACTAACAGCCTAGAGAGGAGATCTGTGCAAATAAAATTACCTTTTCAACGGTTAATTTGCGGAATGAATCACTTTCACCCGCAGGTTGAACGTTGTTTTTGTTGAAGGATCCCGCCCGGAACTGAACCCTGTGCCTGTCAACTATGAAATGAATTATGACCAGTATTTACCGGAAGATGACATTTCTCGAATCGGCCCATTAATTCCTAATGGACCGTCGACGGGCTACATTTCATCTGTTTGGCTGCACACCAGGCCTTCGCCGCAGAGCTATTTTCGGTAGCGTATCCGAAAATTTATAACTACGAGTTAGTTCTAAATCGTTGGATAGCGGCAAAGTAAGTGGGATTTATGATATGACGTTTTACGCTCTATTTGTTTGTCGGGTACCTTTTTTCTCGAGGGCCTTTGCCAATGTCTCGGTTTACGATTTCTCCTTTTACATTCACTACGATTAACATCAGACTTATGTTTCACTTTGGAAGGAAGGAGACTGCGGCGTCAGTTCTCCGCATCTCCTACTTAATTACTTAGTTTCGGGTCTTCATTATGGAAACAAACATTTACATAATCTGCAAGCAAACTGTATACAAATATTATGAATGACGTTTCAATTTAAAGTTAGCTGTTCATGTGCGTCATTCCTTCGGGACGAAACATTTGGAACTCAATTTGAATTTGAAAACTACTTTTGAAATTTAGTTTATGCAAATCTATTGGCGTGTTTGTGCCTAATATTTTTGCATTGAAAAGAGTTTAAAAAAAACTTGTAAAAACTGAATTTTTTAAGCGCTAATAGTGCTGTCAAAAACTATGACTGGGGAATATAAAGATAAATGGTTTTTATTAGATTTAGAGTTAACAAAGTGCTTTCAAAAGCCCCAAACAAAATGTGAGTTTACATTGGACGTTTAAGGATATATAATTTATAACTAAAAGCTAAATAACTTATCTATTATCTTAGATTAGATATACCGTAAAAGTATCACAGTTATTGTTAGTAGCTCTCTATTAACACAGTTATTGTTAGTAGCACTGTCAAAGATTTTAGAACGAATTCTGAATAAGAACCTGATCAGTTTTCTCGACGCAAACAACATCTTAGCGAATAATCAATACGGTTTCAGAAATGGAGTTAGTACCGAAGATGCAGTCATGGATTTGTCTAATCACGTGGCTAGGACGCTAGATAGAAAACACAAATGCCTGGGTATTTTCCTTGATCTGTCAAAGGCATTTGACACCGTTTCAGCCCGAGCCCTATTGAGTAAAATGGAATGCATTGGAATACGTGGACACCCATTGAAAATCTTCGAAGACTATCTCAGTAATCGTACCCAAATAGTGAAAATCGGCCCACATGAAAGTGATGAGCTTCCAATCACATACGGCGTTCCGCAAGGCAGCATTCTGGGGCCTACACTCTTTCTCATTTATATAAATGACCTCTGCAAACTGCCTCTCGACAATTGCAAGATATATACGTACGCAGATGACACTGCCCTTGTTGTAGATGGTTATGACTGGCCTCAGACTTACCAAAACGCCGAGGCTGCACTGTCTACCGTAATGAAATGTTTGGCCGATAACTTGCTCACTTTAAATGTTGATAAGACGGTATACGTTCCCTTTGCTATTCGGTCAAATCTGTGTCCCTTAAATTCCCTTACCCTAAAAGCACACGTTTGCGGTTCCTCAACGCAGTGTAGTTGCCTCTTCGTCGCCAAATCCTCTTGTGTAAGATATCTAGGAGTACTCATTGATCAGCATCTCAACTGGCATCCACATATAGTCAAAGTCACGTCCCGCATACGTAAGCTAATATACGTTTTCAAGAAGCTACGAAACTCTGCTGATTACGAAACGCTAAAATTAGTATATTTTGCTCTATGCCGGTCTGTCCTAACGTACTGCCTGCCCGTTTGGGGTGGTGCCACCCAAAATGTATTTATTCGCCTTGAGAGAGCCCAGAGAGCTGTTCTTAAGGTAATGCTCGCTCTTCCGCGTAGATATCCCACTGTAAAGCTCTATTCCGATTGCAAAGTTCTCACAGTCAGGCAACTTTATGTGCTCCTGTCAACCCTACGCAAACACTCTGCCCGCCCTTCAAAGGAACCGACTGGCAGACTTAAGCATAATGTTTTTTCACACGAACGCCATAGAACTGCCTTTGCCAAACGCCAATTCTACGTTAATAGCATTAACTTGTACAACTTCCTAAATAAAAAGATAAAAATTTATTCGTGCCCTAAATATCAATGTAAAAATCTACTTAGAGATTACCTCCAAACACTAAGTTATGACAACACTGAGGATCTTCTGCTGGGTAATTTACAGTGATTATGAACTATACATACAAATCTAAATCTAAACATAAACGGATGTGTACTCGTTACACCAATTCTTTATCACTACACACACTCACTACATGCACACACACACACACACATTTCACACTCACTCACTACACATACACTCAAACCCTACATTTATTCACCTCACCGCACAGTTAAACGTTTTACATTTTGTGTTTCTTTTCCGACATAAATTATAAATCTTGTTTTCTTTTACACCATTTGCTTATTGTTGAAACGTCCTCATTTTGTATAATATGGCTTTGATGTTGTTGCGGAGAATCACTGACTCCTAAGACACAGGCACATACACCTAGTTTAGGAGTCAGAGTATTAAAATTATTGTGACCTAGTTATAAGCCTTTTATGCTCTTAGTCCTTGGATTTTGTAATGTTATGGCTTTTGGTGAAATAAAGAATTTATTTATTTATTTATTATTTTATTTATTTATTAGCTCTCTATTAGAACTACAGCTTTGGTTCGGTCCAAGGTTCCGGTTTTTATATAATTCCGATAATCTTCACAAATATGAATAGGTACTTTTTGACGACCAATATTACCAAAGCTCAAATACACTACCAATTTCCTACAAGTAGGTAAGTAGTAACACGTCTACCCAAAAGTGGGCAGCACTAACATCTACTTGCAGAATTAATTCAGGTTAGCGCATGCCGTTTTGCTGAATTTACAATGAAAACAGACTTACAAATGATAGTGACTGATTAAAAGGCCATGTTTAGTAAATGAAGGACTGCGGAGGGCAGTATTTCTCAAACTTAAGTTTCTATCTAGTAGCTAGTTTTTTTTCTTGTTATTATTGTTTATATTTCCTGTGCGTGTCCCAAATAAAATATTTTTCTTTCTTATCCATCTTTCTTTCTTTATCACGAAAATTCCATGTTGAAAAATTGTTACAAAGCAAAGACATGAAACTATTACAATTACATTACATCATCGAGTATTTCGGGATATCACCAAGCGGTTGGTCAACTCTTCACGTGATCAAAGGGCTGGCCAATTCTTAGGCCAAAGAAATTGCTAGCCAACATATCAATGCTGCCAGCATTTTGGGCACTTTTCCCGCTGACAGCGATGCGGAAGATTCGTTTGATGCCCAATGAGCTCTTTCCTATATTTTTAATAGTATATGCAGGGTGGATTTATGAGATGGTTTAGTAAAGGCAGCTAGCTACCTTAACCGTTGTAGTTACAGGAAAACCAACCAATTAAAAACATCAACCAGCATCTTAGGAGACTGTCCTCAACTTTTTGAGACATATTAATGATTTTACTTATAAATGATCAAAAAACTCTATCGGACTAACTGAGGTTTGAGTACTAAAAAAGTCAGTTTTTTTTTACTGTTTATGTGTATACTGATAACTGTATAAGTTTATAGTTAGTTTTTTATTCATAGTTTAGTTAATTACATTACACATTGTGTTCTTCATTATAATTATAACAATATAAATTATAAGAAACCTGCAAATATATTTTCTTTTTCAGTAAATATTTCATTGAAAGCAATTACATCATGATAAGTAGGTTGGGTACCAAAAATGGTTTTTTTTTCAAATAGAAGTTTATAGAGGGAATTTTCCTTTTTCTACGCACTAAAATATCGCTACATAAATGCCCATGATAAATTAATTACCAAATGCCCACTGGATTTAACACCCCTTGCGAGCGGTATTCACTTTGAGCAACGCTGGTTGGGAGCGAGGCGATATCTATTTGAAACCGCCTTTATATTTCAACTTCACCTTACAAGACCGCACTCCAACCAATCTGCTGTAAAGGTTAACTGGCGGGCGATTTTGTTATGTAGATGTTACTTCTACTTGTAATAATTTTGCTTTAACATCACGCCTGTAATCCGCGAAGAGTTAGGCAGAGATGTACCTATACTACATCCGCATTTTGCTAGTTATATTGAAGTACCATATTGTAATATGAGAGCAAGCCTATTGCCACCAACCGAACACAAATCCGGACTCCGGGTCGCTACTGACAAATGCCTAATGGAAAAATCCATTATTACACTTGCCTCACCTGGGAATCAAACCCAAGACTTGCGATCACAGGAAGCGATCATTTTCTTTGAGTTTTTGATGCGCTTTGACGATCGAAAACATCGATATCCAATTTATCCATGTTGATATTTATACATACTACATACTAATAAAAATAAATAAAATTGGAGTGTCTGTTTGTAATGTCAAAATAACAGCTTTTTACTAAATGCATATATGAAAATATATACGATCCATACAACAAACACACAATTTTTTTTTGTCTATCTGTCTGTTTGTTCCGGCTAATCTCTGAAACGGCTAGACCGATTTGACGGGATTTTCACTGGTGAGCTGAGGCCACTGGGCCTAAAATATGCTACTTTTTATTCCGATATTCCCACGGAAACATAGCGATTAAAAGAAAAAACTACTTTACGCGGGTGAAAACGCGGGACGCAGTTAGTTTGCAATAAAAACACGTGCACCTTACGTGTGTTTTTATTGCAAATCTCAACATGGATAAATTCGATGTCGATGTTTTCAAATCGGTCCCCAGTAGTCACATCAAGACTGACGCTGATCCGTCGCATGCGACTGTCGTCAGGTGTGCCCGTGCACTTAGGTTGAGCGCAAAAATAACTGCGTTCTGTTGACAATAAAATTGCAGTTATAATTTAATCACCACTGCCGTTAGGTGCCTATTACTTTTCTCATGAAAATAGTTTTCGTCACCCTTGCTTGTATTCCTTTTAGCGATAAGTGCTTAGTCGAGTCAAAGTTACAGTAGGATTTATGCTTCATACCGATACATCAACCTAAAGTGCAGACCTTGTTTTAATACTTAACTGTAGAAAAGTAGTGTATAGAATTTTTAAACAAAGTAGCCACAAACTAACTCTGTTGTATTTATTAATTATAGTAAAGATTTTAATAAACTTATGTGAACTTATAATTATTGATGTATCTTTTCGAATATGGGCGTTTTATTTGGTTTGATAACCTTGTAATCCATTAGAGGGGCTTGTTGTTAAGTAATAACGCACGGGTTGATCCATCAGGTTAAGCTACGGTTGCCGGGGTTGGTCCGTGGATGGGTGACCATCTTTACATACCGAGACAAAAGCACGTTAAGCCTTTGGTTCCGGCTGTAATTCGTAGGTCTTTGACAGTCGTTACGGGTCGTCAGAAGCCCGAAAGTCTGACAACCAGTCTTACCAAGGGCTAGGGCAGTTACTGGAGTAACTGAGTAATACGATAGCCCTTGGTTGTGGAGGTCAGATAGGCAGTCGCTCAACGTAAAATACTGGTATTCGGCTGCATCCAGTTAGACTGGAAGTCGACCACAACATAGTTAGGAAAATTAATTTTGATCCTTGTTCCATTGAAATTTTGCCGACATATATTTGCTGATGTGACTCTGCATTATTTTCAAAGAGTCAACAATGCTTGTGGTTCCCTAGGAGATTGTTTCTAGAGGTCACCGAGAAGAACGAAACAAAGTAGGTATGTTTATTTATAAAAGAATTCAAGCTTTTATACCTCTTGTAATACCTAGTAAGAAAATACACTTTGTTGTTTTGCATCTGTTTTATTCTGGTTTTGTACCTTCTTGTCTTTTTAACTACAAGATGCTTTTTATGGAGCGAGTTTCAAAGTACGACGCCTTTCCTCGTGGGGAATAAACAGAGAAACAAAGAAGTAACAACTGCTGTACTGTATTCTTGCTGCTCTATGCATTTATGTTGCAAAGTTAGTTTACGAGTAGGTATGTTTATAAAATATGTACCTACATTGTTTATAGGTACCCATTTAGTACTATGCTTAACTTTATCGTATGATAAAGTATTAACAATAGTATTTTCACGTGACGACGCTGTTAAATCCTGACTGTTTTGATGTGGAACTCTCGAAGTTTCTGTTACAATAAATATATCGGTAGTACTTTCAACGACTTTAAGCATTGTAAAAAAATATAAAATGAGCCAAGCTCACATTTTAACATAATATTTTTGAATGTAAGTAATTAAAACTAATTATCAATTTTTTATATAGACGACTGCATAATCTGCGTAATAAAACTGGCAATTTTTATATGTTTGCTAGTAAGGATCACGATCATGACCGGTTATTATTTTAGTACTTATTGTTATTGATGATTTGAGATACATCGCTTTTCCCCCGGAGCTCGGTTTTTTTTCTATGGAGCTTAAAAATAATTATTACTGGAATCGTGGAACATACATGGGGTATTTTCGGATGGGAATGAGGAATCAATCTTTTTTATGACGTAACTATTTGGACCACCCTGTGTAATTATTATTTCTTTTTAAATACAGCACTTTATTCAGTTACCCACACACCTCGTTTTCTTTTCTTTCTTTCTTTCTGAATAGTTACCAAAGTGTGAATTTCGTAATTATCTCACAATATTAGGAGCCAAAAAAACTTTATCAACACTCAATCAATCTTCCTAGCCTTTTCCCAACTATCTTGGGGTCGGCTTCCAATCTAACCGGATGCAGCTGAATACCAGTATTTTAAATGGAGCGACTGCCTATCTGACCTCCACAACCCAGTAACTGGGTAATACGGTACCCTTTGGTAAGACTGGTGTCAGACTTTCGGGCTTCTGACGACTCGTAACGACTGTCAAAGATCCACAAATGACAGCCGGGACCAACGGCTTAACGTGCTTTCCGAGGCACGGAGGAGTCTCGGTATGTAAAGATGGTCACCCATCCACTGACCAACCCCGGCAAGCGTAGCTTAACCTGATGGATCGACCCGTGCGGCTTGTTATTACTTAGCCACGAGCTCCTCCCTCCCTCCCTCCCTCCTCTAAAAACTTTATCAACACTATTGACACTTAAATAGATACATACATGGAAGATTCAAATTTCATTTTACCTATGTTTTTTCCATTATTGTTCCACTAGCTATGCAACGATCCACATTGTGTAGGTACCTACTTGTTTTTTAGACAATTACTTGGAAAGATTTCACTAAAACGTTTTAAGAGCGATGAAACATTAATGAATTCCACGAAACAATTCAATTCAAAAGCGCCAGTCAAGCGCGGGTTTTTATTTCAAAATTCCATTCTAAATCAGTATTCTTAGAATATGAATAAAATTAAATTCTGCTTCATTATGGTTCAACGGATCTTAAATCAAAACATTTACCCGTAATTTCTTCTTTATTTGGATTTAATATCATCTTAGTACTTGGAGTGAATTTCTTGAAAATGAAGTTCTTCATCATAAGTTAATACAGAGTGTTGAGTGTCGATGTCACGCCGAGAAGATACTCAACTTTTTAAACTTAACAACGTTGTTTTTCTATTTTTGCATATAAATATTTTGTTTCAAATTGAATGAAGAATGTGTCCGCTGGGTATGAACATTTTATTTTACTTCATTGGAATTTTAAACTAAAACATAAACTGAATGATATATGTCCATTGTCTAGAGACCTATTAACCTTGTCTGTGACTAAACTGGAAAAAAATGTTCTTTAAAAATTGCTTACTTAAATAATTATCAGGGTATAGCTATCAAATTTTTGCAAAGCTGATAAATGCAACCATCTACCCGAATTTCCTGACAGAAACTTCATCTAAATACCGGCAAACATGCTAAGCGAACTCACTTATCTCAACTCTATCTACTGATTAAAAGTTTTAATCCAAAAACGCAAAGTGTTAAGCTAACGCTTTCAAATCTGGTGAGAAATTACTAAGATTAATGTCATTCTAAAAGTTCCACAAACATCTCTTAAGACCCCGGGGAAAGTTTTGAAATTTTTCTGCAAGGTGCAATGAATCTAAAGAGCAGAGCGTTATTAGAAAGTTCTCCAAGTAGGATTATTCGTACTCTGTCTGGAAATTTCTCGCGAAGAATATTATGGTTTCATAACTGAAAAGTTGTATACTGGTCGTGTTTATTGCGCGTTTCCCGCCTTCAGTTTATAGACAGATAAAAATGTTTCGATTAAACTTTGTGGTATAATCCAGCGTTGCTCGCTGTGTTAGCAACATTTAAAGGTTCAGCGAGCGCATAAAAAACTGCAACGTTGATAGAATCCAGACATCAATAAAGGTCTACTTACATTACTCACTATATAAATAAAGATAGCCATTGATTTATAAGATAACATTAAAAATGAAACATTTATAAGAGTATCTACATACAACTCAATAAAAATTTCAGCGTTGTTTCATCTCGAAGCTATCAAGTAAAATAAAGACAATATCCAAGCCATATTATATCTTCTTGAGAAATGGAGGTGAAAATTGTAGATGCTAACAGAAAGGCAACGTCAACGGGAATAGTTCGCTGCCTTGTAGAATTTAGAGATATTCGAAAACAAAGGCATCAGAATCAACGCTAATACGAAAAGTTAAACGACTGTTGTTTCACTGTTGTCAAAAAGTAAATTTTATTCAAGCTTTTGTCCCCTAGTTCCTTATGTTTGAGGAGTTCCTTCTCCCCAGAGATAATTTATCGTATGAAAAGTTTACAGCAAAATGACAATCATTTATTCTCATTATTTCTTGAAACAAGGGAAAAAATCCAGTGAATATTACGCAATTTGTAAAAGTACGTTCATCATTCTCTTTCTTTTTTCCTTTCAGCCTATTCGTAACCCCAATATGTTGGAAGTCGTGAATCTGAGTACAAGAAGTTACGCCATCCTTTTTTCTAAAGGCTGAGTGATTTAAACGTTTGCTTCCCCAATTTAGGAGGCCGCCTGAAAAAGTCACGGGCCGACAGCTATGGATGAAAAAACTCTGATCGATTTTAGTTCATTCACTTGAGGAAGTGAATTTCACGGTTACACCGTTGTTGTTTGCAGTTATTGAAAAGTGCATTTAGTAGTGAGACATACTTATAAATTATATTCCAGAAGATTTAATTATACTTTTATACCTAACTAGCTACGCCCCGCAGTTTCACCCGCATAAGTTTTGATCCCGTGGGAATGTCGGGATAAAAAGTATCCTATATCCTAATCCATGTCATGGTCTACCCATGTGCTAAATTTCATTCAAATCTGTTCAGCCGTTTTAGCATGAAAGCGTAACAAACAAACAAACAAAGAAACTCACTTTCGCATTTATAATATTACTCAGGATGTTACATCGTAATATCGAATAAAACGGTAATGTGCTATTACGATAGTTTTAACTTTATTGCATATTCGATATTTAGAGGTCCGATTACACTTAGTCAATTTTTTTCAGAATTTTCCTACGGTTATTTCAGAAGTTACGAGATTTTCATGTGTATTATAATGAACTTTACAATATTATTTGTATGTATACTTATTAGACTTTTTGCAACGAATAAAATTGTTATAGATTATTACAATACTTTCGATACGTTACATTTCCAGTAAGATGCTATTACCATTTTATACGCGGGAAAATATTTAACATTATTTGTGTAAAGCTTATTACAATTTTATTCCGGTAACTGACAATTTTATTTTAAAATCGTTGAGGTTCTTACGATACATTTTATTACAAATCAAAGAAGGTAATATTGATAAGGCGACTGCCTCAGATGCAAGAATGCCTCGACGTCACCCTCTAATCAGTGTTAGAAGACCTCAAATGATACTCTACCGCCTCTGTTTATTTTTGTCTCCTGCATGCATTGAGGTCGGGGATACTGTTTAGAGGAATACTTATACATATATGTTCAGGGTACGGCAGACTTATTATAATATGGAACACGGTTAGTCAGGGGTTTTCTAAGGGAAGTTTAGATTTTATAAATTGTAACGATAGAGTTTTGACGAAAACTTTAAAGAGACAATAAACATTGATTAAACCTATAAAGTCTATCAAGGGGTTTCCGTTTGTCAATGTTTGACGTAAAATTTTTTTTAACATTGGGTGAAGACATCAACAATAGGTATTATTTAAACGTGGCTGTTACAGATTACCTTCAAGTATTTTAGTTGGAATATTTACACGAAGTAAACTATGAAGGATTATTTTCTAATAATTTTAATGGATAGCCATGGACATCAGAGAAGATAAGTCTAGAGATTTTCATTAATAGTGATAGTTTACCTGATGTACCTTAAGCTCCATTTTGTGTGGATTTCATGTGTTCAATGGGGTTAATTGCGATTCCAGGCCTAGCTGTTTTTTCACAGTGCCTACTGCCTACCGAAGCCAGAAAAAGTAACAAAATGCGATGCAATGTCATTGGTAATGTTTAAACTGATGGTGTAAAACTAAAGAATAGAGTGCCACCACGCTGTCATTAAATATCTCAAATAGAATATTATTTTAAGTTAACATTTTATTAGCAACAGTGTGAAGCGCTAAAACGAAGTCTGAATATTTCATAGAACTGGAATTCAAAGAATAATAATAAATAACCCCACCACCGTATATGTACGTTGACGTCGTGGTGTAACTTACGCGCTCCTGAACTCTAGGTCTGTGGCGGTAGAGTTTACCTACTTTACCGAGACAGGTCTAGGGTGAGGAGCCAAACCAAGAGAGATACATAAACCCGCAGGGTAGCATGTGGCTAGATGTTGGGCAGCAGCGACCCCACGGAACCTACCTTCCGCGAGGAGGGTTATTCCTCACCTATGGTTTGCCTTTATTAGCCGGCTAGAGTGAACACTACTGAGGAACAGAGCTCACACCTCTTTCTCGCCTTTATTGGCCAGCATGAGTGGAGATTCGCAAGAGCAAACGTGCTCAGAGGAAGAAAGTATTCCAGTATGATGCTGGTAGAGATCTTGACCATCTTCCGGGCTATGGGATTGTCCTGATAGCCGTGGAATACCTCTCCTCTCCTCAAATACCTCAGGACATGTTGCCCCCTTGTCGCTACGTTACTATGTGCTAGCGACAGTTTCCGGGGGCCCATTATTGAGTGTGCAAGTTACCCCATGCCATTTTATCCGTGTAGGTATATTATATAACATTGGTCAGTCAAGGGACATAGTTCTTCCATTTCTCAAAGTTATCAATCCACTATAGCCACCCAAACTCATAAAGCCGATATGCTTTGTTTCCATGTTCTACAACTCTCCTACACCTTGTCCTTGGGTGCACTTGCATAGTGCATACAGGGATAATGCAAAAGTGACGAAGCATGAAATGAACCAGCGTGACTTTTCCGACATAAAAAGCCTTACTTATTTCTGAAAAACACTGGCTAAATGACGCTCAAGAAAACCAAATAAAATGGGCATTTAAAACAAGCTTATGATCAGCAAATACCTTTAAGTAAAGTGTTACATGCAGATTTATTAAGTTTGTGTACTCCCACAGCACTACCATGCGTTTTATGACTCCCTCACGAGCTGCGAGGCTAACCCGAGCGAACATTCAGACTCTAAACTCTCTGAACATGTGGATAACGAGGCTTAGAGCTACCCAGAGTAAATGCCTCTTAAAAAATAAGAATTAAGTACTAAATTTAAGTAGAAACTTCCTAATTCGTTGATTTTATAAAAACTTGTTAATAATTATGAATAAATAAACAATTATTAGACAGATTTCTTTTATTTCTTGGAAAATTACCGTGCACACGTACAAAATATTGATTCGGTATTCAATACTTGCCTACAGTTAGTATAATAAATTTTCCATGGAATACACACGTAAGTTGCTATTACAGTTATCTGTAATTGACTGTTTGTCAGCGAATAAAATGGTAATAGTACATTACGATATGAGATCCTATCACAATTTATCAACCAATAACATAGCAATGCATTATTACGCTAACGTATAACACGTGATTTTACGCGAATAATATCGTAATGTTGCTTTACCGTTTAAGTTTGTGCCTTTAATTCATGGTAGTTTTAATTTCGTTAATAACTTTATTTCTGAAAACGTTATATTATTTAATACAGTATACAATATTGTTTTGTAAAAAATCACCTTTCTTTTGGTATTTGAACGATCCCGATAAGTGTATTAATTATTTAGTTATTCACGAAAAACAGTTTTTTATTTTTCCTGTAAAGGGGTTCCGACATTTTTGTATGGGACCTGGCATACCTAACCGTCCGCCATTTGGAAAAAAACTGGTTTTGGCGGCCAGTGATGAAACAAGTGTCAATCGATGGAGTAAGTGATTGCAAACAAAAAATATCTAGTGATGAATATCGTAAGTGATATACTTCCTGAGATATTTAAAAAAAATATTACTGTTTTATTTTTTTTCTCATGTTTTAACTCAAATATCTCAGGAAGTATATCACTTACGATATTCATCACTAAATATTTTTTGTTTGCAATCACTTACTCTATCGATTGACACTTGTTTCATCACTGGCCGCCAAAACCAGTTTTTTTCATAATGGCGGTCGGTATAGGTATGCCAACGAAGTCGGATGTTCTTTAGTTTTTACGATTACCGTTTTATTCGCCGGGGACGGCGGTATATTGAAATTTAAAATATTGTGTCCTCTTTAGATTTTGTCATAGAAACTCAATAATAGAATTACACCAGCCTACGAATAATTATTATTCGTAGACACCAGCTAATAGAGAGATGGGCTAACAAACAATAAAAAATAAAATTTGAAAAAAGAGCTCCCCCATTTTATAGCCAGGAGCGTCACATGAAAAATCTCGAGCATCGATAATGCCGTACGTATTCCGTGTCATGGCGATGTTAATTGATTTAAAGCAGGTTACAATCTAATTTTCTGCTTAAATCGATACGGGACTCGTCGACGTAAAATTGTATTATTTTGTACTGCAAATTGGATTCTGTGATCAGAGGGGACGTGACCAAAATATCCAATACGTAAATTTTTAACTTGGAGACAGGATATCAGAGGCTAATACACGTGTTTGAGTCAGGAATGTGTTGAGCTTGAGCAGCTCATTCTCTACTTCGTTGATAACAATCGCCATTCAGCTCCAGTTCTTATCCTTATTTATTTTGGATCGACGAAGCTCATCTTTTACTTTTCATACATCTCTTAGACATCATCACAGAATTCACTTCTTTAGAGAAATAGCAACGCTCACTGATAACAACATGTTAGATAGTAGGTACCTAGCTAATAATAGTAATGAAAAAATTGAGTCAATGACTTTTCACTAGGTATATCTATAAGAACATTCACGTCAATCAGTAAGTGTGTGCCAATTAATTTGATAAACTTTTCATCGTACCTTTATTGTCACCTACGCTACCGTATTATTTTATATCTACTGACATTGATATAACATAATGTACTTACATTATGTTATATCAATGTTTAAAAAAATAAAATAAGTGAGAGACTTCATTGAGACCCATTTTTCATATTTCAAACGAATGTTCATCACAAAAAAAAAATTCATTGAATTACTGCCACGTATCTTATTTTTGAAAACACATTTTCGTAAACATGGAAAAGTAAATTGAATAAGATTCATCTAAAATAAATGTTGGTTTGATGTAGTTAATCAAGTTTTTACTTTGCGAAGTTATAATACAAATTATTTCTGAACAGATTAGACAGACAACTAATAAAACAAACTTTTTGTTTGTTTTTCTTACGAATTTTACTCATTAATCTGCCATCATGTAGTCGGATCGTTGAATTTATTGCCAAGATAACCGGGAACTCTGTAGACAAGAATTCTCAACTGTTAATAAATTTTGTGTTTTCGTTAGAATCTAACATAATTAGTGTTGCTAATTAACAACGAGATTTTCCCCAAGTAAATTAAGAAGGAATATCAAAGAATGTTAATTATGGAAATGTATAAAAAAGGCTAAAGGAATACCGCAGATAAAGTTTTTTACTTTTCTCAACTTTTCTACATTAAAGTTGTAGAATGTACATAATAAAAGCATTAAAGTAGGAGTAATTGTGTTTAATCGTAAAAGAATTTTGGTTAAATCCAAGGTTAGGTACAAAGATCTGAATGATTAAAATAAGTTCTTAACAAAGCTATTAAGAAAACGACCGTAGGAAACTGGAGTTCAGTCGGGGATCTAATTACAAAGACGTTCGCCAAGACGTCCACAGTTCTACGAAAATTATTACTGCAATTTTTCACTCAAAACTTTCATGGGTATAACTTTGGGAGGAACATGAGACTCAGAAACTTCACTGAAGAAGATTTATTCTCGAATAAACAGCATCATATAGCAGAAAGCCTTGTTTCAATATAAGTTTCACGTTGCATATCATTTAAAAATAGGTCCTTAAGATCTGTCTAAACTACGACACTGATATGACTAATCGGGGCGCTCCGGACGCCAGCGCCGCCTATCGGCGCTCGATAGAGTCTACAACATATCGCTTGACCGGGGTTAAGCAGAGTTGAGTTGAGTAGAGGTGGCGGTCAAGTAGTAAACATGTTTTGAAACTGCGTTTTTCTATTGCGCAATAACTGGTTTTTCTATTGCGCAATAACCAATACTACCCATAGTACGCCCACAGTAGTTAAAATATGGCTGATGATAACGAAGAGTGATGTACCCTTTTCAGTTTTATGTATAATCATAGATAATTATACGACAATTCAATTGAGGCATTTGAATCTTTTGTGACTGTTAGTACAATATAAACTTCTTATTTATTTCTTTTTATAAGATAAAAAGGAAAATAAAAAGAAGAAGGATTGTTTCAGTTGGGGTTCTGTGGTTTCTGCCTACCCCCAGGGGGGAAGGAAGAAGGCGTGAGTTTATAATAAAATGGAAGAAGTTCGAGAAGAATATGCCGAGAAGCACAGAATCCGTCGATGTGGCGACGCTTGGAGGAGGCCTGTGTTCAGCAATGGACTTTTTTCGGCTGAAATGATGATGATGAAGACGAGGAGATGAATGATAGAATGATCCTTGTATATAATTATGATAGATAATCGACTTAATAAAAATCTTAAATTAATCCATTCATTTATTGACAGACAACGTACAGTATAAATTACTTCGAGGGTGAGGAAGTGATGAGGGGTGGGCGTTTTGGGGACTTATGTAAACTTGAGGTGCTTTCCTTCCTTAGTGCTCACTTTCGCTATTTCTAGAAAAATCTTGTGCAAAACATGCTTTGAAACTCAAAACATAACATTACATTATATGCCATAATTATGTCCGCTAGCACATGCCAATATACCAACAAGAAACATTGAAAAGTAAAAAGAATGATGATGAAGGCTTGTATGGAAATTGCTCACGTTTGACGATATGAATTGCTATCGGGCGCACAGCTTGTAGTGTGTAATACCGCACCCCTTAGTTGTTATGTCATAAATGACATTATTATTTGAAAGATTCGACTGTCGAGTGTTTATGAAGCGTTTCATATATCAGGAGCATAAAATACGTTTTATACGCCATTACTGCTTCATTTTAACCGTCATCTCTCCTTTTAGTTTCATTATAAGGTTGAAAACTATACTATAATTAAATTGTTATTTGTAATAATACTTTAAGGAACCGTTTTAATGGACATTGAACCACCATATTCAAGAGTACCTCAATGTGTAACGATCTCTTTTTTATTTTTACATTTCTTATTACAATTTTTTTTGTAAAACGCTGTAAAAAACTCCAGAGTGAACTACAAGAGCAGTAGAGCCCAGTGGCAACGGCCGCAGCTTTTGAGTTGTAGGTAGTAGGTTCGAAGCCTTGTGTAAATTATTTCATCACCAATGCTCTCAAAACGATGAAGGAGAACCGGCATGTCCTAGAACCAAAAACTTCGAAGACATGTGACATCTACCAATCTACACTGGTCCTGGTGGTGGATTACGGTGAAACTCAAACTCAAAGCATTTATTTTAAATAAACCAATTACAGGCACTTTTGAATTGTCAGGGGGTCGGTCAGTCAGAAAGATGAAGCTAGTCCACTCCCTCTCACTGAGACAAGGCCTGGGCTGTGTACCAGTGGGGACATTATAGGCTCATTATGCTTATCCTTGTGCAGGACCATTGACGTCACGTTGTATTTCTTTGAGACGCAAACAACAGGTTTTTTAGAACATAACCTATTAGTGTCTGATGCATTAGTCAGAAGTTAGTATTAACTTAGTTTTATGTTGAAAGAATAGTCCTATTTCAATGACATCTCATTCAGTAGACGTTCCGTATATTTTAATAAATAATTTATTGAACTGAAAACTTCTGTACGCGCGTTGAGCAATTTTCGGTAGTGGAATATCTTATGG
This sequence comes from Conistra vaccinii, assembly GCA_948150665.1. Classification (NCBI taxonomy): domain Eukaryota; kingdom Metazoa; phylum Arthropoda; class Insecta; order Lepidoptera; family Noctuidae; genus Conistra; species Conistra vaccinii. The sequence goes on along the minus strand of OX411328.1, from coordinate 9,882,171 downwards.
GTTCGCGTCACCGACATGCTAATGTTAACATTATTATCTGAGATTGACCACTTTCATAGTTTTAAGTTTGCACTTCTGTTGGTAGTCCACATGTATGACAAAGTATTTTTCTTTTACATTGCATTTGATTATTATTATAATATTATATCACTCCGCGAAAGTCTCACTCGAAAATAATTATCTTTTACACGAGTCATGATTGAAATAAAACAAAACAGACATTCTTAATGTTCTTACATCTGCATTTGAAGACGACGGAACAGGGGGTTTAATAATGTCTTGCATCTGCCTGTCTTAAATAATTTGCCTGGCTGTAGCGTTTCAGTCTTAATGAAATAAAATTATTTGGTAGCAGCTTACATTGTTTGAAGCAAAGGAACTGATTACTTTCCCACTGAACAGTTTCTATGGCTATAGAACTAAATGAAGAATGTCTTGTCAGATGCGAAAACTCAAGTTGGCAACCGAGTCAAACTTGTCAAAAATCGAATTGTGGATCCACACAGCCCGGCGACATGCGCCGGCGGTCTAGCCGCCGGCTTTGTGTGCGGCAATCGCAACAAAACCAGTGGCCATTTTGCCGGCGAGGCTGCCACACGGCGTGGCAGCGGGGGAACAGCTATCGTCTATTTTTATCTCAAGTACCTGCGTACAACTCACTTCACCGAAAGTCACAAGACAACTGAGAATATCGATTCACAGCCGCACTTGCTTGTCTGTCGGGCGGCGCTTGATATTCAAGCCGCCGGCCAAGCCGGCTGTGTGGATCCACCATAATGAGTTACTTTTTTAACACACGATGAAACTGTTCCGGTTACGATAAACAAAAGTGATTTGTCACTGGTGTCGGCACTGTCTGAGAAAGTAACAACGTACTGATTATCAGTAGGTAAAGGTAAGCTTTATTAGTGAGCAAATTGATTACCAAATTAAATTAACAGTATTTTCAAATTACAACTGTCGTTCTTTGACAGTTTTACGAAATGGCACACACAAAACACGATGGCGCACAATGTACACAATATACACACACAATGGCAATGTACACAGCAAATTAAGAATTAATTATCCTGACTATATTGGTAGTCAGGGAAATTAATTGCATAATTAAACGGGGTGGTGGAGAGACTTGCGGCTAAGTAATAACAGCCACACGGGTCGATCGATCAGGTTAAGCTACGCTTGACGCAGTCGGTCCGTGGATGGGTGACCATCTTTACATACCGAGACCCCCGTGCCTCGCAAAGCGCGTTAGGCAGAGGTAAACCTATAGTACACCCACATTTCGCCAGGTAGGTTTAAGTCCCATGTTATAGGGGCGAGTCTATTGGCATCAACCGGGCACAATATTTTATTTCTCATAAACATGTAGGGCACCGTAGTTTGGTATATTATGACATTAGAGCTTAGACCGCAGCTCCTCGATCACGTCGAGAATGACGCGAAACTACGCAATATAAATATTACATAATGAAAACATTGAGCAAGTATGCTCAGCACTTGAGCGCCGTGCATCGAGCTCAATATCGTTAATTTAAATTACATTCCCATCAAATATGGCGCCAGCTAATTGTTAATAAAGCGATAATTAATCTTGGAATTATTAATACTGAGGAACATTGAGTTTGGGCGTCAAATATTAGGTTGAATAATACCAGGTAGATTAAGTCAAAAGCTCTTAGAGCCGTATTAAAATTAAAGAGGATTTGTTGTAGGTGTATTCCAAAGTATGTATTTGTACTATTGAGAGATATAATTTTCTCTGTTTCACCATTTTCAATTTATTGGTATCAATATATTAGACAAATAACATTTCAGTCACAGTAAGATAGTTGAAGCCATAATATAGTTTTATCCGTAGGGATATCTAGGGATATAGGTATATCCCGTAATATAGTTATATGAAAGCGGTTCATAATTGACTTACTAGGAATATAACTATGATACAAGCACGATCTAGTAATATAACTATTTGGACACTCCGAACAAATAGGTTTTGTTAGGTAAGAACTGTGCAACTCCGCGAGAGCCGAGCGAGCGAAGCGAGCGGTGCTGCGGCAACGGCCGGCGAGCGCTACGTCGAAATTGGTCTCAGTAACAAAGTCAGGGCACCGATTCCATATACCTAACTATATTACGGTATTTACCTAACTATATTACGGTATTTACCTAACTATATTACGGTATATAGCTATATCCCTAGGGATATAACAATATCACGGCTTGAACAATCCGACTGCGACACAAACATAACTTTTAGTTTTTTACAAACACGGAATCACATCGTTCCCGGAGAGGTCGTGCCATGCGTGGTCTGTTTTTGTTTTCCCCATGGGAGACCACCGGTTACGAATGTTATATCTATGTATAGTAACGTATATTTATTGCAACCATAGCAACTTAAATCATTATTATCAGAAATATTTATAAAATTCCAAATAATAATACAGGAAAATTATTCATAACAGCATGTAAATTAATAATTATCTACCAACTTATGGCTATCTTATAATGGCTACTACACACAGTGCCGCCGGCCTAGCCACCGGGCGCGCCCGACACTGCCGCACAAAGCCGCACAAACAAACGCAAAGGAAATGAAGGCGTAAAAGCCGGAGGCACGTGCCGCGTGGCAAAAGCCGGCGGCCATGCCACCGGCATGTGTGTAGTAGCCATTAGGTTCGCGTCAATCATAATGAGGTTGTGCCGTGTCAGCGTTAGAATAACTAACAGTTTTGACTACATTATATGCTTGAAATGCCAGGCAGCAGTGAAAATAAATTATTATTAGATTTATATTTCCCACTCCTGGGCAAAGGTCTTCCTTCACTTTCGCGAGCCCGCGCCCCCTTCCAGTTTTGACGGAACGTATCCAACTCGTCCCGCCCTCTCTTTAGACTAATTGTTAATCTAAAGCAAAAGTTTCATGAATCACTAAATGCATTACATAATGCCATAAAAAAATATCAAGGTAATAAACTTAATGAATAAAACCTTCATGTTCTGTACCAACAAATCTATTAATCAGTATTGTCTGTTAACATTTTTCCATCGGCGATTTTATAGGAAAAATCGCGTGTATATTTTATGAATGCTTCACAGAGACTGGTCAATATTTTGAAGCCCTAGAGCGCAATTAATCAACTGAGGTTTTAATTAAATCCATATGAGCTACGCGTTACGATACTGCGCCGTTTTTCATCGAACGTAAATAATTTTCATACGTCCACGGCACTTGATTGACGTGGATATTACTCCTTTCAACTTAATGAAGGGAAATAATGTTGTGATTTTATGAAAGTGGTAATTAGTGTCTACAGTTTGTAGCGTTATACAGATATTTTAATGTTTACAAACTGCAGCTTCACTTTGTGTTGTGAATAACAACAGTATGCTTTGTGTTGTACAATGAAGGAGCTTTTGCTGCTCTTTATAACCTAAAGAAAATAAATCAAGGAACACTAATTATAATACACAAAATATTGCGGAGTTCGTTAACTTTGAAAAGAATGAAAAGTACATAATAATTGAAGACGTACTGAGACTAACGAGGGCATCCAAAAAGTACATCAAAATCCGCAAACAGTGCGCAAAAGTAGACACTTGGAGAAGTTTTTGTAAAATATGTTCTATCGCGACGAGATAAAGTATAGTTTGGTTTAGGGGTTAATGCGCTTGTTTACGTGTACAAAGACGAAAAAGTTTCACAACGCTTCGTTAAACTAGACGCTTGGGATTACATGCCCGAGACACTCATTTAGACTGTGTGGCGAACTGAAATCTTTGAACGCGTTTAAGGAGAAAATTTTAGTTTACTTTGTTTACCGTGTTCTAAAGAAGACTGGTGCTTCCTTCTTTAGATTTATTTACTGTTTGGAAGCTTAGGTAAATGTGAAATTTTAAGAGAGCATTCTGAGAGTAAAGATAAGCATAGAATAATCATTCATGCAACTAAATAGATTGCGAATTCCATAAAAGAGTCAAAATAAGTCATAGAACCACTAAACTAATCGTTTCTTAAACTTTAAAACAGTGAGTACCAACATTTAGCCAACAAAAGTCGCTCAATATTAAAAAGGCTGCATTTGATGAATACCCACCGTTGCATAAAATAGCGCCCACGTAAATTCCCTAGAGCAGGCTAACTGCTGGTCTAATCTTAACCACAGTATAAATAAATATTTATATACAGTCAGCAAAACGGTGGGGATATGCATAACGTAATTTTGCTTTCGCGTGCAGAGAAACCGTTATATTTAAATATATTCAAATCTAGATACGTTACAAAAGTTCATATAAGCGAGAGCCAATGAGTTTTTAGAGGTGCGGTATTTAATTTATTGTGTCGTAGGACAAATAATATAACAATTTTTAGTATTTTTATTTATTTATATTTTACCAATAGTATCACTGGTATCGTAAGAATTTTTAGAACCGTTATAGCAACCCAGTTGAAATCTTCACAGAATACGTGTTACTATGGATATTAAATTGTCATGGCTAGTAATAATTTGTAAAAAACTTTATTAGTTAAATATACTGGCGTTTTCGTTTAATAATTTACTCAAAATGCATCGCACATTATTCTATGCGCTATTTCAATAATGAACCATAATTTATATTACTAATTTATTCATTTGAAAACCAACAACACACCGCTGTGTGTGACAACTTAATAGTTAACATTTCATATATCACGTTATAATACCTGTAAACAAATAAATTGAAGTAATTAACAAAGTGCTAATTGCAACGCACCCAATTACAATGGAAATTCCGTGGGACAAGAATACCAAACTTTACCAACTCTCGCTCTATAGACGAGTATCAAAGTTTCGTTCGAAGTGAGTTTTCATTGTGTCTTCCCTGGATTAATACGTGAACTTCGCAAAGGGTTATCTAAGTTTCGGGGACCACGTTTCTATTAATTACCCAAGTTTCTGCTCGATCGATATTAATTAATTAAGAAATGAAGTTGTCTCCAGTATCACATTAATATTTCCATAAAATTCGGTTTTATTTTAATTTATTTCACGGTACTGCCTCGTTGGTTTCGTGGTCACAAGCGCTACTGTTGAGCAAGGTCCTGGGTTCGATTCCCAGGTTGGGTAAGCTGTTATTGGGTTTTTCTATATGGACTTTCTCAGTAGCAACCCGGAGTCTGAATTTGTGCCCGGTTGATGGCAATAGGCTCGCCCCCTGTTACATGGGACTTACACATGACTGACGAAATATGAAAGTACTATATAGATCTCTGCCCAATCCTTCGAGAAAACAAGGCGTGATGTTATGTTATGTTGTTTAATTTATTTCACGGTGCTTTTCGAAGGTGTTAAGTCTGCTGAGCGTGTGTGAGAATTTGTGAAACGTTTCGTGTTTTGCTACTGATAAGTTTTGTCGTTCGAAGTCACGCTATTGTTACTGTCGGCGGGTTTATTTTATTTGTGACGTCACTAAATTTGTTTTCACAACTGAATTTATTATAAAGTTTGCTATAACTATTATATTATGATGCTACCTGTAGTAAATACCAATAAATTGATGTTGTTCTTGGAGTATGATCGAACAAAAACTGGCTATAAATTTCAAAAGTTTTGGAAGGGTATGCTAGACACTCTTATGTATTTCACAAACAAGTCCAACAGCTATTACTGGCTCAAAAAATAGCTCAGCAATCGGGCAACGTATTTAAAAAATACAAAGGAACTTAACGCGCCGTATTCCAGTACATTATTATTACCAGTAATTACTGTGTAAGTACACGGACGCAATTAGTCATGCTTTGAAAAATCAAAGTTATTTTCTGCGAGCGTGAAACATGGAAGCACGCGAGAAAGTCCTCGGTTTGTGCCACTTTACGCCACGAAAATTGACCGACTCAACGAAACTTTCCAATTAAGCCATTACATAAATGACGGGTGACGTAACTTTGAATAAATATTGCTTTGACTTGTTTTGCAGACTTTTACACTGCGGTGCCTGGTTAATGTACGTGAGGTCGCACGTGTGGTATGGATTCATGTATTTACACATGGAGTGCTAATAAAACTTATTTTCTAAAACGCGTGGAGGAACCATTCGAAAATCGGGGACGTTGCGTCACACTGCGTATTTCCTGTTGGTAATATTATAGTCATGCTGATATTTCATGTGCGAGTGAACTTAGGGACCACACAAATTCGTACGAGTACGATCTGGAGCGTCATTTCCACATTTTTCCTCCATGCTCTAACTCGTCTATGACGTCAGCTAAAAGCGTGACATGTTGCGAGTCGTGTCGTGAAGTTATAGCCTTCCTTGACTGTCTGCCATGTATCTAAGTTTACTGACATAATCACTCCGTTACTAATGTTGTATAGGTACGTAATAAACGACTCCGTATCAAAGTTGCGACAAACAAAGGCGCGACAAATGCTAGGGCGACAGTACGAAAGGTCGACCATCAGCGGTGCGACAGAACATCAGCTCGACGAACGTTAGCGCGACAGATTGTTTTCACGACAAACGATGGCACGACGAAACTTTTGATCGACGAACGTTATTGCGACTGATTGTTTTCACGACCATCGATGGGACGACGAAACTTTTGATCGACGAACGATAGCGCGACACAATTTTCGCTCGGCAAACCAAAGCACGACAAACATTTCTATAATATTTTGTTGCTAATAGCAGATAACAAAAAAATGTGAAGTACTAAGTACTTTCGTTTTTAATTTTTTTATTGGCAATATTCTTTATAGTCAATGTTAAATGACTGCAGTGCGCGAGTGCAGTTACGAGCAAGGTAGGCGAAAACCATGTATTAAAGAACCTAAAACAAAAAACTTTTTTTCTTATCTACGATACGGAGTCGTAATAAACAATGGTTTTATATATTCCGTACTACTTTCATCATCATCATCATATCAGCCGAAAGACGTCCACTGCTGGATATAGGCCTCCCCCAAGCACCGCCACTTCGACCGATTCTGTGCTTCCCGCATCCAGCGGATACCTGCGGCCTTTACAAGGTCATCGGTCCATCTTGTGGGAGGCCTTCCAACGCTACGTCTTCCGGTACGCGGTCGCCACTCCAGAACCTTTTGGCCCCATCGGCCATCTGTTCTGCGGGCAATGTGTCCTGCCCATTGCCACTTAAGTTTGGCAATTCTTCGGGCTATGTCGGTTACCTTGGTTTTCCTGCGGATCTCTTCATTTCTGATTCGATCACGTAGGGAAACTCCAAGCATAGCCCTCTCCATTGCAAAGAGCGACTGCCGAAAGTTTAGGCTCAATTAAAGTAGCCGTACTACTTTAATTGAGCCTAAATATTGAAAAGATGGCTAGTAAATATGTGGAAAAAAAAACTTTCGGATGCTGATTTTACTTTGTTTTTTTTTTTTCATGAAATTTTTGTGTTTTATTAAGGAACCACCTACATCTTTGTATACCTACCTAAGTCTCAAAAAACCTTATATCTACCTACTTCTTAAGTAATAGTAGCATTATTTGAAAAGTGCCTCAACATGGCAAAAATATATTTTTACTTTAAACATGAAATAAAATTAATAACGCCTGCAGTCACGTACTGCAATAAGGTTTTATACATAAAATCCGAAGAAAATAAAATTCTTTAAAACGTTTCAACACGCCAACTTTGTTTTCACATTATTGGGAGCAGACGTTGCAAGTTCAATAAAGACCGTGTCACGCGTCAGTCCGTCTCTCGACCGACAAACGGACACGTAGGCAATAACATCGACTCGATTCCACAACTTAACACATTGAAAAACATAGAAAAATCACCCTTAAACCAAAGAAGTAAGAGGGAGGTGGGTGGCAAATAAAAATTGTTTTCAAAGTACTTGTGTTATGAGTTGGACACTTTGACGGCATACGCAACTTTAAGTAGGCAACTGGAGTGGAGAAATGGTTATCCAATATTTGTGTTTTTAAATATAATATCACTGATCTGTCGAGGTCATGCGCAAATGTAAGGAAAATAATCTCTCTTATTTCACTAGGAAATTAATTAAAAAGTAGATACGAGACCGGAAGAGTCTGGATATAAAAGATAAATGGAATAGTATCGGTCGTTTCTTTTTGTAAGTCAAACGCATGTTGCGAGCCAGTAAATTGAATTTTCAAAAGAAAATGTAAAGAGTTGCGGGTTTTAATTAATTACGACTAAACAGATTTTTTTATGAATAAAATTAATACGTTCCAAGAATTTTCATTATTCGAGTAGGTTGGTACTTAAACTGTACCTACAACAGTAATAAATAGAAATATTTCAGTAGTCAGAAATGTTTTGTTTATAACGGACTTACATGACTCGTCAATAACTGACACAGGCCACTAAAGCAGCTATGTTTTATCCAAGGGTCAATCAGTTTTTTGAGTGTACCGAAATTCATAAAAGCGTGGTCATGTTTGAATAGTCCTCCAGACCGTATTTCGGCCACGGCGGCCAATCTCGACGGAGGAGATCTTTTGCTTGGGAGATATTGTAGTGCACAAGTGTGTGCGCAGACACAGGTGTAGTCTCTTCCCTCACTCTCATAGTCCGATCGGACGGCACGCAATCCGACGCGGTTGGAGACAAATTAGGTGCAGGACTAACGGCTTGATGAGCTTTCCGAGGCACGGGGGTATCACACCGCCAACTTCCAAACCTGTTCCTAAGAAATTCATAATGAAAAACCCGATAACACTTTGCCCGACCTGAGAATCCAACCCAGGACCCCAACGGGGCCGTTCAAGGAATAGTCACGTACTTGTGACCCAAAAGGAACTCAATAAACGTCAAAATGATCTCAAACGAATACGTCCGAGCAAACCCAAATCGATCATAAAGGCCACCAAAAGTGAAATATGACAGAAAAAATACACGTCCCAACAAAACACTCACGCTGAAGCTTTAAAAATCGTCCTTTTGTTTACGACGCGCAATGAATTTGGAAATTCAGACGCCTGCCTGAAAAGGTGGGTGTCGCTTTGTTCCGTGTGAATAATTCGGTGCCGCGGTGCCGGCGCTTTTATCGAAGTAATTCGCTTAAAACGAAACTGGTTAGGTGAGATTGATAAATGCAGTCGAGCCTCACCGCTAACGAAACTGAAGTACTTTTGAGGCGAACGTAAGCTCCTTGAACTCGAGCTGTTACGGTATTTCAAACTTGGAACACAAATGGAGGGCGTATTTTCATCTTCCCTTAAAACTTCTTAGAAAGAGAGGACCGAACCCCATCGATTACGTTTTCTACACAGTTACACACCCTTTGCAAAGTTGCCCCGTTTTCGGGGGTATCAAATAGTGAAATACTTTTGTTTGTAGAATATTAGCTTTACCCCGCCACTTCCCTATCGCATTCCGAACCCGCTACGGGTTTGGGAATTTGGGCAATATAAGGCCTTTAAGTAGACAGTTTTTTTTCTGTAAACACCAATGATTTCATCCATGATAGGCAACCGTCCTGAAGATTTGAAACAGAAATAAAAAAATGTTTACTTAATAAAAATTATAAAAAAACCTTTTTAATGAATATATTGTGTAACTTGTGAAGTGTTTAGCAGTATCCCGAATAGTGGGTTGATGTTCGGAGAAATAAAACATATTTTTTTCTGTTTGCAAATATTAATGACATCGTTACAGCGTCGAGAAGGTTCTCAGTTGAGTCGTTTGCTTGATAATCGAATACATGAATCACAATAAAACTCAGAAGGAAGGAGCTATAAATTCTTATTTTATGAGAGAACTATTTAAGAACAATGACGTCGACTTGACTTAACTAAAAGTATTGCTATCGTTTACTATCAAGGAATACAAGAAAGAGATAGAAGGTATAATGGCAAAATTTTATTCCGTATTTTGTTGTATCTTTTTTTTTTCAGAACAATAATAACATTTATTGTATGGATTGATATGGAACCATCAGGTATACTACAAGATATCTAAGCAATGTCGAAATAGACTTTTCAGTAGGTGCTAAGCGTGCGTAGAAAAACATTCCGCGAAGTACAGTCTGTTTCGAAAGTATCTGATTGAAATATAAACACATGGATCACAAAATGAACCTGTGGATGACAATTTTTAGAGCCACTTACAAATTGAGTGCTAGAATTTTGAATTTTAAACACCTTATAGATGTTTTTCAGTTCACACTTGAGGTTAATTTTAAAACCTCGATTATTTTTCAATTACAATTTTAATTCAAACAATAATTGTTGGAAAATGTGGTGCGATATAAAGTTGAAACCTTAGAAACACATTCATCTGTTACTAATTCCCTTTAGTGAGTAAAGACGTAAACATTTTTACTGAACAGGTTTCGTTTATACTTTCTTCTGATACTTTTGGAACACGCAGTAGAACTAAAGCTTTAGTCTGTGTGGCAGCTAGGGCTGCACAGGGTAGGCTGCGCAGGCTGCCAAGAGATAGGTAGGTAGATTAGGTAAAAGATAATGAAACAGCTATAAAAGTTAATACATATATTAAGGTAAATAGAACACGGCTAGGTCGCGGATCAGGTCCTGTATGCTGTTTCTGAGCTCTCGCACTTATAGATAGATAGGAAGGGTACCGTCCTTGGCAGCACGTGGTAGACGTGGGGGCCTGTCAGCACAGGCTCCGCAGTAGTAGGGCGGACGGCCCTCGTAGGACGCCAGGTAGTGAGCGTCGGTAGCACGTGGAGACGTGGCCTGCTTAGCACAGGCTTTCGGCGGTAGGCCGTAGGTAGGCGTGCAGTACTGCTACGCGTTAGGTTGAGGTAGCCGGCAGGAACTAGTAAGGGGTCCTGCCCTCAACCCGTACGGTGAGCCCTGCAAGGCGCGTGAGAAAGCGCATGTTAGCGGTGCAGTGCGAGTAGCGGCAGGCCGCATGTGATGTGTCAGCTTCACCCCATTTAGCTACCAAGGAACGGTATGGGAAGCGGTGTAGGCGGAAGCTTAACACATCGCAGCGGCTTACAGGCAGAGAGAGAGAGTGCAGAGACAGTGTGGCACATTCGCAGATGGTAAGTTAGGTTAAGTGAAACACAAGGTAACGTGATCATGGCAGATAGCAGAAAGGAAGGTAACATAGATCACAGCAGGTGGCACACTCAATAGATATATAGTACACAGTAGAATAATGAGGAACTCACCCTAGATTCGGGGCTCATAGCTGACCTTAGAGGTTAGCTGTCACCAGTACAGTAAACGGAAGTCAAATGACAGAGCCAAGAGCTATACTGAGACAGATAGTGTTGTGACATGTGTTTTAGTGTTGTGATTAGTAACTTACTAAATATCATTATAGCAACACTCGACTATTCAGTTGCACAACGTTACAGTACCCCGGCTGCAGAGAGAGGATTTTACCTATACAAAATCCGCTAGAACTACCACTTCCCACTTGCTGTCTAATCCATAGCACAAGTCTGTATCCAGTCCAATAATAGGAAAGACTGGAACCATACGCAGCAGCCATGAGTGAAACTAGTTAGATAGGTCACTCAAGATTTACAGACAGCAAGCAAAGAAATACACAAGTGTTAGAGCAAGTGTATCTCAGTCGGTAGTGTTCTATTAGTAGCAGGTGCCAGTGTTATTAGTAGTATTCCTACATGTGAGTAGAGATGTAGTGTATTAGATATTTAGTTTTGTAACTGGCTTTAGGTAAGTATAGGTAAGTGAGTTCAGTATGTACTTGTAGGTGTAGTTAGGTATGTATACACATGTAGTTAGAATGCCAAAGTATTAGATTTAATTTTAGTATGTACTTTGGGCATTTAGGTAACAGATAGACAAACACAAAAGCTAAGGGTAGTTATAATAGTGAACTGCTATGCAATAATAAATAGACATCCTTTGGGATCAACAGCATTCCCTAAAATAGCGCCAATGCAGCATATGTTAAGAATAGCTTTAGGTAGTTGATATAGTTTGTTATTAGTTATAGATAATAGTTTTATTTATATGTAGTATTGTGTAGTATTAATAGTTTTATTTTATTCATAGATTTAATAATCATAAGTATTCCCATAACATCTTTAGATAATTATCAGAGATAATAGAATAGTTGTGGGAGTAGATTATTCAGTGAGTAGATTACTGTTGTAGGTAAGTTCAATCTAGGTCCCTATAGTATAATCACACAAGACTAGAAATTAGGATGTAGTCCACAGTACAAAGTAGTAGCAGTTTTTTATTAAAGTTATAAATAAATGTTTTTATTTATATGTTATAGTTAGATTTTATTATTTAATTTAATAGTCATTAGTGTTTCCATGATATCATTAGATATAATCATAGATAATAGAATACATATACCAGCAACAGATCAGATTTCAACAAGTAGGTAGATTACTGTTGTAGTTTCAACCAAAGTCCCAAAAGTATAATGCACACACAAGAGAAACTAGAGTCTAGTCCATAGTACAAAGTAACCAGTATGTAGGTTTTATTTAGTACAAAATTCCCTAAACTGCACAGGAATACCAACAATTACATAGATAGACAGTTTACATAAATAGATAGTTTTGGTTTAGACTTATTTAGGGAGTAACCATTCGCTCCATAGAATAATATTTATGTAATAGATAGATAATTTGGTTTAGGCTTATTTAGGCAGTAACCGTCCGCTGCTTAGAATACACATATGTAATAGATAGGTAGTTTGGTTTAGGCAGTAACCGACCGCTGCTTATAGTATACATATGTGATAGATAGATAGTTTGGTTTAGGCTTATTTAGGCAGTAACCGTCCGCTGCATAGAGTATATATAAGTGATAGATAGGTAATTCGGTTTAGGCTTATTTAGGCAGTAACCATCCGCTGCTGTAAGGGCTTGTTTATAGAGTTACACCGCTCTTTAGAATTTATAGATAGTACATATATTATTATGTAGATAGGTTAGTAGAATTAGGTTGCTTAGGGTTACCAATGGTGTAGGGCCAATTGATAAAGCAAACCTACTGATCAATGGGGTAGGCCATCATGATCATTACAACTAGGCTGTTAGGCCGATAGTTATGGAAGGTAGGTGAATAATGGGGTAGGGCCATCATTCGTTTTTAAACTATGGTTGTAGACCAATAGTTATAGAGGGTAGGTGATAAATGGGGTAGGGCCATTATCAATTACAACTGTGGCTGTAGGGCCAATATTTAAAGAAAGAAGTATAAGATGGATGGGGTAGGCCATCATCCTATAGAACCGTTTGGATTTTCCAAATAGTTGAAGTGTAGATATTATATAATTGTTGGTTATAATATGTAGATACAGTAGGTAGGTAGGTAGTTGTAGTGGGTGTGTGCAATTTGTAGTAGTTTGTAGGGCATAATTGGTTAAGTGGGGTTTGATCTGTTGTTTCATTACTGGTAGTCAGTTGTATATTTGATAGCATAGGTTTAGTTGATATTGAATTTAGTTTAGTTTTATAAGTAATTGTTGTAGTAGTTTTATAAGTAATTTTGACAACAATTCAGTATTAGTGTTAGATATAGTTTTGATTTGTATGTATGAATGTATGTATATAGATAGGAAACAGTAGTAGGTATAGTTGGTTATAGTTAATACAATATTTAGGCATAAGTTAAATTTTTTGGTTATGTGTAGGTAGTTATTTATTTTATTTATTAATATTTTATAGCAATTGTGCCAATTATTTATTAGGCAATTGATTGTTTCCATGTAGTAGTAGTAGTATTGCAACACTGGGTATTGTTATAGTTTGTCAGTGAAGTGAGTAAATAAGTTATTGTTAATTATGTAGGTAGACTAGGAAACAATTCAAGTTCAATTTCAGTTTATTTTAACCAGCCATTGAATGTATTGTAGTATCAATTGGGTAGGTAGTGTTATTTTATTGTAGTAAGTAGTAAATAATTTAGCTAATAGTGATTGGACAAACAGTAGTAGTTAGCAATGAAGTTTATTTTATTTGGTAGTTTATTCAGTGATAGCTGTCCTTAGTGTTTAATTTTGGCCACAGTAGTTATATATTTATGTTGTTTTTTATTTGTGAGCTAGTAGATAAGTTATTTAGATTGTAATTATGGAGTTTTGTTGCATTTAAAAGATGTATGAAGGTATATCAAGTTAGAGTTTATTGTTTGTTTTAGCAAAGTTAGGTTAGGTCATTATTTTTATAATCACAATGTTTGTAAGTACTTAGTTGATTTTATCACAGATTTAGGTTAATTATGGTTTGACAGCTATCCATAGTTGATTTTAGAAGTCACAAGTCACTTTTTAGAAAAATATGCACTTCACCGCTGCCAGCACAGAGATAAAAGTTTTTAAAATTAAGTTACACAAGAGTTACACATCAGGTGAGTTCCCATTATGTACAGAAGTAGTAGATACACCTAATTATTAGACACAATAGGTTATACAATAGATAGAAAAGACTTAAATCTATACCGCTACGATGTGTAGCGAGGATAGTGAGTGCGAGGGCTCAGTCAGGTCAGCGTGTTAGGTTTGGTAGGATAGTTTTAGAGTTGGGCGCCACTGTGGCAGCTAGGGCTGCACAGGGTAGGCTGCGCAGGCTGCCAAGAGATAGGTAGGTAGATTAGGTAAAAGATAATGAAACAGCTATAAAAGTTAATACATATATTAAGGTAAATAGAACACGGCTAGGTCGCGGATCAGGTCCTGTATGCTGTTTCTGAGCTCTCGCACTTATAGATAGATAGGAAGGGTACCGTCCTTGGCAGCACGTGGTAGACGTGGGGGCCTGTCAGCACAGGCTCCGCAGTAGTAGGGCGGACGGCCCTCGTAGGACGCCAGGTAGTGAGCGTCGGTAGCACGTGGAGACGTGGCCTGCTTAGCACAGGCTTTCGGCGGTAGGCCGTAGGTAGGCGTGCAGTACTGCTACGCGTTAGGTTGAGGTAGCCGGCAGGAACTAGTAAGGGGTCCTGCCCTCAACCCGTACGGTGAGCCCTGCAAGGCGCGTGAGAAAGCGCATGTTAGCGGTGCAGTGCGAGTAGCGGCAGGCCGCATGTGATGTGTCAGCTCCCCATTTAGCTACCAAGGAACGGTATGGGAAGCGGTGTAGGCGGAAGCTTAACACATCGCAGCGGCTTACAGGCAGAGAGAGAGAGTGCAGAGACAGTGTGGCACATTCGCAGATGGTAAGTTAGGTTAAGTGAAACACAAGGTAACGTGATCATGGCAGATAGCAGAAAGGAAGGTAACATAGATCACAGCAGGTGGCACACTCAATAGATATATAGTACACAGTAGAATAATGAGGAACTCACCCTAGATTCGGGGCTCATAGCTGACCTTAGAGGTTAGCTGTCACCAGTACAGTAAACGGAAGTCAAATGACAGAGCCAAGAGCTATACTGAGACAGATAGTGTTGTGACATGTGTTTTAGTGTTGTGATTAGTAACTTACTAAATATCATTATAGCAACACTCGACTATTCCGTTGCACAACGTTACATCTGGTTTAATAAAGGTCCACATTGACAGCTCTACGTTTCTTATCCCTTAATATATAAGATAACAATATATTTTATTCAAGTTTAGTCGGTTTTTAGGCAGATCGCCACCTATTGGTGGCGATCTGCCGAAACATTTTGTTTTTTGTCAACAACATTGTCCAAACATTTTCTATAACATCATCCGACTGTAGGTAAATCTTCTTTTTATAAGGATCTGGGATATGTATCATGATAAACGGTCGCCTTTCATCATGACGGTCGCTTGTCATCCTTAAATTATTTATCGAGGCTGTCCCGTGTGGAGTTTAATATTCAGTTATGTGATTTAGAGATGGATAAGTATGTACTAAATAAAAATAATAATTGTATTTTGTTGTATTGCTATGTACGCAATTTTGTTGATATAATTAATTACCAATTAATATTGGTACCTAAATATTATTTTTCAAACATGCTTGGTAATTCGAGCATTATTTTGACAGCCTTTTTCGAGATAAATCGAAAATGCTGTAGTGGTCAAAAACATGCGAGTAGGCGGCCGGCAATGTTATAATAAAAAATCCTTATCTGTCGTGTTTAGCGGGCGAATAAATTACCATGAAAAGTCATATCTGTCGTGTAATTTAAAAATGGAACGAAGTTTTTACTTCGTCACATGGCAACCAAAGAGGTAGGATTTGGCTTGCAAATAGAGCTGTTTAATGAAGAAACAAATGAACATAAGTAGCGCGTGAAAAATTATAATTGTTTGGCATTAACTCAGATTTTTTTTATTTACTTAGTTTTAATTTTCGCACATTATTTGAGAAAAGTACTACACAAGCCTTGGAAGCAACCAGGCATTGATGGACTCACGTATGTTTCTCGGCTTCGCCTCAGCCCACATTTTCATGATCGTTCTTCAATGCCCCTGTTGTAGGCCGTAACAGTAATGTACTATATGCGCGTTGAGCAATTTTTGGTATAGGAACATCTTAATGGTTCGCCACACCGACATGCTTATATTCTTAGAAAGGAAAATCTTATGGGTTTGCTTCTCCGAGATGCTAATGTTAACATTATTGTCTTGATGAACTCACGAATGTGTGCTTGTGTGCTTCGGTTTTGTCTCGGCCCACAATTTCACGTTCGTCCATCAATGCTCCTGTTGCAGGCCGCGACAGTAATGTACTATAACTACTATGTTATTGTTCTAATTCTGTCATCGGAGAGAAGTAACATATCGATTCGAAGAACCGTCCTTGAATCAAAATTTTATCAATCTTTTCATAAGTAGTAGTAGTTTTCAATTATTCCATCAGTAGCTATTAGGTACCTATTATTACATTATCATCTATTGTCGAGTGTTCGTTTACTGTAACTCATAAATTATACATCATTAAATACTAGAGACGAAAATAAACATGACCCAAACCAAAGTATGCCTTTATAAACCTCCCCTTCACATTATTTGTGATAATACCTTCCCTGTTAAGGGTTTAAATCAGATACACTTCGCTTTCCCATAAATGATCCTAATTCTTTTCAATTTGCACTTAAGCCTCCTTTCAGAAACTGAGTCACGGTTTGTTTATTCCAAGCTTGTTTTTGTAAAAAATCAGGTCATTGATAATATTATTCTGGCTGACCTAGTACGTCTGATGATATTAGATCTCGTGAAGGATACAGCTGCGAAATAGAGCGTCCTGACGTTGTCGCTTACCCTTATTTCCGATTGAGTGGATTCATTGGTTACTGAAGTATTTCAAGATAAAAATAATATAAGAAAAAATTTTTGAGTAAAGAACGCCAATAGAGCTGCGAAAGTGTTTACTAATCTGCTAAATTAGTACCGTATCTAACTTTTACTTTAACTTTTTTTAATCTTCATTCATCGAGACCGAATTTCGTGTCGCCGAAAATTATTTCACGAAAATTGTTTTACAGTAATTTTGTTTCATATAGTTTTTAATTAATCCTTTTTCATAACTTTCAAATATTTTATAGAAAAGTATTTTCAAATTTGTCTCGATTATTAAAATGACGTTTCATCGAACTTATATTTCCTAGAACTTGTAGTAGGTTTGTAGTAGAATTTTGAAGAATTGACAATTTACATTATTTTCATTGAGGAAAAGACTATAGTGGACTCGAATTTAATCATATCATTATTCGAATAAAGATATGAGTGATGTGATGTATTCCAATGACTTGTCACTAAAATTGAATACAAAATTCAGCAAACAGTGTAGTCGGAAACAAATTGATAATTCGATTTTTGGTGAAACGACGGATTACCCTTAAATATATATTAATAGGCAAAACAATATAAAATCCTGGATTTGACTAAACCTTGTTCGTTCCTTTTTAATGATATTTTGATGTCGGGTATCTGAGTTCAAATCCCTTAATCGCCTTACTTTTTAAGATCACGTTGTTTAAGTCAAAAGTAGATTTATCTTACATTAGGCCGCGATCTGAAAGCAATTTCATTTTTATTGACGTCATTTGAAAATAATGTTTCTTTTTCAGTGTATATATTATGCTTAAATTCTCGGAAGAATCAATCGTTTGATAGGTATTATGAATGGTCAGAAAAAACATTTTATAGTTACGTGTTTCTAAGCGTAGGTAAGCTGTAAGACGTGACAATTATTTGCATAATAGGAGGTTATAAGTTCCTGTTGTGTGTCGTCAATACACTAGCACCTTAAAACCTGCCTGTCAAAGATGTTTCCGGTTCTGACATGCGTAAGTACAATCTTCAAAAATAAAATACTGCTTTACTTTACTGAATCTTCATGTATAATTAGGGTTGCCATAGGTCCCGTATATACGGGACTGTCACCGTATTTGACCATCCCGTCCCGTATTACTGCATGTCCCGTATTTGTCCCGTATTTCGACATAAAAACTTTTTACAAAAAAAATTAAAACCGACGTCCAAAAAAAACCACTACAAAGTGAAAAATAACTTTAATTTCGGAAGTCGGTGTCTTTCTTTTTTAATTTTCGTTTTTTGCCACCGACTTCCGAAATTAAAGTTATTTTTCACTTTGTAGTGGTTTTTTTTGGACGTCGGTTTTAATTTTTTTTGTAAAAAGTTTTTATTTTTCACTTTTTAGTTGTGGTACCTGCCCCACACAATATCCAATACCACTAACTGCAATAAATAACAGTGACAGGAAGTTATCATCATATCGTCCATATATAAACTAAGTGGGAAAAATATGTATTATTGAAGCTAACTCAAAAACTATCTAAGCAAAGTCAATAAAATTTATATGGGACCACCTCGGGAGCTTACCCTTTCAAACAAAAAAATAATTTTCAAAATCGGTCCACAATTGGCGGAGATATCGGTGAACATACATAAAAAAAAAAAAAAACATACATAAAGTCGAACATAGAACCTCCTCCTTTTTGGAAGTCGGTTAAAAATAAGTGGGAGCGCGCGCAATAATTATGTAATTTGAAAAAATATAATCATATTGTAACATTTCGAATAAAACTTTGATTTTATAATGTAGATTTTTATTTATTTATTTAATAATTTTGTCTTTCACATGTTCACATGCGAGCTATGTGTATGGTGTAGTCAGGGCCGTAGGCAGGGGGTTTGGGGGTTCAAATCCCCCCCGAAATGTGAGAAACCACAATCTCAATCCAGAGATCGACCCTCTTAGGGTACCTCCGTACTCTAATACATGTGATAATTGTAATCTATTTCGCAGAGGAGTACTTTATAAACTACAAAAACAACAGTACGTCTGTATTTATAACTAGTCAGACTTTGTATTGAATGAATTCCTGCAACTTCCGCATTCTCTGAGGGAGTCTAACCTATCTAAGGCAGGCTGCAAAAATTTTCGAGCTCGCTTCGCTCGCTCTTTTGCATCCTATGATCACTTCATTCTCAAATTTTTCTGCTTAAGTCGATCAATTTACTTCTATTTCTGTACGAACGGTCAAAAACAAAGAAAAATTAACTTATTCGAGCAGGATAGTACAAATTTCAAGCTCGCTTCGCTCGCTCTTGCATCCTAAATCGTCCATAGCGGCCCCATTGGCGGACTAAGGGGGGGCGGCAGGTGCGGTCTGCGGGGGCCTACTATGTATTCTAAATATAAATGTAGGGTGTAAAATTTTCGAGCTCGCTCCGCTCGCTCTGCTCGCTCTTATATTCTACTTCTTTAAGTTTTCTGCATACCTGGGCCCCGGGCCTTCGATAATACTATTTTTTATACATCTATAAGTACCTACTCTTTATTTACCCTCTCGAGATCAGAAATACTTTATTTCTTCTAAAAAAACCAACCCAAACCCCCCCCCGAAATGAATTCCTGGCTCCCGTAGCTCTGGGTGTAGTTGAAAAACTGCGTGTCGTCGTTGAATGTGTTATTAGTTTTGGGCATCGGAAGAGAAAACATCCCGTATTGGTTGCTAGAAGTTATGGCAACCCTATGTATAATACAATTCATACGGTCATGTTTACATCGGATGCCTAGATTCCAATAGCATTAGTAAAAGTACTTACCGATTTATTCAGATTTCATATCGATGTGAATCGGCACTTAGTACTCGTAAAACTACGATTTTATTTATAGAGTTTGTAAAGCACCAGTATTTACATAGAAACGACCATTACTTTTCAAACTATACTGAATATTTGATGATCATTCATTCCTAGTACAGATAATCAAATATTCATTTAGAAAAAAAAAATTTTTTGGCTGCTACACATTTGGATAGATGAACGCAAACAATTTACTGATGCACAAACTTCGAATCGAGTTCTACGAATGTTTATTTCATACGGACGCCTCAGGAAATTTACCGAAATTACACGTCACAAGAGCAAATTTCGTACATCTTTAGTTGAGGGATTCATTATAAATTCAAAGTTTAAATTGCTGCCTCGAGCTACAACTCATCAGCGTTAAAACTTTTTGAGAATAGCACTCCGTTTTATGTGGCATACGTCTGACGTCAGCAACGCCTTCCTTTAGTTTAATTAGTACAGCGAGCCTAATTCCCCCAAGAGTGCTATTAATGACCTCAATGAAAAACTTAAAGAAGCGAAGAACACGCTGTCTGCCCACAAACTTTGAAGCTTTTGTAATTTTTTCCTGGGTTTCCACTTAAGAAAGGTAGGAAGAAAAATTGTGCAGTTTTTAAAGTTTTTTTTGGTGAGATCTTGGCAGCGAAGCCCGCCTTCACTTTCCAGTCGTTCCAGAATGTCAAGCGATTTTATCAACTGGAAGGATGTAATGCTCGACTATAATATTGTGGGCTGACCTAACATTGAGGACCTAGACGAAGTGACATTCTATCAGCGATAACGATGATAAAATGTTAAAAAATTATTGGATTGACATAAAATATCGAATACAATACTATATCTTTAACTATAATACTATAACCGGATACATAATAAAATTACTGTTGAAAGTCGTTGTAGAAACACGAAACGCGATTGCCGCTTGTCGAGGCCCCCTGGTTCTAATAAAATTAAAGTATTGTTTACTAACACTTCAATTAATTTATATTTAGTCACATTTTCCTTTGCCTAGGGCGAAACGCCTGGGTGTGCACATGAGCGATGTATTGATAAAAGCGGTTGGCTTAATTAAAGTGTTTGTCTAATAGGTGTCAACCTCAAATGGGGTCCAACTCAGAATATCAGATTCTCAAGTATGAGTTTTTAAAACTGCATTTCAGAAAGAAAAAAAAAGTCAAAGTAAAAAGTCGAGTGAAACTTTTAAATGCTCGGTTTATAAAAATACACTTGTGTTTTGTAAAACCCTGTAAAGAAACCACATTTTTACGCAATAATGGTGGGACAAAAGAAAAATCAATTAAGTAGGTATTATTATTAATTAACTACTTACTGAGTAGTTTTCATAATGATTAAAGTCATTTTTATAGGGAGAATTACTTGTTCCTTTAATAAAACAGACGCTATAATAACTAAAATACCTCCACTTTCAAAGCCATTAAAAATTCATACCTTATTACAGTAAAACCGTACAAAATAAAACGCCATTTCTTTGTGGCACTAACTTCTTCACCGAGGTGGCATAAATAATTCATGGCATATTGCTTCGTTTGCCGTTATTAAGGCATCTTAACTATTGACTGGAGCCGCTTTCCTTCTGTGTTTAACTTAATAGCTCTATTACTTAAATGAGCAACTGCATGCATGCGAACCAAACAACTTTATAATACTGTGCAGAAGTTACTTGAGTAATCAAAAGTTTATTGCTAGTTTCATGGTGGTTAAGTAAAGGATATACGAGTATACATATTCATTAGAAACAGTAACTGTTTTTTGTGTTATGGTTTATGTGATATTTCACTGAGTTCCTCGTTGGTGGCGTTATTGAGTTTTTTTATCAGGAATTTCCCAGTAGCAGGCCGGAGTCTGGATTTGAGCCTGGTAGAATAATAAATAGGCTCACCTTCTGTTACACAGACCTTGAACATAACTTGTCAAATGTGGATGTACACTTTGCCCTAACTGGCGTGATGTTATGTTCACTTTTGAAACCATGCTCTGTTAGGGGCGTGAGGCTAAGTAATACCTAACTCATAAAAGTCATCAATAAAATTCATCATCAACATCAGCTTAAGCTATGCTTGCCGCAGTTGGTCATTTTTACATGCCAAGACCCCTCCGTGCCTCCGTTGGTCTTGGCTATCATTTGTAGTTCTTTGACAGTTTTTACGGGTCGTCAGAAGCCCGAAAGTCTGACAACCAGTCTTACCAAGGGGTATCGTGTTACCCAGTAACTGGGTTGTGGAGGTCAGGTAGGCAGTCGCTCCTTGTAAAATACTGGTATTCAGCTGCATCCAGTTAGACTGGAAGCCGACCCCAACATATTTGGGAAAAGGCTAGGCAGATGATGCTTTGTTAGGAAATCAAAACCTGACATGTTCTAGAAAATCGAGCAATATGTAACCTAGAATAAAGCCATGGATTATGACACAACAGAATGTATTTCAAACTGATATGTTTTTTGATCCTATTCGTTGTTGCAATACGGTACTCTATGTGCTATGTTATGCTAACAATGTTGTTACGGCTAAAGCTGCGTACGGGCTGCAAGCACTGTGCTTAAGTAGCTCAGTATGTGGTCTGATTTAGCTGTAAAACATTGTATACATAAAGGAGTGTTGATTTTTCTCTGGCTTTTTGATAGTGTACTTATTATGCGGAACAATAAAAGTCCCAAGAAGTTTCTTCCGTCTCTCCTTCTCCCTTTAAATCCACCCAAAGGTTGTCTTTAGATTCGCTTTTAACGATAAGACCACCCATTGTGTCACCCTATGTAATTTTTTCTACATTTATTTGTAATTTGTATGGTGTACATAATAAAGAGTAGGTATTATTTACTATTATATTCTTCCACGTTGTATATATAATAAGCTGAATACAAGTAAGTAGTCAATATACTAAACTTGTTTTATCGAGTTTCAAGAAGAGTTACCGGATTATTTACGTCAAAAAATGGAACTAATTTTATTATCAGCCGGATTAATGCAACAATGCCACGAGGATAGTAATTAAACAATTTTCACGTAAAGGAAATTGTCCAAATTCGGCTTCGTGTGGACACGATGCTCGAAAAGAAACAAATTAATCAAAATTCAAGTTTCGTTTTTAAACCCTTATTCATTCTATACTTTTGTATCAACTTGCACCCATGAATAGTGTATTTAATAAGTACTGAAATTGTTTAATTCGACATATTGACATTACTCGACCTTCATTTTCATTAATTCACAGTGATGCCAACGTAGCAACGATTAATCGTATAGATTAAAATAATTATTTACAAATTGATACAATTATTATTTTTGAAGTTCAACTACTTCCTCCTCATTCATGTTAGAGTCTGGAGTTTACAGTCAATAAAAGATGTTATTTGTAATCACTTACATTATTTCAAACATTTTTTATCCATATATTTGGTAAACGAAAGTATTTTAAAGTATCGAGTTGGTCAAGGAGTTTCACTTATAACATTTATATCGATTATTTAAAAAAAAGTTTATGTAATGTCAGAATTGTCATTTCAAGTCACTTTATTTCTTGGCATCGTGAATATTGTTTTCCTCGTTTTACTGTGATATTTTTTCAAGTATTGGTTTGGTTTTGGGAACTCATACAACTTCTCACGTTGACTCGGCACGCCTATGAACTCCGACACCAATCCCACCGTTGACCCCAGCTTAAATATGGATATCGAACTCGCCAAAACTTGAATCGTAAGGATACGAACGAAGCAATTTCGCTTCAACTCCTGCATGTGGTGGAAACTGTGTTACAGATCCTATGTGCGAATTGTGGTACTGATATCAAGCAAAGGAAAAAGCATACCCTCGATCTTGTGGAAATGGAATCTGTTATAGTGTCTATTAAAGTGGTACATGTCAACGAAAATACGAAAATGTTACATGGAAACATTAAGCATTTGTACAATGTGAACGAGATTTATTTGTTTTCTCTAGGTCATGTTTACTGTGACCTTTCTCAACAGGTCTTGGATATTATATTTTAAATGTTGGTAAAAGAAAGAGCCGCATAATTGATCTCAATGCATGGAAATGAAAATAACAGTCAGGGATGAAATTCAATCAAACAGTGTTGCTCCAACTGCATAGTAGGGGGAAGTGGGTTGCTGTGTTCATGTACGGACTATAATTTGGTTTTTAAGCTCTACAGGGTACCAAGATAATATATATACATCTGCCCAGTTCCTAGACAATATATTATTAACTTATGAGTCAGAATAATAACAAAATGTATAAATAAAAATGTGTTTTATTCCAAACAAGTACCCAAAACAAGACTTAGAAGCATCGCGATACAATATTATTACAATATTCTCTTTCCTACTGGTATTAGCTATTAAACCTGTATTATATTTATACTTAAAGTACCTGTCCACACCGAGCCAAATTCCCATACAGCGTGGACAAAGTCCTTTCCAATCGTTTCTTCTGTTCTTGAACTTACCCACAGGTGTTTTTTTTTAAATGTTTATTTAATCCATAATGTTACAGTTTTATTTTTACATAACACCTGCCAAACTGCAAAGCAATTTGTCGGCAGTAGGTTCTCGTGGATTTACCACGATTCTTTGCTTGAATAAACATAAAAATATTTTTGTTAAAACTAAGACTAAGACCAGACAGACTAAGACAGTGTGGATACTGGGCAACTAACAAACTCACTAGTTTGTTAGTTGCCCACACTGTGTGAGTAACTACTCTGTATTCACATACGGAGTGTTTGCCTGCAGTGCCATGGTCTTAGTCTTAGTTTTAACTCTAAACCATCATAGCAATTCACTTAAAAATCCCCGACATCACTATCCAAAATCAATCCACTCACAAACGCCAGGTGAGATGAAAGCGTAGGGACACCAAAGATCCGCTATAGATCAAAGTGCAAAAGTATCCGAGGAGCATTACTCTTTCCTGTCAGCCACACCGTTGGGATTCGTCCCACAATGCACGCCATCGTCGCCCGGGATCCACTCAATTTTATTTTCTTTGTGCCACACTTGGCCTTGCAGTGACAGTTCGCCACGTTTCTGTTTTACAATGAAATTTTTAGTCGTTGTGAATAATTTTGAGGTTGGAGAACTGATAAATAATTATAATTTATTCAATGAGAGAGGGTAATCTCTGGTTATCATTTTCGTAGTAAACAAATACACAGTACGTAGTTACGTTTAAGTACATATCTGATACATTTCAATTTATTATTATAGTTTGGTTCGCCAGTACAAAGAAGTTTGTAGGTACGAATCATAATTTTCGGATAAGTTCACGTACACAGAGAATGCTGGAATGGAATGGCTCTTTCAATTACTCACGAAAAGAAAAATATGAACCCTAAAAGTAACGATGAAATCGTATTACTAAGGTTCAAGAACCTCAGGCATACTAATAAAAGGGTTTTGATCGTTAACAAAGTAAAAGCTCATTGCCCCGTTGGTCTCGTGGTAGCAAGTGCCACTACTGAGCGTGGTGTCCTGGGTTCGATTCTCGGGTCGCGAAAAGTGTTATTGGATTTTCCATTAGGAATTTCGTAGTAACAGCCCGGAGTTTGGAAGTTGGCGGTGTGTTACCCCCGTGCCTCGGAAAGCACGTTAAGCCGTCGGTCCTACGCCTGTTCTTTCTCCAGTCGTGTCGGATTGCCGTCCCATCGGACTATGGGAGTGAGGGAAGAGAGAGTGCACCTGTGTCTGCGCACACACTTGTACAATATACTTATTATCTCCCGCAACAAAGGCGTCTCCGTTGAGATTGGCCGCCAAGGCCGAAATACGGTCTGGAGGACTATATTAAAAGCTCGTGAATACCTTGACTACAGATTTTACGAAACGAAAATCAAGTTCAAATATTCCATTAGAGCAATGTTGATGTATGCAATAATAATAAATTGGCCTTTGTATTTAAAAATGGCTTTTCTAGGTATTTTCTTTATCAACCATTTGGTTGATGGAAAAATTACATGGAAAAGGCATTTTTTGTTTAAAGTATGCTTTTTCTCTATTGAAAGCTACCTTTTTATTTTACGATGTCGTGTGTTCCTCACTTAAGGAAAGGCTGTTTCGTCTCCTGTGTGGGTCGTATGATACGACAAAGGGAGTTTTACCCTGGAGACATCTTTGCCATGCTCTTTTCTTTCAGTATTGTATCTAAGGTATCAATATGAGATAAATATTCGTATTTTTTTCTGCATTTTAGTAAACATTCATCGTAATAAATACTTCAGCCCTCAAAAGGAGAATAGGCTTCAATTCAAATCAAATCAAATCGAAACATGGCATGAGATACGTTCATGAATGTTACATAACTTTATGATAGAATCCTTATAAATGCCATTTCAAATCTTTTGCACCTACATATTTTAATGAAACATAAAATAGGTAGGTGCAGAGGATTATAAAAAATAGAGAAAAAGAGATAATTTTAATATTTAAATAATTATTTAAATCTTTTTATTTTGCGATTGAAATTATCTACTTTTAATGGTTATAATGACATACAACTTTTCAAGATACAGGAAGGTAGGTACATTAAAGTCAATACCTTATAGATACCTACATAAAATAATTTTCCAGTAATAAATAAACATTAAATCTGGAAATAAGAGTAGGTACGTGACAGGTACACTGATTGATTCACGAAGAAATATATTTAGAACCAAATAAAGTAACGTTTTCCAAGAAAAACTTCATTTTCCAAACTCTTTAAAGATCTATATCAGCTTTCAATAAGTTCAAAGCGTTGAAAAGACTTCGAACATCGACGTGTCTTTCACTAAAATGTATTAAAGCAGTTACCACCGTGAAGGAACCTAGCTTTAAATGAACAGCTTGTTCGGAGATGCCTGGAACCCAGGATTAAGGAAGTATTTAGTGAATTCTTCGAAAATTATTCGACATTTCTAGAGAAAGAAGCTGAAATGTACAAAATAATTCATGAAGGATACTTATTAAATTGTGTTACTGTGGCGGTGAAAATAATAATAAGTTAGTAGACATAGGCATCCAACAATTATGCTAGATGTCAAATAGACGATAAAATTAAGGTGTCTGCTTAGGAATAAAAACATTATAGTACCTTCAACATCACACCAGGCTCATCTAATTTCATGTCTGAAACATTTCAGTTTTGATTAAATAAATGATACAATCTTCGTGAACAGAGCGAAGAAAATTAACGCTTTTCATAACTTTTGGCATAAGAATAGAAACATTGTTCCGAAAAATGTAATAAAGTCTTTAGGCGAAGGCTAATTAAAATGGAAATCACAAATTTTAATACACGCATTAGCACCCGAAATTTTCTTATTATAACATTTTTAAATATGAAATACAAATGCAAATTACAGCAGTATTACAAGTATTCTGACAGGACTCATAAAAAAGTTGGCACACTGTGAACTTTCCCTTTGCATATTCATGGAGCAAACTCACTCGGAAGTTTTTGGTGAGAAATTATGATAATAATTTTATGCTAACTTCATCCGTCTTGGCGCTTTCATAAATTATGATGTTGTACTGAGGTAGGTGCATGCGGTTTGTCGCACTCCCACCCCGAATCCTGAATAGAATTAATTCAGGTAAGTAATGAAAGATTAAGTTCATCGGAAACTCGAAATTAATTTTGGCAATTCCGCCCTTTGAACTCTTTGAATCGTTTGGAATTACTGCTGAAATTAAAACGAGGTAGACTGTTACTAAGGTAGAAGCTTAATTACTAACGCCTTAGAAATGCTTCGGACTACAAATTGATATCAGAGAAATGTCTTGTAATAAATTAGTTTTGTATTATTGTTTTAAGCGATGATAATAATATTAAATAGACAAAACAATGTTTAGCTAGAATAATCAAACTTTAAATTAGTAAACCAAATACAGATGCCTGAAAGTCACAACAGTGTAACCGGAGACTTAAGTGTTAAACGCAGCTGCTGAGGCGTATCCTGTTCTCTTAACTATGTGCTAACAGCTCGCTTGCGCTTCTCTAAAGTGATTTCTGAACAGGAAATTTCTCGTACCGTGTTAAACAATAAACTAAAGAGCGAATTCATTATCCGCTATCATGTGATGGTACTATACGTACACACTGTGGTACCATTCCGTCCAATTTCTCTAAAGGCGAACTCAAATTTGCCTAAGCCTCGTGGGGTATTCACGCTGGCGGGCTAAACAAAAGACGGCATATAGGAAGATTTATGAACAATTCACGACGCAATGATATGGGGTATCTATTCAAATCCTCCTCTGAATTTGGGGGCAGGTACTCGTATCAAGATGATGTATGCCCACGATACAGTACAATGGGCTCGTAGGTAATTTAGTTCGCTCGTTTTCACTGAATTGAATTTTTATGGGATATACGACGTACCCTATTGTTTATTTACAGCTTTATTGTTACCAATTGTTACATCAATTTAACAAAAAAGGTATCAAAAAAATTGAATTGATTTTGTTACCCAGACATAAAAGCGAAAAGCTTACTTTCTTACTCAAGTTATAACTTAATAACGGTCGTCTTTGAAAATAATTAAAGCAAGGTTGTTCCTGATTAAGTTTAAGGTCCCACGACTTTGTGAGAAATTCATATAACCTTGGCGGAAACTTGAAAGGTTTTCAGTAATGAACAGACAATTTGTAATACTGTACACAACTATTAATAACGCCCGCCAGTAATGTTTATTACACGGGGCACGCGATACAGTGATTCCACTAAAAGCATCTCGACATAGGTAGGCCTCTTACAAAACTCTCTCAGGGAATGAAACACGCATTTTCTATTGAGAAATTTTTTATTCACTCAGCGTAGTCCTCTGAATAGTGTTTTGGATGGTTCAAAGAAATATTTTTCGGGAAGGTATTCGGTGCAGAGCATTAAATATTCACGGCAATATGCCGCGCTCGCGTTCCAAAATAACTTATGCAAATATACGTAAGTTTCTGTGTTTTAAAAAGTGTGCTTCAGTTAAATATCTCAAAAGGAGGTGTGAAAAAAGTAAAACGGCGTCGTTTCGTCAAGTCTCAGGTGTCCTTTTTGCGTCGCGTTAGACACATAATGTAATGAATACCTGTTATGTAGGTATGTTTTCGGCTCTCATCTCACACACCAGCCCTATTTATAACCAAAGGATGTGTCACCATTACGTTTAATATTAACGGGACGCTCCGCAAGCTTGGACAGTTTCAGAATTGGTAAAAGGATAGTAACCATAGGGTAGCTATGTTTTATTTCAGTTCGGGACACAGAATGAAAAAGTTTTTATTGAAAGTTAAATTTGTTTCGGCGCGTTTCGTTTACCCGCTGTCCAATCGTGCACAATGCAACTATGGGGGCACCGGCTGTCGACATGGACGTTTATTTTTCAATAAAACTGGGAGTTGTCTCGGGAAAAACTAGAGGTTTGGCAACATGAAGTAAAAGGTTATTTGGTAAAAAGAATATTGGGTTCTCTCATGCTATTCAAGTGTCACTGAAAGGCCCTTTTTCAACCTAAGTACATTAGCGGGACCCTTTTAACTTGGCGTTTGTTTGTCTAGTCACGTCGCCGACGAATATAAATAACAAATACAATTTATGTAGGTCCAAAGTGTAAAACCTAAGTAATTAATTAAATTACTATAAATCTAACTTATGTCTTGACCTTTTACTTCAGACGCTTAACTTTATTGTTTAATGCCTAAATTCAATTAGCTGTGTCAGACAGATAACGATACTAGGTGAGCTTGCGGTTTTGCCCACTGAAATTAAAATAATTTTCATGAAAAAATACATACGTTTATGTTTTTCTCCGTGTATGTACTACGCCACTTCTTCACCAATTAGCTACATCAATATCGCTTATATGATTAGGATACGAAGATTAGCTCATTATTTTATATATCTATAATAATTAGAAATTTGATACCTACCTGGGATAATAAACAAGATTAATTCAATCAAACTTACTAAAGATGAAGATATTAATATTATAATGTAAGTAATTACATAGTTCAGAATAAATAAACATGTAAAATTTCCCTCTCACCGAGAGGTGGCCTGTGTCCCAGCTGGGGGAACATTGGAGGCTGAATATGCAAAAAAATTAATAAAGACCAGTAATAACTTGTAGGTAATGTAAATCTTATCTACTTGATAATTACGTTACAAATTCCCGGAATGAGTCAAGACAAACAAAAATGTTTATCCTAGGCATTTAGAGTTTATCACAATATTTACGTCAGTAAAGATTCTAATTATACCTGTTGGCGTAAATCATTAATATTCTTGAACTAAGATGTTAATTTAAAATTAACAGACTTTGAACTAAAATCCCTCAGTATTCTAGTCTAGTGTTTTCGAGTCTTCATTTTCTCACTGATGAGAAATTTTACTTTGTCTGTATAATAAAAATTAAATGCTATTCGTTGGTAAGCGCGTCATTTCTGAACGGCGAGACCGCTTTGGCAAATTTTTGTTTTCGTATTAGTTCGAATCAGGTTCTTTCCGAAAGAAAAAAAAGAAGAAGAATTGGAAAATTCGAGTAAACTGAAATTACTTTTTTTATGGGAATAAATAAATAAACAACGAGTGTCGGGGCAGCCAGTAGGTAATAAAAACATCTCTAAGTTTAACAACTCTATATTATTTGCAACATTCAAGCAATGATTTTCGCTCGTTTTGGAAACACACGAACAGGCTGAGTAGTAAGCCTGGCCTCCCTGTATCTGTCAATGGCGAGAGCGATCGCGTTGGCATTGCCGACCTCTTTAAGGAACATTTTAGGATAAAGTCACCACTGGGTCCCTGCGTATCCGAGCCCGATGTTGTTGACCATAGTGACCTTGGAACGAGATTCACAGCCAAGGACGTTAAACGCGTTATTAGCAGTATGTCAAGAGGCAAGTCTCCCGGTCACGATGGTCTGAGCATCGAGCACCTGAAGTTCGCGGGCCCTCATTTACCAAGAGTGTTGGCAATGTTTTACAACTTTTGTGTGAGTCATGCGTATTTACCTTGCCATATGACGAAAACTATTGTAGTGCCCATTATTAAAAATAAAACGGGTGATATCGCAGATTTAAAGAACTACAGGCCCATTTCTCTGGCTACGGTGATAGCAAAAGTGCTTGACAGCCTGCTTAACAGACAACTTAATAACTTTGTTAAGTTGCACGACAATCAGTTCGGTTTTCGATCCGGACTGTCTACTGAAAGTGCCATCTTGTGTCTAAAGTGGGCTGTTAGGTACTACTCAGATAGACTGGACTGTTTGTGTGTGAATCGCTGCTGCAAGCTTTCCACATCTGTGTTATGCGTGTAGCAGGGATTCAATAAGTGTGTAGGTTAAGTTACTAACATAGTTGTTAAGAAAGTTTACTAACATATTTGAGTCTTGTTACTTGTATTTTTGAATATAAATAAATAAATATATATGTGACTGAATACGTCTTTCACATTTTCTGAATAAAAAACTTCTTGTAGTTCATTGACAAGCAACGGTTGTTTTATTACATTCAGTGAGACTGAATGGCTGAATTTATACCCAAACTCTAATACGAGGGTGCAAAAATATGCACTTTCTTTAATAACATAAAGCACTCCTTATCAATGTAGCTATACCTACTTTATTATCCAAAGTGTAGCCAAGTCTTAAAATACAGTGAGTTAAATTATACCATTCACAACATTATCAGAGGCCTAAACTCAGGCCATCTTACCAGATCAGAATTATAAACATCCCACCGATCCTTAGTTATATCCAGCAGAAATCTGTGAAAACGTGAAGTGAATTAAACAGTACATAGTGAATGGTATCATAAACTACATTGTTTCAGTGCTATAAATCACAATATTCGAACGAGAATTGCGTCTGAATCCTAAATCGCAACAAGATAAACCGAGCCGTCGCGAAATATCCACATAAAACCGCAAAACATACGAAAATGATTTATAGTGGCCCCGATCTGTTAGGGCGGATTCCCGGGGCAAAAACAGATTATCGAAATCCCAGTTATACCCAACAATCGGTTTAGTTTGGCGATGTACGAATATATTGACAGACGACAGTGTGAAGACTCAATTAAATTCACTTTATATTTCTTCGGGCTTTTATCCACAACTTTTCCAAAGGAGCGAAGAAAATCTTTACGAAGGTAACTTATTCTTACGTACCCGAATCATTGACTGAAGCGACTGGGACAAGTTCAAATTCTCTACTTTAGTTGAAATAATCTATACCTACGACAGTAGTTCGGGCAAAGGGACTGCTTACCAAAGATGTGTGAATAATAGTAGTGATAGGTATAAGTATATTTATAAAACAACGAGTAGTATTCATTTGAACTGTCATGACATGTCTGTCATGTCATGTATGTCTGTCTGTTTCTCTGTGTTTGACTGTCATTCAGATATGCAAGAATGTCGCTCCTTTCATCACCGGCATTCCAAGCTTCAATAAGGTTTAGTGAGTCCTTGCAGTTGTAGGAATTTTCAAAATATGTTATAAATATTAAATTAGCCAAACAGAAAAATTTATTTTGTATTTTTCTGCCCCCCTCTAAAAGAATTATTTTACTATTAATTAATTTATTTATTTCGTTAGATGGCGTATTACTTAGTTTTCACTTCAATTGGCAGTCCCAGACTGCCTCGTTTTTTTTTGTAAGGGAAGACAAACAATAGTATATTAAAAATAAACGGAACTAAACTTAACAAATATACTACCTACAACATTTTCGATACGATTACAACTTTGATATTATTTACTAACTAATGGCAAACATAACTGTACTCAGGGTAAAATTAAATGTATGAACAAAAAACTTGTTTTTTAAAACTACATATAATTTACAAATATTTCCTAAACAACAAAAAATAGATTCAACTGGCTATACCTACTGAGGAGGTACAGGTATCAGTTAGTATACAAGTGCAGAGAATGGCAAAGTTATTTCCCCTCACACATGGTAAAAAATTGCTTGACACTTCGCATGACACTAAATTATTGTCCTGCTAAGTTCAGAAATAATAATTTGTTTAATTCGATTTTAGAATGCACCAATAAAATATGGTTGTGTTTTGTTTTAGCAATGTCATCATCATCATCATTTCAGCTGAAAGACATTCACTGCTGATTATAGGCCTCCTCCAAGCACCGCCACTTCGACCAGTTATGTGCTTATCGCATCCAGTGGATTCCTGCGGCCTTCACCAGGTCATCGGTCCACTTTGTGGGGGGCCTTCCAACGCTACGTCTTCCAGTACGCGGTTGCTATTCCATAACCTGTCGGCCCCATCGGCTATCTGTTCTGCGAGGAATGTGCCCTGCCCACTGCCAATTAAGTTTGGCAATTCTTCGGGCTATATCGATTACCTTGGTTCTCCTACGAACTTCTTCATTACGTCTCTTTACAGTAATGTCAACGCACAGTAAAACTTCTACCTATCCGTATGGAGCTATTCGTTCCACATTCTTGAACATAAGATGTACCATCACAATGCGCCCTATAATCTTCTTACATCACAGTACAGATCTGTACACATTTGTGTCATAAAAGACCCGTCTCCCATAAAAACGGCAGGCCAAATGTGGCTGGTCTAAAAAATATTACGACATATTCAGCTGGGATTTTATCGCATTCTAATCGTGTTATCCTATGAGAATGTTGTATGAAATTAGAATTACGAACTTGAACTTTGGTATTGCTAGATTTCATTTATTGAGTGTTTTCTTTGCTCTGAAAATTTCAATTGGTTTTTTTTACGATTTTAGGGAATTATGCAAGGACTTAAATTAGATCGTGCATATCGTGATGCGATTTTAGTAATTGAGTTTTAATTGTTCGTCAAAGTAGACATAATTTCTTGGAAAAATAAATGGAAGTTTCCATTAGTAATTAAAGCTATAATAACTAAACTAATAAATTTCACAAACCAGTCTATAACTGTAAAGAGACGTAAATTGAGATATAACATAACATCATGCTTGCATTCCCCAAAGGGCTAGGCAGAGGTGCACCTATAATACACCCACATTTTGCCAGTTATGTTTAAGTCCCATGTAATAGGGTGCGAGCCTATTGCTATCAATCGGGCACAAATCCAGACTCCGGGCGTAACATTGATTACGCGTTCGGATTATTCTACAGTTTTCAGACCAGCAATCACCCTCTTCCCTAAAAAGCTTGCTGTAAACATGTTGATGAATACATCATCTATTTCAGTCGTATCAAATTTCGGCGACGTGGCTTGCTTGCCATTAGACCCCGCAACACATATGGAATACAAATTCGCAATACGTACTTCTGTTATCAGTGCACAGGTGGATGCCACGTACCCTTATTCTCACGACACTCGTGGGATGACGTGAGCTTGTTTATTCTTAGCAAGGGAATTCACCTGTAGGTATAGGAAAATATAAGAAGTAATTCTGAAGATCAATAAAGGTTTCAGGGCGTAAAATATTCTGTACACGTAATATTTAGAAGCTCGTGACAGTAAAAATGATGCAGAAAAGTTCGGCGATAAAAAAATATAAATTGCTGTTTACTAACTTCTAAAAATATTTCGTAGACTCTCTTCTAAATTATGATAAAGAAGCGCCATTGCCCAGCAACCCATTTTTTATCTAGTTAAGTCATATCATAATGATGACAATCTGTGACTAAAATCAAGCTACTTTGTAACCGCCCTTAAATAACTTTGTTCTTCGGCTAGCGTTCGGGTGTTTCCGCCGATCACCGAACGACTCCTTCTGTCTTTATTTGCAGTTGGTGTTTGCAGCCGTAGCTATTCTCGGCGTAGCACGGCAGTTGCGTCGTAGCGCTCGTAGCGGTCTGGCCTACGCTCCCCTCTACGACAGTATTGGCGTAGAGATCTTTCTCATTTTCATTCTGAGATTTTGCAACTGTAATTGGACGTTTAATTAGTAGTATTTCATAATAGTATAATTAGTATTGGTGTTCTATTAATAGTTATTTAATAAGTGCTTGGAAAATACCTATCGCAACAGGTAAGTCATTTTGAAACTACATTTAAAATTTTATTGAATTTTCATTGTTTCAAAAATTCTGCAACGTAACACATCTGGTTATTTCATTTGGTTTCGACGTGTTTATTATGCGTAATAAATTAATAACACTAATATTATGTGCGTCACACTCCTTCCGTTCCCATTATGAGCTGCCAGCTAATATTATGGTAATGAAATCTCGCAGTATGGTGCGTAGCATTTACATAAACAAAAATGGGGTTTATATCGTGCCAACACAACGGTGTTTCGTGTGTACGTAAGTAATATTTCATCTCGCGATACGAGCTTAACGCCGGCAACAATAACCGTACAAAAACTCTCGCAATTGTTCTAGTTTCAAACTTCCACTTGGTGCCAGAAACAATACGTTTGCGGCGAGAAAAACTGCTTGAATAATTATGATAAAAAACGACGTGTTTTTTACGAGCGCTGCTTTTTCAATTGTAGCTTTATCTTGCCGTCAACGCCTTTCGCTTGAGTCTTTATGACACACTTTATTTTGATAACCATCTCTCGACGTCGTCTTGGAACTTCCTTTCTTTTGCATGAATCGTACCTTAAGTGTGTTTCCTAAGTCGTTGGTTGCTCAGTGTGTTTTGGAAGTAAATACTGGAATGTGCACAATAAGCTCGCATTACGTTCCTTTTACGGATATACAAGTGTCTATTTGGCGCTTACCCTCGCTTACACCCCGGGGTCGTATTCTATAGCGTCACGAGCGCTCGAGATAATTAATTAGCCCCTTTGATACCGACATAGGCAGCCGCTCCGGTCCTCGTGAGATCTTTACCGGAGAATGGTTCTCTTTTTGTTTAGCTACCTTGTTATCTGCTCTTAGTTTATTTGTACAGCTTTAATGAGCTATTTTTCCCCGCGTACTTTCGTTTTACATTTCATAGTGTAGTGTTTCGTGAAGGTGTTTATCTTTTCGTGTTTAATTTTGTAGTTACAGCGCTCTTTCAGTTTTTTATTCGCGGTGTTTGTCTACTTGTAACAACTACATTATATATGTATTATGACTTATTATTAAACGGGTATATTTGTTTTCGTTAACCCGGAAGATTCTAAACTGAAGAATCAACTTTGATCGAACATTAATCAAACATTTTTCAATATCGAAATTTTTTCTTCGTCCTTTAAAGCGAATTTTTCCCCTAATATTTTTTCTTCGATGCTTTTATGTTGGCATTGTTCCATCTCAGTGAAATTAAAAAAGGGAATTCATCATCTGCACCGAGCGTTCAAATAAGGCCGAGGGCAGATGTTGATATCTGACAAGAATATTTCAAAATTCCTTGCGTAAGCAAACTTTATACCCTGAGGGTATATTATATTTTGTTCTTGTAAATTGGCCGTATTTCTGCTTCGAATTTAATTGAAACAATGTTATCACAAAAGGTACTTTTGGATAGATTAGACTATTTCAATATAATTATGTTGCTGGGTGGCTTTTGGATTCATTCTAACGGGTCTGTAGGTACCAGTAGAAAGCGCAAATGATCTCTAATCTTAATTATTTGTTGACGGGTATTATTCCAAACATAGCGTCAACCGTTATATTAGAGCCTGTAGGTAATTTATAAATCTAAGGAATAAAAAATAACCTTTACAAAACTTCGTACAAACACTAATGGGCCTTTGAGCACCTTTGGTGTTTGTTATTTAAGTTCTTGTATTACGGATCTCTGATATTTTGACTTGACAATACACTTCGAGGTAGAAGTAACAGTGTATCACTTTGCCAATCAAGGATGGGTTGTATATAACCATTAGATGGATTGTATAGATATGTGTGTGTTAACGGTCAGTAATCAAAGGTATCGAACTCTGTCATCAGAAATGTATTAACAACATTAATTGAATGTGTGCGGCGGTCGTCGAGAATAAATCGACAGGTATCAGGTATTATCAGTTTAAACATTATGTGCTGAATATCTCGGACTAATAACATATAAATTAATCGTCCGGTAAACGGACGAATAACATTTATGAATTAATCGTCCGTTTACCGGACGAATGATTAATAAGAATTAACTTACTTCTTGGAATTATTATGCTTGGAGTGGTCGTTGTAGAAGATAGGGTACTTTTATGCGTCAGGTATTGCTTAAACTATATAACTCAAGGCATTATGTTCAGTCAACTCTTTTATATCATCGTCAGTTTTCAATCACCGATTCACCGGTCGAAGTGGCGGTGCTTGACGGCCTTTGTCCAGCAGTGGACGTCTTTCGGCCAGTTTTCCAATTCTTTATTTTATCTTGTCAGGACATATACCCTTTGAAGCTATGTCACTGAGCAGACTATTGCATAGAAAAGAATATTTAAATTAACAATTTGTCAACGAAGATCGAAATATCATACAACATTGAGTTGACCTTAAACCTTTTTAGTGGCCTGGCCATTTTATGAAATATATAAACCTTTTTTTTTGTTACATTTATTTGTCAGACTCTGTGAGTGTCACATTTTTTATTCGAGCTGACATGTAAAGAAGACGGCTGAATGTCTTTTTGCGGTATTGACAACGAACCAAAAATATAATGCTGAGTCCGGCTGAGTCGGTAAAGCAGATTATATTGTGCAAAGAGCAGACAAAAATAACTCATAAGGCGATGAACATATTTGAGATGTGATTGTACCTACACTGAATAAATGATCAAGAGAAAACCGGGTGACCTCATGTCACCAAAACACACACCAAGTCACAGTTCGCTTATCTCAATGAAGTATTTCCCATAATGATTAGGTTCACTCAGGTAGGGATGACAACAGGCTTATCAATAATTTTCATATTTGTATAACACTAGCTGACTCGTCAGACATTGTCCTGTCAAAATATCAATTACAATTTTTCGGTTGTTCCTTTGGGTTTTTCCAGATTTTAATTTTCCTTAAATATCTCCAGTATTGAGGCGAACAAAACAAAAAAAAATATTATTCAAATCAGTCGAGCCATTTTCGAGTTTTTGCGCACGGCAATAAGTATTTGTATGTACATAGATAAACAAATTGTCTGTACCTAAACATAATAATCTTATCATTACACTTTTAAATAAGTTTGAAAATGTAACCGAGCCAACAATTTTAATTAATAATTTACAAAGTTCAATGCCGGTCGTAGGACTTTATAAATGTTGTCTCGTGCTATTATCTCAAAAGTAATTAAAGCTTGACAAAACTGTGTAAAATAATAAAGGTAGAGAAGCCTGTTAATTTCCGTTTTTATACAAAATCTGATGGCAATCCTCGTCTGTTGTTTTTAAACTTTATCTTTTGAATATGCCAGCTTCTATATCCATACATTAAAGTCGCTTTTCGTGTCTGTCTGTGTGACTACGTCGTTCTTCTAAACTACGCAACGGATTTTAATGCGGTTTTCACAATTATTAAGATAATTAATTAAGTAAGGCTTAGGTGTCATAAAAAATTAATAATAAACTTACTTAAAGAAATGTCGATGTTTTGCAAGTCGTAAAAACCGTGCAAAGAAGGGGCGGGTTGCTATAAAACAACATTTTTTTACAAAAAAAAACATAAACTTCTTTTGTTGGTTTCGTTTTTAGCCACTGACTTTCGAAATAAAAGCTATTTTTCAATTTGTAATGTTTTATTTGGAAGTTTTCACTTTTTTGTTATGTTACCTACCACGAATTCGAATACCATTACCTGCTATGTAAATAACCAGTGACACATACTGAGCCACCGCTCTTACGGTGTTGATTAGTACAATATTAAGCCCATTGTATGTTTTGTAGTGTTATATTTATTTTTGTTGCTATGTATTTTCTGGTGTACAATAAAGTTTATATAAATAAATAAATAAATAAATATTTTACAAACGAGATCACATGGCAGTTTCACGAGTTGGACGAGCGGTGTTGGCTCAGTGGTAACGGCCGCAACTTACGAGTTCGAGTCGTAGGTTCGAACCCTGAAAGAAGCTTTACTTTGTATAAAATTATTTAATCACCACTGCTCTCACAACGGTTAAGAAAAACATCGTGAGGAAACCGGCATGTCCTAGAACCAAAAACTCGAAGGCATAATATGACATCTACCAACCCGCACTGGGCCCGCGTGGTGGATTACGGGCCGGCCCACTCACCGAGAGGTTCCCTGTGACACAGCAGTGGAAACATAATAGGTTTATTATGATCAGCATTTTGTTTTTAACCGTATAAACAATGGGTTGATGTGAGATCACAACTTTTTTAAATAATCGTATAGACCAGCTGATTTTCAACATAGTGTAATATCACACCTTTGGTAACTTGATCAGATAAGTCTCGTATGGGGCCAGGATGACGACCGATCCTAACAACAAAGATTGCATATTGGCACCAAGATGTACATGTAGGTACGCCTTTTTAACTTGTTTGTAAAACATTGACAAAATGAATATTTTATTTTAAAGACACTTAACAAATACACAAAAGGTGCCTTCGGAGCTTTTAAAAACGCGCTTATGTATTACTTAGTATCGATTATTAAGGCGACGAAACAGAAAACGTCGATACGCTAGTAATAATTTATTGGCACCGGAGGATAGAACGCCCATTCTCTTCTATTCATACATTCTCAGAGTATACATAGTGTAAATATTATTTTCTTCGAGTAAAATACGGCGTTCTTGCTAGGAGTTAAATAGGAGCAAAGATTGTATTGTTTGATGGCCATCAGTTCTGTTTTTCATTTCACCAAATGCAAGATACGATAAAAGAAGGGATACCGTTGAAGCACAAATTATATAGAATGATAGGTGCTATTCTAGGCAAAACCTTCTTTATGTGTATGTCAATTTCCTCTTTTCCTACTGGGACGCACTTAAATTCAAACGCAAATAAATAGAATCAGTTGATTGGTAGCACTGCCTACAGCCACTATTGAGTCACTCCACCAATATGTAGATACCATTAGATTCAAAGAATATCACTACTGCGTATCGGCCCGTATTAATTGCATTAGGGAATAGGAGGCTTCGTAGGTTTTCGTCGATGTTTTGTTATTCCGGCCTCAATCGGATATTTCTTTACAAAAAAGACATGTCAGGGACATACGTATGACCCACTGCCCCCGGGGCATTCTCCGAGATGTATCGTATTACCAACTTTAACTTAGAACATATTTTTTTTATATATATAACACAACTAACTCTTGAAAAGAATATGACATGTGTTGTGTAACAAAATAATGGGTATATCAAACTTTTGGGTTGTTTTTCCTATGTAGCTGTTTTTATTCGTAAAGAAATTGTATTTACAAAGTTTGATGTCTTTGCGGAAGTAAAAGTAAGAAGTGACATTAATTAAAGTGATCTTGCTGTCAAGACGTGGTTGTCCTTTTAGTTCGATATAAACATTATTTCACGTGTAATTGGAACTTTCATGTTTAGACTGAAAGCAGACTGCTAATTGGTATGTTTTATTATATCTAAGTATAAGAAATAAGGTCAACACCAAACTCCAATCAGCTATTTTAAATTCGGTATCTACACCAAACCTATTTTTACCAGCACTTTCATCATTACGTCACCAACGTCCACTTTTAGAGCTCAGCAAGGCCGTAAAAATATTAACTGGATGCAACAACAAAGCCCTGACCCGGGTCAGGGTTTCTAGTCTGCGCTCGACATAGAAGGCCGAATCTCCGCCACTGCGCCATTCGTTATTGGCATCGATTGCAATCGCATCGCTATCGAGCAACGCAAAGATCCATTTCCGACGATTGACTCTTATAATTCCACGAAGTGATGGGCAGCTTGTACTCTTCCATTTTCAGTTCAATTGGAACGGTATGTAAAAGCCTAGTTTGTTCTTTAGCTTTTTTATCTTTTAGCTATGATTTCAAATAGGAATAAGAACGTTTTGTATGGTAATGTATTCTTCATCAGTCTCCTTTTCTGATTGGTTGATTCTTTGGTGATCGGTAAC
Source organism: Conistra vaccinii (assembly GCA_948150665.1). NCBI lineage: Eukaryota > Metazoa > Arthropoda > Insecta > Lepidoptera > Noctuidae > Conistra > Conistra vaccinii. The sequence goes on along the minus strand of OX411328.1, from coordinate 9,841,269 downwards.
ATACTGTTGAGGGTTGCAATCACAAAAAAAAAAAAAACAATTGAAGGGCCACGCAGTCTATCGTTGTTCTGACTGTCAGATTTTTTGATGAGTCTTTATTAACTCCGTGTCGATGACTGTGATGTAAAACATTGTTCAATGATTTTAACGAAGTGGATCCAAAAAACAAAACATGGAACTATTAAGTTAGTTTTCCCAAATCACCAGTCAATAGGAACACAATCGACCTTTGGACCGTTAATTTGAATGAAAACAGCCAACAATACAACAACTCCAACTATTTAAATTGAGATAAGCAAACGAGTTGGGTCGGCCGTACTTTTGTCACTCAACGCCCCTAAATGACAAATTAATTAAATGAATGACCCTGAAACAATAAAAGCCTGAATACCAACCCTAAACTCGTCCGAATGGTCCATTGTTCCTCATTGTTATCACTTGAGTGATCAGCTAACAGAAAGAACAACAGGTATAATAGTGACGTCTGAAAAGCAAGGGAAGTAAAATTATTACGACAGTTTTTTGTAAACAATGCTGATGGCAGTTTTATGTTTGTAATAGAATTACGTTATGTGCTTGCCTCTAGTTTTATTGTGTTATCACGTAAGTAGGATTTTATTGCAGAGGGGCGTTTTACGTTTCTTCCTTTCCGTGTTATCTTTCTGTAATGCTACAATGTTTCATACCGGTGCCGGTGGGAGGTTTAGGATCAACTCGTTTATTCTTTAGAAATCTCACCTCGTGAAATTTTGTTGTGAAGTTAACGTGTGAAAAGTTGATTTTTCACACCGTTGAAACAAAAATAGGTGAGATACATTTGAAAGCACACTATACAAAGTCGCCCATGCGCATGTGACCGCCCGTAATTTTCTGAATATTCATGAAAAAATATCGAAAATAAACTTCAAAAGGGGGGGTCTATCTATAACATTTTTCACTAGTTTTTTTAAAATAAATACACAATTTTTTACCGAAAAAATGACTTCGATTCCGTTTTTTTTTTCGTACCTAGTCGATAATTTTTTGTAAAATTTTTAATTAACCTGTTATAATAACTCATAAGCTTTAGGAAATAATAAACAGAATCCAAATCGACCCATAAACTTCGGAGATGTGTCAAAAAACAGAAAGCAAATCTTTAAAAATAAAAAATTGAATAACATGAAAAATGTTATAGATAGAATAAATGTTATAAATAGCTTTTGAAGTTTATTTTCGATATTTTTTCATGAATATTCAGAAAATTACGGGCGGTCACATGCGCATGAGCGACATTGTATACTGTGTTGTGTTGTAAAATACTTCCTGTCTGAAAAAGAGTTAGTGCTTAGGGCGACGACGCTGTCGCCGCACCGCCACCGCGCCTCTAAGCTGTGTATATGTAACGTTGCCAGCCCGCAGCCGCGGATGGATGAACCAAAACCTTATATTTCACTTCTTACTATTTTGCTATAGTCTGTACACATAATATGTAAGCACAAACTTCTTTTTTTTAGTCAAACTCAACATGTTTATCATGCTACACTTGTGATGTTTGTGGCTAGCAATATTACAAAAAATCTAGTGATATGACAAAATCAAGCGGAGATGGCGCGGCGACGGTGTGGCGACGGCGTGGCGGCGGCGTTTCAGTGTTCAGTTTACATGGTTACGCGAAACGGGGTCGGTGCGGCTGCGGTGCCGTCTATACGAGCCCTTATGGTCGGAAATGAACTGTAGATTTAAACTCACCGTCTCCTATTTAGTCACGATCTTTCAACGACCGAGTCCAAAATTACGTTACAGAAATAACTTCACCCAGCTTTGATAACTTCGAAAGTTTTCAAACTAAATTCATCCAAAATTATGTTGAGCTATCTTACAGAATTTCTTCAGAATTTCAATTAAAGTACGAGTTTTTGATAAATTACGAAATAAATTTTCATCCCGTCAAAACCGTTTGTTACATCGATTGTTGTTTTACAATCGTAAATAAAGCCTTATTTGTAATTCTACGGGCGATAATAAAATACGTGTCAGAGGCACGTGACGATGACAGGAGGGGTCCAAAGGTAACGGTGGAATTATTAGAAATGTTCAAAGGAACGTGAAATATTGTCTTATTACATAGTTTTTGTGTTGTCACGTTCTTTATGCTGGAAGTTTGATTATTTACTTGTTGTATACGTACATAGTACACGACAGAAGCCGTTGATTAATTTACAGTAATAGTTTGGTGCTTTATAGAAACTTGATGTTGTTTAATAATTAATATACAACACGTTCTTGTATGAATAAAAATAAACCGATGAAAACTTATATTGTCATAAATTGCGCAATGTGATTCACAATATTATAAATGTTTGGAAAAAAAGGTTCTGAATGTATGAGTTCGATAATATTTAAAAAAAAAGGTTCTGAATGTATGAGTTCGATAATATTTAAAAAATCGGGGAGTCTTTGGGGACTGCCGATAGAAGTGAAAACTAACTAACTAATTAAGTAACTTTATGATTCTCGTGTTGATGTCTTTCGTTCGATACATCTAGCTCATGGAAAGCGTTAGGTGACGATGACGCGAGTCCCATGATTTTGGTTCACCCAAAAAGTGCTCAATGCGCCTAAAGAAGTTTTCATTTCAAAAAACATTCCTAGAAAAAGGTCAGCGCGCCACAAAAGCCTTCCTGTATCGCATAGGTACAGTCAGCTGCAGAGAAATCTCACCCCCTAGCAATGTAAAAATACATTGCTAGGGGGTGAGGTTTTTCTGCAGCTGACTGTACAAACACTGTTGTCCCACAACTAATATGAAGGCAAAGGGGACTAGTCATTGTTCTTTTTAGCATAATTACATGACGAGGACAAAAAGCAAGCGGGGTATGAAACCCTCTAAGTGTGACAAGCACGTGCGTAAATTCCCAGACGAGAAAAGAAAATCCCCAAGCGCACAAAGGGTTCCGTGCCACGAAAACTTTTATAGTTGGGCATTCTTTTTATTATTTATCATAATAGCGGCCAACAACCGGCTACCTATTACAGTTCTAAAGATACAGACCCTTAAGACCTTAGTACCTTCGCTTAGGGCTCACGGCTCATCCTTGGGTGTACCTACCCTTGGGTACAAAACCCGAAAATGCTTCTTTACTTTACACGTAAAAAGACTTCATAGAAGCTGAACATGATATTCTATTCTATTCTATTCTATTGTGAACTTATTAAGTTAACTCGTCGACGTTGAAATAAGTTACTTTTGGTAATATTATTTTGAAATTTAAAACACTTTCTTTACTAACTTAGAGTTATCTAACACTGATAGTTAATTTTTGTACCAAAACTTGGTTTTTCTGTAATGAAATAAATCATCTTGTTTAGGGTTCCGTAGTCTACACCTTTACAGTTTCGTCATGTCCATCTGTCTGTCCGCGGCTTAGCTAAGAGACTCTTAGGCTGTCTGTCCACTGGAGCGGAGAGGAGAAAAGAAGAGCGGAGATGTGCCAACATTAACCAATAGAATCTTGACACCGCCCCTGAGTTTAGATCAGTGATCCTGAGTCCTATTGGTTAATATTGGCACATCTTCGCTCCTCTTTTCTCCTCTCCGCTCCAGTGGACAGGCAGCCTTAGTATGACGGTGGACGATGGATTTGTAGTTAACTGATTGATTTATTTAAACACAGAATCCATGACATTACCTTTTGTCTATTTGGTTGATTGAATACTTAATTAAAAACCAAATTTTCTTGTTTACTTGTAGGTTTCAGAAAAATCTTAGAAGAAAATCTGAGATTTTAATATCCAGTCAAAACCCCTTAACGAGACGAAAACATCACTCACCACCACTCCAATTTCAACTGACTGCTAAAAAGCTCATTATACCAAAGTAACAGCGTTACCCGGTATTACCCAGTACTACCCAGTGTTACCCAATGCTACCCAGTGTCTCATAAACAACATCAATTTGCTGAACCCGTCTAATTGTGAGAGTGTACCTCAGTAACGTAACACCTGGAATGCGAAGCCTTAAATCCGACGAGCTTACGACCTCACCGCACCTGATACCAAGAGTTTATTCTCAGAAACTTTATCATACGAAATGAGAGTTTATATCTTTGGAATAAAGTTTGTTTTGGCAATCGATGGGGGAATTGAGTACCTAGGTATAACATTATATATGGGCGTAAAAATTATATGAGTGCATTAGATCGTATCCTAATAATTTATTATTTGATATATGACCAAAAAACGAGTTTTAAGAAATTCCGATCTTTCTATTAAATAATTGTTGCTTTCTATTAATCACATAACATAACATAACACCAACATCACTTAGTTCATAATAAACGTTTTGACTTTGACTTTAAGAAATGAAATACAATGAAATCATTCTTTGTACAAAAATACGATAAAGTTTTCTAATGGCGAATAAATACAATTTTCATTTAAACTGGTTGAATGTTAAAAAACTGAAACTTTGAGGAGCTCGTGGCTAAGTAATAACAAGCCACACGGGTCGATCCATCAGGTTAAGCTACACTTCCCGGGGTTGGTCAGTGGATGGGTGACCATCTTTACATACCGAGACTCCTCCGTGCCTCGGAAAGCACGTTAAGCCGTTGGTCCCGGCTGTCATTTGTGGATCTTTGACAGTCGTTACGAGTCGTCAGAAGGCCGAAAGTCTGACACCAGTCTTACCAAAGGGTATCGTATTACCCAGTTACTGGGTTGTGGAGGTCAGATAGGCAGTCGCTCCATGTAAAATACTGGTATTCAGCTGCATCCAGTTAGACTGGAAGCCGACCCCAAAATAGTTGGGAAAAAAGGCTAGGAAGATTGAATGTTAAAAAACTGCTGCTAAGATATATTAATCGGATAACGTTTAACACATCATTAATCAACGCCTTTTGTGTGACACTATTCATATATAGGTACATAAGTAGTGCTTACAGCACAGTGCGAGGATACACAACATTAACATACTTAGATTACAAGACAATTCCTAGTGCTTAACGTCAGTTGTGTTTTAATTTATGCCTACCATTACTATCTGTTAGTCTTATCTCACATACAGCCAGTTGCAGAAACAAACTTTAACTTTTAAAGATGTCATTTCATACTAATCTTCCATTAACTTGTTGCAGAAAGCAACATTAGACTCGATTTTAATGGTTCTTTGATGAAATTAATGAAATCATTAGCTTGAATGATCCATTACGTAATGGGGCATTAATGTTTGTCTTCGTGCAACTTGGTGTTATACATATAATATATTAACCACCAAGTAAGTATGGTCTGTTTTAAAAGTAGCAGATGAAAGTGTAAACAAAACCTGATCCAGTTAAAATCTTATGCAAATATTTACTAAAGGGTATAAATAACACATTCACCTGTATTTACAAGGTTGCAACTGTATATATCACCACATTTTACAACTATTATTGTTCGAATAACATTATTAAATTGTAAACCACAATTGTTAAATGAAAAACATCTTTTAGATGGTTTAAAATTATTATTTCGGGTTTAAGTATTCAAATAATCAAAACAAAGCACTCAATATATTATGTAAGTGGCACAACAAATTGGTATCCATAAATATATTTTTTATCCATTTGTTTACATTTTATGATACTTTTGGTATAGGTGGTGAGTTGAGCTCCACGATTATTGACAAAATTTGTCAATTGCTAAATGCTTACACTGACTGGACAGGTCCACTCAAATCTGTGTGGTTCTTTCCTCAAAAGACCATTTCAGACACTAATCTACATGGTTCTCATATGGCTTGACCAAGATTATGTCTGGACTTTAAAAGAGACTGCGACCTCTGAGTTTATTTCGGCCTTTCTTCTCCAGAGTAGTCAGTTAGGAAACGCCGACCTCATCTAGTTTATTTTAAATAATTTATTTTTGAATTGACGTGTAAAAGTGATTCCAATATCCTATTTACAGAATAAACAATTTCATTTCATAGACTATTAGAATGATCATATATCAACGGGTCTAGGTATTTCTCTACTGAATGTCGAGGTGTATGGTGTAGTGGACAATCTAGCCTAATACAAATTTACGCCATACTGAATTCGGACTATGCTCCCAAGAATTGCCTAACTTTGAGATAGGAAACTCGGTCCAAGCAACAGCCGTTGACGTCACTATCCGATGGTCTTACTAGCTAAGCGACTAGCAGATGCGGCTAGCTATCTCTCTGCTTCATGCTTGTCTATTTATTGATCTGAGAAGCTTTGCTTTTGATATCTTTAGATATTGTTTCGACCATTCATAGGAGGGTAAAGTTAAGTTTTCGATATTATGGGAATGGGTACGGGTAGACACCTACTACGGCTATGGCATTTTAATGTCCACTGATTGTATATTCTGAACTTGTCCTTCTTATCACAGGGAAAACTTTTAGGTATTATGTTTTTCTAAATTTTTTTGGTTCCGTACCTCAAAAGGAAAAAAACAGAACCCTTATAGGATCACTTCGTTGTCATCCGTCAGTCTGTCAAGAGCCATTTTCTGAGAAACGCGTCGAGGTATCAAGTTGAAATTAATATCAAATACGTAGATCTCTGTTTCCTTGAAGCTCTAAAAAAAAACAAGCTTCTAAGTCAGCACAATAAAAAAATACGGCCATTTATGTGACATATTTTGATACTAGCTAATAGCCGGTTTTTGTCTTTCATTTTTCACTTGGAATGAATCGTCTTAATAAAACAATAATAAAAGGCTATAATAGGCTGGCCTATTATAGCCTTTTCATGCATAGTAGTCAGTTTTATTCAGAGCATACTGTACCTTATGCCCCATTGCACTATCTTCAGCGTCAGTAGCTAGTTTAAACAAGCTTTACCTAGTTTAAATAGCGTACACTATACAGATAGTGGTAACAATTACGTTTTGTGAGGTTTAGTCGCGAAGAGCTCGAACTAACTTCTTGAGCTCTTGCTTAACAGTTTGATTAAGGGCCTGACGGTTCCCAAGTCGAGAGCTTCCTTATAAACTTGAACCACCGTAGCTTGTGTTGAGTACCTCCTTGTATTGTACTTACAATGTAGAGGAGAATTTGTGTTCGCTCTTCACAAAATATGATGAGTGCGTGTGAATTTATACCTATTTTTTTATTTTTTCACGAATTAGATAATAATGAATATAACATAGAAACGTAAAAGGTGAGGTTGTGGACTTATTCAGCCTTTTAATGTTCCCACTGCTGGAACACAGGCCTCCTCTCGGTGAGAGGGAGTGGGCCGTAATCCACCACGCGGGCCCAGTCCGGGTTGGTAGATTTCACATGTCTTAGAATTCCGTTCTAGGACATGCCGGTTTCCTCACGATATTTTCCTTCACCGTTTAGAAAGCATTGGTGATGAAATAATTTACACAAAGTAAAGCGCCTGTCTGGGTTTGAACCTACGATTTACAACTCATAAGTCGCGGCCGTTACCACTAGGCCACCACTAATCTTACTGGTTTTTAACAAGTGACCTATCTAAAATATAAGAATGCGTGATCCATCAATTCACAGCATGCTCAAAGTAAAGCAGTAAGATCAACCGCTGGTCACTATAACTAACTATTGAACTACGAAATCCACCATTACTGCTACAATATAAAAGCGCAGTAAAAGTCAAATTTTGTACTGTAGACGAGCGATTGACAGTACGTGTGTTTGTATAATAGTATAGTTTATACCATAGATGGTTTATACGATCGATACGAAAAGTTGACTAACGAATGTGAGAAGCTGGAGCTGTCAGTAGAAAAGTTTGTGGTTTTAAATCCATCAATAGACTGTTATAGGAAATCATGATTATATACTAACTATTGATATAGGTACTTTACTTTCTCCGAATAGTATTAAATTTATGATTTCTTATTCAAACAACTCACAATATTTCACTCTTTTTGTCAAACTAAATAACTGTCGGTATGGTGTCCACCGCGCTCGGTGGCCTGTAGCGCTTTGTGAGTGCACCGTGCACAAGTCGCTATATAGAAAAGAAAGAAAGAAAGAAAAATAAGTTTATTTGTCAAAGAAACACGTGCATAAAAAAAAAGATAATAAGTTCGAGCAGAACAAGAAAATAAAAACAATAGGTACTTAGATCTAAATTCACGAACTCAAAACAGAAATAGTCGGCAGCTGCTGGCACGTCATGACTGTGACAAGAAGGCTACCACTCAGCATGATGTTGTGCTATGGGGACCCACAGTACAACGCTGATTTTCAGTGGTCACCCGAAAAAGACGTACGGAAACCAAGTCTGACATAAATAGGTAATAAAATAAAACAAATAGTACTTATAATATAATGCTACTATACAACCAATAATGAACCGGTTTTGCTGAGACAGTTCTTGTTGTTTTTGTAATTATATTTGTTTGATTACTAGTTCATTTATTTATTTATAAGTATTAAACATATGTATGAGGTGTGTTGAAACTGTTTGTACTTCCCGTCACTTGTCCTTAAAGGTTCATTAGAAAACCAACGCCCCAGACAGCATCTGTCTGGCATTAATGCTGAAATGAACCTTTTTGGCGTACCCGTGAGGTACATACTACTGTTGCTAAAACATCATTTTTATTTTGTTATTAGTATTTTGTGTTTTACGAACTGTGTTCAAATAAACGTTATTCTATTCTAACCCTTAAACGACATCATAGGATCATTATTTTTGTGTTTCTGCTTAGACCAAAGGTTTAAAGATATTTTTTGAAGTGGTAGCTTTGCGTCTAGAAGCCTGCAGAAATAATATAATTCTAGCAAAGCCAACTTGCTTGATTACGCAGAAAAACAAACCATAAATAAATAAGAACTTTACTATGTATTTCATAGCAAAAAAATATTACAACAAAACAAAAACTGTTGTTACGCTACTTAGTCACTTAGCAAGTTAGTTTTTCCTGAAAAAGTTGTGTAATGCAGTGGTCATTTATCTCGAACGCCAGCCGCATATGCCGCCGCGTCTGCCGTAGCATCGTATTTTGTATTTGTTCCATATCTGTCGTGTGCCGCTATGATAATCGGCTTTATGCAAGTTTGGCGCGCAATGTATCTATTTGTATTCGTTTTGTTAGGTTGAGTTGGTTTATGTGTTGGGTCGTATATAGGAACATTATTATTATTATTTTTGATTTTATAGCCTTGAAAGCTATACGTACCTACCTCCCTATATTTATCATGAACTTTTTAATGCTAACATTAATATGATATTAGTAATTTATGTTGAATTTTTTCCAATGAAATAATGTATAAGTTCGTGTGTGTGTGTGTATGTGTGTGTGTGTGTGTATGTATGGCTTGGCTTTCCATGCCGTTGAGAAATATCTCTCAAGCATTTCCTCGTGATGTTTTCCTTCACCGTTTTTGAAGCAAGTGATAATCATACAATATGCACATGAATTCGAAAAGTCAGAGTCGAAGAGTTCGAGGTAATGAATTAGAAGAATAAAAATACAAATTCTAAATATTTGGAAATGCGCCTTGATACAATATTAAGGAACAATGACTGTAGAGAAATAAAATTAAATGAATTCTTGACAATATATGGATCTTTTCGAGGATGACTTTACCTACTGAAGGGTCCCATAAACAATTCATATACCCAAGTAGGTAGATTACGACTACATTGTTTATTGTATTTGGTCAATTTGATTTGGACTGTTTGCTACAAAAATAAAGATACATTAGGAGAAACTCTACCTCCGTGAAATAAACTAAGTAGATTACTTATGCTTATACATAGAGCTACTCTTACTTTACGTTGTATCCTTCACCTGTCTATCTGTTTCATAACTTTCCAGACCAATAGACAAGTTTCTGTTCGGTTTATTTGCAACACTAGTTCAAAAGCATGCAAAACAAGCGATCAACATTCTACAAGCGTACCTTGTTTATGCAAACTAGATTTTCACCTCTTCCATGTTTCTAATCCCAGGAGAAACTATCAAAACGAACTTGGATATTAACCGTCGCTTCGCAAATTCGATTTACCTTTTTCTATCAATGTTTACCTCGATAAACAAGTTTGGGCTATCCTAAATTGCTGTCTGTATAGACCCAAAATAATTTCATATTTTATATCTTGTTTGTTTTTTCTTTTATTTACAAAGTTACTCTCTTTATCCTTCTGTTTACATAAAGAAGTATAAATATTAAGCTTGTCATAATTCTACTTTAGTTGTAACTTGAGAAAAGCGGCTTACTCCGCTCGTAATCGCAGGGTTAACATCTTAATTTAATTTGTGAAGAACCTAATATTTCATTCCCAAATGTTGTTGCTTTACGTAATTTGTATGTTCATTAATAAGGTTTGAAGGAAATACCTTTGCACAATATGTGAAATAATTCGCCCCGGGAAGTATCTACTTGCCTGACATACTTTTGGCATGTTTTCTGTGGTTAAAAAGGGATAGAAAACTTACCTTCCTTCGAACTTATACCTATAATATTATGGCAACATCAATCGAACCGTTTGTCAAGCAAGCCTATTGATTATAAAGATCATTACCCATGGATAGTCAAACCAAATAAAAAACGAAGTGAAGTGAGGCCGATTTAGTCAACATAATTATGTGCACTTAGTGTGGTGTAGTTTGATTGTAATTGTGAGCGTATGAGCGTGTATATGCACAAAGCAGAGGTGTAGTTTTGGCATAATTTACTGTATTGATCGCACCGCTAAGTCTTGGTTTTTTATTTTGTCTGAGCATGGCTATAAAAACCTCATTTTCATAGAACGGGTGAATAGAAAATTTTGAACTTTTCAGACATTAAAACTACTATTAACTCCAAAAATACCTTTGATTATGTATGTAAAAATTGCATAGAGTATATCTAGTCATGGTTATTGTGATGATTGCGATCTCGAAACGATTAAAAAGCAAACTTAATATATATATTACATCCTCGTCTAGCTTCATTTTCATAATCATGTCTGTCAGTTATTTATTTAAGGATTGTCTTTTCAGTATGAATATCTGGTTCTGGAAATGGCTTGTGCATTAGAGGGACTATACCGAAAGAGGATTTAAGATTTTTCATTAAGGGGATTTTGGAGATAATGGTATTAATATCAGGTAAGAGAATAAGGAAAATGTATTAGTAGCAACGACTTATAAAGTCACCACAAAAAATTGGAGATTTTTGGTGTCCTTCAAAAAGGTTAAGTGCGTCTTATTCACAGGGGACCCTTATTTAGGTCTTCACGAGAAATTTCCCGAATTTGGAAAATTACTGTGTATTTCCAACAACCTTAAACATAAGATGATAAAAATTATTTATAGACATAAAATGAAACTAAAGCATCCATCACAATAACTGTCCTTTTTCGCAAAACTCACTATTGCTTCACGATGGTTATTACATACATCTAGTACAAAGAAAACACTCCCATTATTCTTCTCTTACAAATAAAATACCTATCTATAATATCAATATCTAAGTTATCTAGACAGTAGTGCTGTGACATAAGACACAATATATCCTCAATCCAATTTCGATTGTCTTCTGGAAGGTCTCGGAACGCCAGATATTTCCCTACTCGATAAATTCAAGTCGGAGTCTAACAACTGGACTGTCTACTTGGATTATCTGATAGCTAGCAGCTTAGCGCTTGAAGTTATTGCATAGCATAGACACTTTAGCAACATGTTTTGTTGCTTAGATTGTAAATCTTGAAGTGGATTTTACTTGGTGTGTGCCTTTTGGTACGCAACAGATTTAAACAGGACCAAAGCATTAGTTACATTCTTTCGGAAAATTGCTTATTATTTCCGTATAGTTAACGTATCAACGTTATTTAGAAATGAATCTCAGGGCAAAATAAAGAATATAAAACAACAATCTTCTGTATTATTTTGACTCAATTTCCCGAACAGTCTTTTCGAAAAATTCCGGACATATAAAAACAAAGGCAATGTGTTATCCGTTGAAAAAACATGTCCGACCAAAAACGGTTCATTAAAACAAACCTAATCCTATTGCGGAAATTGTGATAACGGTCTGGTGGCGTGTCGGGTGGGTCGTGCGGTATCGGGCAAAGTCGTGCGGTATCGGGCATAGTCGGACGATGCCGGGCGGTGTCGTGGTGGCCCACAGTGCGGTGTAGTGCGGTTGCTGCACTATGACTTAAAAGTCACTTACTTGACTTAACATAACCTTTGATTTTCTGCTCCGTTGCATGGGGTACTTTATCAACTCTGTACGCCGTTGCGTGGAAGTAGAAAACTTTCATAGGACTACAGAATGGATTACCCTACCCTACTTTATTCTACCTTACCCTTATACTTACTCATCCTTACTGGAAAGCGATTTTAAGAACATTTGAAGGAAGATTTGAATAACAATCACCCCCTTTTTTGCAAAAATAATTGAAACTGACGGATTATTAGTATTGTAGGTACATTTAAATCGATAATGTTTGAATTTGGAATTACTCATTTAATTTATTTAAGTAATTATTATTCAACACAATTAAAATAAACAATTGTTTACGAACACTGGTTTTGTGGGTTCAGAAAAAAGCAATAATTTATATTTTGTTTCATGTTTAATATTATGTTAAACTTCAATGAATAAAAATAACATCATTTTAAATATTTTGTGATGGGTTTTATTAATATACTTAATCGAAAATATATGTGTGCGGCGTACCGAGATAACTGGCTATCGCACAGACAGTCCCATTATATTTGCCGCTCGGCAATTTATCTCCCAGCGCTTTTTGTTGGCGAACTATGAAAAGCGGAATCAATTCCAGTGCCGGCACTCGAAACCAAATGAAAACCAATACATGTACCTACAACAGTTTATACGTTATTACAGCAATCATTTTGATTTTCGAATTGTTCACAGATTCGATGAAAAGGAAAACATGGGCTGGACAAGGATATACAAGACGATAAAACTACAGTATGTGATGAAACTGCGGGTGAAGTAAATGTTGTTAGTGACAGCGTGGTTTTAGCCATGTATCGAAAAGTAATATATGCAGCGGTGGCCGCGCTGACACTACAAATAATTGGTGCAGCGCGGCTGATGTGCCCGACTGACCCTAACTGCGTTTGCGGTGGCACGCTCGCCGTTGAACTCAATTGCAACATCGACGGTGAGTGCACTTAAATGTTGACGCTTACGAATGCCTTTTAAAGTCGAGTCGCAACTTTCGCAGCGTGATTTCAATTTTTCTTCACACAAACTTCCTTTCCCACTTTTTATTACGACACCGTAAGCGGATTATGTCATGTTCGATTTTACAGTCGCGTTTTAAGTGTCGTATATTTCAGCAGTATTTTAACTAACATAAAATAAACTTTTCAGGTCGAACAGTAAAAATAAATTTACTGCCAAACATCTACATAAATATTAAATGTGAGAACGCATCGAGTCTCGACTACAGCAAGTTACCTAAATGTGCCAACAACATGAGTTCATTTAAATCTGTCAGTTTCAAGGATTGTCCATTGCCAGCGTCCTCATTCAAAGATGTGCTGACTAGTATGGGTGTATCGAAGACCATGGCACTGATATTCCAGAATGCAAAAAACCTGTCAGGATACTTTGACAGGAAGCACTTTGCAGGATTACAAGACTTGACAAAGCTACTTCTGTCGATAAATGGGATTACTCATCTTCCAGATAATTTGTTTATGGATATTAATAAGTTAACATGGCTAAACATAAGATCCAATACCATAAACCTCTCTGAAGAGTTGTTCAAGCCATTAGAAAAGCTGGAAACTCTAGAGATTAGTCATAATCACATGACCAATATTTCTTCGAATTTATTTTCCCATTTATCTTTCTTAAGAAAACTTTCCCTGTGGCAGAGCAACGTCACCTGGTTTTCCAAAGATCTTTTCACAGGCGTCGATGTGCTTGAAGAATTAGATCTCAGTTCTAATGGTCTTAATGAACTTCCTGCGTCTATATTTAAGCCCTTAAAAAAATTAAAGAAACTGACTTTATTCTCCAACAAATTTTCATCGCTACCACAGAACTTGTTCAGAAAGAATGCGGAACTTGAAACAGTGGTGATACTAAACAATGACGTCAAACTGATGGAGCTACCTAAATACCTTTTTGGGGATTTGCCAAACTTGAAGCAAATATATATTCAGAGAAGTGGTCTAGAGACCGTGCCGTACGACGTTTTTGCCAATTCACCGCTAATTACGAACATATCATTAGCATACAATGACCTTACAAAATTACCAGAAGCCATTTTTAATGATCAAATAAATCTTCTCGAGCTTGACCTGAGTTACAATCAACTGAGGGAGTTGAAGCCTAAATTGTTTTCATCTTTAGTGAGATTGGAAAGGCTTAAATTATGTCATAACTCACTTGTGGAAATATCTGGGTAAGTAAAATTCGTGTTGGCTCAATATCCTTTTATACGATTATCGGGTATGTGACGTAATTTATTTTTATTACAGCCAAACCTTTTCGTCTCTACTTAGCCTAATATACTTGGAAATGGAGAATAATAATTTGAAAACGATTTCGTCGTATTTGTTCAGTAACAATAAACAGAGAATGTCTATATCTCTGGCTTACAATAAACTTGATTTTGAGGACAAAGAGTTGACAAACAATTCTTGGATGGTGAAAAGGGCATCGCCATTTGCCCACACTTATAATTTGAAGCTATTGAATATAAGTCACAATGAATTTAAAGTGGCTTTTGAGGACTGGTGGGTGAATGGCCATGAGAATCTAGATATTAGTCACAATAATATACAGAACCTTTGGGTAAGTGTTTCAAGTAATTTAAATAGAGAGGTTCATGGTAAAAATAAACATTTGTGGGTAATTTAAAATAATGTCTTATGTTACAGACTGATGAGGAGGCTTTAAAAAATTACCGAAACATCATGAAGAAACCCATGAAGAACGTATGGATTTCTAAAAATCCTCTCAACTGTGGATGCGAGAACTATTTATTCATTGATTATATACTAGAATATACCAAAACCAAGGTGGGCTTTAGATTTAAGATACTATCGTTCCGAAATATATTATTTAGACCAAAAGAGAATTAATGGTCACTTTATTGTTCCAGATTGTCGATTTGAGACATGTGCGGTGTCCACTCTGGGCTAAAGAAGCCTGTTACATGAGATTCACAATTCTAATTACGCTCATGACCATCGTTATATCACTATACACAATTATTTTAATAGTGTTCATAATCTATAGGAAGCAAATTAATTCGATTGTAAAGAAAAAATTAAATAATTTTCATTCTTCAACTCCAAAAAAATGTAAGGGTAAGGGATTCAGAATAAACCTGGATTTCTGTCCTCAAGATGAAGAATTTGTAACCAGAGAAATGTTACCAATTATGGATAATACGGAATGTCTGAAAAGTCTTATTCCCCCGATTAAACGAGCAGAATATAAAGACACTTGTTTTAGGAAGTCTGCAAATTTTAAACGTTATGTCAAAGATGTGAAACCACGAGCCAGAATCGTTGTGTTCTCATCCAACTACTTAACGCAACGTTTTGGTCACGTTGACATCAAGAAAATTCATAGTGAAATGTTGAAAGCTGAAAATACCGTTTATGTTTTCGCCGATATCGGTCCGGAGAACTCAATTTATGCCTTTCTGGAAGAACAACGCGATGTTCGAAGGACACTAAAGTGGGATGAAGAATATTTCTGGACGAAATTGCTTTTTATGCTGAAAGATTTTGTATTAGCTGATGAACCAAAACAGATGAAAGAAATATTTATTGCTCCACCGGAATCGTTCGTGACTTCAAATGTGAAATCTTTATCTCTATCAAATCTACCGGAATGGCCCAACATGTACGATGTGAACTCACTGGCACACAGTTTCAACACATTGACATACAGTCAAGTTTAGTTACACTCTCTATACTTAATT
Source organism: Conistra vaccinii (assembly GCA_948150665.1). NCBI lineage: Eukaryota > Metazoa > Arthropoda > Insecta > Lepidoptera > Noctuidae > Conistra > Conistra vaccinii. The sequence continues at coordinate 9,825,388 of OX411328.1, read as the reverse complement.
TAGCGAGGTAAAGACTGACTTCTCCGCTACGATAACATCTGAACTCAATTATAGTTTTCAAATCTTCATTTCTTTTATATCGTTATGTTAAGATGAAGTAGTACTAAATACGGCTTGTATAAATTTTTTATAAAACTATTTTATCATGTAAAAATTAGGGTAATAATTTATTATTTGTAAACAGTAACTGTGAATAGTAAGCAAACCCACTCGTACTGCGGTTTAACCATGATGCCTACTTCAAAGAAGTGTGTATCATCAAAAACAAAGGCAAATGTAATCAATATGTAAGCGTTTATTTAAAGTAAGTGTAAATAAATTTAATGAAACATTAATATAAACAAAAACATTAAAGTTTCTTGGAAACTGCATGTTGTTAAGAGTTGTAAACTGCAGCTTATAATAAAACCTGTACTTTAACAACAAGCTGGTTATTTTATTTACAACCTTTCAGAATTAACAAATATTTTATACCCGTCTTTTACGATGAATTAAACTGGTAGGTTCATTTGGAAGATAACATTTTATATTTATTTTCGGCAGATAAATTCATTCGATAACATAAATAAAACAGTCCACTGTTTACCGTATTAAAGCTTCTAAAGAATCATCATCATCATTTCAGCCGAAAGACGTCCACTGCTGGTCATAGGCGGCCCAGCGCCACTTCGACCCGTTCTTTGCTTCCCGTATACCTACAGCGAATTCCTGCTTTACTAAAGAATACATTATTATATTCTTACCTAATAGGTTCATAAAAACAAAACTAGGAGAATAACGTAAACATCCACTGCGGAACATAAATAATTGGTGTTAGCAGTTGTTGCAATACCCCTTGGTAAGACTGGTTGTCAGAATTTCGGGCTTCTGACAACCCGTAAATACTGTCTGTCCATGAATGACAGCCGGGACCAGTTGCTTAACGTGCTTTCGGTATGTAAAGATGGTCACTCATCCACGGACCAACCCCGGCAAACGTAGCTTAACCTGATGGATCGACCCGTGCGCCTGTTATTACTTAGCCACGAGCTCCTCAAAGAAAGTATTAAAAAAACAAAGTAAATGCTACCAGAATATTGTTATTTAATACGTTATTCCATCGAACTCAGAAGCCGTATCAGTTATAGAGTTAATTGAAAGGGTGGATAACCTGGTATTGATTACTCTAACCTTCGAAGTAGGCATTTTTCCTCATAAAACCTTATACTGATCGGTATCTTTATTGTAATCGTGAAATGTGTAAATAATGAAAGTCGTGTTCATTGATTTTTTAATATTTATTACTGAAATGACATTGAAGGGTTATTCAGTCACTGAGTGAATGTACTTTATCTTGATCACATTTATTTCTAAATTATTCATGCGAATTAAGGGCAACGAATATTATAACATCCGAGTTTCAGACTGGACAATCTAACAATTATCTCATATGTAACCACAAAATAGGACCGACTCAGCAGTTCTTTAAATTCAAATCAATGATTCAAGAGATCTATCCATTGATGTTTAAAAATAAAAGTTATACTTAAAAACGAAAACCCAGCTACAAAAAATTCAACTAAAAAGGTATAAACAAGCAGACAGACAAATAAAAAATCCGAAGTCACACGTAACTGTTCGATTTATGCCCGAACGTGTGACTCTGGATTTTTATTTGTATACATATGTGATGGCTTATGTTTTAAGAGTTATAGCCTTTAACCAGCGGACGATCAAGATGCTTCCAACGATACATCATTTGACAAATTATGATCAGTAGTTTAGAAGTTATGAGGTAACAGATGAACATAAATACATACATACATACCGGTCAATCATAAGCCTCCTTTTTGCTTCGCCATAATCGGATAAAAATTCAATAATTGATTATTCGATTCCAATTCAATCACAAATATGATGAGCCTATAACCCAAAAAGTCAATAAGCAATATGGAAACCAACATGAATATCTCATGGGAATAAATTGCGAATGACAGTTGGCCGAGAACCTCCATCAATGTTAAACCATATCCATGGCAACGTGCAAGCGAGGGGTGCCGAGTGGAGCCGACGCAAACCGAGAGGACCCGAGCACACCGGTGGAAATATAACAGCACTTTTATATCGGCAATAAATTGTCAGTTATGAAATCTATATACATGTACAATGTGCTGGTAATGGTCGTGAATAAATAAGCATGTACTTTTTATTTGGAATAGGGTTTCGTGAATTTTTGTGAAAAATATTCCACACAGATTTGATGAAAAATTATGGCCCCATATTCCTTCATTCTGAGGGTCATAAAAACGCTACCGATGCCGCGATTAACCTGGCGTATAAAACTCTAAAAGAAGAAAAAAAGTGGTACAAGCGTACAAGCCAGATGAAATAACCCTTTTTTATGTCGTATCGACAGTATTTTAATTGATTTTCTATTTACTGTTTGGGCCTAGTGGGTGGCCTCGTTAATAGCGGCATCAATATAAGTACACTTGTGACAAAAGTGGGTCATGGTTTGCCAGTGAGGTCGGACTTGAAGATACCACCTATTTGACGGGGTCCGCTAGGGCCGTTGCCTACCGGGGTTGCAGGAAGACCTAAGGGCAAACCGTGGCCTCTGGTAAGGCAAGGGTGGGTTTTAGTCAGAGTCTGACACGCTCTTCCGCTCCGCCCAGAGCGGGAGAAGTCATAATTTGATGATTTCCCACCCAAAAAAAAAAAGAAAAAAAAAGATCCACCATCCAAGACCACATAGAATAGATTCAAATAATTTTCCTAAAAAAATCACAGAAGTCTATTACAGTGCATTTTAAAGTTTTTACAAGTGTTCAGCTTTTACAGTAGTAGGTATCAAAACTACCAGAAAAACAACAGTTTGACTTGAAACCACTGTTACTACATAAAAGTCGTTAAAATCACATAAAGCTAGAACAGATTGGTTTTCAAGATCACTATCTACACTTCGACAAATTGAGCTTTCTTTTAATGGCTTTCCACACTGCAGTGAAACTACTTTCTTTGATTCAATAAATGTTTGATACTAGGATTTTCTTAAATATTGGAGATGCTTTTCAGTCCAATATCACATAGTATACAAATATCTGTTTATTTCTAAGAATGAAGAATTACTTACACGAAATTACGATAAACTCTATTGACATTAATTTCAACTAAAGCTTGATGTACACGGTACAATTAATTTACATGTGGCACAACATAAGTTGACGCAACAATAAAAGTTGCAGTGTTTAGACGATGCAAGTGATGCAAACTGAACTTTATGTGTAGGTGTTAAAAGTTATTTTTCAAAAAAAATCGTATTTGTTAACATGCTTGGAAAATAAATTGCGAACATAGAATACGTGTCTACACCAAACATATGCCACGTTAACTCGACACGGGTTCATTAAAAATAAGCACTACATATAAGAGGAAAGTAGGTTCCATGTTATTTATACCAGGCTCGCACAGTCTATAACACTCTGGTTATACTGCACGCACATACATAAGCATCAGTAAATACCATCATCAACACGGCAACAGACCCTCAATCACGTTGCGGTAACAGAATGAAATAATGATTCAGTTTTAACTGATCATAATTCTACAATCTGAGATGTTTGGTGAGCGGTTGCATTTATCGTTGGTATTGCTATAAACTGTAGTTTTAATTAAAATTATTGTCATATATCTATGATTATCTATGATGGATAGATAAATTATTATCATCATCATTTCAGCCAAAAGACCTCCACTGCTGGCCCATGTTCAGCAGTGGACGTGGACGTCTTCTGGCTAAAATCCCACAAGCACCGCCACGCGCCACTTCGACCGATTCTGTGCTTCCCGCATCCAGCGGATTCCTGCGGCCTTAACAAGGTCATCGGTCCATCTTGTGGAAGACCTTCCAACGCTTCGTCTTCCGATACGCGGTCGCCACTCCAGAACCTTTCGGCCCCATCGGCCATATGTTCTATGAGCAATGTGCCCTGCCCATTGCCACTTAAGTTTGGCAATTCTTCGAGCAATGTCGGTTACCTTGGTTCTCCTACAGATCTCTTCATTTCTGATTCGATCACCTCTCCGTTGCCCTTTGGGTGACTTTTAGTCTTCTGATTGTGAGCGACCACGTTTCAGAGCCATAAGTCATCACTGGCAACACGCACTGGTGGCACAAAGACTTTCATCTTGAGACACTGCGATAAGTGGGACGAGAAGATATTGCAAACGCTGCCCAGCCGAGTCGGATTCGACGATTGACCTCTTTCTCAAAGTTGAACCTACCTAGTTGGACAGTTCTAGATACATAACATAACATACTCGTCCACAACTTCGAGCGTAGCGTCTCCGATCTTCATGAGAGTGGGTGTTACATGTGCATTTGACATGACCTTTGTCTTAATTTTAAGACCCACTCTTTCGGAGGCTCTACTAAGGTCATCGAGCATTGTACTGAGGTCTTCATAGATAAATAAGGTGGATACCTTATTTATCTATGAAGACCTCAGTATTTTTGTTTCAATATGGATATATGACAGATATTACGTAACCATAATTGACCTTTACGATTTTCATTTGAAATATACCTACGTCTTTTAGACTAGGTACCTTATATCGACTGTCCCTATGTATAGTATCGAAATTGAAAATTTACGTTTTTTTTTTATTGTTCTAACACATTACATTTTCAGTATATTTTCACACTAAAAAGAGAATAAACAATAAAAATGCCTATAAATGCATATTTTTAATTGTACAATATCGATATTTAACAAATGATCCAGCGTAAACGATCGAATGTGCCAGATTCGATTTTTTACTTCGATAACATTTTTGGTTGGGGTATCGAAAGTGACTGTTTCGATATTATTCGTTGGTGTTATATTTATTTTTCGTTTATTATTAAAATAATTATTGACTATACCTATAAATGTTATAGGTATAGTCAATACTACGATACGATACGATACAGTACGTGGAAGTATTTTTTATGTTTCAATAAACATAAAAAATACTTCCACGTACTGTATCGTCTAAGACACTTCCAATATTTTCCTATCACAAAGTCCGACGTAAAATACTGAAAGAGTCACTTTCGATAAGCTTTGGTAAAATTGTCCGACGTAAAATACTGAAAGAGTCACTTTCGATAAGCTTTGGTAAAATTGTTCCAAAGTCTAGTATCGAAATGGGTAGTTTCGATTGTTCAGAACTAATGGATGAATGTAATAAAGTATTGAAACTAGCATTTCTCAAAAACTATAAAGAAATCTGATGCAAGGGTATCATTTATTTGTTTATTAATACAATTTTGGAATTTAACTCAAATTAATTGCAGTTAGCTCCATAAATGTAAATTTTGTACACAAAATGAACTTCAAAGCGCTCTCCTGTAAAGTGCTTGTTTCCCATTTCGATATTATACGTAGGGGCAGTCGATATCCACTAAGTCATAGAATCTCTGGTAATCTAGCAATCTTAGGCCAAGATCTATAAACGCTAAACCTACGTAAGTCAAACTTGGCTAAGCGAGATCTGTCAATATTGCACAACTGTCAAACTGCAACTGCAAGACAGAGATGGGAACACGTTTTTAATAACGTTTATAGATCTCGGCCTTAGTCAGTCTCAGTTAATCTTTTATAAAAAATGGCAAATAGCTTTGTTTTCCTGTAGATAGATATTTTTGATATAAACCGCGTTTTCATTTATTTTATTTTATTAATTACGAAAAAAAACATATAACCCACACTTTGTCCACACGGATTATTCAAATAAGTGAAAAACGGAAGCTGATTCTATGAATATACCTACTTCTATACATAAATTCATGATAAAGTTTAGGTACGTAGGTCGCTTTAGCATTCGTACTCCTCACTACATTATTAAGTACCTACCAAGTTTATATTGTTCTAAGTTATTTGAATTAAGTGTAGCGGTTACACCGCCACATATGAACTACGCAGCAAAGACATGACGTCACATAATTCCTGCATCGCGCAGTTAGAGGTTACCGCGCGAACGACATAGATGAGACTATCCGAAATCAACTTACGGGCAGTTGTCCGCCAGACATAATACCCGTCTGGTTGGAGGATCCTCCCTTTTCTATAGAGGATGAGTGAACTTTTAAAATAATAACCAATAGAAACGTTTTAGAACATATTTATTTTAATTTAAATTATTATAAATTATAGCGCATAAACGAGTCAACCGTTCGTTAAGTTCTTGTCGTCACGACGCTCGAACAAAAAGTGATTCTACCGTCGTTTGACAGCCATTTTTAAAAATGATTACTACAGAGAACACAATATTAGTCGAATAATTAAATCGATAACAATTTCACTTTATCTACTACTATTCAATTTTGAAAAGTTAACAGAACGTTACACCCTGTTCCTCATACCTCTAAAAAGTGCTAATTTAAAATTTGGTGCTAATGAAGTTTTAGTGAGAGTTTTAAATTTTTTATTAGAGAAAAAGAATAAATCAATGAAGTGTGCGTTATAAGTTTCAACAAGGCGTCGAAGAGGTACTCGTGCCTCCGGCATTGGTCTTACCATGGCCATGGGGTGAATCGGTGAAGATCTATTTTCTGAATGGGGTGATCCGGAGGGATGTTCTTTTGTTTACCGAAAGCCACTCTGCGGTAATAACAAGATATCAAGTATCCGAGTAGATAAGGTTGCTTACCCGTCTTTTAAAGACAATGCAATTCGTAGAGTGTGTTAGAGCTTGTATAAAATAACCCCACTTTCTTCGACATACCGTCAGATATTCAGTCGCCGTAACATCTACTCCGGTTCTTGATATTTCACCTCTTTGTTCCCCTATATGCAAAGCTTTGTAGTCGGCGAATATTACTGGAAAGGACTTTGTTGAGAAAGGTTATCCGAGAGTTCTGAAATGCAAATGGGAATAAGACATATTTAGAGCACGCGGTACATCTATTACTCGTACATACTTACCATTGTGTTATTTTTGTTTCAATATTTATCATTTCATATTTCGCTAACTTCAACTTGTGGACGTCAACGGTATCACGATAATACAGAGAAGTAAAATATATGGAAATATTATGAGGACGAATTTCCATCCAAGATGTCCTTAACGTGCACATATTTCCATACATTTTACTTACTCCCCTGCCGGGTACGTCAACGATAATATCGTCACGTAAGAAATAATGAAAGCGCACTTTGGGAAAAACATGAGTACTATGTAAAAGACATTAGGAAATATTATGAAGACGAATTTCCGTTCATGATGACGTTATGACCTGCACGTATTTTCATACATTTTACATACTTCTCTGCCGGGTACGGCAACGATAATATCGTCACGTAAGAAATAGTGAAAGCGCACTTCAGGAAAAACATGAGTACTATGTAAAAGACATTGGGAAATATTATTAAGACGAATTTCCGTCCATGATTACGTTACGTCCGCAACGTGCACGTATTTCCATACATTTTACCTACTCCCCTGCCGGGTACGTTAACGATAATATCGTCACGTTAGAAATAATGAAAGCGCACTTTGGGAAAAACATGAGTACTATGTAAAAGACATTATTGTATTTCTGTCTGACATCACCTAAATTGAAATAAAATGAATAGTGCCATCTGTCGCTTGGGCATAACTAGTCACTGAACATGGCTATTTTCTGTATAGTCTACTAGATAACTGACATTTATTGGATAGCTGTGCTCCGCAGCTGGCGCTTGCGTGTATATTTTTTATTATTCTGGAACAAAAAACCAGGCTGATTTAGAAACGCAAGTTACCTCTTTAAAAACAAATCATCTAGCTTTTTAGTACCTAGTAGCAATAAATTGTCTACACAGATGGCGACCTACAATTTCTATAGTTATGTCAGCTATACAAATTGAACGTAGACATACGTTATATCCCAAAAGGCAGTCTGCACCACAATCATCTTGCTGACACCAATATCTAACATTAAGAATTCTCATAATATTGTAGTTTCGTGCCGATACAAGAGAATGAGAAGAAGAAAAATACGCTGACATAAAATATACGAAATTAGATTCAAGGAAAAGCTCTGTACGACATTACCCCCAGCATTCTGTTGACTGCGTCAAAATTCCCGAAGATATAACAGTATCTTTCTAACTCCAAAGGAACCATCCAAAGAAACCCATACAATACCAACTGGGAAACGGAATGGCAATAAGCCGCTTATTCTTCTTCAAATCAGCATAAAAGTTTTCATATCGATATCAGAGCTGCGCTGTACAATACGGATGCATTATTGCAATGTTTCACGGAACGGTGGCTGTATTCGTGGCACGTTGCTCGTCGGCGCGTCGCGTCCCCGGGGGGGTACCAAACGAGATTCGTCCGCGAACCCCGCAGATGTATAGACTCCCTAGCGGCTGTCTACATTTGCAACATTGATTAGTTTAGAATTAAAATTTTTGGTTAGGGAATGTCGTTTTCGTTTGAGTTGAATGCTGAATCTGAAAAGGTATTATGAGATTAGTTAATTTAATTCAGCATTACACTGATAACATATATATTAGTAACTGTGTTCGTAAGAATTAGAACAGATTGTGTCCTAAAAACTAAGGTAGGTATTATTTTCTAAGTTTAACTTTCCTCCAAGTCTTTTATTCCATCTAATATCAATGTGAAATTCTGCTCACAAGGGAAACAAGGTAAAGAAATAAAACTAATAGAACTTTTAAAAAGCACTTAGTACTATTAGGTTCTATTTGAAACTACACTAAGAACTGCCCAACTTTTTTCCCAATTCCCAAACCACATATTTATATTTAGTATTCGCACGTCATTTTGCTAAAAGCACAAAAAAACCATGATAATAAGTCTGGCTGCATTGCAATGTTTCGCTTCGAGGGAGGGCAATGTTCGCGTTGCTACCCCCGCGAGGGTTGTGAAATGAGATTCGTCCTCATAGCACGCAGATGTATGGTCTCCCTAGTGATCTCTATTCCGCATTGATTAGTTTAAAAGTATAACGGAAAATATTATAGCAAAATTATGTGAAAAATCGGTAATTATTGTGATTTTGACTTGGTTTTCCTTATGAACTTTGAAGACAATAATTGATTTATGCTTTGATGTCTTTGAGCAATATTCCACAATACAGTGTAATGAATGAAGATAATAAGATGCCAACGTAAATCCATACTTAATCATTATAAATGCGAAAGTAATTCTGTCTGTCTGTCTGTTACGTTTTTATGTCTGAACCACTGAACTGATTGATACCTATGTTATTTGACATATGAGTAGCTTAAGACCTAAAAAGGATAAGTATTAGTTTAAAAAAAACCAGCCAAATGCGAGTTGGATTTGCACACGAAGGGTTCCGTGCCGTATTAAGATCGAGCGAAAAACGCTGCAAAAACACGTTTTTTTCACAGCCCGCTGACAGACAGACAGACAGACAGACGGATGGACAGCGCAGGCTTAGTAATAGGGTTCTGTTTGGCACCTTTCGGGTACGGAACCCTAAAAATGACAAAATACAGACAAACACAAAACGCAGACAAAGTCGCGGGCAAATATTATAAACAGAAGTCGCATTCATGAAAAATATCTCATTAATTAAATTATGAAATTGTGATCAACGTGCAAATAAATAACGAACTCAATCTGCTGAACCACGGTACCCGCATGAGACTGACCGAAAAATTTTTGGAACGTACATGGAAATATCCCATTTATTTTCATAGCCCCAAGCATTTTCTGTAAATAATATAGAGGTATTTATAAGTTGTATTTTTTTGTCATCATTCACGTGAATACGGAAAACATTATCCCATTATACGTTTCCTCGGTCCATTTCCTCAAAGAACTGGAGCACACATTCCATCATAAAAAATACAAAAACAAAAGAACGCTATAGCTAGTGACGTCATAAGATTGAGCGGTCCATGAATTAAGTACAAATTCTGTCACCAGTACGTCGGTGATCAGGGCTGCTCATGAAATATTCATGTGCACGGATGCGGCCGAATGTACCGCCGCGATATATTTACCGCTGACCACGTCAGCCCGACGCCGAAATAATATCTGGGGTACATCGGTACAATGTATACGTAGCGCTGCATTTGAGGGTTCCTTTGTCGTAATTATAGTGGACAGGGGTTCTTTTGATATGAAAGGAAAATGAGGTGGGTTTTTTCCTCGTTAGTCAGGTGATTGAGGAATAATTAAGTGGTGGTATTGAGAAGGGCTGTGCTTGATCCAATATTAAAAGGTTCTTGGGAATTGTATAGGCGTCTTTCTTTTGATACAGGGTACAGGGTAAAGTAATTATTTCTTTGAATCAGTAATGTGCATTCTAAAATGAAAAGAATTTGGACAGAAACCGTACCCAAGCCCCTTCGTTCGTTCTATTGTCAGTCTTTCATGACATGACAGTAGGCAGAACCTACTTTTATAAATAAATGGAATAGCAATTTTAATAACAAACGACATCACAATTTTTATATACCTGCTAATCATCAACATCTTCATTTCAGCCGAAAGACGTCTAATACTGGACATGGACCTCCCTCAATCTCCGCTACATCAACAGGACCTGAGCTTCTCGCATCCAGCGGATTCCCTTCACCAGTCGATCGCCAAGCGTGGCGATTATGGCGTACCCCCAATATGTCGAGCACAAAAAAATACCTACAACATTATTACATTTTATGATCAATAGGTAATCAAATTCCTGAATCCAGCAAAACTTCAAACAATTTAGTGTACGAATAAATTGTTCACGAAACCGCCAGATTGAGTAAACTAAATAATGTTCGCCAAGGCGACTATGAACAGTCAGAGGTCTGAGTTAGCCGCAAACCGGGATCTATTTATACACAAGTTAGTGGCAGATTAACAAAGAAGTTATAACTTGGACGTTCCAGCACTTCTATTGTCTAAATGGAGATTAGGCAGGCCTCCGGTGGATTTGCCTAATACCCAGAGTGTTTGCAGGCTTAGAGCTAGATATTCGCGAAACAATACCTTCTATAAGTTTCAGAGTATTAGGACAAACATAAGCTGGCGTTATGGTAAACTTGTATTTGTGGTGTGTAGTTATTGGTACTTCCAAGTAGAACAACGATGTCTAATACTGAAACATAACGTGACTGATAAAATATAGAAAAAGCATAAATCTTAACGAAACTAAAGCAAACAAAACTATGTTTCCTTATAACATAAAAAAACAACGGGTTGCACTCCGGGAGTGCCGGCAGAAGTGAAAACTTGAACATTAACGTTGTGCATTTTTGAATATTTTTGAATGGTTAGGGAATAATTTCGCACGAATTGCTTTATTTATCAGTATAAAATTACTATAATTTATGTGGTTAAACACAATATTCATTAGTAGTAGTAGTATATTTATTTATTTTCAAAATATAGTATAACAAAAATAAACAAATTATTTAAACACTTTTCATGAAGTATGTTTTGACTACTTTTTTTTACCCATCAATATGGGTAAAATTTCTTACGTCGCAATCTTTACGTAATGTCAAAGACTATTTATTTTAATATTTACTTTGTCGGTTGCTAGGCAAGGGATCTTACGGTCACGTCTTGACGCGAGACTAACATTTTTTACTCATCCCAAAAAAAGTACACAACGTCGCTAAAGAAGTTTTCACTTCAAAAAACCAGAACAGATATCGAATGTTGGTATGTAGAATGAGTGGTCAACTTTTAAAAACCCTCGTCCGCAAATACTCGTAGGTTATATTAAACAAGTACCTTGGTACTTATAAACCTAAAAGTCATTAATATCCTGCTGACAATTTACTACGCCCCAGATCTACAACTACAAGTAATTTGTTCCCTATTTATTATGGTTATGACTGGTTTCATACCCCACTATATACATATCTCACGTTGATGTCGCTACAGGGTATAATTTATGTTTGTACATGGCAGAACATTGTGTACAATTATTGTCTACATGAAACTGAAAGTGTATACTGACATAATATTCAACATATTGTTCAGCTTGAAGCTGTACTTTACATGGCAAACAGTTTGTGTTGGAAAAGAGCTGTCAACAAGGTTTTTTTCTAGATCATTTAAATTGGTGAAGCTACATAGACACAGTGGGTTTATACATTGATATGTAATAAACTTAATAAATGTTATTTTCTTAAAATCATCATTTATTGTTACCACAGCTGATCATGGCGTCAACGCCTTTATGTCGCTCCAACTACAATTTACAAGAAATGATTTAGTTCTAGTTTCAGATCAGTCTAATTTGAACCAAAATCCGTACCGTATATTATATTGTGGTTTAACAGAACCAAGACCCTAAAATAATTATTATAAAGTTCGTCTCTTCGATACCGTCAAACATTATGGAACTGGGCCATCTTGTGAACGGTCTAGACAATCTTATTGTCAGCTTGTGACCTAAAAAACTAAGTGAAATGGAGTTTTGGAGACAGAAGGCAACGCTCCATTTATCACTGGGTCGACGATAAATCAATTAAGTTTAAATTGCTATTTTTAAACTTTCCTTTTAAAATCGAGTCCACAAAAATTGTATCGATAGCGATAGCAATCTTACGTCTTATCGAATATCTCACTATGTGTTAATCGATAAAACGTAAGATGGCTTATGTACAATTTGAACAAATACAGCACAAAAAATCGATTATCAGGAAAACCTGTAAAGGGTTCCTGATAATCGATGTTTAAAGTAATCGGAGATGGGTAGAACTCGAAGCTAATTGAAGTAAATTGCTCTAGCCGGTCGGCGACGGAAAAGGCGTGATGAATTTCGTGACGAATTGGCTTAACAGAGACAAAGTAGAATTACTTGCAGTTGCATTTTTATGTTTGTGGTAAGAACAACTTTCCAGAACCTAGTATGAGAAATGCTTTAGTTTGTTTTTAAAAATTTTCTCTTTGAATTTAAACAATATGTTTTTCTAAGCATGACTCGCCTGGAAAAAAAATGTTGACTTGTATTGAATTAACTAATTTAAACGTGTTGGATGTCCGTTTTAGCTTTACTAATAAAGCACTGTCACGCGTGGAGCGTGACAGTGTGTTGACGACACATGTACATATATAATGAAAAAATGCAGTGACATGTAACTTCAGCACCTTTTCTGCTAATTCATCAACATGTCTTAATGGAAGTTGTTTTACAAAAGAAAAGTGGAAAGCTTTTGCTCTGTAGTCGGTCAAATAAGAGGTATTAGGTAAATGAAAATTATTTAATTATTTGTTTTATCATTGAGCACTATTATTTTACCTACCTGTTTTTGCCCTTCAAATAAGAGGTGAATGACAATTTTACTTCGACGTGGGTGGCCAGCATTGCGTTTTCCCCCATTTACCATCTAAGTAAGAATACGCAAAGGGTGTACAAACCTACCTTGATAAAGTAGTAGAAAGCTTTGACACATGAGTGGCGTGACTCACAACTTTCAGGGATTTTACGTCAAATATATTATTACTCAATACGATAGGTTGTTATAAAAGTGTTTATAAAAAATTTACAACTGCATGGTGTCAAATGCATAAAAGGAAAGAGCGTGAACGTTTATCAAAAAGGTTTTGTTTGTAATAACCCGTCAACGCTGGGAGCGTGACATGCATGATTGTTATGAACACTGAAATTACACGGATATTATGACGCTGTTTCACCTAACAAATTTAACCGTTATCATCATTGCTTTTGAATCGATAACAAATATAATTTTGAATGCGATTGTGTTTACTAGTACTGTTATACTTTATAGGTATGCGTTGCAAAGTGAAATAACCACTGAGTTTCTTCAATCATAAGGGTTTTATAAATAAAACGGTAATGTTCGTAGCGTGACATGATTTCGGTTCTTGGGTTTCATGATTATTAGAAACAAGATAAGAAGTGAAAATGGGGTAAACTGTTTCACTCCTGTTCTTGATCTTGAAGAAATATAGTAGAAAACCTAGGTAATTCACCTACTGCACCATAAAGCATTTTTTGTGACTTTTTTTCGTGCGAATATCACTATAACTTAATTGTTACTCATTACGCCATAAACATTTGCAGAGACTGCAACACTGTATGTATGTACCGCAGTGTGCTCTTCACGCTAAACAGCAATTTAAGTTAAACAAACACACGGTTTGATTAAAAGGGTGTTGAAAATTCTCTTCAACAACCAACATGTAGTAATAAAGCGTCGGCGCTCGCAGCGTGACATGCGTAGCTGTCACGGAGAATGACGTCACACGGATATAACGGGTCAGTGAACGTTCAAAGTTTACTGATACGTTTGTTTTTACACGGTTGTGTTTTTACTTAATTGGAGAAAAGGTAATTTTGCTGAGGTAAACTGAAACAGCGTAATATTTTTAGTGTGAAAAAAGAAGATGTGCGTAAAAAGATGTAGTGACCAAAATTGAAAAGGGTAGGTATGCTAAGATGGTTTTGTCCTGATGAGAGGATGGCGAGTAACAAAATGTATTTACAAGGCAGATGTGACTGGAAACGCCGGGAGGGGACGCCCTAGGAGAACATAATATACTGACCTTATTGGTGATGTTCTTCAGAAAGGGCAGGTGCGTAGTACTTGCAACCGGCATGCGTGAATGACCAGATGTATGAACGAGGCAAAAGGAGTGTGTAAGGATCGTAGCAGGTGGCGTTCTGTAGTTTCTGCCTGCCCCCATGGGAAGAAGGCGTGAGTTTATGTATGTAATTATATGTAGTCGCCTTAGCTAGTCGCTTTTAAAAGACGACAATTTTAAGTAAATGTGCCTCATAGTCTCAGGCACATGAGAAAAAACTCTAGGCATCCAATAAGAAATCATTTGAGAAAAGCAGTTACACATAATATATTTACATTTATATATTATAATGTCCAGTTATATTATTAACCTCTTTTTACCTACGAAAGTTGCTGTGACTATAATATTATTCCAAAATTACCTACATGCCTACGATATTCGTTATTAACTTTCAATGCGTTTTTGTATAGGACATAATTAATATAATAGCAGTATTTTATCCCTCCAAATTGTATAAAGTGTCTGGTCGTGACCGCAGACTAATTATAGTGATTAATGTCGCACACACTTATTCATATTATTCATGAATCTTTTTATTTATATGGGTAGTTTATATATTTACTACTGGTAGTTTATATAGTCATACAAACATAATTAGCTTATTAATGTTCCCACTGCTGGGACACAGGCCTCCTCTCTGTGAGATAGAGTGGGCTATAATCTATCACGCGGGCCCAGTGCGGGTTGGTAGATGTCACAATCATGTCTTCGAATTTTTGGTAGACATGCCGGTTTCCTCACGATGTTTTCCTTTACCGTTTTGAGAGGTGAAAAAAATATTTACACAAAGTAAAGCGCCTGGTTGGGTTCGAACCCACGACCTACAACTCTTAAGTCGGGGTCGTTACCACTGGGCCACCAATGCTCCGCCTGTAGTTTATCTGTTCGAATTTATTCTACTTTTCGCATTATTGAAATAGGTAAGTACATATTTAATTAACGAAGTGTATAGAGTGCCGCGAGTTTCTTGTGGCACTCTAGTGCAGGGGTGGGCAAACGGTCGATCGCGATCGACCGGTCGATCGCAAGGGAATCTATGGTCGATCGCACGCATTCCTAAAAATGTACTGACGTGTTGGGCTAATTCCAATAACAGTGGTCTTTTCACCAGTCAAAATACCAGTATTTAAAGCAAGCAGCACTTAGTAAATACGTGCCTTCCTATGAGAAATTAGCAGAAAATACGCAGTGCCATGCATCTACCTCTAAGTAAATCGGTCCAGAGAGGCCCGAAAACTGATAAAAACACTCTTAGTTCATGTGATTGGCTTCATACTTATTTTTAGTAGTTATTAGTTATTAACTTGTATAATAAGAAACTGTACTTCTTTAATTGTAAATAAAAGTATATTTAAATAGTAATATGTGCGCAATACCTACAATAAACGATTTAACATAAAAAAATATTGTCTTATTGCAAGTCGATCGCTTGTCGTCTCAATTTATTGATATAGATCGCCATTAGTGAAAGTCTGCCCACCCCTGCTCTAGTGTCACTGCCTCGGCCCGGCTAGGGTGCCGTGAGCGTTGCATTGTCACTGTCACTTGTTATTTAGGTTAGGTTAGGTTAGAACTGTGACCACACAACGCACGAGCCGAGCGAGCGTAGCGAGCGGTGCCGCGGTAGCGGCCGGCGAAGTGCCAGGGTCCGTTTAGGCACAAGAGAATGTAATGTTTTGGGAATGTGGTGTTTTACAGCGATCTAACCTCGACAATCAAACAAAATACCAAGTGACGTGACTTAGTGACAGTGACAATGACAATACAATGCTTGCGGCACTTGAGCCGGGCCGAGGCGGTGTTACTAGGGTGCCTGCAGTGGCACTTTATCCGATAGGGATAGAGTGCCAATGGTGGCACTCTATACACTGCCTTTAATTAATTCAGTTCATGTATCTTTTTACCGAAGGGTTATGTTTTTCGCCCTCAAATTATCCTAAAAGGTATTGCATAATTTTGCGATTTATGGAAACACTGTGTGTGTTTCCATAAATCCTAAATCAGCAAAAGGAGGAAAAGTATTCATAATAATTTTCATTGGTTTAAAAAGTTACCGGATTAAATTGCAAATGACTTTCAAGGCTCGTAACTTTGCAAATTGCGAATGACGAGATTCGCATTTAAGGTTCAGATTGTGCGACAAAGTCGCTGACGTAAAAGTTATGCTCCTATAACTGTGCTACAATAAAAAAAACCGGCCTAGTGCGTGTCGGACCACGCACAATGAAGGGTTCCGTAGTTGGGATAAACTTATCCCAAGGACAAACATAATTTTTTTTGTTGAAAAACATGTTCTCCTATATTTATAAATAAACATTTATTTTTAAAGTTATTATTATAATACGTTCCAACTGCAAATGTAAGTTTGTACGTACACTATTGAGAGATTTACCATGCTAGTCCATTACATTCGGAGCAAATTGGCTGTGACAGACGGACAGACAGACATACAGATACACGATTGATCCTACAAGGGTTCCGTTTTCATTCGGACGTACCGAACCCTAATTATGCAGAAATGCAGATAGAAGAAAAGTATTTGCGGAAAAAGAAATGTATGATATGAAATATTTTATTACTAATCATTCTTGGAGCACAGTGGAATTAATGTTAAAAACATTAAAATTATGAGAACAATGGGTTTTGGAGCGCAGTGGAACTACCCAAATAAAGTATAATACAGGTAACCCTACAATTTTATATTAAATGAGTTACCTTTAACAGTCTTAAATAATATACTACCAAATTACCAGAATAATTGATAAATGTAGGCAAACGCCCGTATGTATTCCGGAACTGACTGCTCAGTTCAATCAATAATCTCGATTCAAAGACGTCAGTTTCCATACATTTCCTTACTTATCTAGATTTAATTCGAGAATCGAGTTTACCGTTGTAGAAACCAGATTACTTATAAAAACGAACTACTTATTACTTCGCTAGAATCTTGACATTCGCCAAACTAACTTCTACGATGAAACAGGCCTCAGAATAGCAAGTAAAACTTGAATCTCGTAACTTAGAAAGGAGGCTCAAAAAAAGAAAAAAGTTTAATTACATCGCCTTTGTAAAAGAGTGCAAATAAAAGAAACACTGGTATTTAACAATAAAAGCGTGACCTTTAAGCCTTAGAACAGGCCTTAAATTAAGTTACCCGCCCATCATCATTATTTGTATCTTAGAAAATTTGAAATGCACCCTTTTACGAGCTATGAGACGGTACCCTCCTTGTTCTTGTCTCTTGGCTTTGTCGTAATAAAAGTTATAACCCTGTCTGTACAGATACCCCTATATTGTATAATTTAATATTGTCCGTTGTAGATTTATTAAATTATGTCTCCGACTATAATAAAATACAGTTTTTAATTAAATGCTTGCTTTTTAGGGTTACCTACCGTACCTCAAAAGGAAAAAACGGAACATCGTGTATCTGGCTCGCTGAGTATCTGTCTGTCCGTTTGTCACAGCCAATTTGCTCCGAATCTAATGGAAAGGTACATAATATGTATTTCTGTGACCCAAATACGGACGTATAACGTAAATAAATGAATTTGGAATAAGGGGGTCACAAAAAAAGTTTTGCATACTGTACCGTGTGTCATATCAAATGAAAAGGGTTATTGCGAACATATCATTGTTTCATAATTTTGAAATAAATACGTTTTTAAGATATTTAAGAAAATTTAAATAGATTTTAATTCTTTTAAACAGAAAATTGATGAAAATTGATTATTCCCCCTCCCTTATCTCCGAAACTACTGAACCTAAAATAAAAATAAAAATACAGAGAATGCTTCTTAACTTATAGATTACAGGAAAACCCATAAGAAGTCTATGGTCTTAAAATAACATGATAAATCTCTCAATATTGTGCGTACAAACTAACATTTTCAGTTAGAATGTGTGGGAGAACATGTTTTTCAACTACAATGTTAAGTTTGTTCTTGAGATAAATTCATCTCAACTACGGAACCCTTCATTGTGCGTAGACCGGTAACACTTTCCCGGTTTTTTATTAACTCTGGTAAATAGGTGTCCATTTTAAATCATTATTTAAATGTGGGTGTACTATAGGTACACCTCTACCCAACCCTTCGGGCAATACAGGCGTGATGTTTATGTATTTTATTATACGAACAATATATTTTCAAGAAATAATTATCTGTTTTTTTTTTTCAACTAATAAATTGAACTTAGAATTTCGAATTTTACGCTTAGATTTTTAAATATTTCAATAATAATTACCAACTTACTGCTATGCTCAACGGGCCTCACCCTACCAAACAATATTGAAATCACAAAGGAGCCAACATCTTGAATAGAAATTCTATTTAAGGCGGCCAATTTTGTTCGCTAAAGTAGTTAAACATGTAAACATAACGGTATGCATAATTATAGCTCACAGGTTCACTCATATGTCGTCCACTGAAAAGCTGTACACTATTATAAACTTAAACACGTTTGAAACAAAAACCATAATTGCATGTCAAAGTCCGGTAGAGAGATAAGCAGAACTTTTGCTGGGTGCGTAATTTCATTTGTTTGGAAAATTTTCTTCCCCTAACCTCATCTGTTTTCATTACTCGCCCGTCCACTGAGCTCATTATTACTTTCAATATTGCTGTTTTACCTAAAGACCATTATTTATCATAATAACTACGCGTAATAGCCATTCTTTGTGACTTAAATATTCTTCATATTGTTACAGAAAGTTTCAGATGAATCTAATATTTTATTAGTTATCAAAATCTTTAAATGCAAATTTAACGTTTACGTACCGATCAAATTGGATAACAGTAACTTAGCACAATTTTATATTGATTGAAACATTTTGTTCACTTGCAAATGCAACGATAGGTACCCAACTACTGCGTCAACTGACAGAAAGGAAAGTGTAGTCAAGTTAATAATTTCCGTCAACAACCTGCAACACGAAGCTTTTTGCTTCAATTTTTAACGCTCACTTCACAGTTTTTCAACGTTCACTTTAGACGAGGGTTTAAAAATTAACATCTTCGTAAGATTCGAGTATCGTCGATCCACTCTGAAATATAACATCCGAGAGAAGTAGAATCACTGAGAACGGTCAATTTTTATCTATAGCGTTTCACTGCAGTAAATCGACAGTGATTTTTCAGACTGAAATATTAGCGGTTTCAGTCCCCATATCTCTAGGGCCGCACAACGACGAGACTGTTAATAAACACAATTTTTCCACGTCCGAAAAAACGCGGAAAATCGAAACACAACAGAAAATACAGCCTCCTTTTTTCTGGCCTGCTTTTTACGCAGTGACATGTAGTGAAGTGACCGAATAATTTGCTCATTTGTCAACGTCTTCGCTATGCCGAGGAGAAAAATGATTCAGTGAATCTGTCGGGGCGTCTCGTCGCTGAATTAATTGAAATAAATTACCTACTCCGCGTCAACAGTTTAATCTTTAACGAATATAATCTGATGCTTGTCAAAATTACTCACGAAAGTAATCATACAAGTTATGACACATTAGGTATATTAAAACTTAAAAAAAAAAAAACATAATCATTTTAGTTTTAGAATAATTAGCACCAACGTAATTTTTTCTCCGAAAAGAAATAATAATAATATTAAAAGCAGATCCAGAAAACCAGTGAAGGGCCATTTAGAAACAAGTTGAGTGGAAAAAGAAAAAAATTATTGTAGAAACCGTAATAGCGAATTCCTACAATAAAGCGTTTTCTGGTCGAACAAATTAGCTTGCGTATCGACTTTTTGTAATGTCGGATTCAAGTAATGTCGGCGCGTGTTCATCGTACTGTAAGTTTGCTTTGCTGTTGCTCAAACAGTTCGGTCAAGAGCCTTTCAACCTCAATAGAATATTCAAAGGTCGGCCTGTGAAAATATGGCTCAATTGGAGCTACGATCCGCGCGGGATTTCCGCTTTAATATTCAGGCGATGAAAAATATCCCGTCATAAAAACCTGGACCATATGAGTTTTTAGAGGCCACGTATTTGAATATTGATGTTTATGGAAAGTGTGGAACGAATACCGCACCTTTAGTAAAAGGTCCTGTTATAACGGTATGCCTGCATCATAAATCCGGTGTAATGGAACTATAGATTTCTTCCGCGCGACACGCTGGTGTAAACTTCATAATGAACATAATTTTTCATTATGTTTGCTTTTACGCATAAATATGTTACCGTTATGAACATAACGAAGAGTTCATTTTGTTAAAAAATGTGCTGCTTTTTGTCGTTAAAATTATGAAAAATTGGTAACATTAAGTCCCCTCTGCTGATGCAGGCTTTGAGTGTTGCCAATGTACATAACAATATAAGATATGTGAAGGGGGATTCTTGTTGAAGATCTCATTTTGTTGGATAAAATTAAAGTACTCTATATTTAGAAGTATATTTGCCCAAGTCCCTAATATTACTTTTATAGATATTTAAGTAGATACTTGTTGATAGCAGGTGATCTAACACCTGAACCTGAACTTTATTTTATTTAAGTATACATACACGAATACTGCATAAAAAAACTGATTTACATCCGTCACCTCACACGCCAGGTCCAGTTGGAAACCAGCGTCAGGCCCTAGTTGTCTGGCATTTTTGCTGAACTGGGCGTATTTAGTGCAGCCGGGAGGCACACATTCCTATTAAATTATTATTTTACACTTTTTATTTGTTTTCTTTTTATTATCCTTTTTTTACTCTTGTTATAATTATATTGTGCTGTGTGCCTTTTTGTCTATGCTAAATAAATGTATTTTCTTTCTTTCTTTTCTTTCTTTTTGAACCAACATATTTGACAATATTATCCTGAACTAACCTCTGCTGATATTCCAATGTAAACCAATAAATTAACTGAACTGAACACGTTAAAGATAATCTTCCGCATATTAAATTTTCAAAGCGACTCTTTTTAACTTAAAAAATACTTCAAGCGGGTGCGCACGCATGCATTACCGACAATAAAACAAGGTCCACTTAGCGATAGGCCCGCTCCAGAGAAAAAAGGCATTAAGGCGTAATTTATCACAGTTTCCACGCCATTAAACATGGAGACTGCAAAAACCGCGTACTATACGTGATAAGCTCCATGAGAACTGGATTGTCTGCGGACGTGAAAAAATGCTAGCAAATACGATGATAATCTTTGAATAGTATGTGGAAAAGTTTTGAGTTTTCTCACTATAGACAGTGACAATGGGATATAATACATTAGGGATAAATACAAAATTGCCGTTGAATTTTAGTGCAAGACCACTTTGACTTTAAAGAAAACCAATTGAGGGAACAAAAAAAAATTCATTGAATTTATATTCATATTACATATTTTTTTATTTGTGTAGTACTTACCTAATGAAGTAGGTACATAACAAAAGGTTTCAAGACCATCATAGCAAATAACTCAAAACCTTTGAGCTGCGAGTAAAAAACTCCAAGACATTTTAATTTCAAAAGCAAATAAATCCTTTTTCATGCTCTTACAGTTATGAAAGGAAAACAACGAAAATTCTTGTATTGTAAATTACCTAGGGAGAAGTCAATAAAGACTTGAGTTTAATAATAAAAGTAGAAGATGGCGGGACGAGCTGGACAAAACAATCAACCGGAGGTCCTTATTTAACCCTTTTTTTTTGGTTGGAAATCTTCAAATAACTTCTCCCGTTCTGGGCGGAGCGGGAGGGCGTGTCAGACTCTTACTGACCAAAACCCACCCGTGTTCCTTCAGTTGCCTGCACGTTGGCAGGGGCACGGTAACCCTTTAGGACTTTCCCGCAACCCCAGCAGGCATCGGCCCTAGCAGACCCAGTTAATTGTGCTG
The DNA here is from genome assembly GCA_948150665.1 of Conistra vaccinii. Taxonomy (NCBI): domain Eukaryota; kingdom Metazoa; phylum Arthropoda; class Insecta; order Lepidoptera; family Noctuidae; genus Conistra; species Conistra vaccinii. Next base: position 9,803,015 of record OX411328.1, on the reverse strand, counting down.
AGGATTGAAAAACCTGGAAATCACAAGCCTTTGACCAGCATAGAATTATGCAGACTCATCATCCGCCTAGCCTTTTCCCAACTATGTTGGGGTCGGCTTCCAGTCTAACCGGATGCAGCTGAGTACCAGTATTTTACATGGAGCGACTGCCTATCTGACCTCCACAACCCAGATACTGGGTAATACAATACCCCTTGGTAAGACTGGTTGTCAGACTTTCGGGCTTCTGACTACTCGTAACGACTGTCAAAGATCCACGAATGACAGCCAGGACCAACGGCTTAACGTGCTTTTCGAGGCACGGAGGGGTTTTTGATTATGTAAAGATGGTCACCCATCCACGGATCAAACGCGGCAAGCGTAGCTTAACCTGAACGATCGATCCGTGTGGCTGTTATTACTTATAAATAAATAAATTATTTATTTCACCAAAAGCCATCACATTACAAAATCCAAGGACTAAGAGCATAAAAGGCTTATAACTAGGTCACAATAATTTTAATACTCTGACTCCTAAACTAGGTGTATGTGCCTGTGTCTTAGGAGTCAGTGATTCTCCGCAACAACAAAGCCATATTATACAAAATAAGGACGCTTCTTGCTCACTTCACTACTTTTCACTACTTTTTCTTCTTTTTTCTTGGACGCTTCTTGGATGCTTTTCGCTACATGGTGTAAAAGAAAACAGGATATAATTTATGTACGAAAAAAAAACCACAAAATGTAAAACGTTTAACTATGCGGTGAGGTGAATAAATGTAGGGTTTGAGTGTATGTGTAATGAGTGAGTGTGAGATGTGTGTGTGTGTGCATGTAGGTAGTGAGTAGGTGTAGTGTGTGTAGTGATAAAGAATGGGTGTAACGAGTACACATCCGTTTATGTTTAGAATTAGATTTGTATGTATAGTTCATAATCACTGTAAATTACCCAGCAAAAGATCCTCAGTGTGGTCATAACTTAGTGTTTGGAGGTAATCTCTATGTAGATTTTTACATTGATATTTAGGGCACGAATAAATTTTTATCTTTTTATTTAGGAAGTTGTACAAATGTTAATGCTATTAACGTAGAATTGGCGTTTGGCAAAGGCAGTTCTATAGCGTTCGTGTGGAAAAACATTATGCTTAAGTCTGCCAGTCGGTTCCTTTGGAGGGCGGGTAAAGTGTTTGCGTAGGGTTGACAGGAGCACATAAAGTTGCCTGACTGTGAATACTTTGTAATCGGAATAGAGCTGTACAGTGGGATATCTACGCGGAAGAGCGAGCATTACCTTAAGAACAGCTCTCTGGGCTCTCTCAAGGCGGATAAATACATTTTGGGTGGCACCACCCCAAACGGGCAGGCAGTACGTTAGGACAGACAGATAGAGGAACTTATACTAATTTTAGCGTTTCGTATCATCAGCAGAGTTTCGTAGCTTCTTGAAAACGTATATTAGCTTACGTATGCGGGACGTGACTTTGACTATATGTGGATGCCAGTTGAGATGCTGATCAATGAGTACTCCTAGATATCTTACACAAGAGTATTTGGCGACGAAGAGGCAACTACACTGCGTTGAGGAACCGCAAACGTGTGCTTTTAGGGTAAGGGAATTTGAAGGACACAGATTTGGCCGAATAGCAAAGGGAACGTATACCGTCTTATCAACATTTAAAGTGACCAAATTATCGGCCAAACATTTCATTACGGTAGACAGTGTAGCCTCGGCGCTTTGGTAAGTCTGAGGCCAGTCATAACCATCTACAACAAGGGCAGTGTCATCCGCGTATGTATATATCTTGTCATCACACCTATTCGAAAAACGACAATTGCCTATAGAGGATAACGGGAGCAAAATTCAACTTTGCTCCCTAGGGAGTTTGGGGTTTCTCTCTTCTGATTGGTCCACTCCGCGCTTTTGATAGCGTGCTGATTTGTGTAGTAAGATTAGAGGCGCTCGCGAGAAGATATAATGTAAAAAAAAAATCGAGTAAGTAGCTAATTATTTTTCTCATAAGTTGTGATGAAAAATAGTGTGTATCACTCGGGGACAAAATATGTTGTTCTCGGGCGGCGTACATTGAATTCCTCGCTAACCTCAGGATTCTACTTTAGAATCCTTCGCTTAGCTCTGAATTCAAAATAACGCCCTGGAAGAACAAAATATTACTTTGTCCCCATGTAACACAAATAACTATGCAATTGTCGAGAGGCAGTTTGCAGAGGTCATTTATATAAATGAGAAAGAGTGTAGGCCCCAGAATGCTGCCTTGCGGAACGCCGTATGTGATTGGAAGCTCATCACTTTCGTGTGGGCCGATTTTCACTATTTGGGTACGATTACTGAGATAGTCTTCGAAGATTTTCAATGGGTGTCCACATTTCCAATGCATTCCATTTTACTCAATAGGGCTCGGGCTGAAACGGTGTCAAATGCCTTTGACAGATCAAGGAAAATACCCAGGCATTTGTGTTTTTTATCTAGCGTCCTAGCCACGTGATTAGACAACTCTATGACTGCATCTTCGGTACTAACTACATTTCTGAAACCGTATTGGTTATTCGCTAAGATGTTGTTTGCGTCGAGAACACTGATCAGGTTCTGATTCAGAATTCGTTCTAAAATCTTTGACAGTGCTGTTAAAATCGAAATTGGACGATAGTTATTGACATCGTCTCTGCGCCCAGACTTATGAATGGGGTGAAGTACTGCTTTTAAACGCCGTTGGAAAGACAAACACCGTAGAAACAGGTTTTGTCGACGGAAGAATAGACAAAATGACAGATTGTCATTGTTTATCTGTCATTTAGTCTATTCTTCCGTCGACAAAACCTGTTTCTACGGTGTTCATGCTACGCGTGCTGCACTTATAGACAAATTGCAGATATGTGTAATAACCGGGACTAACACGCATCTCGAGGCCTTTATTGTTTTAGTCGCTATACAGTCTAAACCAGTAGCGCAATCAGTCCTGAGACCCAAAATAATAGAGGAAACTTCGGTAACGTCATAGAGGACCATCGAGCTACACGAATTTGAATTGGACACAGAATTGGGCAACAGTGAGGGAGATTTAAATTTTGACGCCAATCTACTGCCTACGTTAGCAAAAAAGTTGTTGACGTGATTAAGCGAGGATTTTGGGTTATCAAATAAATGCAACAGGTCAAAAGAGGGGGTAGATTGAGTTTGAAGAGCTGACACTTTCTTAATAACATTCCAAGTTGCCTTAATATTATTTTTCGCATTACAAAGCTGTTCCTTTTCATACGAGCGTTTAAGTTTTCTCAGCAGGGATTTACAAAAATTGCGATAGCGCGTATAGGTGATTTTTTATGTAAGGTTATCATCCGACTTTTTGAGCTTGACATGCATGCGATCACGGTGTCGTATACAGCGGAGTAGCCCCGGCGTAATCCAGGGCTTCAAATTACGTTCTCTTCTTGGAACAGTATGTTCCCGAGTGTGGCAATAGAGGAGAGATTAACTATTAACTTAGCAACAAGCTCCTCCAAGGATGATACAGACTAACCTACTGTAACAGTAATTAGTAAAATAAAACTAGTATTACCCCAAGTCCTAACAAAAGCGATCGGTCGCGCGAATATGCAATCGTTGCGTTCATGAATTACAATTTTTTTTTGGAAAAGCGGAATGTTTCTTTGTCGGCGCGACCACACAAAAATGTATGCGACTGTCACGTGTTCGCGTGACGATCGCTTTGGGTAGGACGTGGTCTTAGTTTAATAAAAATAGGCCCACATATACAAATAAAACAAACGATTGCAATACAATATAAGGAAAATACGTGACCGGCTCTATCAAATGACATAAATAAAATACATTTTATAAAAATGAGAAGTTATCACAAATATCTTCCGAGTACAGGTAGGTTTAAACGACAATTTTTACCAAAAATATTGAAATGATAGCATAAAAGAAAGACCCTTTCAAAGGTTTGTTTTGATAAATTGGAAGAAATAAAGAAAGGCTTAGGTCGAATGTACCAAATGTTTTTGTCATTCAGACGAAAGTAAAATTTGAATAATTTACTGAATTTTTCTTTAGATATTTTGTTTAAATTGCGGTTCTTTATCTTTGGAATGTTTGTTTTAGTGTTAAAGCTGTCTCATCTGTGATAAGTATCAAAGTTCTGCAGACCTCATCATTTGCATAGAGTTGCGTAGGAGTACTTCAACTTGTTTTGAGTAACAAACTACATAGTAGCAGTAGGTTCTTTACTTATTAACCGATCAAATTACGTAGATACACAAATTGTAAAACTTATTTTTCGTTTTTGACAGAAGAATAATATTGTTTTGCCAGTAGATTAAAAAAACATTAGGTAACAATGCAAAATATCTGTAGCAATATTTTTTCTAAAATTGTGAGCAATTGATTTACGAACGCCTCAGTTCTGCTCAAAAATGTTTTGTAAGTACCTACTGCGCTTCCAAAACGGAGCTACAGTATAATATGCGCTGTGTGACATTTTTATCCTAGCATTAATTTCATACGTAGCTTCAAGCTGTGATGTTTTATTTCTAGTGTTTGCAAAATTTGGAGCACTGCCCATCACGAGAGGAAAATGAAACGGTATTATATGTTTGAATAAACATATTTCCAGCACATTTACAAAGGCTAAAATAATGCAAATTAATTTGCCTTGTCACCCGACCTCATCCAAAAAGTAGGTCGACGACCTAATCATCATTGATGGTGAACTTTACATAATGGACATGCAGACATGGAGTCCGCGCTCTTCACCTATACCCATTGTTTCGTTTAAAGGCTAATGGCCACGGGGCCGACCGTGTTATTCAAGTGTCAAGAAGATGAATGTCACGTAATTTATGAGGTTCCGTTGAAAAAACCAGCTTATTTTGATACCTGGCTTTCCAAGTCCGTTGCATGACAACACATAATGCCGGTTTTCACGGTAATCCATGTTTTCATATTACGGTTTTGATTTTTTTTCCGTGACACGAAGTGGCTATTAACATTGTTGATGGGTCTGTACGCAATCGTTTTGAATTATAAAAAGTACTGGCTATGATTTACTGTCAGGGTAAATGTAATTTAATGCTTTCAGTGAGTTATCTGTCGTTATAAAGAATTTTATTTGTGTTCAGTTTTTTTCCGACAAATATTAAAAAGTCTACACATTTAGAGCAAGTCATTATATCATCTTTTACGAATCTCAGTAGTTTGTTTCGCAATGAGCTAAATGCAAAGTGTACAAAATATATTTTTACAACACAAACAAATAACCATTAGCGAAGAGGAACTTTTAATTACATTTGAACAAGTTATAGCGCAGAAAATATACGAGTTTAAGTTGTATTAGCCAATGTAACAATACTTTATGAAGAAACTATTACATAGGGCTTATAGGGAAGCTACACTGGAATTTGTTACCGGTGTTATATAAGTTTGTTATACATAACATCACTCCTGTTTTTCTCGACGAGGTAGGCAGAAGTGTACCTACCTATGTAATATAGTACCTACATGCACCCACATTTAGCCAGATAAGTTTGATTTAGCCTTTCAAATTACGATCGATCAATATAGTAGTCTAGCTATCAGCATTTCACAGCACTCTAAGTACCTTCGCATATTTCTTGGAATTTTTCCAAACTCCTGCTAAAGGGCCGTCAATATAAAACTTTTCAGAACTAATAAAATATTCTTAAAAATGTTCTGGAAAGAATATTAAAACGTAATCTACGGAGTATAAAAGTGGACAGCGGCCAACCGTTGTTAAAGTAAATTGTGTAAGAGGGTCCTAAAGAAAAAAGTGTAATGTAATATGGATCAATAACCCATTACAGCTAAACTTGGTGTGTGTTGAATATATTACGAGTATTGTACCTACCTACGATGTTATTATAATTTAGATATTACTTATATTACTACGTGTATAAGCCTTCTCTTAAGAACAAGTATTTGTTGCAATTTATTTTTATGTAGTCACTATTAAACATCATCTGTCGAAGCTTGAAAGCCAGTATAAAATGAAAGAGAATGTACAATAGACGACGTATATTTGATTAAGCCGGACACTACGTGTTGCCACGTCAAGTGCCGAACGCAGTGACACTCACTGCATGCTGATTGTGCGTGTTTACTGCGTTCGGCGCTTGACGCGGCAACACGTCGTCTCCGGGTTCACAACAAGTCAATCGTCATCCTGAGGATGCCTCGTTGAGAGGTGAAACACGTGTCGATTTCTGACAGGGTTCGTTATGACTCTTTAAGAACAGGTAAGCGGATTAGGTTACTAAATATAAGTCATCTATTGTATTTTATAATTGATTTCCGCAAAGTCACGTCTGAGTCAATTAACTATCTTGAAAGAAAATCTGAAAAATCTCGACGAACGGTGTATTACACTTCAATCACATGAAGACGAAATCGCTTAAGCGAAAGATGTGATTCTATTCAAATTTTAGAAAAAGGCAGCTGATGTGTAACTTTATATTAATTTGTTAGTCAAATGATAAAATAAAATAATCTATACTAAGTTGCTTTATTGAAGTTGTTATGATTTTGATCGAAAACAACAAAGTTCTATTATGTTTTGAAAACAATCAGATGTTATTAACATCCCATAATATGTCTCCTAGAACGATGTTTAAGAAAACGATGAAAACTATCGCACGGAAACCATTACAAAACATTGCCAACACAACAGAGGGAAATTCCTCTTTTGCCTTTCCTAGAAATCGTACAATCTCAACATTAAAACATGCTCAATATACAGTATTTTGATACAGTTATCGGCAAAAGCAAAATAGGGATATATCTTTGTCACAAAGCCTTTTCGCTTTTCGATCAGTATCGACATTACGCAATTTATCTTTGTGACTGTACTTTATCGACAATAAGTATGTGCCTATACGAGATTGTATTAGGTTTTTTATGGTTCCGTCAGAATGGAAACCCTATTGGTGAAGCCTTTCATCCATCAGACAACGACACATTTTTTTATATATTTCGAATCTAAACATATTTTTTTATTTTTTTTATTAACGTGTTGGGTTTAAGTACGCTCTGTAGCACAGACACAAACTTACGGATGTTACCTACACTGGCTAAAAGTATTCCATTTCAAAATACCTAATACCTACATCTATTGCCTATACAAATTGAGTTGAAAATAAACACTTATACCATTTGTGACAATAAATAGCTCCCAAAACGCCCACACTTCAGCCCTTTCTAATATTTAATGTCGTTAGGGATGATAAAATTGCTTCTCTGTTTAAAATACTGTCATTTATGTTGGTACTAAATAAAAGGAGATAAAAGGATTTATTTTATATTTACATAGAAAAAAACTTCTTAACTAGATTGAGTATCAACTCTCAAACATTAGCCGCCCATTAATATTTCCCTAGGAACTCAACTAATCATAAGCTGATATAAAAATCATATTTATTCCTATCATACCCCCTAATAATATAATAGCTAATTTCCAATCATCATCATCATCATCATCAGCCTATTAATGTTCCCACTGCTGGGACACAGGCCTCCTCTCGGTGAGAGGGAGTGGGCCGTAATCCACCACGCGGGCCCAGTTGGTAGATGTCACAATATGTCTTCGAATTTTTGGTTCTTAGACATGCCGGTTTCCTCACGATGTTTTTCTTCACCGTTTTTGAGAGCAGTGTTGATGAAATTATTTACACAAAGTAAAGTGCCTGCTTGGGTTCGAACCCACGACCTACAACTCGTAAGTCGGGGCCGATACCACTGGGCCACCACTGCTCTCTATACATTTTCCAATACATTTTAACAATCTACAGACTTATGATACTAGCAATAAATCTGCTTTTCCCAACTGTGTTGGAGTCGGCTTCCAGTCTCACCAAATGCAAACGAATACCAGGATTTTACATGAAGCGACTACCTACCTGACCTCTTGGTTGGTTGTCAGACTTTCCGGCTTCTGACTACCCGTACGACTGTACAAGATCTGTGAATGACAGTCAGACCAAAGGCTTAACGTGCTTTCCGAGACACGGAGGGGTTTGAATGTCATGAATCGTTAAGTAAGCTATAACTGCCGAGTCGAACTCGGCAATTATAGCTTAACTTTTGATTGACCCGTGCGGCTGTTGTTATTTAGTCACAAGCCCTATGATAGATTCTGATAACATCACTCAATATCACGACAGCAACGTTCTGATAATGAAAATGATTATTTAGAACAATAGAATTTCCGCTACGCATTGTTTGTTTCGTACAGAAGTTAAATAGAAAATTAGAACCAACTCGATATTTCGTTGCTTTTGATTGACTTTGTTATCCACATTTTTGATTGAACAGGCAGTTCGATATTGTTTTAGATTTAAATTAGATTTAATGAGTAAGATTCTGTAAGGTTGCGTAATTACCAATTTTGTGTTTAATAATGTTTGTTTAAAACTTTGGGACAATTTAATTTAGATAAACTACTAGGGTACATACAAATAAATAAATGAAATAGGAATGTATTTTTGTAATGTGAAAATAACAGCTTTTTACTAAATACATAAATAAAATTTTATACGGTAAGTACTTATAACAAAAAATTTTTTTTCTAAATGTTTGTCTGTTTGCCTTGGCGTCTATTTGTTCTAGCTAATCTCCTGACGGAAATTTCAATTACACCTATGACTGATGTTGTAAGGAGTAACTTAGGCTTTAAAAAAAAAAATTAAGTAAAAAATACCACGCGCAATACCATAATTTTAAAATAATATTAAACATCTTTTGTTTGGAAGTTATACCTAAAGAAGTTCAAATATAAATCATTTTTGATAAACTATGTACAGAGTTAAGTTATTAAACCACAAGGTAACATTTTACGTAATAAAGAATAAATTGATCGAAAAAGAAAACGAGAGAGAAGACGTTAGCGCAGACAAAGTTATGAGAAAAGGTCAATATGTTATAAAAATATTGACAAAAGATACACATTGATAGTTTGTATTGCGCGTTCAAATTTTATTCTTCTTGGAAAATATAATGTAAAGAACTTAGTTAATTTTACTGGTGTACCTCTATAGTTTATTGACGTAGACTTTTCACAGGTTGCGGTCTATATGTTGTAGATAAGCTGGGTTGATTATTGTGATGATAATATTACCATAACTACACTGCAAAACTTCGCATAAGCTATCATAACAAACAAGTTCCCAGTACACACGCATATTCAAGCTTGAATTCAGAAACTATAACTCCAGCATAAATTAACACAAACAAGCCCCAAGATTATAGTGTTCAAATAACGAGACATGCATTAATCCTATCCGAGGCTGAAAGGCTTGCTATGCATATTCAGGAAGCCAATAACCCCTCCTAGATAAATAGGATGGAGCATGCGTTGCCCATCCCTCAAGCGTTATGATGAAGTGATCGCACAGTGTGGACTACTCATACAATATTCATGGGCCGAGAATGCGGCAATTTGGCCGACATGTCCCGTGTCCTACAAACAGCACAGATGTATCTTAAGTTGGGGGACAACACGTTAGTGATCTGCTGTGTACAGAAGTGTCGAGATTATACACAAGTCTGATGTTATGGAAATCCTTTGGAGTGGGCGGATGATGGGCGATTGTGTTACCCTTGACTGGAGAAGGTTTAAGGATGTTGACCACGGAAGGTTTCATATTGTCTACAATCGAAATATATCATGGTGTTGGTTCAATACTAAGAAGCGGTCATTTTAATGTGACTTTATAGGAGAATCTGACGAAAAATCAACTCCTCAACCAATTTCGGAAGACTTCGTGTTTGGGCTCACTTATTACTTTTACTAGCTGCGCCCCGCGGTTTCCCCCACATAAGGCTCGATCCAGTAGGAATATCAGGCTAAAAGTATCCTATGTCTTAATCCAGGTCATGTGCCAAATTTCACTATTTATGTGCCAAATTTCATCCAAATCTTCTCAGGTGTTCATTTTCACACAAACAAACTCACTTTCGCATTTATAATATTAGTTAGGATATTTATTCAGTACTGAATTAATAAACCCGGTTTAATGGTTTAAAATTGCCGACACACAAAGAATAAGCTCATTATTACACAATCAATGCTCATTTCTTCTTCCTGCAGTTAGACAATTTTATAATAGGAGTATGCTGAAATTAGTACTTATCTAGTTTTTTTTTCAACTAACCTATGATGGCCCACTGCTGGGCAAAGGTCTCCCCCACACTTTACCAGTTTTCCTTATGCTGCGCATTCTCCGGCCACCAATCAATATGTTACTGTCTACTACAACTTATTAAACGTTTTATTATTTAAAATGTGCGTTTTTTTTTGTGCAGAATAAACAATTTTTCTTTCTTTCTTTTCTTTCTAACTTATTAATTGTTACACCCATTGTATCCAAACGTGGATCTGCGCGAGTCACAATGTAAATTGTATAGTGTCTGTGTCTATAATTGCGGCTTATGAGAGGTTAAGTACCTCTTGCTAGTCTAATTGACAAGGACGTCTGACGCTTATTAAACTACAGATATGAGGTCGTGACGATATTGGTAGCAGAGCTTAACTCAATTAGCAGAAACTATCCGTACCCGCCCACGTTTTTACCCCAAAACCTGTAACAATAAACAAACAAGTAGGTAATACTTATTCAATTATAGCTCTCTAACCTAAGACCTCAAATGTCAAATGTAAGAACACCTGCGATGTTTGCAATAGCCAGTTCAGAGAAAGGAACTCTGAGGCCGAGAAGTAACCACGTGCTTTGGCTACGTTATACCTGTCACTGTCACACAACTGTCAAACTACAAGTGCAAGATAGACACGGGAACATGTCTATGCCAAAGCAGTTTCGTCTATAGGTCTTGGCCTGAGCGTCTTTATTTCTGTTCCTCTGAAAATAAAACTGAATATCATGGCACTAGATCAAAAGGTGCCACTAGTAATAAAGTCTAATGTGACAGGCAGGACTATTACAGTCCAAGTTTTACAACGTTTTAGAGACAGTTTTAATATGTGGGCAAAATGGCTAGGTTTTCCTTAGGTTACGTTTTTCACAAATCCATAGAACACTTTAAGCATTAGGTACGGGACTGAATTTCGTGATGTCCCGAAACCGTGATGTGGCATGTTATCCTACCCTCAATTGTTTTGTATTATCAGGCAGGCATATACCTACTGGCTTCTGTTAAAATATCAAAAAGGCAATTCCTATATTTTAAGGAATTTTCTCTTTTTAATCTCAGCCTCAATCTGTCAAAAATATCTTTATCTATGCCATTGATTGTCACTGAGATGGGCTTGCGACTAGAATTTCGACGCTTTTAATTACAACAAGGCTGCGTTTTCACCAAAGATGACCGACGATGCGTAGCGAGGGATATGTGGGAAACTAACAAATAACATCGCTTCACTGTCATAGCTTGAGCTAAGCTGTTATTGGTCAGTTTTATGGACATTCCTCGCTATGCATACTCGCTCATCTCTATTGGAAACACAGCCAAAGGCTCCTTTTAAAAGCATGCAGCAGCATTGTATCGAACGGAAGCAAGGGAAATAACGTTGAGGTACAAGGATGTATATTCAGCACCAATCATAGTCAGGAATCCATAACTGCTTATGTCAGATATAATTCTGCATCTTGAATGACATACTAGTACAGATTATAGGGGATCCATGTCCCAACATAATAAAGGAATAAGGAATTCGTATAATGCGGAATAGATTGCATGTCACGTCAACCATGAATCGGATACGTCGTTGAATGTCAAGCACGCAATTAAATGTCTCAAGCTCGTACCACAGAGGACAGCATGATGGTATTTTGATTTATCTTTTATCGTACTCAACGTCGCATCCCATGGACCCTTTCATCCGATAAGAGCACTCGACACCGACCGTACTTGAACACAAAATCAATATTACTTCGAAGAACTTACGTCATACATATTCTTCGTATAATAGATCGGCAAAACTTTATACCTATAGTGAGCTAAGTTTGACAAAGTAAATATCGAATGAAAACCTAACAGAAAATAAAATCTAGGCCAAAAATATAATATAGGCTCGTCCGACACCCGGAAAAATTCCTCTAACTTGGCTAATAAAGATTTATCGTTGCGATAAAAAATTTCATAGCAGTGAGTTGGCCGTAAATAATTCGTGGCATACCTGCGAATGCTGATTTGACATGGGTCAGGGCCCCGAACTCGAGCCGTATAATATTTCATTCCTTCCGACTCGAATCACGAGTCCAACCGCGGTGCAAATTGAAATTTCGCTCGGACACCGCACTTCTTATTGGTTTGTGTCTTATCTACGCATCAGATAAATGGCTGTTGTATTTGTGTATCTAACATTATTCTGTATAGGAGCGTGAAATAAAAAAGTGAGACTCCCACATAGTGATTGCAGATGAAAAATAATTTTACAAATAATAAATAAGACATTGAGAAATTGTAAAGACTCTAGTCGAGTCTTTACAATTTCTGAATCAGTATCTTAGAATTTAAAAGTACAAAAGAGAAACTGTGATTAGTATAAAAAGATTATTGACGAATTAATCAGGGTTGAAGTTAATCGTTATTCAAGCTTCATTAGTTCAAGCCCAGAAAGAATATAAAATTTCTCAGACATTTAAAATGCAAAGTAAGTTTTTTGCGCCTTTAATTAGTGTTTCTTTTCTGAATATAAGTGTTAATTAGTTTTCACAAGTCATGTAAAAACAGAGGAGAGTAAATTAAAGTCAAAGAGATAAGCGTGCTTTATAGATAATTAAAACTAATAAATTCTATCTACTCTTTTTTTAGGTTCCAAGCAACTGAGAGACCTACAAACGATTATGGATCTTATCGCCACAATTTAAGTTCTAAATTGTTTTGTGAATCAATTGATCCGAAACGGACAAAAACAAAGCACTCACATTTGGCTGTTTATCCCACACTCATTAATTGGACCGCTCGGCTAACCCCAGAATGTCCTGCGCTATTAACTACCGAAACTGGGTATGCAATAAATTGAGACTTTTCATATATAAATCAGGGTCGAAGCGTGTCGCAGAAGGTCTGCAGATAAACCGGATAGTATAAGAGTGAAGGACATTACTCGGAGCAGCTGCGGCGGACCGGGCCGTCGCGAACTCACTCACATTACAACCAGTTTTATGTGAGGACCGGGCGAGTCTTGCTTTAATTCTGTACGTTTCTGGAGAAACTTGCACAAATTGAAACGCGGAGGCCTCGAATAATTGGAATATTTCGTAAGTTATACAGTACTTTGGAAACTTCATAATTGAAGTAAGAGATATCTTAATGAAATTGTTAGTTTTTGAGACTTTTAATTGAATTGGCATTTCAGTACTGAGTCAAAAACAAATAAAACGTGATTTAAATACTAATAGATGGCCCATCGTAATTAGGTGTCAGTAAATTAGTCAATATTACTGATACCAATTGAACACAAAACAAACCACTAAATTGTACTGCAATTTGTTCACATAAGCTAATTAATTAACGGCGCTGCATTCAACCACAATAAAAAATGTCAAAACGCAGACTTCAACAATACAGAACCATTTCCACAAATAATTAATTGTATAAAATTCCTTGCACAAACATCCAGACTCGGATCAAAATATTTTTCTGTAAAAAGAAGAAAAAACACAAATGAAAATCAACTTAAAGTGCTTGAAGCTCTCCACATTCCCGGCCATGTTTCCTTGGCTCTTAAATCCGGATATCCGGCTTCATCTGAGACTCTTTATTTCTCTTAAGGATGAATTTCACCATAACGAATGAAGAGGTTTTATTTTTATGCAAGACAAAAGTTAAATAACAGGGAGAATTAAGTGGTTCATGAGTATGGATTAAAGGCAATAAATTGTAACGGATGAAATACTGCGAGAAAACGAAAATATGCTGCATCATCAAATATCCTTCATGTTTTTAAAACAATGTTTTAGAATTCTTAGGAATATCTGAATATCCCTACGAAGTGTAAGCGTTCCAGAACATTCCAACTATACGTTGGAATTTCAATAACAACATAGAGACTTGTGAACAACAGGTTTTGACCGACCCATTTTATTTATTCGGCTACTGCTAGAATCTACCGAATTCACAGAATTAACGGGGGGTTTTCCAAAATTTGCCTGTTTTAGAATCAATTTAAAATGGTCAAATTAGTGTATTAGGTCCTGAAAAAAATATATGTGATGGACACATCTTTGTTTGAGGGAAATTATTGGTTCAAAACACGATAAATTGTAATTCGCTCGATGAAAAAAAAATCCGAAACAGGGTCGATTTCAAAACCATTTTCGATCTCATTTCCTAATTACAGCACAAAATAATATGAAAATTGCATGTACGATGAGGTAATCGTATTTTGGAGGGAATTTATTGGTTGAATTTTTGAGTTTAATAAAAAAAAATTAAGTAAACTCAATATTTGTAAATCGGGCTAAATCAGCTCGCGCTCAGTGTCCTGCGGGACGTTGTCGAGATTGGACCTGTGTCAATTTATTTTAAAAAATTAGTTCCCCACCGTATTTAAAAAAATGGCAAATAAAAATAACAAAAGGAAGAAAAACACATATACTAAATTGCGGAAGATCAGACAAAACATCGCGTAATTATATTATTGTTTTAATTCATTATTATTGTTTTCGAAAATGAAAATATTTCTATGCGTTGTAATGACTTTTTTTGACATCTGACATTAGTGTTTTCATTTCAAATTTTTATCGATAAAATTATAGTCAAGTGTGAGTCATATAAATCTTTGCGAGTAGTAAGTTGGTTGTTACATAAAGACGTTTTAGTAAAGCACATTTTTAATTCGTCTATTATTATTTATACCTTAAAAGTAAAAGAAACCCTATCCGATCCGAAAGGGGCTCATAGGTACTGCAATAAAATTACCTAAAAGTAATAAAAAATCTTACTAATAATGAAAATTAAGAAGTTATTGCTATTTAAAAATCACATTTTTGGTAACAAAAATACCCCAAATCCAATAAAAAAATAGTAAGTTTTCAACAGGCATCATTATAGTTATGACTTGTAGACACCCGCTATACGACGCGACGGCCGCCCGCGCTCCATGTCATAATCCGGTAAAAATCCCTATAAAAAAAAAATGGACAATTTTTTTTTATTTATAATTGCCACATAAATAGGCTCTCAGTACGATACCTAACAACACCCTCATGGATCAGACAGGGTTTTGTTTTACATGTTGTATACATGATAACAATTCATCCAAATCCATTATACAAGCTTAGTTTTTATTTACCCTAAACCTCTTAAGGGGTCATTGTATTCATCATTATGAACAACTTTCACTATGGGACCAATAACTGGAACCGCGAAAAAAATTCAGCTGTTCCCTACATTTATGTTCGCATAATCTCGTCAAAATGTAGGGAACAGCAGATTTTTTTGGGTTGTGTATTCACTTTCTGTCAAGCTGTCGTCGTCGCTGCTATAATCTCCTACATTAATTAGGTATACGGGATGGCAGGCACATTGACTCGCAAACTGTTACCATGAATTCAGCGCAGCGCATGATGATAGGACCGCCCAGAGTAAAAATGTATAGTCGGTTATTAAAAAAAAAAAATGCTGTTTCTTTCAAAATTGCAATAGTTACTCGGTCAAAATGTATGGAACGGCAGTTTTTTTTTGAGGATAATTAGAAAAAACGAAACTTTGTAAAAATCCTAGGATATCAGTATATGAGCTGATGTCAGGATTTATGAAACAAAAACAGTCTGTTTAGGACGATTGGAAACATTTGTGCCGTTTTTAGGCACACGTCTGCCCAACCCTTCGGGGAATACAGGTGTGAATTTATGTTATATTATGTGCCATTTTTCTGGTGGTAAATAGTCTGAAGGAACGGCAAACCGAATTGACCGGGGATCAACAATTTTTTTTGTTTGTTTTGTCTTAGAACAAAGATTCGATAAATTATAGCCGTAGCAGTAGGTACGACACTATTGAAAATAAAGTACGGCAATTTTTTCTTCATACTAGCTACGAATATTTACGGATCTTCATGAGCGGGGGGCAAACGTCAAAAAACAAAAGAATATGGTTACAGTATAAGCATAACAGTCCGACCACTTAGCTCATCTATCTAATCTATATATCTTTAATATATAAAATTGAATCTCTATTTCCTTGGAAAATCCACCAGAAAAAATCTTGGATTTACAATTTGACCAAAGTCACACTTTCTCTCTCTCTGTCTCTATCGAATTAGAAGGCGACAGCCGACAGTGGCAAGTATGAACGCTTTTTTAGCGTGACGATTTCTGCCAGTTTACTCCTACCGCAAGCATTAAAGAACTTCGTTCCATAAAGCTGATTTATTCAGTAAATGGATCCAATAGCACTGACTGTTATGGATGGATTGGTAGTGGATTTTGTTGTTGTAAAATGTTTAATTCAGAAGTAATATTATTAGTTTTAATTTTTTTTTACATAATGTAATTAAAAAATTCCTGTTGTGTATTTTGCCTCAGTTTTTATTATTTTTATTATTTATATTTGTTTTTTTTTACCTTGATGTAGTCCTGGAAAATGTTTAATTTGAAAACACGATTCGAGAAAAAAAAAACGCTCTTAGGATTTAGTGCAGGGTTCTAACCTAATTTCCTCGGCCTACTATGTTTGTAGTTTTGGTCTCAGCAGCCAAAATATGAAGAGAGTCAGGAGTTCAGGACTGGTGTCGCGGAAGCAAGCGACGTACAGTTGTCCGTGTGAGAAGCAGCTCGTTCTGAGGTCTACACCCGCAGTCTACAGTAGCAATTTCCCATTGCTTGCTAAAGTTTTCGTTTTTAGGGTTTCTTACCCGAAGGGTGCCAAACGGGACCCTATTACTAAGCCTCCGCTTTTCACATTATCTGTCTGTCAGCGAGCTGTATCTCATGAACCGTAATAGGTAGACAATTGAAAATTTCACAGATTATGTATTTCTATTGCCGCTTTAGCAACAAAATAATAAAAAAAATTATAAAGGTAAAAATTAAAAGGGGGTTCCCAACCAATAAAAAATTGATTTTGAAATCATTGTCTATAACTCATCGAGTAGAGAACAAATATGGTTTTTTTTTTCTTCTCTTCACTATGAGGAAATAGGGCGCCGCGTAAAGGTTGTCAAGAGTCTGACTCGCACTTGACCGGTTTTTTGTAAATTAATGAACACCTGAGTTCCAGCAAATAGTACCTAATTGGCCAACACTCACACACTAACTGATTCTTACAGATTATTCCTGACGAAACCGGCTATCAGAAAAAAAAAAGTTTAGAAAATCCAAAAGTGCACGCCTCATAACGCTCATTCATAAACGAAAAAGAAATTCAAATCAAACTTTCTAACAAAAATGAACAATTTATCACTTCATGGAGTATGTTTTTTTGACTGCTTTTTTACCCATCAATATGGGTTAAATTTCTAACCTCGCAATCCATGTAATGTCAAAGACTATAGACTATTTATTTAGATATTTACTTTGACGCAACTTACGGATGTCAAGTCAAGGTTGGAAATATTTAGTTATAGATATTATATTTTAGTAAGTATTTTATTAATTATAATTAAACTACTTTGAATAAAAGAGCCATTTTCAATAGGGTTCCTTCTACGGCTGGAACGAATGTATAAAAAAAAATTGACTCAATTAATTGATTTTACCGCAAGCTACAATGTTTTCAGGTTTGATACATTGACGGACAGGCCTTTTTTTCAACTATTTTGATGCTTTTTTAATTTCTGCTGCATTAAAACAATTGTTGAAAAGTACAGTATTAATATCCATTTAATCATCTATACTATACAATGGTAAATAAATTAAGTAGATTCTGTGTGCTAACAGGAGTGTAACAATAAAAACAGTTGCAGAAATGGGGCAAGATTTTTTTTTCGATCGTAGAGCACCCTCTAATGCTTCGCATAGAATATAACAGTAGATTGTACACACGGGATTACAAACGAAACAATTTAACATTGTGTTGTTATTGTCAGCTATATCGTCGCAAACAGCGGGCGTTACCGATATCGGCACGATATCTACCGGGGAAGACACAATATGGGGTGAGAGTAGGGGGCATTCTTTCAATTGAAAACACTTTTTAGCACTGCCGACTTCGACACGTTGATTCTTAGTAGGTACCTACTGCGGAAGTTTGATGCGTCACGATGGTCATCGATATTCACCAATATCATCGGGCCGATAATAATTATATCGGTATGGAATTGATGTCGGTATAGCTGCCAGCATATCGGTACCGGGTTGGTGTCGTTATCTGATAATGTGAAAACGCCCATTAGGTACAGAGGACATTTTAAAAATTATTTTAGTTCACTACACTGTAGGTTCCATATAATGGAAACCTAAGGAAAAATAAATAACAAAAAAACTAGTAGTTGGTCAACTGCAAATATTTTATGCTGTGGCATGGATTTTCCGCGAAATGTTTGACAACTTATCGTAAATATATACGTCGCTCTGCAATTGGGGGAGGCGGAGGTAGTGTTTCAAAGGCGTATAGGCCCGGAAAACCTAGCCTTAAACGTAAAACAACGCTACCATACCATACTCATATTTCGAAATTAAACCAATTTTTCTGTTTTAGGTTAAAATATTTTTCCTATAAATCTAAAATTAAAACAATACTCAACATACGATCCATGTTTTTCTAAAAAAGAACCAGATTTGTATAAAAAACAAAGCAGAGAAAAAATGGTACATCTATAAACAAAAGTGAAATCCTACGAAATGGAAATCTTGTAAATTATAAATCTACTCTGAATGGAATTGAAATCTACATAATGGTTTGCGCAGAGAAAAATGTGAGTACTGAACAGGACGACAATAATACAAAACATTCGGGAACAAAGCGTGGCTTTGGATGAAGTACTGTAACTGTGGCTCTATGACTATGTATGACACTAGATATAAGTGCTTATACATACATGCAATGTATTTTGTGTGTGAAAGATGTAGAAGTAATAAAAACATTGAAGTGCAAATGACGAAATTCTAGTCTCTTTTTTCAGTCTAATAAATGGTCATTAAGAGAACAATTATTTCTTTTAAATAGGCAGCAGGAGTCACCTATTTTTAACGTTATAGAGTAATTAGGTGTCTTTAATCATTCATATTCACAGCAGTGTTAACAAAACGAATACGTCGAGGCTACACAATCGTAGCACAGTGCTACGTCGTAGCTCGCCGCGTAGCAACCCGTAGCAAACTAAACGCACTAGAGTCATGGTGCATGTGATATTTGTCATGAACAATGCGATAAAGTACTTTTACGCTTCAAAAATGCATTCCATCATAGAGGATTAAAAGTCCAACCCCAAATTACATGACACTCTACTTGTTTGCATAATTGATTGCCATGTTGCATTAATTATACCTAAGAATAAATTGGGATCTACGTTAAAAAACCGACTTTATTAATAAGGAAATTAGTAACACAGAACATTTTTATGATGCCTTGTGTTTGCTTCAATCTCACTCGCATTCGTGATAATAATTTTTTTCATACCCATTTCAACTAGTTTTCATTTTTGTTGCATGTGATGTATTTTAATACTGGGAACTCGCATTAAACAGTAACCAACAGATAAAATAATTATTTATGCGCTGTCATATTCTTTAAGATAACTTTAAGGGAATTTAAACTTAAACCAAACAAACTCTCTCGAGTGTAACATAAACATAGATCAACTCATGACACTCTTCAAAAGATACAGGGTACGTGACATAACACCACCTAATCTGCAGGGACCGATCACTTATCCTTGTTACTTCCGATTGATTTTTATTTAGCTTTGCCAACTCCATATAACAACATGAAAACTTTTCGTGTCAACCAAGTTATAGCGCTACAAGGTTCTCTTGGCGCGTGGCCATTATCGGAACTAACGACGCCATCTTGCTTCTTCAATACATTTCACAAAATAGTTGCAAAATCAAATCAAATCAAAATATTTTATTTCACATAAACCTACAGTTAAGAAACATTAGAAGCTAGGTACACGGTTCCAATTGGTCGTCTCTTATGGAGAAGAGCCGGCAAGAAACACCCCGCTTACTCTTTTAAAAATAATTGGTTTTAACAATATTTTCAAATAACAGTGTAGGCCTTTCAACAAGTACCGGGTATCACAGAGAAACTGGCTATTTTACCTCTAACTACCGAAACACAACAATGCTTTTAACATTGTTGTTATGACAACAGACTTAGACAAGATGGTGGTAGCTAGCCAGGACTTCAAACAAGCCCTACCACCAACCATACCGAGCAGAAAATTTTGCCCCCACTGGGAATCGAACCCGGGACCTCTGGGTCTGAGACAGGTGGTCTAACCACTAGAACATACAGGCGGTTTTGAACCATAACATTCAAAACTAAAACATTGGTCGCACGTCCACACATGAAATACTTTTCTAAGTAATGACGACACAATATTTCATTTTCGCCCTTCACGGTATGTAATTTTATTACTGGGATCAATTTTACGACATTCGATACTTTTACGGTTGTTGAGCCTAAAACGTAAAAGGGTTACTGTTACGTCCCGCGTTACTTTACTTTACTTTACTTTACCTCCTTTGTCCTTGTATGGATTTTGAGAAGCTATTTTATGTTTTTAATAGATTCTCGTTTTATTGTCGCAGGATACGTATATGAGTGTAGGATGTTTATGACGGTTTGGATGTAAAGTTTCACTTTAACGATGTAATCAAGAGTTGGGACAACGGTTTTAATAAGAGCTGTGTCGGATTTGCTTAAAATCTCTTAAATTTCTGCGCTATAAAACAAAGTCATATAGATGCAAAGGCAGCAAAATCCAATTTTTTTATGAAAGCAACTTTGAATGCAGTCTGTCAGTGTAAAATCAGCTTTATTGGTTGATATATTTAGTTTTTAGCAAAAGAAGCAATATCCTGTATAAAATGACCGATAAAATCTTAGGTTTGTAGCAAAAACAGCATTATCCATTTGAGTAAAGCCAAAGACAGCAACATCCGATTCGACCAATCAGGTGTCTGTATTTGGCCACCATGACACTTTATTTAGTATGGCGATTACCGTTTTGTTGTTCTTTGGTGTGATATTTGTTTTTGTAAAATTAAACAGAATTAGGTATATTTTACCCAGTAAAAGGTGAAAAACAATACGATGGAGTGTTTTCCTACCCCATGTAACGAAAAGTCTAGTAGAAAAAAGCAAGCTGACCCCGATAAATGGAAGAGAAATGAGGCTAAAAAAATGCGATAAGTTATAGTGTGATTCAACGTTTTAGATCCTTTAAATATTTTTTAAATTACACAAAAAGGAAGAGCTTTTTAATTCGATTGTGTTTTTGAATGTAATGTTATTGTGATGTCTTTGCTGATGATTTTAAAATAAAATAAAAACATAATTGTATTTAGTAAATCAATATTTAGTAAAATTTACTAAATATTGATTTACTAAATACAATTATGTTTTTATTTTATTTTAGATTTATAATAATATATTTAATATATTATTATAAATCTACTTTACTGTGCCAATATGTATCTAATAGCGATTTTATTTCCTACCCAATGAGAAATCCACAGATTTTTTATTCAGAATAATGGTTTATGTTCATAACTTCATTTAACGGTATGGTGTCCCTTAGATACAGTAAACTCCTGACGTAGACACCTGTTGTATGTACTTTGTACCAAAAGTATCAAGATTATTCAGTCTAATTATGATCTAAAATCTGCGGTTGCAAATGCAGCAACATCCCAGAGGTTTGGCTGCAAAGGTAGCAATATCCACGAGTTGGGCGCAGAAACAGAAAGATCCAAACCAAACGTCTAGTTTTTAGAAGAAATATGATATTACTGTAATATCCTAAATTTTTCTTGTATTAATCACATGATTCTCTAAATTTTTATGTAAAAAATAGCACCATAATAGTTATATTACTGCTTTAAAACAAAAATATTGTTTCCTGCCATTTTGGTAAAACTGGAATTGATATTCTGTTTATATTTTGGTTCCCGAAAAGGGTTACTGCCTGCCTTTTAAAGGGTTTTTGTGAAGAACATGAGTAATTCTCTGCTGTAGTAATGCTCCTATGATGTTACGTAATAATCTTCAAATAATATCATAAGAAGAGATTTGTATGAAGACAATTTAATTACCTTATTTATTTCGAAGATGTTTTCCAAAATTTCCTACCCTTTTTCAAAATTAAACAGAATCCTGTTTCATATTACACAATATCAAGTAATACCAAAATAACTCATTAGAATTTCATAAAGTAATTCAATAAGGATCCAACGAAGAGCAAACGATGTTGCCGAGATCGCATATTATGTTTTATGTTTCCTCAAAGCCGGATTATCATCTAGTAAAGCGAATGTTGGCAAAAATACCATATTATGTGGTGGTTGCAGTACTTAATAGCAGGATTTGCAGTTGTGTCTGCTCGACTGAATTTATGCAGTACAACGTGACACTTTTGTAGAGATCTTTAATTTGAATAAGACCGAGAATATTTTATGGTCGAGGATTAATGCAGTGTCATGCTTTCTTATCTTATAGAATCGGGATGAGATAGGATTAGGTTAATTTTTGAAGCCTGAATCGGTTCTTATGCTTATCGTTGTGCTTTGAAAGTTATTTTTTTTTTTAAACCTGTAGGTAAGGGTTAACACGTCTTTGAAAAACTAAAGAAACACTGTTTATACCATCTCCACTTTCAAGTTTTATTCCCCTTCTCTAAACATTTAACTATGACAACAAAATCCTCACTATCTTTAACGAACACTTACCTACATAAAACTGCACTAAGTCTTCCAGTCGAGCACCTATACCTTAAGTTCTTCATCAACAACGTCCTTTTTAATACAAGTCGTCGGATTGCGATACACGTCACGTACCGGGAGTACAATGGCCGCGAGGGAGCGACGCCGGCCGTCCGAATTACCCCGCCCGCGCCGTGTACACCGACCACGTGACCGCTCCGCACTCCTGATCGCCTGGTACCATAAAACAAAAGCCATTCCTTTATTTAAGGCTTTTAGACGTATTGTTTGGCGGTGAAAGGATGGAGCCGTGAAATATGTAAGCGTTTCTGCAGTGTTCAAGCCTGTTGGTGTCACAAACCTATAATCTATCTGCCCAGCAACAAAGGAAACTAGTACTTTATTCAGGACGTTTTTGCTATACCAGCACGAAATATTTAGACGGCTTGAATTAGTGAAACCATTCGTCCAAGTTTGTCTTGTCAGTTTATCGTAGACTAAATCAGACATATACACGCAAGGAACGTCTAAAACATGCTCAGTTATAATAAATGGCCCGATTTTGTACTTCACGAACGTTTGAACATTTTGTTAACCAAAAAATATTTGGAATGACACCGTTTCCTGGTATTATAACATTTTTGTATGTTAAACAAGTTCATTATACAATGTGGACATTCCAAACATTTATCGGCGACATTTACAACACCAAACTACAAATTAACGACAATAGTAATTAATACAGAGAGATATTGTCGGCAATTAACAGTCGTAATGCTTCAGCATTTAATTTCTTCGGCCATAGATTAAACTTGGACCATCTTGCCTTAAGCTCGGCTCTCGAGCCAAATTAAAAAGCTGAGAATGCACAAAATATTTTGGCAAATTTCCTCGAGCGAGGCTGAGGTGCAGGCCGAGTGTGGAGTCTCATTGCCTAGAATTCCCTCCGGAGGAGAATGCGAATCACGTCCTAGGCCAAGAGAATTCCAGCGCTTTGGACGATCTCTCAAATTATCCGTTGGACAGAGTGCCCTGGATGTAATTCCGAACATTAGTGGAATTGCTCGTATGTGAGATCAATTGATCGGAAAAATATTTGGTACTCACGATATTGGAGTTGCCTGATATTCGGAAACTATTCGTACATACATACCCGCATATTGAAATGCGATACACAAGAATGAATGTTTTTTTTTCTAGCATTGCTATTTAATAAAACACTCGAATTCGTTTCGAATAAACATCGTATTCCATGTTAAAAACACAGTGTTCTGCATTTTTTTATCCATCATAAAATTAACACGAACGCATTATTTTGATTAAACATTACTCGATAGTGGCCCTACACAGAAAATACACATAGTAATCAAAATGCAAATTAACATTTGTCAAAGTAAATATTGCGCAGTAATATACCTTTTAATGGCTATAAAGCTCACAATTAACTTCAGGCTGTTGTTATGGACGGTTTGTGTATATTTTTATTAAACTAGCGATCGTTAACTGGATGCGGGCGAATGAAATCAGAGGTCATTTAGTTTTACTGATGTCGATAATTACTGGCGTGCCTGACGACGCGTTAAACGTACCGCAAATATGTGAACGCGTACTTGAACGTAATTATAAACGCTAGGTGCGGTTATGTGTTGGCGGTTTTAGAAGTAAATAGGCAAATGTTATACATTTGAATACACATAATTTTAGAAATCTACGTTTTATACTTCCATATTAACGAATTAGATTGAAAATGTGTGATTTTAAGTAAGTAAAAATCTTACAAAATTGTTACTTCAACCCCACATTCATTAATCCCCCGTAAAAATAAATGTTGCAAAAAAATTTAAAAACAAAAAGTTAACACAAATTATGCACTTGCAGAAAAATCCTTTACTCAAACAACGCATACACCCTCCACGCATGTTACCCCAATATCATACACATAATGGCTAAAATCTAAAACATTCTCTAGTGTATACTGTACATAACCTACCGGTTTATCCCTAGCGGATATTGGAACTGTTATCGCACTATGCAAATTCAATTGCGCAGTGCACTCTACGCGACAACTTGGGGACAATGCAATTGATCGTTACTACCCTATAAGCTCTAAGAATTGTTTTTGGGCAGTTGCTTATTAACACTGTGTAATGTTATATTCGGTGTAACGATTGGAGGTCGATAATGTTATGACCGTAGCTATGTAGCGGAAATGAAGAAAAAATTAATAGTGTGATACTTTAGGGCGGTTTATAACCAACCTACTTACTTCCTTACAAACCACAGGCTGTTGCTTTTATCTCCCTCGAAAAAGGGTTTTGCAGCTAAAGAAGATTCCTCCGTACCTATGAGTATCATCATACGAATCTTGCTGAACACTATGCAGGTTCGATTCCAACTCGAAAACAACATTTGTTAGGCCTACAGAGATAGCGTCTGTGTGATTTGTGTTTTAAGTAGTGAATGCTGTTTCTCTAAAAGTTATCTATCGGAAAATGGTGAAAAAAATATTACTAAACCCAACACGCGAGACGAAGCGTCACGATTACCTACAGAATTATTCTAGCAAAAATATTTCATTGTAGCTATTTATGTGACCCATGTTTAGTAGATGTCTTCTGTCTGATAAAGTATACCGCAATATGCTGGAAAGGTCCCAGACAGTACGTTTAACCGTTCGTCTAGATTAATGTCACAACATATTGGATGCTTCAGCCAAAATGTTGCTGAAAAGTGTACTATTATGCTAATATAGCATTTATTCTCTTCGTGACCAGAACTATATTTTGTAAAGAAGGGGTAACATGCTTAACAAATAATGAGACGACTGCGTCAGACTATTTGAATCGGGGTGAAGACCTAAAAATTGTTGGCATGAGAATCTGACTAGAAAAAGCTACCAGAAATATTGGTCATCAAACAAAATATTATATTTTTGTTCATCGTCATCTTTCAAACGAAAACAAAGAACCCGGACCTTTCAAGCATTGAAACCAGATAATACTCTTAGTAACCAGATACTAACGACCTTACACAAGTTCGTGTGAAATTGTACCTACACCGCCACTGTCGTCTGGAACTTACGACTATATGAATAAAACATAAGCCGAAACTTCGACGAAATCGAGAATTAATCCTTACAAGTCATATAGCACGAACAGTGTTCTACAAACAAGGGAAAGTTATAACACGGATATGAGTGGTTCAAAACATATTTTATAATACACGTGGCAGTAACTGACTCGTATGTTTGAGTTACGACAGGAGCAGAGAGCTTTCCACTCCACGATATTCGAACATTGTATTCACAACGTATGACGTCGAATAAATAACCATGTTTGAATAAAAACCGACGTTGCGCGCGAACCACTTAAATGTTTTTACTAACGTCATGAAATAATAAAATAATTTAGAACGACGACGTCCTGACTACGATGTCCTCTGGAATCGTGCCAAGCACCGCGGGATGCAACGTTATCCGAGCCTCGAGTACAAACTTTTAAGAAGCATACTCCTGTCTAAGTTTGCCGTTATTATAAAATGTAAGAGGCGACGCAAATAGCGCAGTAGTAGAACTTCGACGGATTTTTAGACGTTTCGAACAACGATTATGGGCCCAACTCTAGTCGCGTCGAACATTGGATGCTCGCAAATTTTTATCACCCAGTGTCGTGCCATCCGTACGCGCTTTGGGTATCGATAATCCGTGCATAACCATTCCATTTGCACGTGACGCATATAGTGCGAGTTATGTGTTTCCGCGTTAGTTGGCACATGTTGCAGCGTATTAAATTAGACGTATCAGCAGATAGCTTGATATTGGTACAGTTGGCATCTGCGCAGAGCGCGCACATGTGCGACATTGGCCGCGTCTCATGCATCATTCAGACGGAACCTGCATCCAATCGCTCTTACATTTAGGTTATAGCTCACCGCTTACGTGATAAATCGCCGCTCTGGAGGAAACTTGTACTTATCATCACGAGCAGCCATGTGCTACATCGTTGGCTTTTATCAGATTTTTCCAGCTGGTTACGAGAGTTCATGTAAAATGCATGCGGTAGCCGTGTTTGTAATTGCTGTAACAGCTTTTGCATTACGCCCTAATATTAAAAGACGTTTACGTATGCCTGCATTTTTAAGCGTAATTCAACGAGTTTTATACAGTAAATATTATACGCGGGGTTTGAAATTTCTACTCAACGGCTTTTTAAAGGCTGCATCGTTAAATTTTATCTAATTACTGTGTCATTGGATCCCTGAATCTGCCTTAAGTTGTTATTTCAATTAACAATCAGAATAACTTTTAATAAGTTCAATTTAATGTCTTTGTCCTTTAAATGTGACCTCACTTTAAGGCTTTGTTATCTAGTAAAGTTTCCATGATCAAATTAGAACAACTAACTATACAAGCCATTCCTAAGATTTCATATCCCATCTTACTAAAGCCAATAAACAGGACGCAATATCACCTGCGTCTCAAGTATCATTGATCAACAAGTGCAGTACAATACAAAATGTTAGAGCAATATATAGCCCGTCATATTGCCATTTCACATTAAATGGAAGTAATTGGAATTCCTGTCAAGTGTGAAATTGGCGTCTTCATTGAGCAACCAGAGACGAAATGTACTGCTCATGCAATATGTATGTCAGCAGAATATTATGTTTATTTGCTCTTATATTAATTCCGTCTGTATTTATTGCTCATTCAGAGTTATTTCGGGTGCGTAATTGTGTTAGTGGCTATAATTCATTAAACTGGGCGGAAGAGCTTGGTAGTTGGCGATACTGATGCATAGTTATGTGGTCATACATAGTTGGTGTGTATAATTTTACGTAAATACAGCGTGAAAGAGAAGGGATTCAAGTTATAGTCCAGAAATAACGTGTTCATCGTTTTTTTTTGGAAACTTCTCAACAGATTTATTTCATTCTTCCATGTTTAGTTAAAAAAATAAACAAATAGGTAGAGTTAATTAGCGAAGGATTATCTACTTGAAAAGCTTCTGTTCTAGTAGTGAGATATTTGGTTAGTTAATTAAATAAATAAGAAAACTGGCTTTGTTTTCACTTCTTGCTGCAGCTGTTTGCATACAGTTATAGTTCATGCTTTCACAACAAAAACAAGATTGTTTGTTAATTATGCAAAGCATAATATTCGGTTTTTTATATTTTGTGGACTTGAGCTTCATTTGTTACTCGTGCTATTGTGACTCTTTTGTTCATTGTCCCTTTATAAGAACTTTATATCTTCCTATGAAGGGCTGATTTTGCAAATCATTTTATGAACCCACAACGTACTCGTATAAAGTCTCTACTGCATTTGAAAGTGCCTCTTCATCCTCAAGTTTCTCGTGCCTATTCTTGTGATAGACGTGAGATAAGAATGCTTTTACTTTGTCATCTCTTAGCTGTTTTTTACTAGCTAAAAACAAGTGCAAATATGAGGGGATCGCTTGTTCTAAAGTGCTCGTACACGCATCTTTTCTAAATCTACATGATGTGATGACTCCGTATCAAAGTTGCGACAAAAAATGCGCGACAAATGCTGGGGCGACAGTACGATAGGTCGACCATCAGCGGTGCGACAGCACATCAGCTCGACGAACGTTAGTGCGACAGATTGTTTTCACGACAAACGATGGCACGACGAAACTTTTGATCGACGAACGTTAGTGCGACAGATTGTTTTCACGACCATTTATGGGACGACGAAACTTTTGATCGACGAACGATAGCGCGACACAATTTTCGCTCGACAAACAAAAGCACGACAAACATTTCTATAATATTTTGTTGTCTAAAATATTAAAGTTCTTTAATACATGGTTTTCGCCTACCTTGCTCGTAACTGCACTCGCGCACTGCAGTCATTTGACATTGACAATAAGGAATATTGCCAATAAAAACATTTATAAACGAAAGTACTTGGTACTTTAAATTTTTTTCTTATATGTAAGTTTGTACGCACAATATTGAGAGATTTACCATGTTATATGTATTCGGGTATATTAATTATAGGTTTTCCTGTAGGTAATCCATGAGTTAAGAACCATTATGTATATTTATTTCTAAATTTTAAACTCAGTAGAGGGGAGGATGTTCAATTTTCATAAATTTTCTTAAATATCTTTAAAATGACATAAATACATAAACTCACGCCTTCTTCCCATGGGGGTAGGCAGAAACTACAGAACGCCACTTGCTACGACCTTACATACTCCTTTCTGGTCATACACGCTCGCCGGTTGCGAGTACTACGCACCTGTCCTTTCTGAAGAACATCACCAATAAGGTCAGTATATGTCCTCCTAGGGCGTCCCCTCCCGGCGTTTCCAGTCACATCTGCCTTGTAAATACATTTTATTAGCCGCCTTTCATTCATCCTCTCAACACTCTCTTCACTCTCTTCTTTTCTTTAAAATTATTTATGTTAAAATTATTAAAAATAAAAATTAAAATCCTCTCCACCAGTCCTTCCATTTGATATGTCACACGGTACAGTTTTCAAACTTTTTTTATAACCTCAGATTTTTCTAAGTTACATAATACCTAATGAATATCCATTTAATCGCAAGTCAATCTTCCTAGCGTTTTTTCCAACTATTTTGGGGTCGGTTTCCAATCTAACCGGATGCAGCTGAATACCAGTATTTTACATGGAGCGACTGCCTATCTGACCTCCACAACCCAGTAACTGCGTAATACGATACCCCTTGGTAAGACTGGTGGTCAGACTTTCCGGCTTCTGACGACTTGTAACGACTGTCAAAGATCCACAAATGACAGCCGGGACCAACAGCTTAACGTGCTTTCCGAGGCACGGAGGAGTCTCGGTATGTAAAGATGGTCACCCATCCACTGACCAACCCCAACTTAACCTGATGGATCGACCCGTGCGGTTGTTATTACTTAGCCACGAATCCTCCATTAAATCCATATAATCGCAAGTATTTTTAAATATTTTAATAAATACCTATATTGTAACTTTCAAAATACAAATTGCTATAATACCTACGATTTCACTCACAAAAAGGGACCGAAACTAGTCGACCGCGAAATCACAAACTGGAAATCTACTCTAAACCTTTACCTACCTACACGAGCGCAGGCTATTACGGTACAGCTAGTAGATAGGTAGGTTCTATCTACATTTCGTCGTAAAAAATAATGTTTTTTTAGTATCACCCCCAGTACTTTACATGCTAAAACCAGGGCGTATAGTCACGGCTTATCCTTTCATTAATATATTCAAGGCACTGAATTTATGCCCACGACCTAATATTTCATGCGAACAGAGTTAATATAATTTTCATTTTATGTTAATTATTCAATAGGTGGTGGAAATATTCACACTATTAACAGACTAATTTTAGTTATTCAAATGGTATAATTATATGGTGTAAATCATCAGTTGATTTAAGCTAACTATGTATAACTATGTACTGTAAGGTTTTATTGTATTATCAACCTTATGTTGTACTGGCTGTTATGAATATATCAGTTCGAACTATCTGATGAGTCACTTTCTAATTTAGAATAGGTTTGTAATAATTGTTTTATATAGAAAATAGCAGAAGGCTAGCTGTCACTTCGTAGGCGCGTATTCATGTTGTAATATATTTTGACCTGAAATAACTAATTAAATACATATTATAAATATAACGTATCACTGTATCATTGAAGAGAACCCGCACTACACATTCAGCTACGGAGAACATAACTGTCCCACACTAAGAGCGTCTCGGCGCCCCACACGAACACGTACCCCTCACAATTGGTGGATGGCGCCTAAAACCGGGTTTTAGAAGTAAGGCGTATGCAGAGCCAGTTAATACTGCACTAGAAAAAAAATATAATTTAGAAAAAAAATCATAATTCGACACGTAGGTAATAGGCATTAACTCATATCGGTGCAAAGAAAGAGCTGAAGAAGATGCCAGCTCCTCACCGGAGCCGAAACTAAAGCTAAGTGGTTCTTATAAAAGTGTTTTTTCTAACAAAAGTGCGACATGGAGTACTTCTCAGGTATAAACGGAATATGCCTAGAGAATTTCCTAGATGATTTCAGGATTACAGCCACCTTCAATGAATGGCAAGAGAGCAACTGGGCATTAATTTTACGCGCATTTCTTGTGAGTCCAGCTGAGATTGTCCACAAGTACACGTACCATGAAGGTATGAGCTTTGACTCGATGTGCAATGCACTAAGGAAAGAGTTTCCATGCAAATGTCATAGAAATATGAATACGTTGCAAGAAGAAGAAATGGTACAAATAATGTCCGAAGCAGGCGGACAGGAAGAGCTTGCAAACATAGATAATCATACCGATTTATTTTTTAGCGAAATACTGGATATTATCCCACTTGAAACTGAACAAAGCTGCCAGGAGCGCAGTGATGATGAAAATAATGATGATGACGAGTGCAGCTGCCTGGAACGCAGCCTTGCAAATGATGAAGACGGCTCAATCGAAAACGAAAATTTGGATGAAATTCACGAATCGGGTCAGTTCAGTCCAATTATTAAACAGTTTGAATATGTTTCAGAATACCAGAATGTTCCCTCGTCAAATGAAATAATTGGTCTCGAGGAGGATATTCCTATACACAACCTCATCGCTGTCCAATCCGATAAATATGATATTGTTGAAAAATTTTCCGATTCAAAGGAGATTGCCCAAACCCCATTTTCGACTGAAATATTTTCCGATTCAAAGGAGATTGCCCAAACCCCAGTTTCGACTGAAATAATCAGCAATGAGCAACAAGTTAATATTTTGATTGATTTAAACTCAATTAAAGCCAACAAAGACTTAATCGAGTTTGACGTGGAGTCACCGTCAGTGACGAATGAAGATATTAGTAATGACTTTCGAGTGAAAGTTTATAACAACGAACATAATCATAGTGTGCCATCGCAAGGTTGCTTTGTCATAAAGTTATCATTCTTTTGGCCAACAAAGTTTATATTATTACTATTTCATATCGTCATGTTACTATTATACTACATCATTATATTATTACAACAACAAAGTGCTAAAAGCAATTTAAGAAGTGCACCAATTAAAAACAAAACCATATTTGCTAGAAACAGTAAAATGAAATGCTTTGTGCCAAAAACAAGTAAATTAAAAAGGTCGAAAGCTTATAAACATTTTATAATAAAGTTTACCATTTTAGAATATGAGTTTTTAAAATTAAATAATAAGAAGTTTAGGAACATTATACATATTAGATTTTCTTATTGTGTCACCTCCTTTCATATCAATGTCACTTTAGAATGTAATTATTTGTTATTTTATTTTTATTTTAAAAGAGCGTTCATATTATAATTAGGCTAATGTCATTTAGATGTAAACATCATAATAGTATAGCACATTATTTTAGTAATTAATTATATTATACTAATGCATTGTTATGTGTGTTTTCGTTACATATGCGGGGAATAAACATCGGACGCGGCCGGGAGCGAGTGAGGTGTCACTCCTCATGTCGCCAAGGAGCCTGAGGGAACGTGTCAACCTCATCGTCTTCAAATTATATTCTTGTTTTAGCTTAGCATGAACGCACTCCAGAATTTATCGTTGTGATTTAAGAGGGAAGTAAATAGTTTTGAAATACTGTGGTCCCTCCTGGGGGGGGATGGCGCTCCGTCTGGGTTAACATCTATTTTGCTAAAAGGGGCATAGCCCTTGCAAAATGTGTTTGATAAACACAATTGGTTAACTCATGACTGAGGACCCACAGTTTAGTCAGGAGTGACTGACATTTAATGGGGATTGAGTTTTATACTAGGGGATGATGCTTGATCTAGGCTGATACCAACTTCGCTAAAGGGGCATAGCCTCGCGAAGTGTGTCGATTCGACACATTTGGTTTCTGCCGATGATTGAGGATCGACAGTTCAGTCAACATGAACTAATAGTTTAGGATTTTGATATTATTGCGGTGTGATGAATTTTCGAGAATTATTCATCTGGAGTGTGGCCATGAGATAGTTATTTTGGTTGGACGCTTACTTCTTGATCCTGAATTCCCTCTGGCTCAATATTGTCCGATGGGGTTAAGGTTTTAGATGTTAAGTTTCTTTCTTATCTCTTCTAAACCCCTTCTGGGTCGATGTGAATTGTCACATCAGTTTGTTTGTTTCCCGAGGCTTGCCGTACCTTTTACAGTGGTTTTGCTGCGGTATGGTTTAGGCATGACAGCGTTGAATTTTTGAAGTGCACATTAACACATGCCATAGTTTAATTTGGCTGACACTTAGCGTAGTGTCAGGCCTTCGCGACTCGCTTGTCATGAACTAAGCCATCTCTTGTAAGAGAAAGACCTCAGCCGTGTAAATGATTTCCCACTGTTAGGTAGTTTTTCGTATAGGTATAGGTAGGGAAAGTCAGATTGTTCGAATGTTCTGAATAAAAGCAATTTTCCTATGCTTTTATTCGAGGTGGGCGTAGCTCATGTAAGGTTTTATTGTATTATCAACCTTATGTTGTACTGGCTGTTATGAATATATCAGTTCGAACTATCTGATGAGTCACTTTCTAATTTAGAATAGGTTCGTAATAATTGTTTTATATAGAAAATAGCAGAAGGCTAGCTGTCACTTCGTAGGCGCGTATTCATGTTGTAATATATTTTGACCTGAAATAACTAATTAAATACATATTATAAATATAACGTATCACTGTATCATTGAAGAGAACCCGCACTACACATTCAGCTACGGAGAACATAACTGTCCCACACTAAGAGCGTCTCGGCGCCCCACACGAACTCGTACCCCTCACAGTACCTACCTATTTACGAAATATTATTACCGTTTATATAAATAAAAATCCGAATGTTGGTAAACTTTCAGTATTATAATCAGAATACAATAATATGGACAATTTTAATTGGTGGTTAATTTGACTCTTCAATTTAATTTAATTTTGTAAAGAAAAAATCTTTAGAAATTGTTTTTGCCTTGAAATATTTGTTTATTTGTACTAACTAAATGTATTTATCGAGCAATCAATCGGCCTAGCCTTTTTCCAACTATGTTGAGATCAGCTGTATTTTACATGTAGCGACTTCCTATCTCACCTCCACATCCCAGTAACTGTGTATCACGATACCTCTTAGTAACACTGGTTGTCAGAATCTGGGGCTTTTTATTACCCGTAACAACTGTCATAGTTCTACGAATGACAGCCCAGACCAACAGCTTTAATGGACTTTCCGGGCACGGAAATCGATAATCGATCTCGATATGTAATTGATGGTCACCCATCCACGAACCGACCGCAGCAAGCGTAGCTTAACCTTCAATCGACCCGAGCGGCTGCTATAATTTAGAGACGATATCTTTAATACCACAATATTTTAATTTTTATGCTGGTGTCTAGAACATACCTATATTTACGTATGAGTTTATATTGGTTTGAAATTAAGTTTCGGTTCAATGAAAACAATTGTTGTTGATTTTCTGCTTGATTATATTTACAAATATTCATTGTGGTTTCAAATAAATTTATGTGAAATAATATTATTTATGTAGGTATATGTTACAATCGTCGAATCCGTACTATCTTCTCGTCTCATATACCACATGGCAGTGTCAAGTCAAAAGTTTTTGACGAGTGCGTGTTGCCAGTGATGACCTATGGCACTGAAACGTGGTCCCTCACAATGGGCCTCATTAGAAGGCTGAAAGTCATCCAAAGGGCAATAGAGAGGGCTGTGCTTGGAGTTTCCCTACGTGATCGAATCATAAATGAAGAGATCCGTTGGAGAACTAAGGTAACCGGCATAGCCCGAAGTATTGCCAAACTTAAGTGGCAGTGGGCAGGGCACATTGCTCGCAGAACATATGGCCGATGGGGCCGAAAGGTTCTGGAGTGGCGACCGCGTACCGGAAGATGCGTTGAGACGTAGCGTTGGAAGGCCCCCCAGTCCCCACAAGGTGGACCGATGACTTACAATAACTTGTGTGTAGATTTTATGTTTTCAGCAATTTACTTTTACCTAATGAAAGCCCTAATTTAAAATAATTCTTTATCTACCTTTAACAATAAAAATAACGGATTCCTTTGTTACCATAGCCCTTTAAAATAATAATGACCTGCAGCAATATTCTGGTAGCTCAACTAAGAACCCAAAAAATAATTGAGGAATAACAAGACCGACAAAAAAGTCTTCAGAAGTCGTTTGAAATAACAAAAGCAAATCAATTACTGGTACAAGGTATTTTGGAGCTAATAACTCTTTTACCTGCAAGCCAAGTTCGCTGCGGTTTGAGGGGAAGGCGTACTCCTTAATCACTAAACCTCACGAACGGGCCCGTACAAGTCAGTGACTGGCACCCATTTTTTACATCCACATTCCTCATAAATAAAAATAATGATAAAGCGCGTTCATTGGTTGTTTGAAGCAGAATTAATTAGTTGCTATTAGATTGTAAGCGTTATTGGAAATGATTTTTTATTTGCTGACTCAGTTTTATTTAAATCGGGGTGGTTTATTAGTTGTGGTTTTGTACTGCGCCTGCTGGACAGTGTATGTTTCACCGTCTTCTTATTATCGTGTCGATGGTATGTATCTAAATTAGCAAGGGCCAATTGCGAGGAGTTCATATTATAGATTTAAGTAAAATAAACTTCAAATTTAAAAATAATCGAATCTAATACGAACATAAATAATAATTATTATGACACATCTTTCTACGAGTACTTCTGTGACAGATCTCGCGGCATGTCATTTTAATTTCCGGAATGTTAACATTTCTTGGTTTCAAAGAACGCACAGCACTACGGGCCTTCGTGTTTAAGTATTGGTTCTATTTATTATAGTTGTAACTTTGAAAAGTGGCTAAACCAAAAATATCAACCAATATCCTTAAGCCGTTTAATTAAAAGAGAAATGGTGAACCCTTGGGGCATAAACAGTAGCCGAACAATAGCTACAATTCTATAAACTTAAATACAACTGAAATCCAGCTGAAACTTGCATTTTACTTCAACGAGATATCTCAAACGAAACCCAAGTTAAAGGATTATTTCGAAATACTCGATAACGAGAAGTCGCAGCGGTTCGGAAACGGTCCACGAATAAAATGGAGTTACAATAAAGCTGACCGGCTGATTGAAATATTCTACTTCCTACCTTCTAAAAAGATACCTATATTTAGGAAATACGATAAAAGTTGATAAATCTTTAAATAATGCCTTGTTTCTGAGTTCCTCGATGAGTCTCAATGAATTCAATAATATTGTGAATTTGTGAATGTTGCCCGCTCACTCGAAATTTTTGTTTCTTACGATTTTTGCAAATTTGTAGCACTATTTTACGTTGTACGTTAATCAAAAATCAAAAGGGGTATACTTTGAGAGAAAAAAGTCAGTATACAGCATTAAAAGAAACGGAAGAAATTTCGGAATTCACAAACTTTGTTCCTTAACAGAATGGTCGAAAGCACGTTATGGAACCAATAACACTATGGAATAGATAAAATCCAGTTAAGAAACCTTGAGCTCATGATAGCCGCTTCACCCGAGAGAATGTTAATTTTTATTTCATTTTCACACAACACCGACAAAATTACATAGGATACTCCTTTCATTAAATTTTTCGATCATTCGGTAGGCGAGTGAAATGCCGAAATCCACCTTCGTTGGATCGCTTCACTATCTAATTAATTAGTTACTTTTGATTCTTTTCTGTGTTCAGACACAGAAAGATGAATATTTAACTGAATCAGAACGGTAAATCACCAATAAAATAACCATATGTTAGGTTTTCCATTTTATTTCCAAAATTTGCTATGATTTCCCTTCTAATAGCTTCAATAGACCAATTTACAAAAAAATACAAACCGTTTTTGAAAACTTGGTCCATCAATTTATGGTACTCTATTAATAATGATATATCCTAATGATTCTATTTCCGATTGCATTCAACACAGTTCAATGTCATCGGCATAGTTTTGATGATAAATTGATAATTCCATCAGCTTGAGGCCGCAGATCCTTTGTTGAACTCGTACAATGAAATTCATATTTGCTTTCTGCTATACAATATTGTCTGTATATACTGAATGAATATTATATCACTGTATATTTAGAGAATAATAAATTTGTATGGTTTTTGGATAGCGTATATACTTATAAAATATTTAAAATGATAGTACGAGAAGAAAACAAATAATCAATTGATTATCTTGTAAGGATGGAAAAACGAATACATCATTGTCAATCAGTAGAAATTACTACTCAATTATTAAAAAATCACCACTAGCATCTGAAAAAAGCATTCATTGAAGAATTCTCTATCAAAAGCTGATTTGATTGTTTCTTTAGTTCGATATTATATTATAGGTACCAACACGTGTCCATTTATTAATATTCATAACTAACAAAGTGAGTGGCACTCGAGGCGTATCCCAAGGGTTGTATTTTAAGCCTCCTGTTGTGCTATTGTTTTTGATAGATATTTCACTTTAGCGTATCGAAACCTCAAAAAAAAAGAAATAGGATTAAATAATTTCCCTCCTCTTGGTACAGTCAGAAAAACATTATTAGGTACCCGAAATAAATTTAAGTAAAACAACGTTATACTTCGTGGAATTGAAACGTTTTCATTTTGATCTTGAAACGCTACTCTTGCTCGGGTATTCCAAAACAAAGAAATCTGCTTTAACAAAGCATGCATATTTGAAGATGCTTTTTATAAATACAAAGTCCCATTTTACTGAAAACCAACGCGTTATCACGAAAATGTAAGAAAAATCTGAGAAAATGGTTAGACTCACACGAGCGAAGAAACCTCT
The DNA here is from genome assembly GCA_948150665.1 of Conistra vaccinii. NCBI lineage: Eukaryota > Metazoa > Arthropoda > Insecta > Lepidoptera > Noctuidae > Conistra > Conistra vaccinii. Next base: position 9,765,424 of record OX411328.1, on the reverse strand, counting down.
TTAACCCACTTTGATATTTATAAGGAGTAGCTAGCTTTTTCAGTTTTTATTTTACTTTGAAAATTAACGAAAATTTTTAAAGGCACTGATGAAAACGTGTCGTGGTTAAAGAACATATTTATCTAACTCACGATCACTCAAGATCACTAGGATTTAGCAAGGTTAAGGCGTCGTTCCACAGCAGCCAACGGGTAAGCTACGTACGTGTAGGTACTTAAGCTATGCTTTGTATGAAAATATAGGTAGACACAGCCACGCCACGGACGAAATAAATGCTGGGAAACAGATGAACCGTGGCAAACCTCTCTATGCACGCACATCCTGCAGTGGTTGGTCGATTTCAAAATTAGAAAAAGTGTTGTCGAGAAAATGCCGAGCATACATACAAATGTACACTGCAGCAGTTTACCGCTACTACTACAAAAAAAAATCGGGCAGTCTTTGGGGACTGCCGATAGAAGTGAAGCGTTGATGTCTTTCGTTAAGTAACTTTTTGATTCTCGCGTTGATGTCTTTCGTTCGAGCTTTAGGTGACGATGACGCGAGTTCCATGATTTTTGTTCATCCAAAAAGTGCTCACCGCACATAAAGAAATTTTCACTGTAAAAAAATTAAATGATATTAGATATTGCAACACGTCAAAATATCTGCCTGTACCTGCCATTTACACGATTTATTGCGTCCATCATCGAAAACACCGAAAATCAATGAAAATGGCCGCACAAAATACCCAACCCATATTAGAGCGGGTACTACATAATTTCACGAAACTTCGCCAATATCTATTGATTATTTCGCCATCAACGAGACAGTAAGGGTTGCAAATTATCTACGGACTCATGCAATAGCAATTTCCAGCAGAAATGTCTATAGCGAGGCGCAGGTGGTAAAAGAAATTGTCCCCCATTATATACGCTTTGCCGGACCATTTTATGGCAACTGATGGCAAATTGTTTGGAACGTGAGATGAACGGAAAGAAATTTCTCTGTTAATATTCATGTCTCGGGTGAACCTTATGACTGCACGAAGCTCACCGAGATTATTGCAAAAGGTTTTTCTTAGTTTTTGTGGGTTTTTGTTTATTCCACGTGCGTACTGTCTCGCCTAAAATATAAGTTATATGAGGATTCTGGGGCAATACTGAGAACGCACAGTTTTGTCCGTATAATATTTGCTCGTGTGTGTCTTGACCTAGGGCCCGATTTAATCAAGTGAATTTATTATGTAGTTCATTCTGCTTATTATATAAGATTCTTATTATTGCTACTATATCAGGCCGAAAAATAATAACGAAGTTTGTTTTCCTGCTTTTTGTATCCTCGCTAGAAATATTATGAGAAGTAATTACAAATTGGACTCTGTCGCGCGAACTTTCTTTTCCCCGAGCCTCATTGGTCAACACCCAGGTAGACCGATCTCAAACAAGTGTGTTTCTTTAGTGAGGATAAATATTGAGCTCTTTATTCATTATATTTGTCCATGTTAAACTTTTATTTCACTGTTATCAAGTGTTTTGTATGCGGCGGGCAACAACACCCATCAAGAGTAATAGGATTTCAGTAAAAAAACTACCATTACAAAATACCAAGAAAATAGCTTACTGTGATAAACACGAACACTTTTCCAAGTATTGTGAAAGCTCGCGTCGCGATTTATAAAGGCTAGAACCCACTAGCGTGTGTATTATGCAATTACCAACCCTCTCGTCAGTTTCGATGTGCACCGTGCACACGCCACTACAATGACGTCATAATTTTCAGCCCGGAACTCATGAATCCAATCCCGTTTATCGTATGCAAAGTAAAACGTTACATGGTGTAATGGTTCGTGTACACGATGGCCGATGTTTGGAACAGTTTAACGCCCTTTTGATGTTTATTACTTTTAAACGCTCTGGTCATGGGCGCAATTGCAGATACAGATAAATTATTCATGACCATTCAGGAACGATTGCCGTTGAAGCAGACAAGTATTTGAGTGGTGACCGCAGATCGGCAAACTCAGACTAAGGAGGTGAACCAATAATCCAAAAAAGGTGGTCTGACTGAAAGCAGATAGCGTAAAATTGCTTAGAAAGAGAAACATGGAGTATGTTAAGCATTAGGTTATTTTCATTATGGCACTGTTTCGCCAAAGATATTTTTGAAAGCCATTGTTACCTAAGGTACCTTAACCTTTGTCTCTTTATTTTAATTATCATTATAATACCTACGAGAACTAGATGATATACGTACGAAGGTACTAATTAGGTAGGTAGCTCATATGAATATCAAGTTTCCAACATTTAATTAAATCACGTATGAAGGTTATAATAATGTATCTGTTGCAGTAAAAGATATAGATTGCCGTGATATAGTTATATCCCTAGGGATATAGCTATATACCGTAATATAGTTATATGAAAGCAGTGTATAAATGCCTTACTAGGAATATAACTAATGATACGAGCACGATCTAGTAATATAACTATTAGGACATGCCGACTAAATAGGTTATGTTAGAACTGTGACCACCTACGCGCAAGCCTAGCGAGCGTAACGAGCGTAGCGAGCGGTACCGCGGTAGCGGCCCTTGAGCGCTGCGTCAAAATTGGTCACAAAACAAAATTAGGGCACTCCGACAGTTAAGAACCTGTTTCATATACCTAACTACATTACGGTATAAAGTTATATCCCTAGGGATATAACTATATTACGGCTATAACCATCGTACTGCGACATACTGATATCACTACCAAGACCATTAGAAGTAATTAATACTATTACGACCAGTGATGAAATTCCTTAGATTTCAATAATAGTTTAAATGTACCTAGCTGTAGAAATTAATTAATGTTAAGTAAATGTTATATTCAATTTAGCAAGTATCGGATTTAGTTACTTCTAAGGCATCTGCAAATTATCCCGTTGGAACATTTGATACGAATAAATTGGATTAAATTCCAATTAGACGATTAAATTTTTGAGAGCACTCAGAACAAGGGGCATATTTTTCGAAATGTATAATAAATCAAGCTTCAAAATGTGTGACTGAAGATTTTTAACAATTATTTTATTGGAGCCCCTTAAAATTTAGAAAATGTATTTCTAATTTTACGACTTCGGAGTTGTATAGGTATGAAAAATATTTTAAACAATTGTTTGGTCCAAAATATTTAAAATAGAAAATATATTTTTATAAAGGTACAACATAAAACTAAAGGTCCATGAATCTTCTAATAAAGCTCAAGTAACAAATTGTTACGCGACGTGATATTAAAATTCAGTAACAATGTCGCGGTGCGCGCGCTTACTAGATAGATCCTTCAAAAGCACAATTTCCCTGACAAATAGCCGCGAAACGTGATACCGAACGAAAAAGGGAAATCATTAGGAACAAAATAAGCTTTTATACAAAAGTTGAAAAGCTAAATACAGTGAAAGTATGTGTACATTCATAGCTTGACATAATTGCGACCACCATCAGCGGAGCCGAATGAATGGCGTCGTGACGAGCCGTGATGGCTGTGGAGCGTGCGCCAGTGTGCCGCTCTTTTGATGAAACCATGATTACACCATACATACTCATACGTGCCTGTGTGTATAAAAAAATAACTGGAAACGACAAGGATGTAAGACCGTGTGTCTTGGAAAATGGAATTTCTGTGGGAGTGGGTTATGTGCGGTGCCGGAAAATTATGTTGGCGCGGTTTTGAATATTAGGTTCATATTTCAGTGGTTGTAATGTGTTGTCATATTATTACTTTAAGTTTAAGATAGTGTTTGAAATTTATAGGACAATCATTTTTGTATCATGTTGTAAAATCAAATAGTCTTTCTTATTGAAATTGCCAATGAAACCGACAGGAACAAGAAACCAAGAAAAGAAAAAGTCATTCATTTTAATTGTAGTAACACATGTTTTTCAAGCTTCCTTTTTATCATCGTTTTTTTTTGTCAAAGGCTGTAATATAAAAGCTAATTTATATTACAGGACTGTCTAACAAAAACTATAATGTGCATACTTAACTTTGACGAGGTACCTCGTACTCTAGCGAGGTTGCCAGTTCGGAACTAAAGGTCCCCCGACACGGACTCACTACGAAATTCCCCCAACTTTATAGCCCTCTAGGCTACGTGCTACTAGTATCTTTACAACTCGCATCACGAGGGAAGAAGGACTAACTTTAAAATGTCAACTATTGTACGAATAGAGTGATATGTGAAAATTTTCTGGGGTCTGCAAAAGTTGTCACATAAGGCGTTAGAGAAAACTTGTTATTCATTCTTCAACCTTGTTTCTCGGCATAGAACTGCTATGCTGAAATAATTTGGTAGGTATTTTCTTATAGATAAAGTTTTTGGTTGTTATTTAGATCCCAACTATCAGGGATGAAATTAAATGTTTACTTTAAGTAGAATAAATAAAACTGACTACCAAAAGTTATTTTCTTACAAACTCTCGTAGGTACCAATTCTAGTAAAGTAAAACGAATACCAAGGTTACGCTAATCTTATTAGCCCAAACTAAAGAAAATGAAGAAAATACATAAAATTCGCCTTATAAGAGATTTCATATTTCCCTCTGTGAGGTTTCATGGAAAGTCTGTTAAAAAAAACTTGTTGATTGAAGACGTCTTCTAGAGTATTCAAATAACAAGCAAAGGCTACTGATAAAAAAAGAGGTGTGGCACTCGGGGACTGCCCCGGCGAAGCTATTGCATAGCATTTTTTATCAACTTACGCAATTGTAAAATATTAACCCGAATACAAGAAATAGCAATGATGACATTGACAGGAACTGTTATTCACATTTATAGTTTTTAAAACTTGACACAACGTAATGGGAACATCAAACTAATAAAAAGGTTTTAACTTAACTATTAATAGTCAAGGATCATTCGTCTAAGTAAATTTGAACTTTATTGTCAAACAGTTAAACATAATTTTCAATACAACACTCTCGTATCATTCGTCTAAGTAAATTTGAACTTTGTTGTCAAACAGTTAAACATAATTTTCAATACAACACTCTCGTATCATTCGTTTAAATAAATTTGAACTTTGTTGTCAAGCAGTTAAACATAATTTTCAATACAAAACACAAAGAGTGTTTTGCTTCTTAGGTAGTATTTTACTTACGAAATTTCTGGATTAGGTCTCCACGCTCAAGGCCCGCGATAGAAGCTATGCAATAACTTAAAAAATAGCAACCTATGTGTAATCTGCATACCTGTGTGCTTTGATAAATCTGTAAAATAACATTTTGTCAATTCATCAATGTCCCTTCCAGTTAAACGCCACGTCAATGACACGTACGTACGCGACTAGGTTGACACGCCTTTGTATTGCGCGCATTCAGCTATGGGTTAAATAAAAACTGAGCTCTGCGAAATGTGAAAAAAACACACGAGCTTTCCCGTTTTGGCGACAATCCGAGAATTTTCCGTTACAATATATCCAGAAATATTCAGATGAAGTTCTAATATGCAGAGTTACGCCGCAAGTGCTACATAGACGTGTATTTTATGTATACAAAAGCTCACGTTGATTATATATTCATACCAAAACCATCGTAAAGGAGAGTCTTATATAAAATTGTCCAAAACTTTGTAAAATAATATTCCATGCAAATTTTTGTCACAAACCGGTTTCAGTTCAGAAATCCTAAATGCAATTTCTGCAAATATTATTCAAACCTGGCATTCTTCTGAGCTTAGATACAATCCTGCCTCTTTGTATTCTAACGTTACGTCGCGCGTCGGTTAACTCCGTTGCATGAGGAACAAAGTCCGCATTTATGACGTCAGACGGGTTCTAAACTTATGCTTACAACACGCACCTTATTAACGTTAACAAGGAAGGGCATGCGAGACCTTAATTTGAGCCAAGTTATTAAATTTGAATATAAGACCCCCACGGCGGTCGTGTAATAAAATAATCTACATTGGGAATGTCTAAGGAAACCCACACACTATTTCATTAAGGCTCATGTAGGTATAATGAGTTTAAAGGGTTTTGTGCACAGCTATTTTTATATGAGTCCCACTTGAAACTACAGACTGGTGAAGCGTTTAAAGATCGCATTAGTGGATAAGGCAAAAGGAGCATGGCGGATCGAGTCCTGCGGTTAACTGAACAATAGTTACACTCACTAAACTCTTAGAACTTGCCCAGAAAAATATGCGTAGATTATTTTAAATTTCATGAAATCTGCCTAACCTATTCTTATCAACATAGATGGGAAAAGGCTAGGCAGATTAAGGCTTGGCAGAAGGGGTCGGCTTCCAGTCTAGGTGGATGTTGCTGAATACCAGTATTTTACATAACCCAGTTACTGGGTAACACGATACCCCTTGGTAAGATTGGTTGTCATACTTTTGGGCTTCTGACTACCCATAACGCCTGTCAAAGATCTAAGAATGTCAGCCAGAACCAACGACGTCCGAGGCACGCAGGTGTCTCGAAGTATTCGATGGTCACCCATCCACGAACCGACAATTCATTAGACATGAAAATATAAGTAGATAGATGTAAAAGAATTTGTTGGAAAACCTTTTCAGATTTAGTGAATAACAAAATAATATAATAAATCGGATTTCATGCAAATTTTTCTGCTACATATTTTGACAAAGGATCTTTAAGCTTCCGAAACCTTTCCTTTTGTGGGATTACATTTTGTAATCTGCTTCTGTCAGATGTTTGCTCACCTTGTTTTAGGGGAGATGAAATCAGAAAATATTATAATTAAAATTCGAAGAGTGCTTGTATCGGCTAGGAAAACGAATTACTATCGTGCTCGTAGATGACACACTAGCCACATATCGTTATTTGCACACTATTCCCAGCTTTAAACCTAAGTGGCAATTCCTGTTAGTACATAATAGCTTAAGGCGACACAACTGTGTCTATTTTCTTTTTAGTGTACCTACTAAGTACCACCTAAGCCGTTTAAAAGGTTGAAATAAACAGACACCCTTAATAAAGCTTGCTATATACAGGGTGTCAGGGACATCGACGCGAAGCCTGTTACCATGGATTCATTACATGATTCCGAACCTTCCTGCATTGAAATTTTTCGTAGGTTATTTAAAAAAAACAGCTGTTCCATACATTTTGACCGCGTGGGTATTTCACTTTTCTATGAAACAGCTGATTTTTTTTTAAATAACCGACGAAAAATTTCAATGCAGGAAGGTTCAGAATCATGTAATGAATCCATGGTAACAGGCTTCGCGTCGATGTCCCTGACAACCTGTATATAGCAAGCTTTATTAAGGGTGTCTGTTTATTTCAACCTTTTAAACGGTAGTGGGGGTTCAGTATATGATTCTGAACCCCCAGGTTCAGAATCATATACTGAATCCATGGCTTCCGAGGTTGCGGATAGTCCTAAGGGGAAACCGTGGCCCCCGTCTAGGCAAGGGAAGGAACACGGGTGGGTTTTAGTCAGTAAGAGTCTGAGACGCCCTTCCGCTCCGCCCAGAGCGGGAGAAGTCATTTGATGATTTCCCACCCAAAAAAAAAAAAAAAAAACGGTAACAGGCTTCGTGTCGATGTCCCTGTCACCCTGTATAGACCTAGGATAATTTCGCATTTACATTCAATATTTACATGACAGAAATAGCAAGCATCTACCGTACGTCATTACATGATAATAGACTTTCAACAACGGACAATATGCTTGTCTTATGCCTTATAAATAGACCATTATATAAAGGGCTTAGTCTCGTGTTTCAATATTAGCTAGTTAATGTTTTAGTCGTCTTTAGTCAAACAAAATTTTGAAAGGAGTTTGTGGAACACAAAAGCAAAGCCTTTATTTGATACACATAATAGAATTAGATAATCAAATAGACAACTGTTGCTATTCTAAGATACAAAAGGCTTTGCCAGAAAATCATGACGCCCAATACGTCGTAAGTACCAAATAATATACAACTAAGGGTTAATATTTTCCTAGAAAGTTGTGCTGGCATTTAGTGGTATGAGTAATAAATTCACGCCAGTCTCAAAGGTGCGTAATTAGTGTTTTTGCTATGGTTTATTAATTATAGTCGTTAATGAAGTTCAATTAGTAAGTTGGGCCATCAATCTTCTACTCTCCTAGAGGCAGAATGATGTATGACCTCCTATTGATGAGGCGTACCCAACATTTTGGGACATTATTTGCGAAAATCGTTAACTATTATTAATTAGGAATGATCTAGTGTTTCTGTTTGATTAAACGGGAAACAAACAATTATCTGTTTGCTCTTGTTTTTATATTGAACACAATGTTTTTAGGTACTTTCCAAATAATAATAAACCTACGTATAACGACATTGTTATACTTTCTATAAACTTACTCCGCCATGCTGGATTATAAAACTTGATTGGGTAGTAAAACAATGTGCTGAATGTAATATTGTACAGATTATCCCGAACAAAATTCTTAACAATATTTGTTAACGTTACAAAATATTTCCATACAACGACGATGTTCCGTACAAAGTAAGTAAAACACACAAAGAGGCTGTCAATGTGGGTAATCCATGAGAAAACAAGGCGAAATATTTGTGTGGCGAGCTGTCGACTTGCGTAGACACGAATATCGAACCGGGAAATAAAAATAAAAAACATTTAACCCCGAAACGTACCTCTCTCCAAATTGGGATTTGAGGTGTCTCTCAAACGGACATCGGGTACGGAAAACGAGCGATTACTTTTCGAATCGATTTCTTGAATAGACTAGTATGTTTATTCTGGGAAAAATAAATTATTAATTGCTTTGGTGAGCCTGAAACTCATTGCAAGAATAAACAAATGAAACTGTACAACCTAATCACGTATAGGTAGAACTTGTATTTTCGTAGGTAAATTTTAGATAGTTGAAATAGCCCTCATCATTCACTAAGATTACTTAAGGCGCTGGCACATCCTTCCCTTGTTCCTCGAAACATATTTTCATGTTATCCGATAATTCCTAACACATTAAGCTAACAAAACGCTCGACTATGTTTATGTAAACGCTAAAATTTCACTTACCCATCCATTTTACATGGTAACCGTTGTACTGTGAACAAACATTAGCTTACTCGTTCGAACATCAAGAGAGCAGTTTCGCCAGAGGGTTTTAACATTCCAGAGAAAGCGCCATGGCTTATATCGATACTAGTCATTTTAAAGTGCACTGACAAGTCTTACAGCTTGGGATTCCTTTATAGAACTGACATAAGACCGTTTTCTTTGACTGTTATCTTTTGATATACGGCGAAATAGAAATGGAGAAATAAAAGAAAATTGAAAATTTGTTTCCGCGTTTCCTACTTTATATCTTTGAACCGCAAGCGAGATCTTTGAAGATGGCCTTTTACAAATATTGTTATAATGTTACGTAACTTGAAAGTAGGTAGGTACTTATAATAAAAACACTTAACAATCACCATAAGTTAATTACGGTCCGTTTACCGTAACTGAACAAAGATGATAATTTATTATTTTTGAAATATGTATTTTAGTTAAGAGAAACTACAATTTATATAAAACTAACACTGACAAGCCAAATAGCTGAACACGGCATAAATATAAGACTTCGGCTGCCACAAATAAAACTAAAATTATTTAAGAAATGCAATGCATGTCGATTATTATATACAATCAGCACAGATAATATAATACTACGTACAGATACCCAATCCCATACAAAGAAATGCGACCTCCCTAAGTCGGGCTGTTGTCTGGCTACAGCATAAATGTGGTACAGTGATGTGTGCAAAGAGCCCTAAACAAAAAGGTTTTAGCTTTTTTTGTTGAAAATACGAGATTTATGAGTTACAATAGATAAATCAGCATTAAATAAAATCTGTCAAGTGCGAGTCGGACTCGCACACGAAGGGTTCCATACCATGTCGTACAAGATTTAACACTATGAATTTTTGTACTTAATACTTTCGTAAAGGTAACAACAGAGGCGCTATAAAAAAACAAAGATTTGTAAAGAAATTGTCTAATTTTAATGAGAAAATGTTGTTGTGTTAAAATATAGGTGTAGGAGTATATTTCATTTATTTTAAGAGAAAAATATTAAGTTAACTTATTAACTTAACTTATCCAGTAACATGCATTAACTAAAGTCAAAGTTATTTATTTGCTACTAATATAGTATTGGTAGGTATAAATAGGTATATATGGTAGGTAAGCAGGTAGATATGTCCACTGGGGTTGCGGATAAGTCCTTAGGGGAAACCGTGGCTCCGGTCTAGGCAAGGGAAGGAACACGGGTGGGTTTTAGTCAGTAAAAGTCTGACACGCCCTTCCGCTCCGCCCAGAGCGGGAGAAGTCATTTGATGATTTCCCAAACAAAAAAAAAAAAAAAAGCAGGTAGATATGTAGGGTAGGTAGGGTAGGTTAGGTACCTACCTACCCTGGTAAGAAGGGTAGGGTAGGTAGGTAGGGTAGGTAATTAGGTAGAAATAGGTAATTAGGAAATGTAGATGCGCCGTAGATAAGTAGGTACTTAGTGCTAACCGTGCGAAGCCAGGCCGGGTAAAGCTAGTTACTTATAAATAAAAGGATTTCTCTTGCTACATCAGACTATATTGTACAAAATAGAATGTAAGTAGTACGCCAAATTTTTATTATAACTGTGCGTTTGCACTGGCGAAACATTCACAACAAAACATGTTGGAATCTCTATTTTCTGTCAATTTTTCATACAATGTTTGACAGGAACTAGAGATTTCAACATGTTTTGTCGTGATGTTTCGCCAGTGCAAACGCACGGGTCAATACAGGTATTTATTTACGTTATTTTTGATAGTCATACAGAAATCTATTATTTCTTACTTATTATTTTTACACATCCCATCGGACTATGAGAATGAGGGAAGAGAGAGTGCACTCGTGTCTGCGCACACACTTGTGCACTATAATATCTCCCGCGCCGAAGGCCAGTCTCCGTTGAGATTGGCCGCCATGACCGAATATTTTTACACCAATAATTTTTCTCAATATGAAATTGTATCCACGAATAGTACACTGTATGTGCCAGCATTCATTTCAATGTTACTGAATATATTGTCTATTGGAGTGTAGTTTTAACACGAGCACACATCAACACCGTCTAGGGATACTTTGAAAAAAGTCGATAAAGTTCTTAAACTCAAAAAATACTGGCCGGTTTTAAAATCTTGTGAAGAAAGTTTATTTTGTAGACCTTTTTGGATGATCGAAATTTAAATGATCGAAATAGTATATGCTGCCATGATAGTAGGTACTTACTAATTCCATGTCATTACTCCGACTATTAAATAGTTATCTGTGGAATTTATATCGCATAATATTAGCATGAAATACAAAATTATTACTTTAAGTTGCAGAAAATCGCCCATATTATATAAAATACGTTATGAATCGGCGTTTTTAGTATTTGTTGATTATAAACAGTATATGTTACATGATACACACAAGTTTCAAATTCCTAATTTGTTTAGTTGTTGAGATAGAGCTCATATAAAAATGGTCTAAAACAGACAACTTCTACGGCCCCCTAATTCATCATTTTTGAAGATAAAAACAAATAAAAATTATATTTATTCTCTACTCGATGAGCTCTAGAAAATGATACCCCACATGCTAGGGTCAGATAATTTTTTTTTCAAAATTTAATTTTATTGTATGGCGACCCCCCTTTATTTTTTAATTTTATTATTTGTTGCTCTTACGGCAATAGAAATGCTCAATCTGTGAAATTTTCAACTGCCTACCTATTACGGTTCATGAGATAGAGCTCGCTGACAGACAGACGGACAGCGGAGGCTTATGAATAGGGTTCCGTTTGTCACCCTTCGGGTACGGAACCCTAAAAAGGAAGTTTTGATTTTTACTAATCTTACTTCAGTCAAAATCTTCCGTTTATCGCTTTTTAGTGACTGTTAATTTCATAATTGTTACCTATGCTGCCATCTATGATCTTTTTTCAAGACTAATTATAATTTGTTCGAATTGGTACCCCATGCAATCAGTTACCAAATAGTTTTCAAGATTTACCGCTGACAATGTTTAAAAAAATAATTTTCAAACTATTACAATTTAAAAGATATTATACCATTAAGGACTATTTAGAAGACAGATCAATAGAATCTGTAATTTGTAAGTTAGATTGACATAGCTGATTGTGAATACATTTGCACGCCATGTTGTGGCAGGATATGCTGAAACAAATCTGCTGTAACACCTTATTTACCATATTCTAGCAAATAAATATTTTTGATTTGATTTGAACACTTTTTTCCCTAATGACTGATTTAATTATGTGTTCAAATTGTGTGCAGACTTTGCTAAGTGCATTCCTTGGCGCAGTATGGAAAGTTTAAATGGTTATTATTCATAACATCCAAGTGTAAGGAAGACGGTTTCTAGCAAAACTTTAGTATCACTACGATTTAGGTAAACCACTTAAGAGTTATGCGATACGGTAGCCCGCGAAATGTAACTTTTGATACGTTTTTTGCAATTTGTAGATGGGTGTCTGGTTGTATGTTGATTAAAATATGACACATATTTGATACGGCCACGAACCATATTTTTATCATAATACAATTCATTACTGACCTAGAAATAGAAAAAATGTTAAGAAAATTTTAATATTTTGTGCTTCCCTGGCGCTCCATGAAATTTTTCGGCCTCACTTATTGTGTGCGTTCTTTAACTAAATTAGGGTTGTTTATTTATAAAGCCTCCATTTACTTTTCGTAACATGCAAACGTTTATGTGTGCGTGACTTTGTTGAATTAGCTGCTATAACGATTCGGGAAAATTATAGAGATCTATCGGCTGCTCATTATCCTGTTGTAAATAACGGCTAAAGTAATTGTTTATTGTAACTTTTATTTATAGGCCCTGTTATTAAAGTTACTGAGGCATTTTATTGTACTCATCATCATCATCATCATCATCAGCTTATGAATGTTCCCACTGCTGGGACACAGGCCTCCTCTCTGTGAGAGGGGGTGGGCCGTAATCTACCACGCGGGCCCAGTGCGGGTTGGTAGACGTCACATGTCTTCGAATTTTTTGGTTCTAAGACATGCCGGTTTCCTCACGATGTTTTCCTTCACCGTTCTGCTCCACCACTGCTCTCTCTTTATTGTACTACTAGATACCAATAAAAAGTTTCGTTTATTGGCATAAAAACTACGCAACTGTCTCACTGTAATTCGTAGATATTGTCCTTTCCATGAAATTCTGTCAAGAGGGTGAACAGCAAGTTCGCAATTTACGGCACAAGCTCAACAGCGAACGTTGAGTCCCCCGTACGATGACTCGAAGGTATAACTTGTACACTCTAAAGTCTAGTAAATTGATATAATATAGGTCCAACAAAAACAGTGGTGGCCCAGTGGTAACGGCCGCCACTTACGAGTTGTAAGTCGTAGGTTCAAACCCTGATAGGCGCTCTACTTTGTGTAAATTATTTCATCACCACTGCTCTCAAAACTGTAAAGGAAAACATCGTGAGGAAACCGGCATGTCCTAGAACCAAAAGTTCGAAGACATTTGTGACATCTATCAACCTGCACTGGGCCTGCGTGGTGGATTACGGTCCACTCCGTCTCACTGAGAGGAGGCCTGTGTCCCAGCAGTGGGAAAATTATAGGTCAATTATACTATTACGTATATACTAGATCCAACATAAAGTAAAAACTAAAAACTGGTTCTTCAGCCCGTAAAACTAAACAAACCACGACGATACTCCACTGTTTCTTGGAGTTTCAATAAATATTTTATTACCGTACATAGTTAGGAAGTGGCGAAACTTTTTCGATAAGTCCGTTGGCTAACAGCTAAACTCCTTGTTCCAGTTGTTCATGGTTCGAATCGTTTCGATGGCTTTTGTTTAGACATTATGAGAATGTACGAATTGTCGTGAACATGGGCTTTAGCGTTTAATATCTCTGGTGGCTATTTCTTCTGTTATCGGAAAATACTTTTCTCGCTCGATTTCGTACTTTCTGGGTTTTGTTTCGTTTATTACTTTCTTTTAGGGAGCGTTAAGGATACGATGTTTTCCTACGAATAAAAGAATTTTAGAGAAATTGTTTATAAAAATTTTGCTAATAGTAAATATTTGGTAATTTTTTATAGAGAGCAGGGTAGGTACTCTCTATAAAAAATAACCAAATGTGACTTTAATAAAATTGTCAACGCAATTTGCATTGCAGTGATTTGGAAAATAACATTAAAACCAAATAAAACATAAAAACCGACAAACACCGCTTCGCTACAACCGAGAACCAATCTAAAACTAAAAATAAACTGTAACAAATGCTGTACAAAACTCATTCCATTGATTTATTTTTTGTTGTGCCAACGTTTTGTGAATCCTTGTGGAGATTGTGTGTATCTGTACAGTCAACAAAAGAGATAAGTCAGCTAACTACAATTACTTTTTCATCCATGTGGTTTTATGTTTTAAAGAACGATAACGTTCATTCGTCTTAAAAAAAACCCTCTCTATACTAATGAATTATTAATTATATTACCTATGTTTTGAAAAACTAATTATTTTGTGCGTGTTTATACTTTATAGTCTATCCGCCGACAACGTTTCGCGTAACCAAGACTGAGCCGCCCGCCGCGCCGCCGCCGCCGCCGAGCCGCCCCGCGCCTTCGCCGCTTCTTTTTGCCATAATATATCACTCTACAATCCGCGGCGGCGGCGGTGCGGAGGCGGTACGGCAATGGGTTGGCAACGTTGCATATACACAGCTTAGAAGCGCAGCGATGGCGTCGCATCCCTGAACACTAAAAAGTGCAGCGCTTTGAAACTATTGGGAAGCGCGTGCTGCCGTCAACATCCATAATTTTTTTTTTAATAGTGATAGATCTATTAATAGTAACAATTAAACACAATATTCCCGCATGCTGTTTGTGTGTACCGTCACCATACGACCAAAAATACTTTACACAACTCCTTTGTTGACGTTACATGTTAAGAACGAGTGTCGAGGTTCATTTGAATGCAGGTTGCCTCACGGGGCATCAGACAGGGTCTTATATAGAGTGATATCATCTGACTGCTGTCACGTTGGAGGAACACAGCCATTTACACACGGAAACTTATTTTGTCGGAAGGATCATGGAAGACGTTCAGATTCGTGTGTACATGTTCAGATTAGGTAGGATTTATTGAAGTTGATGTTGTCGGCGTGATGGTCTCGGTTTTAAAGTGTCCTTTTTGTGAATGTAGGCTTCTAAATAGTTGAGGTAAAAGACTTTGAATAAAAATTATATTTAATAGAAAGAATTTCTGCCTGGTTTCTCTAATCAGAAACAAAAGTGTGGCTAGAATGAAAGAAAGATACATTGTTTATTCTGCACCAAAAAAGGACATTACAAAAAAAACAACTTCGGGAGTGCCGGCAGAAGTGAAAACTTGAACATTAACGTTGTGCATTTTTGAATATTTTTGAATGGTTAGGGAATAATGTCGCACGAATTGCTTTATTTATCAGTATAAAAGTACTATAATTTATGTGGTTAAATACAGTATTCATTATTAGTAGTAGTAGTTATATTTATTTATGTATATTTTTTCATGAAGTATGTTTTGACTGCTTTTTTTACCCATATGATATGATTATAATATGGGTAAAAAATTCTTACCTCGTAATCTTTACGTAATGTCAAAGACTATTTATTTCGATATTTACTTTTTCGGTTGCTAGGCAACGGATCTTACGGTCACGTGTCCTGAGAAAAACCATAAAGGACACTCCTACAAATTAGCCAAAAGTCTGTATTCACCTAATTCCATTTGCCTAACCTTTTCCCAACTATGTTGGGTCGGCTTCCACGTCTAACCGGATACAGCTAAATACCAGCATTTTACATGGAGCGACTACCTATTTGACCTCCACACAGTCTTATCAAGGGGTCTCGTATTAGCCAGTACTGGATGTACTGGCTTATACGATACCCCTTGGTTCTTCTTCTGGTTGTCAGACTTTCGGGCTTTTGACGACGCGTAACGACTGTAAAAAATCCACGAATGACGTAACGTAACGTGCTTTCCGAGGCACGGAGGAGTCTCTATTTGTGCAGAGAACCTCGGCAAGCGTAGCTTGACTTGACGTTTTCACACGTGCGGCTGTTATTACTTAGCCACGAGCCCCTCCTTAGCCACGAGTTCCTCCTTGTATTCAACTAATTTAAAATTTTAAGTTTGACAATTTTGTCCATTGCATTGATGTCAGGGCAGGTCACAATTTACTGGTCACACTAAAACCAAAGACAATACACATTACGTAATTACTCTGTACCGACGACCTATATACTATAATACAACCTTGGAATTGGAAATTGAATGGTTCAGCCATTCAGTTTCCAATTCCAACAGCAATCTAACATTTCGATGAAACCCAACAAAATACCGATAGGTATTAATAAAACGCCCGTCAACACTATACCAAACCAATAAAGGTTCAGTGTAACAGAAAATACCTCCAGAATATCGCTGAATAATCATAAGTCGAAAACGTGTTTGCTTCAGATATCGATAGCTCAGCGATTTTCGAAAACGGCAACATTTCTCAGAAATACAATTTTAACGATGTTATTTTTTTTCCTCCGTCTATTTATTGTACCTGACTAAACAAGATGGAGACTGTCGCCCACAGTTTAGGAACACATTATAAATTAACTAAGCGACCCGCCCTGCGTCACGCGGTTTTTACGACTTGACATAACATTGAGAATTCTTTGTTATATGTAAGTTTAATATTAATGTGTACACAAAAACCTTCCAAAATAAATTGTCTGAATGACGGTGAAAACCGCATCAAAATCCATTGCGTAATTTAGAACAACAATGCGGTCACACAGACACACGCAAAAGCGACTTTTCTATATCATAAACTAGCTGCGCCCCGTGGTATCACCCGCTCCTATCCAGATCCCGTGGGAATATCGGGATAAAAAGTATTTTTTGCCCTAACCCGTGTCATGGTCTACCCATGTGCCAAAATTCATTCAAATCTGTTCAGCCGTTTTAGCGTGAAAGCGTAACAAACAAACAAACTCACTTTCACATTTATAATTATTAGTTAGAAATAAAGTCGCTTTTCGTCTGTCTGTGTGACCGCGTTGTTTTTTCTAAATTACGCAACGGAATTTTAGTTTAATATTAAAAGTATTATATACTTTTAATATTAAACATATAATACAGTATTAAAATATTGTGGGGGCTTGTGGCTAAGTAATAACAGTCGCACGGGTCAATCGTTCAGGTTAAGCTTCGTTTACCACGGTTGGTCCGTGGATGGGTGACCATCTTTACATAGCAAGACCCCTCCGTGCCTCGGAAAGCACGTTAAGCCGTTGATCCCAGCTGTTATTTGTATCAGTTGTCAGAAGCCCGAAAGTCTGACAACTAGTCTTACCAAGAGGTTGTGGAGATCAGATAGACAGTTGCTTCATGTAAAATAATGGTATTCGTCTGTTAGACTGGAAGCCGACCCCAAAACTGTTGGGAAAGGTTGGGCAGATGTTACAATATTGAAATCTCGTACGAAGTAGGAGCGCGTCTCTAGTATTTAATTAAGTATTCTGAGTGTTCACCGCAGGTAATTTGTCTGTATTTCTGTTATGTCTATCGTAGTTTATTTGAATTGAAATGTCCATTTCTGTTTTGATACTGGTTTTAGATTTATTTGATGATAGATTGGCAGGGCTATGTTTTATTCATAACACTCAAATTCTGGACATTAGCCATGCCCAAATGGAAGTTATAACCGGTCGTAACTGTACAGCAGATTGCAAATAAAGCTGAAATACCTGGAATGTTGAAGGTAAAATTGGATTTACGTAAATAAATTCTGAAAATGTGAAAATAAAAACATTTTAGTCTAGAGCACTCAACTCCTAAAATCAGTAACAAAAAAACTGGTCAAGTGCGAGCCGGACTCGCACTCGAAAGGTTACGAAAGTACCACCCTACAATATTTAATTAAATCACCGAAAAAAACACGTTTCTTGTATTCCCTTTAATATTAAATTAATGTAATATAATAATAGAAATACACAATCTGTGAAAATTTCAACTGTCTACCTATGACGGCTCATGAGATACAGCCCGCTGACAGACAGACAGACAATGGAGGTTCAGTAATAGGGTTCCGTTTGGCACCCTTGGGCAACAGAACCCTAAAAACGAGCGTTGGTTAAAAGCAATTTCATTTGAACTGGCGAAATAGTCTACTCTGATGATACATTCTAACATTACCTCCTCTTTTGGTATTGAACAATTGAATTACAGACACAAATATACCCACATATCCTTTGGGCACAATAATACTCGGCCATAAGGCATGCAAGCCGCAAATATATTCTACATTCTATACAAATCCTTGTTTCCAATTGACAGTCTTTCTTCTTAAGCAAATATAAACTTTAAGCCAGTTCAAATTAACTTGCTTTTAGAATGTACGATGTAGGTACTGACAAGACAAGTATATATGAAAAAAAGTCGTGAAAATTATTGTAGTTGTAGCGCAAACTGAACTTTATAGTGTAGGTTTTAAAGCATTTTTTTCCGAAACACATCTTTGTTTACATGTTTGGAAATTAAATTACAAAGGCAGAATATACGGACAGCGGAAAATACACATCGCATAATTGCGACAATACAGTGTGAGACCTTTACCATGTACTCTCACCTTAATTATTTATAAGCAGATGAGTGCCTACCTGTGTTCCGCCCGACACTTGAATGACGGCCTCATTCAAAATTATTGTCCGCCCCACAATTTGTATCATATTCCGGTCTGTCCCAAGTTATGTAATTTGCTTTCGAGTATGACGTGAGGTCAAGCACTTAGTAAATGTCATGGTTAGATGTCTCATTATAAGTTTTGCTTTTGAACATTAATTTGATTTATGATTTCAGTTTTTGGGGAAAACAATTTATTTTCCTGTGTTTTGACTTTTACTAGGTTACCTAACCGTCTAACTTACTAACCTAAACGTGTAGTCTGGGGGACATTCAATGAATTTACTTACTCGTAGGAAATATTAAAAAAGGTTAACGAATTTGTATTGATTTTATACTAAACTGCCTAGTTGGTCTAGTCGTCACAAGCGCTACTGCTGAGCATGAGGTCCTGGGTTCGATTCCCAGGTCGGGCAAAGTATTATTGGGGTTTTCCCGTAAATTAACGTTATGTTATGTTTTAAACTATTTGTAAGACTTTTATTAGTGTTCTGTTTTTTTTTTCTTAATAACCGACCAAAAATTTCTACGCTTGGGTGTCCAGAATCATGTGCTGAATTCATGGTGGAGTATGGAGTAACAGGTTGTGCGTCGAAAAATACAAATAAACTGACAAACCGGGAAACATTAGCTTTAAAATATAATTATTACTAGCTTCCGCCAGCGGCTTCGCCCGCGTGATATCTTTGTAAATTATAGCCTATATTACTAAGTGTTACCACTTATATCATTCAATAAGTATAGCATTCAACTGGTGAAAGAATGTTTAAATCGGTCTAGTAGTTTTTGAGTTTATTCGTTACAAACAAACCTACAAAAAATTAAATCTTTTCTCTTTATAACATTAGTTTAGATGATAACAAAAACCTCTGTCTTGATATTGACAATACGAGTATATGGCATTTAGGTACTTACTTGAACATAAAAAATCATGATAACCTTGTCAATTACCTTTCATTCTAATTTTAATGTCATTATAAAACTGCGGGAACAATAACGAAAAATACAATGGTAAGCAATCATTATTTTGATCAAAATTGATAAAAGTCGCTATTGAGATTAGTAGATAAGAAGTACACAAAAGCTCCATCCTCATAGTACTATTTTATTATTCACATTAAAATGCTTATATCACCATCATCATCATTATCAGCCTATTAATGTTCCCACTGCTGGGACACAGGCCTCCTCTCTGTGAGAGGGAGTGGGCCGTAATCTACCACGCGGGCCCAGTGCGGGTTGGTAGTATCACATGTCTTCGAATTTTTGGTTTTAAGACATGCCGGTTCGCTCACGATGTTTTCCTTCACCGTTTTGAGAGCAGCGGTGATGAAATTATTTACACAAAGTAAAGCGCCTGCTTGGGTTCGAACCCACGACCTGCAACTCGTAAGTCGGGGCCGTTACCACTGGACCACCACTGCTCTCAATGCTTATATAGTATACAATTATTCCACTATTTTCACTAGGTACTAAATTAAATGGCTAACTAACTAACTATAAAATATTCAAGAAATATTGTTGTGTATTTTTAAATTAATTAAAAGTGCTCTATGAAATATTATTTACGAGTGGTTAAGCACATTCTGGCAACTTAGAAGCCCTACTACTCGTACCAACTTGCTGTTCAATATTTTTATTTTTTGTCTAATATTTTTCATGACGACACAAACTATCCTATTACTTCGTGCCGAGTGTGCCAATACGAAAAAAAAACAAAATGAAGTAAACGTACCCACCAAAATAATGCACACGAATGTCTGTTACACCTTAAAGTAACAACGATGAAGAGGAAAATACACGTTCCCGCATAACACTCCATCTAGTGACGTTTTCGCTTTGTGACTGAATCTAATAATACAGTGCTGCATTGGCCTACATTCCGGTCTCCTGTTGCAGACAGCTGAACATCAGCTGAAGTAGGGTATATTTTGGCGGCAGTATGGATTTGTGAGCGCTACATGCATATGCATTTATGTGGACAACGTTCCTTTATTTATAAACGATTCTTTTTATAGCAATGATTAACGTTTACGTAAAATCACGCCTCAAGTTTTCAAATATTATTTGTTTTGTAGATAAAAATAATGAAAGTAGAAATAATCAAAATACCATTATGGCAAGCACGACTCTTGAATGTAAACTATCTTATTGGGTTCTGCAAGTATTTCGTTTCAAGGAGTAGCTTAGAGCTCCATGTGGAAGAGTTCTTACTGGGAATTGCAGAACTGCTTTTTCCACTAAGCAGCTTTTCTGTGCCGATGGCGGAGCAAAATTACCTATAACCAGTTACCTACATTCATAAGTATGTACTTGCGGCGTTGGCTTTCTGACACTTTTATCAGTTCTTCCTTTAGTTTTCAAATAGTAAAGTAAACCTGGGCTGAATCAATGTAGACTTCACAGCCCACAATTTCTGTTTATCTGCAAAAATAACAGGTAACAGCGTAACATATCTCCTTTAATTTAATTACTAACGCGCTTAGGCCAAAACCCAAACTACCCAAAATATCATTCGCCAGAATTCCGCGTCCGATAGGGACATAAATCACAGATCCTTCCGAGCCTATCTCCCTGGTACCGAGCTTCAAATGACGGGTCTGTACTTAATGCTTGGTATATAAAACTGGCCAAGAGCGAGTCGGACTATCGAACTATGGGTTGGGTAGCTTGGACAACAGTTTGAACTCGTTTTGTAATGAGACTGTTCACGTGACCAGAGGGCTAGCCTATTTTAGGCCAAAGAGTGCATTGTCTTTTAAAATAGTAATGCTGTTAGCCTTTTGGGTAGGCACTTTTCCCATTGACAGCGATGGTTTCTCGACTCTTTTCTTCTTCGCTCTGATGAGTTGTCAGCACCAGACAGTGTCCAGGGCGCGATCGGCCCCCTCCACTTTGTTTATGTCCAGCTCTGACGCGGTACAACTAGCTCGCCGCTGTTCACCTCAGGTTGACGCGATTGTAATTGTATTAGACGGTTATATAGATTACCTTTTTTATTATTTCCCATTGCAGAGGTATTAGTAACACGGTTTCTGTGCCGTTCAACTGACTCGTATTTAATTGGCTATACCTATTACGATTGAAATCTTTTCAACTGTGTATCTTTTCAGTCCTGCAACAAGAAAACAGACAGAAGACGTAGGTTTAGTGATGGGTACCGTTGGCAACCTTTCTCAAACTCAAACTTAAAGCATTTATTTAATTTAACCAATTACAGGCACTTTTGAATTGTCAAGGAGTCGGTTTGTCAAAGAGTTGAACCTAGGTGCCTTCCTTAGGGTAGGGAACCCTAAAAACCAGGCTATTAGATATCCTAGAAAAGAAATTGTGTCTTTGGCTAGATAAGTAAGTAGGTACGAGAACTCTAGAAGCGTCTTGAGTCTGATGGCCCTGACTTTGACTTCATTATGGAAGAGTGGCGCAATGTCTCGACTTTCTTAGAATGAGTGACGAAACAAAATTTATTTTATTTTTATTACTTGACTAAGAATTTAAGGGTCATACCTAGTATACGAGTATAGCTTTAACAAACTGTTGAATAACAGAGGTGATATATCAATAAGAGTTGCCTGTATTTTGCAGACTGTTTATTTAAATTTATTTATTTATTAAAGAACACCCACTGCATATAATATACATTCAACAATTGCTTTAATTGACTGTTGATTTCTTACTTTTCTCAGTACCTACGGATACAATGTTATTATCTTTTCTCATTATAAACTATCACCTTGAAGTTAAATTAAACCCTTTAGAATATTTCGCATCAATGTAAATCATAAATCCTTTATCATTATTCTCTAAAACAATATTATGAGTATTATGTTTAGAGAATCTTCGTTAGACAGCTCTCATCTAAAAGCCTCGTAACTATAGTTGAATTAATGTTATCCCCAAGATGATACGTAGTGGAATTATCAAACAACACCCACTAAAATTGCAAACTTAAAAGCACTCACACTCACTCTAACCACCAACAACATAAAGTTGAAAATCCCGTACTTCTGGTGCATTATGCAGGTTGTTAATTTGTGAATATTACGTCACATGTTCTGCTTGTTATCGTGTAAAGCCGCCATTCCATTGCGGCGTGCGGACACGCTACACGCGTTAGTTGCACCGTCCTATAGTCATGGGGTTATCTAATTAACTCTAGACTGGAGTTATGGATGTAGTTCTGTATTTCAATTAGCGGTTCACCGCCTGACTATGGCGTAAATAAACATTTGTGATAAAGCACGCGGGGTTTGATACGAGCAAATTATGTAAAAAAAATACAACTTAGGGCTGATTTCACAAATGAAACTGAACGCGATCAGGAATTTTAAAACGCGTTGAAGAGCTGTCAGTGTCAAAATTGTTATGGAATATTGTACACTGACAGCTCTTGAACGCGTTTAGATGTGCTGAACGCGTTCAATTTCATTAGTGAAATCCGCACTTAATCTCATAACGAAATTAATAGACATTTTAATTTTGAATTATGATACTGAAAACATTATACAGACTGATTTTTTGTGTTAAATTAATTAATTAAACTCTTAAAAATATCTACAACTGTAATAAGAATTCAATACAGACAGTTTCATAAAATAATACAAGCTTTCCACATACGACCCAATGTTTACAATCGGCCGTCGTGCTCCCGGGCATCCGGTACACTCTCAAAGAAACAAAACGGCTCTGGAGCCGGATGTGCCGTGATAAGGAAACCGGATGCCGATCCCTGGCTAACGAACAACTAGAGTAGCGACCAACCAGGAATGCTGGAACCCCAGCCGGGTCTTCAACCAAGTCACAATTTACCAATTTTCAAGAATTGAGGGGAGGGAGGGAGGTCAATTTAAATTGGGTGGTCCTATCTACATGCTAATATAGTGTGGTAATGCCAAAGTGACGTGAAAGCAAACTTCCTTTGATACTCCAGTCCTTAAGAGAGCGCGTCTTTATAATGTAAAATATATTATTATTTGAGTGGAGAATATGTTTTATGGGGAAAATGTCATGGGACGAGATAAGAGACGGATGTTGATGTTTGTTATGTTTTCTTTATTTTGATAAAAAATATTATTAGGTACAATCACGACACTGGCCGGTGCTTGGCCACTTTTGGCAATAAGGTCGAAAAGTGGTCAACCACCAGTGTCTACGATGGTACCTATGCAAATATTGCAATTGTTATACCAGCTAGTCGTGCTTTCATTTAAATGGTAGAATTAGATACTGCATTAGATGAACGCCTAAGCAACCGACTCGGTTTGATTAAAGACTTAATTCGAAAATAGTGTCAGTTAGTAATTTTCCTCTTAAAACAAACTAATTAAAGCCTTTAACACTCTCATTTTAGTAAATTTTTTGTAGCTAAATGCGATTACCTTCACATCCCGCTTCCATTTCAGCAAGCTTAATAAAGTAACAAATCTTTATGTTAAAATCTAAAAAAAAGATTACACACTACTTAAAATTATCTCTAATCTCATATAACAATAAATATTCTTGTTCTACTCCACCATTACCAGACTGAAATAAAGATCACACTGGATAAAACGGCTTTTGATAAAAAAATCTCCGGTTACTCTTTTCAACAAAAACTGTCAAACGAATATCGCTTTTGAGGATTTTATTTTAAGGTTCACTTTAACGAAAGCTAATCATTGAGTAGTTAGCATACGGATGCAGTTCATTACTTGTAAGTACTGTGTAATGAAAATGGAATCTCTGGAGGAAAGGAACTGGAAAGTAGTGTTATAAATGTGTAATTACAGAGCTATATCGTGTAAGGAATATTCTCAAAGCTTTCTCAAGATTTCAAGCAATCAGCGTAACGAATTATGGAAGATAGAAGTTAAGATAAAATATTTAAGCACTGACTGAATATTTCTCAGTTTAGGGGTGGCCATTGAAACAAAGTACCAGCAAATTTCCTGGTACCTAAGTAGGTACTCTATTTTTTTTTAATGGTATTTATATGCAGTCTTCCTGTTTTAAACTAGAATCATGGTTTACGGAAAGGTCTTTTAGGGCTGATTTCACCAATGAAACTGAATGCTATCAGCATTTCTAAACGCGTTCAATAGTTGTACTGTTAGTGTACAATATTCCATAACAATTTTTACACTGATGCTCTTGAATGCGTTTTAGATTGATCAGGGACTGTTATTGATTATGATCATCCTTTTATTAGATTTCTTACTTGTAAACTGTTTGTTTTGTAAGTTTTGTATTTCAAACTTGGAAATACTAATATTGTATCATTTATTTAGCAGTGATAGCCTAGTGGTGTGACCATCGGATTGCCGAGTCATAGGTTTCGAGTTCGAACCCAAAGCACGCACCTCTAACTTTTCGGATTCTTGTGCGTATTGTATAATAATCACTTGTTTAAAAAAGAGTGAAGGAAAACATCCTGAGAAAACCGGCATACCTGAGAGATATTTCTCGACAGTATGTGAAGCCAAGTCAGGGTCCCATGGACGGCTTTAAAACTGACACCAGGTTAGTCACTCATCATCATCATCATCATCAGCCTATTAATGTTCCCACTGCTGGGACACAGGCCTCCTCTCTGTGAAAGGGAGTGGGCTGTAACCTACCACGCGAGCCCAGTGCGGGTTGGTAGATGTCACATGTCTTCGAATTTTTTGGTTCTAAGACATGCCGGTTTCCTCACGATGTTTTCCTTCACCGTTTTGAGAGCAGTGGTGATGAAATTATTTACACAAAGTAAAGCACCTGCTTGGGTTCGAAACCACGACCTACAACTCGTAAGTCGGGGCCGTTACCACTGGGCCACCACTGCTCCGCGCGTGCTCTGCGTGTGATTAGTCACTAACCACACGAAAAGAAAAATAATTTTCCAAGAAGTACTGTATGAGCTGAAACATGTCTGGACAGTTTTATTCATCAGACGTTCACAAATACGTTACTTTCTAATAAGCGAAGATAACAAAGAATCGGACGCAGCTGCTCGGCCAGTAAAAATTGCGAAGAAGACACTCGTAAAATGGAAGGACTCTAGAAGTGATTGATGATCTCAAAACTCTGAGATAAACGCTTGAAGTATTTTTCTCAGATAATCTAAAAATTTCAGTGGTTTTGCGCCTATCTGCGGAAAGTTTTGACAGTATTTTTTACGGTAAAAAACACTTTAATGTGTAGGTATGAACAGTTTTCTTAACGAGATTTGGTATTTTGTGTTTTTTTTTTAGAATATAAACCTTCAAAAGAGAACAAATTAGAAATCTACCACGTGTCAGATAGTTCATCTTGAGGTTATTATAATATTGTTTGTCGGATAGTGACATCTTTCACACTTACGAAGCTTGAGACCAATTTAAAAGTACCTCATTTGACTAAGGTATTGTTTACCTAAAAGTAATACTTGTAAAATTAATTTAGATATTATTTCTATTAATTATTAAGTAATATTTAATGACACATTTCGTATAGCTTAGATTTCATATTGTTATTTTAATATAACAAACTGTTTCAAACGATTGTCACGTTTCAAACAAGGTGGGATGATCCCCCACCTTGTTTACAACAACCGATGTTATAAAAGACCCGCCTTCAGTGGGAAGTCAGTTTCTATTTGGCTTTTGAGCTGTGCGGACCGAATCAAGTGGTGGAATAGTCAGTTACTCAGTAAATGTTCAGTTGTTTGGTTATAGTGCTGTTAGTGTGTGGAATATACCGATCAGGTGTCACGTAAGTTAAGTAATTTGATATTATACTGTAATTATTGCTTATTATGATTATGTTGGTGTATTATTGCCAATATTGCTATATTTATAATATTGCTATTATTCTGAATCCAAGACATAGAATAAACTGTTAACAATAAACGATAATTTATGGAAATATAAGAATTGTGTTGATAGAATACTGTAATATGATTTCCATGGAGTTTCTTGTCCTTCTTCTCCGTGAAAACCTAGATTTGGAATGGACAACTAGCTTTCTGATTAAATACTGACAAGTCTAATTGAATAAATATCTAGTCTTGTCTTTTTGTGCTTTATTTTATGAAAACCATTCCCTACACAACTTATTCATAAGAACATTCATAAGTAATTAATAATCAGTAGTCATTCTGACATTAAAATGTTGCTATTTGGGTAATATCTATACATATACTTATAGTGCCCACCGTATTTTCTAACACGTGCATGCCTAATTGTTGCCATCAGCTAACGAGAACTTGATGTTACAAAAATAGCAAAAATGACAAAAGTAAATGTGGAATAAAAGCTACCCAATTTTATTAAAATCATCAGGATAAGCAACAAACGAGACTAAAATACCAAAGACTAAACAGACCGCCATAAGCACTCTCGAACGAAGAGCCAACGACATCACTGTACCAAAATATAATGACCTCAGAACTGGGACAAAACAAAAGATAGGAATAAAAATATAAGGACTACCTATTGAAGAGGAAATAATCAAAGGCTGGGTCCAAACCCAACCCGTGGGAAATTACACATGAAAGGCAAACCAAAATGTCTTGCGATTAAATCTGTCTGTACCCGCATTTCTGTCCCATCGAGTCATTTAATTGAGTGGAAATACTGAACGTTTGGGGTCGTGTTCCAATTTAGTATAAATTCAGTGGACACGTGTTTGTAGATTGCAGTCTATTTCTATAATATGAGAAAGTTAATGTCTTGGTAATGAAATATTTCGTGGATTTCTTCCGGCAGTAATAGTAGATTGCGTACAACCTTTTCGTTTAATAGAACAGTTGTAACTTTCATATCTGCCACTAAACATAACTACTAATTTTACTTGAAATAATATTGCCGTCTTTCGTCCAAATATAGGTAACTAGCTTCTGCTCTTGACTTCGTCTACCCTTAATCTTCCTCGAGAATTGGGTTTTCCAATACAAAAAGAATTTTTGATATCCGACTGGTAGTTCCGGAGATTTCCCCCTACATACAAGCTTAGGTACAAACAAACAAACGACCTCCTTATAATATAGTATATTAGTATTAATATACAAGTAAGTTTGTAAGCTAAATAAATGAAGTGTAGACTAACTTTTGCCCGCAGCTTCGCCTGCGTGAATGTCGGAAAATATCTCACGGGAACGTACCTACTACCGGGGTTAAAAGTTTAAAATCCTGTGTTAATCCAGGTTATACTATAAATTAGTACTTTGTTTGTAGAAAGATAAATTAGTACTTTATTTGGACAAATATAACATAACAACAATTTCCTTACACATTTTATTTTGTTCCGACTTTTCTCACCGGCGCCGGCGCGGTGCTTTTCTTACTTTTAGCATTTTTATACCAGTTGTAACTTCTAAATGAAAGGTCTGATTCGAATAATTTTAAGAGGTATTTACATGGACATAATCAACCTTGATTTTGAAACTATTAAGTTGGATAAGGAATAATATTATCATGTCATCATCTTTCGATTCAACCCGTGTTTAAATTGACTAATTTGGACATAAAACGGTTATTATGACTTTTAAGTATAATAGTTAGACATACTACATTACTGCAAGTTTCGTAGGGATCCGTTGCCTAGCAACCAACAAAGTAAATATCAAAATAAACAGTCTTTGACGTAAAGATTGCTAAGTAAGAAATTTTACCCATATTGATGGGTAAAAAAGCAGTCAAAACATACTTAATGAAAAGTGTTTTTCAAAAATGCACAACGTTAATGGTCAAGTTTTCACTTCTGCTGGCACTCCCAGAGTGCAACCCGTTGTTTTTTTTTACAAGGTTAAGTATTTTTCTAGTTTATCCATTACAAACAAACATACAAAAAGTTTAGATTACTTAGCCACTTATTCAAACAGAAAACTTATTGTTCACCATCAATATAACTTACAAAATTAGCTGACTTAGAAAGAACCTAAAAACTAATTTCAAGCCCTCAAAACCAACTTCTGTTTTTTCTTAATTAATTAGGTTCGTCTCAGTTTACTTATAGAGTTTATCTTAGACCAAACTCAAGTTTAGGTCTGCACTTTACTCAACCCACCCCAGTTTCTCTAACAACTTCTAAAAACTTATTAAGCTAAGTCCCTAACTTAAAGTTAGTAGTTGTGTAGGAACTTCTGTTACGTAACTCACTTAAAATTAAGAAATAAATGGTCATGCCTGGTACAACAAGTTTTGATGAGACATTTTTTGAAGAGGCTTTGCTTAAAACGAGCTAGAATTTCTCTGGAACCAAGAAAATATTTCAGACAGAAATCCGTCAAAAGGTAAAGCCGTCGCACGTCGTCACGTGCCAATATAATTTTGTAGGTGTTCCTGCCACCCACATGGTTACAGGTATGCGACCACGGCTTTACCCTTTTTGTATCTGTCTTGATTTCTGTTTGAAAGATTTTCTTGTTACGAACTATTTTTAGATCACTGTTAATTTTCCGTAGTCGGGTTACAGTATTTTAAACTAAATTTTTATTTTATACTTTTCCGTTTTAACGCTTGATTAACTGCGCGTTGGTATAATTTAACTTATGCTTTTTACTGTATAATAAAACAGCTGTCCCATTCATTTAGAGCAGTAAGTTAATTAACTTTACTATGGAACAGCTGATTTATTTTTCGCAATTTCTATGTTGGTTCCGTAGTAAAAGTTATTCAGTTTGATGGTCTAAAGCACCTCTGAAAGTTTTTAAAGTTAATTTTTCAACACCTTACTCGTATATAGATAACACCCGAACCATTATTACAAATCCAGATCAGACCATTATTGATACCTCATTCATCAAAATCTGTTCAGTAGTTTAGGCGCTACGGTGGAACACACGTAAGTACAAACATACATATTATACAACCTTATTTTTTATTCATTACAAACCTCTTAAGGGGTCATTCTACTCATCATTATGAACAACTTTTACTATGGGACCAAAGCTGAAATCGCGAAAAAAAAATCAGCTGTTCCATACATTTATGTTCGCATATCTCGTCAAAATGTAGGGAACAGCAGATTTTTTTTTCGCGATTTCAGCTTTGGTCCCATAGTAAAAGTTGTCCATAATGATGAGTACAATGACCCCATAAGAGATTTGTAATGAATAAAAAATAAGGTTGTATAGACTGCTAAATTCATAACCCTTCCTTTTGAATTTGCCGTAGTCGGGTAAAAAGATACCCATGGATTTCTCCGTTATTATTCATTACAGTAAACATCTGTTGATATACACTAGTGTGTATATCAACAGATTTACTATTATGAAAGCATAAAAATCGGAACATTAATAATTGCTCGGATTATAGACCAAAGATTATCTACAATCAATACCAAATAAACGTGGACTATACATATCACAAATCATTTTTATTCCCAGCGCTGCCATGTCAAATGAGTCTGAAAGGAGATATTGACTAAAAACTTTTCATTTTTGGGCGCCATTTTTCCAATATGGTGGCGCGAGCGTCAAAGAAACCAGGTGGCAAAGTGAAACTTCAAAAATCAATAAAATTACCAATTTTCAAAACTCCCGGAAAACTTTCCAAGTAAAACTACCAAATGACTGGACTTTAAGTTTCCGTACCTATTTGAAGTAGTGCAGGCCTAGGGGTAACGACCCCGACTTTTCGGTTCGAACCCAGAACAAGTGGTGTACTTTGTGCAAATATTTCATCATCACTGCTCTCAAAACGGTGAAGGAAAACATCGTGCGGAAACCGGCATGTCGTAGAAACAAAAATGCGAAGATATGTGGCATCTACCAACCCGCACTGGGCCCACGTGGTAGATTACAGCCCACTCCCTCTCGAAGAGACGATACCAGGCCTGTGTCCCTTTATTCATAAACGTTACTGAAAGTTAAGTAATAATTAACGACTGTTTAACCTTACATTTATGACGTTTTAGGGGCCGTCTCCACGAGCGAGAGAATCGCAACGGATCCGCGCTTCTACGTCGGGTAATCTCCATGCACGAGGATTTTTTCTGTATCGTCGCGACTCGTAACGGAATCGCCGCGTGTCCACAGCGACTCGTAACGGTATCGCCACGTTTGACGTGGGATGCCTGCGTTAAGATAGCGCGCTCGCCGCGCTCTCGCTGCGAGAGCGCCACGTTCCGCGGCGAGAGCGCGGCGGGCGCGCCGCAATGACGTTTCGCTCGCACTCAGCCACTCGTCGCATCGCAGCCATTCTCTCGCTTGAGGAGACGGTCACTAAGAGAGTGAATAGAAATACGTGGGACGATGATAATATCGCGGCGATTTTCTCGCTCGTGGATGCTCCTACCTTTAATCATCATTTATGAATATACCCCTTAGGTTCAAGACTTAAATCATTGCCGCTGTCATAATTTTCATGACAGCCGTCACTACGGCCGTCAATTAGTGCGCCCACCGCTTTTCTAGGAAACCGTAGCTTTAGGCCTTTATCAACGTGTGGTAACAACGAAACTGCCGAAGTAGGCACTAGGGCACAAAATTCAGACGCAGCAAAAACCACTACCGCGTGGGGCGTGGCATGCATTGATTTATTCATGTGACTGCCACAAAATCTTCACTTCGGATCACCACGACAACCATAATAATCGAAAGCGTATAAAACCGGGATCAACATAGCTTTCCAAGAGATATTTTGTTGTATCACATCGAAGGCAAAGTTTTAACGAGTTCGAATCTATCGTAAACTATACTACACTATTTTGCATACGTATATTGTACGAAGAAAAGACTTGAGCTTACTTAACTTGTAGTATCTACAATACCAATTTTCCGTAAGATACGTGCATTATCTTAAATTCAAATTGAAAAAGCCCTTTATTCAAATTAGGCTGAGAATCAGCACTTTTCGAACGTCAAAATTACATAAGACAGTCCCCCAAAACGCCCACCCTTCACCACTTCCAGTGCTTTAGCTGGGAAGAAGAACTGGAAGTATTGTTATATAAATTTTTATTTTCTGCCCGGCAGAGTCCATAAATTAATGTTTCTCTTTATTAAAACTTACCACCTATGATGATGTGTGATTATCATCATCATCATCATTTCAGCCAAAAGACGTCCACTGCTGAAATACACACAAATAATCAATCAATCCGTTAGGTATCACACTTCGTCATGTGTGATTATGGATTGCAATATAGATAAGAATTGAATTGAATAGAAAAATGTTGTGCTATTATTGTTGTAAAAAGATTATGACAAAGATCTAATACCAGGAAATGGTATAGAATGGTATGGTTTATCTGTATCTAGCGTTAGAACTCGTTTGTATGTTTTTAAACCCGCTTATCTTAAAAGAAGGAGGGGGCGCTGTGTTGCTACTGTCAACATCGTCTCTGTGTTTTTATTCGTAAATAATATAAATACGTGAAGATAAAGTGCAATTTCTCACCGAAAAACTAGTTAAGTGCTCAAAAGTTAAGGACAAAGTGAAGTTCACAACAACAAACAATAAATAGTGCATTAAAACCAGTGCTAACATCTTGTGTAAACTATCAGTGACTTTTGATCAAATAGTGAGGCTAGTGGCGTGTTACTTGACTTTGTATACCGTCTGAGTAATAGCAACAGTGAAATAGATAACAAGTAACTCTAATAAACGTTGCTTCTTCTTATTAACCAAACCAGTAAAAATACTGTGAGATAATAACCTAAAAGCTTACTCATTCGTCATTCCCAACAAATCCTCAAGTCACGGTAAACTAACGCCATCTACTTATCACAAGCCTAATTACGAAGGCACCATAGAAAAACAGCCATCTACCGGAGAATAGCTGCACTAGCTTAACTTAGTCGATCAAATGGATCGAAATTCTTAGGAGCTCCACAAGAGGCCACCACTGGTATCAAGATCAAGTCGATCGAAGTTCTTAAAAGAGAAGCAAGAGGGCACTATTTGTATCATAAATAAACAATAACAAAACTTTTTGAAAAAGATGGAGGAGGTAATGAAGGCACTTCGTTCAATTCAAAAGGAGCTTGAAGAACAGATGAAAATGATTTTTAAAAGCGGAGAAGACGTGACAGAAAAAGTAACGGCAAATATAAACAATTTTTTGGAAGAAAAATTCACAATATTAGAAGAAAAACATGAAAATCTCAAGTCCAGAGTGGAAAACCAAGAACAAAGACTATACTACTTAGAAAAACAAGCAAGACAACGTAACCTTGTATTTTTTGGTTTGGAGGAACACGAAAAATCTTACTCTGATATGGAAAACACCATAATAGACTTCGTGCATAAATACTTTCCGGTAAAAATAGACTGCAGAGACTTACAAGCCATCAGGAGATTAGGAAAAAAAACCGGCAAGCCACGACCTGTTGTCATTACTTTCACAACACTCGGTAAGAAGATCGATATTCTCAAAAATAAAGGAGCTCTAAAAGATTCCATGTTCTATATAAAGGAAGACTATCCTCAGTCAGTTTTACAAATAAGACGAGAACTGCAAGAACAAGTTCAAGCCGAAAAAGAGAAGGGAAACAAAGCCATAATCAAATATGACAAACTTGTCATATTAAAGAATAAACCTGCACCCGCACATAAGAATACCAACAAAAAAAGGAACCTTTCAACGTCACCAGAAAATTGCTCAAGTACTTGTACCGAACCGAGATCTCAAACAAACAAAAAGAATAAAACCCTAGCCACCTCCGCAGCTCAAAGGTCTGCTAGCTTCTCGGAGGGTGTAGTAAAACCCGGAATGCTAAACTTTCTCATAAATAAAAACAGTAGTAACAAGACCAACACTCAAGACATAACCAAGAACGCATAGCAACGAACGCACCAGCCTCTCTCAGAAAACTACAAAAAAAATGAAAACGTTGCACATGAAACATATCTTCCAAGCCGGCTGGTCACCGTGGAAGATTACGACCACAACCCTCCAGAAAAATTAAAAAACAACCAACAATACAATCAACTCCATAACAATAATACTACTAGGATATTAGTGGCTACGTACAATGTCCGAACATTATCGTCATACGAAAGACTTATCGAATTAACAGAAGCTCTAAATAACGTAAAGTTCGACATTTTGGGCTTATCAGAGGTAAGACGTCTTGGAAATAATATAGAAGACTACGGCGACATAATACTTTGCTACACTGGAGAAACAGCAGGATACCATGGTGTCGGTTTTCTAGTCAAAAAACATCTAAAAAACCACATAGAGAGCTACATTGGCCTAACAGAAAGGGTAGCTTTATTAAATTTGAATATAAACAATTACAAAACAACATTAATACAAGTCTACGCACCAACTGAATCAGCTAGCGACGACGATATTGATAAATTTTACATGACCCTCAATGAAGCCATGAAAATAGCCTACAAGGAAGTCTTAGTCATGGGAGACTTTAATGCTAAGATAGGTCAACCCCGTGCCGACGAATACAAAATAATGAAATCAAACGGGTACGGAACACGAAATGCGCGGGGAGAGAAATTGATTGAATTTGCCTTGGAACATAAATTATCAATTATGAACACTTTTTTTAAGAAAAGACCCGGACGCAAATGGACATGGATATCACCGAACGGTCATTATAAGAACGAAATAGACTACATCCTATCAAGTCAACCAAAGTCCTTTCAAAACCTAGAAATACTAAATATAAACTATCCATCCGACCACAAAATGATCAGGTCGACCCTGTCACTAACCAAAATTAAAACGAGTAGAACAAACTACACCAGTAAGAGTTGTAAAACTTTAGGAAATGAGAAAGAAATAAAACAATTTAAAGATAAACTTTACAAACACATTTTAGAACTAGAAGAAACAAAAACCACAGACACTATCCAAAACTGCTACGACAAAATACTCAATGCTATTAACAAAAGCCTACATCAAATAAGCACCGAAACTAGTAATCACAAAAACACAAGCATAATATCAGAGCGCTCTAAAGCTCTCATAGAGAGAAGACAACAGATTCAGAAAACAGGATTGAAAACTAGAGCTATGAAAAACGAACTTAAAGCACTGTACAAGCTCACCAGTAAATACATAAAAGAAGACTACCAGAATCATAGAAAAAACACCCTACTAAGGCATCTGACAACCACAGGAAGCTTAAAAAAGGCCCGTAAAGAGCTACAAACACAGGTGACATGGATCGACAGCTTGGACAGCCTAGGAAAAACATCTCATAACAGAAACGAAATCATAGGAATAGCAACCGAATATTATAAAAACTTATACGACGCACCAGCATCACTCAATGAAGCACATGAGGAAAACATAAACGACAGCTACATTCCTGAGATAGCACCAATAGACGAAACAGAGATACTTGACAACATCAAGAAACTAAAATCGGACAAAAGCCCAGGACCAGATGGCATAACAAACGAGGTATTAAAGTACGGAGCACCAATATTAAGTTACCCACTGTCGTGTTTATTTAACCGAATACTTGATACCGCTACTACACCATCACAATGGTCAAATTCCAACATAATACTAATATACAAGAAGGGTAACCCGAGAAACATCTCTAATTACAGACCTATAAGTCTATTGCCAAGTGTCTACAAACTATTTTCGTCAATCTTGGAAAAAAGAATAAGCGCTACTGCACAAAAACACCAACCGGTTGAACAAGCAGGCTTCCGCAAGGGTTTCTCTACAGTCGACCACGTACATACCTTAGAGCTTCTGATAGAGAAATACCAAGAACAGCAGAGACCTCTATATGTCGCCTTTGTTGACTACCAAAAAGCCTTTGATACATTACTACACTCGAGTATTTGGGAAGCGCTTAGGCTACAAAACGTGGACAGTCGTTATATCAAAGTCATACAGAATATCTACAAAAAATGCACAAGTAAGGTAAAATTGGAAACCTCAGGCCCAGAAATCGAAATAAAAAGGGGGGTAAGACAAGGGGATCCATTATCTCCAACGCTTTTCATTTCTGTGTTAGAACATGTTTTTAGGCAACTAGACTGGAATCGAAGTGGCATACTTGTAAAAGGCACCAATTTTAACCACCTAAGGTTTGCAGACGACATAGTCATAGTGTCAGAGAACTCTGGTCAACTACAACACATGATTACTACACTTCACTCTGCAAGTATACAGGTGGGTCTAGAAATGAATTCGTCAAAAACAAAAATTATGACCAACAGCATACAAAAACCAATAAATGCTAACAACGTACCACTTGAATATGTGAAGCAGTATGTATACTTAGGGAAAGAAATTTCATTTGCAAAAAATAGCAATTTACTGGAAGTTGAACGAAGAGTAAAACAAACATGGAATAAATATTGGAATTTAAAGGAAGTATTCAAAAGCGACCTCCCTGTAGAACTGAAGAAAAAGGTAATGGATTCTAACCTCCTCCCATGCTTAACATACGCATGCCAAACCTGGAAATTTGACAACTCCATCAAAAACAAAATAACTACATGCCAAAGGGGAATGGAGCGCAGTATGCTTAATATAAAAAAACAGGATAAAATACGTCACTCAAAAATTCGAAACACCTCAAAAGCAATCGATGCCCTTACACATGCACTCAAACTTAAGTGGAAATGGGCAGGCCATGTTGCAAGACTGCACGATAATAGATGGGCCAAAAAGATGACTTCTTGGAAGGGACCGGTTGGCAAGCGTAAACGTGGAAGACCACACACTCGCTGGGAAGACGAGATCGTGCGTATAGCTGGATCACGCTGGATGGACGTAGCGAAACAAAGAGAAAACTGGCACTCTCTGGAGGAGGCCTTCACCTCAGGGGTTCTCAAATAAAATAAATAAATTAAAAACATTTAAATTAGTAATAATCATCACTGTAAAACTTTGAGAAATATAAGGCTTTTTTATTTTTTATTATTTTATTTTATTATCTTAAAAGAATCATAATTATGTTAGTCGACTAATCAAACCCATCTTAATCCTCATATTTAAATGCGGCAGGTACTTTATTGGATTTAGAATAAAAATTGGAGGAGTCCATCCAATATCCAATGAAATAGACATTCAATAAAAATATAATTTCACTTATGTCAAAGGAGTTCCTCAACATCTTGAAACATCGGAAAAATGATAAGGGTAACGACCTCAGCAGGTGAAGTATATTTATTGACATGTCATGTTGATCTATTTATAACCACGTTTGTTGGTTTCGCGTAGGTAGGTACCGGAAAAAGCAATATATAAACACTTCCGAGAAGATGTTAACAAAAATTAATATAAAAAAATAAAATGTAGATACTGAACACGATTTCTTTTCTAAAAGGTAATACGTGCATTGCGATCGTGACATTGATTCCTCCTAAGCAGCGATCGTTCCCACAATAGCTGGCACTTGATTAAATGTCTACCAAATTGGCCCTCGACGGAATAAAACCGCGTCGAAATACTTATTACATCTACCCATACAATAGCCAAAAAATATTTACGTATTTTGCGAGGAGCGCAAAGTAAAAGCTTTCCGAGTCGTATTGACAAACCACTCTAAGTGAACGTTTATTCGGTGGTAAGACGCCAGGTAACATGTATCTGCGAAACATGCTTTCAATGTGCCCTTGGGATCCCTCCCGACAATTTGTACAGCGTTTTCAATACACAAGCACTTTTGTATTGAAAGTAAAAACATTTCCATCTCCAAAAAACGACCCTGAGGTAACATTTGGAGGAAACATTTGCGAGCTTACATCTGTAGAAGTGTTTTAAGCCTATTAAAGTGGAAATCAGAGAAGCGAGGATGGCAGATTACCGGCATGTTTTCAGCAAGAGACAGATATTAAAAGCAATCTACTTTAATTTCCATATAACTCATAACATGATATTTTAAACACACAGGATTTCTCTTTAACAGTCGCCCAACAATAGATAATTATTGTATTGTTTTATTGCAACCATAGATGACAGAAAAGTCATAAACTTTACATTATATATTTCTGTGTACGTTCTACGAACTATCATCATAATTAGTATTATCAGTCTATTCGTCATAAACAAGTTTGAGTATTAGGCTATCTGTCCATTGAAGAGGAGCGAGGTAGCTGAGCGGAGCGAGGCAGCGGAGTGGGGCGGAGTTGCAGACAGTGTCTGTTCATTGATGCGGAGAGGAGTTACGGCCTGTGCGGAGCAAGGTAGCCGAGCGAGGTAGCGGAGCGGAGTTGCGGACTGTGCGGAGCTAGGCCGAGTTCACGCGACAAAAAATGTTTTTAACATTTGCCATTTTCTTTTTCGTGTGGTTAGTGACTAACCTGTTATCTAAGGCTGCCTGTCCACTGGAGCGGAGAAGAGAGGAGAGGAGCGGAGATGTGCCAATATATGTAGGTATGTATTATGTAATCAGAGATCATGAGAGCAGTGGTGGCCCAGTGGAATCGGCCCCGACTTACGAGTTGTAGGTCGTGGGTTCGAACCCAAGCAGGCGCTTTACTTTGTGTAAATAATTTCATCACCACTGCTCTCAAAAACGGTGAAGGAAAACATCGTGAGGAAACCGGCATGTCTTAGAACCAAAAAATTCGAAGACATGTGACATCTACCAACCCGCACTGGGCCCGCGTGGTGGATTACGGCCCACTCCCTCTCACCGAGAGGAGGTCTGTGTCCCAGCAGTGGGAACATTAATAGGCTGATGATGATTATGTAATCAGAAGCTATGACTAAAATTATGTCTGAAATAAATAAATAAATAAAATTAAAAATTAACCAATAGAATCGCACCTCTAGAGCGGAGTGTTGATTCTATTGATTAATATTGACCCATCTCCGCTCCTCTCCTCTCCTCTCTGCTCCGGTGGACAGGCAGCTTAATGGCGTAACACATTTTCATAAATGATAAAGACTAATCTGTTTCATTTTGACAGTTCAACAACATTCATTGCGTTATTTACGATGTCGAGCAGATTTTTTTTTCGAACTTATGAAGGAATGGATTAGCATAAACTTTTAAAATGATTCAGATTGTGATGATCGTTTATAATTAATTTCTTGCTGACAGTACCATTTTTTGAAAATCTATAATTGCGGTTCAACATTTCTCAAAAAGTTAAGTCTCATAAGACAGTTTTCCTGAGGTAACATTTGCGAGCTAACATCAGTGTACTTGTAGAAGTATTTTAAGCCTATTAAAGTGGAAATCAGCGAAGCGATGTTGGCAGATTACTGACATGTTTTCAGCAAAAGAAAGATATTAAAAAGCAATCTACTTTAATTTCCATGAAACTCATAACACGAAAAAGAAAAATTAATATTTTGCCCTCGGCCCTAATTGCTTCTGACTGTAGAAAAACAGATGGAGTGCACCGCGTGTAATACTAAGCGAAATTCAATAATTACGAGAGTTTCACTCTGTAAATGTTTGACTTTGGACATCAATCCAAAACAAATAAAAACAAGTTCGTTTAAGTACCTACTTTAAAGATTAAATTGAATTCTAAAATGTAAGCTTTATGAGATGACACTTTGCACCTAATGTAAATTCGTTCTTTTGGAACGAAGTACTTTAACGCGGCTTACGGTAGGAGTTGACTGGTAGAAATCGTCACGTAACGAAAAAGCGTTATGTTCGAAAAAAAATCAGTTTAAAGGTCTCAAGTTTCAAGTGAGTTTGATTTTTTTTTTTAAGTGTAAACTTCTTTAGCGGCATTGTGCACTTTTTATGGGATGGGTAAAAAATGTTAAACTCGCGTCAGGACGTGACCGTAAGATCCGTTGCCTAGCAACCGCCAAAGTAAATATCAAAATAAATAGTCGTTGACATTACGTAAAGATTGCGAGGTAAGAAAGAACAATGCCCACTTCCCATACATTTAAAAACCTGATAATGAAAGTGTATGTATAGTTATAAGGTATGGTAGAAATACTACCTGTAAGTTTAGAAAATAATGTCGTATAGTCATTTTTACGATTTAAACGCTACGAAGGCCTAAAAATACTAACGTTACTTTTTAGGTTAGGATTTTCTGTTACATTAGAAATGAATGTGCAAAAAATAATTATTAAGGCTTTAAGTTTAGTCTAGTCAGATGAGGTAGATTTTGAGTCGTAAAAAGAAGTAACACACACAAAATGGCATAGTACACAACGAGACGCAACAACGAAGGACTGCGCCGACGCCAATCGCAGAACTGTCAAATGTCAAAAAAATCCGTTTCACTCGTGCGAACTGGATTACATACTGACTTGTGCCAACTCGATTACATGCTGCATGATTAATTATTTAATATGTTATTTTTGATTAATCTGTATTATAACAAGACTAAAAAATAATTACTTACTGATTAAATAAAACTTAAAATAATAAATAAAACTCATAAACAGAGTTTCGAGTTTAGCAATGGAACGTCTCGTCAAAAATGGGTAGTTGAGGTGCGTTCAAAACATGGTAATATGTACCCTTGACGTAGAATAATCATATTATAGAAATATTAAAAAAACTTTTTTTCCTGCGTTTCTTTTAACATTGTGATAAGCGTAATTAAACCATAAAATTATCTGAATTTTAAGATTTAGTTCGTTTCTATATGACCGTAAGATCCGTTGCCTAGCAACCGACAAAGTAAATATCAAAATAAATAGTCTTTGACATTACGTAAAGATGGCGAGGTAAGAAATTTTACCCATATTGATGGGTAAAAAAAAACAGTCAAAACATGCTTCATGAAAAGTGTTTAAATAAATTGTTTATTTTTGTTAGACTATATTTTGAAAATAAATAAATATACTACTACTACTACTGAATATTGTATTTAACCACATAAATGATAGTACTTTATACTGATAAATAAAGCAATTCGTGCGAAATTATTCCCTAACCATTCCAAAATATTCAAAAATACACAACGTTAATGTTCAAGTTTTCACTTCTAAAAAATTTTTTTTAAACAAAGTTTTCGCCATCTGGTATAAGTTTTAGTTTCTAAAAAAATATACTAGATGGCTCAGTATTAACACATAATATATAACGAAAAGAACTACATATTTAAAAAAGCAGATCAAGTGTGACGCAGATTTGATAATTCGTACCTTTCACGACGGGGAAAAAAAACAACCAATACAACGATTTTTGAGACAGAATATTTGAAAGAGACGACGTGAGTATAAACTCATTGTATTAGAAATATGCTTTTTAAAATTCGCGTCGATAGTGATACTAACATTCCTAAAAGCATAGTATTATTGCTGCTTACATCACCGCTTTGAAAATCAACAATGAAAATTCAAATTATTTACTCAGAGAGAAGCTGCGTACCTTTTTAATTTTAAATAGATCTGTAATAGACGTCGAGTATAAAACGTGGGGAACCCATTATAATATCGCAGTACCACCCTGCCATAATATAATGGGTTCTTTACAATATCGCCCCACACAGCCTGGCGCCTCTGTGTGCGACCTTTTAATGCTTCTGAATGATTTAATAGCCTATTCATAGGACAAATATTTATTGCATGGTATAGTGGTTGAAATTACTTTATGGTCACGTTATTTTTCTTGTTCGGGTTTTTAAGCCTCGGTGGAAAATTGGATAAACTTTCAATTGCGTGGACACTTTGTGGTTTTTTTCACTTTTTAAAATAAATTACATGATTGTATTTCAATGACTAAATAAACATAGGTACATATATCCATACAATCACGCCATTTTCTCATGGGGATAGGTAGTAAAACGCCGCCTGCTACGATCCTATAATATTCCTTTTGCCTCGTTTACGTTTACGCCTAAATAATTGTGCATTTTTAGCGTAGTAAATCTCATGATTTTTCATAGTTTTATAGCTTACTTTTAGTTTTAAAATTAATGTATTTCAAGCCCCGGAAATTAGCCTTGCATTTTCAAAACTAGTTATATAAGAGCTCCCGCAGACATCAATTGAAAGTTGGCCAACTATAGTAACTTAATAAGATACAGATACAAATTTAGTACGACAAGGTGTGCGGGCTAGCATATATCACTATACCTATTGGTATACTCTGCAATTTAGTTGGCCAACTTATAATAATTGTAAATCTCCGGTCGCCCTACAAGTTAGATTACTCCAATGGCCGAATTTTACATTACGCTAATAGAATTTGCCATTTCCTACATACGTCCGGCAATTGTCTAAATCCTTATTTCCTCTGAACCACTCCTACAATTGCGGTTCTAATTAGAAAGTCCTTACAGACGGACAGTTTACCTGGATTATCTTCCGCTTCCAATGTTCCATTCCATTTGAACCATCGTGTGCAACTCCTTAGATTTTGCAGTGGAATTCAATGCCTGAAAGTAGAAAATATATTTGACAGGTGTCAGGTTCTAAAGATATTATGAGCAGACGTCTGCAGTCTACGAAAAGTTAGATGAATGAAATATTGGTTTCAACTTCTACATTTTCAAGATGACAATACATAGCCTCTGCTTGTTGTTATAATTTTTTTAAATTTTATTTTTTTTATTAGGTTCACCAACAACTGATTACACTGATACAAACACATAACACATTTTTTTGAGTAAAATAACAGTGCACCAGTTACTTATAGGTAAACACCACATGCATAAAACAATGAAGTAGACAAATAAGCTAACTCACTTAGTAATAAGCGCTAATATTAAAAGTTTGGTAACATTAGTAAAAAGTGTAATTTGTATAAAATTAAAATCTATGAAATGTTGATTAGGTACTTAAATATTATAAAATGGGTAAAGGTAAAATTGACATTCGATATTACAACATTGATAAAACTGATAAAAATTGCATAAAATAAAATGGTAAAAAATTATAAAAATTGATAAGAGTTTTAAATTAAAAAATAAAATAAAATGAAGAATAAAAAATTCATACATTAATAATTCATACATTAATAAATTAATAAAAATAAATTAAATTGATTTGATAACATTGGTAAAGATGAAATTTAAATTTATAACAGTGGTAAAATTGGTACAATTCATAGCATAGTTGATTAGGATTAGGGGTTGCCCGGTAAGCGATTAAGGATGGCTTTCTGTTTAGCAAGAGAGTCAAAGTGAAGATCGATAACGTCACTGTAGCCATTCACTGCCTTACACATTCTTGCAAAGGGCGAACTGGCTCCCAAAACAGACAAACACATAATAAATATCAAAGTGCTACTTAGATTTTATAACATACTTGCAAAAAAATGTTTTCAGCATAGCTAGAAGTCCACAAATTCAAAAGAAATAATGTCTCACTGGTCATCCGCTGCTGAATAAGTTAATCCAAAGGGTTTAAAAATGTTAGGTAAAATTAAAATCTCGGAAAATTCTGAATAGTTTGTAAGAAAACTGAATAGAAGACTTCATTACAAATGTATAGAATTTCAATAGCCTTTGGCTACCAATTCATTACGTTGACTCACCAAGGAATCTCCCTTTAGAATCTTTTAAAACTACGTACGAAACACCGTTAATACACGAATAAAAGAAACAAACTCCAACGTCTGAATACCTTCCTACACAAAGAAGCCAATTTTAGTAATAAGTAATTAAACAAGCTTTTTTTTAAGTTTCAGGTTATCATCATGATTATTTTTGCAAGACCAGGAACGAGTAAAAATATTTCTCGTGAGAAAAGGATCCAGTATCTAATTGCGTAACACATTTTCGGTGAATTCTGTTTCATTTGACACACGGCTATCGAATTTGACATATCAACAACATTAAATAAATGCGCTATTTACGTTGTTGAGCAGATTTTTTGATTGATCGTTATTACACAATTAGGGTGCTGGTCATTTTTACCAAATTAGAACGCGTAGGTACATACAATACTTCAACTTGATTGGTCAATGGGAAAGTGTAGTCAGTGATAGAAGTCGATTAACACTTTAGATTTATAAATTGTATTTAGTGAGCTAAAACAACCGAAAAAAACAAAGAATAAATTTACTTAACTGTTACATCTAAGAAGTACTGAAATACAATGTATTGAATAATTTCGGGACAATTTCAGTGTTAATTGACGTTTATCGCTGACCATACACAATCAGCTTGTAAAAACTCATCTTCACATACTATCAAAAGC
This sequence comes from Conistra vaccinii, assembly GCA_948150665.1. NCBI lineage: Eukaryota > Metazoa > Arthropoda > Insecta > Lepidoptera > Noctuidae > Conistra > Conistra vaccinii. The sequence continues at coordinate 9,721,740 of OX411328.1, read as the reverse complement.
GTGCAAAGAATAATGAAAACACTGTTTTCAAACTTACTTATCAGACTCAATAGTATACTAAGCTGCTCGCAAGTTAAAAGTTTCATAATAACGGTGATTGCAGAGTTCCGGGACGGAATGCAGACAAAGGCGAATTTAATCTCATGTATTGATCAAAATTGTAAACAGATACAAGCGTACATTCCTGTACAGCGTTCAACGTGAACAAGCTTCGCTGAAAACATCTAGTGATGCGATGATAGCATTGTTGAGTCGATGTTTTTAATCGATTATTCTGTGTTTTTAGTAAGTATGTTTTAATTTAGAACCACTGCTGGACATAGCCACTCCCAAGCACCGCCACTTCGACCGATTCTGTGCTTCCCGCACTCAGCGGATTCCTATGACCTTCACAAGGTCATCAGTCATGTTGGTAGGTATGCACAAATGATTTTATATTCTTTTAAAATTAAGTTGCTTAATTTTTTTTTTTTGTTTGCATATGCCGTCAAATATTAATCTCGGTAAATTATTTGTCAAAGTATCAAATGAACTGCTTCAACGCTCACAATTCCGCAGAGATTTTTTTAACCAACAAGCTAATTTGGTTGCAACGTGAAATCGTTTAATATCGCATCGATTCAGCATCCCGGTAACTCCACATCGCTCGGTGAGAACCTTGTAATACGATAAGCTGGCCCACGTTCCGGTATTCACCGCACGTCCCGAAGCACATTTTCACATACATCTCGAAACACGATAAGGCAAATAACGAGTTACGATACAAATGACAAAAAAAGAAGTACAAGGCAAATAACCTTTTCTGTCGAATAAAAGAACTTATCTACTCAAAATATATTAGAATATCCCATTGTGTTATAACATGCCTAGACGATAATACGATAAAATATGAGGCTGAAAGTTTTGTAGATACAAAGTTATGAAAATTAAGTTTAGGATCCGAGATACTCATATCCTTTACTGAAATGCAAGGAGAGTAACTTTTGCTTGCATGTTATAATCTTCATATAGAATTCTATGGTTCCTTTTAGTTTGAAAAGGTTAATAAGGTAATTTGGTTAATAACCCAATCAATTAAAATCTGTGTTTGATTAATAACAGTGAATTTATTTTGTATTCCATCATTTATTTTAGAACAATTTTATTAATCGTTATATATCGAAAACATCTTTACAAATAAATGAATGATCATTTTCAAATAAATCGTACTTTCGAAATAAAAAATAAACTAGAGAGCCAGTCGATTCCAGTGCACATTAAAATCGAGACCTGATTAATTACCGAACAATTTTTAATATTTCAGTATCAATAAATATTATTAACAATCTACATCAGTTTGAATGATCAAATCCCGGGTACACTTTAAATAATTCCCATCTATGTGTATTTCTATTTGAACCGGTCGACTCAGACAAGTTTATTCCCTTGCCGGGTAGCGAATATGGAGAGATATCTAATCTGGTGTCAGTCATCTTGATGAATGCCGAGTAAGGGGTGTATCTCCGGTAGTTATTGCTCGACGTGACAGATGGAGAGTCCTATCGCTGGTTTCGGTACACCTAGGGGTAGTATGAGGGGTTGGGATGACAGTTTCGTCGGAATTTGGGTGGATGAATTGGAAAGTGGGCGTGTAGAATTTTGGTTATAAACAGACAAATATTTGTGCCTATATTATTGAGTCCTATGACAGTTTGAGTTCCTGTTATATTTATGTATGTTACAAGCTTTCAATTTGTATTTTTCTAATCATTATAATTAATATTACCATATTATAACCAGCACTCGGCCCGCGCGGTGGATTACGGCCCACTCCCTCTCACAGAGAGGAGGCTCCCGACCCAGGGGGAACATTATAGGCTGATAATGTTATATTATTCAAAGAGAAAGGGAGGTCTTTGTCCAGTAGTGGGACATCACGGCCTAAATTGATAAATAGATATTATTCACGACTTGAATTTCACATAGAAACATTTCCTTTTCGCCAAATCTGTATTTATATTAATTAACGCTATATTTATCAAAATCAGAGAGCAGTGGTGGCCCAGGGGTAACGGCCCCGACTTACTAGTTGTAGGTCGTGGGTTCGAACCCAAGCAGGTGCTTTACTTTGTGTAAATAATTTCATCACCACTGCTCTCAAATCGGTGAAAGAAAACATCGTGAGGAAATTGGCATGTCTCAGAACCAAAAAATCGAAGACATGTTACATCTACCAACCCGCACTGGGCCCGCGTGGTAGATTACAGCCCACTCCCTCTCATAGAGAGGAGGCCTGTGTCCCAGCAGTGGGAACATTAATAAGCTGATTATATACATTATGTATGTTATCAAAATAAATACTGAACCATTGCTACGCTCATTGTCTAATTAATAACGAACTAGCAAGCAAATGGCAGTCTGTAATATAAATGCCAGACGCCATTACAATAAGAGAACAGACGAAATTATTCCGCTATCTGACCTGTACCTTGGCATCGGAAAGGCCAGAATACAGAAGAGTACAGAAGGTCGACTCTGTGCAACATAAAAAACCGGCCAAGTGTGAGTGAGACCAGCACACGAGATGACTTCTCAAAGCAAAAAAAAAAAAAAGGGTTCCGTACCACCGTACAATATTAAACACTACATTTTTTTTAATACCTACTTTAGTTAATAAAAACCACGTGTTTTGTATGGGGGGCCTCCTTAAATTTTTAACTTTATTTTATCTCTTGTAAAATCAGCAATAGAAATACACAATCTGTGAAAATTTCAACTGTCTACCTATTATTACGGTTTATGAGATTCAGACCGCTGACAGACAGATGGACGGACGGACGGACTGCGGAGGCTTAATAATAGGGTTCCGTTTGGCACCCTTCGAGTCGCAACCGCGAGCGAAAACATACGCCCACATAGACATGTTATGGTACTGTGCAGTGGCCGCAAACGCACGCGCAATTGGCATTTATTTGACGTAATTTGAGATCGCCGTACGCGGTTATGCATGCGTGCGCCTGTTGATGCTCGTTGTATTGAGCTAGCCTTCTGTATTTAATTTATGGCAAAGGGTGAGCATTTCGAACCTAGTTAGAATAATTTTCTAACTCACGGAATTATTGATGGAAATATTTCGTACTGCCTGAATGAATTTACGAACCGATTTTGTGGTAAAGGTTTCTACGAGCATTTTTCAATCAAAGGTTAGGGACGAGTGATTGTTTTATCTTTATTATGGGTAAGAACGTGTAAAATATTTTATCCTAAATTAAACTTGATTTTGTGGGCTTTTAGGAACTGTAATAAATGCAGGTACGTTAGCATAATGCCACGGTTGTTATCCCAGAACTCGACGCCCTGATTAGGTAAGTTACATTATAATACGAAACATTACTGGATAGCTAACCAGGATACATTAATTCCTTTGTGTATTCTTTTAATGTACCGCACAGGGACTCCCTAATACTACTCAACCCAACCGTGCTAAAATAACGCGCGCTAAAATAAATAGCGTAGTGAAAAGCAGATTAAAGGAAAAAGGAGAGCAATGGTTTTAGCGTCAGCTTTATTTAACAAATTGGCAGACAAAAACTAACCGGGATTTAAAATCAACCATTGATTCCAGACAATCGCTGCCATTTTTTGCAGTCTACAATTTAATAAACTGATGTTTTGGCATTTTACAATTCATATTTGAGCATGAAACATAAATATTACATCCTAGTTTATTTTTATTTTTGTACCAACCATCATAACAAACCTAGCGTACGTAATTTTGAACAAATTCAACTCGATGATTGAATAATGTTTGCGAGTTAAAGCTGAAAAATATAAACAATAATTACTACGCCCACGAATGAAGTCCATAAAAGGAATTCACGTACCATTCTAGTACGCTTGCCTTGCTCCTTCTTGCTACGCAACGAGCTACGCCGTAGCACTCTGCTACGATTGCGTAGATGCCACGTGTTTGAAACGTAATAGTCAGTCTCACTTTCATGAATTCAAAAACATCGAAGTGATATTTATTTTAGGAATAGACATGTAGCTTTGTCTAATACCCACATATGTATAGGGTTACTTGAAGAAAACGGTTCCAGGAATTACTATTTCTTTTTAAATTAACAATATCAATTAGGTAAGAAAAGGTTCAAGCAATAACATTACAGAACAAACATTAGTCCGTTAACAATTTACAATAATTTGTCGTAAACGACCACTTGCGAAAGTTAATCGTTCGTGTAGTTACACTAATACGTTGTTCCATTGCTTTTTCCGAATAATTTCTTTCTTATTTGTTGATAAATTGTAATAAATTACTTCGATTATACCGTTACGTCTGGTTGCTGACTATGTTCAATGATACACTTTTGTGTATTATGTCGTTTTGTCGACGTATTAGTTTTAGTTCCTAATGTGTGTAACGTTATCATGAACGGAAATTTAAATGCGTCTTCATATATGTCGGCGCAAGGGTGGCCGGATTGAAGTATTGTTGAAGGGGACACGCTTATTACAATGTCCACGCGGTCTTGAAGGTTTTCATTCGCCATTATTTAAAAGAAAATCAATATTTAACTCAACATGTATTTAATTTGACAATTACATAATTAAAAGTATTAATTAACAATAAAACGTTTTAATAATATGATTCAGGCGTGAACCATGTCACAATTAGAGTTATGGTCGGGGCGCTCACTCGACTCGAACTGTCCGCAATACTCGGAGTGTCGTCTTATAAAGGCCGGTCCCTTCCACAACTCGCCTGATTCACTGAGTGGGGCGATGATGTCACTAAACGCTGCGTTCCGTTTTACGTTATAATTTGCTCACTCCGACACGGCCATTCTGCAAAAAGGTCGTCACTGACCTTTCCTGTAACAAGGAAATAATCCCGCAGTATCATAACGTCAAACAATGGTCACATGACCAGATCGGTTACTGGGTAAACCCTCGCCTATGATTCGCTACGCACATGCTTGTAGTAGGAGGACTCTCCAGGTCCATCTACTCCCAAGCGATAACATTAATGAATTTGATTTAACAAATCACTTTACACTATAGTTTGGAACTGGAGGACACACCTCACCAAACGTAAGCGTAACATCAACCAATAAGTAGGCCGCAACCTCACAAATTATGCGTAACAAATAATTGGGCGGCACACACATGCTTGTAGTAGGAGGACTCTCCAGGTCCATCTACTACCAAGCGATAGCATTAATGAATTTGATTCAACAAATCACTTTACACTATAGTTTGGAACTGGAGGACGCACCTCACCAAACGTAAGCGTAACATTAACCAATTCAGAGGCCACACCTCTTCATTATGTGTAAAATAACAGAATTTGGTGGTACACACATGCTTGTAGTAAGGAGAACGCCATGTTCGTCCTTAAGACTCACAAGCGATAACATTAATGAATTTGATTTAACAAATTACTTTACACTATAGTTTGGAACTGGAGGAGACACCTCACCAAACGTAAGTTTACACTATAGTTTGGAACTGGAGGACACACCTCACCAAACGTAAGTTCACACTATAGTTTGGAACTGGAGGACACCTCACCAAACGTAAGTTTACACTATAGTTTGGAACTGGAGGACACACCTCACCAAACGTAAGTTCACACTATAGTTTGGAACTGGAGGACACCTCACCAAACGTAAGTTTACACTATAGTTTGGAACTGGAGGACATACCTCACCAAACGTAAGTTTACACTATAGTTTGGAACTGGAGGGCACACCTCACCAAACGTAAGCGCAACATTAACCAATTTGAAAGCCACACTGCGACAAATTATGTGGAACACCAAAAGAACACGGAAACTACTGTCCTTAATAAATTGTACTACTCTTATCGAGACTCTTGTCCTCAACAAACGCAAAGTAATCATTAAGCAAACAGAAATAGACTGTAATACCTTTATTGGAGCGTGTTATTCCTTGCATCAGAATATTCGCCCATCTGTTGGTTTTGTCCTGGATTGCAGAACATGGATTATTTTGTAGAACATTCCAATGGCAAGGACGATCTGACGACGTTGCAGTTTCATCTTCCTCCGACACGGCATCCTCGTCAACGCGTTCTCCGGGTATTTTCCTTTTCATTCGTTAAATCGGTGTCCAGGTTGCTTTCAGTCGGCTACTCTCCAATAGTTTGAATGGTTGGAGGTGGAGAGTTCCTCATTACTTTAGTGCTTCGTTTAGTAATTTGGACATTCAAGCCCTTCACGTTTTCGGCTCCAATAATAAGATCGCATGGTGTCATCTTCCTCAATATGAAACGTCATTTGCAGTGGCGTATTATAAGGTTCAGCGCCCTGAGCCCGGGTTCCTTCAGTGGCCTGTGTGTTAATCTGAAACCAAAACTCAACAACAGTACCTGTTCGACTCGGCCAATTCTGACGATTTACGGGTTCTAACTTTTGATATTAGGAAACTTTAATCCTTAACACTTTATTGTTTTAACAAAACAATACTTCTAATTCTCAGTGAACTAAACAACCTTTGATTAATCATAGCCAATATCACCAACTAGAGCCATGTACCATCGTTTTCCAAATTAACAGTCATCCTTTTTTACTAAGAGCCTTAGAAACCCACACACGAGTAAACTACTCTAACGCCACGGCTCTCTAGCCGACTAGCAATCACATTGCTCTCACACATGGTCTCTCCAGACCCCGACTTCCGCCAGTATCTACTGGTACTGTCGCACACAATACGGCCGATAAAGTACCCTACTCGCGTGGTTCCCATTACTTAAACTTGCTCATCACCACTTTGGTCACCATCTACTTCGACGGGTACATGACCTGCTGGCATCTTTAAAAAAAAATATCCTATCTATTTGAACTATCTAGTTTCGGGATTACCGAGACCAAGCACAACGATTCCACATAATTAATAAATGAAAACAAAACCACAGATATCTTATTCATGGTCAAGAACTGTTACACACTATTCCCCACGGGAACACCGAGTCAACTCTTGTCTCTACGGTTTTCGCTTCAAGGCAAAACTCGACTATTATAGGTACCACCCAGAGCTACCGCCCACTGTGAACGCACGGATTACTCATTGAGCAGATGCCAATTTCCAACAGGCTACGGCTACGATACTCTGGTATAGTTTCCGACCCACTAAACCGAGAACCCCGTTTATACAATCTAAAGTGATGCTTATGCATCATCTATTTCGTCTACAATCTCAATTAGTACTTGGCCCTCGGGCATCTTCTGATCACAGTCATGAGCGTATTTGCAAGTACGCTTATGGTTTGAATTTAAAGCTTTAACGTATACCGATCACCATTCAAAACTTCCGCTACATTAAACAGACCTCTGAACTTCCGATTTAACTTAATCTGACTTCGCTTTTTGTTTTCTAATAACACGATATAAAAAATAAAAAAAACACACACCTCAAGTTGGTGTTCGCTAATCGTTACGCTACATAAGATTTGTTCTGTGCTGAATACACGTGTATGACCAATACAGTCAACGCAACAGAGCGTTATTAACTCGTTTACTACTAACGAGCATTCAACACAGAATTGTAAACAAAACAATACAGCTCACCTTTTTATTCAAACGTGCCTGAAGGTAGTTATGTGACGCAAACTTCCACTCGCCGTTCACTGCTTGCAGCACATGCTCTCGATATGGCTTCAGGTGTGTGGCGCAATTGAGCCCCAATTGGCGTTGCTAGGCGCCGCGAGCAAGTCCCTTTATCGCATGGTATGGTTCCTGGATAGGTTATCTGCGAAAACCATGTAGATCCAAAGCCCTTCAATGCCTTGCTTATTGTCAAAATAAGCTGGCTTCCTTCCACTGCACTCCCGTCGAAACACAAGTCAGCGGTAGCGCACCATGATCATCCATCGGAATCGGGCTTATCGGAGTCGATTTCCGGCAACACTAACTTGCTATTTACTGGCTTGGTTTTTATTAGAGTTTGTATCAGCGCGTGCATCTGTTGGTTTTGCATTTCAAAAAGTAACCGCCACTGATTGTTATTGTCACTGTCCCCATGTGTGAACTCATTAGCAAGATGTGATCCGTGTGTTGCCAGGGACCACGGTATCCCTTTTGGACTTTCCCGCAACCCAGGCAGGCATCGGCCCTAGCGGACCTCGTCAGTTGTGATGACATCTCTTAGTGGCGCGCGTGGAACAACGCGCCGTCGACCAGGGCCTGGTCCTTATCGAACGGCCAGCTACCCATTGCTCACCGTCCGCGGGCCCGCGCCTACGGTGGCTGGGAATCAGCCTGGGATTCCCGACGCACAGGGCGTGAGCTAGCGGCGTGAGGGCGTGAAATTAGCCTCTCCCTTATGTGCTCCGCCTCCTCTTTCGCGAGCATTACTACTTCGTAGAAGGAGGTGACGGCTTCCCATGCCTTCTCGCTCCGTACCATAGCCTGGATGCAGGTGGTCTCCGCCGCCGATCGCCTCCACGAGGACACGGCGGTGCCCTGCCCTAGCCGAGCAGACCTCCACCGTAACAGGATCGCCAGGTTGTCATGACAGGATTTGAGCTGGCTAGAGCCTTCCGTTTCTTCATCATTAAGGGCGGATGGAACCGAAGATATACCTCGGTCCATCCCACTTCTGATGTCGGCGCAAGGGTGGCCGGATTGAAGTATTGTTGAAGGGGACACGCTTATTACAATGTCCACGCGGTCTTGAAGGTTTTCATTCGCCATTATTTAAAAGAAAATCAATATTTAACTCAACATGTATTTAATTTGACAATTACATAATTAAAAGTATTAATTAACAATAAAACGTTTTAATAATATGATTCAGGCGTGAACCATGTCACAATTAGAGTTATGGTCGGGGCGCTCACTCGACTCGAACTGTCCGCAATACTCGGAGTGTCGTCTTATAAAGGCCGGTCCCTTCCACAACTCGCCTGATTCACTGAGTGGGGCGATGATGTCACTAAACGCTGCGTTCCGTTTTACGTTATAATTTGCTCACTCCGACATATATTATATTTCAATACATTTTACTTCCCTGTGTTATTGTGATTGTCCATGATTAGTATCATCGTTGAGTTAGAACTTATAAAAAAATCAAATAATTTACCTTCTTTATTGGGAGCTACTTATGTACCTTGCCAAAGTTGCCAACCATGTTTATCACATTTGTCAGGAAAATTAATTGTTAACAGTCCGCAGTTGTTGTTGTTGTCAGTTGTTACATTGTTATTAATTATTGTGTTGTTGTTTGTTGTTGTTTATTGCTAACATTGTTATTAATTGTTGTTGTAGTTGTTGTTGTGTTGTAGTTATTAATTGTTATATTATTTAAAAGTGCGTTTCGTTTGTGCAGAATATACAATTTTTCTTTCTTTGTTAAGAAAATTGACTACCAACTTAAATTGTCCGTATATTCAAATCTCAACTGTCATTCTTTGACAGTTGAATGAAATGGCTATAACACGGCAAACTGATTTAGGATGTTTATTCGCTTAAAAAATAATTTATCTGACTGTACTTCCAGATTCCTATCTGGAAGAACAGTCAGATAAATTATTTTTTACACACAGAAAAATAAAAACCTTAAATAGAAACCAATTTTACAAACTCGTAAAGTAAAACGTACCACATTCAATAGTATCCTGAAACTCTAAAGGAATATTCTATTTGCAATCCGTTCTATAGTGAATATTACTAGTACAGTTTATCTCTAATGGCCGCTCCTTGTGCATCTGATAGGTTTATTATATATTTAAGAGTCGTTCATCCACAAAGCTTTTAGCTCTAGACTGTTCCTAGGATATCGGAAATTATTATTATGAATCCCATTAAGTAAGCTTCGCTTATCTTAGCAGTTTTCTTGACGTCTGTTAGATTTTGCTTTGCTCAAAATTTTAATTAGGTACTGATAGATTAGATTTTTTTTCTTTTACGTATTAACCAAAAATACCTATCCTTTGTAAGGGATGTGTAAAATTCCTTCGTAAACTAATAGAAAACTTTTCATTTTTAATAACAGTCTAACTTTGATTAGCCCACATAACGAATCTCACGATAATAAGGGAGCTGTTATATTGCGCATTGGAGCGATGAATATAATACTTAGTACAATTTTATTTATGACAATTATCGTCATAAATGTAATAAACGTGGTAAAATTACAGTTATTATATTAGCACAATTCGTGTACTTGTGTGAATTACAGCAATAACATTACTTTGTTGTCACAACACAGTGTTAAATCTGACAAGACCGACACGCCATATTTTTTACCCGCATTCATTTATTCTTACTCAACATTTCTTCGACATTGCATGCAGTTTTTCAACTTAATAGCTTTGTAATATCCCCACCGATATTATCACATTAAGGTTGGCACGCTAAATGTACAGCATTTGCTGTTTTAATATCGTAATGGCGTCTGTACACCACCCTTAATTTAGTTTCCCTCAAGTCAATTATTAACGAAGCAAATTGCAACGGGAATATCTAAATAAAACATTTTTAATTAGCCATTCATTTGCAAAGTAACTGTGCCCGTTCTTATTTGTTGAATGTTAGTCAAATAACATGGCGTCTTTTAAAGAATGTTCTTCGTTAGCAACGCCTCTGTCTTGCTGTTAGCAGAATTAATTTTTATTCAACTGGAATTGTGAGAAATAATTAAATAATCAGTTTCTAGAAGTATGAACTCATTCAAAGACGAACGATAAAAGTCCTTAAGTGGTAATACTAATTAGAATAACATCAATTCTAAGCTAGTACTTACTAACAAGATCAATTTGTGTTTCGCTTTGTTGGTAAACACCCTCATTCCAACACAAGAGCGGAGTTGCTTACAAACTCATCTACAAGCCCAAACTATTTCCAGACAAATCTTATAATAGACGAATAACTACTCATTACTATCGGATAAACTGTTTCCTAGTCCCCATTGTTCTAATAATTGCCGGCCGGCAGCCGCACGCAAACAATGCCACCGATTATTATCGCGATACTCGTGAAAATCTCATTATCTTCAGATCTGACGTTATTCTTCGTACGCCCTTTGTCCGTATGGGCCGCAATCACGTTCGCATCACAAACAAACCCGGATAAATGGTAGGTGATGCGGTTTTATTACTGTTTGTGAACGATTGGGGTGTCGTTGAGATTCGTCAGCAAATCGTATACGCAGATGCGTGATAGATACGCAGCTATTTTTTTCCTTGTTGGGGAAATCGAAGATAACAATGCTTTGTTTAAGAGGTCGGTGGCAGTCGTTACGGGTTATTTAACAGAGCCTGGCAAGGAACTGGAGAAAGTAATAAGAAAGAAGTCATTATGATTGTGCATTGAATTGATAACTTGCCTTATTTATGGATCAATAAAATGTTTCAAAGCAAATATTAATAAGCACGCACGCCACCAAGTGGCGTGAAACCACTTTGGGCTGTTACCTAGCAGCAATGTTGTGTCATTTACATTCAGGTTAAAATTCAGCGCAACCAAAATCCGGAGTATTGATAATATAAAAAAAACAAGGTAAATACGAGTACACACACACATAACATCACGCCTTGTTTCCCCGAAGGGTTGGGCAGAGATGTACCTGTAGCAGCTACACCCACATTTCACCAGTTATGTTTAAGTCCCATGTAATGGGGGGCGAGCCTATTACCATCAACCGGGCATAAATCCAGACTCCGGACAGCTACTGAGTAATTCCAGATACAAAAACCCAATAACACTTTGCCTGACCCGGGAATCGAACCCAGGACCACATGCTCAGCAGTAGCACTCAAGGTAAATATATAGTATTAAAATAAATATAAATGGGTTATACCTAATAACATTTTAATATTAAGGTCAGGAATATAGGACTGATACCAAGAATTCCATTATTGATAATATCTGAGAATCAAGAAATAATATTAAAAGTCTCATTATATTACATCTGGGGATTCTATCATTAGATTGGACTTCGCCGTCTATTTCTTGTCCAATAGTAATTTCCCGTGAAACAAGGCACTACGTCCCCTCAAAGATGGCAATTTGAATTCCTAATGGATCAATAACTATTTCAGTTGTGTCTTTGTCCTACAGAGCAAGTCCCAAAGGAATTTGCTGTATTTGCCTTCATTTCCCGGCAAAGAAAATGAGGAGAATTTCTAAGGAATTTTCAATTGAAATTGACAATTTAGATAAATGCCTCGCCTTGCTTAATTGCGATTAAAACGGGGCGTTTGGGAAATGGAATTAATGGTAGTAAGGTGTCAAGGTTTACTGCAAAATTTAAAGAGAAAGACGGCGTTGCAGGTGTCTAATAAATTCACATCAAACGAAGGCTGAATTGAATCCCGTTAATAACCAAAAAACTTTCAGTTATGAGCAATATTTCACTCACAAAAATTCTCAACAAGCCGCTACTGAAAAAGAAAAACTAATAAAAAACTTACCTTTTATTACAAATTGCCACCCGACAGTTCAAAGTCGTTATTCACGTTTCCAATCGCAACCCAACACTAGCCTAGAGCAGTTATTGCATAAAATCCCAACTACCCCCTTACTCAGTCATGCAAAAACGCTTTCAAATCGGGAACTTAGATATGACGAGAGCAATTTCCCTAGTGACATAAAACACAGAATAGCTAGACTCTTTTTTCACGCTAAATTGAACTAAAAGGCTTTCAGTAGCAGACGGAGCAGGATGCGGCCGTCGCCGGACTTCCGGCTTAACGTGCTTCAGACTTAACATGCAGAGTTTTTCTCCCTCTCTCTCTAATTTATAGTTCCCTTCAATGTTTCATTGGGTGAGAACATGAGTGGCGAATTTTGTTGAAATTTCGGGGAATTTGTGGGTAAATAAAGTTGCGCGATGAAGGTGTTTTTTGTTATGCTTTTGTTAGGTGCACGTGTAAACTAATTAGCCCAGCATATGAAGAGGCGTTTTCGTATAGAAACATTATTATACTTTTTGTTTGAGTTAGGGCCCTGCTTGATTACTTACGAGGGATTGATTTTAGGATTCCATATGTCGGAATGAAAAAACGGATCCCTTATAGGATCAGTCCTGTGTCTGTCTGTCTGTCCGTCTGTCACAGCCAATTTGCTCCGAATCTAATGGACCGATTATGTTGAAATTTGGTACACTTATTAATTTCTGTGCACCAAACACAGATATGTGAGACAAAAATAATGTTTTACATTCTGACCGTGTGACATATCAAATGAAAGGGCTTGGGTAGGTGAGGGTCTCAAGTATATTTCTTTTAATTAAAAATAAATAGTCATAAAGTTATTTAAGAACAGTGCATATTATAGCCTATAACCAGAGGACAATCAAGACGCTGCAAACTATAACTCATTTGTCAAGTTATGATGAGTAGTTTAGAAGTTATGAAGGAACAGATGAACATAGATATACTTAAAGTAGGCGCTCGGTAATCCGACATGTCCAATAGTCTTCTAAGTTATACCGTTTTCTAAGTTAGATTTCCTACCATAGATTTCCGTCTCCTTCTCTGTAATACAGGTTTAATACAAAATTATATATTACAGAGCGGATTACAAAACACGCGCAATGATCGTTTTCGTTCTGCAGTCCGGTCCGATTCTACGAGTAGGTATTATTACGTACGTAAACTAATAAAGATTTTTTACTTTGCAAATCTGTGTTAAAATTATTTCTTACTAGCTAGCTGACAATTTCTATTGAAATTCAATAATCTGGTGTTTCCGATAATCCAGCCTTGGTGGAAAAAAATTGGTGCCGGATTACCGAGCACTTACTGATCAAAATCATAACCCTTCTTTTTGCTTTGGAGTAGTCGGGTAAAAATATAGGAAAATTTACCATTCCCTCTCATCTCTAAAACTACTGAGCCTAAAACTTTGAAAAAAAAAATACTGACAAAAGTTATCTACTTATAGACAGGAAAATCTAACGTCTATGGTCTTACAATATCTCCCAATATTGTGCGTACAAACTTACATTTGCAGTTGGAATGTATGGAAGTATATGTTTTTCAACTACAATGTTCTTGGGATAAATTCACCCCAACTACGGAATCCTTATTTTTTTTTATTTACTTCCATTTTAGTAAAAAAGTCATTTCGTTATCTGATCACATTTTACCCAAAACTTATTACCATAAAAAGTTAACTAAACAGCTAAACCGAGGTTTAACGAGCGTAAAACCAAATGCGAAGTTATAATAATATGGTTTAGATAGAGTTAGTTCAAAAGTTCATATATGAGCGGTGCCGTGTTTAAGCCAAATGGATGTCATTATGTTAACGTAGGTAATTCAACTATAGCAATAGCATAAACTCGTAATTGGGCAGAAAGGTAATATTATGGTTCAGAGGCACTATGTTTGTAGTCCTATATAAAAGTGCTTAACAACTTTTGTAATCTCGTTTATATCAAAATATTTTTTCCAAGACCGAAACAAAATTGTTAAAGAAACAAATTAATGAAGAAGAATACTTCGACTTGTCCATTAATTCGTAACCACATTTTTCCATTATTTTATTAAACGCAGTAAAAATACGCTGTTCGTGAAGAAGGTCGCCCGGGGAATTTATCCCACCTAACCTCTTTCCCAAGTCCTTACATAAAGTCCATTCGCTTAAATACTGCCGCTTGTGGAAATCTACCGCAAGGCGCATTCCGGTAAACGCACAGACGCACGCAGGAAATATTGTCACGTCATCAAAGTGAAAATGTATTACATTCAATATTTCTATAACATCAAATTCTGAACACCATTTGGGTGCTCTGTCACCATTTGAGTGAATAAACTATACAAACAGTACACCTAAAATAATCGTCATTTAATTCCCAATCAAAAGCTTAATAATGACACATGTTTCATTCAGATACCTATGTTTTTGTCGGCTTCGTATTTTCACCCGAATAATTAGTATTCTGTTACTGTCCCGGGGGCTAATTGGATTGTTAGTCAAATTGACATACAAACACTGATATTGGCTTCAGCGGCGGCATCAGTTTGCTTCGTACACGCTTCGAAAGCAGATTTATATCATAGGTATTATTGAGTACCATTCAGTATAAGGTTACACATACTCACGCCATCTCCCTATAGGGGTAGGCGGAAACTACAGAACGCCACCTGCTACGATCACTACATACTTCTTTTGATTCGAATATGTTCATCTATACTCTTCTATCTTCTATATCATCTATATCTTCTATACTTATTATACTTAATATAAAGCTGAAGAGTTTGTTTGTTTGTTTGCTTGAACGCGCTTATCTCAGGAATTATTGGTCTGATTTGAATGTTTCAAAATCGGGGGTTATTTTAAGTAAGTAAGTAAGTAAACATTTATTTCAGAAAATCATCCATATTTAACACACAACTAAAAAAACAACACACAAAATAAATAAATAAAAAATTTTAGCGCCCAAAGTAACTATTCCACACGGACGAAGTCACGGGCAGAAGCTAGATTAATATAAATTTATTAATAAAGTTTAATGAAAGTTGCTCTATTTATTACTCAGAAATATAGATTTTTATTTGTGTTGTGCAATGGAAATTCCACAAAAACTCTTCTCGTGAGTGTCATTTATTAAGATTAGGTACTTGGCCATCATTCATCCATCTGCAAATTGTGGCAAAAATGGATATATATTTTTAAGTACAAGGGTACGCAAAGGGCCTACCTTTGCGTACCCTTGTTGCAGTGGTTTTAGCGAAAGCCGATTATGGTAATAAATCCAACAATATCTCTAGTAATCTGTACTGTCCTGAATACATCAGCTTAAGTAAAGAAGACGAGGTTGAACATAGATCAACTTACTTATCCCTCTCACAAACTTCTTGAAAGTCTACAAAAACATAGACTAATAACTTACAAGTTCAAACCACCTTTCAGAACAAACTGTGGAGACAATTCAGAAACAATGTTAATACAAAACATCTCTCAACAAACTTATAAACAATAAATTATATCTTAAACACTAATTTCCTTTACAAACACATTAAACTAAGTCTCTGTATACATGAAATTGATGGAGAGGACTTGATACAAGAACAGTTTTCATAACTACCAATATTATAATGATTTACACTAATGGTATTGGGGCAGGAGTCTTGATTAATGTGCCCGGTTGATGGAAATTTGTCCGAAGCTATAGCTGACGTGCGAATGAGGGTACCTATAAAACCCTACATGGCTACGCCTAACCTACTATAATAATATATGTTAATTGTAATAAGGTTCACTTTACTGTGTATAGGATTTTAGAAATAAAAGACGTGTGTCTAACTACAAGTGTATTGAGCGACTAGTTTCGTTTGAAAACATGCCTATTAAATATATCTATATGACATATACAATTATACATAGCTATTACTAGGTACTTATGACCGTTGAACGCAATACGTCGCAACATACCGCCCACCAAAAGACCTGTAGGTCTTTTAAGACACAATGATTTAAAAATGTTACATAATTAAGAGATTATCACTAAACAACGTTATATAAATTTGTAGGTGGAAGGTCTGTGAATTTATATTTAGCTGCAGAAAACAATTACCAAGAAAATTAATACTGCATGTCTAAAGAGCACATTTTAAACAATGCAAATCAGCAAACAATAATGTTAATTAACCCCTTTTAAACATTTAAGTACATTATATTAAGTAGGTACATAATTATTAGGTTCCATTGAGAGGCAATGGACATAATTTTGTTACAGTTCTTTTTGTTACGGAACTACCACTTTTGACACTATACACCCTTGTTAGACCGTCCGGACCAGGATGCTTATCAACGATTCGCCCCAAGGACCATTTCCCAGGTGGCAAGTTATCAGTTTTTATCAAGACGACATCTCCGATCTTAAATTCTTCTTCTTTTTTATGCCACTTAGGACGTTGTTGCAATCTGGATAAATACTCATCCTGCCATCGCCGCCAGAAGTCATGAACAAGTTTCTGTGTGTGTTGCCAGCGAGACAAGCTGGACATCCTTATGTCTTTCATATCGGGTGATGGGACAACAATAGGTACCTCTCCAATTAAGAAATGTCCTGGCGTGAGTGGGTCTGTGTTGTCTGGATCAGTGTCGTTCATGGGACACAATGGACGAGAATTCAAGCAGGCTTCCACTTGGCAGAGTATCGTCGTCATCTCTTCGTATGTCAGGTGAGTTGTTACAATTCTTCTCAGGTGGTATTTTATAGATTTAACACCGGCCTCCCATAATCCACCGAAAGAGGGACTGTAAGCGGGAATGAAATGCCATTGAGTACCCTCTGTGGCTAGTGTTTCTGCAATTTCTCCAGTAAACTGTAAGCTTGCTTCGTTCCAGGCATCTCGGAGCTCTTTGTCAGCTCCCACGAAGTTACGCCCTTGATCACTCCACATGTGATTACATTTGCCTCTCCTGGCAACAAAACGTTTAAAAGCGCCGATAAACGCTTCTGAAGTTAGATCACTTACGAGTTCAATATGGATTGCCTTCGTGGACATACAGATGAATATAGACACGTAAGCTTTTGTTGTCTTGTTTCCTCGGCCCTTAGATAACAAAATCTGAAAGGGCCCCGCGAAGTCTACACCACTATTTAAGAAAGGCCTGGATGGAGTCACTCTCTCATCGGGTAAATCTCCCATAATTTGAGCTCTAGTAGTAGCATTAAGTCTAGCACAAATGAGACATTTGTGAACATGTTTCTTAGCTATTGATTTTGCTTTTAAAATCCAGTATTTTGAACGTAGATAACATAAAATCAGTTGAACTCCTCCGTGAAGTGTCTTAATGTGTGCGTCGGCTATTATCAGAGGCGTCAAGGTGTTTTTATTTCCAAGAATAATTGGATGTTTTCTTTCATCAGGTAAGTTTGCGTGTCTGAGGCGACCGCCCACCCTGAGGATTTGTTTATCATCAAGATAAGGGTTGAGGGATCGCAGCGGACTTCTCCTTTTCACTAGTTTATTTATCTTTAATCTTTCTATTTCCTCCGTGTATTCTTCTTCTTGAACTCTTTTTATAGAAATTGTCAGTGCCTCATCTAATTCTTGTGTTGTTATTTGTTTATTTATGTTCAAATTGACTTTATAGTTCAAGAATCGTTTGCAGTAACAAACAACTTTGAGTAACTCTGGTAAGTTGTTAAAATTCTCAAATTGTGTAGTTATAGATTTCTCTTGTTCTTCTGTGCTGAGGTGAGTAATAACCTTTTTTGTTTTAATTTCCATGTCTGTTATCATAACTTCCTGTTTACTAATTTTTATTTCTTTTTCAGATAACCAACCTGGGCCTCTCCACCACAAGTCACATTTCTTCAGTTCGGACAGCAACATTCCTCGAGAGGCTAAGTCTGCGGGATTATCACTCGACTGTACATGATACCAGTGCTTGTTATTGACGTTTTCTACAATTTCAACGACGCGGTTGGCAACAAACGTTTTCCATCGGTTGGGATCACCACATAGCCACGCTATAACAATAGAGGAATCTGTCCATGCATACATATCTGAAGTTGGAATTTTCATTGCTAGCCCAATTTGTTTCATAAGCTTGGAGAGAAGCAAAGCACCACACAATTCTAATCTTGGTAAGGATATTGTTTTCAGGGGTGCTACTCTTGTTTTAGCAGCAATTAGTTTTATTTCAACCTTGTCATTTGTTTCAGTTCTTATGTATACTGCTGCAGCGTAAGCTCGTATCGAAGCGTCACTGAATCCGTGTATTTGGATATTTGTTCTGTTTGTTTCCGTTGTACCAAGCCATCTGTTTACTTGTATATCGTTCACACTAGCAAAATCTGACCTTATCTGATTCCATTCTTCACGTAACGATTCACTTACGTTCTGATCCCAATTCACCTTTTCGAGCCATAGTTTCTGTAACAGTATTTTTGCCATTACTGTACTCGGTGCAATCCAACCAAGTGGATCGAAAAGCCTTTGTATGTCAGATAAAATACTTCGTTTTGTTACATAAGTACTTTCAGATGTTGGTAATGTCAGATTGTATTGAAATGTGTCTGTTTTCAGGTTCCACACAATGCCCAATGCCTTTATTGTTCCATCAAGATTCATGTCTATATGCGCGTTGGTTGATCTTTTTTCTTCATCTATAGATTTCATAAAATTAATATCGTTTGATGACCATTTCGTGAGTTGAAAACCGCCCTTTTGTAGTATGTTTGTGACAGTTTTGGCTAGATAAAGTGCAGTTTGGGTTTCATCAGCGCCATCAAGCCAGTCATCCATGTAAAAATTACCCTTGATTGATTGCACAGCGAGTGGTTGATCTCTTCCTTCATCATCTGCTGTTTGGTGGAGTGTTCTAACAGCCAAATAGGGTGCAGATGCTGTACCGAATGTGACCCTCAGCAAACGGTATTCGTGTAAATCATTATCCTCATCGGATCTCCAGATAACTCGCTGTAAGTCTGCGTCTTCAGGAGTCACCAATATTTGGCGATACATTTGTTTGATATCGGCCATGAAGCAAACACGCTTCATTCTCCATTTCATAAGAAGGTTTCTTAAATCATCTTGCAGTTGCGGACCTACCAATAATTCTTCATTTAGTGAAATGTTATTTGTGCCTTTACATGAAGCATCGAAGACAACGCGTGTTCGAGAGGTCTCCTTATCAGTACGAACTACCGCGTGGTGAGGTAAGTACACTGATATTGTTTCTTTTTCTCTTTCAGGTATCTTCTCCATGTGTCCTTGTTCTATGTAATCATCTATGACTTTTGTGTATTCCTTTTTCAGGTCTGATGACTTCTTAAACTTCCGCTCAAGTTGCAAGAATCTCTGTTTCGCTATCTCCTTAGTGTTTCCTTTAGGCGTTTGTAACTTTGTACTCGTGCTCATTTCATTTAGTTGTGGACTGTAAGTTTTGAAAGGTAATTTGACTATGTACCTTCCTTCCTCATTTCTAGTTGTTGTTTTCTCGTAGATATCTTCACAAATCTTGTCTTCCTTTGTTAAATGTCTGTCCTTGTCCATCTCTATTTCCCATATCGATTTCAATATTTCGTCTACGTCAACTTGGTGATGCATTACAAGGTAGGTATCATCTTGTGATTTATCGTAGATATCTCCGAAAATAATCCAACCCAGGTTTGTTTTTTGTGCAGTTGGAGTACCTGGTGGACCTTTTATTAAATCTGGCTGTATAATCTGTGCGTATTCCTTGACTCCTAATAGCAGATCTACAGAACCAGGTGTTAAGTAACTCGGATCAGCCAAGTTAAGCCCGTCGATGTGAGGCCATGATTGATATAAAATTGTTTTTGTGGGTATCTTAGTGGTCAGTTGTTTCGACATCACGTAGGCTTGGATCGGTAACCTATAGTTGTGGTCCCACTGTGATCTTATATTAAGCTGTACCACGTGTTTGATCTCTGTTCTCGAAGATCCCACTCCTACAACACTTCCCTTGAATGGTTGTCGCTTCAGTTTCAATAGTTGAGTCGCTTTCTCGCTTATGAATGTAGCTTGAGAACCCTGATCTATCAGCGCGCGTAGTGAAATGATTTGACCTTCTGTATTTATTGCTTCCACTAAAGCAGTCGCTAACAGTGCCATTCCTTGTCTAGTTGTATGATGCGACGCGATCACTGTGTTCACTTGAACTGCTTCCTTCTCTTCTGCTACATGCTGTGAAGCCAACGGTTGTGAGGTGCTCGGTGTAGCCGTTGGTTCTGTGTTCTTAGTCTCATGTAGTAAAGAATGATGACGTCGGTGACATTTCTGACAGGACACTCGTAGTTTGCATCTCTTTACAGAGGGTCCAAGTGCTAGACAGTTAAAACATAAATGATGATAGGCGATATAAATATTCCTATTAATCACACGAAAATCGATCAGACCGGTGAGAAATATTTGAATCTGACTGCCTCTCATGGACTGCTACCTGCACATACAGAAGTAACCCGTAGCGTGAGTGGTACTTGTCTTGACCATGTTTTGCTAAAGAGTTCTCATTGTATACATACAATGATTCCTCAAGCTACTTTAACTGACCACTATCCTGTGTTGGTTTGTATGGATCTTAAACTACCTCGAACGTTTACAAACTCAACGTATAGTTCAATAAATAAGGAAAATTTATCTCAAGACATATTGCAAATTGATCTAACCCCAATATACCAGTCTAAAGATCCAGACTATTCTATCAACTACCTAACAGCCACGATACAGAGTGCAATAAATAAAAACACTGACATTATTGAAACATCAAGGCGTAAAAAGATCATCAAACCCTGGATAACTACTGGGTTGTTGAGGTGTATGAGAAATAGGGACAGACTACATAAAAAATTTAAATCATCACCAGATAATGAAGTACTAAAACTTACATACACGCGGTACAGGAATTTCTGTAATGTTATTTTAAAGAAAGTAAAACGTGCTTATGAGAAATCGGAGGTCGAAAAATCAAAAAATGATCCAAGGAGACTCTGGAAGGTACTTAAGGACATCTCTAATATGAATAAAGTAACTAGTTACCCAAATGAGCTTCTAAAAATTAATTCGTCGCCCGAAAAATCCCTGAACGAAGTAAATCATTATTTCATAAACGTGGGTAAGACCTTGGCTGAAAACTGCTTAAATAATAATGTCAGTTCTGATTTCGCTCGGATGATAAATGTAAATAGCTCCGGTCAAAGATTGAACTCTTTTGTGATGGAGGATGCTAGTGAGGAAGAGATTTCTCGCCTTGTGATGGGGTTAAAAACCGAATGCTCAGTAGGTAGGGATAGAATATCGAATAAACTTTTGAAACAACATATTGACTTCCTTGTCCCGGCTCTTACGCACATTTTCAACTTATGCCTACAAACAGGTATTTTCCCATCCCAACTAAAATGCTCCGAAGTCCGTCCAATTTTTAAGGGTGGCGATAAGAATGTAATCTCTAACTATCGCCCAATCTCAATTCTCCCATCTATGTCAAAATTGTTAGAAAAGATAATAAATAGTAGACTTACAAACTACTTGGAAAAAAATAATCTACTTGCAAATAATCAGTTCGGTTTCAGAGCTGGTAAATCTACGGACGAAGCAGTTTCTACACTAACTAACTTTGTAGCGACTAATCTAGATAAAAGGCACAAATGTTTGTCTATATTCCTAGATATAAAAAAAGCATTCGATACAATTTCTATCCCCATCTTAATTTCCAAGCTTGAGAAGCTTGGAGTCAGAGGAACTCAGCTACAACTTTTTCAGAGCTATCTCACCGGGCGTAAACAGAGTGTTCGAATAGGTGGGCATGTAAGCGCTGATCTCCCGGTCTCTTTTGGCATTCCTCAGGGCAGCATTTTGGGCCCAACCCTCTTTCTCATTTATATCAATGATCTCACAAATATCATCATACCCAAAGGCAATATAATATCCTATGCTGATGACACAGCTCTCCTTTTTTCCGCCGATACATGGGATGAGGCTTTTGATGCTGCACAAACTGGATTTAACATAATTAATAACTGGCTTCGATGTCACCTTTTGACTCTAAATACTGACAAAACAAAATTTCTGACTTTCAGTATCCGTCAACCGTCACTAATCAGTAGTAACTACAGTATTGTGTCTCATCAATGCTCGCAGGGAATAAATTGCACGTGCGTAAAAATAGAACATGTTAACACCATCAAATATTTGGGGGTTTTGATAGACAGTAATCTCAGCTTTAAAGACCATATAAAACTACTTAGTGCTCGAGTTAGAAAGCTCATATATGTCTTCAAGAGGCTGAGACATGTTGTGAATGCTTTGTTATTAAAACAAATCTACTTTGCCTTATGCCAGTCTGTTATAACGTATTGCATCTCATCCTGGGGAGGAGCTCCTAAAACTGTTATAAAACCTATTGAGGTTGCGCAACGCGCTATCCTAAAGGTCTGCACTTTTAAGCCTCGCTTATTTTCGACAAAATTATTATACCAATATTGTGAAGTACTTACGGTCCGTCAACTCTTCCTACTTACTACCGTTCTAAGACAACATAAAGATATGAGTTATGACTCCAACCATAAACGTAGGCGCAGGGATCAAATAGTGTTCACTCGTAAACACCAACCACACACATCTTTCATTAGAAGATTTTTTATTTTCTTGGGTCCCTATATCTATAGTAAAATTAACTCTTACTTACATATCTATTCTCTAAACAGGACCCAGTGTAGGAATAAGGTCAAAGAGTACTTTCTGACACTATCTTATGAAGATACAGAACAACTTTTAATCGTACCAGAGTGATCAGGTTTCTGTGCAAATAATATAAAATATCTTAAACAGCGTTTTACTACCTTCTCAACGTATACTTTCACACACACACATACACACATCCCCACACACCCATACACACCGACTTACTCACTCCCGTCCACACTCCACAACTCTTTTTAAGTGTAATTAATAAATATACTGTAAATTAATAAATATTCTGTAAGATTTAACGAAATTGTAAATGTTAAATGTTGGCTAAAATCTTTTCTGTTTATATCAGAGTGGAATGGCGCTGTATGCCGAGATACAGGTTTTTCACCTAGTTCGGCTACAGATGCTCCCATGTTGTATTATTTTCATTATAGCCTACATATTTCTTTCTACGCAATATGGTTGTTATAGTGTTAATATTTTTGGTGTCAATAAATAAATTATAAATTAAATTAAATAAATGGTTGTTCTTGACATATTCGGTTCGCTCATCTATTTTCAAATCAATAAATTTCTTGCAGTGACACAACGTGTGGTTTTCTTTGCACATGATACATGTTTTCTCTGTACTTGGTGTGGCAACATGATAAGACCGTTCCTTAACTTGTTTCTCTCTTGTATTATTGTTAGCTGTAAAGCCTGTAACTAACTCCAAGGTGCGGAACTTGGACTCCATGAAAGTCTTTAATTCACTCCAAGTAGGCAATGCTTCGCTGTCTTCCTTATAGGCATACTCTTCCCAGCCTTTATGTGTCTCTGGGTCAAACTTCTGAACGAGCAGAAATATTATTACATGATCCCAAGAGTCCGTAGTTATTTTTAAATTTTCCATGTTATTTAGGCATTCTGTAGTAGTATCTAACAAGCCTTTTAATTGGACGGCTGATTGCGAAGTCATTTTCTTCTGGTTAAATAATCTTTTCATGATGCAGTTTAATATTATACGTCTGTTACCATACCTCTTATTCAAAACATTCCATGCAGTTGCGTAATTACTGGATGTCACTTGTAT
Organism: Conistra vaccinii; assembly: GCA_948150665.1. Taxonomy (NCBI): domain Eukaryota; kingdom Metazoa; phylum Arthropoda; class Insecta; order Lepidoptera; family Noctuidae; genus Conistra; species Conistra vaccinii. Next base: position 9,697,547 of record OX411328.1, on the reverse strand, counting down.
ATGGGTCAATAACGCCTCAGCTTCTCCACTCACACTTGTTTTCAAATAATGTAATCTCTGTACATCACTGAGGTTATTATTTTCGTGCACCAAAGAAGTAAACAAATCTTTGAAAGTCGGCCATCCTTCATAATTTCCATTAAACTTAGGTAATTCTATTTTTGGTAAATGCACTATATTTTGCGATGCATATGTTACGTTCATACTTGAATTTCTCGAATCCATCGATGTCGATCCCGCTAACGACGTAAGCATATCTTTCAAATCACCTTGTAATGAGCTGTATAATTCTTCATAAATAAAGAATTCTTCGTTCAAAAAGTACGGCAAAATTCCTTTTTGTTCTTTGGGTGTTATCTTTACTAACCCGTCGTGTGCGTTCTTGAATGACATCCAATACTCATCAATAATTTTCACACGTGCTTCTATATAACCTTTTGTCAGTCTTCCCTTCGGACACTTTTTCAAGTTTATTTGCGTTTTTTGAAGTAAATTAGCACCATCTTCCAAAACAGCGAGATATTGCTGTTGTTCTTTCGTAGTACTCATTATTGTTTCACTTGATTTCACTTTAAGCAAATGTTCAATCTAATTGTTCGTAAAACTTGATAATCTTCCGTAGTAAGCGCTAATTACTTAGTTGCAAAAAATATTCATAACTATCCATTAGAACGAGGTGTTTTTTCTATAAATCCTTATCGCTGTGGAATGCGGTTCTTTTGTTCAAGCGTCCAGATGTTTACCGCTCCGTAGTTGCAACGTTCGGCTCGAATACGACCATATGTTAATTGTAATAAGGTTCACTTTACTGTGTATAGGATTTTAGAAATAAAAGACGTGTGTCTAACTACAAGTGTATTGAGCGACTAGTTTCGTTTGAAAACATGCCTATTAAATATATCTATATGACATATACAATTATACATAGCTATTACTAGGTACTTATGACCGTTGAACGCAATACGTCGCAACAATATTAAAATAATTCTGATCTGTCTGAGTCTCAGATCTCTAAAATCCTGTTATATACAGAGGGAGATATATCCCAGTTTTTCAAGTAGAGTATCGAGTCTAGTGATACTCACGGCATTCAGAAGTGCTCTTAAAGGTGAGTATAAGTGTATCTCAATGTGTTTTTCTCAATACACTTATGAGCTTACCGCAAAATCTCGCTCAACACACAGATTTTATTGTTGTTATATACCCGCGAGCCTCTCTATTCCATCTCTAAAACTTCAATAAACATTGTAATATAAAACAAACACAAGGCGACATTAAATTCAAGCAAATTCAAGGGAACTCGCTTTATTTTGTTTACTAACGCAGCGTAATATTTGCGTTTCAAATGTATGTACCTAAGCTTGACTCAGACTTGTTTGTATACGTATTGTATCAGTCCCTTTCTTTGGAAACTAAGGAGGTCTAACTTTGTAGAACATTCTCCTCGGTTAGTTGTAACAACTTGGTTGAGATGATAAGCAGAATTGGTACAACCAGCAGAAGTTACATACATAATTAATTTACCTAAACCAAAACTTTTAGGACAATTTTTTTCACAATAGATAACACTTAATTTGTGCTGTTTATAGTTTAAAAAATGTAGGCAAGGTGTAATAAATTTTAAATTTTATTTTTACAAGCCCTAAGAAAAATAGAACAAAATTAAAATTCATTCTATAAATAAAACTTAAACCAACTCAACTAAAAGCTCCAATAAAGAAACTTCCACTCAAATTGGCACCGTAGCAAAATAAATTTCAAACAGGAAAACGGCGGCACTAAACGTTTGAAAGTTTTTCTGTTGCCAACATCGGCGGCTCAGTAACAAAAGCGGATAAATCGGCCGAGAATACCATGCATTGTATTCGTATTAAGTGAGAATAGACGGCGCTATCCCTCGGCGCGACAAAAGCATCCCACTGTTCAGACATTGATGTAGGAAGCATAGATAGTGCAAACAATGAGACTATAGACGCCTCTGTGAATATTTTTGCGAGTTTTTATCAGCTGATCCTGGCGTAAAAGGGAAATATAAAATGTATCAAGTTCTTATCAACGTGTGGGAGTCGTAAAACTGACTGAGAAAAAGGGTTACGGCTTTTCTAGAGCGTTTTATTTATCTAGTAGCACAACAACGCTCTTTTTCTTTAGTAGGTCTGGCAATCTATCGTCTATTCACAGTTATCACTTGAATTCTCATATAGTTTGTCCTTCAACTGTTCATTTTCGCACAAATGCAACATAGGTATGATGTGTTCATCAGCCCCTATTTATTTCGTTTTATGCATATTTTTGTATTTTGCAATACGCATTTTTTTTTTAATTGTATTAACAGAGTGTTGTCTGTTCGTTTCGAGACATTATCTTGATTTTGATTGAACCCATTAAACACGATTTAATATTTTAGTAAACAATCTACCAAGAACATCCTCAGTTTATTACGTTAAGCACGTCAAACAGAACATTAATCTTATCAAAGCAATTACATAATGAAGAGCTTGTCTCGCTTCACTTCCTCGTTTTATTTTAATTCACTAAAAGCCTTGCAGTTTTCAATAATCTCTCTTTTTTGCCTGACGTGATTAAATCGGGATTTTCTAAGGGCAGCGTCCCGTCCCGATCTTATATACTTTGCTCGGCTTTCGATATCGCAATTTTCAATATAATAACAATAACGGCCAAGTAATTTGTTCCAATGCAGGGCAAACGCCTCTTCTCATACAGAAAAAGCATGAGCATTAATCACCATGCTTGCTCATTATTGGTTTCTCTACAAGGTGTGGAGACGACAATACAGCAAGAAATTCAACTGCGTGTTCCTAATGACGTTTTCATTCTGCATACAAAAATTCAATTGAATATATTCAATATAGCTCGGCAAAATCTATAGTCGGCTCGGGTTATTCCGTTTATCCACCTCAAAAAATCCACCCTAAGGTGGATATTCGGAAACGTATGCCCGAGAATTCCCCCTAGGCCTAGTTGGATAACGGAATTTATAGGTTTAAGGTGGATCCGGCATAAACTACATTTAATTTGTTTAAAAATCTATTTTTTTTATTTCGAAGCTAGGATTTATTTGAGAGTTCCAAAATACTCATATGCATTAGTAGTGCCAGTATTTTCATTTATTGTTGTATTGTAGTCTCCATATTGTATAGATTTAGAAACACTAGAAACTTTAGAAACTCTAGTAGAAACGGAAAAAAACGCAGAACAAAATGGCAGACTTCTACGTCATGATGTCAAAAATGACCAAAGGAAATATCAGAAGTAGACATGCTTCGCGCACGGGTTTTCTAGCGTGATTTTCTTTCGGCGAGTCAGTATGTTACATATTTTATTTTAATGTTAAAAGTACATGTTTTGGTAAAAGTCACATTGCACGTTCCAAAAATGGATGGATGGCATGGATTCCATTGGATTCAAAAGGGATTCCAAACTCAGCAAACTGAATTTGCAATCCCTTTTCAATCTAACCTAGCAATAATAAGCTTCAGCTCGGCAAGCCAATAATAACTCTACAGCCAATCAGAGTGAAGTGGTTTCCCGATTGCTCATAGACTTAAGTTGTACACTAATAAGACTTCGACTGCCGTTCGTTCGAGTGTTTTGACTTCTGAGGGGATCGAGTCGCGAGACAGACATTTGAAATTGAACGCAAAAGTTTTGCTTGCTGGTACTCAATATATGTAGCTGCAAATACATGTTTGAGGAAATATCTGAGAGGTTTATGTTCGATGCGTGACTGAGTTCATTGGTGCGGGCATTGCTTTGTGAGTGATAAAATTGTTAAAAAAAATGTTCGGTACCCTAATTACGTAATACACAATCAATTCGTTTTGAAACAGATTACTAATCCATTGCTTCATAGTTCGTTTAATTCTGCTCTGCAACGTAATTATCGCATTGAATGTTGTTGAACTGTCAAAATGAAACAAATGATCGCTATCGCATTGCTTTTGCAAGATAGGTAATAGCCCTGCCGGTCTGCATCGATGAACAGCTGTTTTTTTGCTCCCATATCCATATTCTGGAGACTGGAGCTCCTTAACTTTATCAGCTTACTCACGATTAAAAATCTGCAAGCAAAACAAGAAATGTCAAAGATGTCAACCCTTACCTGGTTCAATGATTTTAGTACTATTGTCTTTGTTTAACAAATAATGAAAGATTTGATGATAAAAAATGTATACATTTAAAATAAGGACTTATCCAGCTTCTCTTTCTCTATGAACTCACAATGTAAGAGGAACGCTGAGACTCAGGAGGATTTGGAGCTAATGCAGGCGATGCTGGGCAGTAGGATAGATCTAACAGGACAAAATCACCCGTTCTCAGGGCAAGTGGGGATCTCAGTAAATTCAGGAGAGTGCTGGAATGGTTTGACAGATTTGTTGAACCGACCAAGTATATCTTTGGTTAAGCCGATAAGTGGCTCGACCCATTTGATTTCATACAATGCCATATTTGATAAAAGCGAGGTTTTTTTTTCAATTTCGCTGTGCCACTCACTAGGAATACTTTTAAAAGAGTTTATATATATATTATATGCCACGAAAAAAGTGAAATCATACATTTAATCTGTTTCAAAATACTGTCTTCCGAAGTGCGTGAAGATTTGAAGAGACATATCCCTTTATTTATAAACGTTGCTTTAAGCTAAGTCACGTTTAAACGTCAAAAATGTATGGATAAGATTAATAAACTTTAAGCAACGTTTATAAATAAGGGGGATACCTACTACTACTATAGTATTTTAAGCCGACATAATCGCTACGCTAATAGTATTTCCAGATTTCCCACATTTACTTACTAATGATTCATTGAATTTCATTCAAGTGTGTATGCATTCAACGTCTTCCCTACTCGAGTAACTCGCATTTCGTCTGTATATTGTGGCTTGTGTATCGCCCCACTGTCCCTTTGAGCGAACTGGCACAGACTCAGTTTGCCTTACTTGGGTAGTCACTGGTCAAACACGGTATAAACGTTTGTTTATTAATATGAAATAGATGGCTTTGAATTGCCTAATTTATAGCGAAATTGTGATTGTTAGACTATAATGTTTGTATGTCATAGTTTCACATTACTCAAAACAAATGGTATTTCATAGATATTATTTTTCGTAGACTAAAGTTGAAAGAGCAGTCTTGTGTCTTTAAGCTGGAGTTATGACTTATGGTGTACATTTTAGTAGGTAGGTAATTAATTCTTTTCAGACTAAGGCTGTCTGTCCACTGGAGCGGAGAGGAGAAAAGAGGAGCGGAAATGTGCCAATATTACCCAATAGAATCTTGACTCCGCCCCTGAGTTTAGATTTGATTGGTTAATAATGGCACATCTCCGCTCCTATCCTCTCCTCTCCGCTCCAGTCGACAGGCAGCCTTAAACTGCTTTTATAATGTTTTGCGTAATCAAAATTTTAATGCCGTTTTTATTATTTTATGAATACTCTGAGAAAGAATATTGAGTGCGATGTTTTAGTCATTTCTATCCTACCAACAGTGTAGAGCTAAAATAAAAAAATTGACCAGAAAAAAGATCAGTGACTAGTGCTAAACTGTAAGAGAGAAACAAATAGAGAAAGAGAGACAGAAAATACGGCACAACACAGCAACAAGCCACCTAACTCCATCAAAATGTAATAATACGCCCACAGTGGCAATAAACAAAACAATAATTCCAAAAGCGATTAATAATAGCTGGCATGGTACCAACTTGCAAAACGGTCGATGCGAACCACTTTAGGTCCGAAGTCCCGCTCTAGTTTGTCGTCTTCACAGATATAGATAGACAATATCTGTGGTCGTCTTAAAGCTGTAAGACAACTTAAGACATTTCGAGGCGCACTCCGAAATGAGAGCCTGAACTTAAGATTGTTAGTCTAGTTAGATAATCATTGGTAGACCTACTAGATTTAAAAGTCTTTTATAGATGGGGAACGGTTTTCCTAGAGAGCTCAGTGTGTAACACTTGTAATTTAGAATGGGATGCACAAGACTCAAACTTAAAGCATTTATTTCAATTTTTCCATTTGCAGGCACATTTGAAGTGTCAAGGAGTCAGTCAGTTAGTTAGAAAGTTGACGTTAGTATTACATTCCAAAGCGTAGATTCCTACGGACAAGAAGCGGACATTGATCACCACAATATTTAGTGTAGTGTAATTAAGGTTTCACTGCCCATCCTATGGGCAGTGAAAGCCGTCAAACTGCTAAGTCATAGGTCTCGAGGGCACGCACCTCTGACTTTTCGGATTCACATGAGTATTGTATAATTATCACTTGCTTCAGAAACGGTGAAGGAGAACATCGTGAGGAGACCGCCATGCCTGAGAGATATTTCTCGACGGCATGTGAGCCTCTGTCCATGGGTGGCTTTAAAACTTTGACACCAGTTTAGTGAGTAACCACACGCAAAGAAGGTTAAGGTTTGTGTGGTGTGCAGGTATCTTAAAAAAAGAAAATCAGTAATTTTTACTTATTATAATTCAAATAAATAATATGAAATCTTATACGAAAACTTACCATGAATTGCACAATAATTGAGGCCCATAATATAAAGAAAATATGCTAAAGTTTTAATAGAAAAAAGTTTATTATTATACTGGAAGAATTCCAAAAAATATTTTTGAAGAACTTTCTCCGAAGATGCCTACGCAGCAACAAAAACATTGAAGTTTTCCAATATCAAACTCTATTACCGAAGCAAAGTAATAACAGTTTGTACTACTTTCTGTTTGTGGATGTGTTTTGGTGTCAAGGTGTAAGCTTTGTTAGTACCATGCCGACCTACACTCGAAAATAATGATACATACGTAGGATATCAGTAGGAACAATGTTGTGTTTTAATTTGACGTTTTAGGGTTCCGTACCCGGAGAGTGCCAACGGGATCCTATTACTAAGGCTTCGCTCTCCGTCCGTCCGTCTAGCACAGGGCTGTATCTTTGAACCATAATAGGCAGATACTTGAAATGTTCACAGACGGTGTAACAAAGAGTATAAAAATAAAATAAAGTTTAAAATTAAAGGGGTCTGAAGAAACGGGTTACAAAAATATGTAGTGTTAAATATTGAACGGTGGTACAGAACCGTATGCGAGTCGGCCGCACTTGGCCGTTTTTTATTTGTACACCCGGACTGGATGTTGTCTTTTAATGTTTTTCTTTAATTTCCATTTGGATGCCTGGGACAAAACGCTTTAAGCGAAAAGGCCGCCCCTTGTTCATTGCGTTGTACATCCCTTGTAATTCTTTTGAATGTTTTAAGACTACAATAATATAAAGAAATTAATAAAATTGTAGTTTCTAGCTAATTTATCATTATTGATTTCAACATTGCGAGATATTTGTCAATTAATAAAGACTGTTTCATCATCATCTCCCTAGCCTTTTCTCAACTATATTGGGGTAGACTTCCAGTCTAACCAAACGCAGCTGAATATCAGTATTTTACATGGAGCGACTGCGTATCTATCATAAAGACTGTTTATTAATATTCTCTTTTTGTAATTCTTCGTTACCACTAAACTTTAAAATGGGCAACTTGGGGGCTATCAGTACGGGGATAAAACGACTTATCCTATCTGAGTACTCTTTCGCGCATTTTGCACCCATACACACACAAGTACTACAACCTAATAAGCTATAATAATAATATTTTACGTCACTACAGTCACGTTGACACGAGCTCCCTGTAAACAGCTGAGCTGCTCCACGTTTGAGGACTGGCTCCCAAAATACCAACCCTGGCTTAGGTTCGCATATCAGTTTCAGTACCTTAAGCAAAAATAAATAAAACTGTACATATCTATGTATTATAAAATTCCTGAGAAAAAAAATTTTTTTTTTCGCAAATAATGAGAGTACTCATTTGTGAAAATAAACTTTTTTTTGAACTCTTGAATCTGACGGGTCTATCCCCGTGTTTACACTTAGAAATAAAACATGTATTCTACATGTTGTGTCTACCTACTTAGTGTCGTTTATCGTTTACATCTAAAACAATTTGTATGGATTAGGTATAAAACTTGTCAAAAAGGTGAACATGAAAATGTTTTTGACAAGACTTGTCGAAAACAAGTATCACAGCTTGTAAGGGTGTAAACAGGGTAAGGATTCTTGTTCGAAGAAAGTGCTTAATGAGCAAAAAAATTAAGTTACAAGTAACTTTCTGGCTGAAAACATGCGAAAAATCCTTCATAATTTCAGTACTTATGTGATGTTTGATTCCATACCTACTTCAGCCTGAAATTATTCATCCGAGTATTTACATATTCTTTGGCATTATCTGACCGTAAAGTTTTTAACTAATGTTCAGTCTGTAATTCCACAAAAGTCTTGGAAGTTATCTGTTAATCCTTCACAGTTACAATGGTACTGAATTGCAGTACCTACTGGAATTATGAAATATTTTATGCACCTACCTACTATATATAATTATTTGCAGATACTATGTATTTTGTGCATGGTAATTATCTGCTGGTAATTAAATGCAACTACAAATAAATTTGCTCATTCAACAAATAAAATATCCAAGCTCAACTCATGGGACCACACTTTATATATTTTAGACCAAATAAACTTTTCATAATTATTTAATTTTGTGTTTATGAATATTTCAGATTCATGTATGTTTATTATAATTTGTATACCTACGGTTAATTACTTGTTTACTATGACACGAGCAAATATTAGGTATTACAATTAGCACATACATTAACTTATAAACTGAATCCTGTCACGGCTCAGTAAATTACATAGAGAGCGAACATTGTCGAGCTCGCATTTGTTCCAAATTGGAATCCCATCAAGTGCTCAAATTCATGTTATTATGACGTAATACGGCATTTTAACGTTAATGGAATTGTGGAAAGGCATAACTTCTGAACACTAAAACTGACATTAATATTAATGTCGGTTTATAAATTGTTTGTAAAGTAAATACATTATTTATTTATTTATCCAAGCGCAGACGAAAGGTCATTACATACATTGATCTACGGAACACCCATAAACACCCATACGTTCGCAAACACTATTGTTTCATTGACTCTGTTCTGTATTAAATAAACTTATAGATACAGGGTGTCAGGGACATCGACGCGAAGCCTGTTACCATGGATTCAGTACATGATTCTGAACCCCCCTGTGTTGAAATTTTAGGCCGGTTATTTTAAAAAAAATCTGCTGTTTCATAGAAAAGTGCGCGGTCAAAATGTATGGAACAGCAATAACCGACGAAAAATTTCAACGCAGGGGGGTTCAGGATCATGTACTAAATCCCTGGTAACAGGCTTCGCGTCGATGTCCCTGACACCTTGTATATATCCCTTAAATAGGAGCAAATGTAAACTTTCGGTAGTAGACTACATTTGCAAGCTAAATTACAATGAGACCAAACACCAAATAATAATTTGCTCGATCTGGTAATCGAACCCAGGATCTCATGCTCAGCAAACGCGCTTGCAACCACAAGAAAAAATGGAGCTGTCACTGGTTACTATTTATCACAAAAGAGACTGTTCTGGCCTTAATTAAATCATACCTCTATACTAATATATAAAGCTGAAGAGTTTATGTGTTTGTTTGCTTGAACGCGCTAATCGCAGGAACTACGGAACTACTGATCCGATTTGAAAAAATCTTTCAGTGTCAGATAGCCTATTTATTAAAGAAGGCTATAGGTTATATATCATCACGCTAAGACCAATAAGATCGGAGCACCAATGAAGAATGTTTCAATAATGAGTTTTTTTTTTAGCGTTAGCCCAAAATAACTATTCCACGCGGACGAAGTCGCGGGCAGAAGCTAGTAGAGTATAAAACGTATTAACAAACAGCAACAGTACTTTCGTAATAAAATCTCGTTATAAAAAGGAGTCAGAACATTCACCTTTTTTAATTACAAACGCTTTAGCGCACGCTGCATGCGCAGCGCTGAGTGAAATTCACAATGCGTTTTAGAGCTTAAGCAGTATAGAACTTTCACGAACACTCTCTCGTAAAACACATTTAAAAGATCATAGCTGTAATAGTGCCTATCTAAGTTACAGTCTCGTCCTGATTTAAATGTCTAGATTTAATTTTCCTTATCTTCGTGAAAAAAGGTATTTGAGAAATCCTCCTTAGGGCGGATTTCACCAGTGAAACTGATCTCGATCAGCAGTCATCTAAACCGCGTTCAAAACCTGTCAGTGCTATCATTGTAGTGGAATATTGACACTGACAGCTCTTGAAAGCATTTTAGATGTACTGGGACCTATGCTACAAAAATTTACAAGTAGGTAGAATATTCTACAAAATAGTTAAATTGTAGAAAAAAATCCGCTCACAAATACGTATGAATTCCAATATTGTAGACTTGTCATTACAATTTATATATTTGTAAGGTTTTTTCGTTAGAATTGTGCGGCTTAGAGTTTTGTGGTACAGGCACTTGTAAGATTTACAAAATTGTAACTTGTAACTTACAATTGTAAAGTTTTCTGGTATAGGGCCCAAATCACGTTCAGTTTCATGGGTGAAATCCGCCCATAGTTTTGTTTTACTCGGAAAATCTGCTCTCTAGCAATTTAGTTTTTCTTTTTTGGTTTATTCGGGGTTTATCTGATCGCCTCGTTTTTACTTCTAAGAATTATATTCGCAAATAGAAGAGGATTTCGTTTCTATGGAAATGGGACAACATTTCAAAGACCGTATTTTACCGGTCTCTTTCAAAGTTTTATTCATATTTGAGTTTGGGTAGCGGAGGGATTCCGGGACTGGTTGACTATAGAGGTACTCCTGGCGAGCTTTGGATCATCTAATTACACTGGAGGATGTATCTCGTTACCCTCCACATTTGTACGAAGTATGGCATCTCAGCGACGCACCGTGTAATAGTTAGGACATGTTTTTGATTTATCATATACTAGCTTCTGCCCGCAACTTTGTCTGCGTTAATCGAAATAAAAATTATTCTATATCCTAACCCAAGTCATGTAGTACCCATGTGCCAAATTTCATCCAAATCCGTTCAGCCGTTTTAGCGTGTTTATAATATTAGTTAGAATTCGAAAGTGATATTTTACTATGGTGAATTACTTTTCAAATATTATAAAAGTTTGTTTAGCGACTCGTGGAATGCATAACCGTGTTATTAAAATCCAAATCTGTGTTTACGTTAATCAAAGGAAAAAATTACGTTTGGGGCTGGTTGACTAAAGACGAATTTGAACGAAGAAGAAACTGAACGCGATCAGCGCATAAACCACTAACTTGCTAGCTTTATAATCAGTTTAAGTTGATTCGTTTTTTGAGGCTTATTGAATATGGCTTGGGAAAATATTATTAAATTACTCATCCCTCTTTCATGATTTTACACTTACATAATTACTGCTTACTTTATTAGTATATTAATCAACCTACCCCAGGCCTGCGGTTATATAACCTACCCTGGTTCTGAGAAAGCTAGATTAAGATTGCATTATCTGCAAAACCAGTAAGTAAATAACAATAACTACGATGAATCAGGATATAAATGAATGTAAGTTAATTTATTAGGTGTCACTATCAAATAAATGGTGAGAGCAGTCAAGTGGTGGCCCCGTGGTAACTGCGACTTACGAGTTGTAGGACGTGGGTTCGAACCCAGACAGGTGCTTATTTTGTGTAAATTATTTCATCACCACTGCTCTCTAAACGGTGTAGGAAAACATCGGGAGGAAACCGGCATGTCCTAGAACCAAAAAATTTGAAGACTTGTGACATCTACCAACTCGCACTGGGCCCACGTGATAGATTAAGGCCCACTCCCTCTCACCGAGAGGAGGCCTGTGTACCAGCAGTGGCAACAGAGGAGGAGCTCGTGGCTAAGTAGAGGAGCTCGTGGCTAAGTAGAGGAGCACGTGGCTAAGTAGAGGAGCTCGTGGCTAAGTAATAACAAGCCGCACGGGTCGATCCGGTTAAGCTACGCTTACCGGGGTTGGTCAGTGGATGGGTGACCATATTTACATACTGAGACTATTCCGTGCCTCGGAAAGCACGTTAAGCCGTTGGTCCCGGCTGTCATTCATGGATCTTTGACAGTCGTTACGAGTCGTCGGAAGCCCGAAAGTGTGATACCAGTCTTACCAAGGAGTATTGTATTACCCAGTTACTGGGTTGTGGAAGTCAGATAGGCAGTCGCTCTATGTAAAATACTGGTATTCAGCTGCATCCGGTTAGACTGGAAGCTGACTCCAAGATAGTTGGGAAAAGGCTAGGAAGATTGAAATAAATTAAAACACAAGAAATCAAACGGTCTCCCTTACTCTTGAATACTGAAAACAAGTTTAATACTAATCCAGTAACCTTGTGGTGATGACAGTAATATCCCCCAGTTCGGGCATTTGTTGTAGCAGTTCCTAGAAAGGCTTAAAAAGGATTGACATCTACGGGTCCCTTTATTTGTATACCGAAAACATTCCGTCCCAAAATCTGTACAAAACACATTTATTTTGGAATGTCGAAAGCATTCGACAATCCGTCAATCGGGTCCTTTTATTTTAACGTTTGTCGTCTCATAAATTCACAGCGTAATATTTAGCGTCCGTAAAATAAATACGTATGGAATTATACGACCTTCTCTATGGCAATTTTTTTTTATGGAGAGTTTGTATTGGAAGAGTAAATTGTAATACTTACTAACAACAGTACTAATTGTATTACTATGTAGCTTCTGCCCGCGACTTCATCCGTGAGACTTCCTCAAGAATTGGGCTACCCTATGCAAAGAATTCTTCAAATCCGACTGGTAGTTCCGGAGATTACCCCCTACATACAAACTTGCAAACAAACAAATTTTACCTCTTTATAATATTATAATAATAATAAATATCAGCCAATGGCTTAATTGCCAAGAGCCTCGACCAACACCTAAGGAGGCTCTCGTTGGGCAGCTGGATCAAGGGTTTGATTCAGAAAGCGATACTCCTGGACACGGCTCGTATTGTCAGGAGGTTCCTCTCTCTGGAGCCCTGACCACCGGTAGCTTGGACCCTGTTCCCGATACCGGTGGGCGTACTATTTTTTATATTTTTAAATGTTTTTATAATTTTTATTTTAATATTTAAAAATGTAATTTATATGTTAAAAACTAAATAAAGGATAATAATGTTAATTATTCCTACTACATTATTATAACGTGAAAGTTGGTATGTTTGGATGTCTGTTACTCAATAACGCAAAAACGGCTGAACGAATTTGGATGAAATTTAGCACACGGGTAGAACATGACCTGGATATACTTTATATTCCGATATTCTTACGGAATCGAGACTGAGGCTGGTGAAACCGCGGGGCGCAGCTAGAATAAATAAAGAAGTATAGAGATTTAGACAACTACAACATCGGACAATCTTGGGTATTTTTAATAATTTTAATAAAATTTATTGTATAGCATAAAAAAGCCACCAATTTGTTAAAAGCGTTCGCAAGATAAATTGCCAAACTCTCATTGGCGAAAAACAATTCGTTTTTGAAAAAAAAACTACGTACTCTGCTAATGTAAGCGGGCCCTTCGGTTAGGAGCGTAGTAGGGTGGCCATTAGGAGATTAAAACAGAGACACACCTGTAACGTGGTGCAGTGAAACCGCAGCTCGACTGCGCCTGTATCCTGCCGTAAAATATGGGTACCGCTTACATTTGGCTGGTAGGCTCAAATGTACCATATTATTTTGTGTTCTCTTGAATCCTACTTATGTAATCTTCTTTTATTTCAGTTGTATATTAAAAGCAACTCACAGAAAATGTTATTTCGTTTGTAGATTTCATTTTTAATCTGAAACGTTAATAGGCTCCTTTTGAATAATGTGTAGTGAATATTTAAACATTACATGAGTAACTTTTTGAATATTATATAATTATAGTTTTCACTTTTTTCTTAAAAACACACTTAATAAGAACAGTTTAGATTTGGCTATTTCAAAACGTAAATAAGACTAGCTTAAACGACGTGCATGCATGTGTGCGCTAGCTTAAGAAAAAATACTGTACCTTTCTGAAAAAAAAGCATTATCTGCTAAGAGCCTACTTACTATATCTGCAGACCGTAAAAAGGCTCAGTATCGCTTATAAATAGGTACTTACTACAAAGTTTTGAGTTTATTTTGGGTGTATGAAAAACGACGATCAATCGACGTCAACCAGTCGATATTGATCGTCTCAAAACATGTCACGATACTATAGATCGAACGCAATCTGGGTGTAAAATTCGATGTTTCATGGCATCATTGTTATAATAATTGCAAAACCCATCACCAATACAACTTTGTAATTTAATTGAACAATGAGTTAGATGAACGAAGATGTACCCGAACCTTATAGTATTTGTCAAACTATTGCAATCATAAGTCTTCATTTAACACAGATTGTAATATCAAATCTTATTCGAGAGCTATAATGAAACCACAAATTGAGCCATAAATGAGATAACTTCGTAGGCGGTATAACTGAACAAGACCACAGTACATATTTAACAAAGTCGTAAAGTTAACTGCTTCAATAAAATACGTTATCTGACGCGAGTAAAATTGAGTGCGTACGTAAATAATATATTGAGTATAGATTACAAACAGACGTAGGTTTTATATAACTAGGAAATGGATTCAGACAATCATAAACAGATCTGGATTTAAAAATCTTATCTCAGAGCAAAAAGACCATAAGAGTAAAAATAAACTCTTTTCCGACGGACCTGCCAAAGTAATTCTATCAAGACCAAAATAAATGTAGGTATTCACAAGAATATTTTTTTATAAAATGCAGAAACATTTCAATGTTAAACAATTCTCATACATATTCTGCAAACATAACACGTACGTTATATGACATTCATTACGAACGCATTCTAAATGGCGGTCACATAGTCACATCATGGTCGACCATTAACATTGATAGTGACATTTACCACGAAACACAAAGGGTACAATAGAACAAGTTGCATTTGAATAGGTACTATTTCGATAGCCGGCGGTTGACCTTATAATTCAAAGCTGTCGATTTATCAGACAATTTGTGGAACGCTATGTACCAATCAATCTGCCTAGCCTTTTCCCAACTATGTTGGAGTCGGCTTCCAGTCTAACCGGATGCACCTGAATACCAGTATTTTACATGGAGCGACTGCCTATCTGACCTCCACAACCCAGTAACTGGGTAATACAATACCCCTAGGTAAGACTGGCTGTCAGACTTTCGGGCTTCTGACGAAACGTAACGATTTAAGTGAAATCAAAGTACCTTAGTATCACATAGCATAATATAAACTTGAGTTAGTTTTACACCATACGCAAAATGCTGTTTGCCAACGACATTGTTTTTGACGGTCAATATTTATAAAATAATGGTTAGAGCTGCTGTCTTGTATGGATCACAATGTTGGGCCACAAAAGAGATGAATGAAATACAATTGCATGCAGCTGAGATGGTAATGCTAAGAGGGATGTGAGGTGTTACACGAATGGATAGAATAAGAAATGAGTATGTAAGAGGAAGTCTGAAAGTGACACTGAAAAGTTGTGTGGATATCGTTTGTGATGTTATGGGGGCATGTGAGGCGGAGAATTGAAGAAAATGTCGTCAGGATAGTTTTGAGTATGAATGTGAATGGCTGTACGAGTAGGAGAAGACCAAAAAACCCATGGATAACCTGTGTGAAAGATGATAATATGGCTAGAAAGGGAGTGACTGCCGAGATAATGACTAAAAGAGAAGTATGGAAGAAAAATGCATGTTGCGCCGACCCCAAATAAATTGTGATAAGGGCAGGGGGAATGATGATAATGCAATATAAAGCAAATTAAATTATTTTCTGTTCTCCTCCAATCCTTGTTTGTTATGCCATTATTGTACAGCTATGCAGAGATTATTCTGTCTGCAAACGTGGTGGAGGAGCTGATTGGGAAGAAAACACCGTACGTTCTTAAGCCCAATTCCAAATGTATCAACACTAGTGAAAGCTGTTTTAATGCCCCTTTTTTTCTTGTGGAAAAAAAGTGGTATTAATAAAAAAGCATCATGGCAAAAGGAGACCCTTCGGTTCTGCCTCCCATGAGGAAAATATGTTTCGTTATGTGTTCACTACCGCGACAAGTTAAAGGCCAGTTACTTACTGACACAATAGCACTCGCAACATATTTCTTTCAACCCCAGATTGTACCAAAAATACACATTTTCAATACACAACACGTACCGATATAAAAAATATTGAGGTCTAAAATCTATACGGCCGTTTCTTCAAGTTTATGTAGTCACAAAACGTTAGGTTTTATTTCTTCTGACGCAGTAACTTACAATCTGGAAGTAGGCTTTGGTTCGACCCCAATTTGGGTAAAAGTTTTTGCCTGTTTTGTGGCCCTGTTTTCCTTTTATCCAAACTTAAATACTCGGGGATTATTGCTGTCCAGATGGTTATAACTGCCATACAAATTTAAGTTATCTTCTTGGCAGCCGGCACAAAAAAGCATGAATGTTTATTATAGTCTGGTTTAGCCAAATGAGTT
Source organism: Conistra vaccinii (assembly GCA_948150665.1). Lineage (NCBI taxonomy): Eukaryota > Metazoa > Arthropoda > Insecta > Lepidoptera > Noctuidae > Conistra > Conistra vaccinii. Next base: position 9,681,022 of record OX411328.1, on the reverse strand, counting down.
GCATTTATTATTCTCAAAGAACCAACACACTTCTGAGAGACTTCAAAAAAGGAGGAGGTTCTACGTTCGTCTGTATGTATTTCTTTTTTAAGTTGTATCTTCGCCAATTAATAACTTATTTGGATACGCATATTATTGTGAAAGGGTAATCTTACGGAAAATAAAATGAAGTTGCTGACCATGTAGGGGGTAGTGGTAAACGAATTTCTGAAAACGCAACAAGAATAATTAAAATTAAAAACGTTTTTTACGAAAAATACATCAGACTTCCAAAAACAAAACACTATTAAGTGCAAAATAACTATAGTTGCCGATTTAGAAAAATCAGTATTTTTTTTTTAAATTATGAAAACCATCGAAACGCTATTTTTTATTTGCGGCACATGTTAAAAACAACGCGTACTGGAAAAAACGTTGAAAAAGCCATCCTGATGTTTCTTTCGTCAACTTTTCGAAGGAATCAAAGGCATTTTAATCGATTCTGTTAACGAGATTATCCTCCATGGTAAACGTCACATCAGTAGCTATGCAATGCAAAAAATAACTCTCGAGTTAACCATTTCAGAATAAGTAATGGTTCTGTCAATCTTTGAAGCTGAAAAGGATTTGAATGCCGAACTTAAAAATGGCAACAAAAGGGTTAGGGTAACAATTTCAGCGCTTATTTTTCTAACGTTAAATTAAAAAAAGAAAAACTGGTTGCTATAAATATCCATAAATAACAACCTCAGCGGCAAGTGACAGAGGTTTTCCATTATGCCCTATTCAGTGCCAACTACCACTTCACTTCAACCTTTTTGGTTTATTTTTTATTTATCACTGAGCTAATGGCAAAACGCCTAAAAATACAAACTAAGGAACGAAGAAAGATTTGGCGTAGGTACCTAAGCAGAAGTTGGCACGTTTAGACTGAGCTACGAGTAGGTAACGGGCGAATCGACACTTATAAATAATTTTATTCATTCTTGAGGCGATTCACACGAAGTTTATTTATTTGTAGGCGAATCGCTTTCTGGAGTTTACATTACAAATAAATTAATTTCGTGCAAATTGCTTCAAGAAAAAATATTACTGTTTAGAAGTGACGATTCGCCCGTTTCGGGCGAGTATATTCGGGCGAATCATCAATAAGACAAGGTTTCGAGTTCTACCGATCTATTCTGCAAAAATCTTACCGTGAAAACAGTGCAGAGAGCTTGAAGTGAGCAATCATTCTACCTGATGCTTGACACCACTTGACAGCAGGCTCGATTCCAAGGTAAAATAAATATTCGTTTCTCCAATAGAAAACTGTTTTTGCATTTGTGATTCTGTAAAGCACCCGTGATGCAAGAGAAGTTGCTAGTGCGGGATCAACACATCGTAACTCTATAATTCTGATAACAAGTGCCCCCGTACGCCCGTACTTACAAAAATAATGCATAAGTTGCTCATGAAAAGTGGCCAAAGTAGTAGTACCAGACCTCCTAGTACATATATATAGTTCTCCAGACCGTATATCGGACACGGCGACCAATCTCAACGGAGACTAGCCTTCGGCGCGGGATATATTATAGTGCACAAGTGTGTGCGCAGACACAGGTGCACTCTGTATGCCCTCACTCTCATAGTCCGATGGGACGGCAATCCGACACGACCGGAGAGAGATCAGGCGCAGGACCGACGGCTTAATGTGCTTTCCGAGGCACGGGGCTATCACACCGCCAACTTCGAAACTCCGGGCTGTTACTAAGAAATTCCTAATTGAAAAACCCAATAACACTTTGCCCGACCCGGAAATCGAACCCCCCGCTCAGCAGTCGCACTTGTGACCGCGAGACCAACTGAGTAGTTAGCACACCTCCTAGTAGTCCTACTACCACCAGTAGTAGTAGTACTACTACCAAAAACTAATGCAGGTATTATTCACCGACGTTCCTCTCAACCCCCTCAGGCATCGATGTTCCTAGTAAATGAACTATATCACCTTCGTACGTACAAACACAATTAGTAATTAGGCACAAGACTACCGCCTGCTAACGACCAATACACACTGTAGTTGTTTACGTGATCAGTGCACTGTCGCGTCTGGTATACGGATGTGGAAAGTGTACAGCTGTTAATAAAATACTGGCTTCAACAAAGTGGTTTTTTATTCCAGCAAGAAAATAAATAAAAATCTTTAATTGCAGACACGAGATCCATAAGAAACACTATAAAAAAAAAACACTAAAATAAATAAAAAGGGTAGTGGGAACTTTTATAATGGACAGTTAAGATGTGGCAAAAAAATATTCTTAGTTCAAATGATATTGTAATTATGTTTCATGCATGTTTGATGATACCATTATGGCCTAAATATGGTAAAAAATCTAATTTAACACACCCTTAAAACTTTGCACAATACAAAATCTAATTAATCTTAATATATTTTATCAAGCAGCACACAATATTTAGTAAAAATAAATAAAATTAATTGTCTGTGACTGAAATAATGTCAAAAAGAAGAACAGCAGTCCCAAGATAACACAGCAGCTTAACAAATTACATTTACAAGAATAAAATATTGCGGGCTTCATTAATCTTGTTCTAAGTGAGATTCGGGTTCGTGACTCTATTGTCTAAACTTGAGGACAATGTGTCACCAAATGAGAACGTTAGGGATTAGGTCCCAGTGTCAATCACTGGTGGCTTTGGTAATCTTGCTTCGTAATTGTACCAGAAATCCAATTACCGTGCGATTCAGGATTAATCAGGCCCTGACATTAATATGGCTGACGTTTGGACTGCCTTCGAGTTTGCTGTCAATCCGCAGCCGCTGCTGGTTCGGTTGCAATGGTTAATGGAAACTATGTTGGTATTTCAATTATTATAACATGAATAACTTGACGCTTTGACAAATATTTGTATATGAACGAGGACTATTTTGTCAAAAACATCGAATAAAACTGTGATTTATGACAGTTTCCAAAGCTTTAATGGTAAAATTTTACAAAAACTGTTAATTTATTACCTGCATGTTTGTGTCTTTAAAATCCCATAAATATCTCTATACCTTCAGTATATTTCGACTCCCAAGTGCTTCTAGCTTAAGAAAAGCCACTTATTCCACCTGAATACCTCACGAGATCGCTTTAGTTTGATACTCTTTGAACTAAATAAATACAAGTACCTAAAGTAAGATATTGTTTTATTTCAAAGTAGATTCTCGTTACATTTTATCTCAAGATTCTCAGAATGAAAAAACATTTTAATATTACACTCGAAAGCCTTAACGATCTCGTCCTTCTAATCCCCCAACATTATTTCAAGGGTACAATAAAAGTATTCCAATATTTTTTCTTTCGTGACGTACATCTAAAAAGGAACTTGTTCCAATTCTTCAGAGAGCTTAGCAGTCATCAACGTTTGTGAGTGGCAAATGAGAGCGAATTCAACGTGGATGTCAAACAAGCCGACTCAAAGAGGCTCTAATGAGTCCCCAATTCAAGTGTTTCGGTATTCAACGTCTTTGTTGGCTCAGCGGAGTACCTGCGAGGCACCCAATCAGTCGCGATCGTTACCTAATTAGTGCTTTGGGCTACAAATGAGGTACTTATGGTATACAATTTCTGTTTTCTATGGATGTAAATCTCTTTATGTGTACGATTCGTTACTGTGGCGTGTTTATGAGTAACAAAATGGAAGAGATTCATAAAAATTTAAGACCCATTATACCTGTTTTATATTTTGTGTGAGTGCCTTTGCTTTCAGATTCGCTTCAAATGTCTGAAGAAGATAACTTTGTTTTGGCCTCAGTAAATAACAGCGTAGCACTTTTACCGATTTCTTTCCTACATTAAAAGTACTTATGTATTTTCTTTGCTAAGGTATAGTATTTTTGAGTGGTCATTTATTAAGGTATTTTACTTTACATTGTAATACTTCTAGCAAAATAATAAAGAAAAAACATTTTTACAGCAAAATTATCCAATCTCCCATAATTTATGAGTGAAAAGAGACATTTTATTACAGTAATAACTCAACGAACCTCACGTAAGTACTTTAATCTAAACAATAAGGACCGCCTGTCGTCCTATTAAATAGAATTTGATGAAAAGCCGAGAATAAACAGGACACAAGTGCAACCGGAAATTAAAGGGACCCGGCGGCATCCGTTGTTCGGGTAAATACCCGTATATACTGTCGCTATAGAAAAACAACAATATCCCGACGGGCACAAACAAACGGTCCTGATTAATGTTTTTGTTGGCTGTACAGTGAAAATATCAAGTAAATAATGATTTATTAAAAACTATATTGCCCTCGAGATTATTGCGAATAACATGTTTGTTCAGGTTTTGGGCACAAGTGTACCAATGGTCTTTTGAATAGACCATAAGTACAAGTATACCCAAAACCTATTAGGAATAAACTCTATTCCAAAAGTATCTGATTAAAATGTAAACAAATGAATAAAAAAACGTACCTGTGGATGCTATTTTTTTATGCCGCGTACAAATTGAGTGCTATATGATTTGATTATATATGAATACTCAAACTGGAAATGCTAATTTTGAAACACCTTATAGATATTTTTCATTTGACAATTGAGGTTAATTTTACAAACTCATTTTTAGGCAATGATTTTTCAATTACAATTTAATAATGTTATTCATACAATAATTTTTAGAAGAAGCAGTGCTTATGGTATTGTATTTATATGTATTTTGTCGTCGTCAATGCCATGCATAGAAAAACTCAAACTCCAAATATGAATATTGTGTAATGTGAATATATTGTAATGTCTGTTCCAAAAGTATCTGATGAAAGTGTAAACAAATCCTGTTCAAGTTAAATTCTTCTTCGTTCGTTTCACTCTTCTTGTGCTTCTTTCTTTCTTCTTCTTTGCTCTTATATTGCTGTCTCATGAGACATAAATGTTGTTATTACTCATGAATGTGACTAATACCCTGTAAGTGATTGCGTGAGAATTTAATCTGAACAGGATTTGTTTACACTTTCATCAGATACTTTTGTAACATAAATTACAATACACTTAATACACAATATTCATATTTGTAGTTTGAGTTTTTGTCGGCACGGCATTGACGACGACCAAAGACAATAAACTTTATCCTTCATTGATATACAAACAATCTATAAGGCACGTGTGTGGAAAAATCAAATCTGTGTCATTTTATTCTCATCAACCTTTCTTGTTAATCAATAGAGAGTTTTTGTTTTTCAAAGTTGATTTTAATTGAATCATTCTTCTTTAGATTTGTATTATGTGTACATACTTCAGAAAATAGGTAGGTAATAGTAAGCATGGCTTCACGCGAAGTCTCGCGATTGCTGCATTTTCTCTACAGGTTTACATACTTACACCCAGTTTCTGAATTGAGATTTTGAAGTTTAGAACTTGTCGGACTCTAGCACTATTTAAGGTGATTCCTTCAATGTAGCCCGCGCGTTGTATGTAATAAGGTTCACTTGGTTTTGTATGGGATTTTAATAAGAAAAGACGTGTGTTCCACTAAAAGTGTATTGAGAGACTAGTTTTTTGTTTGAAGAAATGTCTATCAAATATATATCTTAATGACAATTATAGCTATTACTAAGTAGGTATGAGCGTTGAACGCAATATGTCACAACACCGTGAAATCCAAGTTTCAACATACGTTTCTTGCAAATAAATTTTGAATTTTGCGAGCTTTCGCCTGAATAATTCTAAAATAGAGTTTTACAAGAGATCAATTTCCAATTCTCAATATAGAAACCGGATTTTAGCTACTAGGATACAATTAAAGCTTTGATTCGATTAAAACTTTCAAAAAAAGTTATTTCCCACATCTTATTATTAGTCTCTTCGAGGATAATGAGTGATTTGTCTATTGTAAAATTAAATATTTAAAAAAAAAAAAAAAAACAACGGGATGCACTCCGGGAGTACCAGCAGTAGTGAAAACTTGAACATTAACGTTGTGCATTTTTGAATATTTTGGAATGGTTAGGGAATAATTTCGCACGAATTGCTTTATTTATCAGTATAAAAGTACTATAATTTATGTGGTTAAATACAATATTCATCAGTAGTAGTAGTATATTTATTTATTTTCAAAATATAGTCTAACAAAAATAAACAATTTATTTAAACGAATCATGAAGTATGTTTTGACTGCTTTTTTACCCATCAATATGGGTAAAATTTCTACTGAATCATCTTTACGTAATATTAAAGACTGTTTATTTTGATATTTACTTTGTCGGTTGCTAGGCAACGGATTTTACGTTCACGTCCTGAAGCGAGTTTAAAATTTTTTCCCCATTCCAAAAAAGTGGACAACGCCGCTCAAGAAGTTTTTACTTCAAAAATTAGGACACATAGGAAATACAAACAGTGAAAAAGGAGCATTTAAATCAAACAAAACTAACATATTTATCGAATAAACGAAAACAAAAAAAACGAAGGTTTATAAAAGGACAAAGGAACAATAGAACTCCTACTTATTTTACACAATAGCTCACTGTTATCCACGTTTTCAGATTAAGGCTGAGATTTTTCTGTATGTCTATTTCTGAGATACTTCGAAGGTGGTTTTTTATCCAGTTATTTTACCTTCCACGTGTATGAAGGAGGGTGACCTAAATATTTTCTCGCATAATTAATTTAATTCTAAGCACCCTCTACATATATTTTATATATACATGCTGCTGATGGAACTGTGGGTGAACCCGTGTACTGGGAGTGCGTTGGAAGCTTTTAAAAGGCACTTAATCAAGTGAACGGAAAGTACCACTAATCATACAAAATGAATTAGCTTGTGAGTAGGAAGAATTATCTTATGATGTAAAGGTAAATAAATGGTAAGGAGTATCAGTGCACATATGACATACTGTTGTAAAAATTAAAAATAGTCATATCCTTAGTAAAATCAATGAAAATATTTTCTGAAAACGTATGGGTATTGAACGTAAAATGGACATTATTCGGCATAACTGTTACGATTCAAAAGAATGAAATTACGATTCCCATGCAATGGAAAAGTGCCAAAAGTCATTCAGACCTCAACAACACTACTTGTCAGCTCAAGTTTAATTTTTACACGTTTTATATGGACGAAGTTAAGTCTTTAATTTACGTTTTAAAATAAGATTTTGGCATATCTAGCGGTTGGAACGCAAAATGGAGTGCGATATTAGGACTTTATGACTCAACCAGGTTTGTAACAAAACTAGTAATGTAGACACAGAGACTTTTGCGGTTCAATTAAATGACGGTTGGACTTGTACTTCCACGTCATTTTGATATACATACACTGCAACGCACGAGTTTGTTAATGCTAAAGTTATACTCGTAGAGAACAAGTTAAGTTATGTACGTAGCAAAAAAATCAAAATTCAAAAGTCATTTATATTCAAACTAGGCTGAGGATCAGCACTTTTCAAACGTCAAAATTACATAGGACAGTCCCCCAAAACGCCCACCCTTCACCACTTCCTAGTGCTTTAGCCGGGAAGAAGTGGTGCAACAAACTCTGTTCAGTTAGAAAAAATAGTTTTTATAATTTAATAGTGTGCAAAATGATTCACATTACGCAACACGAAAATTATTTAAATTAGCCATAATATGTCAGCTAAGTAAGATGTCAGATAAGTTGTATATAAGGGCGTTGGGAAGACAGAGGATAGTCATGATGACCTATATTTTCAATAACTCGTTACGAGTAGTTTCGTCCATAACGTAAACATTTTATTTGAAAAAAAAATACAGATAAAATGCTCGTATGAGCCCACTTCACACAATTCAATATGCTAAAAAAATAGCACTGGACTGCAATGCGTACAACTGTAAACGCAAAAAACTACCGATTTTTCTCGCCCAATTTCGAGCAACTCTTGAGTTTTTTGTCATAGGCCAGACGCATCACTCTACTATCATACGCTGCAAAATTGAGCTGACGTTAAAAAAACGTCGGAGCCAGTGCTGTAGGCAATATTTTTTCTGCTGCGTTGGGCTTTCCGGGAATTATTCGTACGTCACAAAAAAAACACGACCGACGGAGATTAGCTATAAAAATAGGTGTCTTTAAAACCTTTTAGGTTTACGTGCGGTAGGTAGGGTAATTTTCAGGGTTCCGTACTACAAAAGAAAAAACGGAACCCTTATAGGTTCACTTCGTTAGGTATCCGTCTGAACCGTCTGTCTGTCAAGACCCTTTTTCTCAGGAACGCGTGGAGATATCAAGTTGAAATTTATATCAAATAGGTACCGACGTATTTGAGCTTTGAGCCCTTGGAGCTCCAATAAAAATCAAGCTTCTAAGTCAACGCAATAAAAAATACACCCATTTATGCGATAAATTTGGTATTCGCAAATAAATCAAAACTTCCGGTTGACCTAGAATCATGAAAGGCAAGAAGCAAGGTCTCACAGCATAAGTAAAGGAAAAAAATCGAAAAATCGTTAATTTGTAGTTTTATCACATAAAAATATTTTTTTGCGATTAGGTACAAACTCACTTTTGCAGTTGGAGAATTGCCCGTGGAGTATATCGATGTATTGGAGAAAATGTTATTCAACTACAATATTAAGTTTGTTTTTGGGATAAATTCATCCCAACTACGGAACCCTTCATCGTGCATGGTCCGACACGCACTTGGCCAGTTTTTTAATCAAATGAGGAGGTAGATTTCTTATGGTGATCATTTTTTTACTATACTTACTGCAATATATTTTTTATTTTTACTATTTATAAATGCAAAATAAGCTTACCTAATTTCAGCGGTTAAATCTTGAGCTAATGGTTAATTTCTAGACAAGTGGCTACAACAATCAAAGGTTGAATAGCTAAGTATTAAATTTTAAGTATATTTTGTAATAATTATTGATCGCTAAGTACCTAATTATTTAGGACACATTCTGTACGTCTTTGTTTTTGACACTAATGAAATTCGTTAGTAAATTCAATTAGTCACGACTCCCTTCGCGTCCTTTTAATCTAAAACAAGATGAAGATTTCACTAATTAATGCCTATTCTTATTAGCTTCACCACTCCTAATTTCCATATCGATAAAACAAAATGTGCTCAGTTTAATAATACTTATCTACCTTAATAGCAGCAAGTCTTATCTATTGCTATTCTATAAGCGATATTTAAATATCTCAATGTATCCGTTGATCGGCTGCTTCATATTCCACGGCCGGGATGCCAGCAATCACGGCCACTCGTAAAACCTAACGATATCAGATTTTATCCCTCCACAGAGCTTTAATAATAATCTCCAAAAATTTAGGGTAAACGCCCCTGATCTTGTCAAGTCTCAGCTTAGCGCCCTATTGAGGAGGATACCCCGGATTTTGTGGTAATTTTCTGGTAAAGCGACTTTTGTAAAATTGTTCGTGTATCTTTATGTTCAGTAGTTACGTCGTAAGAGCTTGGTTTTTCAATGTTCAATAATATAGACATTTGTTTGACGTGTAAAAGTGTTTGTTAAAACCAATTAACGACGGTGCCGAATTGGGACACTGTAATGGTAGCGTATGTATGTAATAAATAAATTATAAAATTTATAAATAAATAAATTTATAACTTGGAAATAAAACCTGAAAATAAAAGGTAGAAATAAAATCCTTTCTGAAAACGTAGCTACATACGTAGACTTATTTCTGGCCCAATGGTTTTGGTAATCTTTTATTTTATTTCATAGCAAAGTACCATCATTTTGATTATTCATTTCGATATTGTAAATTGATTCAGACCGACGTTATCAATTAATGGTACCTGTAAATATTAATGAACATGCGTTAAAATCCTTTCAATCCAGGCACAAAATAATTCAGCCTAGTTTCCATTCATTTTCAACAGAGCTGCGGGCAAATACTTGTTCATAACACAAATTTGAAAATCCTCTGAATCAAGATTTATTGTGTTTTCACTTTACATGTAAATACTTTCAGTGATTCAACCTTTTTTGGGGCTTAATTTATAAATGTCTGAACCGTAGTCCTTAAAATGTCAATGGTTAAAGCTATTCAAAGCCCACTCAAATTCATGAACATAAATAGCACAGGTTTATCACCCGCTTCACGAACGTGTGATTTTAATCCTCTGGAAATAAAAATTGGTTACAATGAATGTGGAAAATAAAATTGCAGGAAAGCTCATTGCTCGAGATTCCACATTTCATTCGCAGGATATTCACTGGAGGGCTATCCGGATCTCTCTTGCCTGAAATAACTGTCGCATAATGTTGATATAAAGCGGGCCTCGGCTTGGTGGCGACTGACTGGAATTGTGTGACGCCTCCACTTTGATTTAACTAGTAGCTATGACACCTTGGAAGCCTTTGCCAGAGGATTTAAGAGCACTGTTTATTTAAGCTCTCTCGTTCAGAGATCCTTTTACGGCTGGGTGGCGGTGAGATATTGCAAGCATTGAAAATGGGGGTAGTCTACGATAGGATGCGGTTTTCAGAATATGAACATTCTTGTCACGAACAAACAGTAATAGTTTGTTCTATGCATTTCTGCCGTAGTCTAGCCTTCGTAATTTTATTTGTTCTGCAGCTACTTTATTCTATAAATGAGGCTCTAGAGCAAAGTTTGTTTGAACACTTTCTGAAACTGCAATTCGCGTATTTTTACGTTATTTATAAATACTTTACACTCAGACATTATTTGTAAATATAAAACAGGTATCTCATAGTAACGTCACAGCTTTGGTACCCGTTATCTCTTTTTAGAAAAAAGGAAGGACTATAATATTCCTGAACAAAACACGAGTATCATAATTATTAGGAACGATATTTATTTGATCGTGTCGCACTTCGCACAACCGATACACGTAAAAGCACTTATGTCCCCATTTTCACAACAGCTCCAACAAAAACTTGTACCTATACAAACGCTCGAATTTATTTACCAGTAACAATAAATATATTGAAACAGGTGTAGAATTGTACACTGGGTGGCCATTTACGAAATTACTTTCCCCCAATTTAGTCTAGTCGAATAGTCCCACGTCTCATTAACGAACGAACGAGAATATTGTACCTTCTTTAAACGCTTGCTCTGTATTGCCAGAGGAAAATTTCTCGATGGCGAGTTATTATGCCGTAACAGAAAAGGTTAAGCGTAGGTTGTGTAAATACCTACTTTTTATATGCTTAGCTTTCGAACAAGTAATAATAATACAAATAAGCCCCCCGATACCGGTGGGCTACTATTTTGTAATATTTTTTAATGTTTTTTTAAACACTTTTTTACAAATATTTAAAATTGTATTCAATAAGTGTATAAATGAATAAACGAAATAATAATAAATAGTCGTATCAGCGACTGGCTTAATTGCCAAGAGCCTCGACCAACACCTACACCCGGAGGCTCTCGTTGGGCAGCTGGATCAAGGGCTTGATTCAGAAAGTGGTACTCCTGGACATAGCTTGCATTGTCAGGAGGTTTCGGCTGACCGCCGCCGCCGTAGCTTGGACACTGTTCCCGATGACGGTGGGCTACCATTTATTATATTTTTGAATGTTTTTATAATTTTTATTCTAATATTTAAAAATATAATGTAAATTGTGAAATAAAGGAAATAATAATAGTCCTTCAGATCAATTTTCGGTCATGGCGACCAATCTCAGAGGAGACATGCCATCTGCGCGGGAGATATTATAGTGCGCAAGTGTGTGCGCAGACACAATAGGTGCACTCATTCCTCCCTCACTCTCATAGTCCAATGGGACGGCAATCCGACACGACCGGACCGGAAGTTATATGAAGTTTAGAAATATTTTAGTAAGTAAGTAGGTAGTATTCTTCTTCTTTTCGTGTGGTTACTGACTAACCTGGTGTCATAGTTTAAAAGCCGCCTATAGTCCTCTGACTTGACTTCACACATGGGAAGTCAAGTCAGGTCCATGGGCAAACATCATCGATCAATAATAAAGAACTAGATACACAATCCCAAACAAAAGTTCTCTTAAAACTGGCACCAGATTGTGTTTAAGTAATAATAGTTGAAATAAATATAAATTAATGTAAATTCAACCTTAAACGAAATGCTTAAAGTTTATTTCACAAAGATATGTTTAAAAAGCAATAAATTTTTACGACCGATACTATGTCGCGTGTTTACCGTCGGAGCGTTCGAATGCTACTAAATCAAAAGCGCACCCAAATGTTCAAGTGGGTGCTCATTCGGTGAGGACATTTTTTGCCGCTGATTGTGTATCTAGTTCTTTATTAGTGATCGATGGCAAACATGCGTCGAGAAATATCTCTATCTCTCTATCTCTAAAATGTTTTCTTTCACCGTTTTTGAAGCAAGTGATAACTATACAATACGCACATGAATACAAAAAGTCAGTGCCTTGGGTCCGAAACTCGAGATCTATGACTTGGCAGTCGACGGTCACGCTATGAGGCACTGTTGCTAGGCTGATGTAGGTACTATTAAGAGGTAAATAATTAAAAAATGGGCTACTTATATGTATTATGGTACCTACAGTATCGAGCAAAAATATACATTTAGTGGAATAATATTGATTGAAGTTATGAGGTTACTCTTTTAACACAAACTACAATGGTTTGTATAATATGTTTCGGGCGAGTAAATCGTGCGTATCACCAATAAGCCGAAATTGTTTTTATATTTTTGCTCTGATTGTACCTAGGTTCTCAACCTAATTTGGTGTGTTCATCAAAGCAATAACGTATTAACCAACATGCAATGTTCTATTAATTACTAGATATCAATGCGGTATAAGGCCAAATGAACTGATTAATTAATTAAGGAGTATTACGTCGATTACGTTGATTTGAATGGTTTTCATTAATATTATTGCATATAGTTTTATTTATTTGGAAAGAACGGAAAGGATGTGAATATTATTTTTTATTATACACTCTTTTCTTGGTTCATTATAAAAATTATTAATACAACCCACAGTTACGACCGTTGTCAACCACATGATTACTTTCATCAGGCTCACCTGGTGATTACCTCAGTAAAAGGCAGACAAACGAAAATAGTTTATTTTTTTGGGTTTAAGACAAGTTGCTATTTAGGTAAACCTATTTACATCCTCGTAATTTCGATAACTTTGCCATGTTAGTTTACGAAATAACATTTAATCTCATTATATGTAAATCCTCCCTAACTTCTTCCTCTCCTCCTAAAAGGAAGTCTATGAAAACTGTGTTTCACGAAAGGACGAGTTTCCTTTCGTGAAACACAGTTTTCATAGACTTCCTTTTATTGATGACAATAGACTTTTTTCTTTATAATGAAAACTAAATTCGAATACAAACAGATTTCCACCATGTTCTATGATAAATATGGAAATCTTCATTCTCAGTAATGATTTTATTTTTTTAATAGCCGAACGTCTTTGAAAGGATTTACGGTAAAAAAACAATAATTGTGAGAAAAAAGCTTTCTGTAACGAGGAGGTAGAAAAACATAACTTTGAAAGAAGACGTTCAAGAAGATCACTAATTAGATATCCGGAGGAAACAGCTAATTAGAAAATAAACTAGCAGTTTCAAGAAAACAAGTGGATGTTTACAGCTTGTACAAGAAAATAAAGTAAAAAAACCATTTATTTACTTCGTATAAGTGTTACGTAAAGGTGCTATTAGTATAGCAAATAACACCTTTACGTAACACCACATTTTAAAATTGTATACAACATGAAATACAAACCCATCGAAAGCATAACCTCCCTCATTTTTTTATGTCGGTTATAAAGGGGATCGCTTCAAAAACACGAAACACTAAAAAGGATTAAAAAAACTAGTGACACGACCTAAACAAAGTCTGCCAGCGTCTGCCAAGAACGAAACATGCACGAAATTTAGTCTCAATTTTAGAATAGAATTTTTAATTTCAACATTTCACTGGCAATGCCGCAGAGCACAGTTAGCAAGTCCATATTTCTTACCAAGAATACATAAATCCAAGTTGTAAAGTTAAGGCGAACACTCTGAACGATAATGAAGCCATCTATTGGTAAATGACACGGAAAAACGAGATTAGAATTCGCTTTCGATAGCAATAAAAAATAAAGCTTTTCCTTCTGCGTTAGGTCGTTCCCGAGCGATTGCAATCTATATTCAGAATAAAATCCTTCTAACTTTATGTCTTGTGGAAGTAGTGGAACAAACTAAAATGTATTGCTAGTGAGTAGTGACTGCTAGCGACAGATACCGTACTTTGCGAGTAAAGATAATGTACACAAATGTTTGAAAAGTACCTAAATAGCACCTATTGTGTCTCAAATTCTCAACAAATACATAACTGACCAAAACTGCTTAGCATAACTTAAACGCAACAAAGCTTTAGCTCAGTTTTGTGGAAGCAAAGCTAACAGGTCAGACTACACCCTCTCAGGAATTACACCTGACAGAACTATTCACAACTGGCCCCCGACATGCATAGTTTAGGGCACAACTTGTTCCAGCGCATGTCTGAATTTTGAAGTGCTAACTATTTGGCGTGAATTGTGGAAGCGGTTATCCGCTTTTAGTTACCCCATTCTTATGGATGGTGTGGTCGCTCGTAAAGTTGTGAGCCACTTTATTGCGGTAAACATAGAACACGCAATCCCAAGAGGAGCAATGAGCAGGTAACTGCGGTAGCCAACTTTAAAGCTAATATTAGTTCAACCACGGCACCGGAAAATGGGTAGCGCAGTGATTGGCTGTGGCACAGACCGGACTTTCAAATGTCCAATCAGAGTGCGACGCCAACGACTCCAATTAAATTCGATTGAATGGGAAAATTCTAGCGCCGTCAGGCATTCTGTTATTTGTAAACTTATTGAATGACGCAATCAAAAGCTTGTTCTGTTCGAATCCAAAACAAATCTGACAACAGTTGTACAGTTGGTTATTTCAATTTATTTATTTGCGTTCGCGTTTTCCTATAATAGGGTATCGAGTTTTGATTAACTGAAATTATAAAACGCTGCTTGTATTTCACTGTGAAATACGTGTGCATCCGTAATTTATATTGATAACAAAAGAAGAGGCGTATGTTCTAAATACAATAAAGTTCAAATCTGATAGCCAGAACTACTACACCTACCTACTCAATTCTAAAAACTAATTCCACCGCTGCAACATTACGACAATTAACAATCTAAAAGCAGCAAAAAGTACCCGTTTTCAGCGTACCGGTAATCGTTACATTTATTACTGTGTGTGTCGGAGCGCCGGTATAATTACGCGACCACAATTGGGAGGGGGGCGACGCAATTAGCCATTTCACAGGAGCCGAGCCGTTGTCACATCGACTCTAATGACTTCAACTAGTTCCATTGCACGCCCGCAAAGGCCGGAACGACTTTTTCAAGCCGTTCTTTAGTCTGGCTACAGAAATGTAATTTAAAATCTAGAGAGAGGATTTTAACTCTATAAACTACGGAAGTCTCAACTGTTAATTATAACAATTTACTGTTGCGACTTTCGTTGCTGAGTTGTGAATCATTAGACCTTTTAAATAGCTACTGTTGTAAATAATTTTCAACTGTTGCAGTTACTAATAATAGATGGCGAAAGAGCAGTACCGAGAGATGTCACGGCACTCTGGAGCGGTCTATGTTTGCAATACACTGCGTTGACTGAGTGATAAATCATAAATATTATTACACATACGATAGGTACGATTACGCTTCTTCATTTCTGTATTGTGCGGGTATGTGAACAAAAGGAACATATACGTACAGCAGTATTTTGCGATGAATATTTATATGTATACGAGATGAAAATGTACTGTGGTTTCACTGTAATGTAAATTATTTATATTAAAATCAAATTACCCATATACACCTCTGATTCAATTGAAGGTTATTGAATATAAAATCGTTCTGATAAAACAGGGTTAATGAAATAAACATAAAAGAGCAGGTACAGAGGAACATCAACAAAAAACAACCGATAGCAAGCTCCCTGTGTGGCTTTTTATATAAAAATTCAATAATATGACCCCAAACATGATCGACACCGTTCCTAAATTGTTTTTTGTTCGTTCAGTAATTTAACTCGTTAAAAGCTTCGGGCCGATCATTAGTCTTTATGATTGTGTCTGTACTTGTTTGAGTAAATAAAAAATCCACCGCACAGTGTTCCAGCTGAAATTGCCTCTGGAAATTGAACAAACGAGTTTGAAACCTTCACGGATGTGGGTGAACACAAATTAAGCAACATTTCAGATACCATTTTTGTTGAAAGTACAAACTAGGGGTGAGCTAACGTCCTGAACTTAGTTTACGAGTGTTGGAAACAAAGGTAAAGTTTGCTATGCCATTGCTATCTCGATTGTACAGTTGTTTTCACTTTTGTTATCGATTCTGTTTTCACACACGTGTAGTCGAGTTGTATACCGCAACAGGAAGTAATTTTAACTTTAAATATAACCTAACTTTATGGGTTTTGTGTTGGGTGGGACTCATACAATTTTGTTGTTCTCATGTTTAGAGTTGCTATTTATAAAATAAGTTATCTAGTCTAACAACAACAATTTTGCAAACTATAATAAAACAAGAAGCTCAGTTTTCTTCAATAAAATAATTGTTTCGTAGCGTAGTTTAGACTAATTGACTGCCAGACAACGTAGAGCCAATTCATTCAGATAGAACCATGACGAGCCATAAAGAAGATTGTGGGTAAGTAATAACAGCCACACGGGCTGATCCATTAGGTTAAGCTACGCTTGCCGGGGTTGGTCCGTGAATGGGTGACGATCTTTACATACCGAGACTTCTCCGTGTCTCGGAAAGCACATTAAACCATTGTTCCCGGCTGTCATTCGTGGACCTTTGACAGTCGTTACGGGTCGTCAGAAGCCGGAAAGTCTGACAAAAAGTTTCATCAAGGGGTATTGTATTACCCAGTTACTGGGTTGTGGAGGTCAGATAGACAGTCGATCCATGAAAAATACAGGTATTCAGCTGCATCCGGTTATACTGGAAGCCGACCCCAACATAGGATTGGGAAAAGGCAAGGAAGATTGATTGAGGACCGTGAAAAATGGAAAATATTTTTATATCAGGTGCAGGTGGTTGCTAGCAGCTGATTATGTATAGCCAGAGATCGAGTTAAATGGAGTGCCATTGATTGTCCAGTAATAAATAGCTGAAGTCTGATGATGGTGATAATGATTTGTAGGTATACCATTAACAATTTTTTTGAATATTCAACACTGAACGGTAAAAATATAAGTAAAAATCTTTTTAAAAACAAGCTTTGAACGAACTAAAAAGTACTAAATAAAACTTACGTAAACATAGAACTTTAAGAAGGACATTTACGCCTCAAGCTTTTAAGAAAATATTTAAGTTCTATGTTTATGTAAGTTTTATTTAGTAGTTCGTTAAAAGCTTGTTTTTAAAAAGATTTTTACTTATATTTTATTTTGTACTTTTTAGCATTAGGATTTGTTTAAATATCTGTTCTATCACCAGATAGATATCCAACAAGCTGTTTGTCGTATTTTTTGTATTTTCCGGCTCCTTTACCAGTCCCTGAATACCAAATATGTAATAATGTAAATTTTAGTTTTTATTTTAGTTTTCCAACCTGAATTAGTTTTATTTTATTTTTTTCATTTTTGTAATTTTAGTTTTGCAGTCTCGAAGAGGCTAATTAGTTTAACTGTCGCCAATTTCAACTTTTATTTATTAAAACCTTAATATAAAATATTTTATAATATTTTATTTTATAAGTAATGGTGCCCAAGATACAGGCTGTGCCTAGTTTGGGACCAACGGTACCTCATTATTGTAAAATAGATGTTGAAATAAACGATTTTTACTTTTACTTTACTTTTACCAGCTAGTGTAATAGCACTTGTCAATATAAATCCAATGAGACAAACAGACAGTGTTGGTTGACAGATTGTGGTTTTCCCATGGCCACCTTCCGGCTCCATCATCAGACCCTGAACACCACCTAGTGCCAAAGCACTTGTTACTACATGACCAATAAGTCCAAACAGATGGTGCTATCTTGTTTGATTGAGGAGTTCCTATGGCCAACTTCCGGCTCCATCATCACACCAGCTCCATGGTTTCATTTTTTCAAAATGTCTCGGTATTTGTATAAGTATGCCAAGTTTCAGCTCAATCGGATGCCAGAAAGTGCTTGAAAAATGTATGACAAATGGAGTAACCGGAAACAATAAACGAACAGAGCAAGCTGAAAGCTTGTAAAAAGAGATCAGCTGCGACCAAATACGCACCATACCTATAGGTGAAGGTTATTTCTCCTTGTACTTTGAGTAAACAAAATTTGAACATCACAAACTACGTCACCACTTGAAACTTCATACAGCCATAAAGTTTTGGGTCGACAATAACCTACTTCAGAGCACATAGGGTAAATACCGTAACTAGTGACAAATTGCTACCCATCGCCTACGATCACTAGAACACTCCCTTATCCCTAGTTGATTGCGACAACTTGTGAAATATGTTAAGCAGTTCACAATGACTTCGCTAAATTAAAGTCTCCATGTATTAAGTCGCTTCAGTTATTAAAACTGGTGAAAACCCGCAGCGATTTCGAAGTGTTTGCAATATCAATAAAAGCACACAGCCAAAAAAAACAAAGAAAAAAGATCGTTGGAACAATTTTTGAGGATAATTTGTAACACAAACACCCTTACACATCTGCGGTCTGCAGGGCGGTTGTAAATATTTGTCAGAATAATCAATAAGAGGAGTTTATCTGTTTAAATCCAATTCAATTCCCCGCTGAGCCAGCACAATGCACATGTCTGGATGCAATCCCCTTAGCATGCGATTCGGGAGTCCGGCCTGATTGGCAATTTATTGACTGGCCCGTCTCCTTTATCTTGGATGTCCACAACCTGGATCAAGTTGACACAAAGACAAATTGTGAGCATTCGGTAATCCGAGCTTATGGGTCATTGATGGCTGTTGTTAATGTCTCTGAAAAAGTGGGTTGCGTGAAATTGGATTTGGTATAAAAAATAAATTGTTCTTTAAGAAGATTTAGGTTTTTTGGGCAGATAAACTAAGTAATGAGACGTCCGTATTACATTTTTTTTTTACTTTTTTCTGGAAAATCATCGTACGTTCATTGTATGTGATTAACAATATAACATAACATAATCAGCCTATTAATGTTCCCACTGCTGGGACACAGGCGTCCTCTCTATGAGAGGGAGTGGGCTCTAATCTACCACGCGAGCCCAGTGCGGGTTGGTAGATGTCACATCATCGTGGGTTCAAACCCAAGCAGGCGCTTTACTTTGTGTAAATAATTTCATCACCACTGCTCTCAAAACGGTGAAGGAAAACATCGTGAGGAAACCGGCCATTTGTCTTAGAACCAAAAATTTTAAGTCATTTTTATTTTTTTTGAGTTCAATTTAACGGCCTCGACTTACAAGTTGTAGGTCGTGGGCCACGACCTACAACTCGTAAGTCGAGGTCGTTACCACTGAGCCACCACTGCTCTCTTACGATGTTATAT
The DNA here is from genome assembly GCA_948150665.1 of Conistra vaccinii. Classification (NCBI taxonomy): domain Eukaryota; kingdom Metazoa; phylum Arthropoda; class Insecta; order Lepidoptera; family Noctuidae; genus Conistra; species Conistra vaccinii. The sequence goes on along the minus strand of OX411328.1, from coordinate 9,661,556 downwards.
AACATAAAATCTCGCATGTATACCCCAAAGGGTTAGACAGATGTGGTACTACATCCATATTTCGCCAGGTAGGTTTAAGTCTCATATAATAAGAGGCGTGTGGTTGTCCGTGTGGTGCCGGACTTAAAGAATCGCACTACCCTATGTCTTCCCATGGGTGTCGTAAAAGGCGACTAAGGGATTACTAGAGAATGGGCAGCAGCGTTCTCTATGCACTATTTACACCATACTGCGATCGCCAACCCGCTTGCCAAGCGTGGCGATTATGGCAAACCCCCCCTAAAAATGACAAGCACCACAAACAAACGGCCCCTAGTGCCCGGCGGCCTACCTACCCTTGGCTACGGTAGCGGTCAAGGTCACGGTGAGGCAAGGGGTGCGAAGAATCCCCGGAAGAGATCCGGCTACCACAACCACCGGAAACTGGACCTGGCAACTTATAACACGCGTACACTCCGGACCGACGAGAAGATCATCGAACTCGAGGAAGAATTGAGCAGGTTACGATGGGGTATAATAGGATTATCCGAAGTCCGAAGAGAGGGGGAGGACTCGATAATCCTTAAATCCGGAAACTTGCTCTATTTCCGGGAGGGCGACCAGCAGTCCCAGGGTGGTGTCGGGTTTATCGTCCACAAGTCCCTTGTGAGCAACGTAGTGAAGATCGAGAGTGTGTCGACCAGGGTGGCGTACCTTATACTCAGAATATCCGCAAGATATTCGCTGAAGGTCGTACAGGTTTACGCCCCGACCTCGTCACACCCCGACGATGAGGTGGAGACCATGTATGAGGATATTTCTAGAGCCATGCATGCCTCTAAAACTCACTTCACCGTTGTCATGGGGGACTTCAACGCGAAACTGGGCAAACGAAATGATGATGAGCTGCGAGTGGGGCAATTTGGAGTTGGACGTCGGAACCACCGGGGTCACCTACTGGCCAGTTTTATGGAGAAGGAAGGCCTCTTTATGATGAACTCCTTCTTCAGAAAACGTGAGCACAGAAAGTGGACCTGGCAGAGCCCTGATGGTGCAACAAAAAATGAGATTGACTTCATTATGTCGACGAAGAAGCAAGTATTCAATGATGTCTCTGTGATCAACGCGGTGAAAACCGGAAGCGATCACCGCATGGTAAGAGGCACATTGAACTTAAATATTAAGCTGGAAAGATCTCGACTGGTGAAGTCTACGCTCCGTCCAGCACCGATCCAAGTCCAAAACCCCGAGAGCTTTCAGCTCGAACTTCAGAATCGTTTCGAGTGCCTAGGGAGCTCCGTGGACGATTTTAACGATGGGTTCGTGGAAACTGTCCATACGGTCGGGTCCAAGATCTTTAAGACCCGTCGTACAAATAGAAACAAGAGGCTCTCTGATCCTACTATACAGCTCATGAAGGAGAGGCGCGAGATGATCCTCCAGTCTTCAGACGATGCGTTCAAGTACCGGCAGCTCAATAGACGGATCTCTAAGTCCTTAAAAAGCGACCTTCGTCGCTTTAGTACGGACCGCATTAAGGACGCGATAGAGCGGAATAAGGGCTCCAAGGTCTTTGCAAGAGATCTGTCTATTGGGCAGAGCCAGCTTGCAAAGCTGAAGACCGATGATGGCAGGATCGTATCCGCCAAACCTGAAGTATTGAGAGAGATCGAGAGGTTCTATGGACAGTTATACACGTCATCCAGTAACCCCGTTACGAATCTGGCAAACGACCCAAGAGCTAGATTAACCCGACATTATACCGAAGATATCCCGGACGTCAGCTTGTACGAGATTAGGATGGCTCTAAAGCAACTTAAAAACAACAAGGCGCCGGGTGATGACGGAATTACGGCCGAACTCTTAAAGGCCGGTGGGAAACCCGTTCTAAAGGCCCTCCAGAAGCTGTTCAATTCCGTCATACTCGAGGGTAAAACGCCACAGGCATGGAGCAGAGGTGTGGTGGTACTCTTTTTTAAAAAGGGCGACAATGCCCTGCTTAAGAACTATAGGCCCATCACACTTCTGACCCATGTCTACAAGCTGTTTTCAAGAGTCATCACGAACCGTCTCGCGCGCAGGTTTGACGACTTCCAGCCTCCCGAACAAGCCGGATTCCGTAAAGGCTTTAGCACCGTGGACCACATACATACGCTGCGGCAGGTTATACAGAAGACCGAAGAGTATAACCTGCCTCTCTGCTTAGCGTTCGTGGATTACGAGAAAGCCTTCGATTCGATCGAGACATGGGCTGTACTGCAGTCTCTTCAACGGTGCCAGATCGACTATCGGTACATCGAGGTGTTAAAGTGCCTATACAAAGACGCCACTATGTCAGTCCGACTCCACGACCAGACCTCGAAACCTATCCTTCTGCAGCGAGGTGTGAGACAAGGAGACGTTATCTCTCCGAAACTGTTCACCGCTGCACTGGAGGATGTCTTCAAGATTCTGGACTGGAAAGGGCTAGGCATCAACATCAATGGCGATTATATCACTGACCTTCGGTTTGCCGACGATATAGTTATCATGGCTGAGACCATGGAGGACCTCAGTATAATGCTCGATGACCTCAGTAGAGCCTCCAAAAGAGTGGGTCTTAAAATGAACATGGACAAGACAAAGGTCATGTCAAATGCCCATGTAACACCCGCCCTCATAAAGATCGGAGACGCTACGCTCGAAGTTGTAGACGAGTATGTTTACCTAGGACAAACTGTTCAGCTAGGTAGGTCCAACTTCGAGAAAGAGGTCAATCGTCGAATCCGACTCGGTTGGGCAGCGTTCGGGAAGCTACGCAATATCTTCTCGTCCCACATACCACAGTGTCTCAAGACGAAAGTCTTTGACCAGTGCGTGTTGCCAGTGATGACTTATGGCACTGAAACGTGGTCGCTCACAATGGGCCTAATTAGAAGGCTAAAAGTCACCCAAAGAGCAATGGAGAGGGCTATGCTTGGAGTTTCCCTACGTGATCGAATCAGAAATGAAGAGATCCGCAGGAGAACCAAGGTAACCGACATAGCCCGAAGAATTGCCAAACTTAAGTGGCAATGGGCAGGACATATTGCTCGCAGAACAGATGGCCGATGGGGCCGAAAGGTTCTGGAGTGGCGACCACGTACCGGAAGACGTAGCGTTGGAAGGCCTCCCACAAGATGGACCGATGACCTAGTAAAGGCCGCAGGAATTCGCTGGATGCGGGAAGCACAGAATCGGTCGAAGTGGCGGTGCTTGGGGGAGGCCTATGTCCAGCAGTGGACGTCTTTCGGCTGATATGATGAATAAGAGGCGAGCCTATTGCAAAAAAAAAATGCTTGTGGCATTATCGATTTAAATATTTAATACAATTTGCAACTTAAGAACATAACAAGGTGCATAGAACTTATCGCAATTCCTTCGAAATATTAACTGTTATATTGATCTCCTTAGACCCTTCCATAATTCTGCCAATGATAACAGAAACAACATTATTATGTATAAGTAATATCCCTTCCCTCGATGTAACCTTTATAATCAGATAAACTATCAGTAGAAATAAACAGGAAGTCTCCTCCTACACAAATCGTTAGTGTAGTCGAGTCTGAAGATTCGCGATAAGCGATGGACTTCGCGATAGGCTAACAACCTCGTTACTTATGCACTATTGTAACCTTTAGACTCGTATCGCTAATGGCTAAACTGTTGCTAAGTCAGACCGCGTTAGTGTAATTTCCTTCAGCTTGAAACATGTAGGAAAATGCGCTAAACCTGTGTTTGGTGGATATGTTTACAAAGAATGGTAACACCAGCATAATTTTTTTAAGTTTGTTTTTGCAGTGCTGTCCACGTACCCTTTGCTAATGTATTTAAAGGAAAATGTGAACGTCGAATTTAATTGGTATTTCCTAAATCACTTTACAATTTACAACACAAATCTTAGCAATTTATATTAAGAAAAGACAGAAAAACACTGCACATCGTCGTAATAAAATCTCTTTTACGACACCACGATTTACTTATAAAAAACCCCTGTTCGCCGTAACGTTTTAAAATGCCCACAGGAAGAAATCTTGTGGGCATCGTAAAATGCAACTAAAGACTGAAATTTATTTCAGGTGGGGCGGAAAAGGGTTCGCTTGAAGGTGCGGTGTTGTAAGGCAGTCACGTCTCGTTCTCGTAAATGGATTAAGAACTAGTTGTACTCTTGGTTGAAAGTAAGCAATTCTGTAAAATGGGTTCTGGTTACAATAATCTTGTTGTTAGTCGTTTTTGTAATGCCTATAGGACAATAAAGGTTTTATTGCGCTACCAATTTATGGAAAAATAAGCTATGCAATTGAGTTTTAATACGCGATAACTACGCAACGGTGGGTATGAAGATAATGCTACGCTCTAGCGCAAGGTGTAGAAACGAAACTGCTTTATAAACATAATTATCATTACGGTTGGGGAACTATACTACGGCGTAGCGACCACGCTACACCGAAGCGACTTTGCTACGCCGTAGCGACGCTGCGCTCTGCCGCGGTAATAGGGTATATTTTTACACTATTGAGGCAACTAGACACGTTTTATTTAAAGACTTCATAACAAAAGCACGAATCTAATTAATAGGTAATTATTTGAACTAATAACCGACGGTATTTTTGCAATTTCTGTGGAAATTACAGCAATTATTCAAGAACGTACAGTACATTGCGTTCTAAACATAAGACTTAAAACAACAAAGCTCACGAGACTTGGTTAATATGTGTTTTATTACCTAACATATGCCTCGGGAATTAGAATTTAAGCATTTCAATCATGAATAAATTAGTTAGGTAGCATAATATCTGCTAGTAAACCTGTACCCTTCAAACTAGGGCAGAAGTATGTCAGAGCGCGTATAATTTGAACAGGATACAACCTTCGTTAGGCACTTGTGACTAAGGGTGTATTATTCTGCGTAAACTTATGTAAGTTTTGCTTTATAGCCTAGATAAGCCAATGTTTTACATTATGGAAATGTAAGACATGAAGAATAAACGCAGAAGGTTAAGAAATATTTAATTGAAAAGGAATATAACTGACGGTGAATTTTTTTTTTGAAGATTGAAGATTTTTTTTTGTTGTAATATCACTATCATGTAGATTATTTATTGAAAAATATAAATTATCTACAACTGACTGAAGATAAAAAATTAAGGACCTATTTGTAAATATCCCGTAAATAAATGACGATAAAACCTTGTTACAACGAATAATTAAATCTCAAAACATAAAACAATAAAAAACAGTTGAGATTATGTCGTGCGACATTCGGTTGGAACGAAGTTCCTTTCGCTTTTGCACACTTGACATTTTGACCGTCACGACATCGTTGTTACGGAACAAAAGTGTCATGACTTTTAAAATGTTAATTTTTTTTCGGTCTAGCTCTCATTCGGCCTTTGGCCTGATCATCACTTACCATATGGTGAGATGCAGGCCAAGCGCTTCCCCGTTGAGTAACGTACAAATCGTACAATAACAATAAAGAACTTCGTTTCAAAAATAAGTTAGTTACTATTACGAGTGTATAAACAATCAAGCTACAAATATAGACACATATTTTAGATCTAAGTTTCTCTCTGTACCTACCTATTTCCAATTGTGACGTAGAACCAACAAGACGTTTATAACCTGCGTGTTTTATTCCGCAACATTTATAACATGACAAAAATGAAGATAAAACTACCTCTCGCCCTATAAAGCCCTAGTATCTAACTTATTTAATCTGTAGTAGCCCCTACCCCATATTCATTATTTATTTTGCCTCGAGCCACGTTTACCCTCGTCCTAGATACATCGCTATTTCGATCACAGCAAAATAAAGTAACATAAAAATACAAACATAGATTTGTTTTTATACAGCACGAAAAACATTATTAAAAAAACAACGCTTGTTAAATATTCCAGTATTCCCTGTTCATTTCAAAAACATACAATTTGTAAAAAACATTATTCTTTATACATATTTTATATTGTTTTAGCTTTATTTTACGTGATTTACTTTTAAAATTACAGATTACTCGATGGTAACGTTCAGGGGAGCGCGAACCGGCTAAACAAAACCGTTATTGCGTATTGGTGCTAAATCCGGGGAAGCGACATAAAAAGGGGAGGCTTATATTTAGCGGTGGGCGAAACCAGGTCGTGTGATAATGATCGTTTTATCGTTTCAAGCTTTTATTATAAACAACAATATGATGTATAAAAATACGGGTGTTTAATTTGTCTTCTTCTTTCTGTCGATCTGCAACTTACATTTATGTCTTTTCTACTTCTGACACTAGTTCATAAGGCAAAAAAATAAGCTATTGTTTAAGTTACTTTGTAATGTCATTAATTTGTAAGTTGAAATAAACAAATAAAATATGCTTTTCTTCAAGTCACCATCTCGCTTTCCACTCTACTGAAACAAAACAAACAAACATCAAATAAAACAATATCCATTAATTACTCCCCTAAACTCGCACAATAAAAATAAAAATTAAAACTCCAGACCGTAACCTCTCGATAAACAGAAACACGTTTTAAGACCCCGTCTTAGTTAATAGACGAACTCAATTAACAAAATGGCAACCGAACCAAACAAACAACAAACGAAGTAAGAATCAAATGAGCTCTCAAACAGCGTCTGTAGGTAATTAAAATGTAATAATTGAAGCGTCTGGATCCTCCATATCATTATAATGAGAACTAGTGTTGTACTCGCTTCAAACGACCTTCGTTAGCACGATCGTGAACAAAATTAATGATGTAATGCGGTTGTTCGTACTAAATTTGGTATGTTGCGGTCTAATTATGTTCCTGTCACTGGTTTTGACTCGAACGCCTGCACTTGTAATCTTTGTTTGCTCATCACTGGTTATTGTGACGTGGGGTGGTAATTGCGTATTGCGCACGTAATATTTTGATGAAGGAACAAATTAATGAGGAAGAGGTTAAAACTAGTGTTGCCCAAATGCAAGACCAAGACGAGACTTAGCTAGTCTTGGTCTTGGTCTTGCGTCAATACACCTGGTCTTGGTTTTGGTCTTGGTATTGCGCTCTCAGTCTTGGTCTTGGTCTTGGTCTTGCAGCAAGAGTCTCGCAAGTCTTGCAATTACCTATTGCTATTTATTAATGATCTTCAAGGTCATTTCATTTTATCCTCCTGTGCCAACCCTACCAAAATAGGTAACCATATTGTATGCCTCTGTCCGTACTCTGTGGCGGGCGGCGCGCGGTGGCAATCAAACAGTGTCAAATGCTGTGATACACTTGTCGCAGTCTTTGATTAAGAAGCGTCTTTTTCGGTAAAATATCAAATAAGTAGGTACATAAACACTGACCGACCAATGGTTTATTCGCGTAACGTAATTTAGAGATAGACCATACCATAATACCTCGTTAACATTCAGCCATTGCCATTCGTATTGCCGGAAATATTTCCCTAAATATTGATGTGGCAACGTCAAGGGAAATGTGTGTTTACATTGCCGCTTCACATGTCTTTCAAAGATTCAACACAAACACTCATTCCCATTCGCGGTACCGGCCCTTTGATGTCCGCCAAAAAACCGCCAATTTGGACCTGCCCAAATCTCAGTTTGACTTAACTGCGAGACGCAAGAGTCTCGCAGGCTTAGTCTTGTTCTTGCTTAAATCTTGCAGGGTCAGTCTTGGTCTTGGTCTTGCTCAAATAAGTCGGTCTTGGTCTTGGTCTTGGTCTTGCGAAAATGCAAGAACAAGACCAAGACTGCAAGACCAAGACCGATTTTGGGCAACACTAGTTAAAACCTCCCTGCCGATTCAGAATTTCACGGTAAATAATTCAATTGCATTTACTAAGAACGCTAGACACCGAACGTTTCAATACATTTTAATTCGCGATATTAGTCAAAATTGTCAACTCGACGTTATTGTGTCAATGTTGAGTCGAAAGACTTTACACTAAAATGTTCTGCATCCAGCTGATCAGTCAAGTAAAATAATAATTTAAAAAATTAAAAACACGACTTTCTTGTCAAAAAATGAACTAAAAAGTCAAAAACAAGCTGTATTAATTAATCTGTATATAAAGCGAAAAGTCACTCATTTACTCGCTGACTAAACAGAATAAAATTGTTATTGCAGTCGGGGGACCTCTTAGATTAAAAAGTGTTCCACAGAATGGTCCCCCGACTGCAATAACAATTTTATTCTGTTTAGTCAGCGAGTAAATGAGTGACTTTTCGCTTTATATACAGATTAATTAATACAGCTTGTTTTTGACTTTTTAGTTCATTTTTTGACAAGGCAGTCGTGTTTTTAATTTTTTAAATTATTAATTTTTATTTTATGCTTTTCAGTGAGAAGTTTTATTAAAATAAAACATGTTAGGTGGCTTTATTTTTAAGCACTAAAAGTGCTTTTATACTCTCACGGCGAGGCGAGGCGTGGATGGGATTAACGATGACGACGACGGCTCCCCCTTGGTCACGCCGACTCGCACTGGGTCATGCGGTTGCGCTTGCTCACACTAGGTCGCATCGAGTCGCATTGAATCAGGCCGGCTCGCTCTGGGTTGTGGCTGCTCATACTGGGTTGCGCCGGCTCGCACTCGGTTGCGGTAGATAGCCCTGGGTCGCGCAGGCATAGCCTACCAAATCATTATTAGGGCGCTCTATCAGATTTCTCCGACGATTTGGTTCTTCTAGAGACTTTTTATCATGTGGCTGGTGGATACATTTTCGTGGATCCAAAACGCTGATTGCCAAACCTTCTAGCTGTCTGACTAAGCGCAACATAAGCCCGGGCTTTTGGCAGTAATTTTAGGACCTAGATCCACGACGGCTTTGTCCAGTGCTGTCCCGTGCAGCTTGTACACTGTCACGGCTCAACATAATATATTTTTATTATAAGTGGTAGCACGTGCCGCTCAACTTTACCATGACCCCATAACGCGTCGAATTCGACTTTGCTGGGTTCAACTTTGACACCCACGCGGCCTGTGTTTCCACATATTGTTTTGTCATCGAATTCTACGGAGACATTCTCCGGATTCAAGTTTATCACGGCATAGTGAAGGCCATTCGAATTTTCGGATGTTCCCCATCATAGCTTGATTTACTAAGCCGTGTTCAACGTTAATGTTCTTTCGTAACATAACTCTACACCACTTAAATCTACACCCACACAATTTTTTTAAAACGCAACTATACCACCTGTATATTACCACTAACTATACCACCTGTTATTGGGATTGGAAGGAATGAACTCCACTTTCGGCCGTTGTCTGTAGGTCTTGGCTTCTACAGATATATCCACTGCCTTCATTTCGTACATCCGGCATATTGTCGAGAGCTCGTTGGTCATGCCGGTGGTGTATTCATACACTTGTATTGTTGTGGGAAATATGCCCATACACTTGCCATTTGCAAATGGACCCGTCAGTGGGACTGTACGACGATCCAGTATTAATAGTTGCTGCATATTAGTTGACCGACCCGCTAATTATTTAAAATGTCCACAAAAGTAGTGTCATCTGTTTGTCTCATGTTTTGCGGCCGTTTGCAGAAGCTAAACAGCATCCATAAGTCCACTTCAGCGTCTAAATGCGACGGTTGCTTGAAGCAATAAGCGCCTGCAGATTTAGCTACTGGTGGAAATTGCATATAGGTCTTTAAAGAGCAAAACATTGACACCTCCAAAATAAGTGTCGCTCACTTTCATTTGTTGGATTCTTATGTGCACATTTCTGAGAGTCGTATATGGTATTATTGAAATCTCATCAATGATGAGCCATGTTTAATTTGGTTTTCCACTTTTGCCTTTCTCTTTGAAGGCGCTCGCCGTTCAACAGACGCATGTTTTCTGTCCTGCCCTTTTTATTAGGAAGGCCAAAAGTCGAATGTAAGGTAGAACTCCCAATCAGTTGAGCTGCTACGTCAGTTGGCGCTGCTACCACTACGACTTTGCCGTTGGTATTATAACTGAGGCGGCGCGGACGTATTTGATCCACCACAAGTTTTAAGTTTTAGGGTAAACGTTTTACCCGTCCCACCGTCTCCTGTTAAAAACACTCGCCATGCGCATATGTTACTCATGTGATGATGAAAGAATTATAATAATAACTCAAACATCTACGAAACCATTCACTAGTTACTGATTAAAGCGTTTGCAGCCAAAGATGAAATGTTTGTTTTGCATGAACGGTAGTACATGCAAAACAGGTAGGGATACCTATGTTAAAAGACATTGCCTAATTTTGTATGGAAGTTGGACCAAGTGCTGCCTAGAATACTCACATAGTGCATTTTGTTCCTCAGACCATCACTAACCTGTATTTCAAAGCGCATATAAATCTATCCCAGGAGTCCAAAGAAAAACAGTCTCTTGTTTTGAATATTTTTATTGGAAAAAATTAACTTAGTAGCAACAAATGTACAAAATCAACTATTAAACAGTTATTGTGCATTCAATTATAATTGTAGTAATTGTATTTTGATGTTGTAGTTGGAGTTGGACGTCGGAACCACCGGGGTAACCAACTGGCCAGTTTTATGGAGAAGGAAGGCCTCTTTATGATGAATTCCTTCTTCAAAAAACGTGAGCACAGAAAGTGGACCTGGCAGAGCCCTGATGGGGCAACAAAAATGAGATTGACTTCATTATGTCGACGAAGAAGCAAGTATTCAATGATGTCTCTGTGATCAACGTGGTGAAAACCGGAAGCGATCACCGCATGGTAAGAGGCACATTGAACTTAATTATCAAGCTGGAAAGATCTCGACTGATGAAGTCTACACTCCGTCCAGCACCAATCCAAGTCCAAAACCCCGAGAGCTTTCAGCTCGAACTTCAGAATCGTTTCGAGTGCCTAGGGAGCTCCGTGGACGATTTTAACGATGGGTTCGTGGAAACTGTCCATACGGTCGGGTCCAAGATCTTTAAGACCCGTCGTACAAATGGAAACAAGAAGCTCTCTGATCCTATTATTCAGCTCATGAAGGAGAGGCTCGAGATGATCCTCCAATCTTTAGACGATGCGGTCAAGTACCGGCAGCTCAATAGACGGATCTCTAAGTCCTTGAAAAGCGACCTTCACCGCTTTAGTGCAGACCGCATTAAGGATGCGATATTGGGCAGAGCCAGCTTGCAAAACTGAAGACCGATGATGGCAAACGACCCAAGAGCTAGATTAACCCGACATTATACCGAAGATATCCCGGACGTCAGCTTGTACGAGATTAGGATGGCTCTAAAGCAGCTTAAAAACAACAAGGCGCCGGGTGATGACGGAATTACGGCGGAACTCCTAAATGCCGGTGGGAAACCCGTTCTTAAGGCTCTCGAGAAGCTGTTTGATTCCGTCATACTCGGGGTAAAACACCACACGCATGGAACAGAGGTGTGGTAGTACTCTTCTTTAAAAAGGTGTGTGAGTATGTCAGTCCGACTCTACGACCAGACCTCGAAACCTATCCTTCTGCAGCGATGTGTGAGACAAGGAGACGTTATCTCTCCGAAATTATTCACCGCTGCACTGGAGGATGTCTTCAAGGTTCTGGACTGGAAAGGGCTAGGCATCAACATCAATGGCGAGTATATCACTAACCTTCGGTTTGCCGACGACATAGTTATCATGGCTGAGGCCAAGGAGGACCTCAGTATAATGCTAGATGACCTCAGTAGAGCCTCCAAAAGAGTAGGTCTTAAAATGAACATGGAAAAGACAAAGGTCATGTCAAATGCCCATGTAACACCCACTTTCATAAAGATCGGAAACGCTACGCTCGAAGTTGTAGACGAGTATGTTTACCTAGGACAAACTGTCCAGCTAGGTAGGTCCAACTTCGAGAAAGAGGTCAATCGTCGAATCCGACTCGGCTGGGCAGCGTTCGGGAAGCTACGCAATATCTTCTCGTCCCACATACCACAGTGTCTCAAGACGAAAGTCTTTGACCAGTGCGTGTTGCCAGTGATGACTTATGGCACTGAAACGTGGTCGCTCACAATGGGCCTTATCAGAAGGCTAAAAGTCACCCAAAGAGCAATGAAGAAGGCTATGGATCACCAAAATGGATCACAAGTGACGTAAGACAGCAAAAAGTAGTCGGTTTTTTTTTAATTCTGGCATCTCGCAGCTGACCACTAAGGTCCTGGCTGGTTAACCGAACTTTCCTGTGGCTGCCTTTAGCTACTACACTAAAAGTCTCCATCCAGGGGCATAAACTATTCTAAATTAAAATTAGGCGAACGCTCGCTAAAGGCACGGGAGGGGGGGGGGGGCGCGGTTGCTGGGTCCATAAGGGAGTATAGGGGGGTATTTATAAATACATTTTTAAGAAAAAATATATCAAAAACGTTGTTTAATGCAAGATTAGTCATTATCACAAAAACTGGATTTATTTATTTTTCCTGGGACCAATTTTTTTTTTTTAATTTTTTTATAGTTCATGTGTATGCTACAGTACCACTAGACCAACTCACATTCCTAGGCAGCACTTGGTCCAAACCTAGGCAATCTCCTTTATGTCAATAAATTATATAGTTTTGGAATGTGCTCATCAAGGCCTTCAATTGAATACCCATATTGTAAGAAATAATTGACATTTCATTTTTTTACCTTTTGAAAATGGACCCATACTACCGCCGCGAGGATTTTTTTCAAATAAAATATATGCCTATGTTACTCGGAAGGATGTAAGGATTCTAACGATACCCCATACATCCAAATCTGTTCAGGCATTTAAAAGTTATGGTGGAACAAAGAAACTCACATACATACACGAACCCTGAACACATTACACTCCTTTTGGGCAGTCGTGTAAAAAAGAGACATCATGCATTATACTGACGGTTATGCGGTTGGCAAACAACAACCAATAATCTTGTTCTATCGATAGATTTTTTACAAAATGGCCATCATCCTATAAACTTCCAAATTATTGATACACAACCTGCCGCTCAAGTAATTCTGCGGATTGATCCACTGATATCACCACCACAGTATATTAAAGAAAAGGAGGTATTTTACTTATACTTATACTATTACTTATTTAATGCTTAAGATAATTATATTTTTTAAATATGCTGACTGATCTATATAATCATTATTATATTTCAATTTTTTTTAATTTAAATTACCAAAATATCAAACAAATTGGATAGTTAACATCAACACTAAAACTCCGCACCATAACTTAATAAATCAAAAAGTCACATACAGATTAAGACCAATGTAAAAAAATATCATCTCATTTCGTCACCGCGCCCAAGCTGAGGAATTGATAAACTTTTTCTGCGTCGTGTTGACAGAAAATCTCATTATGTACGGAAAAACGTATTAAAACTCATTTCAACAATTTTATTTTTGTTCTACAGTTAGACGATAGTTTTGCTGATCATTATAAATTTTTGCTTCCGACGGACACCTGCAGAATACAGAAATGTTCATTGAAAAAGTTATTTTCTGTCTGCAGAGCTCAGAATGTTTCCTATTGGAAAAGTTATGATACATCAAAACATCGAATATCTTCGCGGGATGTCAGGATGGAGTTTTATATTTCGAAATGGCTCAGATGTTTTAGTTTTAAAGGTGGTGTAACTTGGACTACTTTTTAAGTTTATATGAAGTTCAAGCCTTAAAACATGTGAGCTGAGCATTAGTTTTATAGTTGTTGAACAAAGTGAGCTAAGTAACATACACAAAAATTGGATCATGTAAAGTTGGGAGTTAATTTGGTGTGTTTTCCATGAAACAAGAAAATATAGTTACGTCACCAAATTTTTTTGTGACCATTCGTGTCCTACTTTTCTGACACAAATAAACGTTGCGATTGATCACAAATCGTTACTTTTTATCATTCCTGAAACATCTGCCCCTTGATCTCCCCAATTTCCGTCCGAAGCGCCTTCTTATTCCAAACTTTGACCAACTTTTGGGAGCGTTCAATATTATTACAATTTTTATGGTGGCTTTAGTATTTACATAATGATTAGGTGTTCTATTTTTCGAAGAGATTGCTGCAAAAATGTATTTTTGGTTTGAAACAAAAATAAAACTGATCAGATAGGAACTTGTCGACGACGCTTCGTTCCTAAAATTTTAACAAATAATAAGTCAGTGTGTGTGAGTAATTAATTCTTTAATATCTAGCCTGTGCTATGTTTAATGATGTGCAATAAAATACGATCTAATTATGTTAAAGCCCTCAACGGACATCTGTTGTGTGTCGATGCTTTGCAGAACTACGGATATATCCAGTAATGAGGAAATTTATATTAATTTATCCATGAACACGTTCTTATGTGTGCTTATTGTTAATTTCCATTGGTGTTGTATTTATTCGGATTGGATTATTGTAATGTTTGTTGTCAGGAGGACAACAAACAAATTCATGGCGTTCGATTTAACAGTCTAGAAAGTAAAGTCTAAGTAATGTGTAGATAAAAATTTAAGGTGGTAGATGCAAAATATGGATCAGAGTTAGTAGAAGACAAAATTTTAAAAAGTAAAAAAAACAAAAAACCCCGCTACATCAATAGTGAACTTTAAAAAAGATGGACACAAGTTAAATAACTTAATACTATAAACAATCTCATGCAGTCGGGAAAAAGGTTGAAAAAGACCTATTGACTCCGAAGTGAATAGGGCTTTATTGTTAAACAAGATGCTTTATCACAGGTTTATTATAAGTTTTGAAATTTGAGAATGGTTGCTAACCAACTTTAAGTCGTTACAGATCTTAAATGGTAATTCAAAATTACCAAAAATATAAAATAAACCTATGGATGATTTTCAAAGACATATTCAATGATATCCCACTTGACAATAAGACGACTTTCATTTTTTTTTCTTTTTCACTATAATATGGTATCACATTACGCTACTTTGCATCGACGGCGACGCAACCCAGTCGGGGAAAAAAGCAACATTCAGTATAGACTAGGATATTTCCTTAATAATAATATTATTATTTATTGAGACTAGAAAAAAAGAGTAGAAAAAAAACTGGATTATACTGGAACATTATACCTCACAGAGACAAAACCTTTAGTGATGAGAAAGATAGTTAACATTCTTCGTGCCTATTATTGCTAACCAACGCACCAAGTTATGCGTGCTTCTACTACCAATGAATCCATCTCTTCATCTCATCATCTCATCTCTTATTGGTTCAACGAGATTGGATCCGAGCTCCAGACCTTATTAGGGATTAGGAACCTATTTACTAGACCTAGTTTATTTACTTTTGCCTTTTCGTCATATCTGTTCGGCTGCCTATGAGGAAAACATGTATTGGGTCGGTGTGGAAATATTTTCTAAGAAAAATCCGTCACGAAGTAAGGATAAAATATTACTTCACTAGCGGGTTATTCTCACTATATGATCTTGAATCATTTACAGAATGTAATAAAATGGTAAAGATTAGGAGGTGAAAGCACATAAAGAAATAATGTAGGTATTTCTAAAAGAATTAGGTATAATTTAGTTGAATAGATGGATATCGATGTTATATAGAGCAAGTGTTTTTGTTTATCAGTGTTATATTGTTCTTTGCCTATTCCTTTGGTGAATTTTTCTGTGTTAGTAGGGATCTGGTGTTTTTTTGTAGGTACGAAGAACCAGCACAATGTGCTAATTGCTTTGAAATGATGGATTTCTTTCTTTAAGCTTTAACATGGACAGTACAAAGACAAAGGTGTAAGTATAAAATCGATTGCAACTAAATTCATAGTGAAAATTTCAAAGAAGACAACAAATACATTGTTACAAGTCTTATCAAGAAAAGGAAGAAGTGCTGAAGTAGTTTTATTGTTTTAAAACTTTGTTTGTTTATTAAGAAAAATGGTTGAAGTTTTCTTTACAAAGTAACAAGGTATTGTCTCATGTTATTAACTATTTCTTTACTTTTAGTAGATACAAGAGGAGCTCGTGGCTAAGTAAAAATAGCCGCACGGGTCGCTCCATCAGGTTACGCTACGCTTGCCGGGGTTGATCCGAGGATGGGTGACCATCTTTACATATCGAGACTCCTCCGTGCCTCGGTAAGCACTTTAGGCCGTTGGACCCGGTTGTCATTCTCGGATCTTTGACAGTCGTTACTCCCATAACGAAGCCCGAAAGTCTGACAACCAGTCTTACCAAGGGGTATCGTACCATCCAGTTATTGGGTTGTAGAGGTCAGATATGTAGTCGCTCCATGTAAAATACTGGTATTCAGCTGCATCCTGTTAGATTGGAAGCCGATCCCAACACAGTTCGGAAAAGGCTAGACAGATTAATTTAGTAGATAGGTACAGAATTCTTCGTTTGTACCTACTTAAATAATGTTCTTCTTTTCATGACTGTGGTTAGTGACTAACCTGGTGTCAGAATTTTAAAGCCGCCCATGGGCCTCTGACTTGGCTTCACATGCCGTCATATCTCTCAGGCATACCGGTTTCCTCACGATGTTTTCCTTCACCGTTTTTGAAGCACGTGATCCTAATTATACAATACGCACATGAATCCGAAAAGCCAGAGGTGCGTGCCGTGGGTTCAAACTCGAGACCTACTACTTGGCTGCCTGATGATCATACCACTAGGCTATCACTGCTCAAATAACAGTGTAAGAAGACAAACCTGTCCCTACTTTATTACATTTTATTAAACTTATTCTCACAATTTTTCAAACTAGCAACTTCGACTTAACGTGTCAGGTTCTTCATAATGTTTCTAACAGCATTATTTATGCGGAAGCCTTTGCGACACGTACCTCATGTATAAACAACTCGGAAACTTACTGAAGTAATGCGACTAAGTTAAGAGTTTATTCGCTAGTTTTAATATTTCCTGAGCCGCTTAAAAAGTTCGTGTTTTATCTTTTGTCGCTTTAATTTCTTTCGTGGAAAATAGTTTACATAGAGCGAACCGTTTATTTTTTTCTGTACATAGTTTATTATAATCTGCTTAGTTTTTCCTTACTATGTTGGGGTCGGCTCCTAGTCTTACCGAATGCAGCTGAATACCAGTATTTTACATAGAGCGACTACTTATCTGACCTCCACAACCCAGTTACTGGGTAACACAATACGCCTTGGTAAGACTGGTTGCTAAGGACATAATTCTTAGAAACTAGCTTTCGCCCGCGACTTCGCCTGTATGAAGGACGGAAATTATCCCAAGGTAACGTACTACCGAGTAGTACCAAGATAAAAAGTATCCAGGTGTTAATCCAGGTTATAAACTATCTGTGTGATAATTTTATTCAAATCTGTTCAGCTGTTTTGGCGTGATTGAGTAACAAACATACAAACTTTCACATTTATAATATTAATTAATTAATTAGGATAGTAGGATTTAATTTGTATGTGATATTTTCTTCGAAAAACGATATTTCTGTTTTGGTATCTAACAAGTTGTTAGTAAGGTTTCTATTACGGATATTCCTTCTATAGAATCCAATTTATTTTGCGGGCATTTGAGGTGCTTCGAGGTATATCCCATTTATATTTTCATTAAGATTGAAGTAGTTCCTATAGATGCCATTTTAAGTGATACTTTGCTTTTGATGAAAGATTAATCATCGTTCCATGTTTGGAAATTAAACGAATTACTTTTTAATAACAGTATTAAGTACATTTTTAGGGTTCCACTATCCGAAGGGTGCCAAACGAGACATTATTACTAAATCAAACGTTTTTTCTTTTTTACCCTCGACGGGGAAGCTCTTGGCCTGTATCTCACCTGATGGTAAGGGATGTTCAGGCCGAAGGTGGAAGCGAGCTTCACCCGGAATCCTCAACCACAGAGGAATTGACTATCTTATCTCTAACTGCCGAAACACAAAGCTGTAAAATGCAATGCTGTGTGCTGTGCAATTTTTATTATTTGTTGTTATAGCGGTAATAGAAATACATAATTTCAACTTTTTATCTATTCGGTTCATGAGCTACAGCCCGCTGACGGACAGACGGACCAACGGACGGACGGACAGCGGAGGCATATTAATAAGGTTCCATTTAATACTCTTCGGATACGGAACCCTGATTAGAGGGGTTCCTAATACAAGAAACGTGTTTTTTTTTTCTGCGTTTTTTGCGAAATTTGTACAGTGGTACGGAACCCTACGTGGTCGAGTCTAACTCGCACTTAGGCGTTTTTTATTAATTCGCAATTCTTCTAAATATGAATAGTAGCCAAGGAATATTTGAATATTTATCTGCCTACTATCACTCGTCGCCTCCGAGCCTCGCAATTACAGTCTTGGACTTTTCCCAATTTTCAATTATTCCTTATGTACCACTAGCGGAAGAAATAAACATAAATTCGACGACTGAATACTGAATTTCTTTTTTTTTCATTTTCATGGCAGTATTTTCCGGCCTGTAATTATTTTTGGAGACAGCTATAAAAAAAACTGAGTCAACGATGGGTTTCAATGTTTTTGATCCAAGCTATGATGTCAGACCTGCTACTTTTTAGGGTCCCGTACCAGATGGATGCCAAACGGAACCCTATTACTAAGCTGCCGCTGTTCGTCCGTCTGTGTGACCGTTGCAATTTTCACAGATTGTGTATATCGATTGCAGCTATAACATTTTTTTTGTACTTTATTAAGTTAGTAATTAGAGGGGGTCCCCAAGAAACGTGGTTTTTCGGCGTTTTTTGCTCGATCTTAATACGGCATGGAACCCTAGTGTGCGAGTCCAACTTGCACTTGGCCAGTTTTCTTTACTCTATATAAGTTCACGACTCTGTAGTTATGTAGGTCGTTGTTCTTTTGTCATTATTCTATCAAAAGTAACACTGTGAACTCCCTTATCCGCTTGACCGTTACAGTCGATATCAGGTGGGCATAACAATTAAAAAGACATTGACCAAACCTGGTATCGCTATTTACTCTGCTGTGACTTAAGTTTATAATGTTGATAAATCTTGTTTTTAATTATAATAATTTTATCTGGTAATGCGAATCCTTAAATTCTCCAGATAAAAAAACACCATAAAAGTATTAGTTTTTATTTCGATTTCCTATTTTACCCATAAATAGTTTTTTTTTCACGTAAGTAATGTCACGTCATTGGCTTCAAAGAGTATGTAAACAATAAAACCTTCTTGACTTACGCAAAATAATTTATTTACGCATCGAACTATTGAAATTATAGTTCAATAATTAGTAACAAAAAATATTAATAACAACTAATTACTATTATGACATTGTAATAATAATCTGTAGGTGTTAAAAGTACCTTATGGTTATGACAAAGGCAGAATGTATTGAGAGACTTTTGCCTGTTTCATTCATCAATAGAAACTCTTTCAAAACAGAACAAACGCGCGCCATAAGATTCTATGCGCGCGCATCCTGAGCAAAATATGCTGGCGTCCGGCGAGTTTTCTCTTTCTAGCATGTATGCACGTCCCATTCGTTTAGTTTTAAGTACAGTCTCGAACGGTAGGTCTTTAATAATAGTTTATTATTATTGTATAATTAATTTAATGATTTAATTTTATGTTTTGTTTTAATGACATAGGCCATTACTATTTTGCAATATCTAATAAAAAGTAATCTATGCTATAGGTATCGCATAGATTATTTTTTAAGTGTAGACTGAAATTGTCCCAACACTTACTTACATTACGGCAAATATAAATGTACCTATATTCTGATTCACTTTAACTTTTGGCTTGTCTCGGTAGACAAGTAAATACCTATTGTAAACCCATCTGGGTTTAAATAACCACTTAAAGAAATAACTAACGTGAACACATTTTGCATAAGTTAAGGTCTGGTCTGGATTATAGCATATTTACATAACCGTAAACAAGTACCCTGAGCAGTGGTGGCCCAGTGGTAACGACCCCGACTTACGAGTTGTAGGTCGTGGGTTCGAACCGCTACTTTGTGTAAATAATTTCATCACCACTGCTCTCAAAACGGTGAAGGAAAACATCGTGAGGAAACCGGCATGTCTTAGAACCAAAAATTCGAAGAAATGTGACATCTACCAACTGGCACTGGGCCGCGTGGTAGATTACAGCTCACTCTCTCTCACAGAGAGGAGGCCTGTGTCCCAGCAGTGGGAACATTAATAGGCTGATTATGAAACAAGTACCCATATCAATTAAAATAAAATGGGTGCGGGTGAATCTGCGGGCAGAAACCAATAATTATGTAGAAAAATATCCATTGCGTTTTTTATGCGACTGTACATGCGCCAATTTTTTAATGCCCGGTTTCTACTGTGACTTCTTGTATTCTTTCCACCGATTGTGCTTCATTTTTTTTTGTGAATATTTTAATTTTTTTGATTATTTTCATTTTCTTGAGCAATATTGTGATTTTAATTGCATTACATTTGTAAGTTGTTCACTATGGGAATCTCATTTCGTCGGAGTATTCGTTACTGTTCGATTCTTCTGCGGTATTTACGTTGGCAGTCATTGAGAGAAGTTAGTGAAAATGTCTACAATACTCTGGCTTCTTGGATTTCTCCAACACCGGTAAGTCATAATTATAGCACAGGACCTACATAATAATTATTATGATCATAATATTATTATGTTTATTATACAAAAAGACAAAAAGTCACTAAGAGATTCGATACTAAACCTAGATTTAGAGACCTAATTTTCCGTGTAATGCCGAGAATTATGATAAAATAGTAATTTACATTTGAAAGCCCTCAGATCACTCTCTAAATTAAACCATAAATCTTTGAGTCTCAGCATGATTCGTACCGATACTAGGTTCCTTAGTCGCTTGATCAATCTCTTTTTATTGTGTCTCGTTAATGACAGCTGCGTACTTAATAATTATTATGATCATAATATTATTATGTTTATTATACAAAAAGACAAAAAGTCACTAAGAGATTCGATACTAAACCTAGATTTTGAGACCTAATTTTCCGTGTAATGCCGAGAATTATGATAAAATAGTAATTTACATTTGAAAGCCCTCAGATCACTCTCTAAATTAAACCATAAATCTTTGAGTCTCAGCATGATTCGTACCGATACTAGGTTCCTTAGTCGCTTGGTCAATCTCTTTTTATTGTGTCTCGTTAATGACAGCTGAAGGTTAGCGCGGAATGGAAATCTGCACTCTAATTGCGTAACACGCTTCCAACCGCAATCTGAGCGTTTTGAAAGATATACCTAGTCCATTGCTTCATAGGTTAGAAAAAGTCCTCTGCTCAACAACGTAAATAACGCAATGAACGTGACTGAACTGTCAAAATGAAAGACATTGCGATCAGTTGTCATTTTATGTATGTTATGGAAGTACCCCGCAGATTTCTGTTTTCTCTCTAATTACCCGACTGCCCCAGAAGGAGGGTAATGTTTTTCGAGAGTATGTATGTATGTATGTTTGTATGTAATGTATGTATGTCTATTTCTTTAGCACGCTCTGTAACCTTTTTTTTTTTTTTTAAAGGTCTTGATGGATGTTAACATATGAGGTGTCGTTAGATTCATCTTAATTGTGGGAGTAACTATTGCATCTGCAAATATAAAAAAACGGAGGGGAAGGTTTTTTTTTGAGCATAAGGTTATCATTCAAAATAAATTACAACAATATTAGTATCAAATAAAAGCTAGTAATGAGTCAATTCCAAATTAAGATATATAAAACTAAAGAAAATTATTCAAAAAACAAAAACCCTACAGCAAAAACACATAACTGAAAAGAGAAAAACAAGCATTACCTATACTATAATCTATAGAATTTTGGTATCGCAGGTGGGGGACAAACAAAAGTTACACCATATTTCCGGTTATTAGTTTGCAATCGGGTTTTTAGTTTTTTGAATAATTTTCTTTTTTACATTTCTATTCCAATTCCAAACATTATACATGGCCAGTTATAAAACTGAATGGTTTCTTTTTAGGAACGAAACTCGGTAATTGACCGAATAACTATCCAGAATCAAAAGTTACGGATTTGTATGCGGACCGAGCGTATATTTATGGTAATTTATGTCGGCGACCCGGTGTAAAACTTTCACAAGCCCGAAATCGTATTTAGAGCAGTCGGATGGAGCCATCTTTATTAGTTCGGGAGCTAGACGTTATGTCATCAGATGATCTAAAGCTTTTTAATAATATTATCAAAGGTCGTTCGCATGAGAATCGTTGCTGTACGTTCATGTTATAATCATGGAATAGTAAAAACAAGTACTTTTTTTTAAACAATGTTACAGCTACAATTTCACATCACGCGCATTTAACTTCACAAAACTGGAATAGCTAGGGACAATTTCTTAAACCGTGCTTTTATTAAATTTGATGAAAAACTGTAGGAAGAATAAAATCCTAATATTTTTCATGACATGATAATGTGCCTTAGTTCCATTGATGTATTAAAAGCGGTAGATACGGGACTTAGTAACAGCGCTTGGTCCTATCAAACTACGTGATTGCCCGTAGTCGGCACTCAGTCGCGATATCGTTGATCAAACAGCTCCATAATTAGTTTTTTTTTTTTTGTGTGATAAATACGCATCAAAATGACTTGTTGTGCAGCTAAACAGTGTTTAAATAATACAAGGAAGAAAAATAAGACACACGGGATTACTTACCACTCGTAAGCACAGGCAAAAATGCTAATTTATTGAAAGTTATAATAATATTTCATGTTTGCGTCGCCATGTTTGTGAGAGCGAGATAGACATCAGACATGCGTGAGAGACACGATACGTGCATTATGTACGTTTCGTGTCTCGAGTTGCGAGACCTCATTGGCGACGAGTACTAACGCGATTTCGCTCGCACTACAGCGCCGTCTCCTATCTCTGTTCTTGTCTATCGGTAACTGTAGGTTTGCGACTGTGATCACACTGATCACAGATGTGTGAGTTTTGGTGCATGTAGTCGTGCGCCGAGCCCGGGTGTACTGATGGCGATATTAGCGCGTAACATATCTTCCTCCTTTTAATATATCAATGCTAGTTCATAGAATAATGTGCGCCTCTATCAGATCGCCCAATTTAAATAAATATCGTACACGAGCTCCTAAACCATAAAGATACTTCCGATAAAAAGAGTAGTTTTTACCCTTACAGATTTTATCTACAAACTTTATAGGTATAGGAGATCAACAGAACATTAGCATTGAAACTCCAACTAGTATTTGTTTGATGTTATTTTGACGTGCGTTTCACGACGTAGTTTCGTATTACTTTTGTGTATTTACTGGAATTGAAGTTGTATATAAATATAATATTATTACTTCGTACAATTCTTGAGTTCTTTGTAATGTAGGGTATTTTATTTCACAGTGATGCTTTGTCGAGCTACACCACAGAATAAAAAAGTACCAGTATTATATCTCGGCAGTGACCTTGAAATAATTACCTATGGCCGTTCGGTAGATAAACCTTCCACATCCGTGCGTAACTGCTGCGCACTCGATACTGTTGCCTACTGATATACACTGAGATTTCGAAGGGTGTCCTTTCGGCCCTTTTCCATGAAGATAGAATACTGTTTCAAGTTTATACTGTGGCTACGCGCAATTATCTTAGTTTGTTCACATTACTTTTGACACGATTCACGGAAATGGTGCGAAGTTCCCTATAAAATGTCATTAAGGGTTTCACGGAATATTTATTGTGATTTATTTCATGCAATCATTCCATTTTTTTTTTGTTTCTAATTTAACTAGTAAAGTTGTGGTTTATTATACCTATATTTGGAGGACAACAGACAAAAAGCAATTTACCCCTATTTTTCCGTACAGCTGCTATCTTGAAAATGAATCACGTTAAACCTCACCTCGGCAAAGTCAAAGAAGAAAATACAACACACCAAATGAACACAAAATAAAACTAGAAAATACAAAATTGAAATGCAATCGGTTAAAGTCAGTAATAATGGAGTTTTATTGATGTCAATACCTTTTCTGCAATGGAAATCGTAACCACCAGCTACCATTGTGTCTATAGTATCCAGTGTCCAAATACAAACGAATTAAATCAACTCGTAACAAAGGGAAACCTTTTCCCATTAGGCAAAAGTAAACTCTAGTAATTGAGTTTGAATTGCTTTAAAGATTTATTCGCACTATGTTTGTGTGCCGGCCTATATCGAAAAATTAAACGGTCCCCACATTTTAATTGAATTCTAATTGAAAAAGGGAGACCTTTTCCGATGAAGAGTGAATTTAATTTACGAATATAAAAGTGTGAAAAATAATGGGAGGCCGTTTGGGAGGTTACCGTTTACCGATAATCGATAACCTGTCTTTTTTATTGTGGACACTTTTTAATGTTGGGGAATTTCTGTTATAGACGACGTTACTGTGAACATTTTTCGGGAAAAAAGGGTTTGTTTCCCTTTTTGCGTTTCTATTTTTAAGTTTTCTAATATCAAATAGGTAGTATTTTTGATATTTCAATACTCATAACTTTAATAATTATTATTATCGTAAAACTTCCTTACTAACAACATAAAATGAAATCAGTAAGCTCACCTAAGTATGTTTTCAATTTAGTGTTAAACTGGGCAATTTAGTTTAAGTTAAACCGATCATTGTCTCTAAACAGTGAAACTCAATAAATTTTGAACGTGAGCAAATTCTTTAAAATTGTCGAGAAACCGAAACACAGTGTTACGTTGGACATATACTAATGATCTCATGTTAAAAAGTGCATGATGTCATAAATTAAGACGCAGATATGGCTCGTTCAGACCAGCGCGACTTGTCGCGCGACGCGACACCGGTTATTGTTATACCGTGAAGTTTTCTTAGAAATCGTATTGTTCGTTTCGCGTCGCGCGACAAGTCACGGTGGTCTGCAAAATCCTATATGCCAGTGACCGTGAGTGGTTAGCTTGCGTGTTCTGTACTGAGCTCACGCGACGCGTCGTACGTCCAACCAGCAATAGGACTCGCCCATCCAGGAGCGCTGTCCCAAATTAGAGGCATTGTTAATTTATTATACATAAAACAAAAGGTATTTTAATAAAACACGTATACTAAAAAACAATAATTAATTTATCTTTACAATGGTGAACGTTTCAGAAAAAAAAAACCCTTGATAGGTCTTGCGTAATTCTCAGTCTTTTATCCGCGTTAACATAACTTTACAAATTAATTTCACTATGTAATATAAACATAATCTAAAATATTCATCTATGTACAAAATCATTAATAGTCGATTATCGTCGCCTTAAAGTCAAAATATACTTATAATCATCTTACGTCTAACGATTTAATAACAATTTATAATCAATTTCTAAAAATAAATTGTAAACAATTTATTCATCGATCGTTCGGGCTACAAAATAATAACATAACATAACGCCTTGTTTCACCGTCGGGTTGGGCAGAAGTGTACCAATAGTACACCCACATGTCGCCTGTTATACAGGGTGGCAGGGACATCGACGCGAAGCCGGATACCATGGATTCAGTACATGATTCTGAACCAGCTGTTTCATAGAAAAGTGCAATACCTACGCGGTGAAAATGTATGGAGCAGCTGTTTTTTTTTTAAATAACCGACGATAAATTTCAACTCAGGGGGGTTTAGAATCATGTACTAAATCCAATGGTATCCGGCTTCGCGTCGATGTCCCTGCCACCCCGTATTTAAGTTTCATGTAATGAGGGGCGAGCCTATTGCCATCAACCGGACACAAATCCACACTCCAAGCAAATTCTAGACAAGAAAATTAATAGCACTTTGCCCGTCCTAGATATCGAACCTAGGACCTCACGCTCAGCAGTAGCGTTTGCGACCACTAGACCAACGGGGCAATCAAAATAATATGACAAAAAAGTAGTAATATGATGATTAGATATTTTGAATAGGTATTTTTCTCCGATAGGTAAAGTAGATACTCGAACCCTGGCCTTGGTTGAATCAACCTAATTTAAAATGACACGATTTTGGTAATAATGAAAAAATATTTTACTACTACATTGTTAAAAACTTATCTCATTATTCTTTATTGCTCGTGTACACGGCACCGCCACCGCGCCGCCACCGCACCGCTAGTATTGTTTAAGGTAGATGCGCCAAGGTAGCCCGCAAAATTCAAATTTAATCAATATACAACCTGACACTGACCTGCAAATTGCAAAAAAAGTAAGAAAATTTAAATTTTGCGGGCTACCTTAGCGCAACAACAATACTAGCGTTGTGGTGGCGGTGTGATGGCGGCGCGGCGGCGGGCGGTGCCGTGTACACGAGCACTTAGACAACCTCAAATTCACATTTAAGACAGATAGACGAAGTCCTATTAGAGTTCTGTACCTCAAAAGAAAAAAACGGAACATTTATAGGATCTCTTCGTTGTCCGTCTATCTGCCTGTGAAGACCGTTTTTCTCAGGAACGCATAGACTTAACAAGTTAACATTAATATCAAATACGTAGGTCTACGGTCCCTTGGAGGTCTAAAAAAAATCAAGCTTCTAAGACAACGCATTAAAAAATACGGCCATTTATGCGAATTTTGTTACTCGCAAACAATGATTCTCATTGCTCGCAAATAAATCAAAACAATAAATATAAGGTACCTCAAGTTGACCGTGACGTCAATCGATGTATGGGAGAACATGTTATTCAACTACAACGTTTCTTTGGGATAAATTCATCCCAACTTCCCCATTTCATTGACTGGTTTTTTTAAAATCTTAAAACATCATATTTCTTTCTCTATTTTTTAATACTCGGTTCCTTTTTCCTTACCAATGGTAACATGTATTCACTGCCAAACTTGGCATATAAATAGATTCCAGTCTGCACTGGGAAAAAAAAAAGTAGTCCGTCAGGCAAAAGTCAAGTAATAAAAAAATATTATAGGTACACCTATTTTTTGCTTTATCACATTGATAAAAAATTATTTAGATAAAACGCATTAAAGTTGGGGAGTGGGGGCTCGCTACGTCACAATTCAGTATAAAACCTACCGGAGAGTGATGTCATGCCACATTTTTAACTCAATGTATTGCCGCAATCTTGTGATTACATAAAAAAAAAGGCGAGTCAAATATTTTTTTATAATCTATCTGGCAGATTTTTTTTGTCAACATTCCTATTAGAGGAGTCGGCCATAAGTCTCCTTGTTAAACAAGCCTTAATTAAATACGAAATAGTACACTTGACTGGCAGAAATAGGGAGGCAACCCTTCTCCTAAATGTAAATTAATGTAGTTTTAGGAATTTAATAAAACACTAATCAAAAGTTAACAAATAAAGACTTTATAATCAAAAACAAATAAGTTACAACAAGTGAGAGCTATTAATTAAGTGAACCGATAGGGAATACTAAAGTGCGCGCCGCCGGGTTTGGGAATGACACGGTGGTGGCTGCGCGCGATCTTATATGGACTCCATCACATGTTCCGGGGTGACCGGAGGGGTGTAGGTAGGAGATGCAGCTAACACGGCCTCTCCTGACGTGCCAGCGTCCTCGCAGGCCTCGGTAAATACCAGAGCGTCTTCAGCGGGAGCTACCTCCGACTTGTCACTTCTGGGTGTTGCCGACGAGGTGCTCGGCTGTGGATCCACTTCATTCTCCACATCATCAGAACCTGCACGATAACAAAGAGTAAGCATCTAAATGTTAGATATGACAGCAGAGAACTGATGTATTCGAGCAGGAGCTTTTTCCTAGACGAATAAGTTTACTGTTTACTCGATCAAATGCTAATCAGACGTGAATTGTTTCTTAATACTGTAAGTTCAAACATAATACTCCTTGATAAGGAATACCTTCCCACTGTACGTAAAACATATGCCATACGAACTCAATGAGCTCACTTGCCATAATACCAACCAAAACCTTATGCTGCTGCAATGGGCTTACATGGTATAAAATAGCAAAGCTTGTCCTCAGGCTTTACACAGTACTTCAATAAGCTCACATGCCATAATACCAACCAAAACCTTATGCTGCAGCAATGGGCTTACATGGTATAAAATGGCAAAGCTTGTCCTCAGGCTTTACACAGTACTTAACCAGTCACGCCCCGATGCCATACAGACACGGGTACTTTCTGGGTCACGACTGATACCCATCGGTAGGAACAACGCTAAAGGCTTTACACAGTACTTAACCAGTCACGCCCCGATGCCATACAGACACGGGTACTTTCTGGGTCACGACTGATACCCATTGGTAGGAGCAACGCTAAAAGTCACTGTTACCGTGATTTTGTTAACGTTTTCAACACCGAATCGAGCAAAATTAGTCCCTCTTCAACAGTATCACTTAACAATATAACGTCATCCATATAAGAGCAGTAAAACATTTAAAAAAAAAGATAGAAAAAACCATCCTACTTGAGGTCAGTGTATTCAAACAACCGCTAAGCACTACATGGAAGTCTACCTCCAAGGGCAAATTGACGAACTCAATAGGCAAAGTGAAGTAGCTATGAGCATGACCACCTATTCTGCGCAACATCTGAGCATTAGGGTTTAAGCGGCAAGAAAAATGTTTGAGAAGTTCATTAGATATGAGGGATACAGACGAGCTGCAGTCAATTAAATGTCCGTAGGTACACCACACAGTACTGCGGTTGTCACGTCACGGCTTGCCGTATCACCCTTAATTTCATGACAAAAATTCACATTGGATTTATTGCGCGATTCTGATCGCTGTTTAGCAAAACACTTTTCTTCCGTATGCCCCATTTTTTTACAAAAATTGCACTTAGAGATTTTCACGTTCGCGGAATTAATATTAGTACCCTGTCTATCGCTTTCCACTTTAGGACTCGAACTATTATTAATATTAGGTCGTTTACGACACGCGTTGCTCTTATGACCGTAAGCGCCGCACGAAAAACACTTAACAGTTTTTTTATCAATAACTGTAGCACTACGGCTCCTGTTCCCGGCGTTATCGCGCCCGCTAGTATTTCGATTAGAATGAGCATTAACATAGTTTTTGTTCATATTTGAATTGGTTTTGCTTGGCATGACATAAATGGATAAAAATTCCACAATTGTTTCGGTAGTTAATTTTGCATTCATAGCTGCAGCACGAATCTGCGGGTCCTTAATACCGCGCAAAATGATTGCACACAAAAGGTCATTACTTAGTCCTTTAATGATACGCAATCGCAACAAGGATTTGCGTGCGTATTCCGCGTATGTGGAATATTTATCTGACTCAGTGCACATGACGTCATACAGTACATTGGCTACATCGACATGTCGCGGACAGAGTGATTTTAATTGTAATTTAAAGGTTGACCAAGTACGATCCGTTTCGGTCCAATTGCGTAACCACGAGTGAGATTCACCCTTCAGACACAAACCGATACGGGCCAGACATTCTTTGTCATCCCATCTATTTATAAATTTAGCGCGGTCAACTTCTTCACACCATGCAATGACGTCATGAACATTAGGGTCGAAGTCAGAGACGTAATAATGGTTTGATCTCACCGGGTTTAAGCTTCTTAGCGCATCGATAAGACGCTCTGCAACGTCCCCTGCAGCCGACGTTGACGGCGAAGGCGGCAGCGACAGCGCCGGCGCCAGTGGCGACGGGACAGGTCGCTGAACAGCGGGAGGGCTGGCCATGCCGGTGATGTCAGGACAGGGCTGCTGTTCCACGCTCGACTGTGGTTCTGAAATGGAACACCGCTCCAAGGCAGAGACCCTATTAAGGTTTGCGTCTAAGGTAATACTAAGATGAGTTAGGTCAGGCGGCGGTGGCGTGCACTCACGTTTACGTTTTTTTCTGGGGGTGCTATTATTCGACATTTTTATAAAAAAAAAAAAAATCAAGTTATGTGGGCAAACGAGAGTCGTATTCCGCTTCTGATTTTAGGAATTTAATAAAACACTAATCAAAAGTTAACAAATAAAGACTTTATAATCAAAAACAAATAAGTTACAACAAGTGAGAGCTATTAATTAAGTGAACCGATAGGGAATACTAAAGTGCGCGCCGCCGGGTTTGGGAATGACACGGTGGTGGCTGCGCGCGATCTTATATGGACTCCATCACATGTTCCGGGGTGACCGGAGGGGTGTAGGTAGGAGATGCAGCTAACAGTAGTGAAATTAAATTTAGTTGTAGGTACGCAGATACGCAGATAATAGAATTATCAAATTAAATACTATTTTCGTACTGTGTGGCGGATTTTAGTGATAAAATGGGTCAGTTTCTCGGGAACAGATAGGTAGGTACATACTTTATTAATGCTTAATTAAAAAACAAGTGGTTTTATACAAAGAAAAGTCCTTCTATTATCCTTCCTTCTATGATCCACACTTATTTGTTAACGAACTTGTCATAATTATATCTGTGAAGGCGAAATCTATAGCTATATCTATATTATAAATGCGAATGTACTCTTTACTCTTTATTTGATTTCGTGGACATGATAATTATTCAGATTTGTTACAGTTGTAATGGCAATCATGTCATTTGGTTAAATTGGATTTTTTTTTAATATTTATCTTTTGTTATATAGATTTTTTTATATTTTGTGAATGTGAGAACGTTGTAGGTCTAATAGACTGTAGATTTATTGACCATTTTTTGTTTTGTTAAGTACTTGTTTAAAGGTGTACACTTTCCTCCAATACCTATTATCTCTGTTATTTGAAGATATGTTAAAAGCCAATAATTAATATTTTAAAGAAGAAGAAGGAAAAAAGCCAGCAAGAAATTCCACGGTTAACCTAACCTAACCGTGGAATTACTTGCTGGCTTTTCTCCGTAATCGACCAATTGGAACCGTGTACCTAGCCTCTGACGTTTCATGATTGTCCCTGTGCGTTTAAAAAAAAATTGATTTTGAAAGTCTGTCTATTCGTCTGTTATCTTTTCACGCCTTAACAGCTGAACAGATTTCGATTGCATTTGGCACACAAGTAGACCATGATCTGGGTTAGGACATATATACTTTTTATCCCAGTAGTACGATCCCCTGGGATAATTCCCGACGCCCACGTGAGCGAAGTCGTGTTCAGATACTAGTATCCCATAATTTTGTCTGTCTCGCCCACCTTTTTTTGATCAAAACCTAATCCCAGACCTTGTACCAATCTTACTTCTTTTCTAAAAGAAA
Organism: Conistra vaccinii; assembly: GCA_948150665.1. NCBI lineage: Eukaryota > Metazoa > Arthropoda > Insecta > Lepidoptera > Noctuidae > Conistra > Conistra vaccinii. The sequence continues at coordinate 9,630,572 of OX411328.1, read as the reverse complement.
AACCCAATTACCGTCGCACTTGCTACTTGGTAGAACAAATGAGCCGTTCAATTACTAAGACTAGATATTCTAGATATAAAACGTACCTAAATAAGGTACCTTCTATAGCACGTAAAGTCAGGGAAATTAATTGTTTAGCAAATTGAGTACCTACTTACCATCTTAAATTGTCAGCATATTTAAATCACAACTGTAATTTTATGACAGTTGTATAAAATAACACGGCAAATTCACCTTAATTTGTCAATTTGATAAATGTAATTAGCTCCCGGGCTGTACATAAAGATAACATAATATACAGGGCGTCCCACGGATATGCCACATGGAGGGAAAGTACCTTGAATATTGTAGATGGAACATTTTTTTATTCTTGGTCTTTCTTTTATTTTTGACACTATGTTATTTAGCAAAAAATAATCCTTATGATGAAGCCTTTCGATCGGTATGATAAAGCTACAGGGTGATTATTTTTCTCGTGTAACGGGTTCTATTTCCGGTTCACCCATGTAATTTTACGCCCCGTCTAACCTTACAATCAGTGTAAAAGCTTTTATCTCTTCTCTATAAATATAAATCACGCCTGTCTGGTTTGCCTATTACTTTGGAACTTGCATGTCTACATCATCTTTAACGTCGCTTCATGCTATTTAGAAAAGTATCGATACTTTTCCACTTTGAAGATTTATCGATAAAAGTTTGGGTTGGTAGGTAGAAAGTAAAAGATACTAAGATTGTAATAGGTGCGTAGGAGTGCTGCGGGCGGAACGAGTCCTAAGTACTTGGGTGATTATTTATTGTTTTTTATCAACTTTTGTTCATATTCTATGGCACTCTTATTGTAGTGTGTTGTCTTTGCTTATTAAATGGAAGGTACCTAGATCCTAGACTGATTGTCTGAGAGACAGCGCTGTTTCCATGAATAAAAAATATTTATTTATATTATTTATTGATAAACAAAAAATATGTACACAAAGTAAAAAGTTTGTTGAATTAAAAAGTTAGTTGAAATATTTGAATCATAGAAACATAATTATTTAAACTAACTTTTCAATTCAACAAAATTTTTACTTTGTGTAAATTACTTTTTGTCAAGCATGCTTTTACAAGCATTCGAACATAATTTTGACAAACTTCTTCGAGATAAATCGAAATTGCGGAACTGGTCGAATATAATGCGAGCACCCGGCCGGCAATGTTTGTATGAAAATCCGTGTGTCATCTGTCGTGTTTAGCGGCCGACTAAATTGATAACTCATAGCTGTTGTGTTATTTAAAAATGGAATGAACTTTTTAAATAACACAACAGCTATGAGTTATCAATTTAGTCGGCCGCTAAACACGAAAGATGAGACACGGATTTTCCGACTTCCCCAAAAGGAGGAGGTTCTCAATTCGGTTGCATTTTTTTTATTTGTGTTACCTCATATCTCCGTCATTTATGAACCGATTCAAATTATTTTTTTATTTGAAAGGATATACTTCCCGATTGGTCCCATTTTTATAAAAATTTTGTTCTGATGATGGAATCCATGACAAATTGAGGGAACTCCTCAAATATTATAGGCATACACATAGCGATTTCGGTATTTTCAGCAACCAGTTATTAAGCATTTGCATTCTGAAAGTATCATTTGGTGAAGTGGAACTGATGAAAAAGTCCACAGATGGCCACCGGAACTTCTCAATGCTAAGTATTTCACGGGTGGCGTCATTTATGAACCGATTTAGAAAATTATTTTCTTATCTGAAAGGTATAATTTCAGATTGGTCCTATTTTGATCAAAATTCAGTTCTGATGATGAAATTCATGATGACTTGCGGGAAATCTAAAAAAATTATAAGGAAACCAGGATCTGTTGATGGCATCCCAGACAAATCGAGGGGAACCTTCCAAAATCGTAGTGGCGACTAGTGCGTTTGCAATTTTTTTTCATTAAGCATTTTAAAGCACTACTATTTAATGAAGGTCGAAGTCGATCTGTTGATGGAGCCGAAAGACAGTTGAGGGAACTCCTCAATGATTTACAGCAATTACCTGGTGTTTGGGCTTGATTAATTTGTATTGATGAGAAACCACCTAGATGGGTTGTGACTGTCATTAGGGGTTTGATGATGAAGACGAAGGACTGTCAAGGGAACTCCTCAACGTTTTACAGTAGCTACCTTGTGTTCGGACTTAATTCATTTTAAGGATGATAAGATGATAACTTCCTGTCACTGTTAATTGTGTCGCTGGTAGTGTTATTCGACCTTATGTGGGGTAGGAAGGTACCAAAACTAAAAAGTGAAAAATAAAAACTTTTAACAAAAAAAAACAACCGACTTCCAAAAAAAACACTACAAAGTGAAAAATAATTTTAGTAGTTAAGTCGGTGGCAAAAAAAAGAAAATTCAAAACCAAAGACACCTCCTCCTTTTGGGGAAGTCGGTTAAAAATGGAATGAACTTTTTACCTCAACATATGGCAACCATTGAGGTAACTTAGCAAAGGCTTTATTTTTTTAATTTGGCTTGCAAATAGAGCTGTCTTAAGTAAAGAAAAAACAAATGAACGTATTGGCGCATTTGAATATTTCCGCGCATTATTTGAGAAAAGTACTATACAAGCCCTGGCTGCAACCATGCATTGATTGACTTAAGTATGTGTGCCTCTGCTTCGCCTCAGCCCACATTTTCACGATCGTCCATCAATGTCCTTGTTATAGGCCGCAGTAACAGTAATGTGCTATATCACCACTGCTCTCAAAACGGTGAAGGAAAACATCGTGAGGAAACCAACCTGTCCTAGGATAAATGTGACATCTACCAACCTGCACTGGGCCCGCGTGGTGGATTACGGCCCATTTCCTCTCACCGAGAGGAGGCCTGTGTCCCAGCAGTGGGAACATTATATATGCTGATTAGGCTTATGCTTATGCGTAAAAACATATTTAAGGACATGTTACATTATACAGGGTGTCAGGGACATCGACGCAAAAACGGTAACCATAGATTCAGTACATGATTCTAAACCCCCTGCGTTGAAATTTTTCGTCGGTTATTTTAAAATAACCGAATAAATTTCAGCACAGGTTTCCATTCGATGTACCTGACATTAAATTATTTGAAGGATATAATATAAAGAGATTTCACAGTTGCACTAAGAAAGGATTATGAGTCCCCAGAGCGGGCCAAAGAGAGGGTTGAAGTTTGGATCCGACGTGACAACTACATAGGTAATGTGTGATACTCGAGTCAACACGTCTTTCTATGATGTACATTTTTTATTTATTATATGTTCACCTTTATGCGAACAGGAAGGAAAAAGCATGTTCAATATTTTAAGGTATAAGGAAAACTCAATTTTCCTCTTCATAACGACAGATTGAAAAAGCAAAAAGATGTTTTCTACATACTCGCATTCCAAAGAATTCTTTCTATATTGTGTTATACGAAGTCACACTGTTCACTTTATGATCTTTAAGTCACATGAATGAAAGAAAGAAAAATAATATATTTGATAAACGCAAAAAATGGAACGTTCAAAACAATAAATGAGAAAAAAGACCCAGAAAGAGTGTGAGGCCCAAAATGTTGGGGTCGGCTTCCAGTCTAACCGGATACAGCTGAATGATGACCAGTATTTTGCAACCCAGTTTTTGGGTAATTTGATACCCCTTGATAAGACTGGTTGTCAGACTTTTTGCCTTCTGACGACCCGTAACGACTGTCAAAGGTCCACGAATTACAGCCGAGACCAACGGCTGAGGCTGCCTATCCACTGGAGCGGAGAGGAGAGGAGAGGAGCGGAGATGTGCCAATATTAATAGAAATGCAACTCTGAAGCGGAGTTTAGATTCTATTGGTTAATTTGGGCACATCTCCGCTCCTCTCCTCTCCTCTCCGCTCCAGTGGACAGGCAGCCTTAACGTGCTTTCCGAGACACATAACACACAACCTCTTTCTAATTAATAAATCATTTTAAAACAAAATTAAACATCAATCTCATCAACACATAATTATCTATTACATAATAACATACCAAGTTCTATAATTACAGTTAACATAACCACATAATGAGTTCCTAATAATTGTTTACTAACGTGACATTTACCTCTCTATCTGAATTAATTGAAACCGGTCGATACAAGCCTTTGCGTCGGCAACCAACAGAAATCGTGCTGATTTATTATGTAAGCTCAGTTTCACGGAATTTGTAGGAGATTTGCATATGTAACACGAATTTTGTTGGGAGTTTCAAACTTATCGGTACGGCTTTAGAGGTTAGGTATTTCCTTTATTTCGTTATAAAAATCTAAATTACATTTTTAAATATTAAAATAAAAACATTTAAAAATAAAAATAAATAGTAGCCCACCGGTATCGGGAACAGGGACCAAGCTATCGGCGGTCAGGGCTCCAGAGAGAGGAACCTCCTGAGCCCTGTCCAGGAGTACCGCTTTCTGAATCAAGCCCTTAATCGAACTGCCCAACGAGAGCCTCCTTAGGTGTTGGTCGAGGCTCTTGGCACTTAAGCCATTGGCTGATACGACTATCGGCACAATGATCGCTGAGCTCACATCCCACAAGTCGACAACCTCGCGAGCCAAGTCAAGATACTTGATTTGTTTATTTTTCTCGGCTTTCACGAGGTTCCCATCCTGCGGGTTATTTATTGTTAGCTCATCCCGCACATGGTTTCGTTGAAACCCTATCAAATCAATTTTCATCGTTCTTGCTTGATATTAAAAAACGATCCGCTAACCATAATTAATTAACCAAGAACGATTTTACGTCATAAAACGTAACCGATATTGAAACAAAGAACTTGATTTGGAACAACGATCTTTAGGCCATAGAAATATTTTATTTTGTGCGAGAATCAAACGAGACACAGTGCTCAGCAGCCAATCTCTCTGCTAGGAGTCATCCACAGTAATCTCTAATAACTAGTAACTCCTTAATGTTTCCAATTTTGCTATCCATTAAAACGTAGTGAAGTAGTAATCCTTCTTTAACTTAGTATATTTTAGTGTTACATGTAGTGTACTATGAGGAGCTCGTGGCTAAGGAATAACAAGCCGCGCGGGTCGATCCATCAGGTTAAGCTACGCTTGCCACGATTGGTCAGTGGATGGGTGTATGTGATGGGATGTAGTGTGACCAGTAAATTGTGACCAGCCCTGACATCAATGCAATGGACAAAATGATAAAACTTAAAATTTTAAATTTGTTTAATACAAGGAGGACCTCGTGGCTAAGGAGGAGCTCGTGGCTAAGTAATAACAGCCGCACGGGTCGATACGTCAAGTTAAGCTACGCTTGCCGAGGTTCGTCTGTACATAGTATACAGACTCCTCCGTGCCTCGGAAAGCACGTTAAGCCGTTGGTCCCGGCTGTCATTCGTGGATCTTTGACAGTCGTTACGAGTCGTCAGAAGCCCGAAAGTCTAATACCAGTCTTACCAGGGGTATCGTATTACCCAGTTACTGGGTTGTGGAGGTCAGATAGGCAGTCGCTCCATGTAAAATACTGGTATTCAGCTACATCTGGTTAGACTGGAAGCCGACCCCAAGCTAGTTGGGAAAAGCCTAAAGATTGATGTAGTGTACTATAATAATATTTTTGGTTATCTAAACTTATATTATAATATTATATAATATTTATTTTTTGTACGTTTGTTTGTTTGTTAGGCCGCTTGCCCACTGGTCGGTAAGTGTGCGGGGCGATATCGTTTCGGTACTGCGTGACGTCACGCATTTTACTGCATCGGTACTGGAAGCTTACCGCGCAGTGTTTCCACTTTTAGGGATTTCTCCCTGTTTTAGGGAAAAAATACCAATATTAAGTTTGGTTTAGGGATATTTTATTTTGACAGGGATTTGGGGAATTTAGGGGTTAATATGAATTTAAGTTGGTAAACTTATTGTTTATAGTAGGCATCACCCAATATATTACTTGACTCTATGGCACCACCGATTTATTAAAGGATTCGATTTATTCAACCACCGATTTATTCCCTCAACTCAAACTCATAATGAATGCAATTCATCAAATTTTAATTTACCATGTTAATTGTGCCATTACCTTATTATTTATAATCATGCTCCCTAAACCAAGGAAATTCGAAGATTTTTTAGGGAAATTTAGGGATAATTCATTCAGAAACTGGGGAAAATCCAAAAACAAGTGAATTATATAGTACGAGAGCCCATGACCAAAACCATGTCACATCGTTTTACGGGAATAATTGTAAAAAAATCTTGATGATTTGATGATTCTGAACCCGACTCGGTGGGCAGTACCGGTCAGAAACGTTACAGTTTTATGGGAGCCTATTTATGCTGTCAAAAAAAATTGGCAGACGGTTTCATCACAATGTGTCTGATAATAAAAATATACAAAGATTTCGTAATTTTATTACTAAAAAGTTTGTTTTCAGATATTTCCGTTGCGTCACTTTGCGTATCAAACGTGGCCTGAGCACATTTCCAAAAATGACGTATTCGAATCAACTGACCAATGTTCACCAGAAAACAAGATTTTCATATGGATTGCTATGGGTTTTATTGTTTGCCTCAAATTTAATTTTCTCAAATGGTCTCTTGGGTACGTACTCGAAGCTACTGGTTTCTGAAAATTGTGTTTTCGGTATGTAAAATCTATCAGCGTCAGAAGATGTGACGCGGAAAATTTCTGAAAATAGGATTTTTGAATTTAAGAATAACCAAATCTATCGTTTTTATACGATTTTGTTCGTAAAACGATAAGGCAAAAATGTTGGTCATGCTCTCTCGTACTAATTGAATTAATTTGAATTTGGAATTCTAGATGAAAGCAGTGCAGTACACAGATAAAGTTATATAATAATACCTAGATAAGGCAAGTATCACGATCTGTATGAAAACCATGCGTGGCATTTTTGAAAAATGATCAAAGCGCCTATACCATGAAACTGAAGCGATATACGATAGTATCACTTGTTTCGATTGTCACTGTTAACACTCAACGTCACATCAACCGTTCCTAGTAAAAAGCTATAAAGTATTACGAATATAGGCATTTTCTATTTTATTATTTATGTCCGACTAGCGCGGCGGACAGGCGCAGACCATATACTGTATTATATAAAATGAGACACACTGAGCCACGTTCGGGCACGCGAAGTACATAGATGCTCTTGCGCTATCTAGGTATATCTATATCTGTGTGCAGTACCGATTCGGTACAGAGTGCTTACCGACCAGTGAGGAAACATAAGCAGTACCGCGCAGTACTGTACAGTACGCGCGCTACTGCTTATGCTGCGTGCGCGGTATAATACCGACCAATGGGCAAGCGGCCTTACGCTTTCAGGTAAATCGGCTGAACGGATTTGGATGACATAGATTATACTTACTTTTACCTCGATATTGCAGCTAGTAATAAGCGTAATAAAAAATAATAAAACCTTAGGATCTGACTCAGGATCACTGATCTGAACTCAGGGGCGGAGTCAAGATTCTATTGGTTAATATTGGCACATCTTCGCTCCTCTTTTCTTCTCTCCACTCCAGTGGACAGGCAGCCTAAATGAAGTAAAAATACTAACTAAAGTAACATCATTAAAATTTCTTGAGGCACTAAAGTATTTAAGGTAATTGTACACGGAATTCCTAGTATTAAAATTTAATGGGAAACGACGTCTCCCTCTGCAGCTGGGATTCGCGAATTCTCCATTAAGTTCACCATTTAGGTGCTAATTGGGAGTATTTTCGTCACACAGCTTTCTCTTGGAATCGAATGCACTTTATAGAGTTTTGAGAACAAAACATTTCTAGTAGCTCCACCAATTAGTTCTTCTTGATCGCGTAGCGTCACGTTTTTAATGATGTAGTTGAGATGTATTATTTTAGAAGTACCAACTAGCTTAAGTTCTCGACTTCGTATGTATGATGTTTCGTCATCGTCTGAAACATCACGAAGTCGAGAACTTCGACTTCGTATTTATGATGTTTCAGACGATGACGCATTTCAGATGAACAAATGCACAAGCTTTGGACACGGTCTTCCTCGTTTTTAGGGTTTGTAGGAACCCTTATAAGATCACTCTCTTGTTCGTCTGTCTGTCCGTGTGTCAACGTCGATTTTCTTAGGAACGGGTGGACCTAGCAAGTTGAAATTTATACCAGATACTGAGGTATATAGTCCCCATTAGTTGTATAAAATCAAGGTCCTGAGTCAACATGATAAAAAGATAAACAGCTTTTGGCCAAGTGACGCCCATTAAAAAAAAAAAAAATATTAGCCATTAGGGTTGACATCATAGTTAAAGAAACAACCACTATTTTTTACACAGAACTCTTTATAAATCATATAAAAAAAAATTTAAGGTTAATAAAAAACATCTTACATAATTATCACCAAACCGCACTGGGCCCGCGTGGTAGATTACTGCCCACTCACTCTCGAAGAGGCCTGTGTCCCAGCAGTGGGAACATTATAGGCTGATGATGATGATGATGAAAAACATATCCATTCTGCAATTATAGTTCTTATTTGTATAGGTATCTCTTGCGCCTGTACTGCTTTGGCATAGATGATGAAAGTGTTTTCTTAATACAGATCACACAATCATATTTGTCGATGCCCAGCAGTTCGTTCTTGTGGTGCAGAAGGCTGTTGTGTATTCCTTGCCATCATCCAACATTGGTGACACATCATCATCATCATCAGCCTGTTAATGTTCCCACTGCTGGGACACAGGCATCCTCTCTGTGAGAGGGAGTGGGCCGTAATCTACCACGCGGGCCCAGTGCGGGTTGGCAGATGTCACATATCTTCTAATTTTTGGTTGTAAGACATGCCGGTTTCCTCACGATGTTTTCCTTCACCGTTTTGAGAGCAGTGGTGATGAAATTATTTACACAAAGTAAAGCGCCTGCTTGGGTTCGAACCCACGACCTACAACTCGTAAGTCGAGGCCGTTACCACTGGGCCACCACTGCTCACACACCAGACTATTATCTGGACATTGGTGACACATCAGACTATTATCTGAAACATAATTGCATAAACTCAAACTCAAACTCAAATCATTTATTTCAATTAAACCATATACAGGCACTTTTGAATTGTCAAGGAGTCAGTCAGTCAGAAATATGAAGCTAGTTGCCCATTCCAAAGCGTAGTAGGTACCAATGGAGAAGAACGGGCAAGAAACTCCACGGACACTCTTTTAAAGAAATAATTGTTACAAAATAGTGGTTACATAATTCATGTTTTAAAAATTATACATGTGAGAACAATGTAAAAAAGATGCGCACGTTAAAAGCGTCCGTAATAAAAATAAAACAATTCAAGGATTAAAATAAATTAAAATAAGCCACGGCAGCCAAGAGGTGACCAGTCCCAACTGACGGCGCCCGTTCACGAACATGACGCATGTATTAGCACCATTCAGCTCAACCATTTTGAAGGGAGCTAAATGATCCAACACACACGCCACCATCAGCGAGACATCTGAGTGAGCATGACATACACTCAGCCGCCAGGGCACATTCAAGTCAATGAAAGACATATTACCCGGTAAATGGTAGCTCTGTTGTACATAGTACTCACACATGTACTATGTAATTATACAATACAAAGGAGATTGAGTCCTTTCATATGTCGAGCCATCTGTTCCAGACGGCTGTCAAAAACGGTAAAATGTCAGCCCATCTGAACCAGATTATCTGACAAATCTTTTATTTTGACTGATATTTGTATTAATAATCTGTGTGGTTTATGGTTTTAAATAGATAGAATGGTCCTGAATGAACTAAGAATGATAAACAAACTCTATATCAAAGATCTGACCATAGTTCGAGCCGAAATGTTCATTTCTTTGCAGTCAGTGCCGACTTCGCTACCCAAGATGGCGGATACGATGTTTTCATTTAGATTTTGTTGATTTTGTAAATGTTTTTGTTAGGCAACAAGCCTTTGTGTAGTGTTTTTCCACTATTAAAATTATCCAACATTAGAATGCACGTATAGATTTGAATAAAGTGTGACGAGAAATGTCGTGTTATCCAAAGTTTGTTTTGCGGATTTTGTGGTTTTGTTAGAAGTGCCGTAAAGTGGAAAGTGATAAAAAATAAACAATTTTAACAGTTAAAACTCTGTCTGCGATAACATGTGGTCTAAACAATAGACCAACTACAATAATGCTCCTTTGTTTGAGTCTCCGCGGATAACAAAAGGTATTTATAAACGCTTCTTTGTTTACGTTGTCGGGTTCAGCGGCTACCCGTCATAACTTTGTTTTTATTTAAGGCCTGTTGGTTTACAAAAAATGTATGGGGTGTTATGTTTTTTTTAATTGATTATTGTTAAATAGTGTATCTTTATGTTAAAAAGACCATCACATTTATTTTAAAATTTTTCTTAATTTTTTTATTTTTTTTTCTAAACGACGTTCCATTGAAAAATCCCCCTCCCCTGACTTTACATTAAAATTAACAATATATTACGAAACACCACTGTACACATCCATTTTTAATGTGTTAGCTTATTGCATAACGATTCCAACGACATAAGTTTTATAAACAGGTCCCTTAAAAAACTTTAAAGATATCGCCGTGTGTCGCGACCACAATGTGGTTGCGCGACGGCTAAAAACCGCGTAAAAAACGCGCGACACGACCCGCACTTGTCGCAAAACCGCTTGGCTAATGAAAGATGGTTTTACAATCTTCAGCAGCGCCAACAGTATTTTCAAATGTTAAGTTGTGGTTGTGGAGCAGGACCAGCATTGAGCCAAGCATTTTTATCAGCGATGTAATCAGCCAACTTATAATATGCCTGCCTGCATAGTGTGCGTTTTATACAAGATTTGAATTTCGTCTCATTCAGTTGAAGTATGTGGAGAGGAATTTTGTTGTAACATTTTAAACAGTATCCCATGAAAGATGAGTCTACTTTAGCCAGTCTGAAACCTGGTTGAACTAATAGGTCCCTATTTCTTGTACTATAATTATGTCTATCACCTCTTTTGCTGAAAAGATGTAAATTTTTTCTTACGTACATGATGTTTTCATAGATATATTGACAAGGTACCGTCATGATGTTAATATCCTTAAACCGTTCCCTTAGAGAATCACGCCTGCGTAGATGATATATGGATCGCTCTTTTCTGCAGAATAAAAATAGACTCGATGTCTGCAGCCCGTCCCCACAGTAAAATACCGTAAGACATGATACTATGAAAATAGCTAAAATAGACTAGCCTCGCGGTATCTACATCAGTAAATTGACGGATTTTTCTGACAGCATATGCTGCTGAACTTAACCGTCCTGCAAGAGATGTTAAATGAGGACCCCATTGTAGCCTTGAGTCGAGCGTGATCCCCAGGAAAACAGTTTTATCGACGAATTCTAGTTTCTCTTGATTCAATACTATCTCACAATCTCTACTTTTGACATTTGGTAAAGAAAATTTAATGCACTTGGTTTTTTTTCCATTTAATACTAAATTATTAGCAGTGAACCAATTTTGGACCTGCAGTACTGTCATATATAGATAAATTTGTTTTTTTTTATGTCTAAGAACTTATTAAATACAAGTACATTCATATGTTTAACATTTTGTATCGAAATATTTGGTATGCACTTAGGTAAGTTAATTATGTTTGGTACCAATATTAAAAAGTGATCGCTTAATTTGTCCATGCAACCCATTTTTAACAGACGAAAAAAAAAAGAGGAGGTTCTCAGTTCGACGCATACATTTTATATTTTTATTGATGACCACGTAGAACTTTTTACTAAGTAATCCGATTTGAACGATTCTTATATCATTAGGGAGGGTATACCTCGAAGTTGGTCCCATGTAACATTGAAAACTAAAATCCACCCCACAGGGTAAAAAAATTGGGGTTGATTGATTTTACACCTACCGAATTTTAAACTGTGAATCGTTTCTGTTGTGATTTCGCACACATTATATGTAGTTTTGATGACACAATCACATAATAAAGACCTGGAGTTGATCTGATGTTGGAGACGGAAGACAGTCGCGAGAGCTCCTCAGCAATTTACAGCAATTACATCGTGTTAGGGCTTATTTCATTCACCTTGATGAAAACTTTAGACCTAGCTGGGTATGACTGTCATTGAGGGTCTGACGATGAAGACGGAAGGCTGTTGAGGGAATTCCTTATTTTAGGAAAATAATAAATGGTAACTCAAAAGAGAAAAATTAAAAACTTATTTACAAAAAATTATACCAACGAAAAAAAACTGAGAAAAAATAAAAAATAACCTTTTGTGTAACTAAGCTCCTACTAAGTAATTTTTGAGTCGCCGCCTTTTTTTGTAAAAATCTTTTTTTATTAGTGACATAGTGATCCAAATTATCCCTTACCCGCTAATACTTCTAAAGAGATGATCAATAAAGTAAAGTACCTGAGTGTTCATCAAATAGAGCTAAGAGGTCAATTAGTAATGCTTTGCCCTAATTACTTATTGATGCAACATAACATGCTGTTAGCAGAGCTCAAACTAATCAATTATGGATGCCCTGAACAAGCAATCCCAATGCAAACTCAAATGTTTGTTTTACTTTCATGAATTAGATATCCGGATCGTCTCCTTTGGCAACAAATCATAAACGTCTAATAGCGTATTATGGGATTGTAAAAATCTAGTAAACTTTTATACTAAAATATATTACCCATTCAAATAACTTGTGTTTTTATTTCAATTTCCAATATAATATTTACTATAATATAATATTTACTATCAGTCTTATAATAATAATATGTTGGTACAACTATATGTGTAAAAAGGAGAGCAAAGAATCATTATGGAATCAAAAAGTTCGACCGCTTCACTGTCAACAGGAAAAATGGTCAAAGGCTGCCAGGATTGCCACGTTGTAGGGCAATGCCCAGTTGGTTTTGAAATGCTTGGATAATAGTGTGAGGTATTATTTCCATTATAGCAATTTAGATTGAACACCTACTTCAATCAAGTTAAATTATATGAATCAATTATTATGTGTCGGCAAAAGAGAGTTCTTAGAAAGGGCGATCAAAAAATATAAGCGTACATTTTTGAAGTGAAAACTTCTCTAGCAGCGTTATGCACTTTTTTTTGGGATGGGTAAAAAATGTTAAACTTGCGTCGGGACACGTGGCCTGATCGAAAATTCGTAAGACGCGAGACGTTAAAGTTTTTGTTGACGACGCACTCTGTTTTATTTTTTGGGAATTTTTCTAATGGACCTACAGCTTTCGTTCTTGTACAGACAGCAAGCCACATAAATTCCTGACATTTTCGTTAGATGGCGTTACTTAGTTTTCACTTCAATCGGCAGTCACGGACTGCTTCGTTTTTTTTTTAGTATCATAACGTAACATCACGCCTGTATTTCCCGAAGGGTTAGGCAGCGATGTACCTATAGTACACCCACATTTCGCCATCTAATAGAAGGCGAGCGTATTACCATCAACCGGGCACAAATCCAGACTCCAGGATGATACTGAGAAATTCCAGATAGAAAAACCCAATAACACTTGCGACCACTGGACCAACAATACAATCTAATTAGTCAATAATAAATCAGTCCGTAATAATAATAAGTCAGTTTTATTAATAATACGAAAGGGCTATAGTACTATGCATTTATGCAAGCAAAGTACAAACATCTTTGCATAACGCAAGCAGCATTAACATAATCATAAATGCCTACAGAGCGTTGTACCTATACAAAAAGAGCGATAAATAGTTCATAATAATCACGAAGCCAACATTCTCAGAACTAAATATACATCAAGCTTGAATTAAGCCTACCTTCATTAGTCTGAATTTCTGAAACTTCGAGAACACGATAACAAAGCATCTTCATTATAAAATTGCCAACAACCTCATACAATCTTGAGACAATTAAAATTTAATATCCATACTGTCGTCTGGTTATTCATATAAGACTCATAGATATTACGAACACGGAATAATCATCAGCTGATTTCGAATTCCAATAAGCAAACATATCGCCGAAATTTTGTTAAACATGTTTATTCAAATCAGACCGCTTGGTATCACATAAATCCTCATTGTTGCTTTGATAGGGAAGGCAATAGCATGCAATATTTTTCTTGTACATTTTATTTATGGAATAAGAGCATGATGGATAAGTCTGATATTCGTTTCGCTCATTACTTTTGTTTATGAGTGGTTATAAATGTTTTTGTTTTTTTTTGCTTTGTATTTTTGGTGGATACTTTGGTATTCAAAGAAGCATTATTGTATACATAATATTGTAGCCTTACATACTCTAGTACCAGTAGTAAATAACATATCTAAGACTCATCGTCTCGACTTAGTACCTAAAAATACCATGTTACTATGTATGTCATCTATGTGTACCTACTTACTGTTAGTCAAAAATTAATATTATAAAGAGATACGATTAGATATTTTGTATGTTTGTTACGCTTAAGCTAAAAAGGCCAAACGGATTTGGATGAAATTGGGTACATGGATAGATCATGACCTGGGTTAGGACATAGGAGAATATTGGAAAAATATACATTTTTTTTCATTATTCTCACGGGATCGACACTTATGCGGGAGAAACCGCGGGGCGCAGCTAGTGTTAAGTATAATGTTTATTATTTATTTGCACAGATTAGAACAGAAACACTTGGGGCACCCAGATCTTCCACAGATGTACTAAACAGACCAGGAGACTTGATGAACTTCTGGAGCGAAGTAGGCTGGTTCGACACTTATGCGGGAGAAACCACGGGGCGCAGCTAGTGTTATAATGTTTATTATTTATTTGCATAGATTAGAACAGAAACACTTGGGGCACCCAGATCTTCCACAGATGTACTAAACAGACCAGAGGGCCTAGACAAATGACATTCGCTTCGGAGCGATTCTATTTCGACAATCGCTATCGCTTCAACGACATACCTACACTACGTTTCGCTATCGTCTGATCAATTGGTTTCTTCGATAAAAATTACATATTGTCTCTGGTCTTTCGTTAGCAAGATATCGTGCGAGGCTGTATGAATGGAATGATGTTAAATATTGTCTAGCTAATTTCTATTCGTTAAGCTATGATCACGTGACGTTTCGGTAGCTTTTGTCAATCCCATACAATTTTGACTTTTCTACTAGCGTTGTCGCTAATCGAATGTTACTTTGTCTAGGCCCTCAGGAGACTTGATGAACTTCTGGAGGGAAGTAGGCTGGTTTGAATAACACAATAGTCCACCTGAAGGACTTAATGTGGGAACCAAACCCTCTAACCTAGACTAGAACATAGATCTGTTTATTTTATTATGTTGTTCTTTATTGGTAATCATTCTGGTGTATCATTTTATACAAGACATAAAAGTCTCCAGAGAAGAGTGAAGTATAAAGGTATTCATAGACCAACGGCAATTTCTGACTGTCTCTGTATATGCATTATTGCAATTTTTATGCCAACCAAACGTATGGTTCCCCGGAGTACTATACACCAGAAAGGTTGAAAAAATATTACATACATGCTTGAACATATTTGCCCTAGTTTCTACCTAATACGATTTAGATAATAATAAAAATTGTTCAAAATTACATGGCTCCGGAAACGAGTTTTGCGTGTCAGCAAAAAAAAAGCCGATTAATTCAATCTTAGTTATTAAGCGAAATATTTAAATAAAATTGGAACAGAATATTAATTCCTCGCAGTGGTGGCCCAGTGGTAACGGCCCCGACTTACGAGTTGTAGGTCGTGGGTTCGAACCCAAGCAGGCGCTTTACTTTGTGTAAATAATTTCATCACCACTGCTCTCAAAACGGTGAAGGAAAACATCGTGAGGAAACCGGCATGTCTGAGAACCAAAAAATTCGAAGACATGTGACATCTACCAACCCGCACTGGGCCCGCGTGGTAGATTACAGCCCACTCCCTCTCACAGAGAGGAGGCATGTGTCCCAGCAGTGGGAACATTAAATAGGCTGATGATGATGATGATAAAGTCCTCTGTTCCGATTTTATTTAAATATTTTGCATTTAGCTATTTTATGAAATCAATAAAAAAAGCAGTTTATCCAATTATTTTGTGACAATTTTGATGATAATTATGTAAAGTTGACATGTTGCGGGTCGTAGGTACTTTTTCTAGTAGTTAGCGTTGTTGTATTGGTTTTTAAATAGCTATAAATAATATAGTTATTCGATCTAACTGGCGGGCGTCTGCATTCAATAACGTTATTGAATGCTGACGTCATGTGATCGAACCGCTTGCCTTATGCAGCTCACGTTTGATGAATGTGTCTCGCCGTCTCGTCCGCCTGTAACACTATGAATATTGAATATCCGATAACTACAATGAACTTGCATTGTATACTATGTCAGTAGAATTAGGTGTATTGGTACTGTTCATTGGTCCTATTGACTGACTGGGGATAAGTATTGAGATAAGTCAATACTTAGCTCTTAATAATATTCTGCTCACCATTGTCATCATTTTCCTGTCCATATCCCAATTTATTTGGGGTTTTTCTTCCAAACACCTCTATGGTTAACATTTCTGTAGTCGTCATCTCTGAATTCACTTCCTATATTAGTCATATCATTTTATTCTATAGAAATCTGCGCAACAATTTATTTAATAAGTATGCTCGTAATACCGGTAATATTTCCTCATTGGTGGTTTTAAAACTGTATTTTTGACTCCCAAAACACAAAACTCATTTATAAAGTGGAGTCATGATAAGGCTTGCTTCCACATGGCTAAGCCCAAAGCGACACAATGCAACATGATTGATGGACCGCTCAACATTACATACAGTGTATCCTGTACTTTATAAAACGTTTTAAAGCGATTTCTACTTAACGAAATTAAAGTTTTGAAAGTGACGGAAATAAAGTAGGTTTTAGATATATATATTTTTTAATTTCTATTGGTCCAGGTGGAATTTAATAATAATTTTAATAAAAATTAATACTTACGTACTAAGTTATTATTCATATATTTTTCAATTGATATGTTTATTACCAGTAATAACGTTACAAAATAAGTTTTATTCAAATTTGTGGATAGTGAATCAATCATTTCTCTAACTAACCTACACTATTTTAAGATTTTACTAGAGTTACATAGGTATAGCACGTGTTGAGGCGACTAACATCACGTTAGGTAACACTGCACAGTAACATAATACATTGGCGCAATTAATTTAATAGACGTGTTTGTGGTTTTACGCGATACCATAATATAATTAATATCACATTTATTTTCACGTGCTTGAATTACTGAACTGTTACAACGCCTGAATTATTGCTGATAATACATTGCGGTTGTTTGTGGTGTTTCTCTTCTAGCTACGTGTTCCAAATACAGGCTTTTGTTCTAATAGAATATTTTTGATTTAAAACCACAGCAAATAATACAATGGAACTATAAATTAATTTAATTGAGGTGCATTTAAAACCACCACGATGGACGATGTACAATGTTTGTCTGGCACACTCAGGTCATTCATCTTTATGACTAAATTACTTTTTTTTATCGTTTAGCCTTGGCATTTAATAAGCGTGTCACGATTTTTTCGCGATATATATCGCTGCTTTAATTCAAAAGTACCACAAATAAGAAAATTGCAAAAATGTTTTTATTGCAAAAATACAACCGTAATCCTTCATATTTTTATATTTAAAAAAGACACCCATTGATTTTGCATTTTAAGTTACAAAAACAACACAGCCGTTACTTTTGAATTTTCGTTTTTACCGCGCGAAATATGATCTAAACCGCCATATTGTGAGTTGTGCGTCGACAGCCGAACTGAAAGCACGTTTCTTTTGTGCAAAAGTGCCATATATCGAAATTTAATCTGTGTTACTAATTAATTGTATACAGAAGACGACCATATTTCGGATTACTTCAGTTTTGAATTAAGGATTCACGTAAGTAAGACACTATTTTTTAATCAAAAGAACCATATTTCAAAACTGGTTGTTTTGCACAGAAAATATACCTAAATTAACTTTGAATTTTTAATCAAAATAAACGTAGGAGACAATGTGTTCGTTTTGCATTTAAGTTATTTAATATGAAGTACGGTATTTAAAAATAGTTTATTTTGAATATAAAAAAACTACTTTCTACTATTATCATTTCAAATCAAACGGGTCTTATTCGGGAATACACTCGTTTTGCTTATATTTAAACGGAGTTGTTTTAATACAATAGATTAATCAATAAGGTCATGTTTTGAGATACATTACTTTAGCATTTTTTGTGCAAAGGTTTGTTATCATTGTAATTATAAAATTGTAGGCATGTTTTTAAGTATTATACGTAAAAACATAGCTACAATTTTATAATTACAATTAAGTTTAATTTAAAGTGATTTATTATTATATTTTTTTTGTTTACTAGGTATTTTATTTTATGCTACTTTATGAAGTTGTCATTTTAAAAACGCCAGGCTCCTTTTGAACCATCATGTCGGCATGATTTCAAAAGGAGCCGGCGGGTTTTTGTAATTGATTATATTATTATTTATTGTTTTTTTACAAAATGAGTATAAGAGTACATAGAATACTCAACATGGTAAGAGATAACAGTAGAAGTAATGGTGAAAATGTTTAAGACTTGGAAAAGCTTCCGCAAACTGACTATCCAATGTTGGAAGAACCAGATGTGCCTCATAATGACTCTTTTGATAGTAATTCTATTCCCGACAGTCAGCACGGTTTCGATTTGTCTCTACTTGATGATGCGATGGAGATTTAACAGGTATGCTATTAGAGAGGCACCAGTTCTGTGGTGATCAGACTGTGTCCAACCAATAATCTGATTGGAAATATATCAGTGATGTTGTTTCAGTTATAACTGAACCTGTCTGGCTGTTAATGCTAGCCTGAACTGGTACGAACGTGTGGAGACGTGACGCCCGGGTGCCGTCCCGTGGTCTGGTGAAATAGCAGTCGTCCCGACTAGTGGCGGGCAGTGTGCTGGTTTGACCACGGGCGTTGGCAGTTAAGAGGTTTGGCCCAACGAGTGCTAGCAGTGTGGCCATCGCCTCGTATTGGAATGCGTTACCTATCCGGTTCCCTGTGCAGGAAAGTGTCACCGCATTCAGATAACGATTTGCATCACCGTTTTCTTACGGACGACCCATAGGCCGCGCGTACGTGGGAACACAGAGATTTCTCTGTATTCCATGCCAAGGGTCTTCATTCCACAAACTGAGAGAGAGAGAGTTACAAACCGAAAGTTATACTACTAGCTAATGTTTAATTGTAGTAGATCCTTTGAGAGAGTGATATCCATGTGACCATTTTGATAAGAAGACCAGTTGTTATAAAGTTAATGTGTTAGGTTGTGTCTGGGTGCTTTGCCCCAAACGTTATATTCCTTTTATGAGCACAACCATAATAGGTCATTTAGTATAGGATTGAGCTAAAGGTTATTAAGCGTTCATCTCACGAATCCTCACAAGCGACTCTGAGTTTGTTGTAATTAGTCTCATGTGTGTATTCCCTCTAACACACCCTGTGATGGAGACAGTGTGTGTTAGGGGCAGATGCCATTGTAAAGATTGAGAAAGTTATCTAGATTTAGTGGCTTGTCCCATTGTGCGTACTTTTGTAATTATTTTAATACAATAAACTTTGTAATGTGTAATGAGGTAATTGTTTAATTAGTTCTTTCCCAAACTAGTTATACCTGATTTTACTTTAGCACGGCACCTAAATCGCCGTGTTACAAATGGTTGTATTTTGTGATCTCATAAATGATCCTAATTGCATTTATTATGCTATTCTAGGTATAAGGCAACATTTTAATATTTATTATTGATTTAAAAGTTAGAGTA
Source organism: Conistra vaccinii (assembly GCA_948150665.1). NCBI lineage: Eukaryota > Metazoa > Arthropoda > Insecta > Lepidoptera > Noctuidae > Conistra > Conistra vaccinii. Next base: position 9,610,742 of record OX411328.1, on the reverse strand, counting down.
TAATGATAAAGAAGATTGCTCAAAAGTTTTGAATGTTTTCTGCATGTTTATAAAGTCTTTGTTTTATTTTGAATTTTGAAAAACTTACGATGGTTTTGATAATTGGTTTGGCAATTTTTTTTTATTTTACTTTTATGTTTTTATTGAATGAATAGAATTTAAAAAATAATTTAATGATTATTTTACAACAGTTTCGAAGATTTTTATTTGTTATTTTGAGGAAAACTTTGATTTGTTTTAAGTTTTAGATAGTATTTTAGTTATTTTATTAAATTGCATGGTCATTTTTATTATGGTCCTTAAAAGTTGTACAGTCAAACATGATTAATACAATTATTTTTTGACTTATGGTTGTTTTATTCCATATTTAGTATATTTCAAACATATTTTTTATATTCAAAAGTAACTTATATGCTTATATCTCCTCTAGCATTCAGTTTATTATAAAACTACGTAAAACATTGAATGCTGCTTAAAAATACGCTTCTAACGATGTATAATATGCATATATTTGATATAAAATAAGAAAGCATTAGACAAAAATTGTTTATTTTTTCTTTGTTTAGCTCTTCTGTAAAAAAGTTTAATTTTGATTTCTGGTAGTTTTGAATTGAAGCGACGATATGTATAGTCCTCCAGACCGTATTTCAGCCACGGCGGCCAATCTAAACGGAAACTAGCCTTCGTCGCGGGAGATATTATAGTGCACACGTGTGTGCGCAGACACAGGTGCACTCTCTCTTCCCTCACTCTCATAGTTCGATGGGACGGCAATCCGACACGACCAGAGAGAGATCAGGCATAGGACCAACGGCTTAACGTGCTTTCCGAGTCACGGGGGTATCACACCGCCAACTTCCAAACTCCGGGCTGTTACTAAGAAATTCCTAATAGAAATTCCTTTTCGGATTCATGTGCGTATTGTATATTGTCACTTGCTTCAAAAACGATGAAGGAAGCAATAAAGATCAACTAAATTTTAACATTTACAAGTATTTTGTCAAATATGAGTCCTTGGAACAAAAACTGAAGACCCTATTTTGATTCTCGAGTCACTTCAGCTAACATTTTGGGGTAGCGGATATTCTACGAAGCAGTGCATTATTTTAAATTCGTTGCAATATATAGCAAAGTGCACGACTCTCAAAGGGTGTAGAGGTGTCTAAAGATGTGCGAAACACAGCAATAAAGACGGGTACAGAACGTATTTCAGACACCTGTCTGTAGAAGCCTTTGGAAGGAGTAACTACCCAGGTACTCCTTCTGTGCACAGGCTTCTATTTTGACATCGGGACAACAATTATTGTTATTGTCTAAAGGTAGGTATTCCTCGTGAAAAAAATTGCGAGACAAATCCACAGATGGCAAAACCCTACATGAGAAAACCACAAAATAGAAAAAAGTGAAAAAAATAGAATTGCCTTACAAATGTCTAAATTACTAAAATATTAAAACTAACATTGGTCATTGGTTGGACTTCGGCATCAAATCTAAGCAATGCGCTCAACCATTTATCCAGTTTATGCAGTGGAAATATAGAAACAAACTGCGCTACATGAATATTCTACGCTCACAGGGATGACTCACATTTGGCATACATTTATTACGTCGAACGTCACTCGTTGGACTTTGATCTTGTTTGAACTTGACGTATTCTACATTAGGTTTTAGATACAGAGTTTGTAAATGTAAGTCTCATAGCTTCTTCATGTTTTTTGTCGGCTGTCAACGTCTCATCGCCTCTCGGTGGCTCTTGTTTACGGAGACGCGGGGCGTAGAGTGTGGCGTAAGACGCGGCGCGGCGTTCGGCGGTGCGACGGACGTTTTTTCTGTTTACAGACAGGCGGCGCGTGCAGCGGCCCGCGTCATCACACGCGCAAACACAAACATATGGCAATTTACGATGTTGTTTATGGAAACGCGGGGCGTGGAGCGGGTCGTGCGGCGTGGCGTGAAAAGTAGCGGTGCCCGCCGCTGTGCAACGTTGTCATCCGCGGGCTCCGCCTGCATTTCAAGCAAACGCATGTAAAATCGCTTCTCCGTAAACGCTCTCATACAACGCCAACGCCGTTTGAATTTTGTGCGGGCCGCCCCGCTGCACGCCACGCCCAACGCTCCGCGTCTCCGTAAACAAGCACTTAGGTTGATAAGTAGTGACCTAAGTCACCGAGAGGCGATGGGACGTTGATAATTTGCATTTGTGTCATTATTGTATCAACAAAACAAATGCAAAACAAATCATTTTATAAAGAAATTCAAAGTAAACATCGCATTTCATTCTATTTCCATCATCATTAGAGAGAAGACGTCTAGAGCTTGTTACCGTCTTCCCACGCGTTTCTATTGCATTCAACGCCCTCGCAATACATTTTCCTAGAAAATTATATTACTAGCACCTATGATATAAGGAATCTAGTGTACCTATCTTCCAACGTGACACTTTGGGAGTGTGGTTATAATAATGTTCGTAACGAGGATGAATTCTGTAAATTGAACAAGGAGACGTCTCCGACTTAATAGAAATCTGCGCTTCTACTCTATTACTCCCAATTACAACTTATTTTTACTCAACTGCGGCGGATCCCAAAAAGAGGGCCATGTTTTTAATGTGCAGTGCATGTGCTCAGTAGTCAAGTCTTTGACATTGTTCATCTGAGTTTTATCTAAACACATAGGGCGTTTATTTATAAATGTTGCTTAAAATTAAGTGACGTTCAAACGTCAAAATGTCGCTAATCATTAATTAACTTTAAGCAACGTTTATAAATTAACCACAAAATATGCAATGGATTATGTCTATTTATTGACTGTACAGTGTAATAACAATCCTTTCTGATTGTATTTGCATACTACAGCAACGCAAATATTTAAAACCATCAAATAGGTACAACACAGCAGAAACACACAAAATAAAATTACTTTTATTTCAGCAACAGCAGTTTAACAAAAAGATAAATCCAATCCACTCAAGTTGTGTAATGAAATTCATGGAAGCGTTTAAACGTACCTACGCTTCATAATAAAACTCTATTATCGGATTCTACACAGCTGGGAAGAAAAGGTTTTGTTAAGAACAAAAGGCACATAATTATGCTTTGACGGCACACATGTGCCCGATGAAACTCGTTACAAGAAAATAATAAGTTTCTGTTTTATAAGAATCGCGCTACCAAAACTCTATAATATGGTTTATAATTATATTTATTCAAGAACACCAACAGCATATATTCAATATTAGTTTACAAAAGTATTCAGGAAAGGTACCTATTACTGCTAATGTATACACAAATTATAGGAGCACATAACATTAAAAGAAAAAAAAGACATAGTTTATTTACTTTAATCATAATATCTTCTACTAGCGAGGTCTTAGCATATACGGCTACATCGCTTGGTCTATGTATACATCTACCAATAGGCTTGTTTTAATCTGATGCAACGAAACGTTAATAATCACGTTTGACATCAACACGGTGTCAAAGATCACTTTCTAATCAACCGTCAGCTTGTAATTACGAATTCCGAGAAATTATACTTTAATATACCTAATTACCACACTAGGCACATACATCTTATACAAGATTGAACGAGTATTTATCATCAAGCTTGCTAAGAGAAGATTGACGATTTCAGATGATTTTAATTCAGGTGACCAGACGATGTTCTATCACCGACAGGTTTTGAAGGCACATTGAAATTAACTTGGCAGAATCAATGTTTTTAACCCCTTTACCTCCGAAGCACAATGTGATTGTAACCCATAAAACAAATTGATATAAACTTAGTCAATGCCTACAATTGCCAAAATGTTCATCATTTTCAGTTATGCCTTAAACCCATCTTAACATTTTAAACCTTACAGACATTAGCCTAATTAATAGTTCAGCACGTAAACAGTATTCATAGTTAAGCACTCTTTGAAACTATAATGTCTATAGAGTTATAGTCTACACGAGGCAGGGGATATAACCTAGCGCTAGCTACAGTGTCGGCGCGTGTAAAGGAACACGTGTTCCCACCACCACATATAAAACAGTATGGTAATTCAGATGACGTATTCAATTCTTCGTAAGTGATGAACGATCCGTGTGGAGCTCACGATTCAGCGGGCTGAATGAAAGCGATTCATCTTCGCTGTAACACCACAAAAGCTAACGTTTGTGTTAAGATGAAACAGAAGCTTGTGATATACAGGGTGTCCGGTAAAGAATGGATATCGGTCCTTGAAATAGCATATAATAGACCCATGCCCATTCATTAAAAAAATAATATTCCAAGTAAGTAAGTACTTAGGACACGATTTTTTTTTTAATTCTATGAAATTTCAAGTCACATTACTGTCTCTTTGTCAACGTACAATATTACAATACCAAATAACCGATGGAATTCATTCATTTTTGTGGTCGTAGTGAAGAAAAATATAAAATAAGTTAAAAAAAGTTAGTTAAAGATCTTAGGTACTACTTAGGACATACACGCTCATACGGCCTTTAAAAAAAAATGAATATAAAAATATTAAAAAACTAAAATACCAGACACCCTGTATGTATGCGGAGAAAAGATACCAAGTACATGACTCATATTGAAGGTAAAAGCGAGGAGCACTGAGAAGACGGCTGATGATAAAGGAGACAAGAGGATGCTGAAATAAAAATGAATAAATATTTTACATCAATTAATTATGTGTAAAAAACAGTTTTTTAATTATTGATTGATTCAACCATTTTAAATGATAACTATATGCCCGACATTTTCAATTATTACAACTGATTTGAAATTAAACGTAAAATTATTATGCCAGTGCACCAACTGCGTAGCTAGGGTAGCTCTGACGTCACCTGTCGTACCATTCGCGTATCAGTAACGTAGGCTAAAACTACGAGCTTGGCACGATAAAACAATTATAAGATATTTTTTTACTAAGAGAACCAAATTATTATAAAAGTTGCTATTTCGTTATACAGTTTGTTGTTCATAGTAATTTAGGTAATGTTTTTAACAAAATCAACTCGCAGGAGTACCTGCGAGTTTTTTATGATTGAAGAATTCAGTATAGCGAATAGTAATTCGCTATACTGAATTCTTCAATCATAAAATATATACTTAATTCATTATTTTCGATATACCTTGTACAAATAGTTCCGGAAACTTTTTTTTCTTTGTCATTTAGTCAATTTTATGTACATTTTCAGTACTTCGATTCGGGAATAAATACCAATATGTAAATACAAATAACGCTGCTTGTACTACTATTAAAATAATTCTGCTTTTAGAGGTGGGGGTAGGCCACCACCTCTAAAAGCAGAATTATTTTAATAGTACTTTAGTGTGGGAAAGAGATGAAGCTCTACAGGACGTAAAGCACCATCTCTTTCCCCCCTGAAGTAAGATTAAAATAATACTGCTTTTAGTGGTTGTGATAGGCCCCCTGTAAATAGTAAAAGAAGTATTACGAAGGAAGGCAAACATTTTACTAAGTGGTTTTAACCTTTAACTATGACTATCAAAAGCCGCTACTTTTAACGTGATATATGTTACAAATGGATGAAAGCATTTAAAAATACCACATTTTAGACTAACTTTGGGCATTGATCTCCTCCTTATATTCGCACAAATTCAAAACCTAACACACCTACTGATCTGCCCCTTTCCTCCCCCATAACCTTTTCACAAATGAAAGTATGTCTACCTATTTTCATTTGTGAAGAGGTTATGGGTTAAGCTACTCCAATTGAAAATACCGGAAAAACCTAAGTGAATATGAATAAGGCTGGTCATACACTCATGGTTGACGACCGCGATCGCACGCTGTAGTGGATTGAGTTTTTTTTTTTCGGGACTAGATTTGGTATTTGATTTGATGTTTAATTTGACATAATTATTAGTAACATATTTTATGATAACGTCAAAAGACTGACCGTAACAGGTCTCGTCAAAATGGAAAGGTGTTAACAGCGAACAATTAAGACGTTTTAGTAACTAGTAAATACCTTTCATTGATGACTAGCTGACCCGTCAGACGTTGTCCTGTCAACGATTTCGATTTTTCGGCTGCTCGTTTGGGGTTTTTCCTAATTTACTTTTTTCCTAAACCACCCCAGAATTCAGGCAAACAAAACAAAAAAAAAAATGGTTTCAATTCGGTCGAACCATTTTCTAGTTTTTGCGAGACTAATGCACGGTAATTCATTTATATATGTTACCTATATAGATAAATATTCAGACTGGTATTCAAGCTTCAGCCGACGTCACATCTAAATCTACATATGCTTACAAAATAATATGTAGGACTATAAAAAAATTAAGTACTCCAATTGAAAAGAAAGGTAAGTGAATATGAATAAGGCTGGTTGTACACTCGTGGGTGACGATCGCGATCGCAGACTGTAGTGGATTGAGGCAATTCATCTTACTCCTGTGCGGATACTGACACCGGAGGTAGTGTGTTCTTTAGTAAGTTTGTTCCGGGACAAAGACATTTTATTCTCAAACTTTTTGGATTTTATTGGCAGCGTATCTTACTGAATTAGTTGTCAACAGAGATGTTGCCGCTCTTAGATACAAATAAATATGTAGGAATTCAATACTACTTGACGATAATTTTTCCAAACATTCCAATTGCTTCGGCATCTGTCTGATACCTTCAAATACCTACTTACTTTTGAAAAATACCTAGTTTTACCTACCGAGAGAAACTGCCTAGGTAGATAAGAAAAATCTCTATTTTTTCATAACGTATCATAGAACTTTTTAGAAAAAAAAACCTGAATATACCTCCCTCAAAATTATTACCCACAGAAAAACAGGTCACCCGTAACTCCCGAAACTCCTGGCCACACTACTCATGAATGGATACCTCCTCTTCACCTGCCAGCGTTAGTGAATAGCCCACGGGTCAGAGTTCGACCCGTGATCGACATCAGCCGGTGAATAGACACAGGATTTTAACCCTTTCGCCAAAAACGGAGAGCGATTCGCTCAAAATGAAAGATAGAAATACGGACGGCATGAAATATCGTCTCTCTTCAAATACATTTATCATGGCAGATAAGTGTTTATACTTTATTATTATCTTTTGAAAAATATGAGTTGATGTGTTTCATTTTTCTAAAAAAGGATGTAAAAGTATTGGAGCGAGATAAGGACCAACATTGGAACAAAAATGATAATAGAATACAACAGTTCAGTTTATTTTCTGTTAATAAAGTTAATGCGAAAAAAAAACGAAATTATTAATTTTATTTTATTTATTTATTTATAACACACACTATCCTTACAGGATGACCCCAATATAATAGTGTTGGTGGTGGTGGTGGTGGTGCGGTTAATGAAATTAATGGACATCTCTGCCCAACCCTACGGGGAATACAGGCGTGATGTTATTTGCTACACTGGTAAATTGAAATAAAATAAACAGAACCTTTGAATATAATTATTAGCATCTAAATAAAATTTCGATACCTACACGTGTAAAAATATCGAAAACCGGCTTTAGAAACTAATATTCTACAAGATATCTGTCACATCTATGACAAGCCCATACATATACAATTCAAAGGTAACCTGCAAATCAACTTGAGGGATTTCTTACGTCGCCCTTTGAACCTTTGAGAACATAAAAAGGAATAAATCAACAGACATCTGCTCAGAGCAGATCAAATTTAATAAATCGAGATACAATACTACAAAGAATTTCCCAACTTTCTCGTTTTCCCTAGGGCACACTTAAATATTTTGCTGAATTCACCTTTCATGTACTCGAGATTTTACGTTTTATAGTTTTAATAACCTTGGTTTTCAAGGCTTCATTCAGACGGTAATAAAAGTGGGGAATAAAATTCTAAGTATTAACTCGTAAAACTACTTTGTAGATACTTACACTGAAATACATTGAAGCGCATTGAGCACCCTTCTTAGAGAATAATATTTTCCCGCACACTTTATTAATTCATGGCTCTCATCATTTTAGGGTAAATAAGGGTGCTACGTTATTTCATATGATCCCTAATTAAGACCGGGGTAAGGTATCTCCAGCTATCTAATTACGCAATACATTTTCGTAAACGATTCCGACTAATCTGTTTCATTTTGACAGTTCAACAATATTCATTGCGATATTTACGATGTTGAGCAGATTTTTTTTCGAACTTACGAAGCAATGGGTTAGCAATCTGTTTCAAAACGATTCAAATTCTTATTGTTCGTGTATTACCTACGTAATTAGGGTACTGTTTACGCTTAGCTATTAAAAATGACAGGAAAGGAAAGAGACAGCATATAAAAATGGTCTCTTTCTAACAGAGACTGAGACTAATCTAGCCACAGGAAGGTGTCAATCGAAATGATGATGAATATCCACTTTTTACCCAAAAAGGCAATCAATCCGAATTAATTCGATGCGTGATTTGCTTGACAAACCGATTTCGTCCAATATGACTCCACTCGACTTGTGGATTAATTGAAAGAGGGTGACCACAGACTTCATCCGACTCCCTCGTACTGCCCAAGTAAAGAGATGCAAGCGTATCGTTGCTTAGAAATATACTTTATAACTTTGTTTTTTTGGTCACTTTTTTATAAACAGTAACTGTTTATAAAAAAGTGACCAAAAAAACAAAGTCGTTTATTAATAAACCGCCTTTTATTAATAAACACGAAGTAAACTTACCTACTACCAGAAAAAGTTTTACCATTTTTTCAAACCTTAAACTTCGTTAAAAGTTATGCTAAATAGACCAGGGTAGAAAGCCTTTAAAACAATAAAAAGTGAAAAAAAATAATAGTAGGATGAAACCCATTAGAAAAGAAGGAGAATATTCTAAAAATTAAAGGAAAAATAATTTACGGGCGATCTGAGGTCGGGAAGGGGATGGGAGTGCGTTTTTAAGGGTAAGAAACGGTTTTTCTCGATTTCCGGCAAAACTAAAAGTCCTATGGAAAAAAGTCAAATGGCAAAGTTGTAGGTAATAAAAAGACTTAAAACTTTTGTATTTACACTTTTTTCACAAAACCTCAAAATTTATGGGAAAAATTCAAAAAACCAAGTTTTTGGTTTTTTATTTTTATCTTTTTCAAATTTTTGTTTTTTTTCACAAAATTTGGTGAAAACTTACCTTTTTATGTCCCAAATACGCTGTAATTTATTTGATAAGAAATATTTATTTTTTCACCTTATTTTGAATTAATATCGAAAAAGCACCCTAATTTTCAATCGAAAATTCACCCGTCAAAATATCAGCTTTTTTCAAAAAGTTGGTATGTTTTCTGTTCGTTGAAATCTCTACTTTCCGACGGTGAAAAAAAAAAAAATGTTACTATAGTAAATCTTCTCAGAAAATGCAAAAAATCGAAAAAAACTCGAATTCGAAAATTTTTTTTTAATCATTATAAATAATTTCATCTAAAAAGTGTGATTGCTGCAATTTGATTCAATTAAAAAGTTGATTTATTTAATGCTAATAACATTTATGTCATAGAAAATCTCATTATATATAAATATAAATGTAAATCGTACTATTATATGTAGATACTTTATTCTGGTTACGTTATTCATTACAATATTTTTTACCCGACTTCGGCGAAGCAAAAAGGTGGGTTATGATTTTGACCGGTATGTATGTATGTAAGTATGTATGTATGTATGTATGTATGTATGTTCATCTGTAACCTCATAACTTCTAAACCACTGATCATAATTTGACAAATGAGGTATCGTTAGAAGCGTCCTGATTGTCCGCTGGTTATAGGCTATGCGAAGTTACATTAAATTCAATATGGCGCCCGATAGAGTATATAAAATGACGAACGAAAAAATTTTTTATCTTTTATTATATGTAGGGTATCAAATGAAAGGGCTTCACAAGCACATTACAAATATGTATATATATCATATTGTCTAAGTAAATAAATATGTTTAAATTGTTAAAAACATGCAAAAATGATCAAAAATGGTCAAGGTAAAGCCGTCGTCACATGCCATTATTTTGTAGCCGACAAGCATGCGACTACGGCTTTACCTTGACTTTTGTACCTATGTCTAGATTTCTGTCCGAAATATTTTCTTGTTTCATACTTTTATGAGCGTGATTTTTGAGTAGTCGGGTTTTAGTTTTTAAACTTACTTTTTATTTAAATTATTTTGGGGTTATAATTTCGTGATAAAGTATTTGCAGAGCTGCTTTAATTTTTTTTGTTAAGTTTAATTGTATAATAGGTATTAATTTTACAGCCGCGCCGTACGTTGCAGACTCATTTTTGCATGTTTTTAACAATTTAAACATATTTATTTACTTAGACAATATGATATATATACATATTTGTAATGTGCTTGTCAAGCCCTTTCATTTGATACCCTACATGGGATAATAAAAGATAAAATAAAATGTCGTTCGTCATTTTATGTACTCTAGAGGGCGCCATATTGAATTTAATGTAACTTCGCATAGCCTATAACCAGCGGACAATCAGGACGCTTCTAACGATACCTCATTTGTCAAATTATGATCAGTGGTTTAGAAGTTATAAGGTTACAGATGAACATACATACATACATACATACTTACATACATACATACCGGTCAAAATCATAACCCACCTTTTTGCTTCGCCGAAGTCGGGTAAAAAATATTGTAATGAATAACGTAACCAGAATAAAGTATCTACATATAATAGTACGATTTACATTTATATTTATATATAATGAGATTTTCTATGACATAAATGTTATTAGCATTAAATAAATCAACTTTTTAATTGAATCAAATTGCAGCAATCACACTTTTTAGATGAAATTATTTATAATGATTAAAAAAAAATTTTCGAATTCGAGTTTTTTTCGATTTTTTGCATTTTCTGAGAAGATTTACTATAGTAACATTTTTTTTTTTCACCGTCGGAAAGTAGAGATTTCAACGAACAGAAAACATACCAACTTTTTTAAAAAAGCTGATATTTTGACGGGTGAATTTTCGATTGAAAATTAGGGTGCTTTTTCGATATTAATTCAAAATAAGGTGAAAAAATAAATATTTCTTATCAAATAAATTACAGCGTATTTGGAACATAAAAAGGTAAGTTTTCACCAAATTTCGTGAAAAAAAACAAAAATTTGAAAAAGATAAAAATAAAAAACCAAAACTTGGTTTTTTGAATTTTTCCCATAAATTTTGAGGTTATGTGAAAAAAGTGTAAATACAAAAGTTTTAAGTCTTTTTATTACCTACAACTTTGCCATTTGACTTTTTTCCATAGGACTTTTAGTTTTGCCGGAAATCGAGAAAATCCGTTTCTTATCCTTTAAAACGCACTCCCATCCCTTTCCCGACCTCAGATCGCCCGTAAATTATTTTTCCTTTAATTTTTAGAATATTCTCCTTCTTTTCTAATGGGTTTCATCCTACTATTATTTTTTTTGGTTTTAAAAATTATCGACCCTGGTCTAAAACTTTAAGTTTAAGGTTACAAACTAGGAATAGTATAGTATTAAAATATCGATATTGACAAATCAAAAATATAGTATATAGTAAGTAATTAAGTACCTATATTTAGCGATGCATGTCACGTGTGACTACAGCTTTTAAAGATTATTTAACTACTTATACGACCATTATATGATCAATTCCTTTCAAATACTTAAATTGAGTCAATACAATGTTTCATTTAGGCAAGACTCACCGATCGATCTACGTAAAGTAAAAGTCTGCTCTTTATTAACCCATTACTACACGAACGCGCTTTTTACTCATCACTTAGCCTTAAGTCCTGAAGTTCGTAATCCCTTTCACGTGTGATTTCCCCGGACGCTCCTTATAGGCTGTTACATACTACAGGAAAAAGCGTTTCAAACATCATAAATACTTAGCCGCCTCGTACATTATTCGATTACCTTTTGAGTTACCGTACTTTCGGTAAATCGATGTTATGGAGCGAAATGGGTTACGAGGATCGGACGAAATTTAGAGATATTTATATGAAAATTTTATGTGAAACAAAAATTTTTCAGTAGTCCTTTGTGAAATTTTATTTAATACTTCCAGGGAAATGAGTATATGATGAGCTTTTTATTGTTAAGTTATTAGTATCAGGTAATGGAACTAACATTTACGAGTTACTTTTACGTAAGACAAAAACAGATTGAAGTAGTTTTCTATTTTGCTAACTGGGCTTTTGGTCTGTGCATGTGCTTCAATATTTGAGATGGTATCTAAAATAGTGAGGCACACCACAATACTGTTATATTCTCTGTTTTTTTGTGTGTAAGTATATTGTGTGCCTTAAGCTGGGCCAAATTTTATTTTCTTTCTTTTCTGTCTTTCTTCATCATCATCATCATCATCATTTCATCCGAAAACCGTCCACTGCTGGACATAGGCCTCCCCCAACCACCGTCACTTCGACCGGTTCTTTGCTTCCCGCATCTAGCAAATATTCTTTCTTAGACAAAAAATACCAACCCCGTGACAGTCATGTCGAGCTATTCTAACTCGCTCCCGCTTCGTTTATGACCGCGTTCAATACCTTAGGCAGTTGGACTAAGATAATGATCTCTGGAATGGGGGGAGGGCTGCGGATTACTTTTCTCAATCAGCGCGTCGTAATAAATATTTGATGAGCTATAAGGTACAACATTTATTTATAACTAATTTAATTCCTTTGTATTTTATTAAGTCGAGAATATCTTGATTTGGATTGAAAGTCAACTTATATAGCATTATAGAAATATTTGGTGCATTTCATAATTCTCGGTTTATGTTGACTAAAAAATGTGTAGGTATACGATTAGCAAATCTAAAAAGCGAATTTGTCATACAGTGTCGTTTCAAATGTTGAAATGTTGTACAATTCCCAAAAGTATCGGTTTGCGTAGATGCTCAGCACCTCATTATATATACCTACTAGCTTCTGCCCGCGGCTTTGCCCGCGTACGGTCGGAAAATATCTCATAGGAACGTACCTACTACCGGAATTCAGAGTATCCTATGTCCTAACCCAGGTCATGGCCTATCCGTATGGCTACTTGGTAGGTACTTCTACTATTTGGTACTTCTAGCCAGACAGCAGTATGAAGTTTGGCGAGAAGCAACCTCAGTAAAGAAAAAAAAATCCGAAAATTGGTAATTTTTTGTTATGTAAAAAAAACCCTGCCCGATCCGAAAGGGGCACATAGGTACTGCAAGCTCTCTTCTTCAATCGGTCCCTTATAACTGGGCGAACATTACCAAAAAATAATAAAAAAACCTTATTACTATTTAAAATAAAAAAGTTATTGCTATTTAAAATTCACATTTTTTGTGCCATAATTACCCTAAATCTATTAAAAATTATTAAATCTTCAACAGGGGTCAGTTATTACTTGTAGACACAAAAAAAATGTTTTTTTTTTCCCTTTTTCCCTAAAATTGCCACATAAATGGACTCAAAGTACGATACCTAACAACACGGATCGGACAGGGTTTTTTTACATGTTGTATAGTGAAGTTAATTCTTCAATCTGGGATCAAATATTCATAGGCCGTGTCGTGATGTAACATTTAGTTTATATTTAATTCAAATTGGTACTCTAGAATCTATTAAAAGTTATATACCAATTGGAAAGTAAAGTTTGAACTTCAATCGGGATTTGGAAATTCGGGAACCCGAGCAAGCACAGCTTTGAGACAGAACCCTCAGGGCACAAGACCTACTCACACCTTGTTCGGTTTTTTCAAATAAATAAAACAGGTTTTTATTATACAAATACTAATTATTCATTTTACTATTACTATCACCATTAATTTGTAATACCTACTCAGTGCCACCATTGACCACGTAATACCTATAAATAGGTACATATTAGAAAATTGTATGGCTTTTGACAGAGCGGGCCGATTTTCATAAAATTCAGACTATGTAAATGTTAATTCAAGATGGACTATGACTATATTTTTAATCCCTTAAAAATCAATCAATCTCCCTAGCCTTTTCCCAACTATGTTGGAGTCGGCTTCCAGTCTAACCGGATGCAGCTGAATACCAGTATTTTTGATGGAGCGACTGCCTATCTGACCTCCACAACCCAGTAACTGTGTAATACGATACCCATAATTATTAAGACTGGTCAGGCTTTCGGGCTTCTGACGACTTGTAACGACTGTCAAAGATCCACGAATGACAGCCAGAACCAATACCGAGGCACGGAGGAGTCTCGGTATGTAAATATGGTCACCCATCCACTGACCAACCCTGGCAAGTGTAGCTTAACCTGATGGATCGACCCGTGCGGCTGTTATTACTTAGCCACGCGCTCCTCTTAAATCTAAGACACAAAAAACTCAATATTGGTGCCGATTCTCTTGTCACAAATGCCTCTAAACTAGACTAAAAATCACTAAAATTTAGTTTAGTCCTGTCAAACGAGCATTTCCCATTCTGAAATAGTCTAAAGTGACACAACTTAACTATATTTTAGTTTGACAGCACTAAGATTGCACTGAGTTATTAGTTTAGTGAAAATGGCAATTTTGCTATTCTGAATTTGACGTTTTTCACCTAAAAATTTAGATTATCCAACTAAATCAGTCTATTTTTAAACGCGATTAAAAAGGAGTGGAATAAAATTAGTTGGCATGAACTAAAATTTACACACTTCAGCTGCAAAAACTTTATCTGTTTTTTTATTTTGCTTATATCTCGAAAACGGTGCGTCCTAGCGCAAAAATAATGGAAATTTCGACCCCCTCTGCCACCCGTAAACCCATATGCCCCTACTCACAGGTAATATTTATTCATATTTTCCATAATAAAAGTTTAAAATACCATACAAAATACGTCAAGGCTGCCCCCCCCGCGCGCCTCTGGCTCTAAAAAAATTCACGGGGTAGAGCAAACAAGTACCACGTGGGTCGCGACGTGACTGTCAAATTCAATTTTAGATGTGTCAAAATTATTTTTTAATTTAGAGATATTTTTCTGCAGAATAGCTTTTAGATTCTCATAGCCAAAAGTAAGGTATTTTAGTCGTAGTTTAGTTAGTTTAGTTCGGTGTACAAGAGAATCGGCACCATTACATTTATGAATTCTAAAATCAACCCCTGTTTTACCCCTTAAGTGGGTTGCTTTTACAAAAAAGCTGATACACGTAATTCGTATTTCTTACCAAAAGCATAAATTTGAATTTTCACATCCCTAACTTAAGAAATGCTGGGTTTCCCATACAAACTTTCATCCCTTATATCACCCCCTTAAGGGTAATTTTTGAGACAAAAAGTACCCTATGTCCTTCTCATGGATGCCATCTATATCCTTGCCTTTTATTGAAATCCATTCAGTGGTTTACCCGTGAAAAGGTAACATACAGACAGACAGACAGACAGACAGACAGAGTTACTTTCGAATTTATAATATTAGTATGGATTAAAGAAGAGAAACTCGTTGTTGAATTTAATACAATTTTATAACATATATATTTTTTTTGACATTGACAAGGTGGACCGACGACTGCGAGAAGGTCGCGAGTGTCGTTTGAAGGTCAATGATTCTTAGATACGACAATGTAGGCTTTCTATGCAAGCAGTGGACATAATCTTCACTGTTTCCATGATGTGCATGTTTTTAAACATGCATAAATTTTGGCAGTGCATCCACAGAATAATTCATCTCTATTTTACTTAGTTATGATTTAGTTGACTATCAATTTATCAATGAACACTGCTCGAGCATTTGAATGCCCAGTGCTCAGACCAAATAAAAGATCAAGACAGCCCTGTCAAAAGTGACATGAGGCCGGTTTCGTAAACATGTGTGCACTTAGTCAGGTGTAGTTTGATTGTTAATGTGTGCGTGTGAGCGTGTATGCACAGAGCGAAAGTGTAGTTCTGGTATGCTTCACTGTATTTTCCGCAGCGCTATGTCTTGGTTTTTTATTTGGTCTAAATAGGCCCACAGACTTACGGTCAGTGCACACTGGGCCTCACCCAGTATGCACTGACCGTAATTTAAGTCTGTGGGTTTATTAATAAAACTGACAAACGTCAGGTGAGTGACAAAAACAGGCAACAATCTGACAATTTGACAATTTTTAAAGTTTCTTTCATACATTTACTTTAGTAAACAGCACGTGACGCGAAAATGTGATAATTTTATGATTTGTTGACCGAGAGAACCGTGGTCAATAGTGACATAAACCCAGGCGTAGGCTGAGTTATTCGGTAACTTACCTGGTTATGGGAGCACATTTGTCACATAAGTATTACTTATGTTATTACTGACATGAATATTTGAAAGGACCTCACTAATACGAGCGAGATTTTCCCTGGCAACAAATCCAGTACAAAACCTATTCATACTCACCTCATTTGTGTTCATCATTCTATTTACAGCATCTTATGCGGGTAATACACCCAAAACTCTTATTTTCCCGGAAATTGCTTCGCCCCTAATTATCTTCTCAAACTTCAGGATTAACGAACTCGGAACGAGTAAGGAGCGAGTGGTGGGAGTAAATTACATGCGTCTAACTTCATTACGACACGCAGAGGTTCAGTCCCTCCCGCTGGTGTTACGTGCCTCCGACCCTAACTTATAAGGGTTTGTTAAAGGTACACAACTTACTGTACTTTGTTTCTTATGTAGTTGGCGGAATGTTTATGTGTGACAACAAAATGGAATGTGTGAGAAGAAAAGTAATTAGATTACAATATTTGATGGAAGGATTAAAAATAATACTGATATTAAATGAATAGAGTCGTCTTCAGTATTTATTTTTATTATGACTAAGTAATAACCACTAGTTAGGCTACGCTTGTCCGGGTTAGTCCTTGGATGGGTGACCATCTTTACATACCGAGACTCCTCCGTGCTTCGGAAAGCACGTTAAGTCATTGGCCCGGCTGTCATTCGTGGATCTTTGACAGTCGTTACGGGTCGTCAGAAGCCCGAAAGTCTGACAACCAATCTTACCAAGGGGTATCGTATTACCCAGTTACTGGGTTGTGAAGTTCAGATAGGCAGTCGCTCCATGTAAAATACTGGTATTCAGCTGTATCCGGTTAGACTGGAAGACGACCCCAACATAGATGGAAAAAGGCTGGGCAGATTGATTTATTTTTATTTCTATTACACCATGATGACCTTCGCAGAATTCTATGTTTTAAAACATAGTAACATAACATCATGCCTGTATTCCCCGAACGGTTGGGCAGAGGTGTACCTATAGTCAGAGCTGGGCAAAATACATGCTTTGCTTTAATTAAAATGCAAATTACAAAATACTATCTCGCACTTATTTAAAATACAAATTACAAAATATTTTTAAGTTGTGTATTTGAAATATAAAATACAAAATACAGTATTTTGAAATTTTTTATTTAAAATACAAAATACTAATTACAAAATACAGTCTGGTGTTGGGTTAGGTATATAAATAGAATAGAACTAATCCAGCCCAGCCTAAGGCAAAGGGAATATATTCTTATCATCATATTTTACAAAATGGCGACCGCTAAATATGTCACAGCATTCACAGGATTCACTCCAACGCTGAATGAAAATTACAATTGACAAGTTATGTAATTGATAATTTGACGTATGTACCTGCAGTACAGACTATAGTACAGTTTAAGTGCAGTGTTGCCAACTTTAAAGATATTACATATTTAGCGGTCGCCATTTTGCTTACGAAAGCTATCGAGCGCTATTTTCTGCAGATCGCACCCATTCATAAGATCGCTAAATGTATTTATGTTCAAATGTATTTTGGAGCCATAAGTATTTGAAATACTAACTACAAAATACCTCCGCGTCAGGTATTTGAAATACTAATTACAAATTACATTTATAAGAAGTAATTGAATTACAAATACCAATTACGTATTTGTATTTCAATTACGTATTTCAATTACAAGTAATTCAAATACTGCCCAACCCTGCCTATAGTACACCCACATTTCACCAGTTAACTTGAGTGCCATGTAACAGGGGGCGAGCCTATTCCCATAAACCGGGACATATCCAGACTCCAGACTGTTATTGAAAAATTCCGGATGGAAAAACCCAAAACCCCGAAACCCGTTATATGTATTATAATTATGATTTTATGATTATTTTCAAGAAGACTTCGTCAACGTTGCGGTACTATCATAAAAAGCTCTAAAGACAACATTGAAATCAAGACTGGCCTTTCAGAGTACACTATAATGCACGCAAATGTTACGCAATTAAGATTTAGCAGTTGCATTGCGTAAGTCTTGGCAATTAATCTTTTACATTACATTCTAAAAGCTCCTTCACTTGTGTAAAATGTCGTATGACAACTCTGTAACTTCACATAAAATGTCAACTAGGAATCCGTATCGTGAGGTCGCGGTGGGGTCACGTCGGGTCGCAATGTTGCAGCGGGGTGTATGGGGGCGGTACTTTTTATCAAATACTGCATGGGGCAACTACAACCAACATCAACAACAGTATCAACATGGTGCTTTTTTTTTTTGGGTGGGAAACCATCAAATGACTTCACCCGCTCTGGGCGGACTGGCAATGTCTTTGATAAGAGTTAGGTACCCCTCGACCACCCGTAGATAGAGTGACAGGTACATTTTCTAAATCGTGCATGGAGTTGACATTTTTTTATTACATATCCATTCGGACTGTCATTCTCATGATATTTTATTCTTAACACTTTTATGTATGTTAGTTTAATAATATTGAAAGTTTTCAATTCTAGACAGTTCATGGATGTTGGCGAATGCAGTACTGATAATAACTGCTATACAGTGTTATTTGTAAAACACCAGCAACCTCTTGAAACCTCGTGAAAAAAAAATCAGCTGTTCCCTACATTTTGACAAGATATGAGAACATAAATGTAGGGAACAGATAATTTTTCCATAGTGAAAGTTGTTCATAGTGATGAGTACAATGACCCCTTAAGACGTTGCTGGTGTTTTACAAATAACCCTGTATATACAGAGTGTTCCAAAAATACACATCATAAAAAAATATAGATTCCTTATGTTCAGGGTATTCGAAAATACCCCATGTATGTTCCGCGATATTTTGTAGTTTTCGAATTATTATTATTTTTGTAATTTTTTTTGAGTTTTCTTGCCGGTGGAGCCTCAAAAATTCATATCTTTTTTGTAGTGAGTATTTTCCAGTTCTTTTTTATGGCGTCGCTATTGGGACCACCAATTTTAAAGCTTAAAAGGATTTTTAGCCTAACCTTCGAAGGCCGATTACAGTGAATTATTAGAAGGTTAAGTAATAACTTTATTTTTATATTTTGCGTAGCTTAGGAACCTGCATAGTTTTTAAACTCAGCTAGAATATATGGAACCTCATTTTTGTATTTTTAAATTGAAGTTGAAAATTTCAGTCTTACCACTAAAAACTTAAATTCCTGCTATCGATACTTTTTTCAGTAGTTTGCAGGAATGTTAGCAAGTTTATTATTTTATGTATGAAAGTTGCATTCAAGACAATACTGTCGCAAAAAAAAAACTGGAAAATACCCAGGACAAAAAAAAAAAAAATTGAGCTCCACCGGCAAGAAAACTCGAAAAAATTACAAAAAAAATAATAACTCGAAAACTTAAAAAATCGCTGAACATACATGGGATATTTTCGAATACCCCTAGATATGAGGAATCTATTTTTTTTTTATGACGTGTATTTTTGGTCCACCCTGTATATGACAGCGGCGCCGTCTAGTTTTTAACCGACAAAAAAAGGAGGATATTTATATTTTACATATATATTTTTTTATGTTATGTACGCATAACTGTTTACTGAGTAGTCCGATTTGAACGATTTTTATTTAATTGGGGAGGATATACTCGTACCTCGAAGTTGGTCCCATGTAAAATTGAAAAATAGAAGTAAAAAATTGGGGTTGATTGATTTTTCACCTACTGAATTTTCAACTTTGAACCGATTCTGTTGTAATATCGCGCACATGTAGTTCTGATGACACAACCACATAATAAATACCTGAAGCTGATCTGATGATGGAAACGGAAGACAGTCGCGAGAGCTCCTCAGCAGTTTACAGCAGCTACATAGTGTTTGGGCTTATTTCATTCACCTTGATGAGAATGTAGTGGTTACACCGCCACATACGAACTACGCACCAAAGACATGACGTCACACAATTCCTGCATCGCGCAGTTAGAGTTCACCGAGCGAAAAACATAGATAAGACTATCCGAAATCAACGGGCAGTTGGCGTCAGACATAACACCCGTCTGATCGGAGGATCCTCCCTTTTCTATGGTGGAACTTTACACCCTGTTCCTCATACCACTAAATTGGTGACCCCGAGTATGAACGTCAACGCAGCCTTCGTGCAACTACTTCAGCGTGACGTCATCATCATCACTCCCGCAAGCTTTCGTGCGGCGAGTCACAGCCAGCCAGCACCCACAACGCGCATTCCTGGTCATCACCCTCAGCCTCATCAGCAAACTTGGCACAGCAACTGCACTTCCGGTCGGTCTCACAAGCAGAGCCTATTCTACCCTCTCCTGGTCGACGCAAGCAGTCAGCCACAACCCGGCGCTGTACCACATCCGACTCACTGGATGACAACGCAGCGCCACCTCGACTCACTGGGGAATCACCGCAGACAGTTCCGACTCACTGGAACCACAGCTGGCACTGTGAAGCATCGCAAGATTCAAGACTCAGCCCACTATCGACCTCCGGTCTCCGGAGGGAAGTGATGTAGTGGTTACACCGTCACATATGAACTACGCAGCAGCATCCCAAATTACCTTTAAGCATCGATCACTAATATTCTTTATTAGTGATCGATGCCATTTAGTGACAAATTGATGACCCCCAAATAACAAATTTTGAGGTGGCGCCCAGCCGCGCGGTGGAGGACAGCCGAGCCGCTGTCGTATCATGTCCACGACGAACTTATTATCAATATATGCTATATCTATATTCCGGCACAATCCTGATAATAATGAAGCTGATGAACCACTAATACGATGACCGCTTTTAATAAAGGCTCTCTTGCGCCGACAATTAATATATGCTTACAGATTCCAGTTCAGTTACACTATTTTGACACACTATCCGCGGCTGTCCCAATAAAATACAAAACGCAATTCACTGAAACTTGTACTCTTTTTTCATTCCAATTACCATGAAAAGATTAAACGTATACCAAAAACCAATTAAAATTCATTCGCATCGAAAATTAAGCCAATTAACACGTACGACGCTATGATGATCAAACTGTTGACTTTGACAAGACTCTTGTTACAGTTTGTGCTGCAGTTTATTTTCATGGTACTCAACTCATTTGTAAACACAATTAAAAACTTAGGTATATCGTCCAGGTTCCATTTTTACGCAACGTCAGAATTCAAGGTCCTATCGTTTCATAAGAAGACTCGGCAAGAAAATTCAGAATGCCTTATGACTATTACCTATAATAGCGTGTCTCAAAAGTTAGAATTCTTGTATAAAAATGGGCGCTGGTGACACTATAATGGTAACTATATTACTATTACTCTTATAAATCACCAGTAACCCGCCCCTACTTCACACGATTTTAAGTTTATTATTGATATACAGGGTGTCGGGGACATCGACGCGAAGCCTGGTACAACGGATTCAGTATATAATTCTGAACCCCCCAGCGTAGGCGCGAGGTGAAGGTCATCTTCATACCCAAACCCGGCAAGACCGATTATACGCAACCAAAGGCCTATAGGCCCATCAGCCTTACATCCTTCCTTCTGAAAACCCTCGAGAGACTCTGTGATAGGCACATCCGAGACGGACCTCTCCGGGCAAAACCACTTCACAAACAACAGCATGCGTACTCCACAGGCAAGTCAACAGAATCAGCGCTGCACAGCGTGGTTTCTAAGATTGAATGCGCAGTGGACCACAAATGCTCAGCACTGGCCGTCTTCATTGACATTGAGGGCGCCTTTGACAAAACTACGTTCAGTAGCATAAACACGGCCCTAGACAGACACAACATAGACTCGACCCTGAGTGGCTGGATCACCAACATGCTCAAACTTAGAGCTGTACGAGTTACAGTCAATGAAACTACAAGGGCCATCGTTGCTAAGGGCTGCCCGCAAGGGGGCGTCCTCTCACCGCTTCTATGGAACCTAGTAGTGGACAGCCTCATCAAAACACTAAATGATAAAGGTTATTTCACTGTAGGCTACGCCGATGACATAACCATAATAATAAACGGGACCCACGAAAACACCCTATGCAACCTCATGGGTCAAGCCCTGAAAATAGTAGAAGAATGGTGCAACAACCACCAGCTTTCAGTGAACCCCACAAAAACCGAATTGATTCTCTTCACAAAAAAGAGAAAACTGACGACGCTACAACTACCACGATTCTTTGGAACAACCCTAAGCCTCTCAACTGAAACCAAATACCTGGGCGTCTTTTTGGATAAACATTTGAACTGGGCTAAACACACGAACTATATCACCACAAAAGCCAGCATATCCTTGTGGCAGTGCAAGCGACTGCTTGGCAGGAACTGGGGGATTAGCCCCAAGGTCACCCACTGGTTATACACCACAGTTATCCGACCAATCATTACATACGGCTCACTGGTCTGGTGGCCCAGGACAGACCTGAGTACAGCTCAAAGAGAACTCGAGAAACTGCAGCGATTCTTGTGTTGCAATCACTAGCAGTATGAGAACTGCACCCACTGCCGCCCTACAGGCAATGTTGGGACTGCCGCCTCTGCACCTCATCGTGCGGGAGGAGGCGAGCCTGACTGCCTTTAGGCTCCACTTATCAGGAACCCTAAGCAAAGACTCCAGAGTTAAGCACACACGCATAAGGGAAGAAGCGATCAAACGACGACCAATGATGGCATCACCCTGTGATAAAGCCCCGAAAACGCACCACTTTCAAAGGCACTACAGCATAATACTCACGGAAGAACAGTGTGACTACTCAGGCCCGAAAGAGATGAGAGTATACACCGATGGATCGAAGACCAACTCCGGCACCGGAGCAGGAGTCTTCTCACACGACTTCAACATAAATATATCCAGCCCGCTGGGAATGTTCAACACCGTCTATCAGGCAGAGTGTGTGGGCATCATACAAGCGGTCCACGCCCTAAAAGCCAGGAGAGTTGCGGACACGCATATACGTATACTCTCCGATAGTGCCTCAGTTCTCCAATCCCTACAGAAAAAATGTATTACCTCAGCGCTAACACTAGAATGTCACAATGAACTAGAACAATTAACGGTATCTAGCCGCAACACGGTGACACTACAATGGATAAAAGGACACAGTGGATCGCTAGGCAACGACGCAGCTGACGAACTGGCTAGACGAAGATCCAGCACGGCAGCCTGTGGACCCGAACCTATCGTTCCCATCCCCTTCAACCAAATACGCAGGTGGCTACAGGAGCTCACCCACACACAAGCGGAGACCTGGTGGAATTCGACACCAGGCTGCAGGCAGTCCAAGGAAGCTATGCCATTCTTGGGTAGCAAGCTGACCAGGCGTTTATTACGCCTGGACAGAAATGGCCTGCGCCTGGTGACGGGGACCATCACAGGACACTGCTCGCTAAACAAACATTTCCACACGATAGGCATAACGGACAGTCCTCTGTGCAGGGCTTGCATGGAGGCCGAGGAGACCGTCGCGCACGTGCTCTTTGAATGCACAGGCGTCACCCAGATTAGAACAGAAACCCTCGGGTCACCCAGATCTTACACTGATGTTCTAAACAAACCAGGAGCTTTAATTAACTTCTGGAGGGAGGTGGGCTGGATGGAATAACCCCCCCAAACGGCCGCCATGGCCCACGTACAATGGTTCATTTGACGGACTAAGTGCGGAAACCAAACCCTATAACATAGATAGAACATAGAACCCCCCAGCGTAAAAATTTTTCGTCAGTTATTTAAAAAAAAAACAGCTGTTTCATAGAAAAGTGCTATAGATAGCGGTCAAAATGTATGGAACAGCTGTTTTTTTTATAATAACCGACGAAAAATTTCTTCACAGGGGGGTTCAGAATCATGTACTGAATCCATGGTAACGGGCTTCGCGTCGATGTCCCAGACACCCTGTATTATACACCTACATAAACCTTCTCAAATAAACCCTCTACTTATTGGTGATAATCGCATCAAAATCCGTTGTCTACTTTAGAAGAACAATTGCAATGCAGTCACATAGACAGACACGAACGTACGGTTTGACTCCCAGGCGCTTCTCAAACCATTCAGACTTGTAGAAACCTATTACATACAATGTTGATTCTGTAGATAACATAAGCATAAGTGGCGTGCATGTTGATTTAATGTTGTATTACTTGTGCTTGCATGGGTGACGTGTATCAATATGGTAAGGTATGCTTTGAATACCTACATCAAACCGTCAATGGAGCATCTTCCTTTATTCCGTAGCTAGCATATAATCTGGTATAGTATTGTTAGATCGAGGCAGTTTTATAAGAACCATCAAAATAGTTGGAGGTGATTTTCTTCAATTACGCCATCTGTGACAGAAAGCGCAGGTGTTCCAACTCTTAAAGATTTTTTTTCACCGATTTGAAAATAAATGGTTAGTAGCAAATGTGTAATAGGGTATTGGGATACTGTATTTTACAAATAACAATAACAAAGTTGGAATTTGATTATCTACATAGTAAAAACCAATAACGAACGACTCATGTGTAGTTTTTAACATCAAGTCAGAACAGTAGAACATGAACACAATTTATAATACAATAACTATAACAGCAACGACAGCTTGGCAAAAAGTAGAACTAACATGATGAAAGTGAAAAAGAAAAAGACACAGTGTATATGATAAAAGGATAACCGAAAAACCTATTATCCATATATAGAAATCAAGATACTATAAATAGACAGACTCCATCTTCAAAAGAGTATATATTTCATGGCTGTGAGCCGCATCCACCTACGTTTGCCGGGGCACAAATCATAACTTACAAACCAACACGTGAACATAAAAAATATCATTCATAACAAAAACACATTCTCATGTTCCGAGTACTGTGGTTTATTAAATAAAATGTGAAGTGCTATTACAGTAAAGGTGCTCACACACGAATCACGATGCTATCGATTTTTGTAACTAAAGCCATTGGTATTCGACAGCGTATCGACATTGGTTGACGTCATGTCAACGTTATATTAACGTTCGTCGACATGCTGTCAAGTGACGTCGGCTTTATATCGAAGAGGGGGAGGGAATCCTTGAAATGTTTTTGATTTGACAGGGAAGTACAGTACGACACAACTTAGATGTAGCATCGGCAAAATTCGATCACCATCAGAACTGAGTGCGCCTTCAAAATCACCAATCTTTTTTACTGCTTCAGGTGAAAATGATCTTTCGAAAACGCAATATCTTGTAAAGTCTCATAGCCAAATACGTTCATAAAATTGAAATGAATGAATGAAAATTTTCAAATCTATGCTACATCTAAGTTGTGTCGTACTGTACCATCCGGTACCCGGATTCATTAAAACATGGAGCCGTAGAATGCAAAAACATCATAAAATAAATAACTGGCGTGACTTCTGTCCAGCATAAGACTATAACGATAAACTAAGTTAATAAGATTTTTTTGTCTAAAACCTTTTGTACCTACTTTTTAGAAGCAAGTACAAAAGCAAGCATAACGCACCGTGTATAAGTTACCACAGTCAGCGCTGCAAAAGCTACCGAGTGTTCTACGTACAAGATGTCGACAACACTTTCCATCTGTGGAACACTCTTACTAATATTTATGTCTAGCCAGTAGGTACCAGAAAAATAAAACAGGAACAACAACAATTGCGATAACAAGATCATTGTCAGCGATGCTTGTTGAGGAGAAGGAGAAATACCAAGCTTTCGTTTTTTCACCCGAGGGCAAGCGATAGTCCGATGACTAGAAGAAACCTAATCGATCCCTTAAAGAATTGGAAATTCTCAAGTTATGGCTGTCCAAAATATTTATAAAATTTCAACATTCACTTTAATCGCACGACATGTATTAAATCCATTAAAAATTATGCAGATCATCAAGCTTATGACATTACATTCGTCTGAGTATTTAAATACATCGGCAGCCGTTATGCACTCAGATGCGATTGGTTTCGAGTGTCCTGTGCGATAAGCCCAGAACTCGATACACATTTAATAAACAATATTAACGACTGCATAATCTGTAAAATATTTCATATTTTCACTGGGAAATGTTAAAATGTTATTGGAAAAGTAATGCCATTTTGAAGTTGTCTGTGGCTTTATGTACCTACATTTTTTTTTAATATTCGCGTGATTTATGTACCTACCTATTTTAATTACAATCGTTTTGGAGCAATTACACAGGTCAATTTATCAGTCTGGCAGTCAGGTTACATTGTTTTAATAATCATTATTATGAATAAGTCTAAGGTCGGGTTAGGTTTACAATTTCAAAATTTAAATAAACTATCATGGTTCTCAACTCCGTAACTAAACAACAACTAGTTTAACTATTAAACTGAGACTGTCTTACGTTCGTATCACAAGAGCCCTTTCTCAGGCACTTTCCATATAATTCAAGACTAATTAAGTCTTCAGAGGCTGTAACGGGGACCAAGTGAGAAAGGTGGTAATTAGGATCCCTTTCTCACTGAAACATTAAAATTTCACCTTCACTCGAGTAACGAGACATTAGCAACTCTTTGATGCATACTAATTGTGTTCACTTTTGGACGTAATTGTAATTAAAGATGGACTCAAAGTGCACGGTGCAGGCAAAGTAAGAATCCTTTAAGATTTTTTTTTAATGTTCGTGTTTTTTTTTGCACAACTTGTTCTAAGTTGAAGAAACTTTGGTAGCGTTAGCAAGACGTTTTGGATTCTAGGATCCATTAAAAATGTCCCAGTCACGAAGTATATACTCGTAAGTTGCTAAACGTTGCGCAACGTTGCTAAACAATTGTTGATCTTTGTTGCAATATGTCATGTTGTGAATTACTTATCAATAAGTTGGACTCCCGGGTCGAAAACAATACATAATATAATTAATTATGTCTCATTAGTAAATGCTGACAAAGTTGAACAAATTAAGAACAGTAATTTAAGTCATGATTTCTTTGTTATTTTCAGTCGTCATGGAACCGTTGGTTTCAGCGAAATGAGGATAATTGATAATGGCTTCGAACTCGTAAATTGAGACACATGCGGCAAGCCATAATGACTTGTCCATAAATTGGAAATTGGGTCCGATGTAACCAATTATTCATCCTGCAGATGACTGTAAAGGTACAATTCCGCAGGCGGAAACTGCAGGCGACGTGTCGCCGCAACACGACTGGTTCACGGCAACACGAACCAGTTGAATAGGTATGAGACGGTTTCTATGAATTTCTATGAAATACCTTTTGTAGCTAGCGATACGTTACCTTGATAGAAATATATAAGAATACATAGAAACCAGTCGCATTTGCCGCCTACGATCGCCAACGATACACAATTTTTTTCGTCACCCCTTTACTGCTTGTACCATAATCAGTATATAATGTTCCCACTGCTGGACACAGGCCTCCTCTCTAAGGGCGTGGGCCGTAATCCACCATGCGGGCGCAGTGCGGGTTTGTTGATATGACATGCCTTTGAAAACGAGGATGAAATAATTGACTCGAAGTATTTTAGGTGTCTCATCATCATCATCAGCCTATTAATGTTCCCACTGCTGGGACACAGGCCCCCTCTCTGTGAGAGGGAGTGGGCTGTAATCTACCACACGGGCCCAGTGCGGGTTGGTAGATGTCACATGTCTTCGAATGTTTGGTTCTTAGAAATGCCGGTTTCTTCACGATGTTTTCCTTCACCATTTTAAGAGCAGTGGTGATGAAATTATTTTCGAAAAGTAAAGCGCCTGCTTGGGTTCGAACTCACGACCGGCAACTCGTAAGTCGGGGACGTTACCACTGGTCCACCACTGCTTTTAGGCGTCTATTCAAATATATTGAATAGCAGCATAAAATATTAAGCTGTATTGGTTTGAACATCCTTAGCATACCAGCTCGTCAACGTCAATAGTCATGAACATAGAGGACGTCTAGTGACTGATGAAATTGGTAGTGAAACGGATAGTTGAGGAAAATTCCGTAATCATTGGCGATCGCAATTTATATGCAGGAAAGAAGTTGCTACGTATATTTTTTTAAGATACCGCTTTGGCCTTATTTTATGACCTCCACACTGCAAAGGGTATATATAGCCTACATTGCTAAGAAAAACAGAAAATACAAATACTTCATCAAGTTTTGTTCGTACTCTCAAATACCAATTCCACGAACAAAGATCCACGCAAACAAAAACACCGCATTTCATTATTAATTCCAAACCCGTCAAAATTAATTTTGAATTTCGATAGTCGTGTCAAAAGTGAACGGAGCCCCATCGTATAATAACGGTTACGTCCGAAACACGCTCCCAAAAGCGATATTTTCAACTGATAAATCCCCAGGGGTGACTTGTTCATCTTCCGCTTCACTAGTAACAGAGAAAACAACTCGCAAAAAATATTTTTCAAAGCTCGATGAATCAGTCATCAAAGAGTATTATCTCACGTCCACGTTGAAATATTCATTTAAACCTTTTTCTAGGGTTCGTCACCTGAAGTCATTCGGCTTTAATAACGATTTTAATACTGAAATTTAAACGACAATTTGTGAGCCCTTACCTTCTTCAAAGACCACTAATTGCCCTTTCTCCAACAAATTAATAATCAAGAGAAAAAAATTGCGAAAGGAAAATTGTTCTGGGTGCACTTAAAAAAGGTTTTACGCCCCAGTTTTACAGTGGACTTGATATAAAGAAAAATAAAAGTTTGTTATTATTGTAAGAAAACAAATTGGTAGGTAGGTATGCGCGCGGAACTACGAGTAGTTGGCTGTGCCTTAGTCAATAGATTATTTTATAGAAATAGATTGAGCGCCTTATCTTACTTAATATATTCCGGCGCCGTACTTCGTGACGGGAACACGCGTTGAAAGTTCCGGCTAGTTTAGACAAAACGCACATGAGATTGCAATATAGCGAGATGACTCGCGCGGCCAACTACTTAGTTCCGCGCACACTATAGCAACTTTTATGGTCATTTTACCTACCACCTACTTCTAAGCTCTCGTAAATACACGGACAGATTTTTTGTTGTAGGTATCTGCATAATTTAGTTGAATCTATGCTTTTAAATTGAATAGCATTTTCATAATGAAGATTACTTATTTCAAAGATAGATTCATTTAACACGAACCAGAGTTATATTATTTTCAAAATTCAAATTCATTTTTTTATTTCAGACCAAGGTATCCATATAGTGTTAGTATGAACTTAGCTTATGTTAGTAAACTCAACAACTTAATACAATAATCATAGTAATCATATTGGCTACATGAACAATAATGAACCTGTGCGCACATGCCACCACCACCTGTCTCAGACCCAGAGGTCCCGGGTTCGATTCCCAGTGGGAGCAACATTTTCTACTTGGTTTGGTTGGCGGTATAGCTTGTTCTAAGTCCGCCTGGCTAGCTACCACCATCTTATCTAAGTCTGTCGCCATAACAACAATGTTAACAGCATTGTTGTGTTTCGGCACTTAGAGATAAGATAGCCAGTTCCTCTGTGGTTGAGGATTCCGGGTGAAGTTCGCTTCTACATTCGCCACCAGCCCAGAGCCTGATGAATGGTCCATCAACCTTCCACCAGTATAGCTAAAATACTGTAAGGGCAAACCCTGAATCGCCGCAACATCGATGCACACCATTTGCGCATGATGGCATGTAAGTCGTCTATTCGCGCTTCCGCAAAACATACCCGATGCACTGCAAAACCGAGGCAGCCCCAACAAATCCTCAACGCATTATTATACTGCACCCGCAGAACGCGCACATTATTTTAATGCACGATATTTCTTAATTTTCTAAACCAAACGCCTTTGCAACTACTTAATACTTTTGTGAACAAAACAAAACCTATAACAGCAAATACAAAAAGCTTTTAATCTCGAATTTCTTTTTACATTTCTGGAACCGTAACGCGATATCACACCGCGATTATTGGAATACATACAAAGTGAAAACTTTGTTTGCGATGTAACAGAATACTGCTCTTTGTTCCTCTTAACCCGATATCCGTTTTCGTCTTTAAGGCACACTGTACTTCCGCGGCACTTAGTTTCTCAGAAAATTCTCATAACGAGTATTTCAGTAATGCGATTGACTTGCTTTTACTTTAAAAGCATTGAAATCGTCAGGCGAAGGAAACTGAATTTCACGGCTAATAAACTCATAAAATATAAGCCAGTATAAATTATTTTCGGAATCTTGAACTTTTCTTCCACGTTTTCTTTCCCCTTCTTCTTAATGCAGAAAACTGAAAAGACATTTCATCTACACATTTCTTGCTTATACAGAAAGGTCGGAGCACTCATTTTAATTGAAAAGAATTTTATTATAAAGAAAGTTCCGGTGAGATATAAAACTTATTCTATTACTTACGTAAGACCTGCTCATTATTCGAGACATGTTTGAAAATTTCGAAACTTCTACTGCGCGTCGAATAATGGACCTACCTACCTTTCAAAAAAGAAGAATCGTTGAATTTGGGCAACATTAGACGCTCCCGCGCCATTAATTCGGAGCAGAAGTTAACTTAGTTGGCGCGTACAAATTACATCACTCTTAGTTTAGTAACACGGAAATGTTTGCGGAATTCTTTAAGAGGCGAAGGTATCTACATTATTCCGACGTCGGATTCCGACAATCCCGTGAATCGAGTCTGCGGATAATTCGTCTCGTAGGCCATTCGATCGACCTAATTCGGGGAGATCTCATTCGGCTAATGGGCGTAATGTTTCACCTGAGTGCGTCTACGGCAGAGGATTGAAGTATTTGTTCAGCGAATGATGGCCCTTTACAATTCCAGTTAAGGAAAAGTAAGAAGCTTGTAGTTGAATAATTTATACGAACGTTCTTCGAAAGCAGATGTGCCGTGTTATTTAAGCAGCAAGCAGCAACTAAGAGATTATATTACGAGGAGCGGTACATAGTACTAGTACTCTTAATTAAAGTAAGTCGATTAGTCAGTCAGTGATAAAAATGCCGATTGTTGGACGTTATTAACACAATAACCGTTTAAGCTGTATTTATGAAATTCAATCTAAGGGGTTCTAATAAATAAACAATATTTCAAGTGATTCTGTTAAATAGATTTTGAGTTATTAAGGGGTCAAAAGTGGCTCCAAATGGTTCGTGTAATATAACACACGGCTGCTGCGTCGCCAGTTCTTTGCTTGATACGCTACCGCGTGTCGCGATACAAGATAATAATGTATAAAGATAAAATTACGTTTTGGAAGATCTGAAATATTTTACAACTAACCACAGACTGTACAGTACCATTCATTGGAATAAAATTCTGAACCGTACATTCTAAAGAAACCCTAGCATTTTATCTCATACGTTTTGTGCATATATCACTGAGACACCCATTCACACGCCCGCACGCACCCTTATTACTAAACAGACCCAAACAGGCTTAACAAAACTTAAATCAAAGGAACCTATCTTATAAGCTTCGTAAAAGAAAACGACAAAGAACTAACTTATAAGCAAATCTCGTAGCGCTGAGGGCGGCAATAAACATTCTTGGGCAAACATGCCCCGATATGAAGGAATTGAACTTTCCCGTCGTGCTATAATTTACATGATTTTATGTGAAACAACGCCTCACGTCCGGTGTTCGACAGTAGCGAAACCAAACAAAGGAATATCCCTTCATACGATAGTTTACTATGTTTGGGTTTCGACTTTATGCACTGTACCATGAATATTTTATTTTACGTGACCAACATCTCTATCGCTTGTTTAAGCCATCGTGGAATGCAAAAATATTTGCTGGAATAACAGTTTTGGCTGATTTATGTATTTATTGGGATTGTATGACGTCGGCTGTGGTTATATTTACCTTGCTCATATTTTTGATCGTATTCGTACTGGTTTCTGTAATAAATAAATACAGCTGTGCCTTAAATAACATGTTGGCTCACCGGTTTGCACGCTGTAGCAGGGCAGTTAAGATAACGCATTTTAAAGCTTATTGCCAAGTGTTTTACACGTGCAGCCCTTGGACTAACTATACTCAGCGGGCTATCAGCGCCCAACGGGTCCAATATCATAATGGTTTCAGGATGTTGACGTTGCTGCCTCGTTTCTGCAGTGCTTCAGGTATGTTTGCATAACCACACGTCCATGGCTTCTACGCTATCGTAGACAGAAATCTGCCTCTTTGTTCTGCAGAGTGCGGGAAAGCTCCAACTCCATCCTTAAGACCATAGCGGGGAGGTACGATTCTCCTTTGTCAGGTGATATTATTCGAAGATGTATTTCGAACAACAGCTTTGTGTCCAAATAGAGTTTACTAACATAGACATAAGTTACCTTTTTTGTTTAGTAACCCTATGGATGTTGCTCATCCGAAATAAAGATTATTTTATTTTATTTTATTTATTTAAATAGCTCACTAAAAAAATCTGGGATATTCAATGTTAAGCTAATTGTCTACGAACTTCAATTGTCTGTATATTCAAAACACAACTGTCATTCTTCGAGTATGAAATGACTATAACACGACTATTAAGTTGACGTAGAGGGTCAATTTGCCTAACAATTAACTTCCTAGACTAAACTTATTAGTAACACTATTCACCAACTAAGGCCCTTAAAGCTCTGATCACAAGTACCACAACCACACTACACACACGACACAACGAGGACGGGCGCTAATTTGTATGAAAATAAACAGTCTATTCACACCGACCACATTTGGCTGTCAAAATCAATCGTGTGGACGATACCGACCACATCAAGGCGACGTCCACGTCGCAGCCACAACGCAACCACTACGCGACGACACGGTCACAGCCGGAGTCGATCTGTCTGCAAACACTAGCCACAACTGCAAAAACTCACAGCGACTCTATCTACACGTAACCACTGCTTGCCCAATTTTTATCGCTGTGTTGTGGTGTGACTGTGTTACATTTGAACGGGCCCTAATACCTACATTTGCAGCATTTTAAGCCACATTACGAGAGAATCTCCCTTTAGTGGACGGCGGTACGTCACTACGTTGTCTGCAATAAAGTCAGAATGAGCGGTCAGTACGGACGCCATGACTGCCCGTCTGAGTCAGTTATAATCAGGGATAGACATTGAGTGGGCGAAGCGTCCAATTATGAAGTTTACAGCACTGCATTTCGAGGAAATTATATTTTGATAACGATATTTTTCGGGAGGCCTATGTGCAGCCGTGGACGTCTTTCTGCTGAAATGATGATGATGAAGATATTTTCAGGGGTTTTGGAGTAGGCTTCACCGTTTATATTGAGGGCATCTCCGCATTCATTGTATGAATCGACAGAGCTTTTAACTCTGCCGATTGCTTTACTTTTCATCTAGCTTGACGTTTAATATTATTGAGCTGGGAATGAACTTTCAAAATAAACAGACAAAAAATACATTAAAAGAGAAAGTTAAAATAAATGTTGCAACTACAAGAGTTTATCATACCAGTAAGTACCTACTGCAATAAACTTCACCTAATAAACGACCAAAAGCTTTAATTACAAACACGCGTTAATTTCCACCGTGCATTAATACATAATATAACATGTCGCCACCAAATATGGATATATGACGGTAGGTATAGAAATTCCAGCGGTCGACAATAGTCGTAATTCCGTCGTCGCTCGGACGCGGTCGCGCGGTCTCAGCCGGACGTGGGAACGAATACGTAATGACATCCGATGGTCACATTTATAATTTTATTACCACAGCCCCATTCTTGTTATGGTAATCCTAATGACCTAGAGTTTGTTACGGCCGTGAAAATTGCTGCAATATTGCGAGGAGCCTAAATCTTCCTGTATAAAAGAAAAGGAAATGTTTTATTCTAGAGTAGGCGAGAATGTTTTAGGTGTCGAGTTGTTTTTGTCTGTAAGTTTTGTTTATGTCCGTTTTATTTGTCGGCGTAACACATAGAATTTATTAAGAGGCTTAGTAGATGTTTATAGAGCATTGGGATGGAAATAAACATTTATTCATAATCAACATAACATGAATGAATACATGGCCTAAGGAATAGGATAATAATAAACAAACATAACACTCGAGCTCAGTATGTATTAAGTATCAAATTTATAAGGCAAACAAAAAATAACATGAATATCTAACAAAATAAACTTCAAACACACTACAAGAAATTACTGTTCGTATCACACGAAACCAATAAAAAACAAAACAAATATTGTCACGACCTCACTCACATGAAACCTATAATAAATTGCAAAGAGTAAATAAAGAAACAGAGACTACACAAGCACGTAAACAGAATAAAAAATTGGTCTAAGTATAACCCAGATGGTAATGACACTACAAAAACATTTTATTATTCACAAACAGTATCAAAGAAGAAAGTTCCGGCTCGCCCAAATTATTTGCATCAGAAAGAGGGTAGTTCGCACTCCCAACTATTTGTTTCCTTGCAAGTACAGTAGGGCTGCCGGAAAAACATCCGAGAGGTATTTGAATGCAGATTGTACAAGGTTTTGTTCGGAAATATATAATTATGTAAGTCAGGAAGCTTACACTGTTTGACACTAACATTATTGGGTCAATTTACAAAGAACCCTGTTGTTCTATTAGGTACCTAATCCTTTAAGAAAATGGCGAAGCTATGTGTAAATCTGGTGTTAAAATAAAGCACAGCATTTCAAGTAAATTGTTGTAGGGAATGATGTGATGTAGGATTTAAGTATTGGGAATTTAGTATTAAATTCTGATGTAGTGCGGTCACGTTCAGAATTTGGTATAGGTCCGATAAAATATTTGAGCAGGACAAGAATCTAATCTTGCAAGGTTCTGGGGATGTCATGTCACACGTTCTACGGTCACATTCCTTATAAACTAATGAATAATATCTATAATAGCTGTTAGTTCTCCTTTTAATAAATAATGTGCATTCATTTGGCAAACTACTCTGTTACCATTCAGATTAATCCAACAAATCTTTGAACTAGTTTAGTTTTCATTATAATTACGTTTCCAGAGTTAATAGCTACAATTCTAGCTCATGTATCTTGTCCCGATAGAGATAAAACCTCAGTAAAATTTTAATATTACAACTCGATACATCCAATAAATACATTCGGTCCATATGCGCTCACAATTGCGGTATAACATTGCATATTCCATAAAGGAACTGGCAACAACTCAAATATGGCGTCGGTCCCTGGATAAATCTTCAAATGTACAATATTAATATAGGAGTAAATGGAGAAATTTCTTATGGATGAGCTATGAACCTTTGCAGTGTTACCAGCGGATTTTTTTCATTACAAATGGGTTTAATTTTCACCGGGCAACATTTCAATTGAGATTCTATTTCGTAAAAATGAAATGCTTCCTCGTTCAATTTAAAAGGTAGAGATATGAAAAGGCTTTCATTAAATTAAATTTTTGGTAAGTAAATCAGTATAATAATTTCATAGTTTCTACTACAAAATAAAATACAATAGTTATAAATTAGAATATAGTACCTAACTAATTTCAATTTCTGACAAGAAACGATTTCACGGACGTTTTTATTCATTACCTACCTTTTTGTTTTTGTTCCAAAATACTAAACTATTCTCAGGTTACTAAAGTAAATTCCCATTACCTACTGAAAGACGTTACCATCCAGTTCCATACTGCGACATAAACTGAACTTATCTACGTCAGTATTAGCCACTTTCATTTTATTTTATGTCCCTGTCACCGACATCATAGGAGATAGTTGGCAGTTTGACTGTTTGTTGAGAACTAACTCACCAAACTTATTTGAAATGAGTATCTCATCATAACCGATGGAGGAATCAAAGATGAAAGGTCGGCCGCTCGATCTCCAGGGATACATTGAGACGTTTCCAATTTGTAATAAACTTGATCGTAACAAATCTGAAATATTAGAAGGCATTGTAAATTGGATCACGTTTTACGTCTTAGACGGAAAAGTCTTCAGGGATTTTTGTTCCATTTCTGGTATTAAAGCTGTATAACTTCTCACGATCGAAATTTAGCCAACTTTTTTTGCAAAGGAAAGTGTATCCGTAAAACCTTTAGAATAATTTAAGCACTCACTGTCCCGGCTGTAACTATCGACATTTCGGCGAAGTACCTCGGCGAACCCAAACAAATTCCTGCGCAACGTCTTATTGAGGGCAGAAACGACGATCGCTATCGACTTATTATACAAATGGCCGATTTCTGAGCAACAGTAACAATATCTTACCATGAAAAATTACGACTCAATAGTGTTGCGGTCTCTCTTGGCTCCTTTTTGCAATAAAATCGGTGCCTCATAGAACATTCGATATATTTGTGATTCTCAACGTGAACTCACACTGATCTTTTACACACGAACCAATTTTGTCGAACACAGTTTTGGGGGAAGAATGATGTATTGTGAGAATATTTTGTTCGGGACAAGCGCCAATATCAGAAATTGTTCGATAAAAATATACGTTTAATATTCGACCTTAGATATTGGTAGATATGACCATAGTCATGTCATGTTTCATTCGCGGAGGTCTTTGTCCGGCGGTTCATCGACCTATCTCGGTATTTAACTGCGAAGTATCAATAAAAGGTTGAACGTTGTGTCGCTGACAGTAAAAAGATAAAAATGTATTAAGCATAAAACGAACACAATGTCTGACTTGTAAAGAAAAATTCTTTCTCAGAAATTTTAATTAACTGGATGTAATACCAGCACAAGTTTTTGAATCTCGAATCAGGATAACGGTTATTATAGTGCTTGTAGGCAGTGCTCTGTGGCGTAACAAGTAATATAATCTTTAAACTCGTCTTAACATAGTAGGCGCGGTTTTCAAATCGGCTCTATGGATAAAGTTATGTCGTTACCACACAAGTTATTCAAAATGTGAGCAAAACAAGTGAGTGAAAGAATAATAATGTAATGAAAACTCTTCGTAGTAACTGACAATTGTTCCATGAAAAAAAGTAAAATTACTTACACACTTTTTTGCCGTAACTACTCCAAAAACTGAAAACCTACACGAAATTGAACATTAATATTCACAAAACCTTTTACAAAATCAATAAGCTTTTCCCCAAAAAAAGTTGAAAACTTCGCCTACAACCAAACCCTTTCAATCAACCGTGAGGCTGTCGAAACACTTTTTAAAGTAATCTATTGAGAGGTTCCACTTATCAATTAATAGCAGTGGAAAACGATGACTGAGCACAGCTTAATCTCTTTCTGCCGTCTCACTGCCCAGCTATTAGCCTAATGGACCGGCGAACCTCGGCGACGACGTAACGAATCCAATATAGTTCTGCTGAGTATTAAAACAAAAACAATCGGATTAGCTTTTTATTCGAGCTTTGAAAACAGACGGTTGGTTGGTTAATTTGACCTTTTTAGGGACAAACGAATCGAGTGACCAGCCTAATGATTCGTTTACATTAGTCGATAACTCGTTTATAGGAAAACGGAGTCTTCGTATTCGAAAACACGGTTTAGGTATACGGTTGACGTTTCGGAATTCGGGAAACGTGTGTATTTTAACGGAATTACGATACGAGGTTCGGTTTTCAGGTATGCAGGTACGTTCATATTTTGTAGGTACATTTATATCTTTCTAAATAACATAGCATCACGCCCGATTCCCCGAAGGGTTAGGCAGAGTTGTAGGTACCTATAGTAGACCAACATTTCGCCAGTTATGTTTTAGTCCCATATAATAGGGGGCGAGCCTATTGCCACCAACTGGACATAATCCAGACTCCGGCCTATTACTGAGAAATTCCAGATGGTAAATCCGTTTTTCCGACCCGGGAATCGAACCCAGGATCTCATGGTCAGCAGTAGTGCTTGCGGCACCTAGTTCGGAGAAGCATTCTTAATAAAACGTGGCATTCATTCCTGAAAATGTTTGAACGTCTAAACAGATGAAACAGTTAGGGTAGAAGTACCTACCCGCATACCTAAATCTACCACAAACATAATTTATAACCTCATAAAATACAGGATCGGTATTTCAAAACTGTTCTAAAATACAACCAACTATAAAACTGTCATGGCTCTATTTCTAACATTTTATATTCTTTCTTTTTAGCCGTGTGTTGAAATAAAATAAAATTATCGAGTTCGAGCTACTAGCTGTAAAAGTTTCAGCTTTGAAACTGTTCCTGCACAAGTTTGAGAGGGGAAAAGAGTCACTGAAGTAATCGTTAAACTGAAAACGAAATAAGATTTCAATATAGTTTTTGAATAGTGAAAATATTATTTAGTTGGTAATGGGTAAGTACTAAAAGCGGAACTCAGGTAGAAGTACCTTTTTTGTTAAATCACTTGAGTTTTAAAGCATTTGATAATATTACAATGCGACCCTAATAATGTAGCCAATGACATGAATACAAACAAAACTGTAAAGTTTCAGTTAGTAGGTACTAGTCCACTGACAATTGAATCACTTAGATTTTATTCAGACTCCCTGCCTTCCTTCCGGCCAGTCTACGAACCATACTCAAATCAAGCTCCTATTCACAATCGTAGGTCAAACGTCACACAACCGGACTCATTTCACAAAGTTCGATAGCGTTGACAGAGCTACAAGGAATGTTTCGAATGTCCATCACTGAGTTAACACCTTTGTTGCAATGGATTCACTAGAACAATTCAATGGCTCTGAAAGGTCGATTGGCAGTCAATACCAACTGCTGCGCTACTATTGTTTAAACGTGTGAAGTCTAATATCTTGCCTGTTACTGAGGATGACACAAGCTATGGAATACTCATTACCACAGAGTAGTAAGTAAATGGAGTGATAATGTGCAGGTGAGGCGCTGTTGCTGATCCAAGTGGGAATTTCTGAAGACTTTTTTAGTTAAGAATGTGTGCAAAAAATATTTGTGTTTGCAGGCCCAGCATGATTACGGAGGTTAATATAGTTGGTAGAAGGCTCTCGGAGAATGTGATTCACGGAATGAATATAGAACAGTAATAATGATTACTTCACTTGGCGTGTAGTGGCTTGTCTTTAGTCAACTTGTATACAGTGAATAATAAATGATATTCAACGAATGGTTCCAATATTTACGCGTCAAATGTTTTCTGTACGTCTGATTACTCTGATGAACCAAATGATGTACAAATAGATACGATATCTACACGTCAAATGGTTTCTAGAAAGAAAGAAAAAGGTTATTTAAAAAGATTTATTCGTCTCAAAAATACGTACATACAAAAAGACAACAGTAATCAGAAAACAACAAAATAAAGTAGACATGAAATCACGAGCATAAAACTGAAATATTCGGCAGCTGCACGTCATGACTGTGACAAGAAGGCTTCCACTCATCATGATGGAGGGAGGACCCACAGCACAGCTCTAATTTTCAATGGTCTACGCGTCTGATATATCTGTACAATATTGAATGTTTAATATTATATTAAACATTCAAACTATGTGCATATGAGCACTCCATTGACTCTGCATTCCGTGCTCAGAACGAAACAACAGCAGTGATTCCAGACAGGCCGTCCATACATCATCTCACTTCAACGGATCAATGATTGATGCTCGCTCACAAATCGCAGCGTCATTGTTATCACTGAACGTCTACTCGCGGTGTTTACATTTCAGCGTCATTTAACATCTACATAGTTTGTAAACTTGGTATATATATTTTAGATTGAAGTTACGCTTGTGAGATCGCTGGATTCTGTTGATATTTCGGCATGATGTACAAATAATACGGGCATTTGCCAAGAATTTGAATTTTTGATGCCAGTAGGCTCGCCCCCTATTTCATGGGACTTAAACATAACTGGCGAAATGTGGGTATACTATAGATACACCTCTGCCTTACCCTTAGGGGAAATTTACAGGTGAAAGAAAAAAAGAAAAGAAAGAAAAATATTTTATTTGGGACACGCACAGGAAATACAAACAGTAATTGTAAAAACATAATAAATAAGAAAATAAAAACAAAACGGAGTATTTATGATATGAATGAATGAAGGTATGATGTTTCTTGTCAAAGTAGGCATGCTGTTCACCGTTAGAATGTCTACAGTTTTCTTTTTAATATACTAATGCCTTTTTAACTTCTAACAAAAGGGACTTACTAACTTAATTAACCTTTTGCTGTACCTGAAAGTGGTATTTTATTTAATCATTTTATATTTCGTTTGTGTATTTATTTTTTATTGTAACAACCTTTTGGTATTTTAGTTGAATACGAAAGTGGTAGCTTTAAACAAATTATTAAAGCTGCTCAGAATACAAAATAACATATTCCTTCGTTATTTTTAATTAACTACTGTTACGTTTTTTTACAAAATAGATTAATTTCCTTTGTTGTTTGCACATTACTACTCACAACTCCTATAACTTATGGTCACCATAAGCAGCGAGCTAAGTTTGCCGTAGCCAGTGTGCTACGGTCACCGTAGACATCCAGCTACGGCGTAGACGGGGCGCTACGACTTCGTAGCAATATCTACCGCTCGATGAAAGTTTGACATACTCTCAGTTCAGTGAAGTTATCTATTGAAATTACATGTAGCTGTCAGCAGCATATTGGTTGGTTTCTTTTCATTTACAATACTGGCTTCTTCTGCTTCACCAGTTAACAAACCAAAACAAATAGTTTGGAAAATCCAATCCAAAAGTGCACGCCTCATAACACTCATAAATTTGACAATCGACTCCTGGAGTTTGCTTGACCGACGAGAGGTATAAAAACGAAAAAGAAATTCAAAACATAGTTTCTAACAAAAATTTACAATTTATCACTTTTAATGAAGTATGTTTTGACTGCTGTTTTACCCATCAATATGGGTAAAATTTCTAACCACGCAATCCTTACGTAATGTCAAAGACTATTTATTTAGATATTTACGTTGTGGGTTGCTAGGCAACGGACACGTCAAATCAAGGTTGGAAATATTTAGATATAGATATTATATTTTAGTCAGTATTTTATTAATTATAATTAAACTACTTTGAAAAAGGGAGCCATTTTCAATAGGGTTCCTTCTATGGCTGAAAAGAATGTATAAAAAAAAATTGACTCAATTAATTGATTTTATCGCAAGCTACAATGTTTTCAGGTTTCATCTATTGACGGACAGGAATTTTTTTAAGTAAGTAAGTAAGTAAACATTTATTTCAGAAAATCATCCATATTTAACACACATTTTAAGAACAACAACAACAACAACAACTACCCTACTGTTGTTTTTGCAACTATTTTGATGCTTTTTTCATTTCTGCTGCATTAAATCAATTGTTAAAAAGTACAGTATTAATCTCCATTTAATCATCTATACAATGGTATATAAATTAAGTAGGTTCTGTGTACTAGCAGGAGTGTATCAATAAAAACAATTGCAGAACTGGGGCAAAAAAAAATTTCGATCGTAGAGCACACACTAATGCTTCGCATTATGACTCGTGCAATAAGATATCGACTTCGTTAAGAGTAGTTTTTTAAAGGAAAACAAAGAGACCACTTAAAAAAATGTATAAAACTGACGCATTTTTCTACGTCACGTGCATAGGTACTCGGACACCGGTCCAGTGAAGCATCGTTATCTCCCTTCGTTAGGCCAAAATCGTGTCCACGCATAATTATTAAAACACACGCAACACAACATCAGTGTAACGTTCGTTCTTTTTTAATGCGTTTGAAAATGGAAGCAGTTTAAAAAAATCGAAAACATTATCTTAATATATATAAATCTCGTGTCACAATGTTTGTCCTCAATGGACTCCTAAACCACTTAACCGATTATAATAAAATTCGCACACCATGTGCAGTTCGATCCAACTTGAGAGATAGGATAGTTTAAATCTCAAATTATAGTCGCAATTTTAATTTATTGCAAATTAGGGCTACCCATGCGAAGCTGGGGCGAGCAGCTAGTAAATTTATAAAAACAAAACTTTGTAGCATTCAAGCCAATTGCAAAACTTACATCAGAATGTCACTAGTACACTGTATTAACTTACATGAACCTATACATTCAAGCATATTTTACCATCTTTATAGCCATTACCAAGCAATAAATTACGCTCCCATAAAAAAGCCATCCTACCCACAAAATATAGCAACGTGTTACTAAAATTAGTTTTAATCTCATAAGGATGGGTGCTCGAGAAAGCCCGCGCTGGCCACATATGGGATTAACGCCGGCCGTCCAACCCGCCTGGCGTATTAACCGGCCAGTTTACGATTATTACGTTGCACTTACAACTCTTAGGGGCAGCCGGCCGACTATCCATGGCCGGTTTATAGCAATCATTAGGGCTCGATCAATGGTTGCCAAACTTAGTTTGTTGCTTTTTTGGATTTGGAATCGCGAGTCAAACGTTGGCTTAAGTTGAGTTTTCGTTAAAGGATTTTTAGAGAACGTATATGCTCAAACTGTTTTGTTGAACATTTTAACTATGTATTTTTTATTTTTCAGAGTGCCTTTTAAGTTCGTATGTGGCGGCGTAACCGCTACAACAGTAGCGGTTACGCCGCCACATACGAACTACGCAACAAAGACATGACGTCACACAATTTCTGCATCGCGCAGTTAGAGTTTACCGAGCGAAAAACATAGATAAGATTATCCGAAATCAACATATGGGCAGTTGCCCGCCAGACATAACACCCGTCTGGTCAGAGGATCCTCCCTTTTCAATGGAGGATGAGTGAACTGTACACCCTGTTCCTCATACCTCTAAAATGTTACTTTCTTGGTAGGTGAAATACACACGGTGTTATTTTTAAATATTGCTCGAACTGAACAACTTTCGTCAATCTTTCAATTGATGCTTTATGAATTAATAGTCAATAAAAAGATAGTTTAAAAATCTTCAAGAATTTCGACACTAAATCAGTTTAAACTACCTTCTTCATTTTCCTCGAACTTTCTTTCAACAACAACTTTCTTGTTACTCTAATTCAAATTCGATCACCTACTTTGAGGAACACTGACGTTCAATAGGCCGCTTCGATTCAAAGTAGTTATTGCGAGCTATGAAATGTGCCTCGA
Organism: Conistra vaccinii; assembly: GCA_948150665.1. Lineage (NCBI taxonomy): Eukaryota > Metazoa > Arthropoda > Insecta > Lepidoptera > Noctuidae > Conistra > Conistra vaccinii. The sequence continues at coordinate 9,567,608 of OX411328.1, read as the reverse complement.
CTGTACCACGAGAGTGTTGGTACTTTATAAAGTTATATCGTAAACATTTATAGGCCATTCTCCATATTTAATCTTAGTCTGTGATCGGTTTACTAGATAGGCTTGGTTATGGAATTTGTATTGGCATTGTATACAAGGTTATTGTAGTAGTGATATTGAATAAGGACAGTTTTAGCTACAACTTGATTTTATGTTAGCTGTCGGTCATTTAAGACTTTATATTTGTTTATTCATGTAAATATATTACAATTTATAAGAAATAATAATAACCACACACTCTTGAGTTTAGATACGAGATGTGCTTGCATTTGTATTCGACAAAGTTTTCAACAAAATAACTATACAGTATGTTAACTAACAGAGGGCGTTCCCGTTAACCCGCAATAGTATACCGTCCATACATGCTATAAAAAAATATTAACATCGAAAAAAAAAAAGTTTTTTTTATTTTTTTTTAATAAATTTTCTACTTTTTCTTAAATTGATGCGTAAATGCAACATTCTGTACACGCGCATTTGTCTTTCAACGTTGAAAGACAAGTGCAACAAGTGCGCGTGTACAGAGCGTTTGTTTTACGTATGAAATTAATATTATTAGTGAATATTTTATAATAAAAAAATTAAAAAATGTTTTTTTTTTTCGATTTTAATATTTTTTCTAGCATGTATGGACGCTATACTATTGCGGGTTATCGGGAACGCCCTCTGTTAGTTAACATACTGTATAACAGGGATTACTATGGTGGCTATGCTAATCATTGTAGATAGAAATACAAATAGCATAAAAATTGTTGTCACAAACTCCTGCAATTCAATAAAAATGCAAAAAATACTAAAAATTGTTGTCACAAAGGAGAATGCTCAAGCTCCATAGAAAAAAAACCCAGCTCCGGGGGAATAGCGATGTATCTCAAATCATCAATAATAATAAGTACTAAAATAAAAACCGGTCATTTAAGAACAAGATTGTTTATCGAAGCAATAAGAAATAGATAAATACCCTACAAAGGCACAGGAAGATAAACAAGAACCAACAATAAAAAAACACCGATAGATATTGTACTCGATATTTCCTTCAACCGCAAAAAAATAACTCGGATACTTTACATAAAAGTACGAAATAACAACACAACAATAGAGTATTTCCCGAGGGGAACGATTAATCAAAAGTAGGCAAACACGAGACGTCACGGGAGCATACATTTATCACTATCAAAATCTAGAAGAACTAAGAAACATGGTCGAAATATACACTTGTGGTGAAATAAAAACTACATGAATCGATCAATGAATGAGGTTAAGACACACTTGCATGGGTTAATTCAGTGATGGGTGACCGTTTGTAATTATAAATTGTTATAATTAATTAATCAGATGCATGAAGGTTTTTCTGTTCCGTTTTTATTAACAAACAAAGTCAAGCTCAAGCTGTAAAGGAATTTGATTAACCTTGTTTCTCGTACAGATTCGCAGTTTTAATATTCTGTTTTGATCTAATTAACGAGTTATGTAAAATATCGTGGAATCACATAAACCAATCCATAATCTAATAGGTAAAGAAAGAAAAAAAAAAAAAAGAAAGAAAAATTGTTTATTCCCTTCACCACTTCCTAGTGCTTTTGCTGGAGAGAAGAAGTGGCGCAACAAACTCCCCAGCAGTACAGCTGTCTGTTCAGTTAGAAAAAAAACTTGATTCTATACAATAGTATGCAAATAATTTACATTACTCAACACAAAACATTCAATAAAATATATGCCATAATGACAGCTAGCACGCGCCAATGTACCAACAAAAAAAATATCGAAATCTAAACTCAAGCAAAAATAAAAACTAAAAACGTAAACAGAACTTAATACCCGAATTATAAAGCCTCCAGGCATAAAGGGCGTGCCCGCTTACATATAGCTAATAAAGCTGTAACTCGAAGTCACATAATTAGATATGATAAACTAGGACCATTGAAGTAAAAATAAATCAAAAATAGATCAACAGTTAGGCAAGAATAATATATTTAATCTACTGTCGAGGTCGCTAGCTAATCACATATTGCAATACAACTCATACGAAAACATTGTAATGAGTAGATCATGTCAACAATAAATAAAAATAAAATAAATTGTATAATAAAGTCAAATAAATTAAACATTCTATAAACTCATATAACCGGTCAGTAGGTAAGCTAATTCTGGAGAAAGAACATAAACATTGTCTTGAGTTAATCACAGCGACCCAATGAGTATGCCTTTGAACAAAGGTTGGACGACAAATTTTCACACGCCAATATGTTTATTTGTTTCCTTTTTTACTTTAAACGGCAATATTTGCAAGCCAGTTCGAAATTTAAAAACTAAATCTTTCATAAGTTACTTCCTTGGTTGTCATATAATGAATAAAAATTCGTTCCATTTTTAAACAACACGACAGATATGAGTTTTCATAGTAATTTATTCGGCAGCTAAACACGACAGACATGGATTATAAATTATCATTGCAGGCCGCCTGCTCGCATTTATTTCAAAATAATGCTCCAATTTCCAACTTCCAACTTTTAAGAAAATTTCTTTTAAAGACCAGATTAAAATTAATAACACTGAATAACTTTTCCTTTTCCGATACTTACAAAAACAAAGTTTCAAAGAATTTCAACAGAAAAGGATTCAACTAATTGAAACAGGAACTTTACCTACCCGAGAGTTTTATAACTATTGAACTTTTTTTTAAAGAATATCAAAGGGAAAGCCATCTTGCAAAAGGTAGGCTTATATCTGACATTATTTCTTACCTAACAACCTAACGTAATTTCTTGGAGGATTCGTGGTAAATTAGTTCACAACGAATCTATAAGTAGAATAAGTAGAATATATAATCCTTTCGTGTAAGCCACAATGCTTCCATCCTACTTATGTAATCCCTTAGTCGAATCTTGTGACGCCCACGAGAACTGACAGCATTGTTGTCGCTATTGTACTGGATGTACAAGTACATAAATAATGATCTATTGCCTGTCTTTGTCCTCTTCACTTCGGCTATTTCATTAATTATTTATTCTGGTCTCTTTACTACACTTTTGATGTTTTATTTTATACTTAGCACAATGTTTACTTGAAGTAAGACAAAAATCGAATACAATAAAATAAGTCATTATTGAAATCGATCGAATTATTAACCTATGTATATACTTGAAGCCCAAAGAACTGACGCAACTATAAAAATCTTACCACATTTGCCAACAAAAGAACAATCAATTCGATTGATTATTCAAATAAGGAGCACGAACGATAAAAAACGAAGTAACCAGCCAATTTACGTTTTTAACATCAACATCAGGCGTGTTATTTAACCCATTCAAGTTTACCCAAAAATACCTCTATTTACATTTCACCATTCAAAAGTGCTGCGGAAGCTTTTCCGCTGGCCATTCAACGTGTATGGTGGATACACGGCTTTTTATCTTTCAAACTCCTACCCTTTTTGTTGCGTTGCCTCGCACTCTGAAAATAACCAATGCATATAAAATGATTCATGGTCTCAACGTGGGTGCAGGCCGCTGCATATCGTGCTCACACGGTCGCATTAATTACAAAATGTATTCTGAACTCTGGGTGTTATGCTTTGTGCAGGATTAGGGCTTTTGTTGTTTCAATTTTTAGTGTAAAAGTGGATAGTGAGCGGGTGAATTTACGTGTAATGTTATGGTTCGGACTCGAGACATTAAGTCGTGCGCACGTTTGTGTTACGACATCTAACGAGTGTAACTTTGAGCTTGCAACGTGAACAAAGCTTGAACAAAGCTTGGTCTGGTCAGGTTTAAGAACTTGGACAGGTTTGTACCTGGTGCTGCGATGTTCTAAATGAAGGCAATCGCTTCTAGACTTAGGTTTAGTTACGAAAATAATATTTTATCTTAGTCTATCAAAGCAAAAAGCAGAGATCGCTTGATAAGGAGAATAATACCGTATAATATGTTATTTGATTTCCTCTGTGTGCAATAAAGATTTTTTTTTTCTTAATGTGTAGCGGTGACACGCCATATTCGAACTACGCATCATGACATGACGTAACACGAATCCTGCATCGCGCAATTAAAGTTTACCGCGCGAACGACATATACAGTGTGTCTGGTCACCGGTGTCCGACCCGTTAAGGCGAAGTAATAAGATCAATTTTATTTACAAATCCACCATTATTTAAGGCATTTTGCCACGACTGTTTTTTTTTTTGTTTTTACTGATACAATTAGTTCATTTATTTTGCAATATCTACCGATTTAGAGATCCTACAGATCGTTTCGTTCGACGGCTACAAATGTAGGCAATAAGTTGACACTAAAAGGTTTATCAAAAACACCCATTAATTTTTTTGAAACTTAGTGATAAAATTTGGTTGTTTGTTTTACTTAACCATATCAAAACAGTAGGGGCAAAATGCCTTATTATGTTGGATTTGTCGATAAAATTGATCATATTGCTTTACCTTAACGGGTCGAACACGGTTGACCAGACACATTGTATAAGACTATCCGACATCGGACAGTTGCCCGCCAGACACGACACCCGTCTGGTTGGAGGATCCTCCCTTTTCTATAGAGGACGTTTGAACTTGACACCCTGTTCCTCATACCTCTAAAGCCTACACACAGTGCCGGCGGTACGGACCGCCGCCTTTTGCCGAGCGGCACTCCTTTGTTTGGCGGCTCCTGATGTGCGGCAAGCCGGGCGCACCGGGCTTGCTCGGCGGCAAGGCACTTAAGTTAAAATTTAAAAAAATACTCGTGATTGAAATAAAACCTTAATTTATTAGTCTCACATCGCCAACATCTAGTGATCAAGCGTGGTGATTTATGTTCGTTCCTAATCTACGTGAAAATCAGCCTGCAGAGAGAAAATTAGAAATTATATCATAATTATCACATTCTTTAATAATACTCTGGGTCTCAAAGCAATACGTTATCTTGCTCATAATGTAAACGGAGTGAACAGGCCTAATTAATTTAATTAATGGAGTAATATATCAGCCCTCATATCATCTCAGCAAACACGCTCATATTCCAAATAACGTTATGTTCTATAGTTACATATTATTATGTAGCAATATCTTTTCAAATATTATGCCCTTAAAACCATAGATGTCAATCACGAAGTAGATAATGTCACGGCATAATAAGAAAAATCGGTTTCGACTCCAGGTTGGGCAAGGTGCTATTGAGTTTTTCTTTATGGAATTTCTCGGTAGCAGCCCGGAGTCTGAATTTGTGCCCGGCAATAGGCTGACCTCCTATTACATAGAACTTAAACATAACTGGCGAAATGTGGGTTTACTACAGGTACACCTCTGCTCAACCTTTCAGGGAAACAACGCGTGATATTATGTTATCCTAGGATTGTTGTAAACATCAGATTATCTTAGGATAATCACGAGCAAAGACGATGAGTATGAATGTCCGATTGGCTGAATATCGAATGTTTTGCTGACGAATGCGCTGATTGGTTAACAACTACATTCGAGCCATGTTCTGACCAAATAGAATAAAGATGACATGACTATAAGATTAACCAATCAGCAATCATGTTTCCAATCGGCCTAAACCGACTTGGTTATTGTACAAATCCTGATAGTAGCTCGTTTCTCGCAAAAAAAAACGATTTCTCCAATATTATCCTGCGACATATACTTAAATCGACATGAATTCATTTAATATTTGTTCCATGATATTATGTAGGCACGTACTATATTTAAATGCAAATAAAGATAAGATAAGATTTTATTATTCACCACAATATAATAGTATATTATGCAACTAATGAATAAAGGACGGATTTAAAGCGAGGGCCATAGATGAATCACGATCAAGTGAAGGATTCTAACGACTGAATCACGACCGTAGGGAGTGATTCAAGTGTTAGAATCCTGAGCGACGCAAGTGATTCATGGCCCGCGATATAAATCCGTTTTATTCAAGAGTTGCATACTATACTTTATACCATGACTACGAGAAAAAGAAAGATTTAAGCGAAAATAGACATTTAATAAAAGGTGACATGTTCAGTGTCGGGAGCCCTCCTGGACGGTTCACCTACTTGGATATGGGATGCCGGTAGCCCTCTCGGAGGGCTCATTTTAAATGTAGACGGTCAGTGTCGGGAGCCCTCCTGGAGGGTTCACCTACTTGGATATGGGATGCCGGGAGCCCTCGCGGAGGGCTCATTTTAAATTTAGACGTTCAGTGTCGGTAGCCCTCCTGGAGGGTTCACCTATTTGGATATGGGATGCCGGGAGCCCTCGCGGAGGGCTCATTTTAAATGTTAACGTTCAGTATCGGGAGCCCTCCTGGAGGGTTCACCCACTTGGATATGGGATGCCGGGAGCCCTCGCGGAGGGTTCATTTTAAATGTAGGTTTTTCTTAACGAAATAATCTCCCGGAGGTTTCACTTCCAACTACGAATAATAAAAGTCATAGACTTTTATGGCGGAATGGCGTATGAGTTCTATGAAAATTAAGGAGTTAAGGAGGTTGTATAACATTAAGATAGAGGTCGAATACATTGGTGTATTCTAAATTCAAACACCATAACAGTGATTAAAAGAGCTTTTTATTCACTGTTTTCAGTGAATAAAATAAGCTTTTTAGAGGGGGAATGGTATAAAAGTACATTTTGAAATGATCATTGAACAGTTGTGGAGAGCAGTGGTGGTCCAGTGGTAACGGCCCGGACTTACGAGTTGTAATGGGTTCGAACCTAAAGCAGGCGCTTTACTTTGTGTAAATCGTGAGGAAACCGGCATGTCTTAGAACCAAAAATTCGAAGACATGTGACATCTACCAACACGCACTGGGCCCGCGTGGTAGATTACGGCCCACTCTCTCTTACAGAGAGGAGGCCTGTGTCAGTGGGAACATTAATAGGCTGATGATGATTGAACAATACATCATAGTTATAATTATATTGTGGGAGACTGGCGCCTAAGCTAGGCGTAAGGCCTGTATTTCGGGACACCAGGTATCCACCCCTCTGGAAGCAGTTATATTTATTCATTCGATCATGCACTCGTAAACTAAAGCGGCAAGTTATATAAAACCAGAAAAAAGAGAGATTATACTATTGAAAGATTCTTATTAAGTAAATATTAAGATGATAAATAGACATCATTTTAACAACATCGCAGCTAACTTGCAAATATATTCGGGTTCTAGTATTGGTTTTACATAGAAGAAGCAAGTTTGCATTCGATGACCGATCGATCGCCGACAGGAAATAAAGCGGTTTGGGGAGTTTCGCTTGCAATAGCTATTTCTATTTACTGAACTACGTCGGTTTTAGCTTGACCCAGACGAACTGTAGTCATAGTAGAAATATGAAACAGTAGCTCAACTTGTTTATGTCTGCGAGAGAATCACTTATTTACGCTTAACATTCGCTGCGAAAAACGTGACTATACGGTATGGTAAGTAAATTTTTTCTTTGTGTTCTAAATATCTCCGGAAAAATATGTGTACTTATTACCTATATAATATAAACGTTCAACTCTGTATAAAGAAATTCCTCAATCACTTTTTATGATACCCATGAAAAGAACATTACAGAGAATATAAAAACGTAGGTAATACCACCTACGAAAAACATAACAAGTTAACGTCTCTTTTATATCAGTACCTAACATTCTAACCAGCACAACCTTTTACACATACAAGGCACTTTCACAATACTAGAAATCAGTGTCTATACAGACTCTATAAAAATAAACGAGTCCAATTTTCCCGGTGTGCTCCCAATAAAAACATTAGTGATCGTCGGCGCGTGAAATTTCCTTTTTACATGCGTGCATACACAGTACAGGATAAATCTACGTACATACTTAATGATATGGCTGTAAAATAAATGTGCTGTTCCTATTTCTCAAATGAGTTTATACTGGTACAAAGGTAATTTGATACTCGCACAAATTTTTGTCTTGTTTCAGATATCTTTTTTATTTAGTACCTGCTAGAGACACGGCCCTGCTTTTCCCAGTTTTTACGACTTGAAAAACAATGAGATTTCTCTATGATATCGAAGTAAAGGTTTTACACATAAACCTTTCGGAATAAATTCTCTAAATGATGGTGAAGACCGCACCAAAATCCGTTGCGTAGTTATAAGAACAATGCGGTCACATAGAGGAAAAGCGACTTAAATATGTATGCGACTTTATAGGTAATCCAGGATTTACAATGATGACCGAAGAATGATCAGAAAGACAAAACCGGCTTATTTACTAATTGGAAACAACTATTTGAACAAACTGTTAACTATTTTATCCATAAAGTCCTTATGAGCCTTTATACTGAAAGTGGGCAACGTCGCAAATAGCTGTCAAATATTTTGCATTTTTTATTAATTTGTCAGTATTACTGTATGGACCGATGACCTTGTAAAGGCCGCAGGAATCCGCTAGATGCGGGAAGCACAGAATCGGTCGAAGTGGCGGTGCTTGGGGAGGCCTATGTCCAGCACTGGAGGTCTTTCGGCTGATATAATGATGACTTTATGGAAATTAGAAATATAGCTAACTAGTGAACTGAAGTATTCATTATGAAATGCAATAATTCATATCGTAACACCGAATATTTAGGTTGAGATGTAAAACAGGATTTGGAACTTTCCAAGTGCCTTTTTTACACCTAAAACGTTTACAACATCAAATTCAGTGTTATAATTGCAATTCATTATTAATATTCTAGTTCACTAGTTAGCCATATTTCTTATTTCCTTATATTGTCAAATTAATTAAAACAGCGAAATATTTGACATTGACAGCTATTTCCGACTTTGCCCACGTTTAGTATAAACGCTAAGACACGAATATTATAAATTGTGTCGAGTATAAAAATACCAGACAAAATAATTCACGTATGTGATCCTAAGGAAAACAATATTTAAGACCAATTTTGGACTAAAATAGTGCTCACATAGGTTATAGTGAACACAGTTTTAGACACTGTCATTAATTCCTTTATAAATATTACATATCTGCAGCCGTTCTGCAAGTGGGCAATATCCTTTCATTCCGTCACTTTTAATAGCTGTCGTCGTCAAATGTGGTGAGAGGGTCATTGCTGAATAATGACTTTGAACTGTAAGTACCAACACAATATAATCCTGCTAGAGGAACAACAATAAACCTTTATATAATATTATCACAGTGGCCGAAGGGTTCCCAACGACCCTACCTCTCCTCAAATACGGCAGGTATAATTTCATCACACTTACAAAATATTTTATACATAAAGTCCTTAGACCTTAATAGCAAAAATAAGGCTTGACGGTCATGCTCACAGTAATGATACAAGTAACCAAGTTTGAAAAATCATGAAGTATGTAATTGTCAAAGTGGTAGCAGCGCAAACAGCATTTTGTACGGTGGAACTCAACATGAAAAACCATGTTTTTCCGTGTGTAATTATATGTTCGTACTACGGTAAACAAGTCGACGCCCACAGCCATTAAAAAATACTCAAGTTTAATGTATGTAGGTATAGGTAAAGTTAAGGTCTCCATAAAATGAGCGCTCTATTTCGTTAAATTTAAATCGATTTAACTGCAAATTGGAATTTGATTGGATGTGCCGATCGCGGGCGGCTTGGAAATGAATTTTTGGGACTATTGGAAACAGCAATAGTATAGTCTCGTATAACTTTACAAACGAATTGGTTCGGTAAACGATTTGCATTCATTAATTATAATTAATATTCAGTAAAAGTTTCTGACAACATTCATTATATTTTAATTGACGATCAATTTCGGGTCTTCCATAATTGTTTTTCTTGTAATACTGTATCATTTCCATTAAACTTATTTTTGGTAGAGAACGTTTTAATTATTATAATGACTTTTGACTTATTTCTTATGGCACAGAATGACAGTTATTCGCCAAATAGCGACACACTGCCGGGTACATAATCGCTTTATTAGGACGTCATAACTCAGCTTGAATCATTAAAATATTAATCATGGAAACTTAGTGTTGTTAAAAAATATAAAATTGAAGGCCATTTACAAATTTCGACGGATAACGGTAAACGAAATGAACGAAAAAAAAGGTCGGTACAAAATACCTATTAAACATTAATTAGGAAATAAATAGAACACGATTTCTGCTCGTTCTATGTTCTTTGTGTCGAATAACTTACTCATAAAACAATGTTGTATTTCGGTATGGTGACTGCAAAAATATTTCAAGCGACACATAAAACATTCCGCTCATGTGAGTACTTCACAACTCTATAATACGTTACCCTCAAACGTTGTATCGAGTTTTCCATTTCATTTAATATTCACAAAGTTTATCAACGTTAACGTTTCCACTCGAATGGAAATCCTTGCAAACTCCACAAACTTTTCACATTAAGAAATGACAAACATAAAACATTTATTTAAATTCGTGCATTTGTGAGTACTTGAACTATTCACAAACAAAATGTCCACGTATATTTGCGCCTGGTAGACGAAAAGCGGAACTTCAAAGGATGTAATGTGGAGGCCCGTTTAGTGGGGGCAGATGGGAGTCGGGTCGCGGTCAGCTTCATTTCCGAACACAAACCTAGAGCAGCGGCTGTCCACAGGGTTGACCAAACTCACGGATTACTTACTTGCGCTCGAGTTTGTTTAGGAGCGCCGGGTGATATATTTTTAGTGGAAAAATACGAATTGCGTATTGATAGTGGTATGGTAGGCGTAATAAAAATGTGTCAATCTTGCTTGTTGACCTCAACCTACTTTCTACCTACCCTATGTACGAACTGACTCTTATATATAGTTTATTTACTGATTAAACGATCGCAGTAATTTTCAACCATATCACTGTAATATTATATGAAAACACACATTGTAACCAACCTTTTTGGTCTTTCCATCATAGTCCTCATGTATCGCTTTTCGTCAAGCGAGATCGAAGTCAAGAGCAAACCCATATTGCACAAAAAAAAAAAGAATGAATGTTATTTTAATAAAAAATATTGTTTTTATGGTTTTAATAACTATTAATGAACGAGAAATAGTAACTTTACGTTGGGATAAATCTCACTCATTTACGTGACCCAGAACTATAGTTTTGTCTCGGTAATACATTTATGTGTGCCATTAGCATTTTGGCACCAAGAGAGAGACAAAACTTACATGCAGTGCCTCAACTGATTTAACTGCATGCATTGGAGACATTGGACTATTGACCTCTCTCATAAATTGTAATTCCCACGCTAAGAGTCAGTGAATATAAATTCTAAAAGTCATGTGCAGCAGCAGCAATCGAGCTTTTCTTCAGATTGTTTAATTATGGTATTTGGCTTTTCAGCTAAAGTCAAAGTCTCATCTTTTCTTAATCAAATAATCATGTCATCATCTAACATTTACTGAAGGCCAATTCCACAATCTCATCTCAGCAAAAATCAATGAGAAAAACTTGTCAAAGTTTTGGATATACTTAACTTAGATTATGATGCAAACATTCTTATAAATACGGGAATTGCCCCTCTGAAGACTTATAACTGAATTCAATAGTCCTAAAGTTTCTAAGACTGGCAGCCCTACATGTCGAAACTGCGATGTCACATTAAGGTCTAAACCTCTAACATATTGTAAGCTATCCGATAGCAAATGAGTCTATTGCGGTGAATTTTCTGCTGGCCAGAGATTTTAACGCAAATACGCTGGTGACCTATAAATTTGTCAGGGAAAATAGACTGCAACGTTTTGAATATACAGACCTATTTACACCATTATTAGTAAATAAATACATGGTTAGTCTTGATGAAGATCATTGCAACGAACTGAGCTTTTACATGCGAGAGGCATTGCTATTATTGCAGCATAATACGACTAATACGACTTGCCAGGAAGTTGATTTCGATCTTTTGAATACCGGTGTAAGTAAATAGTTTTCAAAAATTAAATTTTGTAAATAGCCATCCTGCCCACTATAAACCAATAGCCATTACTTCACATTGAGAGATACGGCGCTATGTCGCTTTATATCTCAAAGGCCTTTGACATGGTCTAGCATGCTAGTCTGTGGGGTAAGCTTTCCGACTTCCTAAGTAATCGATCGATCATAGTGGTCATAGATGACTGGTCATTGGATCATAAGGCTATCGAAGCCGGTGTTCCTCAGGGGTCTGTTCTTTCTACGACTCTGTTTCTGCTACACATCAACGACATGTAACAGCTTCATGCTATCGGGTACGCAGATGACAGCACAGTCTCAGAAAGATACCTGTCCAGTGCAAGAGCCAGCAGAGAGGAAACAGCTACTCTAAGAAAGAACATGGTGGAGCGAATGAATTTGATCTTAACTCTCGTTTCCCAGTGGGGCGAGGACAAAGTGGTCAAATTCAATGCTCTGAAAAGAAACCTGTCTTTTCACTGCCGAAAAGAACCAGTTCCAGTTATCTCCAACTTTTCGAAGTGCATCTGTACCAGTTGCCGACCACCTAGAGATTTTGGGTATGGAGTAGACGTCTGATCTTAACTTCGGCTCAACCATCAAGTCAAAAGCACTGACTGCAGCCAAAGAAGCTGGGTATCCTAAATAAGGAGAGACGATACGTCTTTGCCGTTCCTGTATATGGTATTGCAGCCTCTTATGGGACGACTCAGCAAAATACTAGGTTTCTGCACTTGACTCGGTGAAAGGCAGAGCAAAAAGGCTTATAGGTGACGAGACGTTGGTGGCTAGGCTTCACAGCCTGGCTTATCAACGTAATGTTGCTGGCCTGTCGGTTTTCTACAGACTGTACTTCGGAGTAAGTGCGCGGGAGCTCCACGACCTAATCCCACCAACGTCCTTTTGCTACCGGACTACCTGACGTACTGATCCGCGCTTGGTTGATATCCCGACCAGTCGTACTCTCCTTTGTCTCACTATTATTGTGCGCACAGCCAAACTGTGGAACTCTCTGCCAGCATCTATGTTCTTCTACTGTTAATCCATCTGCCTTCAAAGCAAGAGTGAACAGGCATCTTCTGGGTACGCTCGTTCCATCATAGAACTCATTCATCGCTTTCCATCTGGCGTAATCCAGGTTAAGAGCAGGATCATGAGCAATAAAAAAATATTAAAAAAAACTATAGCCTGAATGCATGAATACAGAGTTAATTAATTTGTTTTTCTTCATTGTCCTCAAAAAAAATACCCTTTCTACGCTTAATTAGATGAGAATTGGTAGTGAAGTTTCTTAGCTTAGTTGTAATAAATTACAATTGTTATTTTATCAAATAAATTACCAACAAACTGTAAACAAACTAAAACGTCGTTGCTCTTTGTTCAAGAACAAAATAACTCATGACGTCACGAAAGAAGAATGACTACGTGCTGTACATTTATTAAACTTTTTATAACTGACGACAGAGTTGGTTAGCTCGGTCGTACGTGAGCCTTATGTGGGCCACTTAATTATACCATCTGGACCAAGAAGCAAGCTAACCGAGAGGTTAATTGAGATAGTGTTACTGTAGGTACGTACTTTGAACTCATTACAGCTCCTAGCTAAACGTTGACCATTGTCATTGCTTAGTTTAGCAGAATTGTATTCTGTGTGACTGAACAAAATAATAAAGTTTTTCTCTGGTAGGTATAGTCGATTTCATTATTGCTTTATCACCCTAGGTTGAATGTCACTTACAGTTCATAAAACGTTGTCGTTTTAGTAACTGTCACTTAGACAAATAGATCTTGTGGTGTATTTGTCTGTGACAGTTACATAGTTTCAACATTAGTGAAGTTTAACTTGTCTGGGAATCGTTAAATATTGTAATACATAAAAAAAAAATAACGGGGGAGTTTCTTGCCCATTCTTCTCCATACGAAAACTACCTTAATGGAACGTGCAAAGAACCAATTCAATTTTTTTGTAAATTTTTTGTTCAAAAATGCCTTTTATGTGCCTAATTGAAACAAATTGCTTGACTTGACTTGGCTTGTTGCTAAAAGTGGAAAATAAATTACGAGATCGACTATACCTACCTATCCTGAGTGACTCAACAAAAGAATAAAATTTCACATTAGGTATATGTCACATGTTATGACCAAGAGTATTAACCACGGATGAAAAACTTGATCTTAATAACTTTGTTTGTCTCCTTGTACCTAGAAATAAAAATCTTATTTTTTTTTTCCCTTGCTCTTCAATGAAAAGATAGTTTACAAGATAAAATACGATATCCAAGGGAAGGCCATGGTTATGAAATATTTTTCTCGAACTTTCTCATATTATGTACCCAGTTTGAAAAGAATATAATAAACTAGTATAACTAAGATATAAAGGCAGAGACTGATTTGTAACGTTTGTTTGTAATGTATCGAGTTTTTGTAACGTGTTACATAGTCAGTGCCGCAAGCCGAGCCGCTCGATGCGAGCGATGGATCCTCCACTCGACTGTCGGCTGTTCGTGAATTCCTTTGAAACGGAAATATGAGAAACGAAAATTTCATTGTGCTCGATGCGAGCGTTCGCCGCGACTTGTGTATTGTCGTTTTGTAACCAAGCTCATCTCGAATGATACATTACAAACAAACATTACAAGTCAGCCTCCGCCTTAAGACCTTGCAACGCGCTCAGGAAAAACAACCTTTTTCTAATATCACGTGGACTACATTTCTCCATCTAAGCTCTGTTGTGTTGCTCATCGAGTCCTGCGCTTGGCAAGCAATTTGCTCGATAAAATACTTAGCTTTCACTCGCCATCCATAGTAAAAAATGGAGATAAAACTAGTTTTATACGCGTGGTTTTGCTCCATCCACAAGGGAAAATAACTCATACACCTACATAATTAGGATGACGTGGACTAAAAGAATTTTATATTTTTAACTAGCTTTTTCCCGCGGCTTCGTGGATGTTAGAAAATATCCCACAGGAGCATACTACCTGGATTAAAAGTACACAATGGGTTAATCCAGGTCATAAACTATCTGTGTGCTAAAAAAAACTTGAAATTGAATTGAATCCAGAACATACATCCAGACAAACAGAAAAACGGACAAAATTTCAAAAAACTATATTTTCGGCATTCGACTCCGTAGAAACTAAATTTAAAAAAAAATATGCGGGGCAGTCTTTGGTTACTGCCGATAGAAGTGAAAACTAAGTAACGTATAACGAAATCTAACGAAAATGTCAGGAATTTATGTGGCTTGCTGTCAGTACAAACCGTCTTACTAATTTTCGATCAGGTCACGTGTCCTGACGCGAGTTTAACATTTTTTACCCATCCTAAAATACGTGCACAACGCCGCTAAAGAAGTTTTCACTTCAATAAATTGTAGACAGTTTTGATTTCGTTACTATTTTTTTTATTATAGGTATCTATATGTTTTAATCTAAGACATAGTCTATTTGCCAATTGTCATCAAAATCTGTTCAGCCGTTGAATTTGAGTAACAAACATCCAAACATCTGAACATACTTTCACATAAGTAGAATATTAGTCAGATTGCTCGTATATTTGCTCCTCACAAAGCCTAATAAACTACCAACTCGACCTATCTTGTCATGAAGCGAGCCTCTAAATATCACGATACCTACTTGGAACCGTCACTACGAAAAAGCTTGGTGCAAAACAATTTCGCCCGTCGCATCACTTGACCCCACTCTACTCAAGTCGCTAGAGCCCACCCGATGTACGCCATAAATAAATAAGTGTCTACACCACTGACACTTGACGGAACTGCTGTGGCGTATACTCGTTCTTAGTTAGTAGTATAACCCACTGAACTATTCCACTCCCTCTCACAAAGAGGAGGCCTGTGTCCCAGCAGTGGGAACATTAATAGGTTGATGATGATGACTGAACTATAAAGTCGATGATGAGTTACGCCAGTTGAGCTACTTTCTTGGTAAGTAGCTGTAGCTAGTCAAGTGTTCTACGAGAGATTGTAAATGTCGGTTGGGGATACCGGAAATGCATTTTGTTTCATAAGTGACGTCAGTAACCTATGTAACAAAGGTATTCACAGCATGGCGGCAGCGTAAGGCACTTGGCAAGTTAATTAAGTTCATAATCAGCCTATAACGTTCCCACAGCTGGGACACAGGCTTCCTCGCCGTGAGAGGGAGTAGGCCGTAATCTCCCAGTTGGTAGATGTCCCATGTCTTTGAATTTTTAGTTCTACGAAATTTCCTTCACCGTTTTGAAAGCAATGGTGATGAAATTATTTACACAAAGTAAAGCTTTTGCCTGGTCTCGAACTCACGCCCTACGACTCATAAGTCGAAGCCGTTACCACTGGGCCACCACTGCTCTTGCAATCAGCAAGACTATTTCAAAATTGTAGTTACATTATTTAATTCAAATACTTTCCCATTTAGTTCGATGCTGTCAGCATTTATGTGTCTAGACGCGTAAAAAACTCAAACTAAAGTTAACAAAGCCAATTTGAAGTAAATTCCTCATAAAAAATGAAACAGCATTAGTCTGCTGTTGAATAAAAACTTCATGAAAACTTATTACACCAAAATTGGTACTTACGTAAATTAGGCCTCATATTTTATGAAAAGATGTTACTTATACGAGCCGAGGCAACATAACTAAAATATTTCACACACTTGGAAATGTGGAGCGGCCAAGTAAGACTTATGACGAGCGACTTCGTTATATTAAATACTAGCTACGCCGCGCGGTTTGACCCGCATTAGTGTCGATCCCGTGGAAATATCGGTATAAAAAGTCCTATATGTCATGGTCTACCCATGTGCCAAAATTCATACAAATCTATAACATAACATCACGCCTGTATTCCCCGAAGGGTTAGGCAGAGGTGCACCTAAGTACACCCACATTTCGGTCCCAGTTATGTTTAAGTCCCATGTAATAGGGGGCGAGCCATGCTGGGGCTGCCCCCTCTCCACCTGTTTATACAGCAGGAAGCGACAATGGCGGCGGTGCGCCTTAATGCAATTAATCTCTGGGGTAAGAGAGACACACAACACACCGCGCTGCTTGAGGGGTTCAACAAGGAGTTCCCTATCACGAAAGCCGCTAACGACCGGGTACCCAAACAATTTATCTTTGATAAAAAATACAGGATCCAACTTCACGAGGATAGCCGATGCGAGGGCTTGCGCCCCGCAGAGCTGCGGATCTTCACCGACGGATCCAAAACAGGTAGTGGCACAGGTGCTGGAATCTTCTCCGAGGACTTCAACATACACATAGCCACGCCATTGGGAGTCCATAACACAGTTTTCCAGGCCGAATGTATGGGTATTTCTCTTGCCGCCTCAGCCATTATGGCTAGGGAAGTTAAGGACCACTCGATACGCATACTCTCGGACAGCATGGCTGTTCTGCAAGCGCTAAACAGTCACACTGTTGACTCCGGGCTGATATACGAGTGCCACCAGCGCCTTAACCAGGTGGGTAGCCTCAATAATATAACCATTCAATGGATCAAAGGACACAGCGGTTCGCGGGGCAACGATGCAGCTGACGAACTTGCCAGAAGGGGTTCGAGCATGGCACCAGTGGGGCCTGAACCCATTGTGCCACTCCCCTTCGGGTACCTACGCACTCTGGTAAGGAAACGAACCAGGGACCAACACCACAAACTATGGTCTGACCACACTGAGTGTAGGCAAGCCAAGGAGGCACTTCCTACAATCGATGGCCGCCTCACGAATAAGGTTCTCAGACTAACGAAACAACAGCTGCGCATAGTCACAGCAGCCGTAACTGGCCATGGGTCATTTAATAAACACCTCTTTGTCATAGGAGTCACAGACAGTCCGCTGTGCAGAGCCTGCATGGAGGACGACGAGACAGCAGCTCATGTGCTGCTAAACTGCCCGGTGGTCGCCGCTTACAGGGCAAAGTACTTCGGTAACCCAGGTACCCTACGGGAGATTGTCAGTGACACCAAGTCGTTGCTGGCCTTCTTCGAGGAGCTGGGGTGGATCGAATAACCAATATTCCCACCCGTACGCAAAATACGCGCTTTGACGTGGAGTTGCGGATACCAGCCCGTATTACCTATTACCTACCTATTACCTATTAGGGAGCGAGCCTATTGCCATCAACCGGGCACAAATCCAGACTCCGGGCTGCTACTGAGCAATTCCAGATGGAAAAACCTAATAATACTTTGCCCGACCCGGGAATCGAACCCAGTACCTCATGCTCAGCTGTAGTGCTTGCGAGCACTGGACTAACGAGGCAGTCATACAAATCCGTTCAGCCGTTTTAGAGTGAAAGCGTTACAAATAAACAAACAAACTTACTTTCGCATTTATAATATTAGGAAGTAAGAACTAGCTGACCCAACCGACGTTGTCAAAAATTCATTAAAACAATCCCAGATGACCCAGTAACAGGTAACGGCCCCGACTTACGAGTTGTAGATCTTGGGTTCTCGACTGCTCTCAAAACGGTGAAGGAAAAAATCGTAAGGGAACCGGTATGTTCTAGAAACAAAAGTTCGAAGCCATGTAACATCTACCAACCCGCACTGGGCCCTAGATTACAGCCCACTCCCTCTCGAAGAGAGGAGGCCTATGTCCCAGCAGTGGGAATATTATAGGCTGATTATGATGATACAAAAACCCCATAGAAAAAGGGGCTTTCAGTGTTTCCCGAATTTTAACATTTTGCGGGAAAATTTTCAAAATTTTCTTTCCATTAAAATTTATTCTAATTCAGACTATTACGAACATTTTGAAACAAAACATAGCCAAATCAGTTCAGCCGAAGGGTTCGTTAGTGATGCGATCAACGAACAATATTTCATATTTATTAATATAAATTATTTTATCAAAATCTTAAAGCTAAAAGGTTTAACATTAATTAACTTTGCTAGCCAAATAACACTCCATATCAGCATAGAATTCCTCGAAATCTACCAATACAATAGCAATTATAATTGGATTAAATAATACCTATCGACAGAACAATTCACCACTCACTGTGAATAAAGCTAAAAAGTAGAGAAGACGAAATAGACAGCTATTGGCCTTCTAATCTCTCCCTTCTCTAGGGAACTGTCGATCCCCACACATAGGCACAACAAAGCCCTGTCAATACCTAACTCATCCGAAAAGACAACATAACGAAAGTAATTTTATAAAAAACCTTCACCACGTTGAGAATGTGATCTGAATAACAATGTTCCATCAACGCCCTTATCACGATCTCACAGCTTATCAAATTTGTTGGCCAGCCTTTATTAAGCCTCTTGAGATTTTCATTAACTTTATATCTCAGGAAACACAATGGAGTTCACATAAAATGTAATTGTTTCAGTCAGAAAAATATAATACAAAAGATATTGAGCCCCAGCGAACGTTAAATTTAAATTATACGAGAGCCTATGAACGGCGTCCAGTGGTATTTTATTAACTTAATAGGACTTAAGTTAGGCATAATTATCTTGGGCAAAGTTTTAATTTTATACATTCCGCTGAAATATCGTCGAAAATATTACTTCGTTTGTGTTATTTTTTATCTCTCTGGCTTGGTAATGTGCGAATTTAAATTTGAAAATTAGTTTAAACTAAAAGGTTTTATCCAAATAGTCTGCTCTGGATAAAGTTTAAAGTATAGTCATGTGCACATGGTTAGGTACTACTACATAATGTAGGTATTTAAAAAAGGGAGTTATCGCAATGCGCGTCTAACTTTGAAGTTCAAGCGATGAGAACCATTCATTATTATTGCGCTTCTTTATAATTTTTGGTCGGAAAAAACGGAGAACCAAAATTTCGAAGATATGTGACATCAAACAATCCGCTGCGCCCGCGTGGTGGATTACAGCCTACTCCTATAGAGAGGAGCCTGGTTCCAAGTAGTGAGAACGTTATAGGGTGATTGTGCCTATGCTAATATTACCAAACGAAGCATGAAATTCAATTCTTCAACAAATACATATTTAATTAAAATGTCTAGACTTTTAAACACGTAAACATTTACACAATGGATGTTTAAAACGGAGTTCGTGTAAAACTAAGTTGAGCCTGAAACAACATTGGTAGGAAATGTAAGCAGTGCCAAAAAAGTTTTTAGTCTTTTGAGAATTTATATGAGAATACAATAAGGGGTAGGTAAATGTTTTATTTTCTGGAGTGTCAATTTGTTTTGTTTTAGCTTAATGTAGAAACAGTATAATAACTGGTTAAAAAGGACCCCTTGCTTTATCCCATGGATTTTGTTGTGAAAATAAAAGTATGACGAATAGAGAGTAGGCTCGAAATAGCTTTGAAACAAAATCATTTTCTAAGTCTTTTTTAAGTCGACACTAGAAAAATATTCAATGGTAATCTTATTAATTTGGTACATTTAGACGACAAATTAGAACAATACACGTCATAAGCGTAAAAAATACCATACATAATATACTGGGTGGATTTTTGAGTCGATCAATCGACATCTTAACCGTCTTCTTTCGCTGTCCCATAAACCACATAAGGTTCATGACAATCCCATCGCAAAAATCCACCCTATATAGCAAACTAATATGAATCATTGCTTTTATATTCCAAGGCCGGGTTCGATGCTTATAAAATTATGGTCAAAAATATTTTGTTATTTATTAAGAAACTAAAATGTTGTAGCATCATCATATTACTACTTTGCCATAGTTTAGCTCACCCCTAAAACAAAAACAACCGTAAATAAAAAGGCCAACACAAAACATGACGTATAACCGCATTTCATCCCATAAATTACGAGTCAACTGTTACAAGAAACGTTGTTTCTATGAAATACGTTAATTCGTGTGTGTTCGCAGGCGATGAGCCAACAAATTGTGATTATTTATAGTTGTGTGTGTGCCAACGTCGTGTGATACCGCATGGTTCGCTCGGTGGAGAAAAAAAGAGAATAATTAGAACGTGTGTCTTTGTTTTCAAAGTTCTTTATGTGGTAGGAGAGGGGTGCAATAATGTCTTTAGAGTGATGCTTCATTAGCGCGTTGCGTTGCGTCGTCGCAACGGATCAACGCATTGTAGGCCACACCTGCGTTGCGATGACGCACGACGTCGCAGCGCAAGAGGACGATGCACGCACTTCAGACAATGGATCGGAAGAAACGTGTTCTATTGTTGCTGTCCGTCGTCGCACCGGAGCTCTGACAGCGCAGCATATCACCCTCCCCTCGCTTCGTCTCTCGTCCGAACAACGCATGTCATTTAAAATATATGGAAAACGACGCAGCGTTGACGCTGCGACGACGCAACGCAACGCAACGCACTAATGAGGCAGAGCTCTAACATGTCGCGTTCACCAGATACAATGTTTGACCAGTTGATATGTCGTAAAACGTTTATGACAGAAATCGTATTTTTAATGACGGTATTCTTGCAACTGTAACACAATTCTGTATGGAATTGTCTTTAAAACAGTTTTCAATGTAAGTGTGTAATTCAGTAACAAATAAAACAATCCCTATCCATTTAATTGCATTTAATTAATTTCAAACTCAAACTCTTTAATGCATTTATGTGTACATTTTTCCCTCGTTTTCAAACAATCACATAGAGGGTGAACACCATTAATAAGTCCACTCAACTCTTCCAGCAATTCAGTTGCAGTGGCATATAAATTAACCAAACGCTGCAGCTCTAGCCCTGCGTTAATAATTACCTACATGATTACCGGTAGCCGTTTGCCGATGGAATTAGTCTGAATTTTTCATTAACCCCTCTATCTAATTATAGACAGGAGCAGTTACAGGTATTTACACCGTAATTACTGAAATGCTATTATTTCCTCGAAACCATCAATGTATTATGCGGTATGGAATTCCAGTAACGCCTGTTATGTAACTGCATTTAATTCATACCTACAATTTAACGTGGAATTAAATGCCAGGGCCATTCTCATTTCATTTCCATATAGACGAAAATTCCGTAACTTGAATGATGATGGGCGAGTCTGGCGTAGGCAGAATTCTACACATAATTAACATTATTTTCCTGGTGTCCTCGTTTATATTAATTCGATTGGAGAGGTTTTGTGATGAAAAGAAGACACAACCTGTAGCCAGTCCTTCGAGTAGGTATGGTAGGTGTATGAGGTGGGAAGCAATAAAATTAATTAAAAAAAAACATGCGGGGCAGTCTTAGGGGACTGCCGACAGAAGTGAAAACTAAGTAAATACTTTGTTACCACAGCTACAATATTTATTATGCCTCTAGCAACGTAACGCCATCTAACGAAAATGTTAGGAATTTATGTGGCTTGCTGTCAGTACAAGAACAAAAAAAAACAGAGTGCGCTATCAACACGAAATTTATCATGAGAAGCGCGCGGTGACGAGGACGTTCGGTGACGATGACGCGAGTTCCATAATTTTTGTTCACCCAGAAAGTGCTCAACGCTCATAAAGAAGTTTTCACTTCAATAAGTAATCTAGTTCTAAAGACTTAGTAAATCAAACCTTAAATATAATTTGAAAAACTTACTTTCAAGAACAAAGAACATCATCGATTAGCCATTAAACAAAGAAACAGAACTTAATACGTAGCTCCACCGATCAATTGTTAAAACCCGCGCCATTTGTTCAAATCCTCTAGGATTGTCGTGGTGTTTGTGTTCCATAGACTATTTAACGCAGTTTGTTCGACTTAATTGATGAAAACGGATTATTGTAATGCTTGCGAACTTGTTGCATATTCGCATTCGTGGGATTTGTACTCGATGGTAGAGATAATTCTCGGAAAAACAGCGTTGAAATACTTACGAATTATTGCAGTTTATCTATGTAGTTGTGTCATGTGTGGATAACATGACTCCCGTATTATGCTAAGGATCTTGAACATTTTTGTTGATACTGACCGCTGAAGCAACACTGTAATTTCGCTAATGAAGTATTTTAATATCGTTCAACCCAATTGCTAAGCATTAAAATTACGAAATATAATTTAAAAAGCTAATACTTTCTAAACACTTTTTTAACTTAGTACAGTCTGTGGCCAACATTATCTAACCCCCTTTGAATAATAGCGAATTTGAACCTTATCGCAAATTGAAATAGGTAGTCCTTCGAACATTTCGATAATCATGGTGTTAAGCTATTTTAATTATTATCTTGTTGGCGTTAAGGTTTAAAGGCTAATGAGTATTAAAATGAAACACAACTACTAAAAGTAACCAAGGTGAGGGTGGATTAAAAAAAAACTTAACGCGCGTCAATAACACTACATTTAGCTGTCTACGCTTAATAGCCAATTCCGCTTGTGATTCTGCGATAATGAACTTTATTATTTATATTATATGGTTCAAATTCTATAGAATATTGCGTCTAGCATCACAACTAACATCTAATTTGAAGACACACAATATGAGTTGAATTGGTCTCATGGTTATTAAGGCTGACTGATTAGCTACTTTACGCCGTTGTCTGGGTTCGAAACCTGCATAACTCTAATACTACTTTTTGTTCACATGTTTTTTTTAATTGAATTTTTTTACATTTCTTTAAAGAACTAAGACGATAAAAATGTGTTGTCATTTGGGCAGTTTGTATAGGAATAAAACAAAATCAATGCAAGTAACGAAAAAATCTTTATTATTTCATTCAAATATACTTAAAGTAAATAAAGTAAGTAAATGCTCATAGTTAAAAATTAATAATTATACATTGTATAGTATCACATTCAAACCTAACCATTTAATAAACATTTTTTATTTAAAGTATGGTAATGCTTCGAAGTTTGTTACTTAACGAGAAGATGGATTAATTTGTGAAATGTTTTACAGTTTTATAGCTATAGGTATGTAGTGAATCAACATGTTATTAAATAGAAAAATGAATTTCCATTTATAACAATAATATCACAACAGAATCTGTAACATTTTAATGGTTTAGCATTCATTGAATTGAGCATTTACTTACTTATTGTGTTTATAAAAAAAAATTAAAATTCAAAAATTCAAAACCATTTATTTGCATAAATAAGGTACAGAAGTTCTTATGATAAATTAACGATCTCTTATTATGCCTTTAATTTCGGCGTGCAAATTTTACATATTTAGATACATAGTACATTAATTATTTTAATAAATTAATAAAATTACTTGAATAATACATGCGATTAGTAAATTATAAAAAAAAATTATTAAAGTTTTGTACCTCCTTAAAAATTAATTCATAAATGCCATTATACTACAAACTACAAAATTCACAACTTATAATCTAAAAACTCAAGTACACTATAAAAGCATTTATCAATGAGGATTTTTGTTAAAATACGCTTAAATTTTAAAAATGGAAGTGTCTTTATTGCATTTGGAATTCTATTATACAATTTGATGCACATAATATAGCTGTTGTTGGATGTAAGTGTGAGATTCGTCTTGGGTTGATACAACTTATTAGTATTATGAGATCGAGGGGCATAGTAGCTTGTAAAATAATACTAGATAAGATTGAGATCGAGGGGCATAGTAGCTTGTAAAATAATACTAGATAAGATTATAGCGAATTGGCGCACCATCTCCTTCTATTACTTGCTGTAAGCGGCTAGGCTACGCATACCGCACACCACGTTCCAACACAAATCTTTTCCTCTCATGTGTTCCCATGTCGAAGACACGATCTCAGCTTCTCAGCCAAATTGTTTCTAGTTCGCACTTCGGATGGGTCCCAATTTAAAACTATTTAACCCCATAGGTTTTCTATGGGATTCAAATCGGGACTTTTAGATGGCCAGTTAATAACTGTTACCTACACCTTCTTGAGCAGCGAATAGGCATAGACTTTGAACATGGCTTGCAACAATAGTCTGGTGGCGGTCGGATTCGGGACTATACATCATGGGTTTTGCACCTGGACAATTTCGCTGAATATTTCCAGTGTCTCCATAACGTCTTAGCCATAACCTGACCGTATTTCACTAAAACAAAAAAAAAAGCTTATTAATATTTTTGGAAGCATGCAGGCTTGTAAGGAGTGAGTGTAATGGAAAAATAGCCAAATACACGGTTGTAAGAAATACTTATACTCGTCTAGAAAAAAATCTGTTTGTATTTAGACAATTTTAACGGTAAAATAAAATATTAAAACACTTACCGCTATATTAAGTCTACGATCAATCTCTTTGATTCCAACAATCAATCTGCTCATGTAAAAATATAATTTTATACTTATTTAGTATAAATCACTGAGTTGCGACATGACGCTTTGGTTACTTCCAACAAATTCAGTAAAATGATTTAATTTTGATGTCACTTTTCACGATTCACGTCAAACGTTTTACAAAATGTTTGTGCGAAGTCACTGCTATTAGGCGTAGACTGACCAGTGTCACTTAGATAATTTTTAGTATCGATCTACCGCACAAAGTAAATATGTTTTAATTCGTAATCTACTCATCCTTGGTAATTGTAAGTTCTATGGACTTAAATATTTTTTATCTACCCACCTGTTTACAAGATAAGTTTGTTAGGCGAAAATCATATTGGCCGTTATATATTAATGCAAGAAATATTATAGAAATCATAAATGAAAACATTTAAAAAACAAATAATTATTATGCGGACGTTGAATTCGAACCCAAGCACTGTTCGTCACCAATCCAGCGTCCCGCCGCGAGGCCACAATAACCTATTGAATACGTGCGAAATTAACAATTAGATAGTAGCAGTGTAAACACTAAACATAATACTTCTTAATAAGCCATTCAACCTTAACGACAACAAGATAATGATTAGAATGGCTTAACAGATGATATTTTATTTAAATGGGGCGGGACTTTACAATTCGTTCCGAGCGTCGCACCTACATACTGGGGGGTCAGACAATGTTGGGTAGGGACTGTACACAGCACAATATTGTGAAAAATTCACGAATTCAATATGCACACTGTCTGCAATGCAAATGACCCAAAACTTTCAAATACAACACACGTACACTACACACACAAATAGCTGGAAAACTCGCCAGCGATCAGTGCACAAAGATAGAAGTCTTAGCAGTTGGTTCCAAGTTTAGTGCGTGACCGGCGTTTTACCACTTACAGTGTTCTTGGCTTGCGCCAGAGTTTCGATCAAATTGAACACGAAGCGCACACTTGCAGTCTCTCAATGCCGAATGAGAGCAATTTACTTTGGTATTATTTGGGACACGTTTGTAATATGTCTGGTTGTGGGTTTGGTGATATGGTGCTACAAATTGGAGAAGGGAGTTTGAAACTTTGAAGTTTTGTATGAATTTTTTCGAAATGACTGTTAGCATGAGCAGCTCGTGGCTAAATAAAACAGCCGCACGGGTCGATCCATCAGGTAAAGCTACGTTTGCCGGAGTTGTTCCGAGGATGGATGACCATCTTTACATACTGAGACTCCTCCGTGTTTCGGAAAGCACGTTAAGCTGTTGGTCCCGGCTGTCATTCATGGATCTTTGATAGTCGTTATGGATCATCAGAAGCCCGAAAGTCTGACTACTGGTGTCGTACAGTGGCTGGGTTGTGGAGGTCAGATAGGCAGCAATTGCTCCATGTAAAATACTGGTATTCAGCTGCATCCGGTTAAACTGTAAGCCGGCCCCAACATAGTTGGGAAAAGGCTCAGTAGATTGATTGAGCTCCTTTCATACCATTTCCAGATTAATCATTTCATTCATGGCTACTTTATAAAATGAAATGAGATATGCTAGCCGCATCACACACGAAATCGCATCACATGCAAAGGAAAATCAGCAAGCTAGACCATACGGTCTGACGCGCCCTAAACGGTCCTGCGAATAAGCACAAAAGAGAGCAATTTGAGTACCTGAATGTGAATACAATTTGATTGCCACTCACCCTTTCATACTTGTGATAGACGGCCTTCAGCGTCCGGAGTGAAACGTGTCCAGCTGTGACGCATAGCCGCCATTTTGCGCGCCTTAATAATATCTGTCAAATCATGTCCGCTCAGTGCTAGAACAAATAATCATTTAGAAAATTGATGCTATGCGTGATTAATCAATCTTTTGATATGAACATAACTATGAATGAAGGCTATTTGTTTACTCAATATCAGGGTGGATAAAATGAATGCATTTATTGAACTGATATTCTCGTGTTATGACAGAGTAGGGAAATTAAACTGCATATTGAAAATGTGTTACGAATTTTCGTAAAATCGTGTTAAAACCACATAAACTGGGCACATTTACAGCTTATTTCATGTGGAAATATAAACTAGAACCTGCCTTCTCACCTCACATAATTCGACACCGCGGCCGTAAAAAATTGCATGCTGCGTAATCCGAGCACTCGCGCACGAAATGTGGTATGGTACTTTAATTATATTAAGAGCCGTATTTACTCATATTTAATGCTAACATGCCGTCATAATAAGATTATGTTCATTTCATTAAGCGTGCCCGTAACGCGCTAATCCCGTGGTGTTAATTAAAACAAACGAAATTAATTTAATATTCCAGGTAAGTACATCTGTTTGCGTCGGATTCATTACTTTGTATTCGTGCATTTTATCTATATAATAAAAGTAAAATGATGTTCGTCGGTAAGCGCATAATTACATTACTGTTTATGCTGTATAATAACTGAGTTCAGTAGCGGATCTAGGGGGGGGGGCTAGGGGGCTCAAGCCCCCCCCGAAAAAACCATCTGGGTTCTTCCGTGACAAACCTTAAAGTGAACTTGAAATATCAGGTTCAATTGGAATAATAATTCTAATTATCTTATGCGTTAAGCAAAATATAACGTTGTGTGGTTTCTTTATGTTTACTTTTCTAAAACCTGCCTACCCTCAGCGGGGTCAAGCCCCCCCCCAAGGATAATCCTTGATCCACCACTGACTGAGTTCACATCTGAACGAATTTAGTAACTAAAAAATCTCTTCTGAGACCCAGAATAATAAGAGACCATACCTACCTACTTATTTTTATACTCTTCAGGTTCAGAAACCTACGCCAGTAGAAAATGGATTCAAATTAACAGTAGGCATAAGAGAGCCATCATTTTAAGAATAGCCAGTAGGTCCTATCTTGCTCATTTGGACTAGTGAACTGAAAATAGTAGATAAATTCAGATCGAATTAAAAATAGCCCTCGTTCCTTACTACAAGTATACATTTAGACAATAACTTTAATTTTGGTGAACATTTTAAGTAAACTTTATAGAAACCTCATTCACAATATCTGCTATTTATTAAACATTTATTTCAGACCAAGTCCATATTCTTGTTAGTAAAAATATACTTAAAACACTAATGTTAGTATTCGAACACAACACAGATTACATTACGACATGAAGCCGCACCCATCTTCGCAGCATGGGGGAGTCCCCCCGATCTGCAAAAACACCCAGTATAGAGTTGGCACTACCACGAACGCGAGTGAGTAGGTAGGCACATCTCTTCCTTATGACAGCGGCAAATCCATCAACCCGCGCCTCAGCAACCATCCCTGACGCACTGCAACGTCATGGCAGCCCCAACAGTACCCTGAGTGTATTGTTGTATTGGACACGCAGGTCGCTGTATGCCCGCTGCGAATAACTGACCGACTGCAGGTGTAAAAAGATTGGCACTATGCTTTAAAAAGCGTGATCTTAACAGCACTTAACCCTAACCGGTATATATAACCAACCTACTTAAAACATTGTAGGTAAAACCATTTTTTCGTCGATAGATAAGCCTCTCCAAAAAAAAACGACAATTCTTTCTTCTCCGGAGAAGGAGAAGAGTGATGTGGCAGCATCTACATCGCTACATGCGATCTACGCATCAAAGACATTACATCACACAAAATCCTGCATCGCGCAATTAGAGTTTACCGCGCGTCGACATATATACAAGATCCCGACTTCAACCGTTGGTCAGTTGCCCGCCAGACACGACTCACAACTGTTCGGAGGATCCTCCCTTTTCAATAGAGGACGAGTACACTTTACACCCTGTTCCAACTGGGGACTGTGGGACTACGACTATCATAAGCAAACATTTGATCAAACACGTAACAATTCTCCCCAGGCAATCCTATCTTCACTTATCAACAGCTCATGGATTCACGTGTTTGTTGATGAAAATTCACCAATACTTGGAAACCTAATCAAGTAAATAATAATATAGCTGTTTCTTTAGTAATAAGTAGCTTTTGCCCGCAGCTTCGCCCGCGTGGATGTCGGAATATATCCCACACGAACGTACTCATCATCATCATCAGCCTATTAATGTTCCCACTGCTGGGACACAGGCCTCCTCTCGGTGAGAGGGTGTGGGCCGTAATCTACCACGCGGGCTCAGTGCGGGTTGGAAGATGTCACATGTCTTCGAATTAAAAGTACCCTATGTGTTAATCCAGGTTATAAACTATCTCATCATTGTTGCGAAATTTCATCCACATCCGTTTAGCTGTTTTTGCGCCACCAGTCCAGATCATAATATCCAGACAGACAGACAAACAAACACACAATAAGTCTTCGTTCTTATAGATTCCATGAATTATTAATAACATTTCGGATCAAATAAATCTGTTAGTTCAAATATCAAGTTGATCCCAAATACATAAATAGCTTTGGGGATAACTGGAACGGTACGCGTTCCAGTAAACAGAATGATTTATTCTAACGAAAGTATTGACAGATTCAATAGAAAGGCAATCAGCGTAGTTTTAATTAAATTGTCCTTAACAATTCCGAATTAGATCATGTAAATGAATGTTTTTGATAGGAAATATTGATTACAACTCATTTTCAAATCTGGTGAAGGCTCGCTTTAAGGGTCCCCCGCAAACAGGCGCGATGTGACAACGGTAATTGTTCTACCGTGAAGTATTTTTAAAAAGGCGGAAGAATGGGGTTGCGCGTATTTGCAAGAGCCTTATTAGGACATTATTCAGTCCGTGCGCCAAATGCAAACATAACATAACATCTCGCCTGTATACCCCGAAGGGTTGGGCAGAGGTGTACCTATAGAACACCCACATTTCGCCAGTTATGCTTGAGCCCCATCGAGCCTATTGCCATCAACCGGGCACAAATGAAATCATATACATCTCCAGGTATTAAGTGAAACTTTTATTATCTGCTACGTTTTTTATATACATACTAACCAAATCGCTCAAACAAAAAAAAATCGCTTGAGTCGCTGACGGAACGAAATGTTGCCATTTTATATAATATTTAAACGTTTGGGACTAGTAATGTATTTTTTTTTTTCTGATATGTATGTTATTTCACTATATGCTGCACCGGTTTGACGTCATCACGTCAACGCCGGCTGTCGCTGAAAACCAGCGCTGGGGCTCTGTCTCGTATGGAGTCGCAGCTTTATGCTGAGCGATGGCCGTTTTGCGTGGATGTGACGCATATTTTTCCCCAAATTGTTTTTATTCGTATTCTATTTCTTTTTTTTGCGTCATGTTTACCGCAAATAAATATATTTTCTTTCTTTCTTTTCTTTCAAATCTATAAAGCCCCAAATCTCTTTTACAAGGCGAACTCACCCAATACATCTACCATACAAAAGGTATAATACTTTTACTTTCAATCCAATCCCAATTAGATAAGTAACCCATGTAATTACTTAAAGTCTCCAGATCTACTCTGGCCAACAAAAAGAACCTGGCTATTTTATCGGTTACAAAGGGAATTTCGCCAAACTTCATCAAGGGTTTCCTAAAACTCGGGTACGGAAAAAAAGATTTGACCCTCGAAAGTTGGGGGGGCACCTAACATACATAGGGGGAAATGTCTTCATGTTATTTGCTGCTACTTTAACTTTATCTACATGTAAGTCTGGCAGAATAGTAATGTCTTGGGTGAGTCATTTAGGTTTACGAGATCGAAGAGATAATTGAATATTTTTTTCCTTACTACTTCCGTAAAAGAGAATCGTATCAAGAAGGAATATTCTTAAAAAAAAAAAAAATAGTTTTCATTTAAGATAATTTACACTCTATTTCTACTTCTTTGAAGGATAAGATCAGAAATAAAGTTCTCCGGAAAAGAACCGGAGTTACCGACATAACCTGTAGAGTAAGCAAGCTGAAGTGGCAGTGGGCTGGCCATTTTTGTCGAAGGACCGTTGGCCGATCGAGCCGACGTGTCCTGGAGTGGAGACCGCGTATCGGCAAGCGTAGTGTGGAGCGCCCCCCAGCTAGATGAACCGATGAACTTAAAAAGGTGGCTGGGCCAGACTGGATGCAGAAGGCGGAGGACATGGTGTTGTGGCGCAGCCTGGGAGAGGCCTATGTTCAACTGTGGACTGCGATAGGCTGAGTTAAACATAATTCTATATTATTTTAATCCCCTCTGAAAATAAATCAGACAGGATTACCCAACCATTTTTAATTAATCTGTTTCTATAACGTAAGATCCTTCTGAAATCTTGAGTTTTACCGATTCCGTCGAAACCCTTGCAAATTACACAAATTATGCGAATTATAACACAAATCTAATCGTTTCTTGTTATCACTCTATTATCTCTAAGTGGTATCTAAATTAGGAGAGGAATTGGTTGAATATGCTAATTTGTGGTATTCATGATTGCATCTGTACTAAGCCGCAATTTCTGGTACACACAGAATTAGCTGCATAGAGATAAGTACAAGCAACTTTTGCAATTAACAAAGGATTACGTATGAGTGCGCCTGCTATATTTTAGTTAGGAGTAGAGTTCCTTTTGGTAAAGTATACCTAGTGGAGTAGATACTGCCACTACTTCTTTTATTTTGTATTTCCTACAGGGGTTTTGACTTTCATCCTATTATAATATCAGGTGAGCAGTGGTGGCCCAGTGGTAACGGCCCCGACTTACGAGTTGTAGGTCGTGGGTTCGAGCCCAAGCAGGCGCTTTACTTTGTGTAAATAATTTCATCATCACTGCTCTCAAAACGGGGAAAACATCGTAAGGTAACTGGCATGAGCTAGTACCAAAAATTCGAAGACATGTGACATCTACCAACCCGCACTGGGCCCGCGTGGTAAATTACAGCCCACTCCCTCTCACAGAGAGGAGGCCTGTATCGCTGCAGTGGGAACATTAATAGGCTGATTATGTTATGTACGTTATGTATATCCACTTCCACATAAGACTTTTCAACTTTTCCCGTGGGTGACACATCCTATTTTATTCACATTATGTTTACTTCCACATAAGAAGTTTCTACTTTGCCCGTGTGTGACATATCCCATTTTATTCACACTATAATTATTTACTGCCACATAAGACGTTTCAAGTTTGCCCGTGGGTGAAACATCTGCTTAACGTCAGCTTGGACCTTTTGCTGATTCCAAAAAATAAGAACAGTGTAGACTTATATTGAATTAAAATTATTGAGTCTAACTGATTTATGAACTTTTCAAATCTTTTTTTTAGTTAGTCTGTTATGAAGCTGTTAAGGTAGGTACAGATAGAAGAGAGATTCGTTTATATAATTTTGGTTGCCCATATTAACCAACCTACGAGTACTTACTTAATTAATTATTTACATCGTTCGCAGTAAAATTTTAATCATTCTCAGTATCACGTCAAAAGAGCACTCGTGCGGTTAAATTCGCGGAAGACCAATAGTACTTTAATTTAATTTAATTAAACGATAACTACCTGGTTTCCCTAGAAACGTATTACGCCACCATTTCGTCAAAGTGTCGACGGCAAATAAGTATCAATCATTTTGGAGTTTAATACACATTTGTATTAGCACTATTTCAATATTATTTTACCAAATTAACACTCAGTTCGGAGTACCTACTAACACATATAAGTAAAAGAACCTACCTATTTTAACTTTTATATTTACTTAATACCTCAGTCAGATCATATTGACCTAACTTACACTCAGTAAGAAGTAAGAAATATACCGGAAAAAAAAGAAAAATTCAAACAGCTATTCGAAACATAAAAACGGTAGGTATTAACGGCCATAGACTGTATCCTCTCTATCTCTTTGCACAGTCCATCAAGCAAAGGCAAATAAGCATAAAAAGTAAAGGATAAATAAGTACAAAATACTTCGTAAAAGTGTGGCCATAATATAATTTATTTTGTTTTGATGTTGTTCTTCCTATACGAGCCGAGATAAGGGAAACTTTGCCTCAGTAAAAGTAAGTAATCAATGTGGTGTTATTAATGTCTTTTGTTGTACTCCATTGGTTACGGTTTGTTCTGAATTCAAATGTTCAAGTTTTTTTTTTATATTAACAGTAGGATTTAACGAATGTATCTAATCAGATGAGCGATGTTAAAGATTATATTTTCGTATTTATCTTATTCATTATGAAAGTTATGTTTAAATCTTTGAAGACAACAGAGGGGCAATTACGGTATTTTATATTAAGAACGTTTTTATTCTCATTTCTGTCCCAATCAGTTAATAATACTTCTAAATTACCTACATCTTTGACAAGTTATTGACGTTGATTGTCCGTAGGATTGTGACTAGATTTTAAACGTTTTTAAATACGGGAGACCTTCTGACCATACATTAGTCTATGCATCAGACTGCCAGGATTTTCGCGTTCTCATTTTATTATAGCACTAGCGACCCGTTCTGCTTCACACGGTTTTTTACAACCTGACAAAATATCTATATTCCTTTACTATAATTATGTAAGTTCAGTTCCCTAAATGATGGCGAAAACCGCATTAAAATCCGTTGCCTAGTTTAGAAGAACAACGCGGTCACACAGACAGACACGAAAAATGTCTTTAAGTCATTAATAAAATGTATACATGTAGCGAGCAGTGGTGGCCCAGTGGTAACGGCCCCGACTTACGAGTTGTAGGTTGTGGGTTCGAACCCAAGCAGGCGCTTTACTTTGTGTAAATAATTTCATCACCACTGCTCTCAAAACGGTGAACATCGTGAGGAAACCGGCATGTCTTAGAACCAAAAATTCGAAGACATGTGACATCTACTTACCCGCACTGGGCCCGCGTGGTAGATTACGGCCCACTCCATCTCACAGAGAGGAGGCCTGTGTCCCAGCAGTGGGAACATTAATAAGCTGATGATGAAGATGATACATGTAGGATTGATATTTATATATATGTATGATTCATATTTGTATACATGTAGGATTAATTTAAGATTTGGGAGCTTAATAGGCTGTAGGTGTAGGTAAGAATTTACATATAAACTATAAATAAGTATGTTTCTGAACGAGTGAAAGGTGAAGTGAAAATGCAAGACGGCGATTGATGAAATTCATGAGAGACGTGTCTAAGGTGTAAAGGTATTTTTATTTAAATAAACCGTTGTTTTGAACCAGTTGCGATTTCCTAGAGATCCCCACACTACAAAAATTATTTATAGATTTTTTAAGTTGGTAATCCCTAACAGCTCAAGCAACTTTCATGGCTCAAAAATATAGAACCTAATCATTTAATTATCGCTGTCTGTGTACCCCGTTTCCTTTATCAAAAACAAACACAAAAACGTTTTACTGATAATTCACCGTTAACTCGTCTCTATATTATGGAAATGAAAATAATAGGCCTGTTTTAGGCCAGGCCTATTATTTGAGCAAATAGGCATAAATTAACAGTATGCCCC
The DNA here is from genome assembly GCA_948150665.1 of Conistra vaccinii. NCBI lineage: Eukaryota > Metazoa > Arthropoda > Insecta > Lepidoptera > Noctuidae > Conistra > Conistra vaccinii. The sequence goes on along the minus strand of OX411328.1, from coordinate 9,533,138 downwards.
AAGTAAACAAATACTAAGCGAATGTAAGTTTGTATGCAAATTTAATTGATTTGATGTTCATGTGAATTTGGCGGGCTTTGTGCATAATATTATGATATTTGTTATGTGCATTTGGACATTAGTGTTAAACGGTGACGTCATATGCACAGCTGAATCATCTCATCACAATTGAATCGACATTTGCATAATTAGAATTGTCTCTCGCTTTTCGCAAACATTGACCGTTCTAAGGTTGTCACCAGGAGGAAACATTATCATAATATATTGAAGGTGTTGTTTACTGAACTGGTTTTTTACATAAGAATGGTTTCTTAAGACGGTACAGTAAGGGCAGGTACCTTAATTGTTGCAGCTACAGGAAAAAGGTTCTAAGATGCTTTTTGAGTAATTTCTAAATGCATTCACATATTTTGGTAAAATGTACAGTCAGCTAGAAAAATGTCAACATTCCAAGTTTTTTTTAACGCAATCAAGGACACTGAACGAGACACAATAGAAGTTTTATTGTTATGACGCCTATGGGCGTATACTGACCTTCAAAGTGTTAATGATTTTAAAAATCGGTTCCGTTTCTTATAAAGATTCTTCTGCACCAACTGAGTTTAGAGTTAAAAAAAAGACCAATTTCGCAAAAAGATCACTTAAATCCACCCTGTATACGAAAATCTGTGGTCGGCATAGGATACATTGTGTTTGCTACTATCTATCTACCTGACTATAGCCCTTTAAGACGCAAATATATTCCAGTGACCTTGAGCTTGCGTATTCTGTACTGAGCTCACGCAACGCGTCGTACGTCCAGCCAGTAATAGGACTCGCTCATCAAGGAGCGCTGTCCCAAACTAGACGCATAGACGCATTATTAATTTATTATACATAAAACAAAAGGGATTTTAGTAAAACACGTTTAATAAAAGATACATAATTAAATTATCTTTATACCATTCCCCCTCTAAAAAGCTTATTTTATTCACTGAAAACAGTGAATAAAAAGCTCTTTTAATCACTATTTTGGTGTTTGAATTTAGAACACGTCAATATATTCGACCGCTATTTCAATGCTATACAACCTCCTTAACTCTTTCGACTCCACCCGTTTTCATAGAACTCATACGCCATGCCGCCGCACATATTGGAAGTCTACGACTTTTATTATTCGTAGAACTGAAACCTCCGGGAGGGGTGCCGGCATTACGTTTTGTTAAAATATACCCTAAGAAAAACCTTCACTTAAAATGAGCCTTCGGCGAGGGCTCCCGGCATTCCATATGCGACTAGGTGAACCCTCCAGGAGGGCTCCCACCACTGAACGTCTACATTTAAAATGAGCCCTCCGCGAGGACTCCCGGCATCCCATATCCAAGTAGGTGAACCCTCCAGGAGGGCTCCCGACACTGAACGTCTACATATAAAATGAGCCCTCCGCGAGGGCTCCCAGCATCCCATATCCAAGTAGGTGAACCCTCCAGGAGGGTTCCCGACACTGAACGTCTACATTTAAAATGAGCCCTCCGCGAGGGCTCCCGGCATCCCATATCCTATTAGGTGAACCCTCCAGGAGGGTTCCCGACACTGAACGACTACATTTAAAATGAGCCCTCCGCGAGGGCTCCCGGCATCCCATATCCTATTAGGTGAACCCTCCAGGAGGGCTCCCGACACTGAACGTTTACATTTAAAATGAGCCCGCCGCGAGGGCTCCCGGCATCCCATATCCAAGTAAGTGAATCCTCCAGGAGGGTTCCCGACACTGAACGTGTTAACCTTTTATTAAATGTCTATTTTCGCTTTTCTCGTAGTCATGGTATAAAGTATAGTATGCAACTCTTGAATAAAACGGATTTATATCGAGGGCCATGAATCACTCGCGTCGCTCAGGATTCTAACACTTGAATCACTCGCTACGCTCGTGATTCAATCATCATGAATCACTCCCTACGGTCGTGATTCAGTCGTTAGAATCCTTCACTTGATCGTGATTCATCTATGGCCCTCGCTTTAAATCCGTCCTTTATTCATTAGTTGCATAATATACTATTAAAATGGTGAAGGTTTCAGAAAAATACTATTGATAGATTTTGCGTGATTCTCAGTTTTTATCCGCGTTAGACATAACTTTACAAATTAATTTCACCATGTAATATAAACCTAATCTAATATATTCCTATATTTGTTTTCGCAAATCATTAACACTACTCGTTTAAACGTGATCTTAAATATAAAATCATTAAAGTCGATTAAATGGAAAATTGCTTCTTGATAATGTATCCAGAGGCATTTTCTCTTTTCTCGACCCGTCACTCTAGTCCATTGCCGAGCATGGTCATATTAGTACCTAACTTAACCAGACAAATCACACAAAAACCGAAGTTATTAATAAAAACGCAAGTAAAACTATCAATTCGTGCAATATGTTTCCAGTGCAGGCTGGTACCCTCAACTTTTATTTTATTACACAAGAGTTCCCTAACTTTCTCAATAGCTATTTCCTTCCGTATGCGTCTGTAACTCGTACAGAACTTTTAGAATGCATAGAATTTCTTGTTCCTTTTCTTTTTTCTTTAAGTGTTCTCAGACCCTTTCATTTGGAAGATAATGAAAAATAGCTGCTTGGTAACCTTGCGTGGGAATATCGATTGAATACAAAATATCCTAAATTAATTTATTTCTATAATTATAGCCTCTTATGTCTGTGTATTAAATTGCAGAAGGGTTACAAATATCTACGTCATCCGTAACAAGACAAAATAATACTAAAACTACCTATATTTAATTTAAAACAAAACACAATCTTGTACCTGTATACCTCGTACAAATATAATTGGTAACTTTAATATACGTTCGAAGTGCTCACTCAAACACGAGTTAACACTAAAACGCTGCAGGCCCCGACAACGTGACAACGGGCACCAGGGCCCCGCAGTCGTAAAATGACACGCAGTCACAACTGAATTAACGTTCCCGGATTACGATTCCTGGGTCCTAGAGGTGGGTCACTAATAAATCTGCTCGAATAAACCCAGTCATAACCGCAGGGTTATAAAACTTTACAGGCCCGTGAAATAAATTTCCATACATTGAGTGCAGACCCTACGTCGGTTATATACGCATACAAATGTAACCATTACGCGTGAGATTTTGAATTAATGATGTTATTGCTTCCAGTGTTGCTAGCTCATAAAATATGTAGTGAAGGTAAAATTGTGTGAGCCATTTTTATCAATTTCGAAGTTAAAATACACAGGAACAGTTTTGTTCGGGGTTTTGAAAAGTTGGTTTTATGGTTCTATATTTTAACATAATTCATTACCGGTCAAAGTGGCGGTGCTTGGGGAAGGCCTACGTCCAGCAGTGGACGTCTTTCAGCTGAAATTATAATGATGATTATGTCTGCAGACATATTCCCACTAAACACAAACTAATTTGATGAATTAATTGATCATTAGATAATTAATATACCTATTTGAATTGCTAATTAGTGATACGCGCAATAATATTATTATCAGTTGGAGAGGAGTTAAGAATTAAGGTACCATTCCGTACCCAACCGCAGGACGCAACTGCAGGCGATGTGTCGCGGCGGCACGAATGGTTTCCATGAATTTCTATAAAATACCTTCCGTAGCTAGCGACACGTCGTTGGCAACTCGGGCGAGCGACAGGCGGCACGTGTAGCCCGACTGCCTACCAATCGTGCCGCCAACGGTCATGCTATAACACGTTTTTCTATCTTCTATCTACTGACTGGAATACGGGCTGCTGCCGCCTGCGGTCGGGTTCGGAATCATGACTGCAGCGAGCGCCGCGCCACTCGCCTGTAGTTGCAGTCTGCGGTGGGGTACAGAATGATACCTTTATTATTTACATAAAATTAGAGGGATATTGTTACTCCATTGGTTGCAAAAACAACACACACTGGACAGATTTTACTGAAAAACTAAAGCTTTTATGTATTAAAATTTTTCACTATCTACTGTTCGTATAATAGTAATTTAAGATACTAATAACTTGCACTCAAAAAGTTGAGTCATAAATCTCTACAGCTGTCGTGCTGACGTTGAAAGAAATAATACACTCGAGAGCAATGAATACGGGTCACTTAAAGAATGTTAAAAATCTCGGAAACTAAAAATGATAGGTTAATGCAATAAATTGTATTTAATAGACAATGTAATACTCCTTAAATGAAAGTAAAAAAAATATGAGTCACCATACATTTTATTAACACAAAATTACATAAAGAAAAAAACTGCTGATCTCTCCTTAAAACAAAAATAGGAAACATGAAATTTTTGAACTTTATTACGATTTTCTTGAATTTTAATACTTCGTATTGCCTCCTCGTGCTTCCATTATTGCGTTTACGCGGTTTGGCATGCTGTACACCAAGTTCCTTATACGATTTTGGGGAATATTCTCCCATTCCTCTGTGAGTACAATTTTGAGCTCACGAAGCGTGATTGGGGGAGGGTTTCGTTGTTTTACGCATCTGCCTAGCTCGTCCCAAGCATGCTCGATCGGGTTGATATCCGGGCTGCGCGCTGGCCACTCCATACGAGTAATGTTCATCTCTTGAAGGTAGTCATTCACAATCCTACCTGTATGAGGTCGGGCATTGTCATGCATAAATATAGCATCCTCACCTAAATTGACCATAAATGGACCAACGTGATCATTGAGGATTTCTTCCACATATCTTACGCTAGTTAAAGAGCCGTTTTCTATGATCACCAGCTCTGTGCGACTTTCAGAAGAAATTCCGGCCCACACAAGTACAGACCCACCACCGTAGGCTACTTTTTCTTCGATGCATGCTTGCTTGAATCTTTCCCCTGGTCTTCGATACACTCTGTGTCTTCCATCGTGCTTGTAGAGCATAAATTTTGATTCGTCGGAGAACATAACTTTTGACCAATCTTCAATACTCCAATTTACGTGGCTCTGGGCATATCTTAGTCTTGAAATACGATGCCCACGCTCCAGTTTAGGGCCGTTTGCAGGTCTAAGGGGTTTTAAGTTAGATTCAGCAAGCCGACGTCTTACTGTCCATGCACTTGGGTTACTTCCTCCGAGGCGTCGAAACTGATTTGTGAGTTCAGTTCCTGTGAGAAAGCGATTTCGAAGCATGGTGTTCACCAAGTATCGGTCTTCTCGTGCTGTGGTACACCTGGTTCTGCCCGTTCCTGGTCTGCGTAGGTTAGAACCAGTTTCTTCGTAACGTCGGAGAACTCTTTGTACTGTTGACAGCGACACACCGACAGTCCTGGCTGTATCGCGCTGACTCCAGCCGGTTTCCAGCATTGTAAGTATTCTGGTGCATTCTTCAGGCGTAAGCGACATAATTTCAGCTTGAATAATGAATATAGAGCACTATCAACATGGTTTATGTACCCACATAAACGACAGATTACAAACAAAAGCAAAACCAAATGCTGTAATTTCGTAGTTCCATCTTCGAAAGTGGCCCTTTTTCAAATTTGATTTTTTTATGATATAACTTTACAATAACTAAGAAGTTTTAATACCTTCATTTAAGGAGTATTACATTGTCTATTAAATACAATTTATTGCATTAACCTAGCATTTTTAGTTTCCGAGATTTTTAGGATTCTTTAAGTGACCCGGATTCATTGCTCTCGAGTGTATTAAAGTTTTAGAAAAATGAACGATCGAAATCAAAAAGTAAAAATCATTTTGAGTATAAAATCTTTTGCCATTGTCACACGCGCGTTACAAGTTAATGCTGATAATAGGTACAACATATTTCTATTTTATTTTGCTAAAACCACCTTGTCTGATAAAATCATTTAAAGAATGATGCGTAATTTTGGCCGGCGAACCAATAAAAACCACTTATACCTCAAATGAAAGCTTATATCATAAGCATCAATTTTCATTATGGGCAGAAGGCTGTGAAATACCGGGTTAAAGAGATATCGGACCTGCAAGTACCATGTAAACGTATTAGCTTATGACGCTAATGTTCACTGCAGTTCTCAATAATATTAATTATAGACTCATAACATTATAATACTGTTACATAAATAAATAAAAAACAGGACTAGTGTCCAGGACCTGATTGTGGAACTGGAACTTCTCCATAGGAACTCCTCAATCAAACGAGATAGCACCATCGTGTTTGGACTCATTGGGTATGTATTGACAAGTGCTATTACACTAGATAGTGTTCAGGGCCTGATGATGGACCTGCAAGGTGGCCATAGGAACTCCTTAACCAAACAAGATAGCACCATCGTGTTTGGACTTATTGCTTATGTATTGACAAGTGATATTACACTAGGTGATGTCCAGGGTCTGGAGAACAACATAACAGAGATGCTTTAGTGCATCACTGTTGTACATGTCTGACCGTGCAACGCACAATCGGCACTTGTACTCATATTATTTCAATAATATGGTATTTAGGCATTGGACGTCATTACGTATTTATTGTCTCCTGCATTTTAATTAGAAGATATCATTGTTGATTAAGAATAAATGAAAACCACCTCTGACCATTCACCAAACATAGAGCAGTGGTGGCCAAGTGGTAACGGCCCCGACTTACGAGCTGTGGGTCGTGGGTTCGAACCCAAGCAGGCGCTTTACTTTGTGTAAATAATTTCATCACCACTGCTCTCAAAACGGTGAAGGAAAACATCGTGAGGAAACCGGCATGTCTTAGAATCAAAAATTCGAAGACATGTGACATCCACCAACCCGCACTGGGCCCGCGTGGTGGATTACGGCCCACTCCCTCTCGCAGAGGGGAGGCCTGTGTCCCAGCAGTGGGAACATTAATAGGCTGATGATGATGATTATGATGACCTCTGACCAGTGACAAGACGCCATAGCGTGTACTCAGTGGTCATAATTGTTTAATAAATGTTAAGCTGAAGCAATAAATCGCTCATGCCGTCCTAAGCCTAAATACTATAATACGGAAACGATATGGGCACAGCTCCCGACTGTTCTTCTACCAATCATACAAGTACAATAGTGCTGAATTATTGCATTTCTGCCGATTTGATCTCTGTCAATTAAAATATAGAAATAATAATATATGCGAGCCCCTCACATGCCACGACTGTATCTGCACTCGTAGTAACCACACATTATTTTGCAAAATATCGCATTCTTTTAAATCATTATAATGTAGATATTATCCCTAAACATTTCAATCGAATAAATGCTATCGCGAAATATTTCTGCGACATAATGATTTTGTTAGCTTCATAATTATGGTATGTCCCTAAGGCTACCTGTCCACTGGAGCGAAGAAGAGAGGAGAGGAGCGGAGCTGTGCCAATATTAACCAATATAATCTAAACTCCGTTGCGGAATTAAGCAGATTTTAGATTCTATTGATTAATCTGCACAGATCAGCTCCTCGCCTCTCTTCTCTGCTCCAATGGACAGGCAGCCTTATGCGTGCAATATTCTAGTCTTCAGTCAGACAAGGAAAATCTCTCGACAACAGAGGTTTGGTTCCATTCTTGTAAAACTTCGACGTTTTCCGTTAAGGTTTTTCATTTCGATGTAATCATATAAACGATTGGGAAGTATTCATGTTTTCATAAATAAAACTCATGATATCTAGAACTAGCCTATGATCTTTAAAAACGGCATGAAAAGTATTTAACAGCTTGCGCTAATTTTAAAATCGTGAAATATATCGGGGAGAACTCTATTAAAATATGTTTATCGAAGTAATCTATAGTATTGATTCATTTTGCATAACGAACAATCCCTTGCATGATTGTTGCATCGGATGTAGTCGCAGCTAAAGGGCCAATAACGTCTAATATATAACCGTCAGTACATACTATCATGAAAGGTTTGAATAAAATCTCATATTTGTGCGTTCATTACTTTCACCAGTTTGCTAAATATACACCAAGGACGTCTTCGGACGATTACTTTCTGCTATAGTTGTCTGATTTAATATTATATTAAACTGCTCATAATTAAGACCCACCCAAAAATATAAATCATCGTCGTCTACGTGTGTCATCATATAAAAATCAAACCTGGTGGCTTGCTGGTTGCTTGCCCTCTTTAAAAATATTACATAAATGTCTGTTAACTGAGCACAGTTAAAATCGTGATACGTTTGAATTTTATTAATTCATTCATTCCAGTCGTTGCTTTCCAAATGGTGCTGTCACACTATAGCTACTTCGGGCACATATAAACTATACTCGCAAAGCATGTGTATTTTAAGCCATTTAGGAATCCTCCGCCGTGGTCCATTCACTCAGTTATAGAAAAAACAGCGATCTGCTCTGTTCGAGGCTCGTTTATACTCTGGCACTTGTATAATTCGCTGTTCCTGCGCCCGCGCCTGTATTGTTGTTGTTGGCGGTTGTTATTTTTATCGTCTTTTAATATGATGACTGTTATAACCTTATTAAATGTTTAATTGTATTAAGTTTTATTTTGATGCAGTTCATGTCAAAATTGTGTTAACCACCTAAGGGTACATATCAAAATGATAATTTTTGGCCGAAAAAGGCAGCACATAGACCTAGCATAAACCTATTATGCTATAGATTTATTTTTCACAAAGAAATCGTCATAAAAAATTGTAACGATTTTTGTCCTCGACTGTACAAACCCCGCTGCTTTTGGAGATAAAACATTTTATTATAGTAATTGCCGGATAAAAGCAATAAGATGACATGCATTAGAACTCTATTGGTCATCAGGCCAGGCTTCATAGAAAAATGCCCATCATTCCTTCACTCTATAGTCTAGAATCTAGACTCTAAATCAGAGACCGGTTGCTAGATTGGCGTACAAAAACTACTGCTAGCTGGCTATTCTCTAGCTCTGTATCTGTATTTTCACTCGTTGAGAAGTATCAATACGAACGGATTGAGAAAATAAATATGCGGGTCCTCTATACATGTGCAGTTTTATTTCTTAATTTGGAAACATTGGTAACAAAATGGACGTACTATAAACATTTTTGTTGGTACCGGATACCGTAGAGTCTATCGCTGAACAAATATTTGACTCCTTTGACGTGTGTAGTGGGTAGACACTACACAGCCGTTTGATCAGTCAGACGGTCACCATCCTTTAGTTTGTCGTCACGTTCCAGTTTGCATGGTCAACAACTATTAAAATATGGACTGTGTGTCAACAGCTTTACCTTTTCGTACCAAAGAGGTGTGCGCAAGATCTAGGATGATAAGCAAATGTTATTGTTTTATGGTTAAAGAAATTTATTTCTCAATAAGAAATTGCAAGGATTTCAGAAAGCTAGAGAACATTTTAAGAACTCATAAAAAGTATTTTATGTATATTTTTTAAGTATTTTATATTACCTACGTACCTAGTAAGGTACGTAGGTAATATAAAAAGCTTGACATACAAACTAAGTAGGTATTGTTCTTCTTTATATCAAATTATTTACTAAATAACATTTATTTTCATACGTGTGGATGAAACAAAAAAAAAAAAACCAGGGCAGACTTTGGGGACTGCCGATAGACGTGAAAACTAAGTAACGCCATCTAACGAAAATGTGAGGAATTTATGTGGCTTGCTGTCAGTACAACGAAAGCTGTAGCTCCATTAAAATAATTCCAACAAAAAAAAAACAAAGTGCGCTGTCAACAAAGAAGTGCTCAACGCGCCTTCGGTGACGATGACGCGCCTTCGGTGACGATGACGCGCCTTTGGCGACGATGGCGCGAGTTCCATGATTTTTGTTCACCCAAAAAGTGCTCAACGCGCCTCAAGAAGTTTTCACTTAAAAAAACATATAACTTAACATTGCAACTGTATTCGTCGACGGAGCATGTGAAGGTGGTAGTTCACCAAGGTACTGGAAATACAACACTACATAGATAGAGCCATCCAATATATCCATATAGAGGAGCTCGTGGCTAAGTATAACATCCGTACGGGTCGATCCATAAGGTTAACCTACGCTTGCCCGGGTTGGTGGGTGGTGATGGGTGATGGGTGACCATCTTTACATACCGAGACTCCTCCGTGCCTCGGAAAGCACGTCAAGCCGTTGGTTCCGGCTGTCATTCGTGGATCTTTGACAGTCGTTACGAGTCGTCAGAAGCCCGAAAGTCTGAACCCAGTCTTACCAAGTCCCAGTCCCAGTCTTATCTTATTAACCAGTTACTGGGTTGTGGAGGTACAGGTAGTCACTCCATGTAAAATACTGGTATTCAGCTGCATCCGGTTAGACTGGAAGCCGATGCCAACATAGTTGGGAAAAGGCTAGGCAGATTGATAGATAGAGCCATCCATGAAGGCGCGCCCTACTCCGCTCCGCTCCGTACTAAAGTACAGCTTACAGTACAGTAATCGCGAAGTTGGGGCGCGTCTTTGTGGATGGCACTATATGTAGCGTGCGAGCTTTTTGCTGTGAACCTGACGACATTTAGACTCCAGGCTGCTACTAAGAAATTTCTAATGGACCCTAGGTGCAGTAGGTAATCAAGTTTGCATGAAATTTTTGCACAAGTGCTCCTTAAGGGGGATGCGCCAAAGTAGCCCGCGAAATTCAATTATTCTTACGTTTTTTTTACAATTTGCAAGTCAGTATCAGGTTGTCTGTTGATAAAAATATGCTTCGTGACCGTAGCAAATATGGCTTTAAAGAATTATAATCATAAGATTCAGGAATACAACTCCTTAAATTAGAATAATCCTCAAATGTCATGATTTCATGAAATAGTCATTTAATAGGATTATATGAACTTAGACACTTTGAGATTATGATTCTATAAAGAAATATTTGATACGGCCACAAATCATATTAGGATCAACATAAACCTGCAAATAGCAAAAAACGTAAGAAAATTTGAATTTCACGGGCTACCCTGACGCTTTTGCCTTAAATAACGAAAATGAGCATTAGTGAAGGATTTTTGAAAATTCTTCCCCTAAACGGGTTAAATATGGGGTGAAAGTGTTGTATGGAAATTGGAAGGTCGTCATTTTTGATTGACTGATCCCGATGGGATTTTAAACAACTTTGTTGCAAAGTAAGGTTGTTTTCGACATACATTTTTTATCATTTACATTTTTACCTTTGTGTTTTCATTACGACATCAAACGAAATATCAACCGTAATCCTTTTATTTTACATGAAAGGACGGAATTCCTTTGCGATAATTATTATGTATGCGTTTTATTTTTTTTACTTACTCCATTTCGAGTCAGCCTCGCCCAACTTACTTTGAAAAACACGAAACGAATTTAATTAAGGCTTTATTTAATACTAGCCTCTGCCCGCGACTTCGACCGAGTAAAATTTTTTGTTACCCCGACCCACCCCACCGCGCGTCGCATCGCATCTCCCGCCCACACTATTACCTACTTCGTTTTCGCTTAGCCTTCTTTCAGTTTTTTTTTTCTCCTCCAAAAAATTGACTCAATTAATTGATTTTATCGCAAGCTACAATGTTTTCAAGTTTCATAAATTGACGGACAGGATTTTTTTTTCAACTAAATTGATGTTTTTTTCATTTCTGCTGCATTAAATCAATTGGTAAAAAGTACAGTATTAATCTCCATTTAATCATCTATACAATGGTATATGTATAAATTAAGTAGGTTCTGTGTACTAACAGGAGTGTAACAATAAAAACAGTTGCAGAAATGGGGCAAAAAATATTTTTCGATCGTAGAGCACACTCTAATGCTTCGCATTATGAGTCGTGCAAAATCCGAGTTGTAGTTCCAGAGATATAGCGCGTTTAAACAAACAAATAAAAAAACAAACTCTTCCCCCCTTACTAATAAACGTTGTATAGCGCCTGTATAGTTACACAACGCTTTGTCTTCTTCTTTCGAATGTCAAATTACTGACGACTGAAAGAGAGAAATCGGTGTGTAACTATACAGGCGATATACAACGTTTAGTATTAGTGTAGATGTCGTTTAAAAAGGAATAACAACAAAATATTGGCAAACATTAAGGACAGATACACCTAACACTGTTTACTTTCCGGGTACAATAGAATTGTTTAAAAACTATACATAGCAGATATATTTCCTTATATAAAGGACGATGCGTTAAAACGTCCCCCCAAACCTTACACCGACCAACAGATTTAAAATGTATCTCAGTCCAACCATCTTGGTAAGGTGATCAATTTTTACTATGACGACATCTGTCAAAAATATGGGATATCCCAGAAAAATCATGTTTTAATGTTATTATTTTTGGCACAAAATAACATGTTGTAAACCATATCTTTGATTTTTAATCACTATTTTTACTGCTAAATAATGGCTAGTATCGTCTGTGAGCTGTTTCACTCTATGGCCTGACGGATGTTCTCGTCAATTGTTAGGTTAGGTTAGGTTAGCCTAACCTAACCTGCTGTTTTCTTTAATATTTTGTACAATTACGCAATCACAAGGATACGGTGATGCTGTTCATCTTTGAGTAGTTCCATGTAGCTACCTTGAAAATCCAAGATCAGTAAGTTGATCACTGTACTGTACTGTCACTAACCTAACCTAACCTAGGTTAGGTTAGCTTAGGTTAGGTTAGGTTTTGGCGAAAAGGCGTGTCACCTACAGGGGACGTGACGGCGGGTGTTGGCACGATATATTATGTCGTGCGGTATTCCACAGTGCTCGGTCCTGGGCCCACTTCTGTGGAACATCAATTGTCAAAACGTCCCCCCAAACCTTACACCGACCAACAGATTTAAAATGTATCTCAGTCCAACCATCTTGGTAAGGTGATAAATTTTTACTATGACGACATCTGTCAAAAATATGGGATATCCCAGAAAAATCATGTTTTAATGTTATTATTTTTGGCACAAAATAACATGTTGTAAACCATATCTTTGATTTTTAATCACTATTTTACTGCTAAATAATGGCTAGTATCGTCTGTGAGCTGTTTCACTCTATGGCCTGACGGATATTCTCGTCAATTCTTAGGTTAGGTTAGGTTAGCCTAACCTAACTCACTTTTTTCTTTTAATCTTTTGTACAATTACCCAATCACAAGAATACACAAATGCTGTTCATTATTCAGGAGTGCCATGTGACCTTCAAAATTCAAGATCAGTTTATCACTGTTAGGTTAGGTTAGGTTATGTTCACTGCGTCCATTGTCGGGAGGACACGGCGCGGCATACATTGGCAGAGTGTGCCGCGTGGGAGGAGCCGCGCCGTGCCCTCGTTCCAGAAGTTGGAGCCGACTTGTCACTGCCGGCCGTCGTTCGTTCGATGGTCGGGAGTGCCGAGTCGTGGGACGCGGTGGTTTCCTTCTGCGAGACAGTCATCTCGCAGAAGGAAACCACCGCGGCGAGGCTGCGGAAAGGGAGAGGGAGATCTCGTCCACTCACCCGGCCCGCAGCAGGCGCTCCGGGCGAAGGCGGAGGGCGGATAACGCCCTCTTCCAGCCCCCCTAAATGGGTCCAGGGGCGACGGATTCGGGGACATCCGTCGCCCCCCATCACACAAGACCCGAGATGGCGGCGCGTAGTGTTCCACGCGCGCCACTCTAAGACGTAACGGGGGGAGTTTGCACACCTCACTCCCCCTACGGGACGGGGTCCGCAGAGTGCGGGCCGTCACCAGTCCGGGGCAGCGGAAGTCGCAATTTGCTCCCGCAGCCCCCCGATGCAAGTGTGCGAGGGAACACCGGGGTGGTTTTAGTCAGTAAGAGTCTGACAGACCCCTTCGCCCACCCCAGGGCGGAGGACATCCATGAGGATTTCCACCCCGAGAAAAATAAATAAATAAAAGGTAAGGATGGGTAAGGTTAGGTTAGGTTAGGTTAGCCAACCAAAATGTTTTTTGTTATTACAAAAAATCCCATTGATTTTGCAATTGAACAAGACAGTAAGTTTTTTTCTGGATCCTTATAAACATATTGGCATGTATCACATGGCTGTTGGAGGGGGGGGACGGGGTCCGACCCACAATGCGGGCCACCACATGCCCGTGAGTCTCGCACCTCACTCCTGCTGCGACGTCAAAAAGGGGCGCGCTTGGAACACTACGTGCCGCCACTACGGGTCCTTCTGGAAGGGAGGCGGTGGACCTCCCCGAGTCCGCTGTCCCTATAGACCTGTTTACGGGGGCTGGTAGAGGGCGAGGTTAGGTTAGCCTAACCTAACCCACTTTTTTCTTTTAATCTTTTGTACAATTACCCAATCACAAGAATACACAAATGCTGTTCATCATTCAGGAGTGCCATGTGACCTTCAAAATTCAAGATCAGTTTATCACTGTTAGGTTAGGTTATGTTAGGTTAGGTTAGGTAAGGATGGGTCCCCACCGAATGTGTCTCCACGTTGTCGTCGTGGTGGGGCTTGCGCGTCTCAATGATCTTGGGGCTCTGCCGGTAGAGTTACTCATGCCGGAAAGGCCCAAGTGAGAGACCAGACTAAGAGAGATACCGGGATGGGGTCGCTCTTGATCGATCGACGATCGTCGATCGACATATGACGTGACCATGCCGCTGCGGTGCAGGCGCACCAAAGCGGTGCGTGTTTCTCTCGTTGAGGAGTAGTCTTCAACGAGAGAACTTTCGGCGGGTTCGCTGAGTCGGGTTGGCCGGACAGCGAACGGAGGCATGTCTAATGCCGCCGCCGGGGGCTTGGCTTAATCGCCTGGCCCAGAGGAAGGCTACCTCTAAGATAAAAAAACCACCCAATCCTAAGCTTTGAAGCGCGGTGAGAGGATGAATGGCTGGAGGGAGTCCAGTTGCGAGCGCTTCCCCTACAGAGCACCTGCCGCACTCTGTAGTATGTAGGCTTACCGGGTATCTAGGCTCTGCCCGGTGGACATGTAGTACCCTATATCTACTCGTGGGATTCATTATGGAAGAAAAAAATACACAAAAAACAATAAAAGAATTGCCGATCGTGTTGGTCGAGCAAATGGGTGTGGGTGTGGTGTCAGATTCTGATACCACATCTGATAGGATGAGTGCGGCGAGCGTAAGCTCAAAGCGCTCGCGGACGAAAGGGAAGGGGGTTGAGCGTGCTTCCAAATTTTGGAGGACGCACGCGCGCAAGGAGGTAGAGGAGCACGCGGGGTTGTCTTCTAGCGAAGAGAACCTTCCGGCACCAAAAGTGCCTAAGAACAAGAGAGGGCGAGGTCGCGCAACTGGTGCAGGGTCTGCGACGTCGCGTGACTTTCGGGGGCGGTTTCTTAAACGCCCTGACACGCCGATACCCAGCGGAGGAAGTGACTCGGGGTCCCAGCGAGTGGTCTTTGAGCCCACGGTGGCGGACCTTGGGGGAGGCTCCACTATCTCCCTGCTGGGATCCAATAGAGCGGAGGCCAATGCTGCAAAGAGGTCGCAGCAAAAGACTGTCGCGGCTGACGAAGTCAGCGAGTTGGCCCGACAAGCCCGAGAGCGGCGCTCTGCTCGCATGGCTGACGGCGGGAGTGTAACGGCGGTGGCGCTTAGTCGCCAAGTTTTGGACGGTGTGGATGTCGTCCTGAAGGTTGCCACCAAGTCGGGCAATCTGAAGGGCACTTTCACGCGTGCTCTTAAAGAGGCGGCGGACGGTATTAGGGAGGCGGTTGAGGTCCTCCTTAATCGCACTAGCACGGAGGAGACGGCGAAGTTATGGGAGGAGAATGGCCGTCTCCGATCCGAGTTGGAGGACCTCAAGCGGCAGGTTGCCGCCCAGAGTGCAGCTCCCGCGGCAGCCGGCCCCTCCTCCTCTATCGTGGCGCTGTCGACGCTGGTCCCATCTTCGACACCTGCAGTTGCGGATGCGGAGATCGAAAAGATCGCGCGCATCTGCATGATGCAGTGTGGGAAGATGGTGAGTGCCCAACTTGAAGAGATGAAGTCGAGGCTCCCCCCGGCTCAAAATCTCCGCCCACCGCTCGCTGCAGACAAGCGGAGGAACGAAGGAGTACCGGCAACAAGTGCAAAGGGTGAGTCGAGCCGGTCCGGGGGGAGGAACAAAAAGCCTGCGGAGGGTCCGTCCGTACCCGCCTCCCGGGCGGCTGCGCCGCCAGCTGTACCACCAGCGCCAAAGGCCGCGCCTGGGAATAAAAAGCCTGCGGAGGTGGCTAAAAAGCCAGTGGAGGGGGCTAAAAGGCCCGCTAAGGGGACCCAAAAGTACGGGGACACGCAACCTGCCGCTACGCCGTTGGCCAGTTCCAACGCCTGGATGACGGTCGTCGGCCGTAAAAAGAGAAGAAGGAAGCGTGCCAAGGGCAAGACAGCGCCGGCATTGACAGGACGGGCCGCCAAGGATGTTCAGAAAACGCCCAAAATTCACGTCCCTCGCTCTGCGGCTGTAGTGGTCACACTGCAGCCCGAGGCGGAAAAAAGGGGCGTTAAATATGCAGAGGTTCTAGCGGCGGCAAGAAAAAAGCTGTCTTTTGGCGATTTTGGCACTCCGGCTGGCTTCCGATTTAAAACGGCAGCCACGGGTGCCAAAATGTATGAACTGTCGGGCACCGGCAGTGACGAGAGGGCAGACGCTCTCGCCGCCAAGCTGCGGGAGGTACTCGATCCGGAGGTAGCCCGGGTAGCAAGGCCCATTAAAACGGCTGAATTGCGCGTTAGTGGGCTGGATGACTCGGTTACCTCAGAGGAGGTAGTGGCAGCCATTGCCCAAAGCGGCGGGTGCCCGTCCGAAAACGTGAAGGCGGGTGGAATCAGCTTTGGCGCTGACGGGCTGGGCACGATTTGGGTGCGTTGCCCAGTAGCGGCAGCGAAACGGGTCACCGACGGGAGACGCCTACTGGTAGGATGGGTGTCGGCGAGCACAAGGCTCCTGCCACCTAGGGTCATGCAGTGCTACCGTTGCATGGAAAAGGGGCATGTCAAAGCACAATGCACTGCTGACATAGACCGCAGTGGGCTTTGCTATCGCTGCAGTCAGCCTGGCCATAAGGCCGCCCAGTGCTCGGCGGAACCAAATTGCAGTCTTTGTGCAGCTGCAGGGAAGTCCGCTGGGCACAAAATAGGTGGGAAAGCCTGTGGCGCACCCAAAAAGCGCAGCCAAAGGTGGACTAAGGCTGTCGGGGGAACTGCACCCCCCGTACAGACTAATGCCCAGCCGGTCGACTCCCGACCCAGAGAAGGAGGTGATGCCGAGGAAATGGAAAGCTAGTGATGGCACAATTCCATTTCCTCCAGGCGAATATCAACCACTCTGCTAGAGCTCAGGATCTCTTGCTCCAGAGCATGGCAGAGTGGTCGATTCACGTGGCTGTGGTCGCCGAACCGTATTTTGTCCCCCCCAGGGATAACTGGGTGGGAGACTTGGACGGTTTGGTGGCCATCATTGGCGGGGCTCTTGTCAACCCGTCCCGAGGTCATGGCTGGGTAGCCGCCCTCGCGGACGGCATTGGCACGGTTGGGGTGTACTTTTCGCCCAACAAGAGTCTCGCCGACTTCGAGAGGTTCCTTGTCGAGTTGGGTGCCGTCGTGGGCCGACTACACCCTCGCCCGGTGCTGTTGCTGGGGGATCTCAACGCCAAGTCTGTGGCGTGGGGATCCCCTGTGACCGATGCTAGGGGCGAGGTGCTGGAGGAGTGGGCGGTCACGACTGGCTTGACCGTTCTAAACCGGGGCTCGGTTCACACGTGCGTGCGGCAGCGGGGCGGGTCTATAGTGGACGTCTCGTTTGCTAGCCCCGCGGTCGCGAGCCGTGTCCGCGACTGGCGTGTCGCCGTGGAGGTGGAGACGTTGTCGGATCACCGATACATCCGCTTCGACGTCTCCGCCCAGACCGCCGGCGGCCGCGGTCCACCGGCCCCGCGAACGGACGGTCCGCGCTGGGCGCGTAAACGCATCGACAGGGAGCTTCTCGAGGAGGCCGCCATTGTCCAGGCCTGGGTCCGGGAGTCGGCAATGAACGGACCCGTCGACGTCGAGCAAGAGGCGCTGTGGTTCCGCGGGGCGATGACGCAAATTTCCGACGCGTCTATGCCCCGGGTCCACGCACAGTCCGCTAGGCGCCAGGTGTACTGGTGGACCGCCGAGATCGCGCAGCTGCGCGTCGCGTGCGTGGCGGTTAGACGCCCGTACACCCGATACCGGAGGAGACGTCGCCGGGATCCTGACGAAGAAGCCGCGCTGTATGAGGTGTACCGCGCGGCTAAGGAGGCTCTGTGGCTGGCCATCGGCGAGTCGAGGACGCGAGCCAGGGAGGAGATGTTGGAGACTCTAGATGGGGATCCGTGGGGGCGCCCTTATCGCGCGGTGCGAGGGAAACTTCGAGCCGCGGCACCCCCACTTACTGAGAGTCTCCAACCCGAGCTGCTGGAGGAGGTGGTCGCAGCCCTCTTCCCGGCAACAGCGGAGCATACTCCGCCGCCGATGGTTTTGCCCACAGCCGCAGAGCCTACAGAGGAGGAGAACGCCATCACCGTCCCAGAGGTGACACAGGCAGAGATGAGGGCAGCCGTGATGCGGCTCCGGGCCAAGAACGTGGCTCCGGGGCCCGACGGGATCCACGGCTGCGTATTAGCTCTCGCTCTGAAGGAGCTTGAGCCCCAACTGAGAGGACTCTACACGGCGTGCCTCGAGCAGGGCCAGTTTCCCACTCTGTGGAAGTCTGGTCGTCTGGTCCTGCTCAGGAAGGCGGGGCGCCCTGCGGACTCACCATCCGCGTACCGGCCCATAGTGCTGCTTGACGAGGTGGGCAAGCTGTTCGAGCGGATAATCGCAGCCCGCCTCGTCGGCCACTTGTGCAGAGAGGGGCCGGACCTGGACGACAGCCAGTTCGGGTTTCGGCATGGGCGCTCTACGATCCACGCTGTGTCGCGGGTTAGAGTCCTGGCGGAGGAAGCGGTGTCCCGGGGCGGGGTGATGTTGGCGGTGTCCTTGGACATCTCCAACGCCTTCAACACCCTGCCCTGGAGTTGTATTCGGGAGGCACTGCGGTATCATGGGGTGCCTCCCTACCTCCGCCACATCGTTGGGGCTTATTTGTCAGAGAGGTGTGTCACCTACATGGGACGTGATGGTGGAAACCAGCGCCGCATGTCGTGCGGTGTTCCGCAGGGTTCGGTTGTAGGCCCGCTCCTGTGGAACATCGGGTACGACTGGGTGCTGAGGGGCGAGCTCGGCCCGGGGGTAGACCTGACGTGTTATGCGGATGACACGCTGGTCACTGCCCGGGGGAGCTCGCACAGGGAGGCAGCGTTGCGCGCGACGGCTGCGGTCTCACAGGTGGTGAGCCGCATACGTCGCCTAGGCCTGGAGGTGGCCCTTAGTAAGTCGGAGGCCATGGTGTTTCATGGCCCCCGGCGGGCGCCGCCACCCGGCTCACATATCGTGGTCGGGGGGACTCGGATCGCTGTCGAGTCTACCATGAAGTACCTAGGATTGGTGCTCGACAGCCGGTGGGACTTCGGGCCCCACTTCCGACGGTTGGCGCCCAAGTTGCTGGGTGCTGCTGGGGCGCTGTCAACGCTGCTTCCCAATCTGGGGGGCCCGAGCGCCGCTTGTAGGCGGCTCTACGTGGGGATCGTGCGGTCGATGGCCCTTTACGGGGCCCCGATCTGGGCGGCTGACCTGACGGCCGGTAGCATCGCTGTATTGCGTAAGCCGCAGAGAGCGATGGCCGTCAGAGTCATCAGGGGGTATCGCACGATCTCCTACGAGGCGGCTTGTGCACTGGCCGGATCCCCGCCATGGGACCTGGAGGCGAAGGTGCTCGCGTCACTTCATCGGTGGCGCGAGGAAGCCACAGCGCGGGGCGAGCGACCGATGCAGCGACACATGGAGCTGCGTCGGTCTCAGCTTCGCGAGGTCCTGGTGGCGGAATGGCGGGAAAGGCTTTCACGCCCCACCGCCGGCCTCGTCACCATCGAGGCGGTCCGGCCGGTGCTCGACGACTGGCTCGGGAGGAGGCACGGCTCCCTGTCGTTTCGGGTGACGCAGGTGCTCTCGGGGCATGGCTGCTTCGGGAAGTACCTGTGTCGCATAAACAGGGAGCCGGACGCTCGGTGTCACCACTGCGTCCATTGTCGGGAGGACACGGCGCGGCATACATTGGCAGAGTGTGCCGCGTGGGAGGAGCCGCGCCGTGCCCTCGTTTCAGAAGTTGGAGCCGACTTGTCACTGCCGGCCGTCGTTCGTTCGATGGTCGGGAGTGCCGAGTCGTGGGACGCGGTGGTTTCCTTCTGCGAGACAGTCATCTCGCAGAAGGAGGCTGCGGAAAGGGAGAGGGAGATCTCGTCCACTCACCCGGCCCGCAGCAGGCGCACCGGGCGTCGGCGGAGGGCGGATAACGCCCTCTTCCAGCCCCCCTAAATGGGTCCAGGGGCGACGGATTCGGGGACATCCGTCGCCCCCCATCACACAGGACCCGAGATGGCGGCGCGTAGTGTTCCACGCGCGCCACTCTAAGACGTAACGGGGGGAGTTTGCACACCTCACTCCCCCTGCGGGACGGGGCCCGCAGAGTGCGGGCCGTCACCAGTCCGGGGCAGCGGAAGTCGCAATTTGCTCCCGCAGCCCCCCGACGCAAGTGTGCGAGGGAACACCGGGGTGGTTTTAGTCAGTAAGAGTCTGACAGACCCCTTCGCCCACCCCAGGGCGGAGGACATCCATGAGGATTTCCACCCCGAGAAAAAAAAAAAAAAAAAAAAAAAAAAAAAAAAAAAGGTAAGGATGGGTAAGGTTAGGTTAGGTTAGGTTAGCCAACCAAAATGTTTTTTGTTATTACAAAAAAATCCCATTGATTTTGCAATTGAACAAGACAGTAAGTCTTTTTCTGGATCCTTATAAACATATTGGCATGTATCACATGGCTGTTGGAGGGGGGGGACGGGGTCCATACAAAATTGGTCATGGTCCTTTGGCATTGAGGTCTAGAATACTGAAACTAACGGTAATACAAATCATAAAATACTATTTTCTGATGGGTTAAGGAGATATAGAGCTTTTCATTAAGTATATAAGGAGATTTTACGTTATTTATGTATTATTTGACAGTTATTACAATTAATCGCCGCCCAATCAACAAAAAATCATTACTACTCTAATTACAGACGTTTTATAACTAACTTATGTCTAAAAACGCTTGCATTACGGTGCTTCCTCAACAACCGTACTCATTTTTACAGGCGTATTGGTCAATACACACATTAAACATCACCTGAACATAGGTACCTCTGAGAGACTTATACAATTAGTGGGTTAACTGTCTTTTTCACCAACTCATACTCACTCATACCTTCTGAACTTCTGGTCACACACTACCAACACACCACACACACACACAGACACACACATACATACATACACACACACCCACACGTGCTCCTTTTGTGTATTTCCTTGTTAGTATATAGGTTAATTGTACTTTTGTTTAGAATTTATTCAAAATTTTATTGTGTAAGTATAAAGAACTATCCTAGTTGGTCCGGAGGAAGGTGATGGCATTCGTGATACAGGGTAATCCTAGTACGAGTGTTAAAGCACTCCTTTGACATCTAAATGCACATTGTATAAGACCAAATTTGTTTTAAGGAGATTTACTGTACCCATTCTTTCAGTAATAAATTACTTTACTTTTTTTTTTACCAAGGCTACTTACATAAGTGAGAACAAGGGTTTTCTATGGGAATTTTGTGGAGACTACAAAAGCTATCGTGGGATGACGCAGTATTTATACTCATACCCATAAATTCAAACAGTTGAAATAAAGTCTTATATTTTCATATTCTAGAATTCCATGATTTCAATAAATGTGCCCATAAATTCAAAACATGTCATTTGAAACAAACTATAAGCATTTATTGTGTTCACAAAGGAGAACTGAAGGTTTGCGTGTACAAAATTCAATTTAATAATATAAACGAACCTTCACTTGATAGTTTCGTCGTTTTATTTTCCATTTAAAGTTTCCACATGGAAATATTCAATTTGGAATATTAAATTCTAATTAATGAATCCAACTATTTTGTAGATAATGGGTGGGTCTATCAAAATGATATTCCACTGATGAATTAAACGTTATCAAAATACTACCTGCGCTCCGCGGTTTCACCCGCATAAGTCTCGATGCCATGGGAATATCGGGATAAAAAGTATTCTATGTCCTAACCCAGGTCATGATCTACCCATGTGTCAAATTTCATCTAAATCCGTTTAGCCGTTTTAGCGTAAAAAGCGTAATAAACAAACAAACATACAAAAAATAATTTGTTCTCTATAAAGTATTATTATATTATGAAGTTTACATTAATTAACTATAAAAATGAATTTTTCATAACTGGCTCTAGAACTTTAACCTACAACTTTGGAAAAAATATCTAATCCGTTCTCCGGACGCCATGCGACATTTTCCTATTCACTCAATGCAAAATAACTGTCATCAATGAGGTTATTGTATAACCTCATTGACTGTCATGGTGTCATGGTCGTCACAGCCGCCATTTTACTTCACAGCCGCCATTTTACTTCCCCAAAACTAAATTGAAAGATGTTCTTATCTAAGAATTCCGTTTATAAATCTTCACCTTGGACGCGTATTTAAGATCTGGGTGAGTAGGTACTCTTTTTTTGTTTACATCACTCTGTCCCGTATTCCCCCAACCCTCTTCATTGTGTGTACACTCGTTTTCCGTCGCAAGTAAGTAGAGGTCATTAACCTCGAGTTTTTACTGTTCGTAGCTGAGCGTGATCTTGTTCAAACTACCCACGGTAATAAAGTTTGGAGTTTAAAGAGTGCATAAAATAAACTGCAAGTCTATCAACGTTACACAACATCTTCCTTTGTTTATAACTAGCTACGCCCCGTGGCTTCGCCCGCGATCCCAAATTATTTTCCTAAATAAAAATATGTTAGTTACTAATTATTACATCAGCTATCGGTCAGTGAAAGTCTCCTTAAATTCGTTTCGAAGATTAGCCGGAACAAAAAGACATAGACAAAAAAAAAGTTTTTTGTTATAAGTAGGTAGGTACCTACCGTATAATATAAAATTGTATAATATATGTACTTAAGTAAAACTTGTCATTTTGATATAATAAACAGACACGTCAATTTTATTTATTTGTACAGATAATATAATGTAAAAGGCTTTCATATTTATAGAAGCGGAAGTCAAATAAATATTTGATACAATATTTTGATCGATCATCGATAAACTTATTCTTTGCCCAACTAATAAGGTATATTTATTATAGCTATCAGAAACGGGTGTGTAACGTTTCATATAATAACAAAAGTTCTAATGATCATATGACCTAATTTCATCTAACATAATTTTTATTTAATATAACGATCAAATGATATAATGAATTATTGATATAATTTCTTTTTACCTAATTTCATATGGTATAATGAACAGTTTATATAATGCACATTTGAAATAATATTCAATTAATATAATATTCAGTTGCTATAATATTCAAAATCCATAAGTAACGTTTAATATAATTTAGGTTAGTACGGTAAAAAAAAGCTAAAAAATTCTATGATATGGCGACAACATAATTATACACCGGCTTGTAGTTAATAGGTTGAATCTGTTCCAAAACTGAGTCGGGGCACCCCGACTTTACGTAGTCTTTTGGCTCCTACCCCTAGAGAGTATATAAAAACCGGAGGCGCGGAGGGAGAGCAACCCCCGCCCGCTGTAACAAAGCATAGGCACCCGTGCGAGCCGTAGCGGCTGAGGCTGGTCGCCGGAGGCGACCAGCAAGCCGAAGCTGCGGAGGTGAGCTTAGGTTACAATATAATTTGCTTTGCTCTCAAGGACGATGCGTTACTTTAGAAATTTCGTTGATATGAAAGTTAGGTCAAATGAACATTATATAAAAAGAGCAATATACAATATGAAAATTATATGAAATGAACGTTATACTAAATGAAATTAGAGAAAATGAAAATTATATCAAATATAACATTCGATCATATGAAATTAGGTTCAATATTTTTATAGCATATGAAAATTATATCATATGAAAGTTATGGCATATGAAATTAGACTATCTGTTGTTATACCAAACATTACACACCCATCAGAAACTCCCTCTTCATGTTTTCTAAGAAGACTACAGAGACAGATGTAGTTACAATTTATATTTAGCCTCGTTCATAGACTTCCTGTCAACAGAGCTTCGAACTTTCCACGCCGGAAAAAATTGTTACTAACTCTGATGGATAGGTAAATAGAGTCAGCCATGGCTCTGGAAATAGTAACGTCGCTACTTGTTACAGCCCGGAGAAATGATGTTATCTTGACATCCTAAACAACAGCTGCGTACAGTTACAGCAGCTATAACTGGCAATAACTGGTAATAAACACCTCTTTGTCATAGGTGTCACAGACAGTCCGCTGTGCAGGGCCTGCATGGAGGACGACGAAAACAGCAGCTCGTGTGCTTTTAAACTGCCCGGTGGACGCCACTTACAGGGCAAAGTACTTCGGTAACCCAGGTACCCTCCGTGAAATTGTCAGCAACACTAAGGCGTTGCTGGCTTTCCTTGAGGAGCTACGGTGGATAGAATAATCTATATTCCCACCCGTACGTAAAGTACGCGCATTGACGTGGAGTTGCGGACACCAGCCCGTATTACCTATTAACAATTACCTATTGACTGATTTTCTATTACTAATAAGGATCAAATTCGCAAAACAATATTCTTTAGTATGAAACTGAGAGGTGTCAAGAAGGCGTGTCATTCTCTCGATGACCCGATGGCATTTAAAGGTACGCTGCTACAAGAATCTTTTGGAGCTCGATGACGTTATCCGGGAGCCGCTGTTGCCTTAAAGAGATGTCAACACAACTAACGGGGTCCGCTAGGCCCGATGCCTGCTGGGGTTGCGGGAAAGTCCTAAAGGGTTCCCGTGGCTCCTGGCAACGTATAGGCAACTGAAGGAACACGGGTGGGTTTTAGTCAGTAAGAGACTGACACGCCCTACCGCTACGCCCAGAGCGGTAGAAGTTATTTGATGATTTCCAACCCAAAAAAAAAGGGGCGCTGTTGGTAAACATGTATGCAATAGTTTTGTGAAATGAATTGAAAAACAAGATGGCGGACAAGACGCGCAAAAGAATTTTTACAGCTATAATACCTTCACTGTTTGCGAATGAAATTGCCAATAAAAAAAATATAATGACATTTTTCACAGAAACAAGAATGAGGTTATCAAAGCTAAAAAGTCTACTTAAGGCTTAATTCGTATGCAATCATTATAGCCACATTCGTTGAACTACTAACCGTATAATTTCCCATTACCCTACTCAAGCAAACGACTCATTCTTCGAAAGTTATTAACATTGATTCTAAGTAAAGGCCACGGAAAAAACGCTAAAGGAACGTAGTAAAAAGGCTATAAAACTTAAAGCACACGTTAGGAGTACATTCGATACAAAATGACGCCGTTACCTGTACTAAATTGCGCACACTTAAGCGACAGACCGATATGCCTTACAAAGTTCTTCATATCGGTTTCGGCTTTATCCACCTTTTGGGAACGTTCAATGCTCTTTGAAAGGACAACCTTGTATAGGATAGATAGTTTATATATGAACACTGATGGGTTTTGTGATTTATGTCTATGGATTTTTTTTATAACGAAAACATTTTGGAACGAAACATGTGGTGAATTCAGGCCAAGAATGAGGGAGCAGGTACAGAGTACGTTATCAATTTTCAGAAAATTAAACCATAATCGTTCGTGATGGTGTATTTTCAAACTATTTGTAGTATGTATCAAATTAGGTTTCATGGCATCTGACCACAAAGAGTTGCTGTGACAAGGCTAGATTAAAACATAATGACATGAAAAGTCCATTAACACGCCCGTGAGAAAGATACAAAAGCCGAATAACTATCTAGGCAAATTACAAGTTTCTATTCTCCTGATGCTTTTTATTATGCTCCAAATTTAAGCATGCAGCATGAAAACCTATGGCCGTATTCTGCCTAGCCTTTTCCCAACTATGTGGGGGTCAGCTTCCAGTCTAACCGGAGGCAGCTGAGAACCAGTGTTTTACATGGAGTGACTGCCTCTCTTACCTCCACAACCCAGTAACTGGGTAATACGATACCCCTTGGTAAGACTAGTTTTCAGACTTTCGCCGGGCTTCTTTCGAGATCCACGAATCATTTGGGACCAACGGCTTAACATGTTTTCCGAGGAACGAAGGAGTCTCAGTATGCAAAGATAGTCACCCATCCATGGACCAACCCCGGCAACTTTAGCTTAACCTGATGGATCAACCTGTGCGGCTGTTATTATACTCTATCATACACTAGCAAATATAATATTAAAGTTAAATAACACTAGTGAACAACCCAGTCTCACGTGGAAGCGTTGTGTTAACTTGCTCATTACCTGTATTTGCAACTAAACACAACTTTTGTTACGGAAATGTTTACGATACCAACTCGCAGACGGCACACACACACAGGGTTCCGCACAAATAAATATATTTACAGCTGTTTCTAGCTAGCGTCTAGTCTACAATGATCTCGATAGTTTAGCGAATATGCAATATCGTTTGAAACTAGGTCTGTGTTAGTGAGTTTATTTGTAGGGGGTTATCTTCGAAACTACTGATCTGATTCTAAAAGAAAATTCTTTCACTAATGGAAAATTACAGTATTCTCGAGTATCTTATGTCATAGTGTAAACACGCGGACGACATCGCGGGCATAAAAATGACAGCTATATAAAAGTAATATCATAAAACGGGACATGAAAAACAAATAATCCAACTTGAAAATGACCAATAACCTCAAGCAGTCATGTCGTCATGACACTAAGGTCCATAGGTATTATTAAGAAATCTCTGAAGAAGACTAAAGATATGAGATTTATTTTACGAAGTGTATAGAGTGCCGCGAGTTTCTTGTGGCACTCTAGTGTCACTGCCTCGGCTCGGCTAGGGTGCCGTGAGCGTTGCATTGTCACTGTCACTTGTTATTTAAGTTAGGTTAGGTTAGAACTGTAACCACACAACGCACGAGCCGAGCGAGCGTAGCGAGCGGTGCCGCGGTAGCGGCCGGCGAAGTGCCAGGGTCCGTTTAGGCACAAGAGAATGTAATGTTTTGGGAATGTGGTGTTTTACAGCGATTTAACCTCGACAATCAAACAAAATACCAAGTGACGTGACTTAGTGACAATGACAATCCAATGCTTGCGGCACTTTGGCCGGGCCGAGGCGGTGTTACTAGGGTGCCTGTAGTGGCACTTTATCCGATAGGAATAGACTGCCACTGGTGGCACTCTATAAACTGCCTTTCTTTTATTAAAGCTTTCTTCAATTTCTTTCTTTTCTTTCTTTTTAACTCTGCAAAGGCTAATTTTATTCCCAAACTCATTAAAATTTTCTCATAGTTTTAAAGTGGCTGAAATAATAATTTTCCTCAAAAATTATAGTAACCTCAACCCTAAAAGTCTACCCGTGCGGTATCCTAAATGAATTACAAGCTAATCAAAACTTTCGTACCAATGTATTCCGACCGCATTGAAATTTCACTGTAATTGTCAAAGTTTTAATTGTTATTACTGTAATTAAAGTACGATAAGTCAGTATAGCAATTATGGACTTAACTACTAATTTTCTTTTTGATCATATTCTATATAATTTTCATTTATGGTGTTCGCTTGTTTATAATATTAAGTATATTTTTTTATTCAATTATTTTTAATGATTCTGAAATTCTGGAAATTGTACAAAAAAAACCCCTACCTCGTTGGTGAAACCCCTACCTCGTTGGTGTAATCATTCTAATGGTCGCAAGCGCTTCTGCTGGGAGGTCTTAGGTTCGATTCCCAGGTCGGGTAAAGTGTTATTAGGTTTTTTTCATTTGGTCGATGCCCATACGCTCGCCACCTATTAAATGCGACTTAAAGATAACAAGCGAAATGTGGGTGATCTATAGATACACCTCTGCCTAACCCTTTGGGGAATACAGGCGTGACATTATTATGATTTAAAAAAAATATACGACTACAAAAAAAAAAATTTTTCATGCAATTCATTTTTTTTCTAGTTAATCATCACGTAAAATTTACTTTCACCGTAAAGTCATTTTCAATTTGATTTTAATTTGTTAGCGAAAAGAAACAATGAATTTGTAATTTTGCGGCTCGAAATATGTCAAAGAGAAAATTATTTTTAGTTTGTTTAATAAGCGCGTTTCCAGTCAGTACCTAACTGGATTATTTTTTAATTTCGTTTTGAAAGTTAACACAAAAACAATTTTGCAGGGCGTTTCGGCTGTACCTAGTCAACATTGAAAAATAATCCTTATAGTAGTTTTATGGATGAAATCAAGCGTTTTTTTCTGAAAGAAAAGGACTTTTGCAACAATTCATAGAATTCAGAAGAAATCGTTGTCACGTTTTAGAGATTTTCAGTACGTGTTTTTTTAGAAAAGAAAGATAATATAACTACCTATCTTATATCAAAACAATAACAGCACATCATTATCTGCCTAGCCTTATCCCAACTTTGTTAGCGTTGGTTTCCAGTCTAACCGGGTGCAGCTGAATACCAGTATCTAACATCGAGCGACTGCCTATCACCCTGCTTGAAGATCGCTCGTGCAGCTGCTAAACAGTAACTGCTCAATTAGATACAAAAACATTCTTAATAATAACTATCCAAGGAGAAGAAACACAGTTGCCAGTTAGACGTCTCATATTTCTACTAATATTATTTGTTGTGTCTACCAACTTGCGAACTGCGAGCGTCGGTCTTATACTCCTTCGTTGAAACCCGATATTGAAGGCCGTAGACAGAGAATATAAATGACTTTAGCTTTCTTTATGATGTTTTAGTCACTAGATCTAGATCTAGCTCGTCCAGGAATCAAGGTGAACAATATAAAAAGTGAGTTTTGAAATGCAAAAAAATCATTAATTTGTTTTAATTTTTGTTTTTCAATATGCACACCCATTTTCGAATCTAATTACAGTCCCTAATTGAAAATATTAAAGTTTTCTCTAAAGCAATTTTTTTACCAATAGGTAGGTAATGTCCCACTACAGCACAGATCTTCCAAATAGACTTCAGAAATATTAGGTAAGTATCCGTTTTTCTATCTCTCGACACTGAAGCACATTATTTCCTACCACCATTATTTCTCTCTGAAAGAGGTTGTAATTTTGCCTTAATTACACAGTCGAAACAAAACACGTTTTAATTAGTGTACTTTGTAAAATTGAGACAGTATACATGTTTACCGGGCGTCGTGTTAGCTCTTTTTCGGAAGAATACATTAATTAGCCCATTAAAATGTCAAATTGCTATAACGCCGCACGCTAAACATGATGAATATTTCACCTATTCATATGTAACTGTACCCATTTATTTTTCCAACAAATTACAGACCATTCACAAAGCAAAATCTTCACTCACTTCTAAAACAGCAACCTATCCAGTTTCGAGGTACATGAAAACCTTTACGAACAATGCAGCGTCGTCACTCGATACCAAAGGCCTAATCTACTGAGCACCGCACTCACCCAGCACAATGTTGCCAACATTACTCAAAGGCACCTGATCTAAGGCTTCATTCGTAACTGACAGTTACACGCTTTGATCCCCACAACCCAGTACGTTTCCAATACTTTACGAGATTACAACCTCCTTACTAATAGACTGATGGCCTTTCCCTTTGATCCCAAGTCAGAAGGATATTTGAGGACCCGGTTCCTATTATGTTTCTAATCCTTTCTATTACAACGTATCTGATATTGGCATGTCGCAATTTAACGCTCTGAGCTCTGATAATATATCTATCTGGTAACTTGTAGGGATGTCATAGACGGATAGTGTTGTCGAAACACCCAGTGACCAGATTAATTGTTTTGCTATAAACAAGAAACATGTTTTCTTTATACAATAAAGTATTCATGTATTATGCTGAAGGGGCAGGCTGTAAGCTTTTTAGAAAAAAAGAATATTATGTTCAATATTTAAAATAATTCATGCATAAAAAACCGAAAGTGCAGTTGTACAAGCAAGGCATATTGTAGATCTATGTGATCTACAATATTAAGGAAACACACTAAATACTGGTATAACATAGTAACCTTCCCATATACTGAAATACTAAGTACCTGCTTAGCAGTATTTCAGTATGAATGCAACAGGCAACAGCCTTGAGGCTAAATCTTAGCCGGGCACCATTTATACTATTTACATTCACACAGGATTTAAATAATTTACAGTGTTACACTTAAACCTTGTGAAACAAAAAAGAATGTTCGCGGCAAGAAAACAAATTGTAACAAACATTCCGTATGCCGCGGTGGATATTAAATTCTTTCCCTTTTGTTACTGTCGCTTCGCTTATTTTGTTTACAATTTGCGGAAAATTTTAGACGCAAGTCAACTTTTTGTCGAGTTTGTCGGATTTTAAATTGTGAAAATGCTTGCTTTGAATAAATTTAATTCCAGGAAAGTGCCTACAACTTTCATAATGAGTCACTTTTCACCGCAAACATTTGTAAGAACCTGCTTATTTCATTCGCTTAACGCGTTTATTTATCTTTTTGTAGCGTCTTTAATACAATAAAGAAAGTTATTAGAATAATTAAATTATTTCTCTCTGCTTATTTGTAGAACGAAGGACACGCTTCATTTTTATTAAGTACTAAGAGGCAAAATTAAATGAACCGCGAGCAATACAATCAAGTTATCAAAAGGAGGACATGGTCATACTTCTTTATTATAAATATAACATCACCTTCATAAACTAACTCACAGTTAGCACAAAAATATTGAACTTACAAATGAGCCCAATTTATGAATAAGTACCTACTTACTGGAATTAGTTTCAGACTTTTTTGCCGAAATCCCATCTCACAAGTTACAGATGTTAACTTTTTCTAATAACCGAATACATTTCAAATATTTACGAATGCTTCAAAAATAAATTCCATCGTTAAAGCAAAAGAGTTTCAACCCAATGCGTCGGTAAACTTTCATAAGTTTCTGAACGTTACCGTAATAAGTTCTGTTACTTGAGTATTTTAATCTGAAAAAAAATCAATTTCATCTGAACTATCGCGATTGAATTTCTTGAGGGAGATCTTTTATTACGGTGCGGTACTACTGCGTGTGACAGCAATCAGCGTTCTACGAGAGACCACTTTACATTAATTTTGAATGAAATCTTCAAGTGATAAAATTATAAGATGGAACACAATCAGAATTTTTAAGCCAAGATGTAGGTACTTATAAATTGAATGGAATGAACGTTTACCTTAATTCGAAAATTATGAGCTGTCCGAACAACGAATAGTTAGCATGATTGATTATGATAAATTAATTTTAATCTAAAAGACTCAAAAACTTCAAGTGATTTTCATTGTACAAAGCATCTGAATAGAAAACAGACAAATCTCTTTCCAAATGTAAAATACTTTTTTAAGAAAAGTTTTAAGAGAATCTCTCATCAAAACATTTAATACGCCTTGAAGGTTACTTGTACCTAATAGGTTTTTGAGAACTTTGTAATTCAATTTTAATTTCTTAATCTAGAAATTTTCAAAAGAAACTAGCTTCTTAACGTAAAAAGTTTTTACGACTTTAGAAGTTTCGCATACCTGCGTAGCTTACAGTTACATTACAGTTGGTTTTTATTTTCAATAGAAATCGGAGTCCAAAAGAGACCAACTATGGACTTATTGTGTTGAAATCGAAGACAAAATGAGCAAACATTGTTAACGATGGCCCTAAGAGAAAATAGCTTTCCTCTTTAGAATATAGTGGTACTATTGATTCACGTAAAAATATTATGCATAGAAACTTTTTTCCTAAACAAATAAAAGATACATGATGAAATAAAGTTAAACAGTACCTAAAAACGTTAAAATAACTGGTCTGTAAAATTGAAACTAAACAACCTCCTCCTAAAAACAGTTATAACCAAAAAATATTCAATTTCGAAATTGAAAACACAAACAAACCTTATAAAAACAAGACCCTTTAATCAAAACCTCCTCACCTTTATTTTCTATACATAAATTGGTTTATCCCGGTGTTTGTTCGAAAGAGTAACTTAAACGCGATAGACATACGATCAGTACCGTCACTTCGGTACAACGCTGTCAATAGGCCGTGCAAACAGACCCTTTGTCCTGTATAAATACTTGGTGATGGACTTTTACAGCCGTTCGACCTCCCTAATCCGAAAAATCTGCCAAGTGCGTGGCGCACGCGCGTCGAGTTGCGTAGGTATCTGTTTTAGAGTGAATTGGAATGCATGAATGGTTTACCCTATTGGATCCACCTGTCAGCTAAGAGGACTTGGATGTCATGTAAAGTAATTCTAATATCGGGATTGTTTACAGCAGAGTTGAGCGGGATTGTAAATCTCAAATCTCTCTCTTGTATAAAACAAAAAATTTAAGACAACAAACTGTACACATGCTCATAATGATAATTTTTTTAAACTCTATCTGTGTTTGAGTTGTAAAAGGTTTTGTTTTCAGTTTACATTATTTTGTGTTTTTTTTTAGTTTCGGTCTCATCCGTTTATTGTTTTAATGTTTACATTTTCTTTAGATCTTCTTTTTGGCTTGGAAGTAGGTACTAAAGTTGGTAAAGATAGAGCGAGATAGAAATCGTATTCATATGCCGTAGGTCATCGGTTGTAACTGCTGGAGCAATCAATCACTGGCAGTCACAGAACAGATTTACCTAAAGTATAAAATTCAATTCTGGTTTGACAGTCCGATTGAATGGCGGCGCTTTGCATCTAATAGCGTGAAGTCATTACTTTTAAGATGTTATGTCGAGGCAAAATAAAATCAAAACGAAATACGAAAGAGAGACACTTACACACGTACAACCATAGTCATAGACACGAGTTTTCTATGGGTTTTGTCGAGAAAAGAATAGACAAAATGACAGATTATTCAAATACCGAGTAAAAGAGCATTACCTTTCCTCTCAACTGTGAGTATTTATTTATATATTTAAGCTTTAGAGGTACGTGTAGGTATATTTAATATTTTAGTTTTAAGACATCGCTTATTCATATTTTTAACCGACTTCAAAAAAAGGAGGAGGTTCTCAATTGATCGGAAGGTTTTTTTATTTATTTTTTCTCTTCTTTTTCTCACACACTATTGTCTACATTTCTTTTTCATTTCTCCTTTCGCAGGTCTGCTGGAAAAAAATTCTTAAGAAATAAGCAGTAGGTACCCTTGTACTTAAATTATAATGATGTTGTATCTCTATGTATTTTACTGTGTGTACATAAATAATAAAATAAATAAATAGATTATGATTGTTTATCTATTGTTTTATCTATTCTTCCGTCGACCGAAAACCCATTTCTATTGTAGTCATGCTAAGTGCTGTGATGAGATTGCCGATACCTATATTTATTTCTCGGCTACGAAGAAGGGTTATGAATGACTTATAAATTTAAGAATTTGACTATCTCTTTAAGGAACCTTTTTTTTTAATAGTTCGGTGAAACAAAACGCAACCCTATATATATAGTGCAGCAAGATTACATCGGCGTCAAGTATTCACCCCGACGACGACAAAATTAAATAATTCGACCCTCCGGGAAATTCACGCCTGGCAACACTCATGTTTTATTTAGATAGTTTGATTAGCTACATATGAGAAATATGTATGAAAATATATAACAAGTAATGAAAACATTATTTCATTGGTTTCGCTTTCATATAGATTTCCCCGGGGCGAGTTCGTGATATAGCGAGAAGCGACCAGAATTGCATGGTCTACCCCTCCCTTCCATCCTCTAATAACTTTGTATCACTACGGGAAATCACTCTAGAATACCCGGGGCCAAACTAAAGTGGTGTGTTGAAGGTATTTCGCGATTAAACAAATGTAAAGGTCTTATTTACCTTATCCTATTGATCATTTCAGCAGTAAGTCTACTTATATAGTTAAGTATCGACAACTTGTTCGTCCTTGGAGACATCTACAGGATGGATAGGTAAGGTTGTTTTTTTTACGTGAAGCAAAATATACTCTGATTCCAATATACTCTTCGTGATATTGTTTATAGGTTTTCCCAGGTTGCTAGGCAATCAATTCGAAAGAAAAGCAGAGTAGGTTGATAAAGAGTTATATCTATATATTCAATTAATAAATCGTAACCCGCATTGTGTAATGTGTTGTTTCTTGTCTACCTAAGGACAAAAAAAAGTTAACACAAAATAAAATATTAATAAAAAATTGCATGATGTGTAGGCTATATTTTTTTGTATCAAAGTATCTGCCTAACCTTTTCCCAACTATATTGGGGTCGGCTTCCAGTCTAACCGGCAGCTGAATACGTAGTATTTTACATGGAGCGACTGCCTATCTGACCTCCACAACCCAGAAACTGGGTAATGCGAAACCCCTGGGTAAGACTGGTTGTCAGACTTTTGGGCTTCTGACGATCAATAACGACTGCCAAAGATCCACGAATCACGTCACAATTAACGTGCTTTGCGAGGTACGCAGGAGTCTCGGTATGTAAAAATGGTCACCCATGGACCAGCCCCGGCAAGCATAGCTTAAGCTGGATCGACCCGTACGGCCAAAACTTCTAAACGTATTAATTTTAACTTAACGACGGCAGTCTGTCTGTACACGTCTATATCGTAGCGCGGACTCGGAGAATCAAGAAGTCTAAAGAACGAAACATATATCCATATAAAGTAAACCTACTTTGCAGTCATACTAATGAGTGAATCAGCAACACGCATGCTTAATAAATGGATCGTTAGTTCCCCTTTCATCACGGTTCACTTTGATTCGCTCCATATGCCCGGGCAGTCATCAGCCCTATTAGGAATTAAAAGGATTGCGTGCGACAAATTAATTATTTCAATAATTTCTTTTGAAAATAGTAGCTGTGATAAAAATCATACGACGACTGACGTTTTTTCAATTAAAGTGTTTTGAAAGTCATGCGTATTTGTTCACGCACGCAGGTTTGTTCCGCATGCATTGCGTCCGCATTTAACTTTTTACCCGCATGCGGGGTGCGGCTAGTGCGGGTTTTTAAACACGTGATATCCTTACTGGTCAGTGTGAAGACGGAATTAAGACTAAATTGTTCTCTTAATTTTATGCTCGGGAACAATATCTACCTCAGTTTTACACAAAGATGGAAAGAAATGCAGAAATGTTCACTCTGTCTCTTCATGCATTAGCAACTACAACACGATGGTACCTACTCTAGATTAATTCGTTGCTCGTAGTCTGTGGATCGACATAAAATAGTACCTACCAAGTGCACATATAGACGGCCTAGGAGTAGGTCGAGTACCACTCCACAATGTCTCAGGTGTTCGTACTGGAGATCATTCATAGTTGTAACAATATTTCATCTTCCACTTGGTGGCAAGAAAAGTACCTAGTGTATTACAATACATTATTTTAACACCTTTCATGGAAAAACAGTATCTTCAGAATTATATACCTACACTTCGTATCGACGAGGTGTATCTTTAAAGATATGATTCCGAACAACGCCGCATTGCTGTCGCGTTACTCCTGGTCCCTGGTGATATAAATTTTCTATAGGTTTATATGATATTACATTCCGAGCACGGCAACAATGCTGCGCGTCATTCCTGCGACGGCATTGCTGTGCGGCAGTGCTGCCTTGCCGCCGCGGCAGACCAATATATAATAGTGCGGCGTTCATTACAGCAATAACACGTGAATGTTGGCAACTGTTGAGAAGTAAACCACGAACAGCAGTGCCGCGCCGCGGTGTTCTGAATCACGCGGCAGGCAACACTGACGCGCCGCAATGCCGCGGCACTGCCGCGTCGTTGTACGAAATCGTACCATAAGACAAGGGTATTTCGGACGGTCTCAATGACGCGTTTTGGTATTAGGGTGTTAGAAAAAAGAACAAAATATATCAAAGCCCCACGCCATTTTATAGCTTAAATCTTCGCATTAATTTGATCGACAAATCACTACTGGAATTTACTTGAAAATTTAATTTAGGTACCAGAATTCCCTATTAATTAATACGAGCGAGAACCATGTAGCTAGCACGTTTTCGTACGAATTCTGTGTTCAACGTTTTATTTTGACGAGAGGTATTCAAGCATACCTTTCGACTAATTAATCATACCGTTTTGCTCAAAATTTCACATTTGCGAGAATATCTATTTGAAGATTAAATTAGGAACTTTTTTGCATGAAAGGCATATTATATGAATTGTGAACAAAATTTCCAAGTAACGAACTTGAAAAATCAAGTATTTTTATGTCTAAATGATTTCTATTTTTGTACCAAGCATGTTTTACCAAAAACGTAAAGGAACAATAATGTGGATTGTATAACGATTAAATTTTTAAGAGAATCGGTAAAAGCAATATAAACCTTAATTAATTATATCACATGCGAATAAATAAGCAAACCCAACATCGTGCAAAGGAAAAAACCTTGAACGTATTTCCATACAAATGTCTGAATTTATACATTTTTTCGCCATTAAGTGTAAAAAATTGGACATTTTACCCTCTTAAATAAGGAAGGCTGTGGTCAATGTTTACCCCTCTGTTAAGGATGGCTAATATCAATGAAATTTTTGCCCTCCAAAATATTAATAAACTTTGGCCGAATGTTACTTTACCGACCCTTGTCCCTTGCCTACATATATGAAAGTAAATTACTGAAATGTTTTGCGAAGTTATCTTATTAAGCCAAATATCGAAGTTAAAGTATTGTATTAAAGTATTTGTATTCATGACTTTTTTGTGTTATATTGTTGGATTTGGCTTTTATTGTGTATTTGTTACATTACGTTACGGCACATGTTTTGAGGCACAATGTAGAGCAATTGTGATCGATTTGTAATTATTATAAGTGTGGCTAAAATTGCCATAAAATTATACATCAGATAAATAAAAATGTCATTCCACTTTACCCCACCAAGCCGCCACACTGGTGGGGCAACGTGGCATCCCTAAATTTTGCAATAGAATCTTGTGGATTCTGCCCCACTAGGGTTGGCACCTTAGAATTTCTGTAAAATTGGCTCATGTGATCGTTGTTACAATGAATTCAAGGAACCAGTGCATGGCTTGAGAAGATGAGGAAAGCCAAAGTCAAAGTCAAAGTATTTATTAGTGTGATTTTAGGTGATACAGTAGGTCTTATAGTTAAAGCAGACCATGTGAGACTCATGCAGGGAAGGAAGATATGAGTAGCGTAGTTCTATAACACGATACTATAGATAGACAACAATCCTTTAAAACCCGCTGGGCTATTACCTATCTTGCAGAAGCAATGCGATAGCGATCATTTGTTTCATTTTGACAGTTCAACAACATTCAATGCGATAATTACGTTGCAGAGCAGAATTAAATTTCGAACTTATGAAGTAATGGTAAGTAATCTGTTTCAAAACGAATTGATTGTGTATTACGTAATTAGGCTGCCTGTCCACTGGAGCGGAGAGGAGAAAAGAGGAGCGGAGATGTGCCAATATTAACCAATAGAATCTTGACTCAGGATCACTGATCTAAACTCAGGGGCGGAGTCAAGATTCTATTGGTTAATATTGGCACATCTCCGCTCCTCTTTTCTCCTCTCCGCTCCAGTGGACAGGCAGCCTGCACTTGTATCTACAAATTGCCGTGGGTAAGGCAACTGTTATTTAGACTTATCTTATCCTCTGCCTCGGTGGTCTGGTGGTTGCAAGCGCTACTGCTGAGCGTGAGCTCCTGGGTCGATTCACAGGTCGGGCAAAGCGTTATTGGGACTTTCCATCAGGAATTTCTCAGTAGCAGCCCGGGGTCTGGATTTGTGCCCGGTTGATGGCAATATGCTCGCCCCCTATTACATGGGACTTAACCATAACTGGTGAAATGTGGGTGTATAGATACCTACACCTGTGCCTAACCCTTCGGGAATTACAGGCGTGATTTTATGTTGTGTCCTGAAATTTCAAATTTCAAATTTCAAATTTCAAATTTCAGTTGCCTGTACGTTGCCAGGGGCCACGGGCCTGCGGATAGTCCTAAGGGGAAACCGTGGCCCCCGTCTAGGCAAGGGAAGGAACACGGGTGGGTTTTAGTCAGTAAAAGTCTGACACGCCCTTCCGCTCCGCCCAGAGCGGGAGAAGTCGTTTGATGATTTCCCACCCAAAAAAAAAAAAAAAAAAAAAAGTGGCCACGGGCCACACTGCTAAGGACCATTTGGCTTCCTTCTGTACACTTTTGAGTTACCATTGTTCCAAATAAAATTCTTAACCAGAATATTATATCCACTGCTAATTTATATAATTAATAAAAGTGAGGTGTGCTTCGTGAGTCCCAGATTACACATTAACCAATCTTTCATATTTAGTGCGAATAATATTATTATTTGGAAAACCAATTAGCGTTGTAAACAGTACCTAGCTATTTTAAGAATGTAAACGTGGGCTTTTCCCGAGAATTTTGGTCCCTTAAATATTATGTAAGTGAAACACATAACATGGTAACGATAATTAATTATTGCACATATTGTGCCTAATTATTAAGGTATCAAATCACAAATAAATAACCCTTTCAACCCGAGCTGAGAATACAAACTTTACTGAAACTCGTATGTTAGAGGGTTAGCAAGCACATACGGGTTACACAAGTATTGTTGAAATAAGACAAAGTTTCCATACTTAAAATGTTCTCGACACAAACTCAGATAATTTTTAACACCCGAATCTCGAACAATTCTCACATATGTGAGTGCACAACTCGAAAGTCATGTCTCAAGCGCTGTCAACGAAAGAAAAGTTTAGATTTAGAGGGGTCTTCAAGTTTGGGTGTTTCCAACTCCCACGCTACAGGAGTACTCGGCGTTCTCGGCGTACTTGGGCAACTTGGCCAACTTCTGACACCTCCGTCGAGCCCTCTAACGTTATTTACAAGATGACTCCAGCAACCTATTCAAAGGATATTCTATTAAGGAGTTCTTACAACTTTATTTTCTGCGCAAGGGTAGGTAATCAGTGAGATACGACGACGTTATACCCGATCGCGTTATTCGCTGAATTCACTTACGTTAAATGTTGAAAATTTACGTTTTTGATGTTATTAAGTGAGCAATTATAAGTTACGACGATTACGAGTTTGGAGTTGAAGTACAAAGTTTCGAGTAGGATGAACGATGAAGTACGCTTTCATGTGCGGAAATTTCATTCGTCATTTCTTTGTTGTGAGCAAACAATTTAATAAGAAGAGAAATGACACGAGTGAGGGGCTGGTTTAATTACTTTTCTTTGGGTCTTGTGTTTCATAAAATAACATATCCATTTAATGTTATTTTGTTTAGAATTTGAAGCTGAAATTGAGCGCCCTTGTCTTTTCAGATGAGCAAAACTTGGAAATTGTACTAATAAAAATATAATCATGTTGTATTACGTAACGACATTATAATATTTCATCAGACATAATTAAGAAATAGATTACTTAACGGACATGTGGCAGCATCCATATTGCCACATGCGAACTACGCATCAAAGTCACCTGACGTCCACAAATCGTGCATCGCGCAATTAGAGTTTACCACATGAATGACATTATGACTATCCAACATCAATCCTTGAGCAGTTGCCCGCCAGACACGACACCCGTCTGGTCGGAGGATCCTCCCATTTCTATGGGGAATGAGCGAACTTTATACCCTGTTCCTCATGCCTATAGACACTT